>OZ017742.1:73722164-76122164 GCA_963969285.1 Odontomyia ornata
TTAAGATGAAAGAGAAAATGCTGGTCGTACTTAGAGAGGCATTGTACATTCTAAGGCCGGAATGTGGCTAGTGTCCTATGACTTGAATGGTGTTTCTTATGGGCACCACCAGCTCTCCACGCTTTTTCCATGGGTCCTTTGTCCATGATTGATTGACTTAAGATTGTCCTGCATCATCTAAACTTGGATCAAAGCCCTTAATTTGTAGAGTTCGAGCAGAGTGAATAGGGATAACTCCATTTATATGTTACAACGCACCTGGTGAGTCGTCTCTGTTTCTTTTGCATTGCCCTCATAATATTATTCTTAGAAATAATAACAGGCGAATTAAGGCATGATAAGGCCCATCCCATGACAGAGTATCATACATTAAGATATACCTTGCAAGCGCAGAGTACACCGATAAGATAGCCTTATAATCAACTATACAAGGCGAAAGTGTAAACATATATGTTAATTTGTTTAGCCTTCACCGTAGACGGTCCCTCGCCCGTTTTCCCAACCCCAGCTTCCAAGGTTCCTCATCCCAAACCCCACGCTTCAATGGCAGTAAATGTTCTCGGAGTCGCACATTGGGTTTACTGGTTCCCCAATAATGGGACATTAAATGCCAAAAAATGTTAATAAAGATGAACACATCTATAGCTCTGGTACTAAATCCTACTTTCACCTCTTTTATGGTGACGAAAGAGGGTGAAGGTGAATCTTCTTCACCTGATAATGGAATTGAAGTCATAACCATACCGATAGAATGGAGAATGCCTGCGCCTGTAAAACCCTACAATATTTCGAAACCTGCAGAAGACTCTCGGAATGGATTGGGCTCACGGCAATTAGCACGAAAATGGAAAAAGGGCTATGGTATTGGATCTTGGAATGTCAGATCACTCAATTACCCTTTACAACAGACCAGTCAATTCAGATAACGAACTGGACAGAAAATGATATTATAGGCACGAGATCGCACACAATATTCAAAAGTAGAAAGCCTACTGGACAACAAGAATTTGGAGTGGCATTTATTTTGAAAAGGGTATTCAAATCGCATGTTATTGATTTTAAGGGAGTCAATGAATGGTTGTGGGTGACTCGTATAAAAGCAAAATTCTTCAAAATTTGGCTGATATAAGTTCACGCCCCGACCAAAGAAAATGACGAACAAATGAAGGAAAAGTTCATCAATCACCTCGAAAGATCAGTCAACTCATTGGTCACAAACGACACAAAAATAAATCCGAGGTTGGCAATGAGATATCGAATCGGGGAACAACTGAAGGATATAGCCCCACGATGAAACAAATGACAACGGCCAGCACCTGATTGACGTTGCATGTAGCAGCAATCTAGTTATAAGTTTGACTTGCTTCACACATCGACGCATTCATAACATGACCTGGGTATCACCGGATGGCAACACAAAAACCCACATCGACCATGTTCTGATCCAAAAACATAGGGCTTCAAACATACTTGACATCCGTACATACCAGGGGCGGTTCGTCGTTGTATGCAAGGGAAGCACTGCTTCCCTTTTCAAATCAACTAATCCTTTCATGATACTTTCAATATTATTTTCTACGAGGAATAAAATTCATCGAACAAAATTCTTCAGGTAATTTTCTAACATTCTGAGTTCTTAAATAGTGAATTTCCAATTAAACCTTTCAACATAATACCTACCAAAGAGATGCATCCTACGCTAACTGTACTCCTATTTATCAATGAATCTCTTCACTCAAATTATCACACACAGAAATTTTCATTCATTTTATGAATGATCAACGAAAAAACTAGCATTCATTCATATCAAATGCTAAACAAAATTTTCTAAAAGCAAATATTCATCATCGACTCGCTATACGCTATACAACCAACTTTCACGCACAGCGTCCGTTGATTTCCACACCTCGTTCAATATACTATCATCAGCTTGTATATACTCGACTATACAACTATAGATTGCCCAGGGAAGCATCAAAGAGCTCTGCGTACCAAGTCGAGCACCCTTGTTCCTTCAATTCCTCAATGCATCCAATAAAATTTTAACATTTCATGTAGGAAAAATGGTAAAATAACATATATGGGAAAGACGCTATGTTAACAGCTGTTTCTGAGTTCAATGTAGAAACCAAATGCTACTGGCCAAGGTAAAATAACATTTCATAGAGGAAAATGATCGTGCTATTAGCAAATTACGCTGGGATGGCTGTAAAGTTACTGGCATGATTCATGATATCAAAATTTGTTTAAAGAGGCAGCATATGAAGGACGGATGAAAAGTATGAAACTTGATGAAAATGTGGGCGAAAAGGGGGTTTGGATGATTTCGTTTTATTATTGAGATTTATGAAGGGTAGCTTAAAAGTAGGAAGCTTGATGAACGTATGGGTGAAAAAGAGGTTTGGAAGACTTTGTTTTGTTATAGAGATTTTTGATGGATTTCTGTGTGCGCTTGAGAGAGCCTATCATCCAAGGAATTGAGGAATTATTTAGGTTTTTACGAATTTTCTGTTCAACGTAAATTTCTTGATTTTGATTTCGGTTTTTAAACTTAAATTTTCGTACAATTTAGTTCATCCATTTTATCTCATCCGCCTTGGGAAAATTTATTCTGGCGCCAAAAATCAATTCAGGTTAGTTTGACAACGTCGGGAGTAGAGTAATATATAAAAATCGATTGTGGAAGTGTCGCGAGGCAAAACAATCAATTTTAAAGTTAGCTAGTTAGTTTAATAACAGCGCGGGTGAAGTAATTATATAAAAATTGATTGGAGAAGTATCGCGAGTTAAAACAATGAATATCAAAGTTATAGTGATCGTAATAAAGATGAGTTTTTAATTACAAATTTTAGTGGGAAGAAGCAAATTTTTCAAGCTTCATGCATGTGTGTATCGGTGTAATGTTTCTATTTACATCAATACATACCTGCATGAAGCTTGCAAACTTTTCATTTTGTTACGTGAAATCTAGGATTGTTTCAAATATATATTTCTGAAACAATTGATTAGTCCACGTTAAAATTTTTAGAATCGCTGAACACTTCCTTTTACCCGAATTTTTCCACTAAGTTTCCGATTACACTTTTCACTAATTTGCAGCAATCTTACCTAAACAGATTTGACTTTTCATCCCTACGCACAGAGCTTTCAGTCCTTTTTTCTGACTGTGATATGAAGGGTAAAAGCTTTATCGAAATTTTTTAAAATTTTTTAATATTTTCTACTTTGCAGCCGTTTTTCTGATTTTTTCAAACTTTCACAGTTAGTTTCAACTATACCAACAACAATAACTTCAGCAGAACGTAGCTTTTCAACGTGAAAAAGAATAAAAAATTACCTTGGAAACTGTACCGGGGAAGAACGTCTTAGTAATTTGTCACTTTTGTGAATCTAGAAATGTTTACTCAAAGACCTCCTCCGTGCTGATAAAACGTATATATAATCATTGACAATTTTACAGCATAAAACGAGGGTAGAAAAGATTTAATTTATAAATTTTAGCGCGTTTTTATAAAAATATTACACTTCAATATAATTATTTTATCGGAACTTTCATCATGACGCAACCGCTCAGTTTCATTTTTCTTTGAATAAATACTTTTGAACGTAATTTTTCATTTTATTTCACAATGCAAAGTCAAACAAAAGTTTAATATTTATATTAACTTATAGTACCCGAATATAATCATTTCTGAATTCCTTTTAACCATCTGTTTATTGTTGTCTGTTTGCCGGCAAACTACTTTGCTGACCATTATTGGGTGCCCAAACTGCTCCCTAAACTGTTGGATATATTGATGGCTTACAAAGTATTTTGTCTCCCTTGCCTTGATTTCCCGGAAAGAAAGCTCTAAACCCTCTCGTGGTTATTACTGGACAAGTTAATTTTTTGGTGTTGGAAGTAAAATTATTCATAAGGAACACGCTTGAATAAAGTTTGATAAGTTGTTCCTGAAACTTGACAGATAAACAAAACTAGTAGGACTACAAATCAATGAAAATAAAACAAAGCTCATGACGCAGTCGAGGTAAAATACCTCAAATACACAAAATATCACACTTCGTAAATACAGTATAGAAAATGTGAGTGAATATGTGTATTTAGGCGCCAAAATAATGAAAACGGGTCGTGAAAGAGACGAAATACACCGAAGAATACAGCTCACAAATAAAATACTTTATTCAGTTTTGGCAATCTTGAAGACCAGCAGCATACACAGGAAAACAAAGCTCCAAGTATACAAACCTGTGGTAAGAGCTATGCTATGCTATGGGTGTGAAACGTGGACCGTAACGCAAGCATCCGCAAATATTTTGAACGCCTTTGAGCGACGGGTCCTGAGGCGAATAATCAGCGCAAAGCTAGTCGGAGACCAATGGCAAATTTGATGCAACCATGAGCTGGATGAAATTTTTGACGAACTGAAGCTCTAAACGATTGTAAAACTGCGGAGTTGCAAAGAGCTCGCCACATGAATCGTATGGACGAATAACTGATACCCAAAAAGGTATTCGTTGGGAAAGCTGGGGGTCGGAGACCAGTGGGAAAACTGAGGAAACTTTGGTCTGACTCGGTCAACGAAAACAGTTCATAGCTGCTTGGGTTTCGAAATGAGAGAACGTGGTTAATGGACCGAAACAACTGGAAGCGTTATTTGCAGGAAGCGAAGGCCCAAGAGGGCCTGTAGTGCTACGAAGAAGAAGAAGTTATACACCATAAAGTAAAATTGACTGATTAGGGCACTTTACTATGAAAATCACATTACAGTTTAAATATTTTAAAACCGTAATAATACCACATCTGTGATCATAATTTTCTACATAATGTATGGTAAAATTGCAAGCAGGCTTTTAAAAAAAAGTGGAAAAAAAATTTGGAGCTAAATCAACTCTGTACAATTTAAATTCTGTTTTTACCTTTGTACCGTAGATGGATGTGCGTTGAATTGCTTGTAAAATCACTTATTTATAAAAGCTCGAGATTTTAAATAGTTCACAAAAAGTACGAGGTTTCATTCAAAACCCACATACCGAGGAGCCAATTGTAACTCAGATTATGATTAAACCAATGATGAGTGCCAGAATGCGTTAGACAAAAATAATCAGGTGTACAAAGACTACGTTTGTGGGAAATCAGGACAAAGAGAAAACATTATGAAAATCTCAGTAGAGTAGCGAGTAGGATTATTAGAATTAAGAAAAGGAAATAGTATGATGACCGATTGAGAATTCTAGATGTAAGTCTGGTGAGCAACAACACAAAATAAGCATATCTACAAAGTGGTGAAAAGCCTAAAACGTAGTTATCAGCCAAAACCACACTCTGTCGTGATGACATCGGAAATATGATCGCAGATGAAACCAAAATTAAGAAAAGACGGGCATAATATTTCAAGAACCTCCTTAATCCTCCACCTTCAGAACATCGGACCCTATAGAAATTTAGGGAAAGCTTCCACTGGCCCCGGAAACTCTGGATGAAGTTTGTTCCATCATCAAAGCCCAAAAGAAAAATAAAGCGCCGGGCACCGATGAGATTCTAGTGAAGCTCATTTTTTCATAAAGTCATCCAGCACATTTGGCAAGAAAATTATATGCCGGAAGAGGGGAGCCAATCAATTATATTCTCCAGCCACAAAAAAGGTGACAAGCTACATTGCGAAAATTATAGAGGCATATCACCACTTTGTGCCGCAAACAAAATATTTTCAAAGATCTTAGAAAATAAAATTCAATCATATGCCAACAGTATTATTGAGGAATATGAAGGTGGCTTTAGAGCAAATATATCGAAAATAGACTAATTGTTCATTATTAAGCAAGTACTTGAAAAATGCTGGGCGTTCAACATAGACGTACATCAAATTTTCGTTGACTTTAAGCAAGCATACGACACCATTGATCGTAACGTACTGTACAAATAACGCTTTGCTTTGGTATCCCAGCCAAATGAGTCCATCTTACTAAAATTACAATGACCTCCCAAGTTTGCATCAATAATCAACTCACCAACACCTTTGACACAAATATTGGACTAAAGCAGGGAGATGGGCTGGCCCCATTGCTATTCAATTTGGCTTTAGAGTACGTTATAAGGAAGCTACCTGTCAATACACGAGGTATATTACTATACAAGTCAAGCCAAGTGGATGCCTATGCGAACAACATCAACATTTTTTACGGTCATTAACAACTGCCAAAAAAATCTCATCCTCTTAATCTCTACTGCTACTCATGCAGTCAACTTCCATCTTGCGTTCCGAATTTTTAGATGAGGAGCAAGACTATGCAGGTGAAGATGTCTTCACCTTTCATATTTTCATCGCAAGGCTACCTTTCTGAGATTTTCCGTTTCTCTGATTCTGCATTTTTTTAGCTAGTGATTTGTTTTCGTTTTGCTGGTCAGCCAGCTCGGCATTAGTTTTCGCAATCATTTTTTGTCTTTATAGTGGAGTTACAAACACTTATTCTAATTTTAGCGCAATATTGTCAAGCTGGACAACTAGCGAAGCAATTTGTTCATCTTAATTTGATCCGTCATGTCCGGCAAACACGCTACCGTTCATTGACATTCTGACCGCTAATGTAAACTATCTATACACTTTTTAATATTCGCCAAATAACTAACTTTCAATTCAATATTAAAATTTTAAAAATTATCGAAATTTGGAATGAATATACTGACTAAAACTGACCCAGGTCAACACAAGAACACCAAAGTATTCACCCAGAGTCCCTTGTATTCTTCTTTTTCTATCTTCTATCTCTTTCCGATTGATTTTACAATCTGCTATCTCTTTTCATCGTCCATCTCTTTCTCTCGTCTGTCTCTTTCCTTCTTCTGTCTTTTTCTATTTTCTGTCTCTTTCTGTCTTCTATCTATCTTCGGCCTCTTCCCATCTCCTTTCTCCTTCTCACTTAAACTTCCTCTCTTGTGTCTCCTTTTTCCTATGGTCTCTCTTTGCTGTTCTTCTCTCTTGTATTCACTATCTATTCAGTATCCATTTACTCTTTACTTACACAGTTCAATCATTAATTGCAGGAGATGTTGGCTGGTCAACGTATTCTATGCGACTTATGACATAAAAATATGTAGATAGTATAAATACTTCAGGGCCGCTGGTATGAAAGAGCCCGACGGTTTCACACCGTTGTGGTGACCCGGAGAAACGACGAATACGAAACTGGCGATAATTGCCAAGAGAAAACACAACGAAGAAAACTCCACAGATGGAGGATACAAGCTACAAATAATAGCGAACAATCAACAAATGACCAAATTGCACAAAAGAAAATGAGAACTAAGGCTAGAGATACACTCCCTCAAAAATCTATTCAAGAAAGAGATGAAGCCTCAAAAGATGCAGCCGCAAAATCAATGGCAACAGGTAACAAAGGTCAAAAAAGTGCAAAACAAGCAAATCCAGAAGAAGTTCTAAGTAATGGTGGCACCAACGAGAGTCAAAACTTTTTTGCAGCGCCGGAGAGATTTACCGAACAAATGAAAATTGAAGAAAACATCGAAAGTAATTCCAACCAAGAAAATGATTTAAATTTTTTACAGTATTTAAAAAAAAATAAGGAGAAGAAACCAGCTCCTAGTTCTGCTGGTTTCTCTAAGAAGGCTTCCAAAAAGGCGGAAAAAGTTCCACCAATCAACGGAAAAGAAATGGTTCGGCTATTGGCAGCCGAAAATAAACTAACTAATTTCGAGATCAAAAGAAAAATTAACTATCATTACGAAATTACTGATTGATTTCAAGTCAGCCAAAAATGCGCAGAATTCTGAGGAGATTCCGTACTTTACCTATACCCCAAAAAGTGAGAAGAATCAGACCTTTTTGTTGAAGCGTTGGGAGTGTGGAGTGCATCCGGTCGATCTTCTTCCGGTGCTCAAAAAAGCTGCCGCGTAAATAAAATTTATTTCAGTCAAAGCCAGTTAACCGTAGAAAGGAAGAATTTGCCACTGTACCTGGTGCATATAACAAATAAGAGAAGTCCAAATGCCCTTCAACAAATAAGGTACTTAAATTTCAGAGTGGTGAGGTGAGAATGCCTCCAGAAAAGAGAAGTCAACCAGTGTTACCGATGTCGAAGATTTGGTCACCTAGCTACCGACTGCGCCATGCACTATCAGGGCGTCAAATACAAAGACTTTCATGCTCCCGATGAGTGCGAATTGGCTCAGATGGAGCCTAAAAAAAAATTAAACTGCATTAACTGCGGTGTTTTCGGTCACCCAGCATCATATCGAGGATGCTCCCAATATCAAGATGCAAAAGCTAAATTTGCTCCAAAGCAAACACAGACACACCGCAGTGTCATACCTTCCAAATTCATCAAGCTCGGAGTATCATTTGCACTCGCCGCCAGAGTACCAGCAAAAAATGCTACAAATAATGTAAGTGGCAATAATGAGCTACTTCTCAGGATTTACCAGCAACTTAATTCTTCATTGAAGAGAATCAACAAACAAGTTAAAAATTAACTTTGTTTTTCAGTGTTTAGGTCTTTCAAATACCTCAAAATAACTTGTCCTCCAGTCACATTCCTATGGATAGGCTTTGCCTCATATCCATCAACGTCAACTCTCTGGTTGCTATACATCGACGTAATTATCTCGTTGAATTTATTGTAAAGCAACAGCCTGACATCATACTTCTCACTGAAACCCACCTCAATTCATGGCACTCTATGGCATTCAAAGATTTCGATTCGTAAGAAACGATAGGGTAAAAGATGGGGGCGGTGACAGCTGGATATTGCTGAGAAGACCCTTTTGTTTCCAAAATATTGAAAAAGTCAAATTCAAAAACCTTTAATTTCTTGAAGTGTCCATTATCAAAATTCCACTGCCAGGTAAAGATAACTTCTTCGTTATCTCTGCCTTTGCAACTGAGCGAAATGTTCTCAACTTCAAGGAGGAGCTTGATTCTTTGTTTGAAATACTCAAATTGAACATAGTTGCTGGTGACCTGAATGCCAAGCATACATCATAGCTAAATACCACCAATAATCCAAGAGGTGTGAATATAGGTGTAACCTATATCGGTCGGAGCTCCCAACATACCCTAGGACCTCTGCATTGCTGACGCAAGATTTTAACTCGGCCTTAGTACTCCTCAACGAAAACTGCAGGTGCTTCCTCTAAATAGCGACCATAATGCAATCGTAATGGAAATCAATCATCTAAGGGATAGTGTCATCCTCATGCCAGTTCAACATGAAAATTATCGGTTGAATTTCAAAAAACCGGATTGGGAAAAGTTTCAAAAGAAGTTTAATCGCGAGTACCAGAAGCAATGTCCTCTTTCTGATGATGGCAACACTTGCTCAATAGTTCCTAATGACAGGAATCTAACCAACGATGAAATAGATCTACATTTCCCAAAGCTAGAGAAGCTGACGTTGGAAATGATTGAGAAATTAGTTCCCAAGATTAAACATCGAAACAATATGGAAGGGTATGAAACACCAACCATTGCAAGGTTAAAAAGATTGAAAAGCCACCCACTCACATGTGTCAACGATATTTATCGACGATTTTTGGACTACAACCATCCCTCGTTCAATTTGCTGAAATTACACCTGAAGAATGTCCGGAACTTAATCCGTTCATACTTCAGGAGTGAGGTCAGCAATCAATGGGCGGAAAAATTGAGGTGAATAAGCCCAGAAGACCCAGATGGCGTTTTCATAAAAATGAATAGCTTATACCGTAAGGAATCTCAAGTAAAGGTATCGAATCTTGGAGTCACTAGTGATGAGATAAATCTTCTCGATAGGGCTGATGTCGAAATTTATAGTACGAGTCTGGATAGAAATGAAGATAGGATTATATGTAATGGATTACAGTAACTTGCCCTCATTAGAACACATTTTAACACTCCAATACACGCGCGTCATCTCACAGATGACCAGTTCTGTTTTTTCGTCATAAGTTTGATGGAGGGAGGGGAGCCTGGTCCCCCGCCATAGTATTCCTCAAGCTTGCCTAGCTCGACAGTTCAGTTGCCGGTGTGCGTGCGTGCAGTGCAGTTTGCGTGTGTTTTGGCCGAGAGAATCTCACAGATGACACGCGTGTAAAAATGTAAGTTTTTCATAATGACCGATTTCGGATTTCTACCTTTCACATTTTTTGTTACAATTTTTAGATACCTTGTAATAACAATATTTTTTAAAAATGTGTATTTTCTATCTGATAGGCGCATGGTCATCTCACAGATGACACGCGTATATTCATGCTATTCACAATGAGAACATTTTTTTTTCTTCAACCATTTTCGTTCAGATCAATCTTCTGGACTATTTTATTTTGTTTTTGGTATGTTTGTTGACTAAAGCTGTGTTTTCTTTTTCATAGATTCCATATGGCGACAAAAAAACTCTTTGGTCTGAATAACCCTGATGATATCTTAGAAATTCATCAACTTCTTCTTGATGGCTGTGACCTGAGTGATGATGAACACTTTCAAGAAGATGACACTGGATCTCCAGCTTTAGGGCCCTCAAAACTTGTTGCTGCAGTTCCTGAAGAGGAATTTGACACTGATGCAGAAGAAGAGATTGAAGAACGGGAAGAGAACTCAGATACTAGCAAAAGTTATTCGGAAGCATCGACTGACTGTGATGACACTGAGCCAGTTTTTGTTCGTCACCATAAGAAGGGAAAAAAGGTAATTGATTCAATTATATGGAAAAAGAAACTCCCTTCCCCAGCAAGAAGAGAGAGACTCACAACTTACTGAAAAGACTCCCTGGCCCGATCGGCCAAGGAAAGGGCACAGAAACATTTTTCGAATCATGGGCTTGCTTATTTGACGACAGCATGTTGAAAATTATTGTATCTTTCACAAACCAATATATCGAGATCGTCCAACACAATTATTAACGACGAAGAGACGCTAAGAAGACAAACAAAACAGAGATACATAGCTGGGATACATAAATCCGGGAAGCTGAACCTGGCAGACTTTTGGGCTAGTAATGGTTGTGGAATTGAGATATTCCGCCTCACTATGGGTATCAACAGATTCCGTTTCCTACTTATGGCTGTAAGATTCGATGACAAGCAAACCAGAGCAGAGCGAAAAGCACAAGATTGACTCGCCCCAATCAGAGACATCTTTGAAAAATTTGTCAAGAAATTTCAGGTGTGTTATCACTTTGGAGAAGATGTCACCATTGACGAGAAACTGGAGGGCTTTAGGGGTAGATGCAACTTCGTTCAATACATTCCCTCTAAGCCTGCAAAATACGGCATCAAAATTTTTAAAGCGTGTACAAAAAAAAATTTTTAACACGTGTAACATGAAGATCTACGCACGCAAGCAACCTGAGGGCCCTTTTCAAGTCAGCAATAAACCTGTGGATGTTGTTCAACGCATGATTACCCTCCTCCGTAACTTGGGCCGTAATATCACTGCTGACAATTGGTTCAGCGACACTACTCTCCTTCACACTCTGTCAAGAAATTATGGGCTATCGTACGTGGGGACTCTCAAAAAAAACAAATGGCAAATCCCAAAAGAGATGAAAGATTTGAAAAATATAGAAGCGTACTCAAGTATTTTTGCATTCAGTAAAAATGGAACTATGGTTTCATATGTACCTCAAAATAAGAAAAAGAATGTGCTTTTGATAAAGGTATAGCATGTATACGGATGGAGCAATCGACGAAGAAAGCGGAGAGAAAAGAAAACCTGAGTTGATTACGTATTATAGTCACCATAAAATTGGTGTGGACATGGTGGATAAAATGTCTGGTGCCTACAATGTCCAAAGAGGTACAAGAAGGTGGCCAATGGTGGTATTGCACGCAATTTTAAATGTAGCTGTTACCAACAGCCAAGTCATCAGTCTGGGGAACGGACAAAACGTGCCAACTCGCTGACTTTTCCTTCGTGAACTGGGGAATGAACTCATTAGAGATCAATTGATTATGCGAGTGCAGCTCAGCAATTTGCCACGCACCATGACCTCACGCCTTCGAGAACTCCTTCCACATGATCAAATACCACCACGAGCTCCAAGCAACTCAGCAGCTACTGATGCTGGTGGACGCCAGCGCAGCGGATTTTGTTTGGAAAATAAAACAAAACGATACACCAAATATTCCTGCAAGGAATGTGGCCAATATTTATGTCTGCAACACTGTGCCTTTTCTTGTGCTTTTTTGAAATACCAATTTACGAACTTTTTCATTAATCTATGCACCATTATTCCTGCGAAATTGCGAAAAAACAATTATACTATTCACTTTTGACAAATAAGTGAACAGTCATCTCACAGATGACACGCGTGTATTTATGTCTCACTAGGGGGCGCGTGTGTTGGAGTGTTAAATTGGTTCATCTACCAAACCCAGAGGGAAGGAATCAAATGTTTTCAGAAGTCCTTGACGCAAAAGTTTTCGACTTCAAATCAAGCCTGAACGGCGAATCATCTCTTGCTCATACCGAGCATGATTATTTTGTCAGCTATGAAGACATGTCTCTCATATTTGGGAGGATAAGCACAAGAAATTAAGGGGTACTGATGGTATTCTAATTATGGTTCTCCGACATTTGCCTGAGTTAGCTGTTAGGAATTATTGCATATTGTTAATCAACATGTTGAGCAATTCATATTTCCCAAATGAGTGGGAAAACGCTAAGTTATTTCCAATCTTGAAGAAGGGAAAAGAATGTTCATGCTCTTAAAGCTATCGCCTAATTAGCTTGCTGCCTAGCATCAGCAAGGTGTTTGAAGTGATACTGAATAGAGCATTAAACGCCCACGTTGAAAAATATGAGTTAATGCCGAATCGCCAATTTGGTTTTTGTGCCAGGCATTCGACCACACATGCGATAGTGAAAGTCACCTCAGACCTCTATTGGAAACTAAACAACAAAGAATGTGTTGGAGCATGTCTCATCGATATGGAGAAAGCCTTCGATACGGTGTGGCAAGAGGGACTAATTTTTAAACCCCTTCAGGGCAAGCTCCCCAAACAGCTTATCGCCTTAATTTGCAATATGTTATACGGGAAATTATTTGTTGTAGCTGATGAAAACGTGATGACAATGCACGGATTCAAGGTCTTGAATGGTCTACAGCAGGGAACAGTTACTGCACCTATGCTTTTCTCAATGCTCATTCGCACGCTTTTGAGCGGCTTTGATTTTAGTGTCTCACCAACGCTATCATTGGTAGTGTTTGCTGATGATCTGATTATCTATACGGTAGACCGAAAAGCTACAATAGTTCACAGCAATCTTCAAAAAATATTTAATGATGTGCAGCGCTACACCGACAATTGGCGAATGGAAATGAATGCAGAGACGTGCAAAACAATTTTGTTTCAGACGACGCTGCAGGGGTTGCTCAAGACCTGGAACGTAATTGGAAGCATTTTCATATTATGCCTGGTGAGGATAGTGCTGAACGGGTGTCATATAAATCCTCAGACAAGGCCAATTCCAGCGAGCACCAATATCTTCGGTCGCTGAAGCAGCAGACTGTCGCTTCAGTCCTTTGCGGACTTATGAACATCTTAAAACCCTACACCTGGTTAATTGCTGCACCGAAAACTTTGAGGTCTTTGATATTGTTCAAATAGACCTGAAATACTTAATGATGGTACCAAAATTTCTATGCCAACAAACCACACATCTAAAAGTGCGGATTTCTCACTTGTTAAGTATAAGCAAATACTTTTATTCACATTTACAACAGTTCCCGATAAAATCGTTTTCCGACAGCCTTTTCGCTAAATTTTTTTTATAGAAACAGGATGCGCAAAAATATGGGTTTTCACCCATTATGAGTATCTAGAGTAACGTTGAACAGAGTGGACGCGTTTTTCTGTGCTCCGTAAAAATTAATTAGTTCGTTCGTTACAATATATTAATTTGCTTTTTTTAAACTTTAATCAAAAACATTTACCATTGATTTATTAAGTTACCGCGATTTGACCTGGATAGTGTATGAGGTTCTTTATTTAATTTGAAGTATTGGGTATACGAAATGTTTCACTAAAATATAAATTAATCGTGTGAAGTGCGTGTTGTGCAGCTAAATGCAATCCCCTCAGTGCAGTGCACTTTATGTATGTGACTTAAATGTATTCAAATGTGTTTAGCGTTTAATTTAATTTAAAGTAACTGTAACTGCATACATGCAACTCTATAACTGAAGCCCATAATGTGCTTAAATGTGTTTAACGCTTAATTTAAAATAACAGTAACTGCACACACGCAACTCTATAACTGTGGCCCATAATTTTGTCATACTCTAATGAAAGTGCAGTTGTAATCGTAATCGTAATTTATTGACTGTTGAATTATTGCTTATTTGACCTTGAACCATATTGGTTTGTATTTAAATTCTTTGAATCACTTTTGCTGTTTTTGCATCTCGCTCGAACGACCTTGATTTTCCGTTTTCGTGCCAATAACTGATCGCGTAATTAAATTAAAATGAAATATGAGTTTTAAGCGTAGCCTTCCGAATTGTGTGGCATTTGACCACACTTTTAAACATTCATCTGCAAAGGCTTCTGCTCTCGGAAATCACATGGTGCCTGTATGGACGCACCGAGGGATTGGTACAATCCATATATTGAAGCCCACTTCATTTACACCGATTGCCAAAGCTATGAGCAAGCACTTAATTGCATGTATGATCGCATAATTGGTCAAATAGAATCTTCAATTGCAGAAAGAGATCAATTAATAGCTCGCCACCAATCAAAGTCGAAAGTGAATTACGAAAGCTTCGTGAAATGGCTAGCTATTTTGATGACCTTGCTTCATCACTGGCATGCAGTAACAAAAAGATTCATAAAGCACTTGAAATGGTGGATAGACAAATGATTTTAATGAAAGAACTAATAGCTACAATTCAACACCAAAGCAGCGAAGGTTTTAGTAAAGAATCCATCGAGGAAATGGCCACCGAAGTTTTCAACAGACTTTAAGTACATGGAAACCATAAGCAAGAAACAAAGCTTTCTGCCATTACAACAAAACTAGACAGCAGAGAAAGATGCTGGTCATATAGCTTTCAACAATCCTGAAAGTCATATAGCTTTCAACAATCCTGGAAGTCAAATGAAGGAAAACAGAGAGTCGAAACACAAACACAGCGTGCATCCCTCTATGCCATCAGCTCCAGTTCCAGTGATGACCACAGCCAAGATCTTCAAGCTAGGAGCTATCTGGTCGGAAGAAGAGTGGAACAACAGATTATCTAAACTGGAGGCAGGAAACTCATCAGCGAACACAACATCATGCGACCTATTCTATTTAAGGAAAGTTTCCTATCATCTTAATGCAGGCGGAGTTCAGCGAAAACTTGAAACGGATTTCCTGATTAATGGATGCAAAGTAGAGGATATACCACATCGCAACAAACGAAGACGTGCCTTCAAAGTTTTTGTCCCGCACAGGTATGCATGGCTTTTCATCAATTTAAAAACGCATAATGGAGTCTACATCTGGGATGATATGGTTTTTAAAAAGTGGAGAGAACCCAGAACCTCTAGTAAAATCAATTTAAACAATAATTGTAATTGGATTATTTACCGAGATTATCGAGATTTTTTAACCACTGGGCAGATACGGGGAGGGGGTGTTTTACTCGCTGTGCACACGAATTTCCCAAATGAGCTCATCCCTACTGCTATGAACAAATCTTTCCAGCATAAAATTGTTCGCATTAAAATGTCCAAATTCAATATATATATATATATATATATTGGTGTTTTTTACATTCCACCCAAATCCAGTGAAACAACATACAATGATGTTTGCAGTGTTATTTCCTCTCTTGCGGGATCCATCGACGAGGAAGACAAGATTTTAATTACGGGAGACTTTAATCGACCCAATTTAACATTCATCATTGAACATGATGATAAGTGTCTTATTCCAGTTAATCTCCTAGATCACAGCAACTTCAACCTTTTTAGTACATTCTATGGGAACGATTTGCAGCAGGTCGCTCCGACTCCCAATCAGAATGGTAATGGGCTTGATCTTATTTTTAGTAATGCTTATGACGAAGTAGTGGTCAATCCAACTAGGGATGTGGAAAACTTATTCTCTAATAGTCTACACCATAACGCATTCTCTGTTGAATTGCCCAGTGCTGATGAAACCTATACTTTCTCATACAATAACTTAATCGTATATGACTTTCATAATGCTGACTACCAGAGCATTAATAATTATTTAAGTAATATTGACTGGACCGGTACACTTACAACTTTAGGTATAAACGATGCGATAGATCGTTTCTATAAGATAATCATTGACGCCGTTGAAAGTTATGTACCTAGGATTAAGAAAAAAGACAAATTATCTGAACCTTGGCTTGATAGAGACCTACGATATTTACGAAACCAAAGAAACAAACTCCATAAAATCATACAAAAAAGATCCAATGCAAGCAATGAATTGAAAAGCAAATATGATCATCTGGCAAAAGAATTTCAATCAAAATCTAGAGAAGCTTATGAATCATATGTAAACACTCTTGGAGAGAATATAATCCAGAATCCAAGGAAATTTTTTGACTTCGTAAATATTAAACGCAAATCAAAGGGGTACCACAAGTCAATGGTATATGGTGACTTAAGATCATCATCGCCTGCAGAAATCTGTGATTTTTTCGCGAGTCATTTTCAATCTATTTATTCTACTAACAGCACCTCGTCCTATACTCCTTCTCCATCCACATGTTCAGCAGCTCTAATTAACGAGATGTTTATTTCGGAAGAAGAAATATTGAAAGCTATTGAGGAGCTTGATTTGAGCAAAGGACCAGGCCCTGATTTGCTTCCTCCCTGGTTTTTGTTTCCACTGCAAGGAGAAACTGCTTTTACAACTTTACATTATTTTCAATAGGTCTCTCTCCTCAGGAATATTCCCACCATACTGGAAATCATCCCATCTGATTCCAATTCACAAATGCAGTGACAAAAGGTCCGTTAAAAATTATAGAGGAATTGCTATATTATCGACCACTCCGAAACTATTTGAAAAAATTATCTGCTCCAAACTATCTCCCATCGTAGAGCCTCACCTTAATAACCAACAGCATGGCTTCCGAAAAAATCACTCGACAACTACTAACCTCACCGTGATGGTGTCTACTACGCTATGTGAAATGGAAAAAGGACACCAGATTGATGCTACATACATCGATTTTAGTAAAGCTTTCGATCATGTCAACCACAAAATACTGTGTAAGAAGTTGCAGAAATTAGGAATCACTGGCTCATTACTTGATTGGCTCTATTCTTACCTAGAAAACCGAACCCAAATAATCAAATTTCAGGGACATTTGTCTAAAGAAATAAATGCCTATTCTGGAGTACCTCAAGGGAGTCATCTCGGTCCTCTTCTTTTTAATATATGTCAGAAACGTTATCGGATATATCCCACTTATTTTATGCGGATGATCTTAAACTGTATCATGTGATTACCTCTCAAAACGACTCACTATTCCTTCAAAGCAAGATAAACTCTCTGTTTGAATGGTCTTCCATAAACCAGCTTCATTTGAATTTGGAAAAATGTCAGGTGATTACCTTTTCCCGCAAAAATTCAGTCTTCAAAGCTGATTATCACCTGAACAATACAAAACTGGCTAGAGTTGATAGTGTCAAAGACCTTGGTGTCATCCTGGATACAAAGATGCGGTTTAAGTTGCATTACGATGAAATAATTTCCAAAGCTAATAAGATCCTAGGTTTCATCAAGCGAAGAGCGAAGGAATTTAAGAACATATGGGTGACCAAAACCTTATACCTTTCTTTAGTCCGCCCCATACTGGAATATGGATGTTTCATTTGGGACCCTGTTTTTGATGTGCATATAGACAGAATTGAATCTGTTCAGAAACAGTTTCTGTTATTTGCTCTGAGATGTTTATATGATCCAAAAAACTACCAGACTTTACCATCATATGCACAAAGACTCCAAATTCTAAATATGACATCACTTTCCTCCCGAAGATCAAGATAATTTGCTACTTCACTTTCGACGTGCTTAGAGGCACCATTAGCATACCATACATAACTAATAAAATAAAATTGAATGAAACATCACGAACCACTAGGCATTCCTGTATGCTGATAGAAGAGCGGCATCATACTAGGTATGCAGACAGCGAGCCAATGAATAGATGTTGCAAAACATTTAACTCATTGAGTGCTTACTACTCTCCAACAATCTCCAGGGTCCAATTCAAATCCATTTTCCTAAACGCCTTGTCCTCTCTAGTCCAATAAACTTAATCTAATTAAAAATTTTTTAATTTTTAGCTATAAAATGATTTAATACTTTTAAAATTTTTGAGTATGTTAATGCTATTAATTGTTATTTATGTATATCAATGTACTATATGTATGCTTTGTTTGGTAATAAAATAATAAATAAATAAATTATTGATAGATATATCACTGTGTAAGTTACAGAAATTGATTGATGATTATTAGACTTGCTGCTTACGTACATAATTTCACACTCAACTCGACTGCCTCTGATTCAAAATGTTAACTATGGGTCTATGGAGATTAAATTCAATTCTGTAATTGTTGATTGCCCTTTCCTGACCACGATTCTCACACTAGGAGCAAGAATTTCCGAAAATACATAAAACAAATTGTGCTGAAAAAAGTCTAATACATACTATACAATGTTCATAGCCCAACAGACTTTAAGCGATTCACCTAAATTTAACCTGAATCACTGATAAAGTAAAAGATCCTGCATCAATCATTTAAATTGCGCAAACACTTTCAATTTTTATTGCATTCATAAACGAATGTCGGGGAAATTTCGAGCATGACATGCATTTATTCGCCACTTTGCAATATATTAAACAAGTTTTCGTGCCAAGAACACCTTGTACGAGTAGCAATATCCGTGAAAAGTAATCTGACGACGTAGTTTGAATTTTAAACGTCGATTTTTCCTGAAACTTTCATTTCACTTCGTGGGACAAATCGGAGCAACATGTCGGCATCACTGAAACGTCGTGTCGTGGAGTCTTTGGTTGTCCTGTCTGAGACTCTCCATACTGATATGCGCCTGCAAAAAAAATTCACTAAAACTTCCACCATCTAATCTACAAAGAGTCAAATTTCAAAATGTTTTTCCTTATATTTTCTCTTTCTCAAAAGGTATACATATGTAGAGTATGTCCAAAATTCATACCTTGCATCTATAGAGTTAGTGTGAGTCTAAGATGGGCAGCACGCAGAGAAAGTCATCTGGAACGCGTTTGGAAAGCGAAATTTTGTCACGTTCATCGCCAGGATGGCATGTGTGAAAAGAAGAACGGATGTCAGACTGTTTGTTGCGGAAAGGAAAACGACATGCCATGGAATTTCCTTTTCGACATGTGCAAATCTAGAGATGACGTAAGTAGTACATTTACATTGAGACGCTGGCGGCATATCGTATGGAGGAATGTAAGGACGAGTAGTGTATTACTTATGAATACATATTGAAGTGTGAAATTCATAACAACCTCTGATTAAGGATATTATGTGACAACGAGCTATATTTCTTCTGAGGAGATGTGAGGAACGTTTTACTAAAGACGATGGTAGTCGATTCAAGTAAATCTTGATACTCAATATTAAGGTGTTGAAGCATAACTAACGCAATCGAGCGGCATCAACGTTCTGTACTTTTGTTCTTCCAGTCTGTTGGGCAGCACATCATTGTTTGCGCTGCAGAACTTGACCTCAGCCATTGGCCGACATGAATCACCGCCGGCCATTGTTGATGGCATTTAGCGTTGCCAACCACCAAACCAATAAATCACCTAACAGCAAAACGGGATACCCCCGAATCCTGTTCTTGGGGCTCCGTACAAAAATCGCCACATTAGCCAGTGGCTACCAATCAATTAATTGGGAGTACTAGTTTGTAGATATACTTCAAACCTGCTAAGATGTAGATAATTCAAGAAAAAGATTTGAAATTGCGTAAATTTTCCACGACCTGCATGTCGCAGATTTTTCACCAAAGAGTCGTCAAGAAAACACATGGAAAACTGGTTAAGAATGACTCGGTACGGTTCACTTTATGCAAGATACAGTCCACACGCTCTATGTTTTTGCCCTCATAAAATTCGGCTAGCCAGCTATGGCTCCCAGTGCTCACCCCTTCCAATTGCTCTCGTTTTTTGGGGGATCAAGCATGGTCGTAAAATTGCTTCAGGCCACAATGGAATTTCCGTTTGTTCGCAATTCGTTCCGGGTATAAATTTCAACGCTTTACAATAGTCTCCCTCTCTGGTCACTACTAACCATCTTCGATGTAGCCCATAAGCATGTATACCCATGCACATTTGTCTTCCTGCATATTGTTGTCTCCTGCGAATGCTGTTGGTAAGTTTTCAATGTTTTTCTGGTGCATCTTGGTCAGTTGGACCAAGCATTTCTTTCAGCAGTCTTCTGTACATCCCTTATGTGTGGGTTGACTACAAAATAAATAAAATTATAGCGATTCGAAAGCACCATCAGATTGCCATCGCGTTGTCAACAATTCTACACTATTTTGGATGGGAGCCAGGGTCATTTACAGGAATTTGTTAAGGATGAAAGATTCGGTTTGTATGTGCATGAATGCATGTGTGGTGCGCTTGGTTATGATGTGGAGACAGGAAGTTGTTTGTTCTCGTTTGAGAAACACTTTTGCTCTGGTGAATAAAGGTTATTTATGGTGGTAATTGAGGAAGCACAAGAAAATTCAGTAAAGTTGTCTTGGGCGTCCACAAATGTTTATGCGATGTGACAGACAAATGAGATGAATAGGAGAAGAGTCATTATCATGAATATGAAACAATATACATAGTGGTGAGTCAGTTTTACATATATGCTAAACAGGGTGGATGCCTTGTGGATATCTTTCAGTAAAATGCAGTAAGTACAACCTGCTGTAACTGCAACCTGAAAATATGAAATTTGGAACATAACTCTGGTTTGGTGTTCAATAGTCTTTCTTCAAATAATTACCTTTAATTTTTTAGGCCTTTGTAAAAAAAATTTACACAAAAGACTTACTAGTTTCGTGACCTGTCTGTCCGTCTGATCGTCTGTCAACAACCTTCCCCGGAAACTATAGAAGCTACGAATCTCACACTTTGTGAAAAGGTCAGAAGTGATGGTCTCTTAAAAAGTTTAAGTTTTTTAAATTTTTTTGAAGGGGGTCCCCGATTATAAGTGGTAGTCGAGTGGGGTATCAAATGCAAGGTCTTGATTAGAACTTTTAAAATCTGAAATCAAAACAAAGTCATTTTGTGCATCAGGGTGTCCAGAGGGAGGCAAAACGTACCAAAATTTTGAGTGTCCCCCCCTCGCGTTTGGACACCCAAGAGCCAAAAAACCTTAGCCCTTTTCCACTCATTTGGGAAATATGAATTGCTCAACATGTTGTTGAACAATATGCAATAATTCCTAATAGCAACCTCAGGCAAATTTCGGAGAACTACATTCGGAATACCATCAGTACCACATGATTTCTTGTTGTTTATCCTGCGAAATATGAAATACAAGTCTTCATAGCTGACAAAATAATCAATAAGATTCAAGCTCGGTATGAGGTCAGATGTTAATGTAATATTGAAATGGCTTGATTTGAAGTCGGAAACTTTTGCTTCAACGATCTCTGAAATTATTTCATTCCCTCTCTCAGAGTTTGGCAGATGGACCAATTCAAAATGTGTTCCAATCAGGGCAAGTTTATCCAATCTTTCACAAATGATCCTGTTTCCATTTCTATCCGGAGTCGTTCAAAATGTGTTCCAATCAGGGCAAGTTAATCCATTTCTACGTCTAGCACTCGTTGCGTGTAGACGTGTTTTTAATGATTCTACGTCTAGCACTCGTTGCGTGTAGACGTGTTTTTAATCGCTCCTGTCATTAATTTTAAAAATTAATTTTTCACAAAAGTCTGTTTCAAATAATTGAATTAATTTTGTACGAGTCAGTCAAAAGCAAGTTTTGATTTTATTGGGGAAGAATTAATCGTCGAAGGCATCGACCAACCATACCAATAAATCAAGAAAAGACAACAAACCAAAGACAACTCGGGACTGCTGTATGGAGGAGCCCGACGGCTTCCCTCCATTAGGGGGCCCCGGGGAGAGTGACGGTGTGAAATTGGCAAGTGTCAACAAGCGGAGACACACGAGCACCCAGGATACCGCAGATGCCGGTCGTAAAACACAAGTGCTTGAGGAAAGGCAGGAGGTGTGTCGCCTTCGAAGTGAAATCGAAGAGCTAAAGGCAAGAATTCAAACGTACGAAGAAATGTTCAAGACGGCAAAAAAAGTTCAAGAGAGTGATCCGATACTAAAAATCGAAAAACAGAAGAAAGCTGCAAATCAAATAATCACTGAAGAGGTATTAAGTGCTGGTGGCACCAACGAAAGCCAGAACTACTTTGCGGCGCTGGATGGACTCCAACAGGAGATGGATGTAGACGAAGGTAATAAAGATGATAATTTTATCTTATATTTAAAAAATAAAAATAATGAAAGTAGAAATAAGGAGAAGAAACCAGCCCGTAGTTCTGCTGGTCCTACTCAAAAAGTAGCCAAGAATACCGAGAAAGTTCCGCCAATTAATGTCTTCGGTCAAAGCGGAAAGGACATGGTTCGGCTGTTGGCATCCGAAAACAAGTTGACAAATTTCGAAATCAAACGAATAAATTCCGAGAAGCTGTCAATTAGGACGAAATCACTGGTTGATTTCAAATCAGCGCAAGATGCTTTGAATTCTGGGGAGGTTCCGCACTTCACTTATACCCCCAAAAGCGAGAAGAACCAGACGTTCTTGCTGAAGGGCTTGGACTGCGGAGAAGATACCGTCGATCTTCTTCCGGTCCTCAAGGAAACAGCACCACGAATCGAGTTTATCTCAGTTAAAACATTCGCGACAAGAAGGTCGACGGTAGAAAAAAAAAAATTTACCACTTTACTTGGTCAAATAACAAATAAGAGCAGTCCAAGCGCTCTTCAGCAAATAAGATATTTAAATTTTCGAGTGGTGAGGTGGGAACGCCTCCAGAAGCGAGAAATCAACCAGTGCTATCGCTGCCAACGATTTGGGCATTCGGCTGCCAATTGCGCCATGCATTACCGATGCGTTAAATGCAAAGACGTGCATGCTCCCGGTGAGTGCAAATTGGCTCAGACGGAGCCAAAAGAGAAATTATATTGTGTGAACTGCGGTGTTTTTGGTCACCCGGCATCATATCGAGGATGCTCCCGATATCAGGATGCAAGATTGAGATCTGCCCCAAAGCAAACACAAATACACCGCAGTGTCTTAGCTCCGAACTTCGTCAAGCCCGGAGTATAATTTGCACAAGCCGCTAGAGGACCAGCAGAAAATGCGGAAAATAGTGTAAATAATGTAAGTGGCAATAATGAGCTGCTTCTCAAAATTTTACAGCAATTAAATTCCTTATCAGAGCGAATCGATAAACAAGATTCGAAAATTAACATTGTTTTTCAGCGTTTAGGACTTTCAAATGCCTCAAAATAAGTTGTCATCCAGCCACGTTCCCACGGATAGGATTCATCTCATCTCGATCAACGTCAACTCCATTGTTACTTTACATCGGCGTGATTATCTCCTTGAATTCATTGCCAGACAAAAGCCTGACATCCTGCTTCTAACCGAAACCCGCCTCAATTCATGGCACTCCATGACATTCAAGGATTTTGAATTCGTAAGAAACGATAGGGTAATAGGTGATGGGGGAGGTGGCACCGGGATATTGGTACGAAGACCCTATCGTTTCCAAAATATTGAACAAGTCGAATTCAAAAGCTCTGAATCTCTTGAAGTGTCCGTTATCAAAATCTCACTGCCAGGTGGGGATAACCTCTTCGTTATCTCTGCCTATGCAACTGGTGGAACTGTTCTCAAGCTCAAGGAGGAACTCAATTCCTTGTTTGAAATACTCGAATTGAACAGGCTGCATAACTATTATATTCTTGCTGGTGTCCTGAACGTCAAGCATACATCATGGCTGAACGCCACCAATAATCCAAGAGGTGTATTCCTGAAATCATGGATAACAGAGAACCAGATTGAATACAGGTGCAATCTATATGGGTCGGAGTTCCCAACATATCCTAGGACAAATTCATATTTGGACCTTTGCATTGCTGACGCAAGACTCGAATTTAGCTTTAATAGTCCTCAACGGAAACTGCAGGTGCTTCCTTATGATAGCGACCATAACGCAATTGTAATGGAAATCAATCATCACAGGGATGATTTCTTCCTCATTCCAGTTCAACATGAAAATCATCGGTTGAATTTCAAAAAAACAGACTGGGGAAAGTTTCAAAAGAAGTTTAATCGCGAGTACCAGAAGCACTGTCCCCCTTCTGATGGTGGCAACTCTTGCTCAATGGTTCCTAATGACAGGAATCTAACTAACGATGAAATAGATGCCTATTTGTCGAAGTTAGAGAAGCTGACGTTGGAAACGATTGAGAAAGTCGTTCCCAAGATTAAACTTCGAAACAATATGGAAGGATATGAAACACCAACCATCGCAAGGTTGAAAAGATTGAAAAGCCTCCTTCTCACACGCGTCAACAATATTTATCGATGATTTTTGGACTTCAACCATCCCTCGTTGTCTTTGTTGAAATTACATTTGAAGAATGTCCGGAACTTAATCCGGTCATACTTCAGGAGTGAGGTCAGCAATCAATGGGCGGAAAAATTGAGGGGTATTAGCCCACAGGACCCAGACGGCGTGTTCGCGAAAGTGAATAGCATATTCCGCAAGAAGTCTCGAGTGAAGGTATCGAATCTTGAAGTCACTAGTGATGAGATAAATCTTCTCGATAGGGCTGGTATCGAAATTAATAGTACGACCCCGGATAGAAATGGAAACAGGATTATTTGTGAAGGATTGGACAAACTTGCCCTGATTGGAACACATTTTGAATTGGTTCATCTACCAAACCCTAAGAGAGGGAACCAAATTTTTTCAGAGGTCGTTGAAGCAAAAGTTTCCGACTTCAAATCAAGCCTGAACGGCCAATCAATTCTTCATTACAATGAAACATTAACATCTGACCTCATACCGAGCTTGAATCTTATTGATTATTTTGTCAGCTATGAAGTCTTGTGTTTCATATTTCGCAAGATAAACAACAAGAAATCATGTGGTACTGATGGTATTCCAAATGTAGTTCTCCGACATTTGCCTGAGGTTGCTATTAGGAACTATTGCATATTGTTCAACAACATGTTGAGCAATTCATATTTCCCAAATGAGTGGAAAAAGGCTAAGGTATTTCCGATCTTGAAGAAAGGAAAAGAATCTTCATGCCCCAAAAGCTATCGCCCAATTAGCTTGCTGCCTAACATCAGCAAGGTGTTTGAAGTGATACTCAACAGAGCATTAAACGTCCACATTGAGGAAAATGAGTTGATGCCGAATTGCCAATTTGGTTTTCGTGCCAGACATTCGACCACACATGCAATAACGAAAGTAACCTCAGACATCTGTTGGAAACTAAATGATAGACAATGTGTTGGAGCATGTCTCATTGATATGGAGAAAGCCTTTGATACGGTATGGTTAGATGGACTAATTTTTAAACTCCTTCAGGACAAGTTCCCCAGACACCTTGTCGCCATGATGTGTAATATGTTATACGGGAAATCATTTGTTGTAACTGATGGAAATCTGACAACAATGCGCGAGTTCAAGGTTTTGAATGGTCTACAGCAGGGAACAGTTACTGCGCCTCTCCTCTTTTCAATCTTCATTCGCAAGCTATTGAACGGCTTTGATTTTAACGTCTCGCCAACGCGATCATTGGTAGCGTTTGCTGATGATCTGATCATCTATACGGCAGACCGAAAAGCTACAATAGTTCAGAGCAATCTCCAAAAAATGTTCAATGATGTACAGCTGTACACTGACAATTGGCGAATGAAAATCAATGCGCAAAAGTGTGAAACAATCTTGTTTCGGACAACGCTGCAGGGGGTCAGTCAAGACCTGAAACGTAATTGGAAAGATTTCCACATCATGGCTGGTGAGGGTAGTCTTGAACGGGTTCCACATAAATCCTGTGTTCGATACCTCGGTGTTTATCTCGATCAGTATCTGTACTATACTGAACATGTGAAAATCATGCTCAGTAAGGCACTTAAAGTAGTCATGGCCCTTCGAAAGCTCTTTCATTCCAGATACATTGATCAAAAGGTCAAAATTATCTGTTACAAGACACTGGTTAGACCAGTTTTGACATATGGATGTCAGATCTGGTACAACCAGAGTGCTAGGACTATGGAAAAATTAAGAGTTTTCGAAAGGAAATGTCTTCGTGCATGTACTGGTTTGTACAGAAAGCCTGAGACGGATTGAAAACATTATATATCGAATAGAAGAATTTATCAAACTGCTGAAGTGACTAGACTCGATATTTTCATATTGAAACTTCTTCGGAATCATATCGCAAGATATGTGACTGTGAGTGAAAACCCTTGGATTTCACAGCCGTTCCACTGTACAGACGGATATATAGCGACTTGCCTCGCTACTGGCTTCATTCCTCCAGAAGCATTCGTGTATTTGGACATGAATCGATATGTTTTTGATTCTGACGGCGTCCCAGTCATATATCACATATATCGACGGGCCACCGATAAGAAGATAAAATATCCTCCGAACTTGAGTTCACGAGACCAACAATTCCAATGGAGATACTCATTTGCTAGATTCGTTGAGGCTGATCGAGTTGAGACTGGGCAATCTAGGTATTGGTGGCTGATTTTCAGTTTTTGTGTTTTTCGTTATTTCGTTTTTGAGTTTCAGCTCATTATTTCTACATTCAGTGTTGTTGTTTATTTTTGTTAAAAATTAGGTATAGGTTAGGTTTATATTATGTTTATTATATTAGGTTAGAGATAAGGTAAAACGCTTAGGTTAGGAACATTGTTATAGATTTTTTTAAGTATAAGATAAAGTTTTTGATAGCATTTATTAGAATTAAGTTAAAACATATTAGGTGTAGGATCAAAGTTCACTGTAGTGTTAAGATTATAAATAATTTTAGAATAGTGTTGGTTGGTTTTTTCTCCTTTTTCCAATTAAATTTAAAAAATATGTAATAATCTTCGTTGATTTGAATTTGCTATAATTTGTTTTTTTTTTTAATGTGTAATGATAACGTACAAATTTAGAGAGCCATTTGGGCCATTAAGTTTTTTATTGTTATTGTTTGGAATTTGCTTTATATTCTTTTAAAATTTATAACGATTAGTATTAAATAAAGCGCTTTTAATTGATTGATTGATTGGGCAAGTTTATCCAATCCTTCACAAATGATCCTGTTTCCATTTCTATCCGGAGTCGTACGGAGTCGTACTATCAATTTCGATACCAGCCCTATCGAGAAGATTTATCTCATTACTAGTGACTTCAAGATTCCATACCTTCACTAGAGACTTCTTGCGGAATATGCTATTCACTTTCGCGAACACGCCATCTGGGTCCTGTGTGCTAATACCCCTCAATTTTTCCGCCCATTGATTGCTGAACTCACTCCTAAAGTATGACCGGATTAAGTTCCGGACATTCTTCAGATGTAATTTCAACAAAGCCAAGGAGGGATGGTTATAGTCCAAAAATCGTCGATAAATATTGTTGACGCGTGTGAGAAGAGCCTAAGAACAGTTCCACCAGTTGCATAGGCAGAGATAACAAAGAGGTTATCCCCACCTGGCAGTGAAATTTTGATAACGGACACTTCAAGAGATTCAAAGCTTTTGAATTCGACTTTTTCAATATTTTGGAAAAAATAGGGTCTTCGAACCATTATCCCGGTGCCACCTCCCCCATCACCTATTACCCTATCGTTTCTTACGAATTCAAAATCCTTGAATGTCATGGAGTGCCATGAATTGAGGTGGGTTACGGTGAGAAGCATGATGTCATGCTTTTGCTTAACAATGAATTCAAGGAGATAATCACGCCGACGTATAGTAACAATGGAGTTGACGTTGATCGAGATGAGACGAATCCTATCCATGGGAATGTTACTGGATGACAAACTATTTTGAAGCATGTTGGTTTAAACGTTGAAAAACGAAATTGATTTTTTGGTCTTGTTTATTAATTCTATCTGAAGCGATTCAAGTTGCTGGTAGATTTTAAGAAGCAGCTCATTATTGCCACCTACATTATTTATTTTATTTACATTGTTGTCTGCTGGTCCTCTGGCAGCAAGTGCAAATGATACCCCGGGTTTGATGAAGTTGGGAGGTAACAGATTATGATTTACTTTGGTTTGCTTTGGGGAAAATTTAGCTCTTGCATCTTGATACCAAGGGCATCCTCGGTATGATGCTGGATGACCAAATATACCGCAATTAACACAATAAAATTTTTCTCTTGGGTCCATTGCATTCGCCGGGGGCGTGAATACCTTTGCACTTAACACAACGATAGTGCATTGCACAATTGGCAGCCGAATGACTGAATCTTTGACACCTGTAACACTGGTTGACCTCAGTTTTTTGGAGGTTTTCCCACCTCACAACTCTAAAGTTTAAGTACGTTACCTGTTGGAGGGCACTCGGACTGCTGTCGTTGGGAATTTGTACCAAATAAAATGGTAATATTTTACCTTCTACAGTTGATCTCCTTGTAGCAAAATTTTTCACACAGATGAACTTAATAGCTGGTGCTGCTTCCTGCAACATCTCAAGGAGATCAACTGTAGTCTCTCCACAGTTCAAGCCCTTCAACAGGAAGGTCTGATTTTTTTCTGCCTTTGGCGTATATGTGAAGTGGGGAGCTTTGACACTATTAAGAGCATCTTTTGCCAGTTTGAAATCAGCCAGTGTCTTTGTCTTGATCGAGAGCTTATCAGCGGTCACTATCTTAACTTCAAAGTTTTCGATCTTATGTTCGGCTGCCAATAACCGAACCATATCTCCTCCACGCTGCCCAAAAACGTTTATTGGAGGAATTTCCTCATTTACCTTATTAATTTTATTAGGAGAACCAGCAGACACACCGGTTGGCTTCTTCTCCTTTTGCTTTTTTTTTTAATTTTAAATATTTAATAAAATTATTACTGCTATCAATATTACCTATGTTATCGTTGCTCTCTATCTCGATGTACATTTCTTCGTTCATTGCAGACAGCACCGCATAATAATTGTCGCTGTCGTTCGCTCCTCCTGCGCTCAGGATATTTTCAGCATCATGGATAGATGGCTTGCTCGTATCTTGCGATTTTATTTTATATGTTTGAGTTTTCTGTGTCGGTACTGCTTTCTCGTTGGTCTTGCTTGTTGTTGTTATTTCCTTGTTTTCATTCTTCTTAGTTAATATCGGCTCTTCTTTGCCGGACGTATTCTGTGGCTTCACTTTTGGTTTGCTCCCATTTGACAACGTTTGGACCATATCTTCCAAACTCTTTATACGGAGTTTCAACTCGTCGTTTTGTTTCGTAGCCCTTGCATTTTCCCTGGTTACTTTTTCATAATCTTCGCTTGAAAGCGTAATAGGCTTTCCATGCTCACAGTTGTCTATTTCATTTTTTCGCTTGATGACTTTATCATTTGTAATTTTCGAAATGTCTGGCTCTGGCCCCCCAGCGGTGGGAAGCCGTCAGGCTCCTCCATCCCCCGGTCAAAAAAACTTTTCTTCTTTTTTGAAACTTTCTCGCAGGTAAAATCCAGATACTCGATAAATTGTTCGAATAGTTCGACGATGTAATAAGTTTCTTTATAAAAATTACTTTCTAATTGACGTTTTTAAAAATTATTTTAATTTATAAAAATTCTTGACAGGAGCGAATTAAAAACACGTCTACACGCAACGAGTGCTAAACGTAACTATATGAAAAATACGTCTACACGCAACAAGCGCTAGACGTAGAATATGAGCACACTCCTTCTTACTCCAATTGTTTCTTCAGAAGTATTGACTGGAGTGTATGGGTTACGTGTAGCAAGTGTTACCATTTTTACATCACTTCTGGAATAGCTGGGCTACAGGTTCCATAAGCAGTTATATTGGTGATCTGTTTAATTTGTTATTGTATGTAATGTAGTGTAGATTTGTCGAATAGAATCAGAGCTCTGTTCCTCTTGCATTTGTCAATTATGTCTATTTTCAGTTCTTTGTGTTTATCTAAGTTTCTCACATACTTAGGATATCGAAAGATATTCCTCATAGCAAAGTTTTGGTACGACTGTAATGCTTTTTTCTCGGTCTTCGTCGTCCGGCAGAAAGCGATACTACCATAGAGTAACGTCAGTCGTAAAATTTAGGTGTAACTGTGGAGCTTGTTATTCATGTTGAGGTTTTTTGATTTGAGTAGAGGAAATAGAGAAGAAATGATTCTAGATACAAGTTTTGTTTCATTTATATACAGTCTTCCACAAAAGTCAAGGTACAGTGATAAATATCATGAAAATTGTTTGATATTTTTATTTAAAAAACCTATAGTGATAAAATTTTTTTTGGTATTACTTCAACTATAATCATTACACTTTAAATTCATGTAAAACAAAACGAAAATTCTGTCGTATTAATATATTATTACATATGATGTGTTGGAAAGTCAATGAATGAAGTCCACAAAAGTCATGGTACACCTAAAGAAAAATGATACCAATTGTAATTATAGTCTTGCATAGTTATTTGAATTATACTTTTCTTAATATTTTGTCGGATATCCTTTCATCTGAATTACTGACTTCAGTCTTTTAGGCATAGAATATACCAATTTTTTAGTAAATTCGCTGCTGATTCTGGCTCACTCCTCCAATATAACATCCTTAAGCTGCGCCTTGCTTGATATCACTCTTTTTCGGATTTTTGTCTCAAGCTCATTCCAAAGATGCTCTATAGGGTTCAAATCAGGGCTTTAAGGCGGTTTAGCAAGCATGCGAGTATTGTACAATAGCCAAATTCGAACTTTATGCGCAGTGTGCTAAGGGTCATTGTCCTGTTGAAACAAGAAATCTTCTCGCATACCTAATTTGGCTGCACTTTGTTTCATGTTGTTTCGTAGGATCTCTAAATAAGAGTTCTGATCCATAGTATTTTCGATGAATGTCAGATTTCCAACTCCAGCAGCAGCCATGCAACCCCAAACCATAACACCACCGCCCCCATGTTTTACTGTTTTAATAGTGTTCTTGGGATTAAATGCTTCTCCTACTTTTCGCCAGACCCTCTCATGCCCATTTACACCAAATATACAAAATTTAGACTCATCCGAAAATAAAACATTATCCCAAAACGTTATTGGTTTGTCAATATATGCTTTTGCAAATGTTATTCTTTTTTGTTTGTTTATGGAACTTACAAGAGGTTTTCTTCTAGGCGTACGAGATGAAAATCCAGCTTCTACGACAGCTCTACGCACAGTTTCTGCGCTAACCTCCTTCTTATCATTAATACCAAGAACATCGCAGATTTTTCTACAGCTTAGAAATGGATCTTGTTTTACCATTCGCGAAATTTTTCTCTTGTCCTTTGCACTTAGTTTAGATGGACGACATGTTCGGGGCACATTTTCCACTCTATTTTCCTTCTTAAATCGATTTATCACTTTTTGAATGGTTGACCGACTTCGCAACACTAGTTCAGCTATTTCAGAATATGATTTGCTCTGACTTGAATGCAGATTAATAATTATTTCACGCTCCTTAATACCCAACTCCTTTCGACTCATTTTTTAAAAATTTTATTAAATAAAAGATACACCACGAATACGGACGCGATATTAAAGACAGCGGCCTTTGGTTGTTAGCTCACTCTGATAATATGTACTTGGGGGATTCCCCTTTTTACAAATAACAGGGCATTTTCTGCAACTGTTCCAAGACTTTTGTGGAGTAGAAAAGAGACATTGCCAACAAAAAATTATTGTCTTCAATGATTATTATTACCGAATCCCTTTAAATTTATGAAAACTTAAATTCAACAGAACTCGTATTATTACCATTTCATAACTTTTGGTTTTCAAATAAAAATATTGATTCAGTAATACAATTTTCAGTTACCGATTCTCTGTACCTTGACTTTTGTGGAAGACTGTATGCTCTGTCCATGATAGCCTCTCATCAATTGCTAGTCTTTAGTACTTAGCTGTTCTTTTCCAATCTATTTCTTCTTCTTGTATCGTTAAAGTCGGTGGTCGTTGATTTCTTTTACAGGTGATAAAGATTACCTGAGATGATTTTAACTGTCCACATTCCGAAGTTTCTTAAAATTATGTTTATGGAACGCTACAGTTTTAAAGTGATGACATCTGCTTGTCTAGGTGTATAATACAAGATGACGGCAAATTAGTCAACGAACTTTATTTTTCAATAACTTCTTCATTAAATAAAACAAGTTGGGTAGACAGACCTATGCTCATGTCAGAAGGGTTTTGTACTCAACTTACAAAATGCAGTAACCAGCAACGAATAAAATCAAGAAACATGTCAAAGACGATTTTACTGGAGAAAATGTGAAATTCGAGGATACTATTATTAACAAAGCTGAACGAATTTTGACTTCTGAGGTATTTGTTATAGTTATACCCATAAATATTTCCTTTGATAATTTTTTCAGATTTTTAGATCACGGGTGTCCATTCGCGAGGGAGGAAACACATTTTTCATGTATGTCCCCCCCCCTGTGCTCTCACTGAAGCATAAACTGTCAGTTTAAGAACGGTTTTGAAAAGCTCTCATAGAGAACTTTCAGTTGATACTCATATCGACTACATTTCATGAAATTTTTTTTCAGGGGCCACTCCTCTGTACTGTAATCATCGATTCATGGCCTATTTTTTCGAATCCTAGAATGGTTACAAAGCCCTTTTGCTAGGAGCTCTCTCCTGCCTCTTCGACTTATTTCAATTGTGTGTACTCATCTTCATGATGACTCCTCCCTCGTCAACGCTGCACCACACAATGGCTTTGAGTGTATGTAATGCCTGTTTGTGCATCATACGCAAGTTTTCAATGCCCTGGAAATGAAGATTTTGCTTATTGATGTAACCGCTTAAGTGGAAATGCGTCTCGTCGTTCATGATGATCTTCGATACAAGATCGTCCCAATTAAATCGACACAATTGTTTCACGCTCTTGCAGAGTATAGTGCTCCATTGCTTGTCTGTTTGTATTCTGCCGCTGTCTAATTCACAAACCAAATATGATTCACGTACACTGCCATTTGCAAAATTCATAACATCTTCCTATACGGTGACTAATTTTGCGCCACTATGTATATGCATGTATCGTCAGCATATAAGAATATCTACCCGTATACGTTAAAGGATAGCTGTGACAAGTTTGCCATTGGGATATTGTATAGTATGGATGATAGTGGCGACTCTTGTGGGACCCCAGATTCAATTGGCCAGATATTGGAGTAGTGGCTATCGATTCTTACACAGAAAGATCTATTACGAAGAAAAGAGCGATTGCTTGTGGGATATAGAGCTTATGCATTTGGAAGATGAGCCCTCCATGTCAGGTTTTGTCAAATGCCTTTCGAATATTAAAAATTACGAGGCCTGCAAATTTTGTACGTTTGAAGCCATTTTGGATACGTTGCACAAGTTTCGTAAGCTGGAATTCTGTTGAGTGTGAGGACATGACACCAAACTGTTCCTTAGGGCTGATTTTGTTCCCTAGAAAAACGTCAGACAATCTTGTTAGAATCAATTTTTCCACAGTTTTGCCAAGTAACCATAGCAAGTTTATGGGTAGATGATTTTGATGGAATTCCAAATTTTTACCTGGCTGTAGTAGAACTATGATAACTGTAGTTTTCCATACATTCGAGAACCTCCACAATTAATAGATTGGAGTCATAATGATGCTTTATTAACTTTATAAAATTGTATGCCATTTTGGCAGTGAGTTGGTGGAAAAGTCGTTTTATTATTACAAGTAAAATATTTGGGAGCCCTCCGAAATCGAGGGAGTTTGTAGGGGTTATTCTTCCTTGCCAAACTTGTGATTGTGTTGTTTTCTTCGGCCTGAATAATATTGTTCGTCATTTCATTAATTGCTGTTTCAATGTTCCTAGCTATATCTGGTGTTTGCACGGTATTTCCATTAGCCAGTGCATCTTACAACACTTTCTAGTTCGTCTTTTTCTTTAGTTTTAAAGGCACATTAATGAAAATGCCTTTACTAAGAGTAGCACTGATTTGTGATTAGATGATAGCTCGTCGAGGATATTAACCTGATTCGATAGTTAAAGAAACGAGAAATTGCGATGTCAAGCATAAAATTACTCCTTGTGCCAAAGTGAGTGGATTCATTGGGGATGTGTAGGCTTCCTTATATTTCTATGATGAATCGATTGAGCTCAAACCCAGTTTAATTGCGTTTTGCAGCTCAGCAAGGACGGTGTTATATATTCATGGCTCCTGCAATGAGAATAGAACCACCGGAGTTCAGTAGGGAACGTAGATCATGGCAAAGGCTGCGTGAACGTTCCAGGCTGGGTTCTCGGGTTGACATGAGAGATGTTTATTGGATGGTCAAGTCACCTTCCTTTGACCATGAGAGTTGCATACTATGAGCGTAAATGACTTTCACCTCCCAAACACGAAAAAGATAGGTCCAACCGTGTCGTTGAACATCGATTTATGCCCTATCAATCCGGGAGCCCAGCCTAGTACTGCTTGACATATTACTCGGGCCAAGTCTCGTTTTGCTACGCCGTGAGGCAACTCCAAGATAGAGGATCCCACTTTTAGCGGAAGGGGAGGGGAAAAGGAATCGCCAGACAAGCGGTCCACAGGATCCAATGCTCCCAGCTGCTGTGAGTCCCTTTTATCTGCCCGAGCATAATGTGCCACCTGTTTCCATTCGTCAACCGATTCGAGCATCAATGCGACTATACCACCGTGGTGAGCTCTAACGTCTCCTTGTAGAGGTCTCTTCTAGCCTGCTCCATTTTGTTCCCGCAAAAAAATCTGTGGCAGGCATTGTCTTCCTTTCCTGGGCAAAACCGACAATTCGGGGACCATGACTTACCAATCGTGAGCAGGTAAGACTGAAAACACCCATGTTTGCTCAAAAACTGGGTTAGATTGAAGTCTGTCTCATCATGCCTTGGATTCAGCCATGGTCTCACATCCGAAATGAGGCGCGCAGTTCACCTTTCTTTCGTACAATATACCCAAAACTGCTGCCAATCATTGAGTGAGCGCTGTCTCTCCTCGTGGACAACCATCTGTCTCACGTGGTAAATACCGTGATGCTCTTTAGCAAAGGGGGCAACAGGTATCATGCCCAAAATAGCTGTCATCGTCAAATCAGAGACTGTCAGATATTCTCTTCTCGGTACCTGTGCCAAGCGTTCTCAGTATACCTTCTTACTGAGAGTGTCTTCCCATATTTCTGCTCCATATAGTAGCACTGATCCTACTGCACTCATCAAGAGGCGTCTTTTTGATGGATTGGATCCCCCTACGTAGACTTAAAGCCAATGATCCAGAAGCAACCTTCTCAGCCATTGCCCTAATTTGCTCAGAGAAACTCATCCTTAAGGCGATCAGTAGCCCACGTACTTCACCACTGGCTTCGGTTCGATTAGTATGTCTCCAATACTGATCATCCTTACTCTAGGGATTCTCTTTTTGTCAAGATAACCACTTCAGTTTTTTCCTGTGCTAAACTGAGCCCACAAGCAGTCATCCAGTCTCTAACCCGGCGCATGAGCCTACCTAGTCTAAATTGCGCTTGTTCAACGGTGCGTCCGGCGACCAGAACTGCAACACCATCCAGTGGTCTGGACAAATGATAAATCCCTGGACAGCACCCAATGTAACTTCCATCCTTCGTTGGCCCTGTGCCCTATCGTAAAGCAGGCTTTGGTTTGTCAAGTAGTCCCTCAAAAGCCGCATTAGATATTCTGGAACTTGAAAAGGGTTTTCCAGCGTATCCAGAATATCCACCCATCTAGCGGAACTGAATATGTTCCCAACATCAACTATGACCAACAAGACGATCTGTCGCTAAAATCGGCTATATGCCTCTTCCTTTTGGACAACGCTCACACCCCTACAATCGCATTGATGGTGGAACGTCCTGCTCTTAAGCCGTACTGCCGTGGAGATAGGTCCCCAGTAGCACGAATCACGTCTGTGAGTCTTCCCTTGATGAGTTTCTCTAGTACTCTCCCAGCCGTGTCTAGCATGCATAACGGGCGGTATGCAGACGGCGAGCCGGGATTTTCCTTCCCCTTGTTGGTCAGTACGAGCCTCGCTACCTTCTTTCGTATCGGGAGTATTCCATCCCGTAATCAAGCGTTGAATGTGCTGAGCAGCAAGTCAGGACAATGGTGATGGAAAATTTGCAACACCTCAACTGGAACACCATCTGGAACTGGAGCCTTCCTCGCTTTCAGTGAAAGGGCTGCCTTTTCCAGTTCCGGCCGTGTAAACGGTGAATACTTGACTGCTGTTTCATCACGGACAGCGTCAAAATGGGCGGGATGGGTGGGGAAGAGCGCCCACAGTATCTCGTCTATCTTTTCCGCATCTTAAATGCAAGGTTTCCGTAGTGCGCCTGGCTTCCGCATAACTAGCTTGTAGCTAAGACCCCACGGATCCTTGTTCACATTGTCCACTAGATTTTGCCAGCAGTGCGCCTTGCTGTTGCTAATCAATTTGCGAACGCATTTCCTGTGTGACTTTTATGCTGCTTCCCGGTTGTATGCCTCATCACGCTTCCGTGCCCGTTTAGCCTCACGCCGAAGTGTGTGACACTCCTTCCGCTATTTAACTATTTCAGTTGACTGCAAGTACACGGGGGCTTGCGATGCCAGGGTTACCGACGGGTCTAAAAGCATTGCAAGCAGTTGTAATGATGCTCATAGTTGCGTTCACTACGTTTTGAGCTGCCAGTTTCTCCGTCCCCTGCGAATCTCCCTGAAGTGGAGTTTTCTGGAAAACCCGGTGGTTTCCTGATTCCAAGACGTGCCCAAAAGTCTTGGATCAGCATACTTCCAAAGAATACAATGTGCTTGCTTTGTACATTCTCTCCTTTTGTTTCCTATTTTATCGTATTTGTAACATGAGGAACTCCTATCGGGATCTTTGCATACTTGTGCGATGTGACCATAGCAAAGGCATTTGAAACATTGAAGAGGCGCTGATCTTTATTGTATCCTGCAGACAACCTACACTTTTCTTACTTTGCCTTTGTTCGGAAATTGTTCGGCGTCCTTTTCCGTCAAGTCAAGGATGTCCATGCGTTATGCCCTATTATTTTCTGGTGTCAGCATTGCTTTGATCCTGCCCACGCTAGAAAACTCCCTTTTAATGGCCTCATCCACCTATGCCAGATCCGTGACGAAGTCAATGTCTCTTTTTTCGATTGTTGCCATCGGCTCGAGCGATTCTATAGTTGCGCTTCTATCAAGGACTTTCTTAATGCGTCGCAGAATACTTCCCTATTGTCGGCCTCTGCTCCGAATTCAACCAGTATGTGGCCCAGCCGCTTTGGTCGTGTTGCTTTAATGGCAGTGTTGATGTCTTCAGGACCTACATTTCCCCTGATATTCCGTAGTACCTTCACGTAGGATTGGCCATCTTGGGGTTTTACGAGCAGTGCCCACTGCCGGAATCTTCACAGAGCTTCTTTCTCTCCGATTTTTCATCAGGTCGTTTATCTTGTTGGGCGTCCGTGCGAACTTTGTTTACTGGCACTTATTGAAGGAGTTTATTTGCGGTTTTCTTCGCTCCTTTTGTCAACATTATCTGGAACCCCTGATCTGGCGTTCGTAGTAATCGAGCAGCCTGCCTAGGCCAATTGCTCGAGAAACCTTGCCGAAGAAAATACCAACGGGATAAGTGCGGAGCAATTTGATACACAACTTATTAACATTGTTATTACTAACCCGCAATAAACCCCACAACAACCACCGCTACCATTATCAATAAAAAGTTTTTCCATAGAAAAAGTAAGTAAATAACTAAAATAACAAATAAAAATCAATAATGGCAACAATCTAAGGAACGTTTGCGAAATTGTTACAACGAGAATCTGTCGTTACTAGCATAAAGAGGCTCGTCATCTCAAGCGGAATTGATACAAAGCGGAACTCGCAGTCTGAACATCGAGCGGAAAGATCGTCACGGTTTGTTAAATTGCACTCGAGTGCAATTTTCTCCGCTGATAAAATTTGGAATCGGAATACAAATTAATGTATAATATTCAGAGCAAGTCATTGAAAACTAAATGAAAAATATAAAATTTTAAGTCTTATCGTACCACGGAATAGCTTTCAAAAATACGACGTGATTAAATTTCGTGGACAAATCGAAGACGCGAGTTTGGAAAACACGAATCACTTTTGGAGCCTGTGTGCGGTCCAAGATTATATGGGAATAATATTGAGTGTGATTGTGTTCCTTGCTCGAGGGTGTGAAGAGAGGAATTTAAAGTGCAAAGATTAAAGCACTTTGAGAGAGTCGTAGAGTCAGGTTTAAGCAACAAACGAGACAAGTTCTGACACTTTCGTCCTACGCTGTGCTGGGCATTTTTGGCTTTCTGGTTGATTTGAGTCGGGGAAAGATGTTTTTTTTTCAATTGGTGAGATTTGAGTTTCCTGACTGAAGATCAGTTTTAGCGGTTATGTGGTAATTCTACGAACTTTCGTGCAGAAAATCTGAAGATATTAACGTTGCTGCAGCGATTTTTTATCGGTTCTCAATTTACACTGACATCAATTTAAAACTTGTGAACGGAATTGAAAAAAAGAAAAATGCAGAGCAAAACTTGTTTCAATCGTACTTGGTATCAACTTATTCAAATTTGTTGCATCGCTTACCATGACGTATTGAAGTGATAGTTTTTGTAATTGATGCCCTGAAAGCAGAAATTTTTTTTTTATTTTCTTGAGAGCGAATACAAGCAACAATGCATATTCAATAGCGTGATAGAAAATAACCTTTTGTTTGAAGTGTAGTGAAGTCAATGCAAAAAAAAATATTTATAATTTGCCATCTAGTATGTCCATTATTTAATTAAATACAAACGGTGATAGCCCTCGACCTCGAGCGATCGTGGAACGATAGGCAGTATTCGTGTTTTACTAATTTGACGAATTGGTTTTTGCATGGGATAAGGAAGACTCCACAGTGCTCATAAGATTTCAGTAAATAACCGCTTGTAAATATACTAAGGCGAAGCAAACGAAAATTATCAGCAAAGGATAACTTTAATAAAATAAGTGCCGCGAAAGAACATAACATGTTACCTGATATCTTAAATCCGAAACCTAAATTGTAAATTCCAGCGAACGGATCAACAGCAAGGTTTGAGATTGAGGTTACTTGCCCCCATTGCGCCGAGTATGACATCGCTTGCAAAATACTGTTTTACAAACAAAACGTAACAGTGATAGCCGTTTTAAATGTCCTTTATGTCCCTAACTTATCGTACACAAGCATTTTGATATTAACATATGCATAAGGCTCATTCTATTTTAATTTAGATTGGTCTGTGAGTTGCGGATGCATCTATTAACATTCAATTTGATTTTAGATCATCATTCTTCTAATTGCATTTAAAGTATCGAGGCATCAGTACAAATAAAGGCCTTTACCTGCCTCAACAACGAGCACTCGTCAGAGGAGGACTGGGTGAGTACCCTCTTTTTATATTAATAAAAAAAATATATTTTTTTCAGTAAGTCAAAAAAAAAGTTTTTTGCCAACATACAGACAATTGTGAAGTTTAGTTTGGCCTTATGATGTCTAACATTGTCTCGGTCTGTCGTATTACATTCCTTCGGTATGTTACCTCGGCCTCGACACCGTTGAACCGCGAGTCGATCTTTTAATTTGTGAATGCGAAATTTTGCTTTTGTTGGCCCTTATACTGGGAAAAGGGTCCCGCTCCACAACACTGCAGTGCTAGCCTGCCAGCGCATTCACGCATCCTCAGACAAGGCCAATTCCGGCGAGTATTAACATCTTCGCCCGCCGAGGCAGCAGACCATCGCTGCAGTTCTTCACGGACATTTGAAAATCCTTAAATCACTACAATCCCGATCTCCTTTGATTGGGCTAGACGCCATTCTTTGATTGATGTTTCATGTAGGAGCTACCTGGGCGTGCCCTTTAGACTTAGTGTTCAGCGTTTCTTTAGCCCTCTGCTCTTTTTCGGCCTTCTGGTCCTCTTCGGCCTTTAACCAGCTTCTCCGATAATGCCCTATGTGGTCTAGGAGCTCCTTTAGTTCAAGGAGTCCGATCTTTACTCGTTTGTTGATTTTTGGCGAGAAGCATGCAGATTGTATTCTTTTTAGAACATCTCCCGCTTTACGGATTAGCCTTTTTTCTCCATATCGCTGGGTGGCAATCGTCCTTTGCGACCACCCTTCTTGGGAGAGATTATCGGCTTCCACTTCCGAGTGCAGTACTTTCACCACATTTTCGACGGTGGCGATGAAATCACATAATGGCGCTTTATTTGTCTGGTCAATCCTGTCTTTTCCTGCCGTAATCTCTTTTTAGACTTCAGGCTGGTCCGTTGTTATTTCGGTTTTTACGACCCTTGCTTTGGTCACTTTGGTAGTAATCGCAGCAGTGATCATCAAATTTTCGATGTTCTTTATATTTTCCTCCACCGCTCGAACATCTGGCGCGTCCTGCAGAGTTTCCCGCTTTTTCTTTTTAAGGACGCTCTGGCGTTCAGATTATCGAAAGCCGCAGGAATCTCAGTCTGGACAAGACTGTTTGTTAATCTCCGTCTCTCGTCCATCTACACTGTCATTGTATTTATCCTAGTTTTTGCCATCATTAGTACTGCTCCCAATGTGCTGTTAAAATCGTTGCTGCAGCCACTGGTTGCGTCGCCATTGTTGTATTTTTTGTTTTATTGGGTCCCCCCTTAGAGCCGCTATCTCCGTTTGTGTATGTTGTCGCCTTATTGGTCCCATGGTTATCTTTGCAGAGCAGGTAGGCCATACAAGGGTTGGCACAAGCTCTTATGGGAGCAAGTGCTCAGATGGGTGGATGGACATACGATCAAAGCATGGTACTGGCCATATAACCTTCCCGAGTGCCGATACATTTGATTAAGATAATGCGATACTCTAACTATCTCCATAGGAGGAAAAAGTAAATCTGAAAGATAAAATTTCGAAAAGAGAAGGTAAAACCAATCATTTAGACGGGTCCGGGAACAAAGTCTCAGCGCCTACAGCATACAGGCTAACCTAACCCAACGTCTTCCACCCATCAAGAAGCTAGATAACCTCTGATTAACTGAATTGTTATACTCAAGAATATCCGTTGTCAATACATTTTCAGTGAAGTCTGAATGAATCTTTGATGGTATAGAAAAGTTGAATGCATTATGTGAGAAACTGACAACGTGATCTCTTGCTATGGACTTCTTTAAAGTTCTGAGTATGGAAAGAGACAAATACGTATTTTTTCGATATTAAAAGATACCTACCACTGAGATAGTGGAGTGAGTAATGATTTCTATTAAATTCAATGCAAATGTCATTGATTTCAGAGGAAAGAATACAACTGATGATCAACTCTGTCACTTATGCAACAGGATGATACATAAAACTCTTAGAGGGTATTTATGTGAATGAATTTTAGTCAATAATTTTGTTTAATTGTTGATATCCGATGAATAAACTTTGTTTATAAATCATTTAATGCAAGACTATTACTTCAAAAGTTATAAGCTTACCATCGTCAGCAATTAGCTTAAGAAATTGCAGACACTAAAATTTATTTCGAAGGTGAGCTACTTTAAAATACGCTAATTGTTGTAAAATGTCAAATGTCCTTTGAATGCATTATGATAACGAAATTTTCTCCAATCTCTGCTTAAAAATTAAGGCAACAAAGTAAATTTCCAACTGTCCCGGTCTAGATGTTTAAAAGTCACTTACCTCGACAAACCGCATAATTTACATTTTAAGCAAACCCATAATTTCTGAAGTTTTTTTCCACGAATTAATTTGAATATGTAGAAATCTTACTCTAAAAATAATTCGTCTGCTTGTAATTCTACTTTTCCATCCATAACCCATGGACTTGATAAAGTAAAAATAATTTTCACTTGAAATTTCCGTGAAAAAGCGTGAATTTCGCTCATCGTAAACTTCGCCGCTGTCGTACTCAACGTTCCAGAAAATTCAAGCCATCGTTACGCTGAGTGCTTCCAATGAGACCTAGGTTGACCTAAAAAGCCGTGGGTTCAGTTCTTCTTAGTGATTGGGCTGTATGTAATTTTCACCTTCATGGGATACAGTCCAGGTGTTTTTGGTTCGTTAATCTGTGCGCCAGATATCCCATCGTCGCATTCAAGCTTGAGGATAAGCATCCTTATGGTTGAATTTCTAATGACTCAATGACTTTTTCCCTCAGTCTAACTTTAGTGTTTCGCATACTATAACTCAGGTAGTATGGAAATCAGAGGAAGTATCTTCTGGATTTCGTTATTTACGGATATGCGAAAGGTTAAGGTTGTACGTCAATGTATTCAGGCTTTAATGAAATTTTCGGGAAGCAAGTCCTTGAAATTAGCATAAAGTGAAATGGTTGCCCACTAAATTTTATTTCCGGTAGTTTTGTGAAGAAATTGTTTACGTTTTGTCGATGGGATCGGTGCAAATGTTGGAGAGGATGCAGATGTTAGTTGGCATAATATATTTTAGGTGGAATTTACTTAGTGCTAATTTTCAGGTATACTGTGCTAACGTTTGTGCCATAAAATGTTTATGAGGGAAAGTCACAGTTCATTAACTTAATGATTGTTGCGGAGATTTGAGATATTGTTAATCGTGGAATTATAGCTCTTGGTGTTAATTTAGTGATGCAAAGAAAATAGTTAGTTAACCTCATCTTGTAATGTAAACCCTTATTGGAAATGCTTTGCTTTTAAAATGAATTATTAATTAATCAGTTAAGTTTTGCACTGCTATATAAAGCCCCATTGTTATTATTACAGTCTTTTGAAAACTGCAGATGTGATAAAAATCATATTTTGTGAAAAGCCTTAAGGAGATTTTTCTTACAACATTTTCAAAGCTTTTTCAATGGGACAAATCTCAAATATACATTATATATATATATTGTACAGTTAAAAAACTTTTCTTAACCCTTTTTAGGGTTTTGTACTAAAATACAAAACCCTATTGCAATCACGACCTGTGTCCGTCTGTCCGTCTGTCCGTCCGTCCGTCCGTCTGTATGTCACAGCACTTTTTCTCCGAAACTATAAAAGCTACAGCCATGAAACTTTGTGGGAAGGTCAGAAGTGGTGACTTCTTGAAAGTTCAATGGTGGAAAAAATTTTCAAAGGGGTTTAAGGGGGGTCTCCCCATATAGGGAGATGACCCCTCAAAAAAAAATTTTCACCATTGGTAGCCGAGTAGGGTGTCATTGGAAAGGTCTCAACGAGATATTTTCAAAACAAGTCTTAAAATTGCCTTATGAATACCGAGGGGGGCAGGGGAAGGGGAAATGTACGAACTTTTCGCGTACTCCCACCTCGCGATTGGACACCTTCCATCCGAAAAATCTGTAAAAAATCATGGATGTAGGTCTTTATGAGTACAACAACAACAAATACATGAGAAGTCGAAATTCACTCAACTTTGTTAGTAATAGTATGATTTTTCGATTTTACGTTTTCTTTAATAAAATCTAGACGGTACCCTTAAATTGAATAAAATTTAGCACACAGATGTCTATTTATAAGATTAATCATTCCTGAAAGTTTCATAAAGATCGAATAGTATTTAACGAAGTTATAGCGATTTGAATTTTCCTGCATTACTATGGAACAATATGCCCTGTATTACTATGGAAACATATGGCTATGGACCCAAATGCGCTTTTACCCGACTTAGACACTACAGCTTTGCTAGGATTTGCATGAAAATTTCAGGAATGATAGGTATCATGAAGATGAGTACATACAATTGAAACAAGTCGAATAGGCAGGAGACAGCTCCTAGCAAAAGGGCTTTGTAACCATTCTAAGATTCGAAAAAACAGGCCATGAATCGATGATTACAGTACAGAGGAGTGGCCCCTGAAAAAAAATTTCATGAAAGGTAGCCGATATGAGTATCAACTGAAGGTTCTCTATGAGAGTTTTTCAGAACAGTTCTTAAACTGACAGTTTTTGCTTCAGTGGGGGCACAGGAGGGGGGAATACATGAAAAATGTGTTTCCTCCCTTGCGAATGGACACCCGTGATCTTAAAAAATCTGAAATAATTATCAAGAGGGATATTTGTAGGTATAACTATAACAAATACCTCAGAAGTCAAAATTCTTTCAACTTTGCTAATAATAGTATGATCCTCGAACATGTCATGTTTCTTGATTTTATTCGTTACTGGTTACTGCATTTTGTATGTTGAGTACAAAACCCTTCTGACATGAGCATAGGTCTGTCTACCCAACTTGTTAAATTTTGTACTCTAATTCTGCAATTTGAAAGTAAAGATTATACGCAAATATACGAGTATGTACTACCCATTTTTCTATCCTTCACTTCAATGAAAATTTATAAACGTGGCAAGCATTGTGTTCCTAGTCAAAGTCAATAGCGCTTTATCCACTACTAATCGTTATAAATTTTAAAAGAATATAAAGCAAATCCCAAACAATAACAATACAAAAACTTAACGTCCCAAATTGCTCTCTAAATTAATGATTTATCAGTTAAACACATTTTACCAAAAAAAACACTATAGCAAATTCAAATTAATTAAGATTCTTACATACTTTATGATTTGATTGGAAAAAGAAGAAAAAACCAACCTAAACTATTTCAAAATTATTTATAATGTTAACACGACAGTGAACTTTGATTCTACACCTAATATGTTATAACCTAATTCTCAAAATTAAGTCAAAAACTTTATCTTATACTAAACAAGTTGAGTAAGCAGGAGAGTGCTCCTACCAGAAGGTCTTTGTAAACATCCTAGGGTTAGAAACAAGTTTTCTAATGACGTGAATCGATAACTTGAATTATTCATCCAATACTTAGATATGAAATCGTTCAAATTTATACAAAAGATGCAGAGTTTCTTTCATAAGCACAGTGCAGCCGCCATTTTAATCTAGCATAAATGATTTTTCTGAATGCTCGGCCGATTGAACATGTTCAAGTTAAACACTATTCCTTAAATTTTCATGAAAATTGAAAGTAAATAAAAGTGCCTAAGTCAATTCTAAATATATATAGGGTTTTCCAATAAGAGGTGTTATTTTGAATAGATCTTCTGATTTAACACCTTGCGACTTCTTCCTTTGGAGCCACGTGATAGAGGAGGCCTATGCCAATAGTCCAGCGTCGATTCAAGATCTCAAAGATGAAATTCGTGAGGCTATCGAGGACATAGGGCAACCACATTGCGATTTGGTTATGGAAAATTTCATGAAGAGGATATGGTCCTGTAGGCGTGTCGTAGTGGTTATTTCCTCAATATTAATTATTGCTATTAACGGCATATCTTCTTCTTTATAATGAAATAAACATTCGATCATTTGTATTAAAAAATAGCATTTTTCTTTTAATATCAAAATAACACCTCTTATTGGAAAACCCTATATCAAACATAAACACGTGTTATTGTTGGTGTAATTCCATATAATTGAAATGGCTATAACTCACTTGATTATGATTTGATTTCAATTAAATTTTGTGAACATATAAATCTTCTGTTAGTCTATATAATTGCGAAATTTCAAGAAGTTTAAAGGTACCGTTTTGATTTTATGGGCAAAAATGTGAAATCTACAAATCATACTATTATTAACAAATTTGAGTGAATTTCGATTTCTAAGGTATTTGTTGCCCTTGTACTCATAAAGGTCCACGTTCGTGATAATTTTCAGATTTTTCGGCTGAAAGGTGTCCAATCGCGAGGGGGGGGACACAAATTTTGGGTACATTTTGCCTTCCCCTGGACCCCCTGATTCATAAAATGATTTTTTCATTTCAGATTCTAAAAGTTCTTATCAAGACCTTTCATTTGATACCCCACTCGACTACCTTTGATGAAAAAAAATTTTTAAGGGCCAATTCGTTATTAGGGGGGACCCCCCTTAAACATTTTTTAAATTTTTGTTAAGGCCTTAACTTTTGAGAGACTATCACTTTTGACCTCCTCACAAAGTTTGAGTATTCTAGCTTCTATAGTTTCTGAGGAAATCAGCTGTGACGCACGGACAGACGGACAGACGGACGGACGGGCAGACGGACAGACGGACGGACAGACGGACAGACAGGTCGCGAAACTAGTAGGTCTTTGTAAAAAAATTTTACAAAGACCTAAAAATGCTATCACAATATCTCTAACCTACCCGTTTAACGTTATCTCTATTATGAACGAGCGAAGGAAACTCCCCGCCTACCGTTTAGCGCTAAAAGCGTTAGCCAATGATGCCAATGTACATTACGGCAGATAAACAACACCATGATAACTATGTTCGTTGCGGCCAATATGCCGCTGTGAATCTTCAGCATATGGATGTACATTACGGCGAATAAACAACACCGTTCAACTTAGGAGTAAGCATGGGTAAACGCTGGTAAATGATAGCCATGTACGTTGCGGAAAATATGCCGCTGTGAAGCTTCAACATATGGATGACGCATACATGTCAGCGATTAACCACAAGCGCGAAGCTCTTTGTATGAGCAAGCTAATGGAATAGCGATCATGTAAAAGCTTTCGCCAGCTGACTGAGAGCTGTGCCGAAGATGGGGGTGAAAAGCTTTCCTTGCACATATACAAAGTATTTCTCCCAAGCTGGCTGCGATAATATCGTAAGTATTGCAGAATGGCTCTCATCATCTACAAATTAATAAGGTGAAGTGGGGAGGAGAAGTTCCCAGTAAATGAGAACTCGCGTTCTCATCGTCTCAGCGCCAAACTAGATCAAAAGCTCGTATTGGATTTATATTCATGGAGGAACTGTTGAGGAGGCAGTCAGTGAATCAACACGCGTGGTGATTCTACATGTTTCTCGTATTCAACGGCGAAAATATTCAAAGTCGGATCGACATAATAGGAAATAGGTGTTGCTCAATGGTGAGGTATTGGCTCCTGCCGCGTACCACCTTAGACTTTTTAGCGCCCAACGCTGTGTAGCCACCATTAATGCAACATAGTTGCGCCGCAAAATAAAAGAGAAGATCCGGTAGTGGATCCAGACCAAAAATCTGCAGAATCCAACAATCTAGCAAATAAACAACAATTTAGAAACCAAGTAAAGACGTATTGTTATTGATGCTGAAAGGATAAGGAAGTGGAATTACTTTCAGGTGCGTGGATTGAGTTTTGAAAAGATAAGCTGGTGCAGGGAGCCCCGGAAGTGGCCGGTAAGACCCTGACCAATTTTATAACATCTCTAAACGTAATATAATAAACATAACATATAGCTAACCTATCCCTAGTTTTTAACGTAAATAAACAAAAACACTAAATATAGCAATAATGTCCTGAAACTCAAAAACTACATAAGTAACGAAAAACCCAAAAACTGGAAATAAACACGAATAATTTAGACATTGTCATTCAGCCACCAATACCTAGATTGCCCCATTTCAGCTCGATCAGCTTCAACGAATGTAGCAAATAAGTACCTCCATTGGAATTGTTGGTCTTGTGAACTCAAATTCGGAGGATATTTTATCTTCTTATCGGTGGCCCGTCAATATATGTGATATATGATTGGGACGCCGTCAGAATCAAAAACATATCGATAAATTGTGTGCCTATATCCTACAAACATCAAATGAAAAATTCAATTGCAAGCGAATTACGAGTAAAAGTATTATTTTTGAGACTATTTTTAAAGCGCTAGTAACAAAATAATTGACTATATTAGTAAACAATTATATCTTCGCATTAGAGGATTTTCAGTATGAATTCATCGACGCAGTCAGTTTTAACCAAATACCGTTGCATAAGAAATATGTTGATGTCAGGGAAAAGCCTAATTAAATTCTTCCTAATTGTCTGTTTTCGCATTGCTGAAGTGAATATATTAAAGGGCATACGATAACTGTAAGTAAACTTAATAAGAAAATTCCTTGCGATTGTTCTTCTTATAATCCTTTGGATTCCTTTTCACGTTCCAACATAACATCTTTCAATCCCAGAATCTTAATTTCTTGTTATTTCTGCAAATGAAACTTGCAAGCATGCTTATTCCTTAACGTCATTGGAATTCTTTCAGCTTCCCAAAATGAGGTAATTAAGGTCATTAGCGACTGAAACAAGAGTCTATTGCTTTAAAATTCCCATCATGTTGGGAAATGAGACACGGTTGTTGGTATAGTTGAAAGTTTGATTTTCTGGGATTTAAAAGAGTTTAAACTTGAAAGTTGCACTACTATATATGTTTATGTTGTGGAATTCTATGAAATACTTTAAATTACATGAAATATAGTGTAATGGTAAATATTCGTATCATTATAAGTAAGAAATAATTATGGACAAGTTAGTTCAACTCCGTTTGAACCATAAGATAGCTAAAAAAATCTTGAGCCATTAAAAGATTCAGAAAGAAGCTTAGGAATGCTAAGCAAGATAGCTAGAAGAATTTCCGCAGCCAAATCACAAGGACATTCTGTGGAAATTTTGAGGCTCAGCTATCAAGACAGAGAAGGGCCGTGGCTCCAGTTGTTCATCCGTATGCATAATCACTGGCCCGTGAATCACTAAAGTAGATCCACTAAGACAAAATATTCAGTAAAAATGTACACCTGCTGGTGTTTTTCTGGAAATGAGCACCACGAAAGCTATCTAATATCTCATTCAGGTAATTAAGAGAGTTGCATATAATGCAACATCCTGCGGATTCAAATACACTAAAACCAAAAAGTCATTTCCACGTAAGTACTCAAGGACACTAGACATACAACTCTTCAATTTCACACAATATGAAGCTTTTGCACTCTGTTGAAAGAATAAAAATCCCCGTTGGCAGCATCAGCCGGAAAGGTAAATTTCTCGTATGTAGCGTAAAGTTTCGAAAAAGAATTTGGCTTGCCTACTGCTCAACTTCTTTCTGCAATTTTCGTAGTACCACATGGGTATTTATTAACATTAAAAAAAATCTGGCCACGCTCGTTTTTAGAGACCTTTTATCGGGGCGCAAATATTTTGCTAATTAAATTGAGTTGCACGCGTATGGACTACATATTGAAAATCGGCGGATCATAAATTGTTGTAAACATATAAATTCCGGTTTCGCCCTTCTCGCATTTGCTGTTTACACATTTCACAGTGGGAACCACACAAAGGCTTAAATAGCTCGAATAGTTAATTTCAAAAGATTTCCATAAAAGTTTAATCAGCACTTGCATTGCCATTAATATATACATTTTCAATTTTTTTCTGAACTATGAGGGCCGTCATTTCGATTTTTATTGAAATTGGCTGCTAAAAATATTAAGCTGTAAATTTTCGACTTTTTTATTTGTCATTCGATTTGCATAATTAAATTAAATTAACTTGCCTTAATAACTTATAATTTCAAGTTTCAACGGAATCTGTTGAGAACCTTGGCCGCTAGAGGGCTACAGAAATAAAAAACATTGTATGCCACCCCCCTGTATGGGGAGACCCGCCTGTATGGGGAGACCCCCCTTAAATACCTTACAATATTTTCTTGCACTGCAAATTTCAAGAGGCACCACTTTTGACCTACGTAGAAAATTTCCTCATTCTAGCACATGTGGTTTGCGAGAAAACTTGTTATGACGCACGAACAAACGGGCAGACGGACGGACAGACAGACAAGTCGCGATTTTATAATTTTCTAGGGTATTGTTAAAAATATTTTACAATATCTTAAAAATGATCTGGTTTATAAGTTCTTTCAAGTAAAGTCATTTAGAACGTTTCCATGAAAAATATTCATTATTTCAGTTGGCACTAAAATAGCGAATTGCGCTTGTCTTCAGACCTTTGGGGGCCGCCGTTTTGAATGCATGCATTTGATTTTGGATTGTTTTAAATCTTTGTATGCTAGGACCTCATCAATCAATGTACTATCTCGTTCAAATAGAAGTTTCACTCTAGACAGGGCAAAATAATTCAATTTTTAAAGAAAATGGCAGCTAAAAATATTAGGCTTTAAATTTTCGACTTTTTTATTTTTCATTCAATTTTAATAATTTCCTGTAAAATACAAGAACATAGTACAGAGATCCATGATCTCAAGTTTCATGAAAATCCGTTGGAAAATGTGACCGCTAGAGGGCCACAAAAACATGAAAAAAACGCAAATTTAAACGGCCGCCATTTTGAGGTTTGCACATGCATGATCACCAAAATATCAAAGACTGTAGGTGTAAGTAATGTCTATCTCGAAACCAAGTTTCATATATGTCAGATCAAAATTGCGACTTTTAAAAGCCTTTGAAATTTTGACCTTCAGCTGGCCGCCATTTTGTTTTTTGCAACTTGACCTCCAGTTTTTTTACGCAATTCTCTAGATACTTATAATTTCTATCAAACTACCGAATTTTATGAAAGTCTATTGAAAGCTTTGACCATTATTACAACAACAAAATTTTGCACGTTTTTCGACCTTTGAGCGGCCGCCATTTTGTTTCTGCCGTACCGACTTTAGATTTTTTATTGTGAGACTCATCACATACATCAATGAACCTTTGTACCAAATTTCATCCAAATCGGAGCTATACTTTGGTCAGCACAGAAATCACGATTTTTCGTCTAAAATGGCCGCCATTTTGTTTTTGCTCGGCCGATATAGCTGGTTCACGAACTTAACCGAGATAATTACCCAATACACCTTTCCTGGAAATTTGGTGAAAATCGAAGCAAAATTGCAACCTCTAGCGTGGTCACAAATTTCGTTATATCCCATATATATATATATATATATATATATATATATATATATATATATATATATATATATATATATATATATATATATATAATGCTCTCCGCAATAGGTAAATTTCTCTCGAGAAATTTACCTTAAAAAGTTGGAGAAGGATTTTGTACCCAATTTCCCCGAAATGCAGTCACCAGATGTGCACGTTTGAAAGAGATGTGCACGTTTGAAAGAAAATTCATTGTTTCTCTATTTTCAACGGTCGCCATTTTGTTGCAAAATAATCAAAATTGCTCAAATCATGAGTTCGCAATAATACGAGTATTTTTGTTATTGATCTTATTTGAAAATTTTAAGATCAAATCAAAACTATAGTGTCTGATTCAATGGAAAGTCCATAAAATACCAAAATTTTGTTATTGTTGCTGTAATTGGAGAAATTTCAAATGCTATAACTTCCGTGAATATGATTCGATTTTCATCAAATTTGCAGACTATTAGGACCTACATAAGACATTGAATTTGATGGTATCGATGCGATTTTAATGGCGAAAATGTCAAATTTTATGTTCATACTATTATTAACAAAGTTGAGCGAATTTCGACTTCTAAGATATTTGTTGTTGTACTTATAAACATCTATTACCATGATTTTTTCGTGTATTTCTCCTCCCTATGCGCACCTTGAAGCAAAAAGTACCAATTTAGAACCTGTTTTGGAAACTTCTTATTTCGAGCATTCATTTGATATCGGCTACCTTTGATGATTTTTTTTTCAGGGGCCACTCCCCTATATGAAGAGACTCCCCTTAAGCTCCTTGTAAACTTTGAAGAAGGCCCCACTTCACACCTATATACGAAATTTGATGTTTGTAGCTTAAGAAGTTTGCGAGAAAAAGTGCTGTGACACACGGACGGACGAACAGGCCGTCGCGATTTTAGTAGGGTTTTCTAAAATTATTTTACAAAACCTTTAAAACTAAAGTGAACAAATAACTCTCAATGCAATAAAACACAACGCGTTTGATCCTCAAAAAATTCAAATGTGCTTTATTGATTCAATCCTAATGAAGAAATAAAGGAAGTATTAAAACATAAAGTTTGGTGCAGCTACGGAAGTCACAGCAGTTGCAGACATTAATTCCTGGCAGACGGCTGCTTTTCCCCAGGTGGCATACTAAGGCAGGCTAGCATTCAGTCGTGTCGCGAGTCTTCCGGGACACCCTCTGCCCGTGCTGGGCCACCATAAACATAAAAACTTATCACAAAGAGCAAAGAACGGGAGCGAAGTGGGTCATCCTGAGAAATGGAAGAAAATTTTAATTCAGTTCCTAATGTCCGTTTTGTTTAACAAAACTTGAAAATAAAACTCTTCTTCTTCTTCCAATGTCGAAATCTGAGCAGGGATGAACTGTCATCGTCAACCGAGTCAGACCAGCGTTTTCTCGGTTTTCCAACTGGTCTCCGGCCTTCAGTTCTCCCAACGAATACCTTTCTGGCTATCCGTTGTTCGCCCATACGATTCATGTGGCCAGCCCATTGCAGGCTCCGCAGTTTTATAATCGTAGATACCCCTGGTTCATCAAAAATTTCATACAGCTCATGGTTGTATCGAATTCGCCATTGGTCCCCGTCTAGCTTCGCTCCGATTATTCTCCGTAAGACCCGTCGTTTTAAGGCGTTCAATATATTTGCGGATGCTTGGGTTAGGGGTTCACGTTTCACACCCATAGCTTAACACAGGTCTTATGACAGATTTGTATACTTGGAGCTTTGTTTTCCTGTGTATGCAGCTTGTTTTTAAGATCGTCAATATTGAATAAAATATTTTATTTGCAAGCTGTATTCTTCGGCGTATTTCGTTTCTTTCAAAACTGGTTGTCATTATTTTGGCACCAAAATATACTGTACTCGTCACGTGTGATATTTTGTGCATTTGAGGTGATTTTCCTTGACTGAATCATGAGCTTTGTTTTAGTTTCATTAATTTGTAACCATACTAGCTTTGCTTCGCTGACGCGTTTCTGGAAAAGTTCTTTGGCAGTTGTTAATGACGGTGACAAAATATTGATGTCATCCGCACATAGGCTACTACTTGGCTCAACTTGAATAGTAATGTACTTCGCGTATCGATAGGTAGCTTTCTCATGACGTACTCCAGAGCCAAATTGAATAGCAATGGGGCCAGCCCAACTCCCTGCTTCAGTCCAATATTTATGTCAAAGGCATCGGTGAGGTGATTATTGATGCGGACTTGGGAGACCGTTGACGTCATTGTCATTTTGATAAGCAAAGCATTATTTGGTACAGTATGATACGATCAATACTGTCGTATACTTGCTTAAAGTCAACGAAAATTTGGTGTACGTCTATGTTGAACTCCCAGCATTTTTCAAATACCAACTTGACAGTGAACAATTGGTCTATTGTCGATCTACTTGCACTAAACCCACCACCAAAAATACTGTTGGCGTATGGTCCCATTTCATTTTCTAAGATTTTAGAAAATATTTTGTGCGCCGTACAAAGTAGTGATATGCCTCCATAATTTTCGCACTGTATTTCCACCTATTTTATGGATAGGAAATAAAATTGATTGGCTCCACTCTTCGGCGTATGTTCTTGTTGCCAAATGTGCTGGATGACTTTGTGAATAACTTTATGGACACTGCTGCCACCATATTTGATGAGCTCCACTGGAATCTCATCGATATACGGCGCTTTAATATTCTTTTAGTCTTTGATGGTGTAGCAAACTTCATCCTGAGTTGGTGAGGCCAATGGAAGCTCTCCGCAGACATCTATAGGCTTCGATGTACTGAAGTTGTGCGGAGGATTAAGAAGATTCTTGAAATATGATGCCCATCTTTCCTTAATCTTGGGTTCATCAGCGAAGATATTGCCGATTTCATCACGACAGAGCGTTGTTTTGGGCTGATAACCACGTTTCAGGCTTTTCAATACTTTGTTTTTTCGTGTTGTTGTTCGCTAAACTTACATCTATACTTCTCAATTGGTCGTCATAGTATTTTATTTCCTTAGTCCTAATAATCTTATTCGCTGCTCTTCTGAGAGTTTCATAGTGCTCTCTCTTCGTCCTGGTTTTCCTACCTACGTATTCTTTGTATGATTGTTTCTTTTTATCTAAAGCGTTCTGCCATACATCATCGAACCAATCATTTCTCTTGCGCCGGGCTTGATGTCCGATCGTCTGTTCTGCCACGGTTCTTATAGCCGCTTTCACTTCCATCCAGAGCTCGTTGCTCGTCTTGAACGATGCGTCTGATAAGATGGGAGCCAGCTAGTTGTCGAGGGTCTCCGTGAAATTTTTGGCCACAGACGCCGTTTGGAGCCTTTTGATGTCAAGTTTTTTTGGCGGGCTTGTCTTCACCGAATATGCCCTTGACATAAGATAACGATATGTTAATTTGATCAAGTAATGATTGGAGTTACAATTGACTCCTCGGTTTGTACGGACGTCAAGTATGCTCGAGGCCCATCTTTGATGGATCAGAACATGGTCGATCTGGTTTTATGTGTTGTCATCCGGTGATACCCAGGTAATTTTATGAATGCGTCAATGTGGGAAGAAAGCCGAACATATGACTAGATTTCCGCTACGTGCAAAGTCAACCAGGCACTGGCTGTTGTCATTTGTTTCATCGCGGAAGCTATATCCTCCAGTTATTCCCCAAGTCACATCTCGTACCTAAATGGTTTGTCAAGACAATATGGGTAATAAGAATTGCGGTTCTAGTGATAATTTTATAGAATATTCAAACCCAAAAAATAAGAAGAAGAAGCCAACCAGTGTGTCTGCTGTTTCTGTAAAAATAACTAAGAGTACTGATAAAGTTCCCCTGGCCAACGCCTTTGGATGGGGCAGAGGAGATATGGTCCAGCTCTTGGTAGTTGAACATCAGTTTATCACAGACAAGTACTTACAACAGAAAATTATTTATTTTTATTATTTATTTATTTATTTATTTAAATTCCATTTAACAGATAAAATTATCCAATTACAAAATGGAACAAAACAAACAGAAAAGAAAATTAATGAAAATTAGAATTAAGTGTTAAAGTTAATATAAAAAAGAAATTCAATGGTACTAACAACAATAAATATGCGTGTAAAATTAAATTAAAGCACACAAAAAAAAGAAAATAAAGTCTAATATTTACTTCAGTTGAGCTTTAAGAATCAGGCTTCTTAACCTCAATTTAAAAACTAGGTATGAGTCGAAAAAAGGACCAAGCTCAAGCCTATCATGATTCCTTACCATTCGTATAATAGGAGAGTGAAAATATAAATTTGTACGGGCATACGGTGGCATGAAAAAATTGTTTGCCCGAGAAGATCGCGATGATTGACGAAGACGTAGGTCTGCAAGCAATGTTAATGAAATTTGATTGTGGCAGAGTTGATACACAAAACACTGATCTAGATACATGCGACGGGATGACAGAGTAGGCAAACGTAGGAAGGATAAACGGCAGTCATAGGGTTGATATGGGATTTTGAATTTGTAAAACAAGGCACGAGTAAATTTACGCTGGACATTCTCTAACGAGTCAATGAGGTAGGAGTGTCGGGGAGACCAAACTACAGAGCAATATTCGAGGATAGGACGGGCAAGACAGATAAACAAGCGGACAGGAGTAGATATATTGTTAAATTTATGCGCGTGCCTGAAAATAAGTCCCAATATTTTCGAGGCCCTAGTAGTCGCGATTAGAACGTGTGCATCAAAATTGAGCTTAGGATCAAAAGTAACGCCAAGGTCCTTAGCAGAGCTCACAGCAGCGAGTGGGACTTCGTTCAACATATAGGTAAAATTCAGTGGAGAACGATTTAGATTAAAAGTCATTTTATAGCATTTGGCAACATTAAGACAGAGGTAATTAGACGAACACCAGTTACTTAGTGCAATCAGGTCCATCTGAAGATATTGACAATCTTGTATAGACGTGATAACTCGAAGGACTTTAAAATCATCGGCATACAGTAGGCAATTGGAAGCGATGACCGAAGGAAGATCATTTATAAACAATAGGAATAAGAGGGGACCTAAAATGGAACCTTGAGGAACACCAGAGGACGGATAGAATGGAATAGAGGTAGTTCCACAGTAACTAACACAACATATACGAGAAGACAAGTAGGAGTCCATCCATGATAAGAGAGGGCCAACAACCCCAAAAGTTTTCAGTTTATAACAGAGAAGTTGATGGTTGACCGTGTCAAATGCCTTCGAGAAGTCAGTGAAGATTACATCAACCTGCAATCGATTGTCTAGGGCCTTAGCAATGAAATCGGTGAGTTCAATTAAATTTGAAGTCGTAGAGCGACCTTTGAGAAACCCATGTTGTTCTTTCGACAAGATAGGGGTCAATGAAACTGAAAGCCGGTTGTGTACCAGACGCTCAAGTAATTTTGGGAAACAGGAAATTAAGGAAATAGGACGATAATGGGACACAGAAGAAGGATCACCACTTTTAAGAATAGGAACAACGTTTGCTCTTTTCCAATAAGTAGGGAAAATACCAGTCTTTAGACTGAGGTTGAAGAGAAATGCCAGAGGGATACAAAGTGAAGACGCTAATGACTTGACAAAAATATTCGGCAAGCCGTCAGGACCAGGTGATATATTAGGATTAAGTGAATTAATGAGGGATTCAACTTCGATATGGTCAGTGAAAAGTGAAGAAATGTCAATGGAGTGAAGTACAGGCGTATTAACTGGATTAGAGACATGAGAAGAAGGAATAAAAGTTGACGAGAAGAACTGAGAGAACAAATTGGAAATATCCTGTGGAGAAGAGCTAATTATATTATTCCAGTGGACTGAAGGAGGGACAGAAGAGGAGGACTTAAAGGATCTAATGTATGACCAGAATGGTTTCGCATTATTCGCCATGAGGAAACTCTCCAAACTACTGGAGTAGTTTTTCATTGCAGTCTTTAGTTCTTTTTTTGCTACAAGACGTATATCACAAAAGCGGGCTCTGGATTCTTCAGTACCACAACGCTTGAAACGGCGGTGTGCCTTACTTTTAGCATTCAAGGCACTTAGTACTTGCTTGGTTAGCCATGGTTTCTGCTTTACTTTGCGAAGAGCTTGTAAAGGTGTGAAGTGTTTCATCAACTCATAGAGGTAATTATAAAACTTATTCAGAGCTTTCTCACACTCCAAATTATCAAAAAACTCCTGCCAGTCAATCAAGCTCAGCTCGGAGGCTAAAGCTTCGTAGTTTGCTTTGAAAAAGTTGAATTTTTGGCGAAGAAGCAATCTTACGACTTGACAGAGGTGTAATGGAGAGATCAAACGATAATGGCGGATGATGACTTAAATATAATTTGTAATTATAAAAGCATATTGAGTTAGAATAAATGGAATAAATTGGGATAATTTTCTTATCTGGTAGTCGCCATCAACCGTGTATGCCTAAAGTGTGATGGCCCTGATGAAATTTTATGTGGAACTCGTTTCGAAACTACTCTCCAATATTTTGCTTTTTTAATTGTTTTTCAGAAAAATAATTCATTAATGGAATGTATCGGAGTAAAGCAAGGAGATGAGCTGGCCCCATTGCTATTCAATTTGGTGCGTCATGAGGAAGCTATCTGTCGATACGCGAGATATATTACTATACAAGTCGAGCCAAGTAGTAGCCTATGCAGATGACATCAATATTTTCTCGCGGTCATTAACAACCACCAAAGAACTCTTCCTAAAACTTGACAGTAAAGCAAAACTAGTTGGACTACAAATCAATGAAAATAAAGCAAAGCTCATGGCACGGTCGAGGAAAATTAGCTCAAATACGCAAAATATCACACTTGGGAAATACAGTATCGAAAATATTAACAAATTTGTGTATTTAGGTGCCAAAATAACGATGACGGGCAATGGAAGAGCTGAAATACGCCGAAAAATACAGCTCGCAAGCAAAATATTTTATACAGTTTTGACGATCTTGAAGACCAGCTGTATACACAGGAAAGCAAAGCTCTAAGTATACAAATCTGTCATAAGACCTGTGTTATGCTATGGGTGTGAAACATGGACCCTAACCCAAGCATCTGCAAATATATTGAATGCCTTTGAGCGACGGGTCCTGAGGCGAATAATCGGAGCGAAGCTAGATGGGATCCAATGGCGAATTCGATACAACCATGAGCTGTATGAAATTTTCGAGGAATACTGCGGAAGCCGCAATGGGCTGGCCACATGCATCGTATGGGCGAACAACCGATATCCGAACTGGTATTCGTTGGGAAAACTCAAGGCCAGAGACCAGTAGGGAAACCGAGGGAACGCTGGTCTGACTCGGTTGACGAAGACAGTTCATCGCTGCTCGGATTTTGAAATTGGAGGACAAGGTTCATGGACTAAGACAGTTGAAGGCGCTGTTTGCAGGAAGTGAAGGCCGAAGAGGGACAGTACTGCTAAGAAGAAGAAGAAGAAGAATGTAACTCAATCGAAAAGAAGCTATTAAAAGAAAAAATTCCATAAGAAGTAAAAATAGTGAGCGAAGTCAAAATGAGAGTAAAAACGAAAACATTGCTTGATTTCAAGTTAACCAGAGATGCATTTTGTGGTTGGGAGGTGAATCCCATTTACGCACTGAGTGTTGGACTCCTTTGCTCACAAGCGTTTGGACTATTCACTAAATACCTCCCTCATCAGCCACAGACCACAGCCTGGAACCGTTTGACACATTACTTCGAGCCAGGCGTCGTTTTGTAACGCCATGAGGAGCTTCCAAATTAGAGGATCCATCTTCTAGTGGGAGGAGGGAGTAGAAGGAAAGAAAAATGTTCGAAAATGATGTGCCACCTGATTCCATCTGTCAACCTATCCGTGCATAACCGCAACAATACTATTTAAGGTGAGTTCTTCTGACTTTTCATAGGGGTCTCGTCACAGCTTGTCCCAGTTTTTGCACGTAAAAAATGTGTGGCAGGCATTGTCCTCCTCTCCTGGGCAAAACCGACTATCGGGTGACTATGACTTACCAAGCTTACTCGTATGCATGCAAGACTGAAGCACCTTTGCCCGCTTAAAGGTTGAGTCAAATAGAAATCAACTTCACCATGCCTTTGATTTGGTCGCGGTCTCACACCCAGAAGCAGTCGTGCAGTCAACCTTCACTTCAAGCAATTCCCCCCAAGACTACTGCCACTTATTGAGTGAGCGCTGTCTCTCCTTGCGAGCAACCAACTCCCTTGCGTCCTCGCTTTGACGCACGTAAATAGCGTAGCCTACAGAGCCCCACGGAGGGTAACAGGTATCAAGCGTGCAATTACTCTCACTGCTAAGTCAGAGACTGTCGGATTTGAAGATGCAATTCACAGTGCTCCTCTTCTTTGTAACTGCGCGAACGCTTTTCGGTAAACCTCCTCACTGAGAGCGTTCCCCGGTGTTTCTGCTCCGTGCAGTAGCACTGACCCTACAAAACCCATCATGAAGTGTCTTCTTGATAGATTGGGTCCCCTTATGTTGGCTATGAGTCAATGCAGAGCGGATACTCCCAAAGCAGCCTTCTCAGTCGTTGCCCTGATTTACTTAGAAAAACTCATCTTCGAGTCTATCAGTAGCCCCAGGTGCTTCATCACTGGCTTTGATTCGATTAGTAAGTCTTCAATACTGATCATCTCTACTCTAGGGATTCTCTTTTTTGTTAAGATTGTCTCAGTTTTCTCCAGTGCTGAACTGAACCCAAGAGCAGTCATCCAGTCTCTCACTTGGCAAATTTCTATATCTAGCCTAAGTTGCGCTTGTTCAACGATACTTCCAGCGACCAGAGGTGCAACATTATCCACATCGCCGATCAAACGCGACTCATCTGGCATCTCCTGTACCAGTAGCCCGTTGTAAGATATGCCCGACAGGTATGGAGCAAGAATGGATCCTTCGACAATACCCAATGTAACATTTACACTTTGTTGGCCCTATGTTGTGTCATAAAGCAGGCTTTTATCTTTCAAGAACTCCCTCAGAAGTCACATAAAAGATTCTAGAACTTGAAAAGGGGTTTTCAACGTATCCAGAACATCCATCCGTCTAACCGAGTTAAAGGCATTCCTAACGTTGAGTGTCACCAATAAACCGATCGTCACTTAGTGTGCATATGCATCTCTATGTGAGCCACACTCATCACCTCTGCAATTGCATCAATGGTGGAACGACCTGCTCTAAAGCCATAATTCACTATAAAAATGGTGAAAATTTGGCAGAGACGGTACGCAAAACTCGAACATTTTTGGGTCGCCGTGAAGCACCTTGTTGGACCGCAATACAGAATTGGTGGAGAAATTCAAGCTGTTGGTACAACTTAGTTATGTGAAGAATAAAACCCGTACACATCACTCAAGAACAGCCGAGAATATTGCTGTTGTAGCCGAAAGTGTTGAAGGAAACCCAAGTTTGTCCTTTGGAATTTGGCATTCCACAAACGTCACTGGCTGAGTAGGTTTCTAATACTCTCTATTTATGTATCCTCTATACTAAGGACTCCCAGGCAAATGTATCACCTAGTATAGTTCCTTCACAGCCCACACGGCAGAAAGTCAGCATACTTTTGGTGCTTGGAAGGACGAGCGCCATCCTGGCCACCATTTCCAGGATTCATTTTGCCCGTAGGTCTAGCAAAGGCATGTCATATTCAATTGCTTTAGCATTGGAGTCACTCCCAACGAGCACAGCGCGTAGCCATCTGCGTTCGAGACAGCACGGTTGGCTTAGAAAGATGATATCGATTCTGTTAGCTGTAGGTACGCACTTAAGAAGATGGTTCCTCAGCACGGAATTGACACGGGACCATCCTCCCGTCAACGTTTCACCATCTGAAAATAGAGCCTAGATTTTGGTAGTACCAATTACATTAGGATACCATGACGCAGAACTTTTATCGTGGTGTTGCTCACTCAGCAGTAAAACATTGGCTTCCATATCCCCCAAAAACTGCTTAAGCAGGTTTTGGGCGATTGAACTGCGGTGTTGGTTTACCTGCAAGATCTGGGTCATTGCAGCTTTGATTTTCCCTTGGTTAGGGTTTCCTGGAAAACTTGACATTTTCCTGCTCCCAAGACGTGCTCGTACTTGCATACTCATACAGTGCAACCATCGATACGGCATTTTAAGCATTAAAGAGGCGTTGTTCTTTGCCATATCCTGCAAAAGACCCACCGTATTCTAACTTTCCCCTGATTCAGAAATAGTTCGGCGTCTTTTTGGTGAAGTCAATGCAGGCCAGGCGTTGTCCCCTATTTTTTCCTGGTGTCAGCCTCGTCTGGATCCTGCCCGCACTAGTGAGTCCCCTCTTGATGGCCTCTTGTACCTCGGCCAGGTTCGTGACGCAGTCAATGTCTCTTATTTCGATCGTTGCCATTGGTCAAGCAACGCTACATTTTTGCTTATGTCAAGGACCTTCTTTACTGCGTCGCAGAATGCTTCTTTAATTTTTCGTGTTTACCACTTGGCTTAGTTCCATTTTCAATTTTCTCATTTCTTGATTTATTAATTTCAGCTTCCATCTCCTCCCGCTGAATCATCATCCACCCTTATACTTTCGATTGCTCAGCACATGCCATAATTGGTGAGTAATTGATTATATTATGTTTGACTGGTAGTCTCTTTCGAGATTACTAGAAAATGGTGAAGGTCTTTCATTGTTACTGAAAACTGATCATTATATTTTGTAAAAACTTGAGTTGGGGTTCAAACATGAGATTCCTTTAATCACACACTGCATTAATATGCTATTATGTGTAACAAAAAATTTAAAAAGGTGCGAAATATTTACTTGAGAATTTATTTTTGAGTCGAATCATATACATATTTACATATACATAGATCTTTGGTTGAGATTTCGACTGTCATATATTACATATTCTTAGCATTTAAAAGCATTTGCGGTGGACAATACCTGGACCGGATTCATCGTATTCTTGTTTTGAGATCCACATTTGTTGGAAAGTTGTCAAAGATGCCAAAATAGAACCACCGATCCATACAGAATACTTTCTCTCAGGAGGAGCAATGATCTTTATCTTGATTGTAGATGGAGCTAAAGCAGTAATTTCCTTTTGCATACGATCGGCAATACCTGAAATAAACGAAAAAGATAATTGATTTGATTAAACATGTCAGGTAGTGAAAAAGCTATTAAATTACCAGGATACATTGTTGTACCACCAGACAAAACGTTATTGGCATAAAGATCTTTTCTAATGTCGACATCACACTTCATGATTGAATGATATACAGTTTCATGGATACCACAGGCTTCCATTCCCAAAAATGAGGGTTGGAAGAGAGCCTCTGGGCAACGGAAACGTTCGTTGCCAATGGTGATAACTTGGCCATCAGGCAATTCATATGACTTCTCCAATGAGGTGGAGGCAGCGGCTGTTGCCATTTCTTGTTCAAAATCCAAGGCGACATAGCACAACTTCTCTTTGATATCACGGACAATTTCCCGCTCAGCAGTGGTGGTGAAGGAGTAGCCTCTTTCAGTCAAGATCTTCATCAAATAGTCGGTCAAATCACGACCAGCCAAGTCCAAACGGAGGATGGCATGCGGGAGAGCGTAGCCTTCATAGATAGGTACTGTATGTGAAACACCATCTCCTGAATCCAGGACGATACCAGTAGTACGACCGGAAGCATATAGGGAAAGCACGGCTTGGATGGCAACATACATGGCAGGTGAGTTGAATGTTTCAAACATGATTTGTGTCATCTTCTCGCGATTGGCTTTTGGGTTGAGTGGAGCCTCTGTGAGGAGAACTGGGTGTTCTTCAGGTGCCACACGCAATTCGTTGTAGAATGTGTGATGCCAGATTTTCTCCATATCGTCCCAGTTGGTGATAATACCATGCTCAATGGGATACTTCAAGCTGAGAATACCTCTTTTGCTTTGCGCTTCATCTCCAACGTAAGCATCTTTTTGACCCATGCCTACCATCACACCTTGATGCCTGGGACGGCCAACAATCGAAGGAAAGACGGCACGTGGCGCGTCATCACCAGCAAATCCAGCCTTGCACATACCAGATCCATTGTCGACTACTAGAGCTGATACCTCGTCGTCGCACATTTTGAAGATTCACTGCGAAAATTAATTAAAGCAAAATTGAAAGGATTAAATGAATATAAAACATGTTATCAATAGTGATTTCATGAATTTTGAATAAACAGATTTCACTTTCAGCAAAACAAACGTTATAATCATCCTCCAACTCTACCAACTCCACTTTGAATATTCAAATTTTCCTAGCTGAGGAGCTCTTCCCATTATTTAACGCTTAATCCACAACCAGGTACTGAAAAGCGGACTAACTTCTCCGCTAATATGCCACCGCGACAAGGATTCTTTCCACTTTCTATTGTTTAACTTGCTGCAAAGTTTTTAAGTGTTTCCAGTTGTCAAGAGGAATTTAGTTTACTTTGTGATTAATTTAAATTAACGACCAAAACTTTCCATAACCATTGCCATCATTGTTCAGGCTGCAACGTTATCCTTCTTAAGCTTTCCACAATGCTGGCGGCCTGACAACACACTTGTAGTTGTGTTTCCCGTCGAATGTCTTTCATTCGATCACAAGTAACGGCTGCTCCTTATAAATTCCAGTCGAGTATAGAATAGAAGAATTAAGGATACTCACCTGTAACGGGTAATAGTAGAAGCCAGACAAACGATTGAATGGAGCTTCCTCCCTGAACGGATGTTGTGGTCCTAGTCGCAAGATGATCTCAAGATGTTGGCAATTGCTATTCGTGCGAATAGTTTCGTTGTGGCACCGAAAGTGAATTGTCTTAGAACATTGCAGCCCCTTTTACATAATTTATAGGAAAACACCCGGTGCCGATTGTTGTGAGCTTGTCGAAGAATAGAAATTTTCACTTGGTTGCTTGGTATTTACAGAAAATTGCTGAATTCTACACGAACAAGAGAAATTTTCGTTTTATTTCATTTCATTTTGAAGAGATTTTGTCATTGCATTGTTTAGTGGATTTTCTAGAATTAACAGATAGATTAACCCTCTGTAGGTACTCAATACGATTTTTTCGCAGAATAATATTTAAAGTTTATAAGCCGCCACCTTGTATTGAACTAATAGAACTAATCAAGGAATACTTTCATGACGTCTTCGGTACCTTGTTAAAAGTTTATTAATTATGCTGTTGAATTTTCATGATGTAGAAAGACCTATTTTATGTGATTTTTACTTTCAACAGAATATTGATGATCACGAATGGGTTAAAAATTAAGATGATTGTCTGTCGGCAATTTGTAGAATTCGATGTTGATGCAGGTCTGCGTGGTGGAATGCACCGATTCCACACAAAAATCGAACAACTTAAAATAAATCGAATGATGCGTTGTGTGCATTGATGACAAAATTGTGATTTTGATGAATTTCCCTACATGGATGCGGTGAAAGACATTTGAACATGAAATCGTTGTTCTATTCAACAGTGCGTAAAAGTACACACTCGTGATTCGTGGTGAATGATAGAGCACCGTAAGAGTCCTCCTTCTAAGGATATACTCAATCGGTTTTGTTTCTGGTCGCACATTATAGAATGAAACTCGTATAATTGTAGTACTATTGAATAAGTTTAAATATTATCTTGTAAAAGTATAAAAAAATGTGAGAAATAAAATAAATATAAAATAAAAATCGATGTCTACCGGAAATGTTGTCGTTGGTTAATAGTTAAAATTCATTTACAAATTATAATTAATGTGACTTGTTGCACTCGCTCATATTTTAAGCCATTAACAGTACAAACAATAATAACAAATGAAAATTCCTTAACGAATTAATTGCAATCTTAGTGTTGTATCGCTCGTAGTTATAAATTTTTTGACACGGTAATACTAGAAGTTTTCAAGCAATTAAGCAAACCCACTTCATTACACTCAGTTACGTCAGGCTAACATAGGGCTATCCATTTTACGCTTGGGAAAGGAAAGCTAAAGTAAACACGTAAAATATTCAGATGGAAACAAAATTTTTCATTCAGTATAAAGATTGAACCTTGCCATTATACCTAAAATACAATATCATTCAATGTCTTCCGCGGAATCTCTTACAGGCCTCAATCCTTTTGAGGTAATTTTCAATGACTTTTCGGCACATTTCCGGCAATGTCTTGGCCACAACTTCACGAATATTGGTTTTCAATTGCTCAAGATTTTGAGGATTGTTCACGTATACACGATCTTTCACATAGCCCCATGAAAAGAAATCCAAAAGTGTTAGTTGCAGGATCTTGCGGGCCAATTGACCTCACTCAATCTCGAAATTACGCGTCCTGGAAATTTCTCTTGCAAAAGTGCTCGATTAGCCTGTGTTGTGTGGCTTGTGGCTCCGTTCTATTGGAACCACATGTTCTCCAGATCATAATATTCAATTTCTTTCCAAAAATAATGGGTTAACATCCGTTCATGGCGGTCAGAATTGACTGTAATGGCTCTTCTTTGATCGTTTTCAAAAAATACGGGCCAATAACACCACCAGACCATAATGCACACCAAACGGTCACTTTTTCCGGATGCAAAGGCCTTTTTGCGATCACCTGAGAACGTTGAGAGCCCCATATGCGGCAATTCTGTTTATCTACGTAAAAAATGAGCGAAAAATGAGCCTCATCACTAAAGAAAATTTTGTTTGAAAAATCGTAACCAATGGCTTGTTGTTCAATCAGCCAACTCGCATACATTCTACGTTGTGTATGGTCTTGAGGCTTAAGTTCTTGAGTGAGTTGGATTTTGTACGGATGGAGAATCAAATCCGAATGCAAAATCCGCCACAATAAGCCGTAAGACAAGCCCAAATGTTGAGCAATTCGAATCGATAAATTCGGGTCTTACTCCACACTTTGAGCAACAACAGCGATATTTTCAGCAAAACGAATGTTGCAGTGATGCATAGGCCTTGCAATACTAATAACCGATCCAGTTTCTTCAAATTTTCTCACTGTATTCGAAATAGTTTGCTGTGTAGGTCGATTATGTCAACCGTAATTGGCTCGTAAAGCCCTAAATGTTGATACAGCAGAATCACCATTTTTATAATAAAACTTAATGAGTTTAACGCGTTCTTCGACAGTTAAACGATCCATGTTTCTAAATGGCAAAACTTCAACTAAAAAAAACACGCTTTGGATGACATTTAATTCTGACAGATGTCCAATGGCAGGGTTATACTTTCCTACCACGAAATGGATAACCCTGTATAATCTCTATTTAAGAAAAAGAAATCTCAAGACGTTCAATGGGCCGCAATTTTGTATCTTTTGAGATGAAGCGACGTCAACACTATATACACTGCCTCTTGTCAATGAAAACACTAAAGATCCCGACAAGAAATGTGAGGTGTCTTCCTCGTTTTCAGGACAAGCGACTCAATTGGCCTCAGCAATAATACCTATGTCTCAAATGTGTTGACTGAATATATTGTGTCCTATCAGAACTCCAATCCTGACCTGGCATTTTCCCCGCTTTTCCACAAGGAGTAAAGATACTGCAGAACAAGTTTAAGCTTATATTTATTTATGCTCTTGCCGTGGTGAACAATTTGTCTGGAACCATTTGTGGTTTCACTGTCCCAGAAGATTTTCATTCACATGAACCTCCATCTTCCCACAAAGATATCCGTCAGTTCCTGAATAATGGTTAATAGCACAGACCCACAGGTGAATGTCGGCCGGCAGGAATACTCTTGAAGGTTAGCATTCTTTGGGGAGTGCCGACCGCACGATCCAGAAAAAATTTCCGCAGAGGGAATGCCGGTTGATATGAGTACTCTTGAAGCCTAGCATTCTTTGGGGAATGCAACCCTCGAGAAACCGAGGACATGGAGCTCGCCGTGAGGATTCTCCTGAGATGACAGGTAACAACCCCGACTGAATCTGGGGCTAGGCTTTGGACAATGAACTGGTTTAATGCTTTGGACTGGCGGATATGATGGTTTGGACTTAGTGGTTTCACACGGTAGCGCCGATGTGACACTCGTGCGTGAACGGCTCCAATTCACTTATCATACCATCTTTGTCCCGGTAAAGCCTTAAGAGGCCTTGGAGTATGTTTGAAGCTCGCACCATTGGGTTCGGTTGAGATGGACCCTGCTCTGTAAAGATAACCGTGGGACCAAAAAGGCGATTATATATGAACGGAGATAGCGCCTCTGAAGAGGACCCAATAAAAATGGGGCAACTAAGAACCCTAAAACAGATTTTAAAAAATGCAGAAAAAGTAAGTAAAAATAATATCAACGACAACACAACCAGCGGCTGCAGCCACGATATTAACAGCGCATGGAAAGCGGTACTAACAATGACAAAAATGAAGATGAGTACAATGACAGTAAAGCTGGATAAAAAACAGAGACTAACAGACAGTTTTGTCCATACTGAGATTCTTCCGGTGTTCGAGCGCAGCAAAAAAATGATACAAATACCAGAACGTCCTAAAAAAGAAGAGCGGGAATCTCTGCAGGACTTGCCAGATGTTTGATAAACGATGGGGCAAAATATAAAGTACATTGAGGACTCGATGGTTACTGCTGCAATCGCTACCGAAGTGACCAAAGCAAGGGTCATAAATCCTTAAATAATAAAGAATCACCCTGAAGTCCACAAAGTGATTACGGCAGCAAAGAAAGGAGTGACCAGATAAATAAAGCGCTTTTCTGGAAAGTAAAAATTCAATGAAAACACGCACTTTATGATGTCTCTGACCAGAATGAATTTATTATGCTAGTATTTACATATTTATACAAATTTTATTTCCTAACATTTTAATTTAGTCTAAGTATTTTGCTGACTTGAAATCAATTGTCTCGATTATTGTCTCCAATAGAAAAATTTTTTGATGGTTGCAGCTCGTGCGAATTGATGAATTTGTCGCTAGTGAATTTGCTGACACGTGTACTTGTGCGGAATTCAATAATCCAATAGGATAGGTTATTGATGGTTGGAGCTCGTGCAGAACTGATCATTTTTCGCTGATGGAATTGCTGACGCACGTACTCGTGCGAAGTTTAGGAATTTTCCAACATGCCGATGCAAGTGTTTCGAGTAGACAAATTGTTTTCAGTAGAATTGAAGGTGATGAGAGCAATGCAATGGATGTATCTTAGACATTACCGCCCGCCGTGAACCGTCTGAGGTTCTTACTGATTAAGGTTTGTCGACGTTTCTTACCATGTTGTCCGTTGCGGCTTTGTTGTTATTTGGACTTTTTTGCGACGATACCGAAGCAAGAGAAAGTATACTGATGTGATAATCAAGGTGATTATGATAGAAAGGCTAATGTTTACTCCGTGTCATTCAATGGTCGACCAAGAAGTAGTCTGGTAGTCCTTGATGATCTCCTGTTCTTTTTGAATGTACGTTCCAAAGGATTCCTCGGATTTAATTATCTTTGGTGCTGAAAGATTAGGAATGTTTTGTTGGTTTATTGTCTGATTGAGAACAGGTGGGTGTGGAAGCAGGTAGACGGAGAGGTTCCTCGTTGTGGCTTTCCAAGAGGCAGTGAATAGTGAATTTCCGACTCTAAGGTTGCAGTCCTGGGAAAGTCGTATTACTTCAGTATCATTGAGGATCACATTTTTGCGATCGCCTTGACAAATAGTCTGTACTGAGGTTGCTGATGGCGTTGTAAACATCCAGATATTTGTATCGTGCAGTTGTTTCATCTAGGAATGCGAAGGTTTCGTGAACTAGTAATTGCTTGCGGGTGTCGTTCCAATATTTTGCTGCGCTTGGAGAAACCTCGTCATCCCATCCTAATATTAGTAGCAATAATTTTTGCATGGTGATTTTTCCTGTGACTATATACGGTTGTAGCCAGCTCAATGGATCAAATAGTCTTACTACCTCTGAAAGTATAGAATGCTTTGTTAGCTTTTGTTCTTCTGTAAAACGGACTTGGAATGAAAAGACATCTTCTGCAGGATGCCATTGTAGTCCAAGCGTTTTAATATTGTCTGAAAAAGCTATGTCGAATGGTTTTTGATTTTCTCGTCCTTCCTCTAGAATAGCTTCTAAAAGGTTTTGGTGATTAGCTGACCATTTTCGAAGACGAAAACCTCCTTTGTGCAGCACTACTCTGAGCTCGGCTTGCAAGTGTTTTAAGTGGACTAAATCATTTGAGCCGGTCAAAAGATCATCTACATAGAAGTCCTGGAGTATCGTTTCAGTGATTTTCGGGTGGGTGACACGTTCACCAATTGCCAGTTGTTGAAGGGTCCGTATTGCTAAAAACGGTGCGCAGGCTGTACCGTATGTCACTGTGTTCTTTAGCAGAGAACCTCCACAATATGCGCTGGTAGTCACGATCGCTGCCATGAATTTGTATTTGCCTATACATTTTTTGTATGTCAGAAGCAACGACGTACTGGTAATTTCGCCATATCAGTAGCAGATGGAGATTAGTTTGTATTGTTGGACCAACATGTAACAGGTCATTCAGGGATTTTCCACCTTTTGACCTCTGCGTTGCACTAAAGACCACGCGTAATCTTGTCGTGGAGCTCATCTCCTTGATGACTTGATGGTGTGGAAGGTAGTAGTAAATTATCTGACACATTTTCCATATGACCAAGGTTTAAATGTTTTTTCATGAACGCATGATATTCCTTTTTTTGCTCGGGATGACTTGAAAGGCGTTGCTCTAGCTGTCGGAATCTAATATGTGCAATTCGAACAGATTCCTTCAGTTCTTCTCTGTGATCAATATTTGATTTAAATGGCAGCATAACTGTGTATGTTTCATCTAAGTTTCTACTGGTATTTTCAGAGAAGTGTCTTTCGACTTGAGCATTCTCTGGTGCTGGCTGTATTGTGGTTAACGGTTCTTCAATCTCCCAAAAACGCCTGAGAATTTTATCCAGTTCTTCGGATGCTACGAAAAATAGAGAGCTCTTATCGGTTCCCATGTTGGCAGTTGATCCGAAGAGAACCCATCCGAGTTTTGTATTTTGTGCGCAAGGCTTGCCATGAACGAACCCATTGTACAGTAAGTTGCCATAGATGTCCGCTCCAAGAAGTAGATCGATGTGGGATGGCCGGTTGATACCGGGATCTGCCAACTTTAATTTCTTGAGTCGTGAAGATAAAGCAACATTGATGCATGTGGCGGGTAGTATTGCCGTAATTTTGGGGATTTTTAATGCCGGAAAACTCAAAAATCTATCGTTGTCCTTATTCCTGATCAATGCTGAAAGTTTAACTGCTCCTCTAGATATTACGGCTTCTGAACACCCAATTCCTCCTGTAGACGTTTTAGAGTATTTGCGTGTTAATCCTAATAATTGGACTGCCGATTCTGTGATGAATGATCTTTGTGAGCCGATATCCAGTAATGCTCGTTGCGTGACAGCTATACCTTCACTATTTTTTACAATCATGAGTGCAGTTGCAAGCAGTACTTGAGTGTTACAAAGAAGTGCATTGTGTGCTTGGGTCTGACTGGTGGTTGGTTTGGATGGAGGTGATTCCGTAGACTTTAACCTGTCATCTACAGCGTGCAGTAGAGTATTATGCCGCTTGAAGCAGTTTTTATAAGTTTTCTTGGATTTGCATTGCTTCACTGTATGTTGTTCAGAAAGGCAGTTGAAACATAACCTTCTGTTTTTTTACCAATTCGCGTCGTAAATCCACGGCTGCTTTCTTGAACCGTTCACATTCAAACAACCGATGGGGCTTGGTGCACATAGCGCACCGTAATGTTGTGACTTGTGTAGGGTGCGTAATAACCTTTTTTGGTGGTCTTGGTACTGAGTATGGCGTCGACAATGTTATTGATTCTAGCATTGTGAATCTTTGGGTAAGGAAGGTTATAAACCACTATAGCGTTGGTGCTTCTGTGCTCTCGCTTATAATCCTTTGCCATTCCACTCTAGACTCTTTATCGAGCTTATTATTAAGAATAAATACTAGAGCGAGGTCAAACCCGTAGATTTTCAGTGTTTTCAGGCTTGTTATAAGCTGATTGTTACTGTTCACCATATCTCGAAGTCCTATAACATGCTTTGCCTGATTTAAACCTGCACTCCGCCAACATTTCATAAGGTCCTGCACTATGATCTTCATATTGTCATATCTTTCACACAATATTGACCATGCTGCATCATCATTTTCGCTTACTATGTTTAAATGGCTCACAAGTTTTTCTGCTTCACCTTTAAGATTGCTGCGGAGATATTGCATCTTCTGCACATTGGATAAAGCTGCATTCTCGTGAATCATGCATTTAAATAGGTCACAAAAAGCTATCCAACTCCCGTAGCTCCCATGAAATGTTGGAATTTTAATCCGCTCCAACTGTAGGTTGTCACTTGTGTTCACAGCTGGTTGTGGCTGCCCTGAAGAACCAGCACGATGTTTGTAAATACCTTTTTTAAAGATCGTCTTGTGTTCCAAGACCAAATCCTCGATACAGGCATAATCCTCGATATATTTTAGCAGTAAGCCTTTTTCATTTTCCTCCTGCAAATGCGCATTGGTTTTAGCATGTTGTTCTTCACATGCCTTCCACTGGTCTTCAAGACGCGCTAATCTTGTCTCGAAGTATGCCAATGAGTATCTACTGGCCCCATCCTTTTTGAAGTTGGAGATGACCCGATTGATGGTATCGAAGTTCAGCTTTTGTACTGCCATTGTAGTGGCCATTGTACTCTTGAATTGCTGATCTGATTAAAATAGTTCACCAATTCCATCTGAAGAATTGCTAGCTACTTCAGCTACTTCATTTGTCGGTAATGAAATTACTGACACGCGTACTCGTGCGAAGTTCAATAATTCAATAGAACAAGTTATTGATGGTTGGAGCTCGTGCAGAATAGATCATTTGTCGCTGATGAAATTGCTGACACGCGTACTCGTGCGAAGTTTAGGAATTTTCCAGTATGAAAGGTTATTGATGGTTGGAGCTCGTGCAGAATTGATCATTTGTCGCTGATGGAATTGCTGACGTGCGTACTCGTGTGAAGTTTAGGAATTTTCCAATATGCCGATGCAGATGTTTTGAGCAGACAAATTGTTTTCAGTAGAATTGAAGGTGATGAGAGTAATGTAATGGATGTTTCTTAGACAAGTGCCGTTGTGTGATTTCATCACCACCGTCGAAAATATGCCGGGAGTAGCCTACTCGGAAACGACAGCCGATAAACCCTCCCAAGAAAGGTAGTCGCAAGGTAAAGTTACCACCCAGTGACATGAAGGAGAAAGGCCAATTCGAAAAACGAGAGATGTTCTGAAAAGAACACAATCTGCATGCAACTTGCCAAAAATCGGGGATGGAGTAGAGATTGTGCCCCTAAAACTTAAAGAGCTCCTGGACCGCATAGAATATTACCGGAGGGGCTAGTTAAGGCCAAATTGAACCAAAAGATAGCTCCACTATCAAACATTACTAAAGAATTGCATCTAGCCCAATCGAAGGAGGTCGGGATGAAAGAAGGAAGAAAGAGGCACTCGATGTGCGTGAAAGGCCCGATCAGCCGTTTCAGGAAGTGGTGGCAAAAAGAGCAAAGAAAGCCGCAAGAAACTCCTTCAAAACGTGCCAGAAAATAAGATTCACTCAGGTGCCCAACAAAAAAAGGCCTGATGTGAAACAGGAGAGAAAGAAGTGCCGACAATGACCCGGCAGCAGGCACTGCTCGTATGACCCTAAGATAGCCGATCCTACGCAGAAGTGTTGCGGGATATCAGGGGAAATGTAAGGCAAAAAATACCATCATTTCCATTAAAGCAGTACAACTAACGTGGTTGGGCCACATACTGGTCGAATTCGGAGCAGAGGCCAACAATAAAAACGCTAAACTAATCGAATGCGGCATACCTTAAGCAGATTTGCGGGAAAAAGAATCCTTGAAATGGTGGCCAAGTAGGCGCTTGTCGTACTAGATACCGGAAATGTGCTGACTTTACACCATATTGGCTGCAAAAGAACCATACCGGACGTGACATTTGCCTCGGAGTACTAAGTACGGAGGATACACAATTGGAGAGTATTAGAGGACTACTCAGCCAGTGATCATCAGTGCATACTGCTTACGATCAGTGATTTTGTCTCCCGACTTTCGTGCTCTAGACCTTCTACAACTGGGTGGAACATCGGAAGGATGGACGTTGAGAGCTTCGTCAATGTGCTCACGGTAGGTGCCCCACTCCAAGGTGATTCGTAGGGGACAGAAGAACTGGCAGCTCAAGACGTAGTAAACTCAACTATGAGCATCATTACTACTACTTGCAACATTTCTACGCCTCGTCAAAAACCCCGGCACAGCAAGCCCCCAGTATACTGCTGGTCAACTGAAATCGCTAACAAGCGAAAGGATTGTCACACGCTTTGGCGTGAAGCTCAACGGGCACGGAACTCTGACGAGACAGGCAACCAGGTAGCAGTATATAAGTCGGCCAGGAAATGCGTTTGCAAATTGATTTATAACAGCAAGGCTTGCTGCTGACAAGATCTAGTGGACAATGTGAACAAGGACCTGTGGGACCTTGGCTACAAGCTAGTTATGTGGAATCTTGGTGCCCCACGGACGCCTTACATACGTTATGCAGAAAAGATGGACGAGATTGTGTGGGCACTTTTTGCCACTGATCCCGTCCGTGTTGACGCTGTTCACGGTGTAATATCAACCAAGTGTCCACTCTTTACACTGCTGGAACTAAAAGCGGCAATTTTTTCACTGAAAGTATAAAAGTATTCCAGCTGAGGTACTACCATTGTCCTGATTTGCTGCTCAGCACATTCAGCACTTGACTATGGGACGGGGTTTTCCCAGTACGATGGAAGGTGATGACGCTCGTGATGATCAGCAACGAGAAAGGAAATTCCGGATCGCCATCTGCATACCGTCCATTATGCACGCTAGACATGGCTGAGAAAGTGCTAAAGAAACTCATCAAGCGAAGACTCACTGACGTGATTTGTGTTTTTTTCTCGTAGCACTACAGCCCCTTTCGCGCCTCCGCTTATTGATCGGTAGAGTATCTCATTGTCATGATTGAATGTATCGGTACCCCACAAAGTGATATGATCATTACCACGCTTTAGCCGTATATCCGTCCACCCAGATACGTTCTGATTTTAAACCAGCACGTATCATAGCTGAACAGGCTTGTAGTCCCTCCGAAGAATCACTCGAACTAAATCTCGTTCACACCAACGAAACTCGAAACTGATTTGTGTTGCTGGGGGCCTATTTCCTTGGGAGTAGGATGTTCCACCATTGATGCGATTGCAGGGGTGTTGAGCACAGTCCAAAAGGCAGAGGCATATAGCCGCACCAAGTGACGGATTGTCCTGTTGGTGGCACTTGACGTTAGGAACTTCAACTCCGCTAGATGGGAGGATATTCTGGATACACTGAAAAGCATTCTCAAACTCTAAAATATCTATAGTTTCTCTGAGCGAATCGGGGTGACGGTTGAGAAGCCTACTTTAGGAATATTGGCTCTGAGTCGACTTACAACCAACATAGGGGGCCCAAGCCACCAAGAAGACGCTTCTTGATGAGTGCGGTAGAGTCAGTGCTAATGTATGGAGCAGAAATACGGGGCAATGCTCTCAGTAATGCGGTGTACTGAAAACGCTTGGTACAGGTACAGAGAAAAGGAGCACTGAGGATTGTTTCTATGTTACATATCCAACAGGCTCTCTTTCGCCAGTGAGAGTTATTGCAAGCATGATACCCGTTGCCCTCCTTGCTAGAGAGCACCATGCTGTTCACGTGCGTCGAGATGAGGATGCAAAGGAGACGATTTTCCGTGTGGAAAGATAGCGCTCACTCAACGATTGATGGCAGTCTTGTGTAAATTGCACAAAGGGAAGGTGGACTGCGCACCTCATCCCGGATGTGAGACCGTGGCTAAATCATAAGCATGGTGAGACAGACTTTTATCTGATGCAGTTGTAGAGTAGGCATGGGTGTTTTGAGTCTCACCTGCACAAGATTGGTAAGGTTATGCTCCCCCTATTATCGGTTTGGCCCAAGATAGGAAGGCAATACCTGCCACATTTTTTTCGCTTGCAAAAAATGGGATAGGCTGTGACGGAATCTCTACAAGGAGACACCCCAAAATGTATCGTCACGGTGATGTTTAAATCCGTTAACAAATGGAGCCAGGTGGCACATTATGTTTGGGCAGTCCTGAAAGATAAAAGGGTCTCATAGCAGCAGGGGACTTTGGGGCTGGGAGATCGCTTGCCTGGCTATACCTCAAAGGCAACGTCAAAAGCGCTTTATTTAATACCAATCATTATAAGTTTTCAAAGAAAATAAGGCAACTTCCAAAGAATAAAATTACTTAAACTTAATGTCCCAAATGTCCCTTTAATTTTATATGCTGTCAATCAAAAAAACTATCAAATTCAAATTATTACATATTTTATGATTCAATCAGAAAAAGGAGAAAAAACTAACCTACACTATTAACAAATCGTTTATAATTACAACAAAGCAGTGAACTTTCATCCTATACCAGATATGTTATAACCTGATTCTTATGAAACTCATTTAAAAACTGTATCTTATGCTATAAAAATGCTATGGTAATATTCCCAACCTAAACATTAAACCTTATCTCTAAACCTTATATGAAATATATTGAAAAATATCTCTAATTTGTAACACAAACAAACAACACCACTAAATGTGTTTATAATAAGCTGAAACGCAAAAACGGAAAACATCAAGCAAAAAAAAATAACCACGAATTATTTAGGCATTGTCATTCAGCCACCAAAACATGGATTGTTACGTCCCAGCTCGACCAGCCTCATTGAATCTAGCAAATGAATATCTCTATTAAAATTATTGGTCTCTATTTCTTCTTCTTCTCCTTAGCACTACAGCCCTTCTCGGGCCTTCGCTGCCTGCAAACAGCGCCTCAAACTATCTCGGTCCATTGACCGCATCTTCCGATTCCGAAATCCAAGCAGCGAAGAACTGTAGTCGTCGACTGGGTCAGACCAGCATTTCCTCGGTTTTCCCACTGGTCTCCGGTCTTCAGTTCTCCCAACAAATATATCCTTGGGTATTCGTTATTCGTCCACACAATTCATGTCCAGCCTACTGCAGCTTCCGCAATCTTACACTCGTTAAGACCTCCAGTTCGTCAAAAATTTCATACAGCTCATGGTTGTTTCGAATTTGCCATTAGTCCCCGTCAAGCTTGGCTCCGATTATTCGTCTCAGGATCCGTCGCTCAAAGACGTTCAATATATTTGCGGATGCTTGGGTTAGGGTTCATGTTTCACACCCATAGTATAACATAGGTCTTATCACAGATTTGTATACTTGGAGCTTTGTTCTCCTGTGTATGCAGCTTCAAGCTCAGTCTTCAAGGTTGTCAATACTGGAATAAAATATTTTATTTGCGAGCTGTATTCTTCGGCGTATTTCATCCCTTTCATTGCCCGTTTCGTTATTTTGGCGCCTAAATACACAAATTCGCCAACCTTTCCGATGTTGTATTCACCAAGTGTGATATCTTGTGTATTTGAGGTATTTTTAATCGACTGCGTCATGAGCTTTGTTTTGTTTTCATTAACTTGTAGCCCTACTAGTTTTGCTACGCTGCCGAGTTTCAGGAAAAGTTCCTTGGCAGTTGTTAATGACCGTGTCAGAATGTTGATGACATCCGCATAGGCTACTACTTGGCTCGACTTGTGTAATAATGTACCTCGCGTATTGACAGGTATCTTCCTTATAGAGTACTCCAGAGCCAGCCCATCTCCCTGCTTTAGTTCGATATTTGTGTCAAAGGCATCGGTGAGTTGGTTATTGATGCGGACTTGGGAGGTCGTCGACGTCATTGTCATTTTGGTAAGACGGACTAATTTGGCTGGGATGCCGAAGCAATGCATTATTTGGTACAGTACGTTACGATCAATACTGTCGTATGCTTGCTTGAAGTCAAAGAAAATTTAGTGTTCGTCTGTGTTGAACTCCCAGCATTTTTCAAGTACCTGCTTGGCTGTGAACAAATATTCTGTTGTTGATCTGCTTGCCCTGAAACCACCTTGATCCTCCCCAATAAAAGTGTTGGCGTATGATCCGATTTTATTTTCTAAGATTTTAGGAAATATTTTGTACGCCGTATCCAATTATTGGTCTTGCGAACTTAAATCCAGAGGATATTTTATCTTGTTTTATCTTCTTATATATGTAATATATAATTGGGACAGTGTCAGAATCAAAAACATTTCAATTCATGTCCAAATACACGAATGCTTCTGGAGGAATGAAGCCGGTAGCGAAGCAAGTCACAATATACCCGTCTGTGAGGTGGAATGCTTATGAAATCCAGGGGCTTTCACTCACAGTTACAGATCTTGAGGTTTTATTCCGCAGAAGTTTCAATATGAAGATATCGACACTCACCATTTTAGCAGTTTAATTTTCTGTTCGATATAAGGTGTTCCCAAGCTATCATAGGCTTTCTGTACAAACCAGTGCATGCACGAAGACATTCCCTCACGAAAACTCTAACCTTTCCATAGTACTAGCACTCTGGTTGTCACAAATCTGGCATCCATGTGTCAAAACTGTTCCAACCAGGGTCCTGTAACAGATAACTTTGACCTTTTGATCGATGTATCTGTATGCAGCAAATACTGGACGTGGACTCTATCTTATTATGGTAGACACGGCTGCAAACAACACGTCAAAAGGAGGCCCATTCGAATCGGTTTGGTTTCAAAACGTAGTATGCGGCCTTACGCTTGGGGTATTGCTTACATGGTAACCCATTCCAAGGCGGCTATGTAATATTTAGCACTGGATTAGAACAACACATTGTGCAAAAACTGATAAAGATTCAGAATGTTTCCAAGGAAACAAATTTATCTGTATACTGCGACAATTTCTACACTGGACTGCTCTTTATAGCAGCAATAAAAGCAAAAAATATCTTGGTGAAGCGTACAGTATGCAGTAATTGCATGGAGAAGCGCCCCTTGAAAGACGATAAATTATGTAAGAAGGAACAGCGAGCTGATCATAATCATCAGCTCGATATAAACAGTGGCATTTGTGCTGGAACGATAAAAGTGTAGTGACTCTGTTATCCAGTGAATATGGCGTGGAACCCATGCAAACTGCAAGAAGACCGAACTTCGTATACAAATATAATCGTTTTATTGGAGGGGCTGATCGATTAGACGCAAATATTGGTACCTAGCAAATAGCAATCAGAGGTTAAAAGTGGTATATTTCCTTACTTTTCTTGTCGATAGACGTTGCTATCGATAATGCTACTCTCCTAGCTCGAAATTAGTCTAAATGTGTAGACACGCTAGAATTTCCACGTAGTGTTGCAGGAATATTACTTCAAAAATGCCCGTCCCGTGCCTGGTACCTAGTAAACGAGTTTTTACGAATGTACCTACTTCAGTGTGAAAGTATTACGCCGAACACATGATTGGAAGGGTACCAAGTAGATTACGACGTGCCTATTGCAAAAGCCTAACAGTGACTTTTTGGTAAAAATTTGATCAATTTACATTCTGAATGTTTCTCTGCATCACATTCCTTATAATTTAGTGCATTTTGTTGAAAATAATGATTGGTACTCGTATATTATAATATCATTGTTTTATTTACTTATAACGAATGAAGCATAGTTTTCCATTGTTACAATACATTTTCGAATACCTCTGAAATACCTACTTATAAGGGCTCTGTACTAAAGTACAAAACCCTATTGAAACCGATACCTGTGTCCGTCTGTCCCACCGTCCGTCCGTCTGTATGTCACAGCAGTTTTTCTCGGAAACTATAGAAGCTACAGCCATGAAACTATGTCCAAGGGTTCGAAGTTATGACGTTTAGAAAGCTTTGGGATGAAATAAAATGTTCAAAGAGTTTTAAGGGGGTGTCCCCATACAAAGGAGACTCTTATACAATTTTTTTTCTTTCTTCTTAATGAGATCTTTTTAAAATAGTTTTTTTTGTGGTTGGGAGGTAAATGCCATTTATCCACAGAATGTGGCGACTCGACTACCCACTAAATCACCCCTGTCAACCCGAGAAGTCAGCCTTGGACCGTGCCAAGTCTCGTTATGCTACTCTGTGGGACTCCTTCAAGCTGGAAAATCCTTCTTCTAGTAAGATGAGAGAAGACAAGTGACCTCCCACCCCAATGCCCCGGCTGTGGTGAGTTCCATTTATCTTTTAGGACTGCCCGAGCATAATGTGCCAAGTGGCTCCATTTATCAACTGATTCGAGGATACTCGCAACTATATTATCCAGAGTGAGCTCTTCCGACTCCTTGAAGAGGTCCTTTCGCAGCCTGCTCCAGTTTGTACATGCGAAAATGTATGGCAGACATTGCCTTCCTCTCCTGGGCAACACCGACAATCGGGGGACCGTGACTTACTTATATTGTGCAAGTAAGACGAAAACACCCATTCCCGCTCAAAAGCTGCATCGGAAAGAAGTCAGTCTCACCATGCCTTCAATTTAGCCACAGTCTCACATCCGGGATGAGGCGCGCAGTTTACCTTCCCTTCTTGCAATTCACCCAAGATTGCCACCAATTGTTGAGTGAGCGCTAACTCTTCACACAAATAACCGCCTCCTTTGCATCCTCGTTTTGACGCACGTAAGTGGCACAGCGCTCTCTAGCAAAGAAGGCAACGAGTATCATGCCTGCAATAACTCTCACTGGCGAATGAAAAACTGTCGGATATGAAGATGCAATCCTCAGTGCTCCTCTTCTCTGTACCTGTGCCAAGCGTTTTTGGTAGACCTCCTTACTGAGAACGTTACCCCATATTTCTGCTCCGTACAGTAGCACTGACCTTACAACACTCATCAAAAGGCGTCATCTTGATGGGCTGGGCCCCCTACGTTGGCCATAAGTCGACTCAGAGCCGATATTCCCCAAGCAGCCTTCTCAGCCGTTGCCCTAATTTGCTCAGAGGAACTCATCTTTGTGTCAATCAGTAGCCCCAGGTACTTCACGGTTGGCTTCGATTTGATTAGTATGTCTAAAATACTAATCATTTTTACTCTAGAGATTCTCTTTTTTGTTAAGATGGCCACTTCGGTTTTCTCCAGTGCCAAAATGAACCTGCGAGCAATCATCTAGTCTCTCACACCATGCATACGCATACCTAGCCTAAGTTACGCTTGTTCAACGGTGCGCCAGGGCCGCAACATCATCCGCATAACTGACCAAACGTGACTTATCTGGCATCTTCAGTCCCAATAGCCAGTCATAAGATACATTTCACAGGTCTGGGCTGAGAATAGATCCCTGAGCAACACCCGATGTAACTTCCATCCTTCATTGGGCCTGTGTCGTGTCGTAGAGCAATTTTCCGTCCTTAAGGTAGTTCCTCAAAAGCCGTAGATATTCTTGAACTTGAAAATGCTTTCCAGTGTATCCAGATCATCCACCCATCTAGCGAAGTTGAAGGCATTCCTAACGTCGACTGTCAGCGACGGGATGGGTTATCCCTTTATGAGTTTCTGAAGCATTTTTCCAGGAATGTCTAGCGTGCATAACGGGCGGTATGCAGATGGTGATCCGAGATTTCCCTTCCCCTTGCTGATCAGCACGAGCCACGCAATCTTCCATCATACCGGGAAAACCTCGCCCCGTAGGAAAGCATTGAGTACGCTGAGCAGCAAATTAGGACAATGGTGATAGACAAGCTGCATCACCTTAGGTTGAACACCATCTGGACCTGGAGGCTTCTTTGCTTTCATCGAAATTACCTCCTCTTCTAGTTCCGGCTATGTGAAGAGTGTACACTCAACTGCTGTTTCACCATGGACAGCGTCAGCATGGACAAGATGGGCGGGGAAGAGTGCCCACACTACCTCTTCCATCTTTTCTGCATCATATATGCAAGGTTTCCGTAGGGCACCAAGCTTCCGCATAACTGGCTTGCAGCCAAGAACTCATGGATCCTTGCTCACAAGGTCCACTAGATCTTGCCAGCAGCATGCCTTGCTGTTGTTAATCAATTTGCGAAGCCATATACTGGCCAATTTATATGCTGCCAACCGGTTGCATTCCTCGATACAGTTTCGTAAACGCTGAGTGTCACGACAAAGCTTGTGATACACCCTTCGCTTTTCAGCGATTTCAGCTGACCAACAGTACACTGGGGGCTTACTGTGCCGGGGTTTTCAGTCGTAATGATGCTCATAGATGAAATCACTACATCTTAAGCTGCTAATTCTTCCATCCCCTGTGAACCTCCCTGCAGCGGAGTACATGCTGTGAGCACCTCAACGAACCTCTCGATGTTCATTCTTCCAATGTTCCATCCAATAGTAGAAAGTCGACCGCACGGACGTCGGGAGACAACATCACTGATCTCAAGCAGAATGCACTGATAATCACTGGCTGAGTAGTCCTCTAAGCCTTTCTAATTGTGTATCCTCCATACTGACTGAGGCGAATGTCACGTCCGGTATGGTTCCATTGGAAAATTTGAAATCCGAAAAATCTGAAAAAAAACCACGAATGTAGACCTTTTTGAGCACTACAACAACAGATACGTCAAATTAAATAAAGTTCAATACGTAAATGTCAAATTACAAGTTTAATCGTTACTGGAAATCGGTAAGATCGAATGGTTTTTCGCAGGGTTATGGAGGTTGAAATTTTTTTTATTATACAACAGCAACTATACAATACTTCCAATCAACTCAAAAACTACGGGTTTGGTAGGGTTTGTATGAACGTTTCAGGAATAATATTCATGATGAAACAAAATAACGGCCATTTTAAATGAGAATATTGTATAAAATTGTATTTTTCGTGAATTTCATGCTATTAACACTTCACTGAGAATGAATAGCTGAAGATGAGCGAATGAAAATAATCGGTGCAAAAATTATGAAGGCATTTCCAATAATGAATAACTTAGTGGTTGACCTTTCAACTTTACTAATAATAGTAGGATCTGGCAATTAAATATTTTCACCCATAAAACTGTATTAGTATGATTAAATCGGATAAATGCAGACATTTAAGTGTCCTTGAAAAGGTCCTTATAGACTACGTACAGAAGTTATTGCTTTCTGGCTTTCTGTACACACCAGTACATGCACGAAGACATTTCCTTTCGAAAACTCTTAATTTTTCCATAGTACTAGCACTCTGGTTGTACCAGATCTGACATCCATATGTCAAAACTGGTCTAACCAGGGTCTTGTGACAGATAATTTTGACCTTTTGATCAATGTATCTGGAATGAAAGAGCTTTCGAAGGGCCATGACTACTTTAAGTGCCTTACTGAGCATGATTTTCACATGTTCAGTATAGTACAGATACTGATCGCGATAAACACCGAGGTATCGAACACAGGATTTATGTGGAACCCGTTCAAGACTACCCTCACCAGCCATGATGTGGAAATCTTTCCAATTACGTTTCAGGTCTTGACTGACCCCCTGCAGCGTTGTCCGAAACAAGATTGTTTCACACTTTTGCGCATTGATTTTCATTCGCCAATTGCCAGTGTACAGCTGTACATCATTGAACATTTTTTGGAGATTGCTCTGAACTATTGTAGCTTTTCGGTCTGCCGTATAGATGATCAGATCATCAGCAAACGCTACCAATGATCGCGTTGGCGAGACGTTAAAATCAAAGCCGTTCAATAGCTTGCGAATGAAGATTGAAAGGAGGAGAGGCGCAGTAACTGTTCCCTGCTGTAGACCATTCAAGACCTTGAACTCGCGCATTGTTGTCAGATTTCCATCAGTTACGACAAACGATTTCCCGTATAACATATTGCACATCATGGCGACAAGGTGTCTGGGGAACTTGTCCTGAAGGAGTTTAAAAACTAGTCAATCTAACCACACCGTATCGCCGGCTTTCTCCATATCAATGAGACATACTCCAACGCATTGTCTATCATTTAGTTTCCAACAGATGTTTGAGGTTACTTTCGTTATTGCATGTGTGGCCGAATACCTGGCACGAGAACCAAATTGGCGATTCGGCATCAACTCATTTTCCTCAATGTGGGCGTTTAATGCTCTGTTGAGTATCACTTCAAACACATTGCTGATGTTAGGCAGCTAGCTGATTGGGCGATAGCTTTTGGGGCATGAAGATTCTTTTCCTTTCTTCAAGATCGGAAATACCTTAGCTTTTTTCCACTCATTTGGGAAATATGAATTGCTCAACATGTTGTTGAACAATATGCAATAGTTCCTAATAGCAACCTCAGGCAAATGTCGGAGAACTACATTTGGAATACCATCAGTACCACATGATTTCTTGTTGTTTATCTTGCGAAATATGAAACACAAGTCTTCATAGCTGACAAAATAATTAATAAGATTCAAGCTCGGTATGAGATCAGATGTTAATGTTTCATTGAAATGAAGAATTGATTGGCCGTTCAGGCTTGATTTGAAGTCGGAAACTTTTGCTTCAACGACCTTTGAAAAAATTTCGTTCCCTCTCTCAGGGTTTGTTAGATGAACCAATTCAAAATGTGTTCCAATCAGGGCAAGTTTATCCAATCCTTCACAAATAATCCTGTTTCCATTTCTATCCGGAGTCGTACTATCAATTTCGATACCAGCCCTATCGAGAAGATTTATCTCATCACTAGTGACTTCAAGATTCCATACCTTCACTCGAGACTTCTTGCGGAATATGCTATTCACTTTCGCGAGCACGCCGTCTGGGTCCTGTGGGCTAATACCCCTCAATTTTTCCGCCCATTGATTGCTGACCTCACTCCTGAAGTATGACCGGATTAAATTCCGGACATTCTTCATTTCAATAAAGACAACGAGGGATGGTTGTAGTCCAAAAATCGTCGATAAATATTGTTGACGCGTGTGAGAAGGAGGCTTTTCAATCTTTTCAACCTTGCGATGGTTGGTGTTTCATATCCTTCCATATTGTTTCGATGTTTAATCTTTGGAACTACTTTCTCAATCGTTTCCAACGTCAGCTTCTCTAACTTCGACAAATAGACATCTTTTTCATCGTTAGTTAGATTCCTGTCATTAGGAACCATTGAGCAAGAGTTGCCACCATCAGAAGGGGACATTGCTTCTGGTACTCGCGATTAAACTTCTTTTGAAACTTTCCCCAGTCTGTTTTTTTGAAATTCAACCGATGATTTTCATGTTGAACTGGAATGAGGAAGAAATCATCCCTGTGATGATTGATTTCCATTACGATTGCGTTATGGTCGCTATCATAAGGAAGCACCTGCAGTTTCCGTTGAGGACTATTAAAGCTGAATTCGAGTCTTGCGTCAGCAATGCAAAGGTCCAAATATGAATTTGTCCTAGGGTATGTTGGGAACTCCGACCCATATAGATTGCACCTGTATTCAATTTGGTTCTCTGTTATCCACGATTTCAGGAATACACCTCTTGGATTATTGGTGGCGTTCAGCCATGATGTATGCTTGGCGTTCAGGTCACCAGCAAGAATATAATAGTTATGCAGCCTATTCAATACGAGTATTTCGAACAAGGAATTGAGCTCCTCCTTGAGCTTGAGAACAGTTCCACCAGTTGCATAGGCAGAGATAACGAAGAGGTTATCCCCACCTGGCAGTGAGATTTTGATAACGGACACTTCACTTTTTCAATATTTTGGAAACGATAGGGTCTTCGAACCAATATCTCGGTGCCACCTCCCCCATCACCTGTCACCCTATCGTTTCTTACGAACTAAAAATCCTTGAATCTCATGGAGTGCCATGAACTAAGGTGGGTTTCGGTGAGAAGCATGACGTCAGGCTTTTGTCTGGCAATGAATTCAAGGAGATAATTACGCCGATGTAAAGTAACAATGGAGTTGACGTTGATCGAGATGAGACGAATCCTATCCGTGGGAATGTGGCTGGATGACAAATTATTTTGAGGCATTTGAAAGCCCTAAACGCTGGAAAAACAATGTTAATTTTCGAATCTTGTTTATCGATTCGCTCCGATAAGGAATTTAGTTGCTGATAAATTTTAAGGAGCAGCTCATTATTGCCACTTACATAATTTATTTTATTTAGATTGTCTGCTGGTCCTCTCGCAGCAAGTGCAAATGACACCCCGGGCTTGACGAAGTATGTAGGTATCACACTGCGGTGTGCTTGACTTTGTTTCGGAGTGACTTTAATCTTTGCATCTTGATACCGAGGGCATCCTCGATATGATGCTGGATGACCAAAGGCACCGGAGTTCACACAATATAGTTTTTCTTTTGGCTCCGCCTGAGCCAATTTGCACTCGCCGGGAGCATGAATGTCTTTGCATTTCACACACCTATATTTCATGGCGCAATTGGCAGCCGAATGCCCGAACCTTTGACACCTGTAGCACTGGTTGACCTCACTTTTCTGGAGGCGTTCACACCTCACCACGCGGAAGTTCAAGTACCGTATATTCTGCAGGGCACTCGAACTACTTTTGCTGGAAATCTGGACTAAGTAGTGAGGCAAGTTTTTGCGCTCCACAATCGATCTTCTCGTTGCAAAGTTTTTGATTGTAATAAATTGTATTTCTAGTGCAGCTTCTTGGAGCACCTGAAGGAGATCGACTGTGTCCTCACCACAGTCCAGACCCTTCAATAAAAAGGTTTGGTTCTTTTCGCTTTTCGGGGTGTACGTGAAATGCGGAACATCTCCAGAATTTAAGGCACTTTTTGTTGCCTGGAAATCAACCAGCGACTTAGTCCGTATTGTCAATTTATCGGCATTGACTCTTCTTATCTGAAAATCTTTTAGTTTATTTTCGGCTGCCAAAAGCCGAACCATATCTTTGCCCGTTTGCCCAAACACATTGATTGGTGGGACTTTTTCTTTTTTTTCATTAATGTTAACGGACGGACCAGCAGACAAACCAGCAGACAAACCTTTTGGTTTTTTCTCCCGATTTTTAATTTTAAGATATTCAATGAAATCATTATCTAAGTTTGACGTTTTACCTGTATCCTCTTCAACGTTCATCGTTTCTTCAAGACCAGCTAGTGCTGCATAATAATTTCTGCTTTCGTTTGCGCCTTTCTTGTCTTCGATTTTTGGGTTTGCTTGTCGGCCTTTCTTGGTTTCATTATCCTTGTTGAACGTTAACGTTCCAACAAGTGCTTCTAACGATTTAACTCGTAGCTTGAGTTCTTCATTTTCTTTTTCGAATTTTTCAGCTTTCTCTTTTTCTTGGATCAGCTGTTCGATCTCGATAACCGATAGGATTGTCGGGTTTTGTTTTTGATTCTCGTATTTTTTTTTTGTTTTTTTTCGCCCATCATCATTGGCGATGGGCAACGTCCTTCTAATTGATGGCTGAAGCCATCAGGCTCCTCCATCTCGTTGCTTTCGCAGAGAGACTAGAGGGAATGTTCTCAGACCGGGACTTCCCTTGAACGTATTTCCACTTGATATTTCTTCAGGAAATGAATTTCAGGTATTCGATGAATGCTCGAATAATTCGACGGTGATGGGTTTCCCAATAAAATCAAAATTTGCTTTTGACTGGCTCGTAAAAAAATATTTCAATTGTTTGAAACTGACTTTTGCGAAAAATTAATTAATTTTTAAAATTAATGACAGGAGCGATTAAAAACACGTCTACACGCAACGAGTGCTAGACGTAGAATCTATTTGTTATGCATGTCATTAAAGTTTTTCGTGAATTAAATCATTCTATACTTGTTTGTTTGCACATCCTATGTCAAGTACAAAACCTTTCTGACACGAGCGTAGCTCTGTCCACCCAACTTGTCTTTCTTTATTTTTAGTAAAACTGTTCGATACCACTAAACAACTTCTAACAAGTTGAGTACGCAGGAGAGTGCTCCTACCAGAAGGTCTTTGTAAACATCATAGCGTTTGAAACAAATTTTCTACTAGCGTGAATCGATAACTTGAATTATTCATCCAATACTTGGATATGAAATCGATCGAATTTATGCAAAAGATGCACAGTTTCTTTCATAAGCACAGTGCAGCCGCCATTTCGGTCTAGCTTAATGGATTGTTCTGAATGTTCGGCCAATTGACCACATTCAAGCTAAACTCCATTCCTTAAATTTTCATGAAAATTGAAAGAAAATAAAAGTGCCTAGGTCAATTTGAAATATGTATCAACAATAAACACGTGTTCTTGTTGTTGTAATTCCATAAAATTGAAATCGCTATAACTCACTTGATTATGATTCGAGCTCTACAAATCATACTATTATTAACAGGTTTCTGAGGTATTTGTTGCCCTTGTACTCATAAAGGTCCACATTCGTGACAATTTTCAGATTTTCCGGCTCAAAGGTGTCCAATCGCGAGGGGGGGGGGACACCAATTTTGGGTACATTTTGCCTCTCGACTACCTTTGGTTAAAAAAATTTTTAAGGGCTCAGTCGTTATTAGGGGGGACCCCTTAAAAATTTTTTAAGTTTTTGGTAAAGCCTTAACTTTTGAGAGACCATCACTTCTGGCCTTTTCACAAAGTTTGAGTATTCTAGCTTGTTACGAGTGACTCTTGTTTCCCTTCCGACCACCTGGAAGAAAAGCTCTCGTATATTACCCACGCAAGACCGTAAAAAAATGACGAATTTGTTTTGAGCACCGAGATACATTAGCCACCGCGAGCCAAGGTTTAAAGTTAGGAATTATTGTGAAAGGAAAATTCAGATAAATGTTTGAGTTTTAAAAAAGAAAAACACTGTGTAAAGTAAAGCAACTATATATATAACTAGTGCGTAAGTCTGCCAGATAAACCCACTTTCACACCAGACAAGGAAAAGGAAAAGTTTCATCTCACGAAACGCCAGCACAACGAGAACAAATGGCCATCAACTGCGATTCCTCTGACTTTGTACCTTCAATGTTTAGCGCCCTTGAACATCAGGACACAGAAACTGTCATACGGTTGCTTTGCGGTGCCATGAAATTTTGGATCTAATGGGATATTGTGGTAGTAGCATTTGCAGGATATACATCAAGTATCGGGTCCGCCAACAGAACGACAAATCACCTATATGTGTCGTGATGTGCACCAGGGGTTGGAGTGGTTACAATCAAAATTCATATGGACATAAGTTGAGCGAACGCCCTTCACACGGAGATGCAAAATTGACCAATTTCGGCGTAACAGCAAATATTACGGCGACAATAACTACAGCAACTGCAACTAGCAATGATGCTAGGATCAATACGACTTCAAGGAATAAATACACTCGTTCAATACACCGATCAAACCCATTCAAAACTTATCAATCGAAAATATCCTCATCAAGTATGACAAACTTACGAATATAACCACATATGATGGAATATGCCACCAGCTTTTCGTTTTTGCTTAAAAATAAATCTTCGATATTTAAATTATTAAACATTCACGAATGTGCTAGTTAGAGGGAAATTTATATTTCAATTGCCCAATATCAAAACAGTTTGAGTGCCGCTGGTAGATTGCGCACAGCTATAACAAATTTCATTTCCCGCGAAAAAAACGTAACGGGTTCCCGCTGGAGATGAATTGACGAGGGACCTGTGAACAATGGAATCGCTCTCTTTAGCGGAATGACATTTGGTGGCGACGGAAGCAGAAGAAAGATTGACTGAAGTCCCAGCGACAACAACGGTGGTATTAGGTTTGTGGCGGCAAGCCAGTGTATGGAATCGGAGCCACGAGAAGTATTTAAAACGCTCGCTGGCAAAGGTTGTGGTGAATAAAGAGTTTTCATAAAGTCCGTAAAGGACTGCAGCGATGGTCTGCTGCCCCGGCAGAAGAAGATGGAGGTATCTGCCGAGAATGCCCTGTAATAACCGAGGAGCTATGGCTCTAAAAGGCAGCGCTGCCACTCCACTCCAGCACGATAAAAATCCAACGAAAATCAAGAGCCACAATTCTAGCTCGTAAAGTACGTTTGAAATTCCTTTCCTTACAATTCCACACGATAATCATTCAACAGCGTTTTAGAACTCTATTGGCTATGAGAAATGAAAGGCATGCATTTTTGTCATTAAAATCAAGCACAATAGTGTTGCAGAGACGTTATAGAGCGCTCATTTCAATGAGGGAGCAAAGAGCCAATTATCTTAAACTGAAGAAATCTGCGATAAACATTCAACGGCGATATCAGGCCCTTCTATTAATGCGATCCCAGCGTGCTTATTTCCTCAAATTAAAACACGCAACAAGGATCCTCCAAGCGAGATATCGAGCGCTACTTTCAATACGAACGTGCAAACAAAATTATTTAAAATTGAAGAATGCCACAATAAAGATCCAGCGTCGATTTCGTGCTAGTCTACTTATGAAAAAAAAAAAAAAAGAACGAGCTTATTACATTCGCCTGAAAAATGCTGCACTCCGCGTACAACAACAATACCGTGCAAATAAGTTGATGCAATCACAACGTTCACAATACCTTCGCCTGAAATCGGCGGCCATTGATATTCAAAGACGGTACAGAGCCAACGTAGCAATGAAAATCCAACGAACTAATTTTATATGCCTCAAACAAGCCACAATTGTGATACAAACAAGATTCCGGGCACAAAAAATCTATGCAGTTTGTCTCCTCTCAGTATGTCGAGATGAAATCGAAAACAATTTTAATACAACGATTTATTCGAAGTTACTTCCTAATGAAGCAGACACGACAGCAATATCTCTTCCAACATCGTTCCATAATTCAAATCCAAGAATGGTGGCGAAGAACATCGCTTCAACGAAAACAACGTTTGAAACTGGAGAAGTTAATGAAAAATCCGGAAAAAAACCAGTTATCATGCCTGAACGGCCTCAAGAAAAAGACTGCTTGCAATCCGTTCCTTCGTTGGTGCGAATGTTATGGGTTCAAGTGGAGGTGCTGGATCCGGGGAATTTCACGTAGACAGACACCCTCGACGCAAGTAATACGGAGAGTGCTTGTTTCATGCATGTGCATTGGCCCTTTCGAGGGTGATTTGGTCGCGGCGGTGCCGGGGACTTGGGTGTTTCGCTCGTTTTCGATTGAAGATGAGTTCCTTATTACGTTGGACGGTGAAGTGATTTGTTCTGATTGATTTATTTTGCGTTGCATGCTTGAGTTTTTCATCCAAGCCATCGCCAATATCGTTCGGGATCTTACATTCTGCATTAGCAGTCGTGTGTGACGAAAAACAAAATATGCACAGAGACATAACGTCATCTCAGTTACACTTACTCTGGCGTGCCATCGCTCCATCGCATGCTCCGTCGTTACATCTTGGTGTTGTTTTGTAATAATCCCTTTAAAGCGGTTTGAGTAGCGATCCCGCTATAGAAATTGCATTTGACAAAGTGGATGAGAATTACGGGGATTGTTTGGGAGGGGGAGTCTGAATTGAGTGCTTGAAGCTCGCGCGCCGTTTTACAATAAGAAATAATTTTAAGACAAATCTCTTTTGTCTTGAATTATTATAATTATTTTTGCGTTTTTAAAGTGAAAACTAAATGAATTTCGTGGAGTCGAGTTTAAAAGGTAAAGGGGACGGCGGTCTTGAGGAATAACTGGCGAGAAAGAAAAGTTTTTTCTTGTTGTGCGTGAAAAACGTGGGAGCAAAACGATAGATTTTTGGTGATAAAAAGTGATTTTTATATGTGGCAGTGGAGTACACGAATGATTGTTCATCAACCAATTGAGAAAGTGTTCTGCGAATATATTGAGTAAAAATTTTAACTCTTTGTTCTCTAACGTTAACATATCGAGTTGAGAGTGAAAATGTGAAACTGGAATAATTCGAGAAGTTTGATGTATCTCAATTTGCTCGAGCATAGTGTTGCGCGACTGCGTATAAGAAAATGAACAATATCGTCGCCGATCGAATTGAATCAAATGCAAGCGTGCGGTTGTAGTGCCGGAGCCAGTCGGTCGGTGGTGTAAAATTCCTCCCAGAGCGGCAGTTTCGTTTAGCTGAAATTTTCTAAATATTCATTATCAAGACATTCATGCGCATAGCGTTCTGCCTGGATCCTCTTAACAGACTCGTCCTCCATCCTGTGTGGTGCGCTCGAACGTCAGTATTGCAGTTTAGTTCTCGAGCTCTCCTTGGATTAAGAATCAAGTACTGGTAGGTCCGGCGCTAATAATTGCTTTACGGTAGTTAATAAGTGTGGAAAATGATATTGACGCTTCCAGCCGACATTCGAATTGACTCCGAAAATGTAAATTCATTCCGCCCTTTCCAAAAGTTAATGGGTGTGTGTAAGCGTAATTGTGTACAACATCGAATGGAAAATTAGCGTCGGACCAAAGTGGAAAAGTCATTAAACTGGATGCTACAGTTAAAAGGGCTGCATCTCATCGGATACCCGGCTGTCATCTACTGTCAGAGCGCAAGTAGGATTGCATGGAAGATGCTGGATTGCTACGCTGATCGCGTTGAATATAGATATGAAAAACGTTGAAGTTTTAGAAAATAGATCCAAATATCAACTACGCCTGTAGCAAATTAACATTAATTAAATAATTCAAATTGCGGGCCGTAAATCAATACACTTTTAATCACTTGTGAATGAAATCTAAATTTAAATGCGTTTTACGTAAATGTATATTCGTGGATCATTTTATTAGAGCGAGATTTTTAAAGTAAATACAACATCCATCTAGCTGTGCCGGTTTAAAACCTATTGGTATTAATATATCGTGTCTGTGAGAATAGCCTGACATGTATTTCAATGATTTCTGCCTGATTGTCACTCTATGTAACATAACAGCAATTTAAATTGGCAGATTTTCACGAAGTTGCAGGACCTGCCCACCTCGTCAACAAGCGCTCGTCGTCGGAAAAGGGTGGGTAAGTACCCCGTTTGTTTCATTCTTTACATTTTTGTTATACATTTTTATATTTGAGTGTAATTTTTTTTATATCCTTCTTATAAATTTTTATACAGATTCTTTACATTTTTTTTATATATTTTTATCTTTGAGTATAATTTTTTATATCCTTCTTACAATTTTTATACATATTTGTTTTTACATTTTCTATACATTTTTATATTTGAGCTTAATTTTTTTTCTCAATTAATTAATTTAGATATTCTCGTCGATTTAATTCCTTATATTTTTTTTTACTTATTTAATTACAATTTATAGGTGGGTGGGGGAAAATTTTAGAGTATTAAAATTTTTCTTTTTTTTGGTACGTACTTCAATTGTTTAGGTTTTCATTGACTTGTTGTTTTTCGGATTTTAGATGGTGTCAAATAAAATGATGAATTAAATTGAACCATAGGTCTTTCCCTTCCGTTTTGTCTAACCGGGTATAGGACCCGGTACGGTGGCCGGCTTCCACCTCAAAACATGAGCCAGCCACCGGGTACAAACTAATTCCTTTTTCTGTTTCAGGTGACGTTTTGGGTTGAGTGGCCCAAGCAGAGTGCCTTTTTATGGCATAAATTTATGCAATCCGATTGTATAATTCTATGACATAAATTGGTCACCGGGATACTCCCCTTCTGATGGGAAGGTTCATACAGTTCAAGTTGTATGAGTTTTCCACTCAGAAGAGGAATACCTGGCCACTTCAACAAGCTATCTATGAATTTATTCCGGTTAAGTGGGTATGAAGGGGCTCCACCACCACCAGGTTGCCCCTCTTTCATTTGTGGGCCATGAATTTATTTGGGTAACGACGAGGTCACCCCAAGTTCGCCTTTCTTTTCAGGTTTCACTTGTTCTTGTAACAAGTCACCTCTCCCTCGGTGAGGTTTTCTACAATTCTTGCGACTTCAGTCGCCTCTTGAGCTATCGACAAATTCGTGAATGCGAAATTTTTTTTGTAGTGGGTCCTCGTGCTGGGGAAACGAACCTGCCCCACGACACCGCAATGCTAGCCTGCCAGCGCATTCACGCGTCTCCAGACGAGGGCGTTCTCGGCAGATACCTCCATCTTCTTCTGCCGGGGCAGCAGACCATCGCTGCAGTCCTTTACGGACCTATTGAAACTCTTTTATTCACTACAAGGTGGCAAAATCACCGGAGGTAGCGACGCAGAATCTTGGATTGACGGCGGAAATACCGGGGGCCCCCTACGTATGTAGATTTATTAGTAAGTAACTCATTTTCAAGTATTATTAAAACAGAGATACATTTACCTTTAAATTTAAGCATGATTTTTATAGTGAATTGTTAAAGGTTTCAGATTTCTACGAATTAAATATTGAATTTAGTGAAAATTTTAGTTTTGGCTATTGTTAACTTGGCTCGCGGATAGCGTGGAAGAGTGAGTAATATCAGTTCCAGGTGGTCCTCTAGAAATTTCGGGATACCGCCACATAATTTTTCCTGCCTCCCACACTTAGTGGAAATCGCATTCCGCTGACGGAATCCCATCGACAAATTCAATTCGTGGGTTAGGGGTTTTCAGTTTAGGTGCGTAAAATTTCTCCGATAAACCGTCCGCTCGCTTGGCGGTTAACGTGGGGGTTTAGGGCTGAAGCGAGTGGCGCCCACGCCCGTCTCTGGAGAGCAAAACCGGGGCCCGCAGAACCCTCAATTGGAGCGCCCTCGAGGGAAGGGTAAAAAGCTTCTATAGTTTCTGAGGAAACTAGCTGTGACGCACGGACAGACAAGTCGCAAAACTAGTAGGTCTTTGTACAAAAAATTTTTTAACAAAGGCCTAAAAATGAACATATCCCGAATTAATTAAAATCTGAGTTCCAAAATAGCTCTGGGCATACCTACATGGGTTAGAAATAAGCAAATAAATATAGAGCGAATAAATATAAATAAATTAAACGACGTTGCTTCCTGTGAAAGCCTTTTAAACAATTTATGCATAATATGTGTAAAAATTAAAAAATGCAAATACTTCGTTTTTTTTCAAATTTTTCTTTATTTGGCTGCTCCATATTAATTCCTCATCGTTTACAGCAATGGCTTTCTATTTTTCAAGTTGACAGCAGTTGTGAATATTATTTCATTAATAAATCAACTAAGCATTGGTATCCTCTTCTTCTGTTTTGCAGCATTTGGAATGCTCGAGCCAAGGTCTACAAAACAAAACAAGTTCCAATTTCGCTGATGCTGCTCGGTCGGCTGGTGAGACTCTACAGTGTTAATTGAAAATTCGAGAATAAATAATTCAGAAAATTCAACCTTTCCGATTCACTTACTGCAATAAATTCAATTCAGATTCAGTCGGATTTACAACTAAAGCATCAATTGTAAATGTTGCCCGAAGTAGATAAGTCAGACCAGCTACTAATGAAACAATACTCTGCAAGGAGAAAAATAATTCAAACTTATTTAGCACGATTTCTTTTAAATTTGTCAAGTTGAGTGAAAATTTGCACAATAAGTTTACGTATGTGTGTTTAATAAAATACAAGTTAAATACAATGCGCCAACAATTTAAATTTTTTGCTGCCATCTACAAAAATGTGAGCGTACCAAGAAATTCCCAACGTTAGCTTTTAGGGGGAAATTTCTAGTTAGCAAATACATAAACCATCGGAAATTCAGCTTTCCATATATATATATATATATACATCGTACACTCGCATAGCATCCACAGCTTCTATTTTAGCTCTGTTGCACACTTACAAAATTTTCCCAGATGGCTGATTGCTTCGTGGGAGCAGGATATGTTGGGATATATTGTAAACATTAGGATTTGTGCAGACAATAGATATGTGCACCCTTGCATAAGCGATGTAAATTAATTGTCACGCGAATGTCGAGTAGCTATCTGCGCGCTTGCTAAGATCAATTACGTAGAAGATGCTGCTACCTGCTGTTGAGCACGTGATGAACACTTTTCGTATTTTTCCAGAGCCTAGGTTGAGTGTGGATGTTGTGGATACTATTTGAGTATACCATGCTATGGATAGCGCATTGCAACCGAAAAGGACAAAATAGGGGAGGCGAAAGCTTTTCATCGCGTCTCTACTCACCTGCATCTTACACATACGGAAAAATTGATGTTGAGATTCCTCCTGATCAGATAGATACATCAAATGGAAATCATTTTCTGCATGGTACATTGAAACAATGGAGCCCGTAATGAATAATACAGATGCGGTTACCGCTACAATGGCTTCAACAATTAAGGGTATTTTTTTCTTAATGAATACAACTGGAAACATAAGAGAAAATGGATAAAATTATTTGCATTTAGTCTTTCATATGAGAATGATGATCACATATGAGAATGGTATCGCTTTTATCATTTATACACTCCCCGACAACAGGATGGCCACACTGAAAAATTTTAACATAGTTTTTCATGTATTGACTGTATTTTGATGAAATTTTTTTACATTCTATTCTGTTGGCACTTATTCCCTGTCAACGAAAAATTTAAAGATGAACATACGACAACGGTAGTTACAACTGTTTCATTTTTCGACTTTTTTCCACGACATTAGGATGGACACACCTGTAAAAATACTTAATAAAACGAATAATTTTATTTTTTTTTAGATTTTATTTTATTATTAATAATGTGTGGATTCTCCATTTTTGAATACAAAATCAAGGCGAATCATGCAGTTTTTGTATGTAATTTAATGGGACTTGATCTAAAGCGTATTCAATTGCTGCGATCAGCGCTTCTCTGTCTTGAAATTGCCTTCCTTCTGCATACATTGTTCGCGATAACCATCACTACATATTCTCGATTATGTTCAGGTCAGTAGATAAAGCTGGCCAGTCCAGAAAATCCTCATTGTTGTGTGGAAACCATTGTTTAACTCATCCTGCTGTATGGACGGGCGCGTTGTCTTGTTGAAGAATCCATCGTTGGCCACCGAACATTTCTTGGAAATGAATTCTCTGGATTTCTAAAAGTTCAATGTAATCCACTGAGGTCTGCCAACCTTTTAAAATAACCAAATCGATGACTCCATGAAACGAAATCGCAGCCCATACCATGACGGCACCAACAGCGGTATGCCGACGGGACAGAAACCGCTCAGATTTTCTCAAATCATGGAAGTAATACTGAAAGCCGTTAGGCCCATCCAAATTAAATTTTTTTTTCATCAGAAAACTGTAGTCATCGAGCAGTTATACTAGCAAACTACTCGAAACCCCTCCTATCTTCTTTTCGAAATTATAATGGCAGACTTTAAAAAAATATGTAATTTTTTCCCCTGTAATTGTAATTTGTAGACTAGTTTTTCTTCTTATTATTATTATTAAATGTAACCTCATATCAATTTCCCTCTATATTAAAATTTAAATATTCTCCTTTAATTATCTTTTCTTTAAAATTTAATTTTTCATTACTCTTGAAAATTTTCATTTCTTTACTTCATGTAAACTTCTCAACTTCATGCAAATTTTCTCCACGTTATTTAAATTTCTTTACTTCATTTCTGATTTTTTTAGTTCATTTAAAATTTTCCTACTGCAGTTAAATTTGGTTTTTAAAAATTTAAATCTGCCCATTACAATTTAGGATGTGGAAACACTGATTTAGTGCAGGCCAACGGTGCATTACATAAAAAATGTATGCGAGTTCAGGTGAGTGGGCAGCTGATGAAACAAGTTTTGCTTACAGACCGGGGAGTCCGCTTGAAATCACCGAAGAAGGAGGTCGACGAGATGATCGAAAAGCGCAAGCATGGCGACCGGGATTTTGGAGATTGCGAGAGACTGTGCGGCGGATACAAGCGGGATTTCTATGGATTATAATTTTTTGAAACTAACGCTGGAGTATACAGAACACAAAGAGGAAGCAAGATTCGAAGCCGATTCGTGATTATCTATAGTGAATTATTTCGATTTTCGTGTCGTCATTTATTCGCGCTTAATGCAGTTATTTTTATCAGTTTGGTGGTATGATAAGAAGAATCGAAATCTTTCATTGTCTTGTATTTGCCTGGACTAATGATACTGGCCGCCGACGAAATGATTTCAATAATTGTCGGTGATTAAAATGGAAGTGGTCCTCAGTCCCAGTTAAAGTATTCAGTTTAAAGCCTTCGGAAAATTTTTCCAAATTTTCAATCAAACATGCTGTGCAAAACAAAAGATTTAAATTTAAAAAAAAGGAGCAATCGCTGTATGTTCAATAAGTGCTACTCAGCGAAATTTCCCACCGAACTCGGAAGCGCATGTAGCATTACGTACTCTACGAAAATTCTTAGAGTAGTTAAAACGGAACCTATGATATTGTGCTTAGAGCCACATCAACGGGGGATTTATGAGGTGCTAACACCGCTCTACTTTCCTAGAAATCGTTTAGAAGAGAGCAGTCCCCTTTAGCAACTGCCAAAAGATATTGGCCGAATAAACCGTGAGTCGCAACGTACAGATCGTCAAATACGTATTATTCCTAATCCTCATCTTTCAATCATAATGATTGGTGGTCGTTTCCATAGAAATTGTTTCGCGTGAAATTGTTGGTGGTAAAGGGACAGTGCATGTGTCTGGCTCTTAGCGGAGGAGAGCTACTACCACGAATGTGACAGATATTTGGGATGCGGAATTAAGCCATTTTTATTCAAATGTAATCCAATACAAGTTCGGAAACTCCTTCACAATACTTATTGAAAGAAGCGTGTACACATAATTAGATTTACGTATATTTACACCCACTGCATCATTTTTAGTTGCGATAAAAAGTACAATTGATTGAAGTGCTTGCGGTAAAAGATAATAAAATAAGTTGGGTAGACAGACCTACACTCATGTCAGAAGGGTTTTGTACTCAACTTCTCAGAAATCCAGTCACCAGCAACGAATAAAGTCCAGAAATATATCAGAGATGTGCTATTTTAAAAGAAAATCCATTGCTTCTCTATTTTCAACGGTCGCAATTTTGTTGCAAACCAGTAGAAATCACTCAAATTATGAATTCAAAAAATATTGATGTTATTGGCCTTATTTGAAAATTTCAAGAAGATCAAATCAAAACTGCAGTGAATGATTCGATGCAAAGTCCATAAAATACCAAAATCATGTGTTATTGTTGTTGTAATTGGAGAAATTTTTGTCAAACTTACAAAGTTAAAGAACCTTTTATAGGACTACGGAAATATCGAATTTTGTTTAGTTTAAGGGTACCTAGACGATTTTATTTGGGAAAATGTGAAATTCGAATATCATACTATTAATTAACAAAGTTGAACGAATTTTGACTTCTAAGGAATTTGTTGTTGTTGTACTCATAAACACCTACCACCATAATTTTTTTCATATTTCTCAGATCACATGTGTCCAGTCGCAACGGGGGGAAGGACACACATTTTTCGTGTATTTTCCCTCCCTGTGCGCCCCTCGAAGAAAAAAGTGTCAACTAAGACCTGTTTTGAAAAGTTCTCATCAAGACCTTTCATTTGATACCCATTCGACTAACTTTGATGAAATTTTTTTTAGGGGGTCATTCCCCTATACGGGGAGACCCCTCTTAAATACCGTATAAAAAAAAATTTAAATGAAGTTTGAAGAGAGCATCACTTTACACCTGCATGCAAAATTTGATGTTTCTAGCTTATGTAGTTTGCGAGGAAAAGTGCTGTGACACACGGACGGACGGACAGACAGGACGCGATTTTAGTAGGGTTTTGTAAAATTATTTTACAAAACCTTAAAAAAAAGAAAATTTAATTACTCTTCATTTAGGGAAAAAAATCAACACATCACCAGCGGGCACCCGGCGTGGATGTAGTTGAGTACCGAGTTTTTTAAATTGATAATTTTTAAATTGTTTAATTCTGTTTTCATATGCTTGAATTAACTTCCTTTTTTTTGTATGCATGGGTTTGAAATTCTTTCCTTTGATGTACCCGAGTAAAGATTCGTTTTTTTATTGAATTGCTTTATAATTGATAATTTTTTAATTGTTTAATTCTTTTTTGATATGCTTGAGTAAATTTTCTTGTTTGTATGCATGTGGTTAAAATTTCTTACTAGAATGTATTCAATCAAAAGTCTTTATTTGATTTATTGGATTAAAGAGCCTTTCCTTTTATTGAAGTTTTTTATCTTAAATGCGTTTTTTTTTATATTTTATTATATCTTTTTTTTTTAAATGCGTATGCCAAAGTAGGCGCGACAAAAGTAATTGCTGTTGATTGCTCGAACGTAGGGGATTTTGCATGGCAGGTTGCCATTGACAATAAATGAACAGACGTGATAACTGTTAAAGTAAAAGAAAAAGGAACTAGAAAGTTATCCTCTATTAAAATTAAAAAAAAATGATTATGATATAATAATGGATTACTAAACGAAACCCAATCGCCAGTCCTTCCATTCTGCCCCTCTGGCCGGGTGTAGGACCCGCTAGGATGGTAGGCGGTTAACTGAAAATGGGCGCACCATCGGGCTCGCACCACCTATTTTGTTGTGGTCAGGGGTTCTTGCGGGTTGAGGGGCTCAAGTGCCCTTTTTATGGCATAGGTTTATATGACCCGATCACATAATTCTATGACATAAACTGGTCACAATTATATTTATCGATTGATAGGAAGGCTCCTGCAAAGTATGTTTGTATGAGCTTTCTACTCAAAAGGGAAATATATGGCCGCTTCAACATTTGGATCTTGATCCGGTTGGGCGAGTGCTAGAGGGCACCACGTCCATCCGATTGCCCCACTCTTATTTGTGGGCCATAATAATCGTCGGATAACGACGAAGTCTCCCCAAGTCCGTCTGTTTTGACTCGTTACGGCTTGTTCTCTGAGCAAGTAATTTTCCCCTTCAGTAGTTACCCCCATTTTTCGACTTCGGTCGACCTTTTTTCTGAGACTCAAAAATTCGTGAATGCGAAATTCTTTTGTAGTGAGTCCTTGCGCTGGGGGAATGAGCCCGCCCCACGACACCACAACGCTAGCCTGCCAGCGCATTCACGCGTCCCCAGCCAAGGCCAATCTCGGCTGATACTGCCATCCTCTTCCGCCGAGGCAGCAGACCATCGCTGCAGTCCCTTCAAGGACAGTCTTCTACCTACTTTCACTACAAAATACCACCTGATGTCATTCTCCTCCCAACTAAAATGTGTTCAGCAGTACTCTAACCTATGACGCTGAAGTAAATGTGGCTTTTTCATCAGTTTCCTCCGTCGAAGATGCGGGCTCGCTTTATTCACTCTTTGTACTGTTCGAATATTGGCAGAAGTTTCAAGTCTATTCTTTATTTTGCCGTCGGTGGCTGCAGCATTCAACGATTCACGTAAAACTAACCTACGTTCTCGTTCGGTAGTTGCTCTTGCTGTGCACCTTTTTTGTTTTTTTCTATAGTTTTCTGGATCATTTAAATAACTACAGATTACCTTATTACCTCTACCAATTTTTATCACTATTTGCCGATTTGAATAATTTTCTTGCTGAAATGCAAAAATTTTTTTTATCTCTTCGTTTGTCAATGTCGAACCTGCACCCATTTTTGTAAATGCACAAAAATAAATTATTTTCACTGAGAAATAAACAACACCAATTGATCAATAATTGAATCTAAATAAATCTGAATCTTTTTATTGTTTGAAAGTTAAAAACAAACTGATGTGTCCATCTTGGTGTCGCCCTTGCAAAAAAGTGGAAAAATGAAACAGTTGAAATTACCGTTGTCGTATGTTTATCTTTAAATATTTCGTTGTCAGGCAATATGCATCAACAAAAAAGAATGTAAAAAAAATTTCATCAAAATACAGCCAATACAGAAATGTTATGTAAAATTTTTCAGTGTGGCCATCCGGCTGTCGGGGAGTGCATATTGGGGTCGCATTACGTTAAATCGTTTTTATAATTTTTAGGTCTTTGTAAAAAAATTTTTTAACAAAGACCTACTAGTTTCGCGACCTGCCTGTCCGTCTGTCCGTACGTCACAGCTGATTTCCTCAAAAACTATAAAAGCTAGAATGCTCAAACTTTGTGAAAAGGTCAGAAGTGATCGTCTTTCAAAAGCTAAGGCCTAAACAAAAATTTCAAAATTTTTTAAGGGGGTCCCCCCTAATAACGAATTGGCTCTTAAAAATTTTTTTTTGATCAAAGGTAGTCGAGTGGGGTATTAAATGAAAGGTCTTGATTATGACTCTTAGAATCTGAAATAAAAAAATCATTTTATGGATTGAGGGTCCAGGAGAAGGCAAAAAGTACCCAAAATTTGTGTCCCCCCCCTCGCGATTGGACAACTTTCAGCCGAAAAATCTGAAAATTATCACGAACTTGGGCCTTTATGAGTACAAGGGCAACAAATACCTTTGAAATCAAAATTCGCCTTCTCCATCACGTGGCTCCAAAGGAAAAAGTCGCAAGGTGTTAAATCACAAGATCTATTCAAAATAACACCTCTTATTGGAAAATCCTATATATATTTAAAATTGACTTAGGCACTTTTATTTTTTTTCCATTTTCATGAAAATTTAAGGAATAGTGTTTAACTTGAACGTGTTCAATCAGCCGAGCATTCAGAAAAAATCATTTAAGCTAGATTAAAATGGCGGCTGCACTGTGCTTATGAAATAAACTGTGCATCTTTTGAATAAATTTGAACGATTTCATATCCAAGTATTGGATGAACAATTCAAGTTATCGATTCACGCCATTGGAAAACTTGTTTCTAACTCTAGGGTGTTTACAAAGACCTTCTGGTAGGAGCAGTCTCCTGCTTACTCAACTTGTTTAAATTTAGTTTGTTTACTGTATAATGTTAAAAATGTAAATCATTTATTAATTTCACTGGTTGCAATTTGCCATGCGCTTGCAAAATATATTGTAGCAGTTAGTCTACAAGTTAGTATTTTGAAAATCATTAAGAATATAATTTCTTAAATTCTTGATCCTTTAATGTAATGACATGCTTTCTACATATTTTCTTATAGCAGGTACTCCCTTCTTCAACGTCAACTGTTCTAAAAAAATAAGAGACACAGAAGAAAAAATTAAAATGTTTGCACTTCATTTGGGAAACAAAAAATTTGAAATAGATTTAAGTTGCTTAACATGGGAGAAACTACGCATTCTTGTTAACTGTTTTGATTTGGATGAAATAATTCAGTTCCAAACCAACTTTGTCTGCGGTACTTATCACCGTGAACTAAGCTTCGTGCAAAAATTCTTTTTAATAATAGGATTGACTCTTGTTAAGTGACCTCAAAAATGAGGTTCTTACTTTTCTCTTCTTATTGACAAAATTAATCCACTATAAAAAGAAAAGAGGGCAGCTCAAACTTTTTACTAAATAAATTATTTCCAACACGTGGGCAAATTCAATGCGAACATTTGAAGAAATTAGCAATAAATTTTTAACTTAAATTTTTCTGATTAACAAGTTAACTGTCCGTGCTCTGGAGTGGGATTGTTAAGTGCAGTTATGTGTAGTAATTGAGCAGTCTGCATAGGCAAATTGCTCGAGGAACATTCACGAAAGGACAATAGGAGAAGAGGAGAAAATTGTGATAAGCCCAGTCCGATAACACGTGGAATGAACGTTTTGACTCAGCGACGGAATAGTTATTTATACTGAAGCCTATACAGGCACAAACACTATTTTATACAGTTTGCACATAATTGTAAGAGAAAAAACGGCAGTCAATCGAATACGTTCCCCATTCTCAAAATCATACAAATGAAGTGATATTTAAAATATATGTTATATTCCTCTCTTAACTAAATAAGAATATTTAACAATCGAGTCGCTGTCAAATCATTGAAATTTCTTTATTGGGTGTATTGATATAAAGTTTTTGTGAAAGTAATTAGTAAAATAGTTTTCATTACTGTTTCTCTTTTGGCATATGTTCTTGTTTTCAAATGTGCTGGATGATTTTGTGAATAGCTTGATGAACACTACTGCCACCATATTTGATGAGCTCCACTGGAATCTCATTGATGTCCGGCGCTTTATTATTCTTTTGGGCTTTGATGGCAGAACAAATTTCAGCCAGAGTTGGTGGGGTCAATGGACGCTCTCCGCAAATATCTATAGACTCCGATGCTCTGGAGCTGTGCGGGGGATTAAGGAGGTTCTTTAAATATGATGATCAACTTTCCTTAATCTTCATTTCATCGGCAATGATATTGCCGATGTCATAACGGCAGAGCGTGGTTTTGGGCTGGTAACCACGTTTCAGGCTTTTCACTACTTCTTTCTCCTGGTCTCCTACAATAAGAGCAAAATTAACTTTGCACTCCTAAGGAATAAAAGTTGTCTACAAAAGTGGTGACCCCGAAATATGAACCAGCATGGTGCTTGGGCGAGATGATGATGATGCTGCACGCAATGCTCCGCTGCGCAACCTAGAGCTCTTGCTCTCTCAAGAGAAATAGTCGCCGGTGCACAACCAGCTAGCATCGGCAAGTCAAAAATATGATCAGAAGCAGCCACCAGCTCAACCGGGGCAATGGATTTGGCTATTACAAGCTGCCATCATTCTGCCGCACTAGCCCAGTACTGTGATTGTTCCAGGTTGAGCCCCAGTTCTAAGTGCTTCTGGTCACAAGAGACTTAACCAGTTACCACTTCAAAGTCTCATCATGGAGCACAACACAATCACGGAGGTGGCCAATATCATCATCGCACCAGCAGACCTGGACAGTTCCCACTTTATGGACTCCCCGACGCACAGCAACACAAGCTCCTCACAGTTCGGGGCAAACTACCATTACAGTTGCTGCATGACATGCACTCCCTTGCCAGGACGCAAGTAAGTGACGATTTGCTGTGGATCAAATGGCTCGAACTCCTGCAACAGCAGACGTGGCGTGGCGCATGCAGCTCTTGATCAGGAACCAGACACTAGAAACGCTTGCCGCGGTTGCAAACGAGGTACACGACATGGGCTCGGCAGTAATGGCCATGTCTATAGAGGTAACCACGCGCTCCACGACACCCTCACCTAGTTTCTCCTCAACACACAGTTCCCTGAACCAAATCACAGTCGAGCTTACCGCCCAGTTGACAAGTTTGACCTACGAGGTACTCGAGTAACCATTCGCCAGTGCCAATATGCAGCGCAGGTGCTCCTGATGGCCGCCAAGGAAGGTCACGCCGCACCACTGCAGGTCCCGAACCACATACAGGATATTGCTGGTATCACAGTAAACACGGAGCGCTAGCGATACGATGCAAACAACCCTGCACATTTCCAGCTCAGAGCACCACCATCGGGCGTTCAGAAAACTGAGATTGCTGGCAACATTCTCAGTGAACACCACCGGCAGCAACCTGAAAAAGTGGCTGTATGTCTCATACCGCACCAAAAAAAGCTCGTTTTCTGGTGGATTCCGGCTCTGCCTTTTATATCATTCCATGGCAGCTCATCGCCAGGCCTTTTCAGAAGCAGATCCTCGTGTAATAGGCAGGCAATGGTATGCCTATTGTCACCTCCGGCACCCAGCAACTCACGCTGGACTTTGGGTTACGCCACGCATTCCACTAGCCTTTCGTGATTGCTGACGTCCAGACAGCCATCCGGGGAGCCAACGCACCCAACTATCGACACCTCTCTAAAGTTTGCGTCCTCACCCCAGCTCAACCAGCTTATAGCATCACCACAGTGGCCAAGCTATCGACATTGGAAGGCACTACCGGAAGAATATACAAGCAAATCATTGCAAAGCACGCAAACATACCTCGGTGGGTTGGATCGCTGACCTTCCTGTTCACCACCCAATAGTCACGCACGGTCCACCCTTCTTCGCAAGACCAGGTCGCTTCGCGGGAAAACGCCTCTCTACAGCGAAAACAGAGTTTGACTTCCTGTTGGAACGAGGCACAACTCGAACTTCATCAAGCCAATGGGCCAGTCCCCTGCACATGGTGCCCAAAGACGGTAGCCGTTGCGAGCTACTGGAGACTACCACCAACTAAATGTCCACACCTGCCCAGACCGTTACCAATTACCCATTATCGAGGATCTGATCCAGGAGGCTAGCGGCTCAGTATTCTCGGTCATCTACCTCCAGCGGGCTTTTTAAAAATCCAGGTAGCACCAGAAGATATCTCCAAAATGGCAGTCACTACGCCCTTCGGGATATTTGAATTCGTAGGAGTGCCTCCCGACCTACTTAATGCAGCCCAAGCCATGCAGCGGACACCCGACCACCTTCTGAGGAAGCTTGACTTCGAATGCATCTACCAGGATGACATCCTAGTATTCTCGGCTAGCTATGACCATCACTAGCGTCACCTTGAGCAACTTCTTTCCATACTGCAAGTTGTCAAGCTCCAGCCCAACTGGAATAAATGCCAGGTAGGCCTACCCAAGATCATCTTTGCCACGTACCACAACTGTGAGACAAGTTTCCGACAACCAGCTCCCAAGACGAAAGCCATCGCAGATTTTTCCAAACCTGCTGATTTCTCACAGTTGAGACGTTTCCTTGGAATGCTCAACTTCTATCGCCGCTACATACATCACGCCACAGAGTTACAAGCACCACTTTCAGAACTGCTGAAAGGTTGTAAAACCAAGGGATCGCAAATCACTTGGACATCTGACACTGAAGCCGCTTTTGGAGGCTCAAGCAGAGCATCGCCACAGCAATTACAGCAACATTCCTTGGACCGTCGCACCAGTTTGGCACTCCGCACTGACGCACCCAACACCGCCATTGGGGCAGATTTGGACCAGCAATGGGGTGACGGTACTTGGATACTTCTGAGATTTTTCTCGAGCAAGTTATTCGAGAGTGAGAAGCGCTATCCATGTACGACCGCGAGCTTTTGGCAGTATTCACCACAATTAAGTTTTGCTAGTGCATTCTGGAGGGTAGGCAATTCACGGTCTACACCGACCACTGACCTTTGCCCCTACACAACGCTTGGACAAAGCCTCGCCCCACCAAAGCAGACAGTTAGATGTCATCGGCCAATTCGGCACACGATTGGAGTACTTGTATATGGTAGGAGAAGACAACATCGTAGAGATGGTTGCGGTACTCACCACAATTACTGCTTGAGCCATCAGTGAGGCAAAAGCCACAGATGACCAGTTGCCGCACCTCCTGGCGAGCCCAGTTGGTTTTGAACGTCTACTCTGTACGCCACATCGAGTTCAACGGTGCTATTAAGCCCTACTTGCCAGCAGTGCTCCACTGTCAAGCCTTAGATACGATTCACCAACCATTGCCACATAGCGGGCGGGCCACCGTAAAACACGTAGCACTGAAATTCTTCCGGCTGAGTCTACGAAAGGACGTTTATCGCTGTGCCAAGCAGTTTCAGTGCGTACCATGCCAGCGTTCGAAGTTCTATCGCCATAACCACGCCGAGCTAGGTAGCTTCAAGACGCCGGATGGGCGCTTTGACCACATCTATGTCAACCTTATTAAACTCTCGCAGTTTGACGGCTACGAGAACTGCCTTGCCGTCATCGACTGGTACACACGCCGACCTCAAGCAATACTAGTGCGTGACATTAAGGCTAGCACCATCGCTAGAGCATTGTTTGACCATCGGATCGCCATATTTGGCACGATCAGCTCGGACCAAGGCCGTCAATTTGAAGCCGAACCCCTCAATAAACTTGGTTGTCTGCTGGGAGCCAACCACGGTCATACTACAACATATCATCCACAAGACAATGGCATGGTGAAACGGATGCTTTAAACGCTCGAAAGCGCTCTGAAGTATGTTTCCGAAACCCCTTGGCTGCAACCACTTCCTGCGATCCTGTTGGGTTTGCGCACCACCTTCAAGGAAGAGCTAAAAGCCTCTCCAGCAGCGATGGCTTTTGACAGTGCTCCGAATTCCAGGCAAATTCGTCGCTGCTCAAACGACACCAACCAGTTGCACACAGGATTTCGTCGCAAACCTACGCCGCCTATTCAAAGCGATTCGTCCGGTCCCTCCAGCCAGGCACACCGATCACCATCCTTTAATCTTCAAAGGCCTCGCCACCTGTGAATATATATTTCACCATAGTAACGCAGTCAAGAAGCCACTTGACCAGCTGCACTCCGGACTCCACAGGGTAATTGAAAGGTTCAGCAACCGCAACTACGTCCTACGCGTAAACGGCATCACCAAGACCCTCTCCAGCGAAGATCTGAAGCCGGCATATTTGGAGTACCCGATGTCTAGCCATCAACACCCTTTCAGTTACCTTCACAACCACCACAGTTGCCCACGCCCTTGCTGCTAACTTAGACGATTTAACCAACTGCAAGCATGCTAAAAAAACAAAAGCGCAGTGCCACCAAGAAGAATGTCACCTTTTCACTCTCTTCGTCCAACGTGAAGGTCATTGGGGAGGGAGTGACTGTGGCGGCATGGAGTGCCCCAATACCAGCGCACTCTTCAGGGTACAAGCAGATCTTCACTTCTCCAGAAATATTCACCTACCACACATCAGCGGCGCAAGCAGCTTCCCGCGAGAAATACGAAAATTTGCTTGAGCCGTTCTTCTAGGTTCTCACAAGTAACTATAGCTGACAGGACTTGCTTGAGCCGCTTTTCTAGGTTCTCATAAGTCAATACACATGAAAAAACCTAGGCAAACTTCCTGCAAGCTCTATCATCAGAGACTACAAATCTCCAATAAGTATCGTTTCATCATCAGAGTCTTCAACTACTAGTTTTGTCTTCAACTGGTCGTCTTCTACAAGTTTCACTCAACATAAACTACTGGTTACGTCCACATTCTACAGCATCATCATCATTGGACCTTTTGGTCTCCTACAATAAGATTAAAATTGACTTTGTACTTCTAAAGAGTAAAAGTTGACTACCAAATACAATTTCCTTCAAGAATCAGAAAGATACATGACTGTTGTTTTAATGTGGAAGAAAACGGTGTAATTCGAACGTAGGGGAATTGAGATGCAAATCACGTGAACCAACGGTTTTTGAGTTGTCTGTTCTTAATACGTTACGCGAGTTTGAGCAATGTGGATAAAAAGATAGACTCTTCATAGTTAAAAGTACAAAGAACATGATATTTTACTTTATCACTATCATCTCGACAACGTGTGAATGTGAATTTCAGAAATATAATTTGAATGTACCGAGTGTGATCAGTGAGATAGGCCTCTGTGCGATTTAAAAAAAAAGGATTTTTTGTGCGGCAAATGTGAAAAATTTCTGTGTATCTCGTTCGATTTGAAGTTTAAGGAACGAAAAAAAAATTCGTTTAATTAGTTCGTTTGTTTGCAATTTTACTGAAAGAATTTTATGTGGATAGTCTGAGTGATTCTAAATTTGAGTATTGTGTCAGTGTTGTTTAGGCAAAATAAGGTGTTCTTTAACGAGTGGCTTGTATTATTTGTATAATAAATATTCATTCCTCGAATACAACCCGGAAAAATGAAACCTATTAATCAATGTTGTTTCCATTCACGCCTTTGACGTTAAGCTGTAGACAAGGGTAGGAGCAAATTAGAATAGTCTACATAGTTGTACTCAAAACCACATTCCTTTCTGGATTTACCTTTCAATAACGTTTCAATAAAAAAAACCGAAACTTATTAGATGAATTCGATGAATTGCAAACAATATTCTAGTGACATTCGTACTACCCCATTCATTAGTGAGGCGCCCATGAAAAATGAGAATCAAATTCTTGAGTATGAGTCAAATAGTGAAATGGAAGTCGATATGGAGTCCGAGAATCCGATAAAACAAACAATGTGCGAGCAAAGCAGAATCTGAAACAAAATTCTCAGATCAACGAACAGATGAAAAAGAAACGGCAATCTCATCCACTCAAACAATTCAATTCAAATGTCACTTGCCCAAAGATAAACAAATCCAAGTGAAAGCCATATAGCCTAGATTGAAAATACATAATTGCCCGATAAAGAGTTTGGAATAAAACCGAATGAAGTATCTGAGTTGGAAAAGTTTATGTATTCAGATTTCTTTAAAAATCGCACAACCAAAACTAGGTTTAAATTTGTGCAGTGCATTCAATTTAAAAAGAATTGATATTCGTTTAGTGTTGTCTTTAAAGAAAATAATAACCTAACAACGAACGTTCGTCAGAAGAGTGGGTGAGTAACCTTGTTTTTAGGCTTTTGTACTAAAATATTATACCCTATTGAAATCACGACCTGTGTTCGCTAGTTCATCCGTCCGTCCGTCTGTATGTCACAACATAGAAGAATAGAAGCTACAGCTATGCAACTTTGTGGAAAGGTCAAAAGTGGTGACTTCTTGTTACTTTTGTGGTGAGAAAGTTTCCCGGAGAGTTTTAAGGAGTCTGTCCATATAAGGAGGTGGCCCTTCAAAATAATTCTTTCACCATTGGTAGTCGAGTAGGGTATCACTGGAAAGGTCTAGATGAGACCTTTTCAAAACAAGCCTTAAAATTATTTATCAGTACCGACAGGGGATTGGACACCTTTCATTCGAAAAATCTGAAAAAAATCATGAATATAGGCTTTTATACATACAACAACAACAAATTGAACAGAGATCCATATTTGATCAAATTCGTTAGTAATAGTATGATATATAAATTTCAAATTTTCTCGAATAAAATCATAACGGCGCCTTAAGTACGCTAAAATTCGATACATGTTAACATGTAAAATCGATATAACATACTATTACTAACAAAGTTGAGTGAGTTTCGACTTCTCACGTATTTGCTGTTGTTGTACTCATAAAGGCCTACATTCATGATTTTTTCAGAATTTTCGGATGAAATGTGTCCAATCGGGAGGGGGGTACGCAAAATATACATGGACTATAGAATATATAGGACTATAGAAAGAACAATGGAAACCAAGCCCTTAAGTATATATATATATATATATATATATATATATATATATATATATATATATATATATATATATATATATATATAAACAAGCGAAAAAAGAATCGAAACTACTCGTGAAAAAGGCTAAATTCTTATATTTTTCAAGAAGAATGGAAACAGCGGCTGACAACTCCCATGATATATAAGTATATGGAAACCAATAAATGAGGTCAAGAATAACTTTCTACCCCTGGCTATATACCAAAACTTTCAACTAAAGTTTGATGGGCCCTCCAATATATCGTACCCAGACGCAGTAAACTCATTAAATAACTATTTTTCGACAATTGTTGGAAAAATTACTAAAGAAATCGTTGCCAGTTCAAAAATCAATTTAAATAATATAAATATATCAATAAATTCCATCCTGCACATTCATCAAACAAATAAAAGGGGAGTGTTGAATGTCATCAAAAGATTTAAAAAGAAAACGGCACAAGGAGATTAGTAAAGCCGAGCTTCTGGCAAATTTTAAAAACCTACATATTACGCGTAGTAATGGGTCGTTTCCGGACAAAGAAAAACTTGCAAAAATAGTTCCTATATTTAAAGATGATGATCATTTCGATCCGAATAACTATCGCCCGGTTGCACTGCTGACGGGATTCAGTAAGATATTTTAAAAAAAATACTAAACAATCGTTGGCATCATTCTTAGGTGAAAACTCTATTTTAAGCCAACATCAGTTTGGATTTCAAAAGAACAAGAGTACTGTAGATGCACTATTTTCTGTCACACGTGTCATCTATGTAAAACTTGACGGAGGTGATTATGTCATCACAATTTTTGTGGATTTGGAAAAGCATCTGTTCCTTTTATACACAAATAATCTATGTGGACTAATGGAATATCACACATTATATGCTGACGATACAGTTTCACTTTATTCGGGACGAGACAAAACTGTCATTGAGAACACTATCAATGAGGATCTAGGAAAATTCTATCAGTGGATAATCGAAAGCAAACTAGTATTGAACACTGCAAGGACAAAATATATTATTTTTAAGCAAAAGAACAAAGGAGACAAGATGTTGACCTAAATATTAACGGCGGAAAATTGCAAAGAATGCAAGAAATTAAATATCTTGGTCTTATTACAGACCATCGAATGACCTGGTTGCCACACATGAATAGCTTAAGGAGGAAATCAGCTCGGCTTGTTAAGAAGATATGAGGATTTTCCAATACATATCAAGAAACTTGCTCTAAATTCATTTATGCTGACGAAACTTCATTATGGAGTACTTGTTTGGAGTCAATTGGCTAAGCAACATCTTAATAGTATATCCAGGCTGTTGGCCAAGCGTATGAAAACATTCTGAATCTGCCAATGTTTTCTCAAACTAATTTGGTTTACCAATTAGCAAAATCATTAACTTTAAGTTAAATCATTATAATGGGAAGAGCTAAGTTTAACTCCAAAAATTTAAAAACTAATGTAACGGACCGAACATCATTAATTAAGGTATCACATATCAACCCATATAATGCAAGGAATGCAGATCGATTCCTAATACCTTCTGCAAGAACATATTGTCTAAAGAATGATGCTCTGCGTATACATAACAATCGACAAGAGAGATAGTAGCAATCTTTGCGTATGAACGTGTTTTAAATCGCTCCTGTCAAAAGTTTTCAAAAAAATTAATTGATTTTTCCAGCCGAAGTTAATTTTTATCGGATAAAGCTTATATTGTCGAAACAATCGACTCAGGAAATTTCTATCAAATATAATTTTACTTGGGTTAGTAAGGAAAAGCAAAGATCCTAAGAAAACTTCAGGACCGGTGGTATGGAGGAGCCCGACGGCATCCCACCGTTGGGGCAAACTGGGGAAACGGCAAATACGAAACTGGCGATAATCAACAACAGAAAACATAAGGAAGAAAAGTCCGCAGATGGCAGATCCAAGCTGCAAATAAAAGTGGACATTCAACAAATAATCAAACTGCAATAAGAAAATTATGCACTAAGGCTAGCGATGCTGCCCTCAAAGATTTATTCACGAAAGGGATAAAGCCTCAATAGACGCAGCCGCAAAATCAAGTGCAACAGGTAACAAAGGCGAAGAAAAGTGCATAGAAGCAATCTCAGAAGAAGTTCTAAGTGCTGGTGGCACCAACGACAGTCAAAACCATTTTGCAGTGCTGGAGGGATTAACTGAAGAAATGTAAGTTGAAGAAAGCATGGAACGTACTTCTAAGCAAGATAGTGATGAAAATTTTATTCAATATTTCAAAAATAAAAATAAAGAGAAGGAACCAGCCCGCATTTCTACTGCTTCCTCTGAAAAAACTTCCATGAAGGCAGAAAAGGCTCCGCCAATCAACGTGTCTGACTATTGCCAGCCAAAAATAAACTAACCAGTTTCAAGATCCAAAGAGTTAATGCTGAAAAATCAACTATGGGATAAAATCACTGGGTGATTTCAAGATGCGCTGAATTTTGGGGATGTTCTACATTTTATCTATACCCCAAAAAGTGAAAAAATTAGACCTCATTGTTGAAGGTTTTGGACTTCTTCAGGTGCTCAAGGAAACTGCATCAGAAATTTATTTTGTTTCAGTCAAAGGCTTTGTGAGAAGAAAGTTGACCGTGGAAAAGCAGAATTTACCACTTTATCTGGTACGAACTACAAATATGTACAAGTGCTCTTCAACAAATTAGGTACTTCAGTACTCAGAATCATGAGGTGGGAATACCTTCAGCAAAGAGAAGTCAACCAGTATTACCGATGTTTAAGATTTGGTCATTCGGCTGCCAACTGCGCCATGCAGTATCGGTGTATCAAATGCAAAGACATTCACGCTCCTGGTGAGCGCAAATTGGCTCAAATGGAGCCTAAAGAACGAGTTGGGTAAACAGATCTACGTTCATGTCAGAGGGATTTTGTATTCAATTTACAAAATGCAGTCACCAGATTGGATCAAATCAAGAAAGATTATTGGAGAAAATATGAAATAAGAAGATCATACTAGTATTAACAAAGTTAAACGAATTTCGACTTCTGAGGTTTTTGGTATTGTTATACTCATAAATATCTCTCTTGATAATTATTTCAGATGTCCATCCGTGACAGGGAAGCACATTTTCTTGTATTTCCCCCCTGTGCCCCCACTGAAGCAAAAACTGACAGTTTAAGAACTGCTTTGAAAAACTCCCATGAAAACTTTTATTTCATACTCATATTGGCTACGTTTGATGAATTTTTTTTTCAGGGGCCATTCTCCTGTTATCATCGATAATAAACTTACTTTAATATTTAATGTTAATTAATCAAAAATTACAAACATGTGTTTCTATTTCAGTTACAAGAAAGAAAGAAATGTATGAAAAATAAGGTATAAATCTAATCAAAGACACAAACAGTTTAAATGAGTGATTGTGTAAGATCTAATCTATTTTCCGACTACAAGTTGCTAGAAAGGGTATGCCATCATAATGGTTGGTTCTTAAATAATAAACGAATATTCAAAAACACAACACCCCATGCATTAACAAGTAAAAAAAATTAACCAAAAGGGTACTTACCCATCATCCTCGATGGGCGCCCACTGACAATGTGGATGATGCCTGCAAACGTTGTTGGTATGTTAAGCGTGTTTGACCAAAAATCTTAATCTTTATACACTTAGATGGTGAGTAGGCAGCATTAATCTGAATGAAAATAAATTGAATGTAACGAGTCTCAAACATAATAAGTAGAAACGCATCAGCATCAAACAAGTGAAAATTGTTCGCTGATTGCTCGGGAAACTTATTTTCATGTAGCGTGATTTGCAGGGATCAAAATTTCGTACTTCTTACACATTTAAACCTAGCAGGTAGTTGCATACGTTCGCCGATTATTTCTCAAATTACAAATCTAAAGAACTACGCTTTATTTATTCATTGTTGAAAAGCAAAAACAAATCCCTCATCAGTAATTAAATTTAATATTCTGTATTTTTTTGCTTTATTTCTTTTCCTTCTCTTACCTTGTCATCAATAAAGTTTTGAGATTAAGTTATATTTTGTTTAATACACTGAAAAGTAATAATTAGTCAATTCTTTCATATCATTCATTGCATTCAGAGCGTCCTTGTAGACCATCTTCTTCAAATATTTTTTTTTTGTTTTTCAAGTATTTCATTTTGTTTTCACTAAACAGATAGTTCATCTAAAATCTTGAATTACTCGTCTTAAATTTTCAAGTTGTAGTGTGTAGTTATTGAATCCTTTCAATTGAGCCAAAAATGCCTCAGTGTTTTCCTTTATTTCTCGTCGGTTGTGTTTTTCCCTGCAAATACTCCGTACAACTCATAAAATTGTCTACGGAAACAGATAGGGAAGAATATCCGAATTCAAATCAGATAGCTACGACGCGTTTGTCAAGACCGTTCATACCAGACTCCTCGATCCGTCTTAATCTCCCATAATTCCTCTGCATCACAACTGTAAATCGCATTCAGCTGCTCACTCAGCCGACGTAGATTGTATTCGGCAATGCAATACATGGATGGGATGCACTAACTTAGTGTTCTCATGTCCAAAATTTTAATTTCCAGATTTGAATTTAAAAATTAACAGAAGTAAACAAAAATGAAAAAGACTTTAAATAATAATAAAAAGTTGGATATTATAAGGAATATAATTAAAAGGAAATATTCAAATTTAATATAGAAGAAAATGATATAAAATTTACATTTTATAACAATAAAAATATTTTATAATTTATAACTATAAATGGAAGTAATGGAATTTTTTTCAAAGCTGCAATTAAAATTTCGGATGTGTTATGAAGGTTTTCGAGCAATAATGAGCTGCATGTCAAAATTTACCAGCAACTTGATTCTTTATAGGAGAGAACCGGTAGACAAGATTCTAAACTTAACTTTGTTTTTTAGTGTTTAGGTCTTGCAAATGCCTCGAAATAACTTGTCATCCAGTCACATTCCCATGGATAGAGTTCACCTCATCTCGATGAACGTCAACTCTATTGTTGAGAAACAGCCTAACATCATACTTTTCACTGAAATCCAACTTAATTCATGGCACGCAATGGCATTCGAAGATTTTCCATTCACAAGAAACCATAGGGTAAACGGCACCGGGATATTGGTTTGAAGACTCTATTGTTTCCAAAATATTGAAAAAATCGAATTCAAAAACTTTGAATTTCTTGGTGTCCGTTATAAAAATTTCACTGCCACGTGGGGATAACCTCTTCGTTATCTCCGCCTATGCACCAGGTCAAAATGTTCTCAAGTTCAAGGAGGAGCTCAATTCATTGTGTGAAATAATCGAATTGAACAGGCTGCATAATTATTACATTTTTGCCAGTGAATTGAATGCCAAACGTATATCATGGTTGAACGCCAACAATAAAACAAGAGATGTATTCCTGAAATCGCGGATAATAGAGAACAAAATTGAATACAGGTGCAATCTATATGGGTTGAAGTTCCCAACATACCCCAGGACAAATTCATATTTGAACCTCTGCATTGCTGACGCAGGACTTGAATACAGCTTTATTAGTCCTCAACGGAATTGCACGTGCTTCCTTACGATAGCAACCATAACGCAATCGCGATGGAAATCGATCATCATAAGGATGATGTCTTTCTCATTCCAGTTCAACATGAAAATTAACGGTTCAATTTCAAAAAAACAGATTGGGGAAGTTTCAAAAAAAGTTTAATCGAGAGTACCAGAACCAATGTGCTCCTTCTGATGATGGCAATACTTGCGAGTGGATCTCCGTTCGTTGTCCATTAAACATCGGAAAAATATGGAAGGAGATGAAATACCAACCATCACAAGGTTTAAAAGATTGAAAAACTTTCACACGCGTCAACAATATTTAAAGGTGATTTTTATGCTGAAAAAATCCCTCGTTGGTTTTGTTGAAATTACACCTGAAGAATGTCCGGAACTTAATGCGTTCATACTTCAGGATTGAGGTCAGCCAGCAATGGGCGAAAAAACTGATGGGTATTAGCGCGCAGGTCCTAAATGGTATTTTCACGAAAGTGAATAACTTATTCCGTAAGAAGTCTCTAGTGAAGGTATCGAATCTTGAAGTCACTAGTGATGAGATAAATTTTCTTGATAGGGCTGGTATCGAAATTGATAGTGACTACGGATAGAAATGGATACAGGATTATATGTGATAGATTGGCATAAATTGGCCCTGATTGGAGCACAATTTGAATTGGTTTATGTCCCAAACCTCGAGAGAGGGAATGAAATATCTTCAGAGGTGGCTGAAACAAAGATTCCCAACTTCAAATCAAATCTAAGCGGCGAATCAATTCTTCATTTCAACGAAACATTAACATCTTACCTCATACTGAGCTTGAATCTTATTGATTATTTTGTCAGCTATGAAGACTTGTATTTCATATTTGGTAGGTTAATAAACAAGAAATTATATGGTAGCAACGGTATTACAAACATAGTTCTCCGACATTTGCCTGAGGTTGCCATGGGGAATTGTTGCATATTGTTCAATATGTTGAGCAATTCATATTTCCCAAATGAGTGTAAAAAGGCTAAGGTATTTTCAATCTTGAAGAAAGGAATACCATCTTCGTGCACTAGAAGCTATCACCAATCAGCTTGCTGTCTAACATCAACAAGGTGTTTGAAGTGATACTCAACAGAGCATTAAACGCCAACATTGATAAACAGGAGTTGACGACAAAATGCCAATTTGGTTTTCGTGCCTGGCATTCGACCACACATATAATAACGAAAGTAAATTCAGACATCTATTGGGAACTAAACAACAGAGAATGTGTTGGAGCGTGTCTCATTGATATGGAGAAAGCCTTCGTTACGGTGTGCTTAGATGGACTAGTTTTTAAACTCCTTCAGGACAGGCTTCCCAAACCTCTTTACGCCATGATGTGCGATATTTTGTACAGGAAATCATTTGCTGTAATTGATGGAAATCTGACAACAATGCGCGAATTCAAGGTCTTGAATGTTCTACAGCAGGATTCAGTTACTGTGCCTCTGCTTTTCTCAATATTCATTCGCAAGCTAATGCACGGCATTGATTTTAACGTCTCGCCACCGCGATCATTGGTAGCGTTCGCTGATGATCTGATCATCTATACGGTAAACCGAAAAGCTATAATAGTTCAGAGCAATCTTCAAAAAATGTTCTATGATGTACAGTTGTACATTGACAATTGGCGAATGAAAATCAATGCGCAGAAGTGCAAAACCATTTTGTTTCGGACAACGCTGCAGGGGACCAGTCAAGACCTGAAACGTAACATAATTGGAAGGATTTGTACATCATGGCTGGCGAAGGTAGTTCAGAACGGGCTCCACATACTAAATTTAAATTCTGTGTTCGATGTCTCGGTGTATCTGTACTATACTGATCATGGCAAAATTATGCTCAGTAAGACAAAAAAAAGTAGTCATAGCCCTACGAAGACTCTTTCGTTCCAAATACATTGATCAAAAGATCCAAATTATTTGTTACAAGACACTGGTTAGACCAGGTTTGATAAATAGATGTCAGATCTAGTACAACCAAAGCGCTAGTACTATGGAAGGATTAAGAGTTTTCAAAAGGAAATGTCTTCGTGCATGTACTGGTTTGTACAGAAAGTCTGAGATGGAATGGAAGCACTATATATCGAATCGAAGACTATCAAACTGCTCAGGTGACAAGAGTGGATATCTTCATAGTGAAACTTCTTCGGAATCATATCACAAGATCTGTAACTGTGAGTGAAAACCCCTGGATTTTACAGCCGTTCCACCCTACAGATGGGTATATTGCGACTGCCTCGCTACTGACTTCGTTCCTTCAGAAGCATTCGTGTATTTGGACATAAATCGATATGTTTTCGATTCTGACGGCGCCTCAATCATATATCACATACATAGACGGGCCACTGATAAGAAGATAAAGTATCCTCCAAATTTGAGTTCACGAGACCAACAATTCCAATGGAGATACTCATATGCTAGATTTGTTGAGGCTGGTCGAGCTGGGACGGAGTAGTCTAGGCATTGGTGGCTGCGTGACAATGTCTGAATTATTTGTGTTTGTTTTGTGTTTTTCGTTACTTAGTTTTTGATTTCATCTCATTATTGTTACATTGTGTTGTTCATTTGTTTTAAAAATTAGGGATGGATTTCATTATAAGATTTTTTTTTTGATTGAATTTGTTTAGAATTAGAATGTAACATATTGGATATAGGATAACAGTTCACTGTAATGTTAGTATTATCATTAACTGTTGAATAGTGTTGTTTCGTTTCTTCTCCTTTTTCCAATTGAATCAAAAAATATATAATAATTTTGTGTAATTTGAGTTTGCTATTGTTTTTTTCATTAAATGTGTTGCATTGATAACGTATAAATCTAGAGAGCCATGTGCGCCAGTAAGTTTTCGTAGTTTTACTGTTTGAAATTTTCTTTATATTCTCTTAAAATTTGAAACAATTGATATTGAATAAGGCACTCTTGACTTTGATTTTATAACAATCTACCAGAAATGGTTAAGAAAGCAAACTTACATTTGGCATTTAAGAAAAGACAGGGATCATTTAATGAACACTGATTGAAGCCTGGACCTGTAGACCTATTTTTCAAGCTCAGTTTCTTAGGGAATTTTTTGCCCCATTGGCAGATACTTGGAGACAGTTACTCAAATTTTGTTTAATGCGAAGTATTATATTGAATTATTTTTTATTTCTGAGAGCTGATCATAAATTTGAACTAGATTTTCACGAAAGCATAAAATCACATTATTTCATGTGGCCACACGTAACGAAGCGACAAGACGTGAATGCAAATCGCACGAGCGTTGTGCGACGAAGAAAGAATGATAGAGAGAGTGGTAGGGAATGGAGGTAGTTAAAACAAATTGAGTAAACAGGAGAGTGCTCCTACCAGAAGGTCCTTTTAGGCATCCTAGGGTTCGAAACAAAGTTTCTAATAACATGAATCGATAACGAATTGTTCATATATTACTTGGATAAGAAATTGTTCCAATTTATGCAAAGATGCGAGTTTCTTTCATAAACACATTGCGGCTGCCATTTTGTTCGAACTCAAATCATTTTTCTGAATGCTCAGCCGATTGAACACATTCAGATTAGACACTTATCTTTAAATTTTCATGAAAATTGGAAGAAAATAAAAGAGCCTAGGTCAATTTCAAATATGTATCAACCATAAACACACATTGTTGTTGTGATTCCATACAATTCAAATGGCTCTAATTCACTCAATTATAATTTGATTTCCATGAAATTTTTTGACCATTAAGACCTTATATTAGTCCATGTAATTACAAAAGTTCAATGGTTTTATTTTGATTTTATGGGCGAAAATGTGAAAGCTACAAATTATACTCTGATTAACAAACTTGAGCTAATTTGATTTCTGAGGTATTTGTTGCCCTTGTACTTATAAAGACCCATCTCCATGATTTTTTTCAGATTTTTTGGCTCAAAGGAGTCCAATCACGAGGGGAGGAACACAAAATTTTGGTGCATTTTGCCTCCTTCAGATTCTTAAGGTTCTAATCATTTTTTAACCAACTCGACTATCTTTGATTAAAAAGCTTTTTTAAGGGCTACTTTGTTGTAAGGGGAACCCTCTTAAAAATTTTTTAAATGTTTGATCAGACCTAAACTTTTGAGAGAACATCACAAAGTTTGAGCATACTTGCTTTCACAAAGTTTGAGCATACTAGCTTCTTTAGTTTCTGAGGAAACCTGCTGTGACGCACGGACAGATGAGCGGACCCACAGACGGACAGACAGGTCGCGAAACTAGTAGGTCTTTGTAAAGAATTTTTTTTTACGAAGACCAAAAAAACGCTTCCTCCAGATCGAAAAATTCAAGTAAATAAATAAACAATTTTAATGTCTTTAAAATTACAAATCCAATTTTTTTTTTGAGCGTGCATTCAATCATTTAGAAAATATGTGTTTAATCAATAAGTATAATTCGCCAAAATAGGTCGATTTATTTAGAAACTATAATTTTTCTAGTAAAATACTTATATACCATACTCATTGAGTTTTACGTTCAAATTAACAAATAGTGCCCAAAAGTAAAATTTTACACTCACCTGCAATCCCGAAAATCGCAATCAATGTGTAGGCAAAATATGTTCCGCAAAAGAATAACTCATGTGGAAATGGTTCGTCTTTGTCTAGGAATCCGTAAACGTGGACTCCGCAACTGATGAATCCGAGGATCTTTCATTGCCGTAAATATAGCACACCATCATCGATGTCAGATCCATCAATAAGCAAATTGCCAATAATGAAAGAAAAATCGTAATATAAATTTTAAAGAAAAACCATAGCAAAGTCTTAGCGACATCGCAAGGATAAATTTTGAATTTTTATTTCGTAACAAATTTAACTGGGAAATAAATTTTTTTGTCGTTTCTTTCTCTGATGAATTATCGTTTAAATTTATTAAATTTGCATAGAGATTTTAATTTTTTTAATGTCCAAAACAAAAAAATAATAAAAAATGTTTTGAATACAAAAAAAAGAAAATGCAAATGAATTGACACTGAACAGAAAATGACAGCTTTCAGTGTAAAGAACGGAACGGAACAATACAAGAAAAGCTATCTATACTCACACCTTCCACAAACTTGAATGCGAGGAAAACTTCTGTCATCGAATCCATGCTTTTTTCTTTTGTAAGCTCTCTCAGAACGGGATTGGGTCAAGAATAGATACGGATTAAAAGCACTTGGGATTATTGGTAAACGCGTAAGTTTACTTCACGTATGCAATGTAAAAGCTTTTTTTGTATCTGAAAGATACTTCGCAGAGTACTTGATAGATATTGTATGTTGGATGGAATATTTGAGACTTTTGGATTGTTCTTGAGATCTAAATTTTATTATGCTTTGAAAACCTGTGTAATTGTCGTCCCTTTGGCGCAGAGGATAGCGCGTTGGACTTCTAATCCAAAGGTCGCGGGTTCGATCCCCGCAAGGGATGCAGTACAGTCGATAGCTTTTTACGTTAAACTTGTTCTAAACAATAGAACATTTTGGTCTACCAGTACATTCCGTGAGAAAAAAGGTACAAGTGAAAAAAGCATTCTAATCTCATATTTGAAACTACATCTACAGTTTTACAGTTTTTTAAAGAGCGAAATGCGTGTGATTAAGTAAGGTAGAGTAAAGAGAGCATTTATTGGTTTACCATAGTAGTACTACCATATCAACATTAGGGAGGTTTACCCCTTTCTTAAATTTTTTCAAAAGCGAAAATTCGAGAAATTACGCAGATCTGAATATTGAAAGAAAATTTTTGAGACTTTATACATATAGCAATATTAACAGGTAAATAATTTTATCGTAACATAAATTCGCTTTAATTAATTATGTTTTATGGATGAATTGTGGCTTGATTTTCAACTTTTTCAAATGCAAATTCAAAGTTAAGTGCGATGATGAATATACTATACTACAATAATTTTACAAAACTCGGTATTGTTATTGAGATGCAAAGCAATAAAAACAATCAGTCGTACTTAGACTTCAGATATATTCCTTAAAAAAATTAAATACAACTCTCAAATGAATCAAGTAGGCTAGAAAAGATTAGAAGAAAGATACATATAAAAGTTGTTCATTAATTTCAATTGAGATTAAATTTAGTCAATAATTTTGTTTATTTGATATTCGCAGGCCAATTCTCTTTTTTCTTTAAAAGCTGTCGAGCCTTGCTATGTTATGTGAGCAGACGCGTTTCGACTACTTCGAGCCATCTACAGTGTCTGATGACTACTTCGAGGCATCATCAGACACTGAAGATGACTCGAAGTAGTCGTAACGCGTCTGCTCACACAACAAAGTAAGGCCCGACGGCTTTTAAAGAAAAAAGAGATTAAATTTATTGGATATAGGAATTAATACTAATTTAAAAAATTATTAATACTAATTTTACTAAATGTTATTAATTTGAGAAAGCACAGAAATTTCTCTATGAATTTTTTCCTTTCTTTTTGCTCAAAACGAATTGTCAATAAATTAATGGTAGCCTTGGCAATGTGCCTGCAATCTGAAAGATTGGCCTCTTAAATCGGCCAATAGGTTAAGATGTATTAAAGACTGTTCATTATTTTTATTGTTTCTTGGATATTTTTATTTTTGAACATAACATTAGCAAATAAAAAAACTTGGTTTCAGGCAAGAATTTGAAATTCGTGAAAAAGAATGAAATTAATCTTTTGTAATGTTTCCAAAGTTTATTTATTCGCCAAAAACAAGGTAGATCAATTATAATAAAAATTTACATGCATTTAAACTAATCTAAAGTGTTGAGGGAGATTTTATTATTTTGAATTAAACAGGACCTTGGAAATGGATGAGAAATAATATTCGCTAAGCCCGTTGAAATTTCTACAACATCTATTAATTGGCTCATTTTCTGCGTAAATAGTATGGTGCATATTAATGGCAAGCATGGGAGTGTGTCTTGTGCTTCTACCTGGCTCATTCATACAGATCTTATCCGATATGGGTTTAACCTTAATATTGCCCCTCAAGACATCGGAAGCCAGACATGAGGTAAACGCAATTCTCCTAGAAAAGAGTGAAGAAAAAATTAACAATTGGAGCCGCTTTTCATATGATAGTAGATTATCGAAAAACCGGAGTTCAGAACAGGACCTTTAAGCAAAGAGTTCAGTGCGTAAACATTTCTTCACTAACTTCAACCTATTGCTATGAGCATGAAAAACAGTGTTCCAAATTAAGCAGGTATATTCTAGGATAGGACGCAACAGTGATGTAAACAATGATTTTGTTGCTCAAATATTCTTAAATTCTTTGGCTCTCGTTTTGATAAAGCCTAACGTTTTATATGCTCTAGAAAGAACTTCATCATAATGCAGGTTGAATCGGAGCTTAGTATTGAGGACTGCGCCAAGGTCTACAACACTCTCAAATCTACTCAGAGGTGTATTTTTTTTCTTCTTCGTAGTCCTATAGCCCATCTCGGGCCTTCGTTTCGTGCAAATAGCGCCTCCAACTATCTCAGTCTATTGACCGCGTCCTCCAATCTCGAAATCCGAGCACCGATGAACTGTCTTCGTCCACCGAGTCAGACCAGTGTTTCCTCGGTTTCCCCACTGGTCTCCTTCAGTTCTCCGAACGAATACTTTTTGGGTTTCCGATGTTCGTCCATACAATTCATGTGTGCAACCCATTGCACCTTCCGCAGTCTTACAATCGTTGAAACCTCTGGTTCGTCAAAAATTTCATACAGCTCATGGTTGTATTGAATTCGCCATTTGTCCCCGTCTAGCTTCGCTCCGATTATTCGCCACAGGACCCGTCGCTCAAAGGCGTTCAATATATTTGCGGATGCTTGGATTAGGGTCCATGTTCAACAACCATAGCATGACATTGGTTTTATCACAGACTCGTATACTTGGAGCTTTGTTTTCCTGTGTATGCAGCTGCTCTTCAAGATCGTCAATACCGAATAAAATATTTTATTTGCAAGCTGTATTCTTCGGCGTATTTTGTTTCTTTCATTGCCCGTTTTCGTTATTTTGGTGCCTAAATACACAAATTTGCTAACATTTTCCAAATTGTAGTCGCAAAGTGTGATATTTTGTATATTTGAGGTATTTTTCCTCAACTACGTCATGAGCTTAGTTTTATTTTCATTGGTTTTTAGCCCTATTAGTTTTGCTTCGCTGTCGAATTTCAGAAAAAGTTCTTTGGCAGTTTTTAATGACTGTGACAAAATGTTAATGTTATACGCATAGGGTACTATATGGCTCGGCTTGTATAGTAATGTACCTGGCGTATCGACAGGTAGCTTCCGTATGACGTACTCCAGAGCTAAATTGAATGGCAATGGGCTCAGCTCATCTCCCTGCTTTAGTCCGATATTTGTGTCAAAGGCATCGGTGAGTTGGTTATCGATGCGGACTTGGGAGGTCGTCGACGTCATTGTCATTTTGGAAAGATGGACTCATTTGGCTGAGATGCCAAAGCAAAGCGTTATTTGGTATAGTACATTACGATCAATACTGTCATATGCTTGCTTGAAGTCAACGAAAATTTGATGTACGTCTATGTTGAACTCCCAGCATTTCTTAACTACCTGATTGACTGTGAAAAATTGGTCTATTGTCAATCTACCCACCCTAAAACCACCTTGATACTTTCCCAAAAATACTGTTAGCGTGTGATCTGATTTTACTTTCTAAGATTTTTGAACCTTGTACCTTGTCACCTTTTTTGTAGATAGGGAATATAATTGATTGGCTCAACTCTTTTGGCATACGTTCTTGTTACCAAATGTACTGGATGGCTTTGTGGATAGCTTGATGAACACTATTGCCACCATATTTGATGAGCTGCACTGGAATCTCATTGATCCCCGGCGCTTTATAATTCTTTTGGGTTTTGATGATGGAACAACCTTCATCTAGAGTTGATGGGGCCAATGGAAGTTCTCCGCAGACCTCTATCAGCTGCGATGTTCTGGAGCTGTGCGGAGAATTAAGGAGGTTCTTGAAATGTGATGCCCATCTTTCCTTAATCTTGGTTTCTTCAGCGATGATATTGCTCTTTCTTTTTACTTAGTCCAAATTTCGAGCAAAATTAGTTCAAGCGCCCTTCAGAAATTAAGGTACTTAAACTTCCAAGTGGTGGAGTGGACATGCCTCTAGAAGAACAAAGTCAACTGGTGCTATAAGTGCCAAAGATTCAGTCATCCAGCTAAGAATTGTGGCATGAAATACAGATGTGTAAAGTGTAAAGTCCATGCTCCCAGTGAGTGCAAATTGGCTAAGATGGAGCCAAAAGAAAAACTGTATTACGTGAACTGCGGGATCTTCTGTCATTCAGCATCATATCGAGGATGCCCCCCATTTCAAGATGCAAAAGTAAAATTTACTCCAAAACAAATACAAGTGCATAACAGTGTGATACCTCTCCACTTTGTCAAGCCCGGAATGTCATTTGCACTTGCTCCTAGAGGACCAACAGAAAACAATGTAAATATTGTGAATAATGTAAGTGGCAATAATTAGCTGCTTCTTAAGATTTACCAGCAACTAAATTCTTTATCGGAGAGAATCGATAAACAGGATTCAAAAATCAACTTTGATTTACAGCTTTTCAAAATAACTTGTCATCCAGTAACATTCCCATGGATAGGCTTTATCTCGCCTCCATCAATATTAGCTTCATTGTGAGTATACATCAACATCACTATCTCTCTGAATTTCTTATCAAGCAGAAGCCTCACATTCTACTTCTCACTGAAATCCACTTCAATTCATGGCTCTCCATGACATTCAAAAATGTTAAGGGTAAACGGTGATGAGGGAGATAGCACCAGGATATTGGGTAGAAGATCTTATTGTTTCCAAAATATTGAAAAAGTTGAATTTAAAAGCTTTAAGTATCCTGCAGTGTCCGTTACCAAAACTTCACTGCCAGGTGTAATGATTTTATGTTTACGTGCAATCGCGGAACCGACCTCTCATCGGTTCTAGACGTTAAGTCTGAGTAGTGCCAACGGACGGTACCAACTGGTCAACCAATCCGTGCACCGTAACCCATTCACGCGGTGGCTGCTTGTCGGCCAGCTAGTTCGGAGAGGATTTCGGTCGCGGGTCTCCGAATGGGTTACGCTCAATTACAATATTTTCAGCCACCTGAACATGCCCGTTTTCAAAACGCGTTATCAAACAAAACCATACGGAGAAGAAACCTACTTTACGTTACTCCGTATTTCTTCCTATAACCAGTCAAAAGACAAAGATCTAATTTTTACTTCGCGTTCCCGAATTTCCGACGCCGTACCGAAAAGTACACTACGTTAACGTAATTCCGAAAAAAGCTACGCTAAAAAAAAAATCAAAATCAACTAAGGTACCGCGTACCGCGCGCGACGAGAAACCGACCTCAGCGGATTTTCTCAAACCCTACCCTCGCCACGGCATACCTACCCTGCACCTCATTTCCCGCTGAAAAGAAGAGCCACTGGAAAGGAAAGTCGTTATTAAAGTTTAGTAATTCATGTTGTTATTTAATTTCATTTTCTTTTACCACATAAAATAAATGACTTATAATAAATAAATGTTTAACTTGTCCAAAACATAATGATTTATTTTTTTCAATTTACTAAATTGGTAAACAGTTTTTCAAATATTTGTTTTGTAATTAACAATATTCATTAACCTATTTGATTGATAAACTTAAATGTTGTTTTCAACTGAATTTTATCGCGAATCAAACCTTACATCTAAGTAAAATGATATACTACAAATCATTTGAAATGATGATTTAAGATTGCAGCGTCGAAATTAATCCAGAATACTTCCAATATTTGTTAGACAAATATTAATTATGAACATACAAAATTAATCATGAAAGAATTAATTTAAAAATATTTTCAGTTAGTTGTTTTTTTCTCGTTGAGGCTATTCCATTTTAAAATGAAACAATTTGCATATTGCATATTTGATGAATTAAAATTTGAAAAAGCAAGTTTCATTTTATATCACAGGAAAATTGCCACTTAAAAATCTGATCTGGATTATAAATTGTATGCGGGAAAACGTATTGAAATCTCGATCAATCGTTTTTTTTTTGTGGTAGATTATTTGCAATTTTAAACTCACTATTTGAATTACAAACATATTTTATAAGTGGTACGAGAAAACAAAAGCGATCAAAGAAAAGCAAATTCGTCGTGAGAATAAATGCTTTTCTTTTTATTTCAAAAGTTGTTTCATTATTCAACAAATAAACGAGCAACAGTATCCGAGAAGAGAAACAAAACAAATAAAATATTCGAAATCACAGCCAAAATCGTAAAATTTATACATGTAAGGGTGGGCAATGAAATTTTTCTCTCAAATCCATTTAGAATAGTGAAATTATTTTGCCATATAAGGTCAATTGCAAGCCTCCAAAATATTATTCATTTATTTATTAACTTTCATTTTTGTTAATTTTGCTTTGCTTATCTATATTTTGGTAATTTTTAAGATATTCTAAAGAGGCAAGAGCCCGTAGATTATCATGTACTCCAAATGAAGTACTTGACTAATTGGATATGTCAATGTAGATTGGATAAAGGTTCTTTCAGTTCCAAAATTCAATAAATTTTTTTTTTTCTTTTAATATGAGGTGTCCACAACTCATAAATACCCAATAAGGCTTATTATTTAAAAAAAAAAAAAACAATCAAGAAAAGAAGAAGAGAAATAAAATACGGAGTACATATTACTTCATTCAAACTTATAGGTGACTGACTCCCAATTCATCTGGCATGTAAGGCTTATATTTTTGACTGTTTTTAGGATGGTTAATTAACTTTAGGTAGATAGTGAATATTATTTTATTGACTTCCGATTACGGCTAACTAAACTCTGCTATAAACGAATTTCGACTAATCAAATATCTTATGATAACAACTTTAAACCTGCATAACCCAATAACGAGATTCCAACCGAAAGTTTTCGTGTGTCGTTTGAAGGCATTTTAAGACAATATTTTTCTGTTTTCGGCGCACTCAACAAAGTAAATAGAAATTTTCATGCAACAAACATTTAGAAATAAAATGGAATATGTTGAAGAGCACTAAAAGGTATAATGCGTGCTTTTTATACAGTATTGGATTCTGGCATACGAGTATGAGTATAACAAATTTTTAACACCGACAATTCCTTCAAACCACGTCCTACCTCGTTACAACAACCCGAACATAATTTAATTCTAGACCGCTACGTCGACGGCTTTTAATGAATATCTTTGATTAGTTTTAATATGCACGCCTATGTAGGAAATGCTTAATCGCGAAGTAAACCCATAAACGACTCAAGCTGCAATCGACTTCACCTTGTGCGCTTTGGCGAAGTTTCTTCTTTTTTAGGGTTTTGTAAAATAATTTTACAAAATCCTTCTAAAATCGCGTCCTGTCTGTCCGTCTGTCTGTCCGTCCGTCCGTCCGTCCGTCTGTCCGTCCGTCCGTCCGTCCGTCTGTCCGTCCGTCCGTCCGTCCGTCCGTGTGTCACAGCAGTTTTTCTCGGAAACTACTTAAGCTAGAAGCATCAAATTTTGTATGTAGGTGTAAAGTGGTGATTTCTTCAAAGTTCAACTACTAAAAAATTTTATAAGGTATTTAAGGGGGGAGTGACCCCCCGAAAAAAAATTTCATTGAAGGTAGCCGATATGGGTATCAAATGAAAGGTCTTGATGAGAACTTTTCAAAACAAGTCTTAGTTTGGCAAAGTTTGCTTCGAGGGGAGCACAGGGAGGGGAAATACACGAAAAATTTGTGTCCCCCCCCCCTCGCGATCCCCCCTGTGATCCGAAAAACCTGAAAAAAATCAAGCATGTAGGCCTTGATGAGTACAACAACAACAAATACGTTAGAAGTCGCAATTCACTCAACTTTGTTAGTAATAGTTTGATTTATCGATTTTTTGTTTTCTTGAATAAAATCTTAACGGTACCCTTAAATTCAATGAAATTCAGTACACAGATGTTTGTCTATAAGATTAACTAACCCTGCAAGCTTCATAAAGATTGCATCATATTTAGCGAAGTTATAGCGGTTTGAATTTTCCTGTATTACTATGGAACAATATGCGCTGCATGTATTACTATGGCAACATATGGCTATGGAACAACATGCGCTTTTTGCCGACTCAGACACTACAGTTTTGCTAGGATTTGCATGAAAATTTCAGGAATGATAGGTGTCATGAATAACTTTGAGAATCAGTTCAGCTAGTGGTATCAGTAATCGTAAAATAAAATAGTGGCTGTTTTAAATGCGAAGATTGAATAATTTTGAGTTATTTTTTCCCAACTTCAACGTTTAAGGTGCCTGCTTTGAACACTTGATTCAATTTAATGAATGACTGAAGCTAAGTACCAACAATTAATGCTCCATAGTGAAACAAGTCAAGGAGGCGGGAGAGAGCTCCTAGCAAAAGGGCTTTGTAACAACTCTAGGATTCGAAAAAAATTGCCATTATTCGATGATGACAGTACAGGAGAGTAGCCCCTGAAAAAAAATTCATCAAACATAGTCGATATGAGTATGAAATGAACGTTTGCATGGGAGCGTTTCAAAACAGTTCTTAAACTGTCAGTTTTTGCTTCAGTCGAGGCACGGGGGGGGGGGAAATACATGAAAAATGCGTTTCCTTCCTCGCGAATGGACATCTGCAATAATTATCAAGGGAGATATTTATGAGTATAACAATAACAAAAACCTCAGAAGTCTAAATTCTTTCAACTTTGTTAATAATAGTATGATCTTCGAATTTCTTAGTTTCTCCAATAAAATCGTCATTGACATGATTCTTGACTTTATTCAATCTGGTGACTGCATTTTGAAAATTGAATACAAACCCCTTCTGACATGAGCGTAGGTCTGTTTACCCAACTTGTTTTTTTTTGTTAATTATGTTTCTTTATGAACTCTCGAAGACAGTTTCGACCGTTACCGTAATAATGTTAAGAAGTTTGTAAACATAATTCATTGTCCGTACAACTTTCAAACTCTCGCCTAAATATATCACTCTTACAGACTAAATGCTTGATCATGCAATCAATGGGAAAGTACAAAGAAAACGATAAACAGCAATTAACCGAATAATTTTCATGATATGACCTTTGATTACTTGTGCGAGCACAGGCCGATGGCTGCCGAGTGAATTAAAGAGTCATAATTTTCAATTTATCAAAATACTTGGAACTAAAGATAATTTGGCATTTTTGCTCAACTAGAGTTTCTGCTTCATTCTTCGATTTCTCCTAAGCATACACTGTATCACTCGTAATTTATCTTTGTGTTAGCTTTAAAACTGACCTTTGCTTTGCCTCTTATTAGGACTTTTTAATAGACGACTGAATGGTGCTCCACACCTGGGGGGAGGTGTTTCAACTGAATTGATGCCCTCGTTCTTGTTGTAGGGTCGCCAGCTTGTATAATGGCAATGGGAACTGTTTGGGTCGGATCTCCCGGATTATATTGTCGTTGCGGCTGTTGTGGAGGAGGCTGTTGTTGATGTTGCTGCTGGTGCTGCTGCTGTTGTTGTTGCTGCTGCTGCAAACTGACCAATAACCCGTTGCCCCTCGGTGCCGATGGAGTAGCGCATAATAAACGGCACCATTCGTAGCACACACAGTCTGTTCCTAAATAGCAGGAGGAATCCGGAAAAACAGACTATTAGAGCGGTGAAACGAAAACTCACTAATGGGGTCGTATTTAAAATGCTACTTTTTATGGTTACCTTTTTTTGTTTGCACTGAAGTTACCAACGCTGTTTCGAGAGGATTGAAACAGTTTTCGGGACGAATTGACCGTGAAGCAAGTTCTGAGTACTGAACACGAACAGCCGTTAGCGCTACAAAATCGAAATATTACACAAACCTCCGAAAATTTAAAGAAAGCTTCGTGATTATACATAAATGCGACCACTTTGTATTTGTGAACCGTTCGTTGCTGTTTAATCGTTCGCTGTCGCCGAAAACTCCTTAAGACTCCTTATGCGTGGCGGCCACTACCTACACAATTCACTGCCATGTGGCTGTCAATCTCTTGACATCCCACGATAAAATTGACGTGGGATGTGCGCGCGTCGCAACCAACGTGAAATGACAAGCCACCTAGCAGCAAAGTGTGTTGGTAGTGGTCACCAGCGGCGTCGCATGATTCATTACACAGGTGGGGATAACCTCTTCGTTATCTCTGCCTATACAACTGGCCGAAACATTCTCAAGTTCAAAGAGAAGCTCGATTCTTTGTTTGAAATACTCGAATCCAACAGGCTGCATTACTATTGTCACGTGTTATGGTTCACGTCCGAAAAGTTTAATGTTCCAGGAAAGTGAAAACGCAATGTATTTTAAATTTAGTTAAAAGAGTTTATTTACTAAGAATGCACAATAATTTTACAAATTGTTTGGACATGGAACACTTTTCCATCCTTGCCGGTGAACTGAATGCCCTGGGTACATTATAGTGGAGTGCCACCAATAATCCAAAATGTGTATTCCTGAAATCGTGGATACCAAATTGAATACAGCTGCAACCTATATGGGTCGGAGTTCTCAACATCCCTAGCACAAATTCATGTTTGGACTCAAGACTTGAAATCAGCTTTAATAGTTTTCAAAGGAAGCTGCAGGTGCTTCCTTACGATAGCGACCACAATGCAATCGTAACGAAAGTCAATCATCAAAGGGATGATTTCTTCCTCATTCTAGTTCAGCATGAAAATTATCGGTTGAGTTTTCAAAATTAACGGATTGGAAAAGTTTCAAAAGGATTGAAAAAGTAGTTCCCAATATTAAACATCGAAAGAATATGGAAAGATATGAAAAACCAACAATCGCAAGGTTAAAAAGATTGAAGAGCCACCTTCCCTGGATTGGAAGCAAGTGATGAGAGTAGATATCTTCATTTTGAAACTTCCTCGGAACCATATCACTTGATCTGGAGCTCTGTGCAAAAATCCCTGGATCTTACAGCCGTTCTACTTTACAGAGTTTATAGATATGTTACTCATGAAAGAGGCCAGTAGCGGGACTAGTCTCAATATACCTGTCTGTAGAGTGGAACTGTTGTGACATTGAAGGGTTTTCACTCACAGTTACAGATCTTGCCATATAATTCCGAAGAAGTTTCAATATGAAGATGTCGACTTTCATCACTTTAGCAGTACGATAAATTTTTCTATTGGATATATAATTCGTCTCACGCTTTCTGTATATACCAGTACATGGACGAAGACATTTCTTTTCGAGAACTGTAATCTTTCCATAGTACTAGCACTCTGGATGTACCAGATCTGATATCCAAATGTAAGCGTGACCATATTTTCCATTTAAGTGAAAAACTCATATAAACATAATTTGAATGAATTTTCCTTTATGTCGTAGTATTATGTAAGGGAATCACACAACCCTATGCCATAAATAGGCACGCGAGCGGAAAGCTACCTTACCCTGCAAGAGCACCTGTAACACTTCAAAAGGGTGAGCTCGTTTGCATTTCCTTTATGTCATAGTATTATGTAAGGGAATCACACAACCCTATGCCATGAATAGGCACGCGAGCGGAAAGCTACCTTACCCTGAAAGAGCACCTGTAACACTTCAAAAGGGTGAGCTCGTTTGATGGCTAGCTCATTATAGTGGAGAGAACAGCCAACGTGGTGGGTTCCATACCCGGTCAGGTCTAAAAACCGAATAAAAAGACCGAATTTTAGTTTTAACAATCCAACAAGCTATCTGTAAATTAATTACTAAGTAATTGAAAGTTACACTTTCTTTTCTTATTTTCAACGTCGTTTCCTCCCGCGGCAGCAAAATCTTCGGGAGCACCGTGGATTAACATAAAACATACTTATGGTTTTTGTGATAGTGTTCAAATGAATATAACGATTTAACGGCCTAAAAGTTTTCATTCACTTGTTCCCAGCATAGAATCATGAGTATACAGCACCTAAGCAGCTAACAGGTACATACTTCAAAATTACATTCCCAAAATTAGCGCTTGATAATGTTATGCAAAAGCCTCACTTTATGTATCACGAAGTCTCAAATTTTCATTCACTTGCATTACGTGCTTTAAACTTATCCATAATTTATAAACCAACTGCGATACTTGTCGGAAACTACTTTCGGTTGAGAATTTTATGATTTCACCAGCTTAGTCATATTCACTTGCCTCAAGAATTTCTCGAGAATTGAGTGCAAACAAGCACAAGAACATATTAGCTCCACATGTTCATACACCATGGGGACAAAGATATCACAGAGCTAAGCACTTTTCAATATTGCGCGTGATATCTCAAATCTAGTTGCAATCACGTCAAATTAATAATATTCTTTGATTGAATTCAAAAGCTATTCTCAAAATAAGCTCAGAGAACTACAGTCACTTGCTGCGAAAACTTTGAAGCTTGCATTTCACTCGTAGTGGAGGTGTCACGCCTGCGCGGCACTCCGCGTGTAGCAGACTCCTTTGTTACCAGTCATCACCTTGCGGGACTACTCGCAACGGCAGTTGATGAGCCTTCACTCTCAATTCCATTTCGGAGGTGCAATTCACAAATAAGCTCCATTACAAAGGGGTTGCCATGTCCAAATTTCAATTGCAGATTTGAATTTTGAAATTAATAGAAGAGTGCGAATAATACCTCGGGCTTCACGATGTTGGAAGGTATTACACGCCGGTGTTTTTGCGTTTATTTTGGAATACATTTAATTTTTGCTATTGATATTGAGACCATCCTCAGAATGATGCTTGTTGACCAAATTCAACGCAGTTAGTGCAGTGTAATTTTTCTTTAAGCTCCGTGGCATGAACATCTTTCCATTTTACGCTCCGATAGTACATTGCGCAGTTGGCATCTGAATGACAAAATCGTTGGCACCGATAACACTGATGGACTAATTCCCTTTTCTGGAGGTGTGCCCACCTTACCACATGAAATTCAAGTACCTTATTTGTTGAAGGGCTCTTGGACTGCTTTTGTTCCAAATTTGTACCAGATGGAGTGTTAAATTATTCTTTTCTATGCTTGATCTTCTTGTCGTGAATGTTTTGACAGAAATAAATTCAATTCCTGATCCAGCTTCCTTGAGCACCTGGAGAAGATCGACCATATCCTTTCCACAGTCCAAACCCTCCAAATAAAAGGACTGATTTTTTCGTTTTTGCGGTATATGTGAAGAATGAAACCTCAGATTCAACACATGTTTGGCTAACTTAAAATCAACTAGTGATTTCGTTTAAATAGTTAATTTGTCTGCATTACGTCTTTTTGAAATCACTGAATCTATTTTCGGGTGCCAATAGCCGAACCATATCTCTTCCGCTTTATCCGAATACATTTACTAGCGGAACTTTTTCTTCCTTGTTGGTGACTTTCTCAGAGGAACCAGCATAACTGTGAGTTGGTTATTTTTCCTTATTTTTATTATTCAAATACTGAGTAAAGTTTATATTATATTTTTACCAGAATTACCTTCGAAACTTTCTTCAATTTCCATTTCTTCTGTTAATCCGTCTTGTGTTGCAAAATACTGGCACCAGCATTTAGAATTTGTTCTGGGATCGTTGGTTTTGTAGTGTGTTTCACCTTTATTTCTTTATTCATTTGACTTTGCAGTTGTGGGTCTTAAGTCTTCATCCCTTTCTTGAATAGATATTATAGGGACTGCAGCCGTATCCTTAGTTCATGATTACCTTTTCACAGCCTGATCTTTCCTCCTTGTCTTCCACAATTTGTAGCTCACATCATCCATCTGCGGATTTTTCCTGATCATGTTTTCTTTTGTTGACGATCAGTTTCGTATTTGGTATCTCGTATTTGATATCTCCAGCAGTCCTAAATTTGTCTTTGGATTCTTTACTTAAAGTAAAATAATATTCGATATGAATCCCTTGGGTCAATTGCTTTGACGATATAAGCTTTTTCCAATGAAAATTAACATTGGATTGATGTTCTTAAAAATCAATTTAATTTTTTGAAAAAGGAGCTAAAAAAATACATCTTTCGTGATTTGAGCTCCTTATCGACAATAAGGGCCACTCCAAATGTTTGCTTTCCAGCAGGCTTCCCACTTTTGAATAAATTTTTCCCTGATTGTCAGGATGTTTAATTTATATTGACTGGCATGTCGTAGAAGGCATTAACAGCGACAGGGTTGCTCAGTGATCTGACATTCAAGGATCCAATGCCATAGAACTTTTTCGGTTGCAAGGTTGTCGTCGTAGGTCTAGTTCATTCCTAGATTCTGGTGCTGGTTTTGAAATAATGTAGGGTTTTAAGGTGTGGGGAGTTAGCCCATCGCTGAGCCTCCATTCTAGCAGCATGGTTATTACTTTCAATTCCGCGTTGACCCGCGGAAGCCACGCCTTCACCTTCCTACGTCACCACAAGGGAGGTGTAAGTAGAATTACTAAATCCTGCAGACAGGGCCGTCGAGAGAAAATTCGGGCCCGGGGGTAAACAATTAGAGGCTCTAAGCCCCCAACATGAAACACAGCTATAGAATATGCTAAACGAAATATGTACATGCTGATTCTATGGAGTTATAAAATCTTCGGAAAATTGTTTTTGAAACAAATTATATCGATACAAAGCTATATAAATATAAGTTGGTATATCATAGTATTGAATAAAAATATAAAACAAGTAGTCCACTTTTTGAAGTTAAGAGTATTATTGTAATGTCAAGTTAATATATTTAATTATGATTGTTAAAGAGTGCCAAGTCCTGAAACACGCATTTGTGAAGAGCATGATCGATAAAAGTTTTGAGTGCGAGCAAGAATACTAGAGACAGTAACAGGTGTAGTACAAAATACACGGGTTGCAACAAACATATTCGGAAAAATCGTCTCCAGATTTCGAACAAAGATCGCATTTAGCAATGTGAAGGGTGATAACTCATCTTCGAAGTTGCCTTTGTATATGTGTTTCAGATGGATCATTTCATCTCCTAAATCTTCAGAAACGTCCAATTTGTATTTTTGGACGAAACTTGTGGCAGCACTTCAAATTTCGATTTCGTCCATCGCTGTGTAGAGCCATTGAAAAAAGGAACCATTATGTAAATCCTTCATGGCTTTGAACCTATTGGATATTCCCGCAATAACCAAGTCGATGATGACGTAGAAACAGTTCCTTTTGAAAGTTGTCTTTTGATCGTCTGCACTCATGTCATCGTCATCTTCATTTTCATTGTAACACATCTTGCGTTTTTTCTTTCGAGTATTAGGGAAGGTTGATAAAATCCTTAATTGAATGGCAACCGTTTTGCATTCACTAAAAATATCATCCCATCGATTTCGAATCAAATTCAAGATTTTCAACTTTGATGTCGATAGTAGCGTCTCTGGCTTAAAGAATGATGCTCCTTTCATTAATAGGTGTCAACATCTTAAACCAAATTGCGGACATCAGGACGTACTCAATTTTTTGCATGTATTTCAAAATGCCATTGACATCACTACGAGTCTCCGCAGTAAGATTAAGTTTAGTTAAATCTTCTAGTGCTTCATGTAGTCTTGAAATATGTTTGGCAAAAGGTTTAACTGCCTCAGCTCTAGCAGATCACTTTGTATCTGGAACTCTGTGAAGGCAACCCGTTATACTTTTTTTTGAGAATTTCCCAACGTTGTAGACTGCTGCTGAAACTGGTTATAGCATTTCTGAACAATTCCAAAAAAAAGTGATTACTGCCTCATAGCATTTTTCAGAGTCAACAATACATAAATTGACACTTTGTGTTGCACAGGGCGAATAAACAGCATTTGGACTTTTTTCCAGAATATGACGTTGTGGCCCATTATATGATCCTTTCATATAAGCACCATTGTCGTATCCTTGTGCTCGACAATCTTCCCAAGGAATGTTATACTCTTCTAGAGTATCGAAAATTAAATAAGCAATCGCCTTGCCAGTTTTTTGGTTACAATCGACAAAAGCCAGAAATCGTTCTGGAATTGTAAATATCTTTTTCTTCGAGTTAAAATGAACGTATCACCAAATAAACGTCATTTGATTGACATGGCTCGAATTTCGTACTTCTAAGTTCTTTCAGTATGGCTGATTAAACGTATTCAGCACAGATTTGAATAAATTCGTTTTGAATTTCAACCAAAAGATAGTGGGCCTGCACACGTTTGTGTTGTTGTTGACTAATCTTATCCTTCTCTAAATGTTCGCGAAGTACCGGGTCGTAATGACTGATCAGTTCTAAGATCCCCAAAAAAATTTCCATTGTTCCGTTCTTCGAGCAGATTGCTAGCACCTCTGCATTATAGGTCGCCAAGAAACAAAATGGTGTCTAGGATTTGACGTAAAATTTCGTGCCATTTTCTAGTTTCACTGATAATCTGTTCATTTAGAATTGTACCAATTCAAGTTTCCTCTCAAAGTTGAATCTGTAACGAGCACCATTGAACGTAATACTCAATGTGGTCCGGATTATTTTCATGAGCTGATAGCTTATCATACAGTTTTTTCCGAGCATGGGTTTTTGAGTACTCTGTAGGGCAGCAAAGTTGTGGATGATTGAAAGGTTGATACTTAACAAACGACATGATAAGCAAAACAAAGCGTTCATAAGGCTGCTCCACACCAACCATTCTCGCTCCACGTTCTCCTTATTCGGCAAAGTCTTCGATAAAAGCGAGGCGGGAAATGGCTCATCGCTACGATCACGTGGAATAGAAGACGGCATCTTTTGGTGACCTCGACGAATTATATCGTTCACCACATCGGAGTGGACAAATGCAGTACATGCAGAGCCAATATCATAATCATAAAGATACAGCTGTTCTTCTTGGGTCCTGCGTATGAATTGTGTTTCCATCGAAGATGAACCATGATCAATGTCGATTTCAGAGTTTTCAGTTCCCAAGTTTTGAATAACTACGTCATTGTTCGCAGCTTCCGTTGATTTGTCTCTTTCTGAAGAGACGGATAGAATGGTGTTTTCATGGTTAAGATAATGCGCAAGATCTAAAAGCGATGAATAATGATATTAAATGTAAATCATATAATCAGCATACTGACAACCTTTCACAGCTCTAACAATCGAGTTTTTTGGTCCAAAATTGTATCCGAAGAGGTTTCTTTGTTGATTAGAATGTTTTTTTTTCTTTTTTGTCTCGCTCCAAGCGTTCTTTGCGCTTTTGAGCTCCAGACTTGTGTTTGAAAATATGCATCTTATATGAAAATTTTATTTTTAATTACTCTCGATGTTGCTTAATGATATTTAGCTAGAGGATTTATGAAATATTTAACAATTTGCTGAATGTGTGATTTCTATAAGGTCTCTATAAAATTTAATAACAACTGAGAGATGGAAAACATGATAAGAAATTTTTTTCTCACAACTCGCGAATGGAAAATCCAATATTTGACGTATTACGGAAGGAGAGTGGAGTTCGATCTATTACGAGATTTTATTTTAATCTGTCAACGTCAATTATATCAAAAGTCTCGATCTGCCATATGACATTTCGACATAACGTCAACAAACAACATTCGTGAATGTAAAAAATAGAATGTACAACTATTTGAAGGTTGAGAACTTTGCCATGACCATATGAATAAGAACTTCAAAAAATGCATGCAGCGATGCGACGTGCATACTTCGAAAATTCTCAAATTCCACTTTATGCGGCCTTGTGAAATCAACTTTAGACGGTCGGCAACATTCTCACACTCAATGCACAATGATAATGAATGATTGTTACTTACTCATGTGTTATTATGTCCAATCGCCACTGTTTCCTTTTTTGTTTCGCCCAATGTTGTGAAAATGACAAACGACAAACAATTACAAAGTGTTGCAATCGTAGCCAATAATCATAAATAGCGCCTACATTGAGCAAGTTCACACGCTTCAGCGTGCTGCCAGTAGTAAACAGGCTAATCAGGATTTCTTAGACGAAAGGGACGCGATGACGAGAGAAGCCAAAATGTACTAAAGAGGCTTGCACATGTCAAAACAACCAAGCAGCACGATCTACAACGAATGCATGCCCATCAGCTTCGCCTCAGAAATTTTTAGATGGCTAAAGGCAATCGTTCAACAGTCGATAGTTCAAGGGAAAAGATCATGCAAATCATGTATGGCAGATGAGAAATATGTGCTTGGTCGTCTGCACTTGACGATGGATGGAATAAGTATGATACAGGATGCGTACGGTATTTGAGGACGAGTTGAGAGTAAAATTAATTAGCTTGTATTTTTAACAAAAATTTAATGAGATTTCACGAATTTTTTATGCAACGTTAAATTAATATATGGCTATAAAGTTATTCAATAAAATCGCCATTAGCAGCAATAACCTCTTCGATCCGGGTCCGGAAACGATTACATGCCCGAATCAAATGCTCCTTGTTCATATTGACCATAACGGCATTAATAGCAGTCTTCAGCGAAGAAGTGGTATTATGAGGACGCTTATTGGTCTCACGCCCAACTACGCCCCATACGTAATAATCCAAAGGATTAAGGTCTGGGGAGCTACGTGGCCATTGGTTCGGTGTTATGTGGTCATGAAAATGTTCGGCCATCCAATCTTGTGTCACCATCGCTTTATGTGAAGGAGCAGAGTCTTGTTGAAATATGTATGGTCTGCCTCCGCTTACATTCTCTATCCAGAGTTTCACTAGCGTCTCCAAAATCTCTGTATCATTATAATTGAGTAGTCATACAAGCAAACTGCTTGAAAACCCTCCTATCTCTTATCCAAAATTGTAATGGCAGATTTAAAAAATATGTAATTATTTCCCTTGTAATTAAAATTTGTAGAATAATTTTTCTTATTTTTATATTAAATGTAACTTTATATCAATTTTCCTCTATATTAAAATTTAAATGTTTTCCTTTAATTATATTTTTCATGAAATTTAATTTTTATTACTATTTAAAATTTTCATTTTTTTACTTCATTTAAATTTCATCGCTTCATGTAAATTTTCTCCACCGCATTTAAATTTCTTTACTACATTTCGAATTCCTTTAGTTCATATAAAAATTCTATGCTTCAGTTAAATTTTGGTTTTAAAAAAAAATTAAATCTGCCCATTACAATGTAGGATGTGGAAACACTGATTTAGTGCAGGAAAACGGTGCAATACATGACGGAATGCATTCGAGTTCAGCTGAGTGGGCAGCTGATTGAATTTTACCGGTACGTGACACGGGAAAAAGAAGAAAGACAAGCTTTGATTACGGATTGTGGAGTCTGCTTAAAATCACCAACAGTGCGGACGCCGTGAGTAAAGACATTCTTCAATTTGAAACTTGAGTTGCATCTGCTTTTTTTTATCGAGTAGATTTGAACCCATCGAAATAAAAAGAATGCATAAGAACCTTACGTGTTATTAACATCAAACGAGTGTAAATTTGTTGTATCGATTCTACATTGCCCGCCAGCAATGTACGCTTGTGTTGTGTGTTAAAGCTGAGTTCGTTTGAGCGGCTTAGTTCAGTTTTCTCGCATAAATCATGCGCAGGAGCTTCAGGAACGCTAACTGATTGCTGAAACCTAATGATTCATTCATCGTTTAAAGTTAAAAGGAAGTCAGAATATCTGAAATACTTTCCTGGTGGTCGATCCAAAGTCATTGTAGTTGGCATTTCGGTATTCATTCGGGTAACCGGTAGGGATGTTGTTAGAGTGAGCTGCAATTTCCGCCACCCAGTGCTGGATAACGGTTGCAGGTTAAAGTGGTTGATGAAAATTGCCAGGAATAAGCAATGCCCGAATGCCACGAAATTGCATGACCATACGGGTTACGTAGCGTGTAGCAAACGAAAGAAAAGAAACTGGGCCGGTCTTACGTGAAAGTTGGCACAAATGAGTAAATTATTCCAAATTAAATATCCCGCGAGTGACGCAGACGGCTGGACTGTATGAAACACATCCGGGATTTCCTCATTTCACATTAAACTTTGCAACCCATATGAACGTTTTTCCTCTGGAAAACATTTTGCCTTCATGTTCAGACTTAAATCTATCATGTGATGGCGGGAAAGATGCAACATGAATGTGCCCACTTCATCCGCATCGCAATTCAAAGCAGCGGAGCTCGTCAGGATCGTAGAGAATATTATTTTTGGAAGCGGTTTTGTGTTGGCACTTTCAGAATTGTGTAAGAAATCTAAGACAATGTGTAAATCTACTTCACGTGTACAACAGATGCCGGCTTTTAGTGTTGAAAATATCTAGTTACAATTTTAGTGTGCTAGCCTTGTTAATGCAAATGGAATAATCAAAGCATGACAAATTAAGGATTTACAGTTCATGTGAATTTTAATAGAACTGAGTATATAAGAAAATTCTGCTGTCGAATAACCAATAAAAAACTTTGATTCGAAATTAGTAGAGACGGAGGAGCAATACGATGAATTCACACCCACCTACGAAAAATTAAATGTGAAGTATTTATGTAACAAAAAATTTTCCGGTAAATTTTGAATACCCTGAGGTGTCCGATCACCCGAACGTATAAGTAGTGGAAAATCGTAATATTTAAAATCCATAATAAAAGATTCCCCTTCAAATAAAAAAAAAACAAATTTTTAAATTTAAAAATAATTTAAAGAAAATATCTTTATTTAAAATTCGGAAGGAAAATTTGTCTTCCTCAAGCCAAGTCTTACCACATCACCAGCGGACGCCCGGCATGGATGATGGTAAGTACCCATTTGCTTTCTATTAAATTTTTGTTTACATGCATTTATATTTATATATACATGAACCTATTAATATTGATTTATATATATTGATAAAAAAAAATATTATTCGAATAAGATCGTTTTTTAAAGGAAATAATGAGTAATTTATTGTAAATCCGTGTAAAATTTTTTTTTTTTAAACATAATGTATGAACTGTGAAAGATTGGCATCTACAAGAGCTAACCACAATAATTATAATAATGCACGAAATTGGAGTAAAATGAATTTTCTTCTATTTTTCATCTTGTTTTTAATATCAATTTTCCTCTTTCGATAGTTAAATGCTTCTCAATATAGGTTATAAATTGGTGTGCTGAGTGCCATAGAAAAATCATACTGGAGAAATATATCAATTTCGTTGCATTAACGTTGTTCGAATAGAATAAAATGGATTGTTAAATAGCACACTCGGTCTTTCCATTTGCTCTATCAGGCCGGGTATGGGACCCGCCACGTTGGAAGGCTTTTTCGCAAAAATGGGCAGGCCATCGGACGCGCTCCACCTGTTCTTAGTTTCAAAGGCTGTTGCCGGGTTGAGTGGCCTTCCGCTCGCTTGCCCTTTAATGGCGTAGGGTTATGTGATCTGATCACATACATGTAATTCTATGACATAAATTGGTCACATCTATATTTCTCGTTTGATGGGAAGCCTCATACAAAGTATGTTTGTATGAGTTTTCCAATCAAAAGGGAAATATATGACCACTTCAACATTTGGATCTTGATCCGGTTGGGCGGGTGCGAGGGGGCGCCACATCCATTTGGTTGCCCCACTCTTATTTGTGGGCCATAAGAATTGTCGGGTAACGACGAAGTCTCCCCAAGTCCGTCTGTTTTGACTCGTTTCGACTTGTTCTTTGAACAACCAATTGCCGTCTTTAGTAGTTATCTACATTTTTACGACTTCGGTCGACCCTTTCTGTTGAGACCCGAGAATTCGTGAATGCGAAATTCTTTTGTAATGGGTCCTTGTGCTGGGGGAAAACCCCCGCCCCAGCGCATTCAGGCGCGTTCACGCGTCCCCAGACAAGACCATTCTCGGCGGGTCTTAACATCTTCTGCCGCCAAGGCAGCAGACCATTGCTGCAGTCCTGTACGGACATTTTTATACCTACTTTTCACTACAGTATGCAGCAAAGTTCACTCGAAGGCCTTGAGTAAAACAGTGTGGTGGCATAACATGTCCTTCGTTGCTGACAACACCTAAAACCATAACAGTGGCTGGACATTTTGTGTGCATAGTAACAGAGACCTCCGTAGGATTTAAACATAGCCATCTGCCATTTCTGAGATTGGTCTTTTGATCTTGGTCAACATTTTTTTCGTCGGAAAGAAACTAAACATTTGGGGCGCCTCAGGGTGTTTGATTTTGTTTAAAATAGGTTTTGATCGGAGAACTCTCTGTTTCCGTGTTCGTCCCGACATGAACTGTCCTTTGCGCATCACTTACGACTTATACCAAAGGTCTTCGTGGCCAACTCTACGAATAAGATGCTTAGAAACATGAAGCTCATTCGCAAGGACCCTCATTGATATTGAAGGGTACTCGTCTATGATCGCTTGCACTTGCTCTAAAAATTCTAAAGATTGGACAGTGTTAGAACGTTGTTCGTGGTTTTTGCGTTTTGCAACCGATTCTGTATCGCCTCCTGATGCTTCCAATTCACGCCGAACCTTATGCACGAATGAACGGGCGCAGTTAAGAAAATTAAGATCTCTAAATCTGTATGGTTCGCACATATAGCGACGATGACAGCATGTCTCTTCATTTCTTGAGTGATTTTGTAGTCCGCCATATCTTATCTGATAAGGAAAAAAAATCGCGAAGTTATAGTCACATTTATGCATTGTACACATAAGGAGATAAAATGTGTATCGTATAGAAAATGAACATGAGTATGCTGAGCCCGGTAGACCTGAGACAGTATTAGCTAATTTGTTTGCAGCCACTGGTCGCAAACTTGATTGTGGCCACGTGTAAACTCGCCAATTCAACTGCGGCACAAGCAGGACGGTAAAATAAACAAGCCAAATTTGAAAAAAAATCTGAACAATTTCTAATTTTCGGTTCGAAATTCAGTTATTATTTGCTAATTTACGATTTTCAGGAATTTTTTTGAAGCGGACGCCCGGCGTGGATGATGGTAAGTACCCATTTGCTTTCTATTAAATTTTTGTTTACATGCGTTTATATTTATATATACATGTACCTATTAATATTGATTTATATATATTGATAAAAAAAAATATTATTCGAATAAGATCGTTTTTTAAAGGAAATAATGAGTAATTTATTGTAAATCCGTGTAAAATTTTTTTTTTTTAACATAATGTATGAGCTGTGAAAGATTGGCATCTACAAGAGCTAACCACAATAATTATAATAATGCACGAAATTGGAGTAAAATGAATTTTCTTCTATTTTTCATCTTGTTTTTAATATCAATTTTCCTCTTTCGATAGTTAAATGCTTCTCAATATAGGTTATAAATTGGTGTGCTGAGTGCCATAGAAAAATCATACTGGAGAAATATATCAATTTCGTTGCATTAACGTTGTTCGAATAGAATAAAATGGATTGTTAAATAGCACACTCGGTCTTTACATTTGCTCTATCAGACCGGGTATGGGACCCGCCACGTTGGAAGGCTTTTTCGCAAAAATGGGCTAGCCATCGGACGCGCTCCACCTGTTCTTAGTTTCAAAGGCTCTTGCCGGGTTGAGTGGCCTTCCGCTCGCGTGCCCTTTAATGGCGTAGGGTTATGTGATCACATCTATATTTCTCGTTTGATGGGGAGCCTCATACAAAGTATGTTTGTATGAGTTTTCCAATCAAAAGGGAAATATATGACCACTTCAACATTTGGATCTTGATCCGGTTGGGCGGGTGCGAGGGGGCGCCACATCCATTCGGTTGCCCCACTCTTATTTGTGGGCCATAAGAATCATCGGGTAACGACGAAGTCTCCCCAAGTCCGTCTGTTTTGACTCGTTTCGACTTGTTCTTTGAACAACCTATTGCCGTCTTTAGTAGTTACCTACATTTTTACGACTTCGGTCGACCCTTTCTGTTGAGACCCGAGAATTCGTGAATGCAAAATTCTTTTGTAATGGGTGCTTGTGCTGGGGGAAAACCCCCCGCCCCAGCGCATTCAGGCGCGTTCACGCGTCCCCAGACAAGACCATTCTCGGCGGATCTTAACATCTTCTGCCGCCCAGGCAGCAGACCATTGCTGCAGTCCTGTACGGACATTTTTATACCTACTTTTCACTACAGTATGCAGCAGAGTTCACTCGAAGGCCTTGAGTAAAACAGTGTGGTGGCATAACATGTCCTTCGTTGCTGACAACACCTAAAACCATAACAGTGGCTGGACATTTTGTGTGCATAGTAACAGAGACCTCCGTAGGATTTAAACATAGCCATCTGCCATTTCTGAGATTGGTCTTTTGATCTTGGTCAACATTTTTTTCGTCGGAAAGAAACTAAACCTTTGGGGCGCCTCAGGGTGTTTGATTTTGTTTAAAATAGGTTTTGATCGGAGAACTCTCTGTTCCCGTGTTCGTTCCGACATGAACTGTCCTTTGCGCATCACTTGCGACTTATACCAAAGGTCTTCGTGGCCAACTCTACGAATAAGACGCTCAGAAACATGAAGCTCATTTGCAAGGACCCTCATTGATATTGAAGGGTCCTCGTCTATGATCGCTTGCACTTGCTCTAAAAATTTTGCAGATTGGACAGTGTTAGAACGTTGTTCGTGCTTTTTGCGTTTTTCAACCGCTTCTGTATCGCCTCCTGATGCTTCCAATTCACGGCGAACCTTATGTACGAATGAACGGGCGCAGTTAAGAAAATTAGAGATCTCTAAATCTGTATGGTTCGCACATATAGCGACGATGACAGCATGTCTCTTCATTTCTTGAGTGATTTTGTAGTCCGCCATTTCTTATCTGAAAAGGAAAAAAAATCGCGAAGTTATAGTCACATTTATGCATTGTACACATACAGAGATAAAATGTGTATCGTATAGAAAATGAACATGAGTATGCTGAGCCCGGTAGACCTGAGACAGTATTAGCTAATTTGTTTGCAGCCACTGGTCGCAAACTTGATTGTGGCCAAGTGTAAACTTGCCAATTCAACTGCGGCACGAGCAGGACGGTAAAATAAACAAGCCAAATTTGAAAAAAAATCTGAACAATTTCTCATTTTCGGTTCCAAATTCAGTTATTATTTGCTAATTTACGATTTTCAGGAATTTTTTTGAAGTGGTAAGAATTTCAGGAGAAAAATACTATAGTTTTTTATTGGTGAATAAGACCTACGAACCCCTTTAGGAAGGCCGGGCCCGGGAGGATTTCCCCCATATCCCCCCTCTCGACAGCCCTGCCTGCTGAAAAAAGGTGTAATGGTTGCTGATTGAAAAATGTCAGTCAGAGCGCAGCACTGATTCCGTATATCATATATTTTAACATATTAATCTGGTCTCTAGAGTCATGCGCAGTATGTTGTTTTTCTTGATATCACTTTTCATTTCTTCATTCTTAGGAAGGTTTTGATATGATTGCTTCGAGAAAATACCAGATATTACACAAAAACCAAAGTATCAACCCACTATATTATTGGCATGCATATAGTACTGATGCAAGACTCATTAGAAATAAAAGCTAAAGGGCAACACTCATTCAGTATTTCAATATGCGACGCTTGAATGGATAAACAGTAGCAGTAGCCATCAAAAGTAGAAAACTGCCATGTTGCCTACGTTGCCAATGCAGTTGCAACACCTTAGTTTCCACGATACGAAGTTTTATCAGTATCTCAGCAAATATGCGTTAATTTCTTCCCATCGATAACTCTCTGCAGATAAGAAATGGCTTTTCTTAGGCATCACACACATGCTCGTCTGTAAGCGCAATGGTGACTAATTTGAGCTTAAATACCTTATCACCGGGTATCAGAGCAACTGATAAGGTGCGGGGCTTTCCGCCTGAAACAATCGTGATTGAAATTTGTATTCTCATTACTAATTTACCCGAAGAATGTAGTTATCGCGACCTTACGACTACTTGAATAGCTTCATTACATCTCTTACCTTATCCACGACGATAATCGCGGCTGCCAAGATATCAAGTATTTTGCTGAGAGACTAGACTATGCTAGCTTGCAAGATCTAGACAATCCGAGCGGGCAAGTTTCGAGGCAATCGTGTCTAAAGTGCAACAATTTCAGTATTATTTTATTCGCGACGAAAAACATTCAGCGACACTCACAACAATTTGTCGCGAGCTTTATTTTGATATTCGTGGAAATTAGTTGGAGTGTGGGCGGAGAAAAACATTGAGTCGTAGAAAATTTTCTGCTTTTAGGAAAAATTAAAATTTTTCATCAGTGATTTTTCTCGCGAAAATTTTGGTGGAGTGTGGTGTCTTCATTTTAGCTAAATATCTATGAGTCAGCGTTGTTAATATTTCACTGCGCTTGGTTCTCGCGTACCACGTGAAAAATTTTATTTATTGATTTGGGGAACAAGTTGCACGACCTTGTGGGTGAGCATGGGTGAGAAGTGTGACCACGACTACCGAAACGATCATCCCAATCATCATCACAAATTCGATGATGATGGAACTGAAAGTGATGCGCGATCAGATGATTCGTTCGCCTCAGATCCGAGTTCTTCGATGAAAATTTCTTATTCAGTGAATTCAGCAAGTGAATACGCTTTTGCTCTTCGTTCAGCGGAAAAGGCCGGGAAGCAGTTATCGTTTGTGCAGAAAATGCGAATTAAATTCGAGAATATTGAAAGTGAATTAAAGTACAGACCACCGCCGCGATTTCTACCTGAAATTCCGCCAAAACCAAAGCGAAAAAGTGAAATAATTCCCGTGATGTCTGAAGAGGAAGTAGATGAAGATGGTGCCGTTGTTAATTCGGAAGATGAATTTGAAGATTTCAGTGAAGCTGAAGTCAATAATAATGAAGTTGTGGACGGAGTTGATAAGGAGATAAGTGAAAATGGCGAAGCCGAAAACAAATTTCGTGTGGAGCTGCAGGTACCCGAGATTTCCGTAGATGATGCATGCGATGAAACCGAGAGTGAACACAATCAAGCGAGTGGCGGTGATAGTAGTTATCTTCATGATAACGGTGTTAATACCCTTCGCAGTGGTGCTCTGAGTTCCAGGTAAGAATTGAATTTTATTTACGCTCATTAAACGTTCACATTAGCGATAACATGTTAGATTCAAGTATCAACGCTACCAACGATAAGCAAGTGCCAGTGGTTTGAGACTGGTTTTCTTGTGTGATGAAAGGTTTTGTCGAATATCTGCTTCACTTCTGATCGAGTTGAAACCAGAACCATTGAATCTGAATATTCTGATGGATGAAGAATGTATTAAAATCATTTTTGATTTCTTGTCCTTCATTGCGTACATATGACGGCATTGATGACGGCTATGAACATCTTTAAAAATAATAGCGTTTAAGAGATTGTCGTAAACAAATTTAAATGGCCATCATTCTTTACCGACCACGTCAGAAATCGATTATTTAAGCACATATATTGGCCATTGATTTTACGTAAGTTGCTGGCTGTAAATGAACGAAGACGGGTTTTGACATAGCGAAATTCAGAATAAATTAAGTATAATATTTTGTTGCTTTGGACTTTGTGCTGAATTGAGTTTTTACGCGACACCAGAGAGTAACTAGACCTTCTGCGCTTTCATGCGTTTTATTTCATGATTCGTTGCATGAGACATGGATTAAATTGGATCTGGCTGAAATTATTTATTTTTGCGATTTCTATTGTAGCTTCAAAAACTCCTAAGATGCATAAAATAAAATTTATGGAATCGGTACCAAATCAAGTTTTGCCCATTTTAGTTTTGATTTATTAATAAGTAGTTGTCGTCGAATCTTTTCAAAGTGGGAAACTGATTTTCATAGATTTCAAAAATTTGATTTCATCCTCTTTCAGGTCTTTGTAAAAAAAAATTTTACATAGACCTACTAGTTTCGCGACCTGTCTGTCCGTCTGGCCATGCGTCTCAGCAAGTTTGCTCAGAAACTACAAACTTCGTGAAAAGGTCAGAAATGATGGTCTCTCAAAAGTTTTTGTATTGCCAAAAATTTAAAAATTTTTTGAGGGGGGTCCCCCCTAGTAACGTTGTAGCCCTTAACATTTTTTTACCAAAGGTAGTCGAATTGGGTATCAAATGAAAGGTCTTAATTAGAACTATAATAATCTGAAAAAAGTTCATTTTATGCATCAGGGGGACCACGGGGTGGCAAAATGTACCAAAATATTGTCTCCCCACTCGCGATTGGACATCTTTGAACCGAAAAATCTGAAAATAATCACGAAGGTGAGCCTTAATGAGCCCAAGGGCAACAAATACCTCAGATATAAAAATTCGCCCAACTTTGTCAACAATAGTATGATTTGTAGACTTTAAATTTTTGCACAAAAAATCAAAGCGGTACACTTAAACTTCTTAAAATTGTTATTGTATAGGTTGTTATATGATCTTAATGCTCACAAAATTTCATGGAAGCCATTTCAATTGAATGGAATCACAACAACAATAACACGTATTATGGTTGATGTATATTTGAAATTGTGCCAACACTGGAGAAACTAGACAACTGGCAACAATGGATGCCAGTCGTGAAATGCAGTCAGTCGAGCACGCCAGCGAAGCCGAGGAGACGTGTGTTGCTTACGGATAGTAATTAATTAAATAAAAAAGCTAAATTGGTTGAGCTCGATTGGTTTTATTCATTACCCATTCTGACAGTTAGAAGTGGGATCAGTCATAAAAGCGATTAAAACAAAAAAAGAGATACAAGACATGTGCCGCGAGCGTGGGCTGCCGATGTTGGGAAATAAACCCGAATTAACGAAAGGGTTACTGCAATCAGATTTCCCAGAAGCAAGCAGCATTCCAGGGCAGATGACCGAAGTTCAAAATGTGCGAAATTTAAGTGTCAACGCGAGTGGTCTGGCGACGAAATCACCCTAACGGAGGAGACGGGCACACCCCGAGAAGCCGAGGAGGTGATGCATGAGCATGAGGCACCACGGCGATCAAATCTTCAACAGCGTGAACGCACTTTGCTTGAAAGGGAGCGGGCATTGCTAGAATCAACATATTGACAAACGAGAACGTTTTTCTCCGTCCGCGACACTGCGGAGATGTTGCCAAGTTTTGACCCGAACAAGCGCAAATCAGGGTAACGGCTGAGAAGGCTGCTTAGGGAGTATCGGCTCTGAGTCAACTTATGGCCAACGCAGGGGGACATAGCCCCACAATAAGACACCTTTTAATGAGTGCTGTAGGCTGAGTGATACTATACAGAGCAGGAATAGGGGGCGACGCTCTCAGTAAGGAGATATACCGAAAACGCTTGGCACAGGTACAGAGAAGAGGAGCACTGAAGTTTGGATCTTCGTCTCCGACAGTCTCTGATTCGGCGTTGAAAGTAATTGCAGGCGTGATACCTGTTGCCCTCCTTGCTAGTGAGCGCCACGCTGTTTATCTGCATCGAAACAGGAATTTGAGGTTGATGGTTGTTCGCGAGGAGAGACAGTGCTTACTCAACAATTGGCAGTAGGCTTGGGTGAATTGCATGAAGGAAAGGTGGACCGTGCGCCCCATCCTGGATGTGAGATCGTGGCTAAATCGAAGGCATGATGAGACTGACTTCTATCCAACCCAGCGGGTATGGGTGTTTTTAGTCTTACCTGCACAAGATTGTCGGTTTTGACCAGGAGTCGTAGACAATGTGTGCCAAAAATTTTGTGCATGCACAAAATGGGACAAGCTGCGAAGAGACCTCTACAGGGAGACGGGAGAGCTCACCCGGGATAATATAGTTGCGGTGATGCTCGAGTTGGTTGACAAATGGAGCCAGGTGGCATATTATGTTCGAGCAGTCCTAAAATATAAAAGGAACTCACAGACTCAGGGCTGGGGCTCGCTTGTCTAGTAATTCCTCCTTCTCTTTCCCCTCTCGCTCGAAGAGGGATCCCCAACCTTGAAGGGTCCTCACTGCGTAACGAAACGAGACCTGACCCGAACTAATGTGTCAAACGGTTCCAGGCTTGGCTCTCAGGTTGACAGGGGATGTATTTACGGGTAGTGCAGTCGCGTTCTTGCAAGCATGAGAGTCCCACAGTATATGTGTAAATGACATTCACCGCCCCCAACGACAAAAAGAAACATTCAAATAAAACACCTTTCCTACAATTTTCATGAAAATTCACGGAACATTTTATTGTCTAGCTTGATTTGAATAAACATAAACGATCCACCATCATGTGTTCTTGTACTTCCCTATAATTGAAATGGCTACATGTATATCATTTGATAATGATTTTATTTCTTTGAAATTTTATGGACGGGTCTTATGTCAGTGACTATAATTTTAAGAAGTGCAAGGGTACCAATCTAATATTATGGACCAGAATTTAAAATTCACAAATCATACTATTATTAACAAAGTTAGGTGAACATCGATTTCTGAGGCATTTGTTGCCCTTATACTCATAAGGTCCTAACTCCATGATTATTTTTTGATTTTTCTACTCAAAGGTAACCAATCGCGAGGAGTTAGGGGGAGGTGACACAAATTTCTCATAATTTGCCTCCCTCTGGGCTACTTGATGCACAAAATGATATTTTTGTTTCAGGTTTTAAAAGTTATATTCATAACCGTTTATTCGATAACCCACTCAACTACCTTTGATAAAAACTTTTTAAGGGTCCTCCGGTATAAGAGGGGACCGACTGACTTTGGTAAACAAATCTTTCCATGGGTTACTCCGGTGTGAGAGGGGGAAATCACGAAATTTTCGATAAGACATAAACTTTTGAAAAACCACCACATCGTCATTTCGACAAAGTTCGATCTTTGTAGCCACAATAGTTACTGAGGAAACTTGCTAAGACAGACAGACAGGATGCAGAACTAGTAGATCCTTATAACATTCTTTTTACAAAGCCTTAAAAGAAGTGCGAACGATTAAAATGAAGTAAGAATCGTTTTTCTGTATTTAATATTCATATCTTGTAAACGTTCGCTACATTTATTATTTGTAATGAGTTTTAGAAAATAATTTTTTTACACCACCAATCGCATCCTGTCTGTCCGTCCGTCCTTATGTCACAGCAAGTTTTCTCGTAAGCTACATTAGCTAGAAACATAAGATTTGGTGAATAGGTCAAAAGTAGTGCCCTCTTGAAAGTTGCAGCATAAAATCATTTTTATAAGGTTTTAAGAGGGAACTCCCCATATACGAGTAGGGGGTGACCCTTAACAATTTTTTACCATATGTGGTCGACGTGAGTATCAAACCAAAGGTATTGATGAGAGCTTTCTTAAACTGACACTTTTCACTTCAGGAGGGGGAGGGGGAAATACACGAAAAATTTGAAAAAATCCTGAAAGTAGGTCATTATGAGTGCAAAGGCAACAAATATCTCATAGGTCAAAACTCCATAAAATTTGTTGATAATAGTACATTTTACGAATTTAACGTTTTCACCTATAAAATCGAGAGGTGACCCTGAAATTAGTCAAAAATTGGTAACTGGAGTTTCTAATGTTAAGTGCATGCTATTTTTAAGAAATGATTTCTAACATTGATATATCATCATAACAACCCAAACATTGAGGTCCGCACCCTTAAAAATAAAATGGTGGCAAACCAAAATACATGAAAACCATATGTTAATTTTCGAGCTCAAATCATGGAATCTACTCGTATGTATGAGTTAAGTTTTGATATCACAGCCACAGAAAAAAAAAACGTGGGGTATACTTTTGATGCCATATGTCATACTCGTAGGCTTTGGCCAGCTGAGCACGAACCCCGGTCCAGAATTGAGCCATCACGTCCTGATTTTTTTCTTACCTCAAAAAATGGGTTAAAAACATAGAAAAACGTGGAAAATAGTCTCCTAAAATTTGGAAAAAATTTATTTTTGTCATTTAAACCTATATTCATATAAATTGAGAGCTTCTGAGTATGTCCCCTTGACCAGAATTAAGCGATCATGTCCTGATTTTTTTCTAGCCTCAAAAAATGCGTTAAACCCGAAAATCGCGGAAAAAACACTCGTGAAATTTGCAAAAAAAATATTTTTAACCTTTGAAAATATATTCGTATGAATGAAGACCTGCTGAGCACGAATCCGTGCCAACATGTCCTGATTTTTTTCTAACCTCAAAAAATGGGTTAAAAACAGTGAAAATCGACGAAAATACATTGAAACACTTTTTTCACCTTTTAACCTATATTCATACGGATTTGGACCAGTTAAACATGAATTTGTGATCAGATTTAGATCATCACGTCTAGATTTTTTCCTAACCTCAATAAATAGTTTTAAACCAGTAAAAATCGGGAAAAATACATTGAAAACATTTTCTTTCACATTTTAACCTTATTTCTGTTAACCTAAAATTCTGATCAGATTAAGCCAGCCCCCCTAGTCCCCCTCCTTTCTAAATCCGGCGCTGTTCAAATCAAATACCTCAAAACCTCATAATACATAACCATCAACCCATACTTAAAAACCTGAGACCTGTCACCTTATTACCCAATTACCCGTTTTGAATATCCATGTCCAAAAATCCTGATGATTCAGAGCTTTATACCCAATAATTTACTCCTAATAAATTTTAATTCCAACAACCTTAATGCCCAAAACCGGATGCCTAATAAACCTAACCCATAATCACAAAATCACACCCAAGACCCGAATTGAATAACTTGAATAACCTTAAACTTTGAAACTCAATACCCTGATTAAGTGACCGAAATTACTAAAATACAAAACCCTATTGCAATCACGACCTGTGTCCGTCCGTCCGTCCGTCTGTATGTCACAGCACTTTTTCTCCGAAACTATAAAAGCTACAGCAATGATACTTAGTGGACAGGTCAGAAGTGACCTGTCAAAGGGGTTTAAGGGAGGTCTCCCCATATAGCGAGGTGACCCCAAAAAAAAAATTTTCACCATTGGTAGTCAAGTAGGGTGTCATTGGAAAGGTTTTAATGAGATCTTTTCAAAACAATTGCCTTGTTAATACCGTGAGGAGCAGGGGAAGGGGAAATGTATGAGCTTTTCGCGAACCCCCCTCGCGATTGGACACCTTCCATCCGAAAAATCTGAAAAAAATTATGAAAGTAGGGCTTTATGAGTACAACAACAGCATATACATGAGAAGTCGAAATTCACTCAACTTTATTAGTAATAGTATGATTTACCGATTATACGTTTTCTTGAATAAAATCTCAATGGTACCCTTAAATCCAATAAAGATCGAATGATACTTAACGAAGTTATTGTAATTTAAATTTTATGTATTACTATGGAACAGTATGCGCTGTATTACTATGGAAACATATGGCTATGGAACGATATGCGCTTTTTACCGACTCAGACACTATAGTTTTGCTAGGATTTGCATGTGAATTTCAGGAATGATAGGTATCATGAATATCTTTGAGAGTCGGTTCAGATAGAAGTATCAGTAATCGTAAAACAAAATAGTGGCTGTTTTAAATGCGAAGATTGAATAATTTTGAGTTATTTTTCCCCAACTTCAACGTTTAAGGTGCATGCTTTGAACACTGGATCAATTTAATGAATGACTGAAGATGAGTACCTACAATTAATACTCATACGTGAAACAAGTCGAAGAGGCAGGAGAGAGCCCCTAGCAAAAGTGCTTTCTAACCATTCTAGGATTCGAAAAAATTGGCCATGAATCGATGATTACAGTACAGGGGAGATATGAGTATCAAATGAAAGTTATGGGAGCATTTCAAAACAGTTCTTAAACTGACAGTTTTTGCTTCAATGGGGGCACAGGGGGCAAAAACATGAAAAATGTGTTTCCTCCCTCGCGAATGGACACCTGTGATCTAAAAAATCTGAAAAAATTATGAAGGGAGATATTTATGGGTATAAAAATAACAAATACCTCAGAAGTTAAAACTCGTTCAACTTTGTTAATATTAGTGTGATCCTCGAATTCCGCATTTTCTCTAATGAAATAGTCTTTGACATGTTTCTCGATTTTATTCGATGCTGGTGACTGAATTTTGTAGATTGAGAACAAAACCCTTCTGACATGAGCGTAGGTCTGTCCACCTAACTTATTTTACGACTATATCTCGTTCTCTTATCCTCAAAAAATCTTTTTACAGATTTTCTTCCCGATTAATTTCTTAGCTTTGGATTTGTCTCTCTTTTAAGTGACCAGCAATAGTCAGCAAACATATGGTCATCCCATCGTCCTTGATATCGGTTTTGGATGACTTTAATGTCTTGGTGAAAGCGGTCTTCTTGTTCTTCGTTGTAGTCACTGAGATTGTCGGGGAAATCATCGATATGGGAGCCTAAGTAATGTAATTTTAAACTCATTAGGCATCCTAATATTCGAAAATTGTTAACCATTTTCTTAACTATCTCTTTGTACTTAGGACTTTTATTATTTCCTAAAAAGTTTGTTGCAACTTGTTTAAAACTAAGTCTAGCAGATTTTTCAATCTCGTCCATTTTCGTAACGAATATTGTGTCCTGAAACAATAACCTTGTTTGTGGGCCGTCCAACACCCCTGCCTTGATTTTTGCATCAGAATATTTTGGAAACTTTTGGAACAAATACTGGAAATATTGGCCATTTTTATTTAATGCTTTTACAAATTGCTTCATGAGCCCAAGTTTTATGAGAAGAGGAGGAATAAGTACTTTTTCTGCATCTACTAAGGGCGTAAAGATTACATTTTCTTCACCAGGGGTAAATGTTTCTCTTGCTGACCCAATTTTTTTTTTATAGTGATTCCCTCTATCTCTACTGTTCCAAAGGCATAAATAGCAGGATAACTCGTAAAGCCAGACTGTTGGCTAAGCAATATCGTTAAGATTTTCAGGTCCCTGCAGATTTTCCCATTGTGATCAACATATTTTATTTTTTCTAAAAGCTTCTTCATTTTATCAAAATGTTCTTTTATAACTGAGGTATCTGCAATTCGAACAGGAGCATATACGTTAGTATTGTGCAATAAAACTGCCTTGATGCTTCGCTTAGAAGAATCTAAACCAAATCTCCAATCAATAGGATTATAAAGGTTTCCCTTTAACTCATTTATTAAGCCTTTAATATTAGTACAATATGCAAGTGACAAATCACCATCAACTTTGAAATTTCGTAAAATGAAACTCTAGTTTCTAGCTTGGGCAGATTTCTTTTCTTCAAAAATGAAGCAAGTTGCTCTGCACCATCTTTGGCTAAGTCTAAGTCTCTAACTAGATCGTTGAGTTCTGACTGTGATATGGGTACTGGTTGTGGTTTACGATTGTATAGTAGATATATATATATATATATATATATATATATATATATATATATATATATATATATATATATATATATACACATATATATATATATATATATATATATATATATATATATATATATATATATATATATATTCACTACTTCTTCGTTGTAGCAACCACTACACCCCCTCTTGGGGCTTTGCTTAGAGATAGTTAGAGTATTTCATTTTCATGACCGTATTGATTGTTTCAGAAGCTGGTTTGGTCAGTACCACGCTCCCGTGTGCCTGCTCAGCTATGATATGATCTGATTAAATCAGTACATATCACCACTGAGTGAACACTCATAGTCTGTCCGAAAAACGCCCTGAACTAAATCACGTTGCTCTCAACGAGATTTGAACCTGGGACCTTCGGCTTATGCGTTCATGCTCTCACCACTAGACCACACAGACCACTATTCACTACTATCTACACTCGTCAGTTGATTCGTACTCATCATTATCTGATAAGGTAGAATCATCTACTTCCATAGCATCAGCAACCGCCACATTACTTACTTCAGTAGATGAAACAGTTTCAATTGGTCTTGTTACTGTCAAAAAATCTGTATAAGTCATGCGACTTTTATTCTTTCGGTTATTACCAAATTTGTCATCTACAACATTCATACAGAGGAAACATTCACTTTCACAAGAAAGTCTATTCCACATCACAGCTCTGGTATACTTCACGGCCTTCTTACGTGAGTTATACAACATTATTTTGAAAGAATTGCAAATGATGTAGGGAACCCAATCTGTATTCTGGTGCAGTAGCTCTAGACCGAAGGTATCTTTATAAAGATTCTTAATCTTATCTGTTATAGCTATTCGCGTTTTGATAAATGCATATTTACAACAAATATAACAAAACATATCACATTTTTTATCGCAGTGATAAACTGCCCTTGTAGCCTACGCTTTTTTTTTTGTAGCATTATACTCAACATGCGCCAAGTTATCCACACATGAAGAGCTACGGTCGCTGAATGACGACGATTGCGAGCCCGCTTTCACACCCTGACCAATCGCCGATATTGGGTTTCCGAGTCCCTGCATCGTGATTCTCTTCCTTCTACCTGCCATGACGGCATAAAAGCCGTGTTCCAGGAACTTAGCCGGATAATGGAGCAACTCCATTGCCCACCATCACCGCGTGGAGCTGCCCTGGATCCAGGTAGAAAGCGATATAACCTTAAGCTAGTTCCTTTTTTTCTGAACAACGGTAATTGGTTTTATTCAACTGGGGTTTTAGGTATTAAAATATTGAATTCCAACAATGCGGCTTAGAAAAGCATAATAAAACCAACTCTCACGCAAAAACCACGTGCGCCGTATTTGATTTAAATTTATTGCCAATAATCCAATCACCTCAACATCCCCAGTGTATGCAATTTAATGTAAGTTACTTGTACAGGATTATCCATTTCGTAATTGGGAAAGTATAATCCTGCCATTTGACATCTGTCAAAATTAAATGTCATCCCAAGCGTGTTTTTTTTAGTTGAAGGTTTTTTATTTAGAAATATGAATCGTTTAACAGTCGAAGAACGCGTTAAAATTATTAAATTTTATTATAAAAATTGTGATTCTGCTGTATCAACATTTAGAGCTTTAGGAGCCGATTACGGTCGACATAATCGACCTACACAGCAAACAATTTCGAACGCAGTGAGAAAATTTGAAGAGACTGGATCGGTTATTGATATTGCAAGGTCTGTGCTTCATCGCAACATTCGATCTGCTGAAAATATCGCTGTCGTAGCTCAAAGTGTGGAGGACGCCCCAAATTTGTCGATTCCTCGACGTACTCAACATTTGGGCTTGTCTTACGGCTCATTGTGGTAGATTTTGCATTGGGATTTGCATCTCCATCCGTACAAAATCCAACTCACTCAAGAACTTAAGCCTCAAGACCATACACAACATAGAATGTATGCAAATTGGGTGATTGAACAACAAGCCATTGGTTACGGTTTTTCGAACAAGATTTTCTTTAGTGTTTACGTAAATAAACAGAATTGCCGCATATGGGGCTCTCAAAATCCTCAAGTGATTGCAGAAAGGCCTTTGCATCTGGAAAAAGTGACCGTTTGGTGTGAATTATGGTCTGGTGGTGTTATTGGCCCGTATTTTTTTTTGAAAACGATCAAGGAAGAGCCATTACAGTCAATTCTGACCGCTATGGCCGGATGTTAACCGATTATTTTTGGAGAGAAATTGAAGATTTTGATCTGGAGAACATGTGGTTCCAACAGGACGGAGCCACAAGCCACACAATACAGGCTCGTCGAGCACTTTTGCAAGAGAAATTTCCAGGACGCGTAATTTCGAGATTGAGTGATGTCAATTGGCCCGCAAGATCCTGCGACCTAACACCTTTTGATTTTTTTATGGAGCTATGCGAAAGATCGTGTTTACACAAACAATCCTCAAAATCTTGAGCAATTGAAAACCCATATTCGTGAAGTTATGGGCGAGATATTGCCGGAAATGTGCCGAACAGTCATTGAAAATTACCTCAAAAGGATTGAGGCCTGTAAGAGGTTCCGTGCAGGACATTTGAATACTGTTGTGTTTTACGTATAATGGCAAGGTTCAATTTTAATATTGAATGAAAAATTTTGTTTCCATCTGAACATTTTATGTGTCTTTTTAGGGTTTTGTACTAAAATACAAAACCCTATTGCAATCACGACCTGTGTCCGTCTGTCCGTCCGTCCGTCTGTATGTCACAGCACTTTTTCTCCGAAACTATAGAGGCTAAAGCCATGAAACTTTGTGGAAAGGTCAGAAGGGTGACTTCTTGAAAGTTCAATGGTGAAAAAAATTTTCAAAGAGGTTTAAGGGGGGTCTCCCCATATAGGGAGTTCACCCCACAAAAAAAAAATTTCACCACGGGTAGTCGAGTAGGGTGTCATTGGAAATGTCTTAATGAGATCTTTTCAAAACAGGTCTTAAAATTGCCTTATAAGTACCGAGGGGGGCAGGGGAAGGGGAAATGTACGAACTTTTCGCGTACCCCCTCGCGATTGGACACCTTCCATCCGAAAAATCTGAAAAAAATCAAGAATGTAGGCCTTAATGAGTACAACAACAACAAATACATGAGAAGTCGAAATTCACTCAACTTTGTTAGTAATAGTATGATTTACCGATTTTATGTTTTCTCGAATAAAATCTTAATGGTACCCTTAAATTCAATAAAAAACAGATGACTATTTATAAGATTGATCTTTTATGAAAGTTTCATAAAGATCGAATAGTAGTTGACGAAGTCATAGCGATTTGAATTTTCCTGTATTACTATGGAACAATGTGCCCTGTATTACTATGGAAACATATGGCTATGGAGCCATATGCGCTATTTACCGACTTAGACACTACAGCTTTGCTAGGATTTGCATGAACATTTCAGGAATGATAGGTATCTTGAGGATGAGTACATACAATTGAAACAAGTCGAAAAGGCAGGAGAGAGCTCCTAGCAAAAGGGCTTTGTAGTGATTCTAGGATTCGAAAAAATAGGCCATGAATCGATGCTTACAGTACAGAGGAGTGGCCCCTGAAAAAAATTTCATGAAAGGTAGCCGATATGAGTATCAAATGTAAGTTCTCTATGAGAGCTTTTCAAAACAGTTCTTAAACTGACCGTTTTTGCTTCAGTGGGGGCACAGGGGGGGAAATACATGAAAAATGTGTTTCCTCCCTTGCGAATGGACACCCGTGATCTAAAAAAATCTGAAAAAATTATCAAGGGAGATATTTATGGGTGTAACTTTAACAAATACCTCAGAAGTCAAAATTCATTCAACTTTGTTAATAAAAGTATGATCCTCGAACATGATGTGTTTCTTAATTTTATTCGTTGCTGGTAACGGCATTTTGTAAGTTGAGTACAAAACCCTTCTGACATGAGTATAGGTCTGTCTACCCAACTTGTTTAGCTTTACTTTCCCAAGCGTAAAATGGATAACCCTATATTTCAGAAACTGCGTTTGCGTCTTGGATCTTCCAATACCCGTTAGTATAAATATATTAGAAAAAAATCAGGACATTATGGCTCAATTCTGGTTGCGGATTCATGCTCAGTAGGTCTCAATTCACATGAATATAGGTTTAAATGTTAAAAATAAATTTTTTTCCGGATTTCTCGTGTGTATTTTCCACGATTTTCTCTGTTTTTAACGCATTCTTTGAGGTTATAAAAAAAAATCAGGACATTATGGCTTAATTCTGGTCACGGATTCGTACTCAACAGGTCTCGATTCATATGAATCGTTCAATAAGTCCCGAGACTAACACAGAGATGGTGCCAGTAGTACCAAACTGGCCACGAGTGCGAACCTTTACAAGAAACGTCTAAAAATTTCACGTCGATCGGATCACAAACAGCAGAATTATCGAGGTTAGAAAAAGCGAGTTTCGCGTGTTGATAAAACATTATTTTTAATGGGTAAAAACACCGCAGAAGCCCAGCAATGGCTTGAAAAGCATTATTCGGACTCCTCCCCATCAAAACGAACGATTTGCCGTTGGTATGCTGAGTTTAAACATGGTCGTATGGACACAAACTATGCGGAACGTTCGAGTAGGCCATTGGAAGCCGTTACACAGGAAAATGTCAGTGAAGTGTTGAAAGTTGTAATGAAAAATTGCTAAGTGAAGGTCCGTGAGATTCCAGAAATGACATAGATATCATCTGGAAGCGTATTTACAATCCTTCATGAAAATTGAGCATGAAAAAGGTTTTTTCTACGTGGGTGCCGCGATTGCTTTCAGTGGAACAAAAACAGCAACGAGTCGACGATTCAGAGATTGAACGAATTGGGCTTTGATTTGCTTCCACACCCCCCATATTCACCAGATTTACCCCCAGCGACTACTGGCTCTTTGTTTATCTCAAAAAATGCTCCAGGAAAAAAAATTTGTCTCGAATGAGGTGGTCATTACCGAAATTGAAGCCTACTTTGAAGCAAAGGATAAATCCTTCTATAAACATGGTATAGAAATGTTGGAAAGGCGTTGGAAAGATTGTATCACCCTAAAAGAAGATTATATTAATGAATAAAAATGATTTCAAAAAAAAAAAATGTTGTTTTCGTTATTAGTCTCGCGACTTATTGAACGGTGTGTTAGGTTTAAAGGTTAAAAAAAAATTTTTCCGAATTTCATGAGTGTATTTTCCGCCATTTTTGGTTTTTAACCTATTTTTTGAGGTTAGAAAAAATAGGACATGATGGCTCGATTCTGGTCACGGATTTGTGCTCAGCAGGTCTCAATTCATATGAATATAGGTTTAAATGTCAAAAATAATTTTTTTCCGAATTTTACGAGTGTATTTTTCACGATTTTCTCTGTTTTTAACCCATTGTTTGAGGTTAGAAAAAAATCAGGACATGATGGCTCAGTCCTGGACCCGGATTCGTGCTCAGCAGGCCAAAGACTACGGATATGACATATGGCATCAAAGGTATACCCCACTTTTCTTTGTTTGGCTCTGTATTCAGAAGTTTGATTTTATAGTAATTTTACAATACCCCTCTGGCAGGAGCACTCTCCTGCGACTTTGACTTGTTTAGTTTGAGTACAAAATCCTTCTCCATCTTGTTTTACTTAAAAAATTAAATCGAATAAAAAGGTGAAGTTCCTCTGAGTTCACACATGATTCTCTTATCTAACAATCAGCTTAACTGATAGGTAAGGTACTTTTTTGCGAACACAAATATTTATGTGTGTACTAATTGTTATGTTTGCCTGACAAAAATGTTACCATTTTGCGAGAATTTAGTACGCTGTCCGAGTTCACGTTAGCAAGAATTGTAGTGCGTTATTTTGAGCGGCTCAAAAATTTAAGGATACTGAGTCCAAACGGCCCGTCCTAGTATTAAATCTATGAGAACGGCTGCTATAAAATTTTCCCGTCATGCTATAGCATCGGTTTTAAATGAACAATTCACCTGTTCGTTAATTGATGTTTATCGTCTTGTCACTGTGATCATAGGTGAATACATTGTGTGGTAATGACATCACCTTAAATATCGTCTATCCCTACCTGTGAATTTTCTTTTATATCAAGTGATCACGTAATTTACGAGTGTTAAAATATGTCATACACAAGTACGTCGAACGTTGGAGTTTATTAAAGGCAATTTCAATTCGCGAAATTGTTTCGTTTTTGCCAATAGATAATTATCAAGGCTTTAACTATTTTTATTCATATGAATCATTCGCATACGAATATGAGAAGAGTCGACGGCTATGCGACATTAAGGTTAGTGTGGGTTTGTTATAAATCTATGCAAAATCTAGAATTGTTTGTTTAGCCAATGGAAATCATGTGTATAATGAGTTGTTTTGTGTATTTTGAGCTCTGATATTTAATATGTAATGTTTGTTAGATGAATGCAAAAGCGTGTAGTCTACTTATCAGCTAGACTGATAGAACTTGGACTACAATGGATGAATGTTATGATTATGGTAGAAATATTTTAAGTTAGTCATAGTTGTTTAGATACTAGACAGTGGTTTTAGTTGACTGTAATTTTATCTTTATAGTTTTTCTTTAGTAACATTTAAAAAGAGCTTAATTCAATTTTTACACCTCATAATTACAACACCATTCGAATTCTTTTCTGAACTTCATCCAATCTAATGAATATACATAATTACGATATAAAATTTTCTCTTATTTCACTTTTTACGTTTATTTAACGCACTGAATCTCAGAATACATTCACGAGCCGCTTCTTCAGCTATTTTAATAATAACTCTATTGTAAAAAAAATTATCTTATGCATGAGAACTGAAAGCTAGCGAAGATATAATGTTTCGTTAAAAATGTCTGCAAACAAACGTGATATTTGCATCTTTTCACGCGTGCTGAACAAACGAAAAACATATGAGTACGAATAAAAAACAACTTGTTACTATGGGGTATGTTTTTGTGTCGACCTTATGCTTAAAAAGTAGAATTTGGGAGTTTTTCGTGATAAATACTTTTAATAATGCATGAGTGCTTATCTTAAATGACGAGTCATCAATTAGTGAGGTGAACATGATGTGAAATTTACGACACTTCCTCATCATGGCCTTGGATTTAGACAACTAAGTAAATCGCCTCTATTTTTATCGGGAATAAATACTGAAAATTGAAAATAATATCTTTCAATAAAATTTCAACGAATTTAAGTAATGATAAAATGTAGCTAGAACTCACGATTTGAATTTGATGAATATTAAAAATTGTGAATACTGATATCGTATGCGTATTAACTTAACCAGTTTTAAATAACCAAACAATATGTATTCACGTTGCGATAGTATTTCTTTCTGAAACATAAGAAAATGAGTTTACCTGCACGTCGGACAGACTAGATTGTTGAGTTTGTTTTAATGTCTTTCGAAATTGAAGCAATTTATTTAAAGGAATTTCTCTGTAAACTGGGCATCTCGTTCTGGGAAAGCTGTCTAAGCCATTTCTTGCTTAGATATTAAATAAATCTTATTCTATTTAATGGCAAACGGCCAATAAAAAATATTTCCGCTGCTTTATAAAATATTGAAGATTTTCTGGAGAATTAATACATGAGACGGTTGTTTATTCGGGGGACTGTGTACGTAAAAGAAGAATTCCATTTCATTAGTACCTGTATGATTAAATCTTTTTTGTTTTCATAAAACTTCAAGGTTGGAAATTAAGTAATTGAACAATAAAGAAACGAAAAAATCAATATAATTATAGTTCTGCTAATTGCATGAACGAAATTGTCATCTGTAAGTAGCAACAATTAAAACTAAATATTTAAAGAACGTTTACGTACTTTGAGTTTCACACTATAGTACAAATAGTAACGAAAATAATATCAATCAATCAATATTTTGGTTTTTCAAGAACATTTACAGGTGAATCAAATTTGTAGAATATTCAATTCCATTTCAAAAGCATGTTTGGATTAGTAATTTTCCGTGAAACATTCTAATATCTGCCACATCATCTTGATCAAATCTAAATGTTTGGCCCTTATAACCACAGGACTTTAAGGAATGTGACCCGGGTTTCACCATCTCCTTCATTAATCATGTCAGTAACGCTCACATATCTATATTCCATAAGATGTAATCACCAGAGTTAAATGCTTCACTGTAGTAGAACTGTATCCAGCTTCATTTTCAGATTCTGAATCAGTCAACACATCCTCCAAAACAAGCTCTGGCTTGTTTTCATAAATAATTCTTCCGATGCTAAAATGTAGACAAAAATCATTCTCGCAAAGGCAGCCTAGGGGCTGTCCATTAATTACGTAAGAGGCTTTGGGTGGTTTTTAAACCCCTCCCTCCCCCATGTAAGATACAGTAAGATTTTGTGAGACCCCCCTTCCCCCTTGATAACAAGCGTAAGAGGTTAACTTTCTAATTTCATGAAAAAAAAAACTAAAAAATATGTGATTTTAATGTACCGAGAATTTATTTACTTGATTTTTAAATATTTGAGATTTATTGTGAGCGGCAAAGTTTATCAATGAAACTAATTATCATCTATTTTCTTAAGCATTTATTAAATATTCGCTGATGGTGGTAATCTCTGTAGTGAATAAGATGTTCCAAAAATGTCCGTGAAGGACTGCAGCGATGTTCTGCTGCCTCGGCAGAAGGAGATGACAATATCTGCCGAGAATGCCCTCGTCTGGAGACGCGTGAATGCGCTGGCAGGCTAGCATTGCGGTGTCGTGGGGCGGGTTCATTTCCCCAGCACGAGGACCCACTACAAAGAAATTTCGCACTCACGAATTGGATGTTGCTCACGAGGCGACCGAAGTCGCAAAAAGTGTAGATAACTACAGCGAGGGAGATAGTACTTGTTACGAAAACAAGAGGAACCTGAGAAGAAAGGCGGACTTGGGGTAACCTCGTCATTACCCGACGAAGCTCATAGCCCACAAATGAAAGAGGGGCAACCGGGTGGTGATGGAGCCCCTTCGCACCCACCCAACCGGAATAAATCCATATTTTGTTGCAGTGGCCAGGTATTCCTCTTCTGAGTGGAAAACTCATACAAATTGCCTTGTATAAACTTTCCCATCAGAAGGGGAGTACCCCGGTGACCAATTTATGCCAAAGAATTATACAAGTCGATTGCATAACGCTATGCCATAAAGAGACACTCTGCTTGGGCCACTCAACCCGCGATGTCACCTGAAACGAAAAAAGGATTAATTAAGTACCCGGCGGCTGGCTCATGTTTTTAGGGGGCAGGGGTCCTATACCCGGTCAGAAGGTTGGGAAAGGAAAGACCGATTTTCAAGAGAATTAGCACTTCATTTTTTCTTACTTTATAAACATTAACATTATGTTAATATTTTTTTATTTAAAATTCTAATTGTGAAATTTCCAATGATTTATCTCTCACTCCCATGCAAAATTTATATATATATAAAAAAAAGATTATAATAAAATTATATTTAAAATTCTAATTGGTAAAATTTCCAATGAGTTATCTCTCACTCCCATCCAAAATTTATATATATAAAAAAGATTATAATAAAATTATATTAGGTAAAAATATATATATAAATAATAAAATGTAAAGGTACTCACCCAAACATCCTCGTCGGGCGCCCGCTGACGATGTGGGTGGTCCTGTAATGCAACTTGACTGCCGTTAAATCTACTTCTAACGTTAACATGCATCGACGATTACTGGAGATTCCAATGATAATTCCCACCAAAATTGTCGGAGATTAATGACAAACAGCTGTTCTTTGATCGTTGCTGCCCTTGTTAATTTCCATCCATAGGAATAGTTGACGAAATAGTGACTTTCCTACTCCTTTGAAGACACCGATATTTTGGGCATATAATCGAGCTTCGATGTATAGCGGCAAATCGATAGAAACAATGCGATTGGCTCCTAGTTTTGCCAAATGATTTAGGGGCACCGTGTATTAGAATATTTTAATGTCACTACGTCTGCCTCTTCGTATCGTTCTTCCTTCAATTGTTGAAATTTACGTACTGTTAATAAGTGCTTGCTTTCGGCAATAACAATAATTTGAGCAACGTGACGTTCCCGAGCACTTCATACTTGCGACAGTCCTAAGAAGAGAGTTCGGAATGCGAGACTTCACAGTTCTGCCCACTAGAATCCAGCCCAAACTACAATTTAAAATTTACCACGAAACGACACGGAACAAATCAATAAATGAATCAAACTGCCTTCTATCTAACCATTTCGAGGGGTTTTAGTCAAAAGCATTGTCTTTCGCTCAGCTGGATGTTATTTTGCTTTTACACGAATCCCGATTCGACATTTAACTGTTTCTTTGGGTCCCACTCCACATCCGATTCTGAACTTAGCTAAAAGGCTAAACAAAAATTCGCGTTCACCATATATTAAAATTCCGCTAAATTTAATCAACCTGCAATGAAAAGACAACAAAACTCCGCCTTCTTTAACGTTTCGAAATGCATTTACTAGTTGCTTCAGGGAATTTATCTTTGGGATGGATGAAGATAATGAAGAATAAATTCTCTTTACAGCATGTCCAAAAGTTTCGTTCGATCATACGCGCCTTCGTCTCGTTGAACTAGAGAAACTTGGCGTTAATTCAATGAGAACTTTGGCAACTTTTCTTGTGTTTGATTTCAACAAGATTTCAAGTCTTCGTCTCAAATCGAACCGTTACACTTTGTAATGCACAACACTCGTATGTAGATTCGGGCGTTTGTTCGTTAGGTCACCGCCAGGCATTTGTCTAAATCAGTTTCAAGGCAACGCAAGCAAAGGATGCATTGCTAAAACACTCGCGTGAGAACTCTTTCACTTTTCTGCTCCTTCAACGTCGTCTAAACCAAATTCATGCGAATCTTTCGCAACGTCTACGCTCGTCTCAAGTGGCAGCCAGCGAAAACAGGGAGGATTCAATGTTGTTGTTTACCAACGAAGAAACCGAGTCCTAGATATTAATTCCTGTTCCCGTTCTCAATTCTAATTGCTTGAGAGTCGTGTGCGGCAGTTTCATTTAATTCGCTGATTCTGTATTCCAAGTGGGGCGTGCAGAGAATCCTTGAATGGATTGTTGTCAAGTGTTTTGACTGGGGCTCACCTCAAAATGGTGTCCCGGAATAAGGCACTGGCGTTCAATTGATTGCCTGTGAATGGAGCGTCGAAGAACTGCGTTGAACGCTATTGATTTCTTTTTTTCTTTTTTATCTCGGCTGCTGCTACTGGCAGGACACTTTGCTTGCATCGATGTGTAGGAGACGGAATGGTGCCCGGGATGCAGTCCAGTAAACTGTTTCCTGCTGGGGGATGTGATATGGATAGGGAGCTCGCCACGATTGTGCCCTTACGCTCGCTCCTAGTTAAGTGCAGGATGTACGTATGATGAGGAGGAGTTGTGTGTGGTTTTCTTGTTTCCCTAGGTCGAACTATTTTCTGCAGTTACCGTTGCGTCGCACTACTTTCGGGTCAACTACTCGAAAACGCTTTCAACTAATTAGAATTTTGGCCTTGCAAGAAAGGAAGCTCCAAGTTGCGTTTCGGCGAGGAATTCCGTGAATCGTTCACTGCCAAAACAAATCAAACCAAATTGAAAACAAGAAACCGGTCGAAATGGTCGGGTGGGTCGGAGTTGATGTTCAAGTCCTTTGGCCTTTCAATGGAACCACGGAAGCGCGGAATATGCGGATTGCGTGTAGTCACGTAGGTCAGATCACCTCTCTCGCGGTGAGGGTTCAAAACTGTCGACCGCCAGGGAAGAACTGAAATGTGAAAGACCGTAAAGCAGCGAGTAACTTCACCACCAGCCAAACTACCGTTGGGGCTGTGGGCGCGGGTGTTGGCTAGCTCTCACACTATATGCGTGCACTTCCGTTCGCGATGCGAACCTTCGAACTGTCCTATATGTGCGAATTGCGCGTTCGTTCAGTAAGTCGTATTGAGATTTTTGAATTTTCCGCTTACCTGTGGAAAACCCAACATCAATTGGAATCGTCTTGGAAACACTTTTGCCAAGCAGCGGACCGGCCGATCTACCTCTTAGTATATCGACAGCTGAACTCCCATGTGCGCAAGTCCGTCCTGTACCGTATCCTCAGCACAATTCATTGCATCCGCAAAGGGGTCAAAGTTTTGCAAATTCTCGATGGACATGCGCTAAACAAATTAAACACAGACAAGAAATAAAACTGCTAATCAAATATCGGGCACAACTTCCCAAACGTGTGTAACCTGTTTAGTGCACTTGAGGAAAAATCTGTCCTATCACTCCTCCGTCCAATGGCAACTGCTGTCAAAAATATTCAATCGTCCCAGATCAATCGTACCAGTTCAATCTGAAATTGTTCCAGTTCAATCTGAAATCGTACCAGTTCGATCGTTTAGTTGATCTGGGACATTTTATGCCTGAATTTCTTTTAACCCTTAACTGCTCGATTACTACATCTCATCATTCCTTCAATTATTCTTCATCGCTCCATACTTTTGTAAACCATTCTGCGACCGAAGAAATAAGAGGCAAATCATTTGATTGCTCTTTCTCCGTAATTGTTTCATCAAAACAACTACCGGAAACCTCTTCCTCTGGACACCATTCGGCATCTTGAGCATCATTATTTTTAGTTAACACAACCGTAACTTCGTGATCGAGACGTTTTATTATACGTGCTGAGATATTTTTCTCTCCTTCGTTAACGCGTTGACCAGGAAGGATTTTTTTCTGTGGTCTTTCACTTGCTTTTTGCTAGCAAAATATATGTGACAAAAAGGAAATATCCTCTCAAACAAAATGTTGTGAACTGTTGAATAAATATCAGTATACCAATTTAATCTATTGCTATTTTTGCCCAATCCCATCAGTTTATGGGCCCAAGATACGCGATAAATAAGTGTGCGTAAAAATTAATTTTCTAAAAATCGTAACATTCAAGGAAGACGCGATGTCGCGTGAGGACGAGGTGCCAGTGCCGGCGCCATTATCTTCAACAGCAACAAGTTCCGGAATTACAGCCAATTTCGAAAAGCTTAATGGAATATCTAACTATGGAAAGTGGAAGTTTATGATGCGGATGTATTTAGTCCTTGAAGATTTATGGGATTGCATCGAATAATCTGCACTGGGTATTCCCAAGGTCAATGAAAACCGCAAACAACTACGGGCACTCGCAAAGATATGTTTGATGGTTCAACCTTCGTGTTTTCCCACGTTAGATATTCTGCAACTGGTTACGAGGCATGGAACAACCTAAAGACAGCCCATGAAGACAGGGGGTTGTGTCGTCGTCATGGACTCTTACGCACATTATTTGGATTAAAATTGGAACAGTTTAGTGACATGGAAGCGTATATCTTGAGAATCACGGACTTGGATCAAAAATTACGAGACATAAACATTAGAAGATGATTTTCTGGCAGTGTTAATGCTCAGCAGTTTACCCCCAGAGTATGATCCGCTTATCATGGCTTTAAAAAATTCGAACATTAAATTGTGCAGTGAAACAGCGAAAAGTAAATCATTACAAGAAAATTTTCGTAGAGACTTCGACAAGAGTGAATGTGCGATGTTTACAAACAAATCTTCCACAAAAAGTGGCCACAAACATCCAAAGTACTTCATTTGAAAAAAACCAAATCACTTTGCTAAAAACTGTCCAACTAAAACGAACAATACAAATATTAATAAACGGAGTGAAAGTGAAAAGTGTGAGAAAGCGTGGAACGAAACATTATTGACAGCACTAGCTGTGAACATTGACTCAAATGCCTGGTATGTCGACTCCGGCGCTACTTGTCATATGACAAACAACAAAAATCTATTGAAAAATGATGTTGTGGACACTCCGCGGTTAGTTACAGTTGCTAATAATCCGAAAATGCATAGTGATAGTCATGGTGAAGTGGAATTATTATTGAAAGGACAATCTCAAATTACAAAATTAAATGATGTTATTTTTGGGCCAGGACTGTCAACAAACCTTATTTCCGTAAGCAAAATGGCTTCTAAGGGACTTGCAGTTCATTTTGACATTGAAAAGTGTAATGTTTATTGCGGAAAAATGCCAGTTGCAAGTGCTACAAAGGTGAATGGTGTCTATGAACTGGACACAGTGAGCCAACAATCAACAAATGGTCATGAGCTGGCTGCGACATGTCAAACAGTAGCTTTGGTGGAGCCACAGATCCAGTCCATGGATGGGAAACGCGCAAAAGCTGTGAATTTGTGCGAAGCGAATCTATCACAGGAGATTTGGCATCTGAGACTCGGACATCTGAACAAACGAAGTATGGATTTACTGAAACAAGGTTATGGCAAGTGGAATTAATTACACTTATAGAAAAAATAGTCCCTGTGCGGCATGTATTGAAGGGAAGTAGAGCAGAATACCATTCCCAAAACAATCCTATAGTTGAGCCACTGAGAAATTAGGTCTCATAAGTTCTGATTTATGTGGGCCTATGTCAGTTTCCTCGTTTAGTGGTGCCAAGTATCTATTAACATTTACAGATGACTATACCAGGATGAAATTTGGTTATTTTATTAAAAGTTAAGATGAAATTCTGTCTGTATTCAAGATCTTTAAAAATTTTGTAGAAAAACAAACTAATAAAGATGATAAGAACAGGCAATGGTCGTGAATATGTGAATAAACATTTCTAGACATTCCTTCAAGAGCATGGCGTCGTGCACCAGACGACTGTACCCTACTCTCCACAACAGAACGGAGTTGCGGAAAAGGCAAATCGCACGATTATGGAGGCCGGACGATATATGCTACAAGATGCAGGTATGGACCAAAGATTCTGGGCTGAGGCTTTGAATACAGCAATCTTTATCAAGAATAAATCACCAAGTAAAGCGGTGAGAGGAACCACACCAGAAGAAAAATGGTCTGGTTGTAAAGTTGATTTATCAATTTTGAGAATATTTGGCTGTGTTGCTTATGCAATGATCCCTGATGAGAGGCGTAATAAACTAGATGCAAAGAGTAAACAATACATTTTTGTGAGATGTTGTAATGAGTTAAAAGGGTACAGACTAATTGATCCTCAAAATCTCTCCAAATGCATTAAATTTAGAGATGTGTGCTTCTTGGAAGGAATGATGTATAAAGACTTAAAAATAAATCAGAATAACACTACTACTGATCGTTGAATAAATTTTAATGATGGAATAGAAAATGTTGTGAGAACAAATGATGACAAAAATGTCGATCACTTGCCTACTAGAGAGTTATCTGACTCGATCACAACTCATTCAACTGTTTCTAATTCCAGCTCTGTGGATGACCCCAATGAAGTCACATGAAATCCAGACATGACTCAAGATCAATATTCTAGGTATTATGAAGACATTGATGAGAGTGTGAATGCTGTAACAGCAATGACAGCAACAACTCATGATGGAGAACCACAGACAATTGAGGAAGCATTATCAGGACCTAAAAAGGAACGCTAGAGGGAAGCTATTGAAGATGAATATAAATCATTTGAGAAAAATGACGCTTGGAGTTTGACATTAGTACCTGAAGGAAAGAAGGCTGTGCGCTGTAAGTGGGTTTTCAAGAAGAAGCTAGGAACACAAGGTCAGTTACTTCGGTATAAAGCACGCGTTGTAGCAAAAAGTTATACCCAGGAATACGGGATTGACTAAAAGGAAACCTACTCACCTGTGGTACGATATTCTACTATACGTGCTTTGATTGCCCTGACAGTAAATCTACACTTACACGTTGATCACATGGATGCAAAGACAGCTTTCTTAAACGGTGATTTGCAAGAGACTGTTTACATGGAGCAGCCAAATGGATACAAGATAAATGATAAAGAAAACAATGTATTTAAACTACATAAAGCTCCATAAAGAAAGATAATGCCTTGACAGATCTTCAGTTTAGAAAAACCCTCAGTGAGCCTTGTGTTTACATTAAATCAGACAACTCAGGAAATATAATTATATTAGCTTTTTATGCCGATGGCATTTTAATTATAAGTAAAGATACACCAGAAAAGAAAGCGCTCAAGACGAACCCAATGAAAAGGTTTGAAACAAAAGATCTTGGCCGAGCTACACTTGTATTAGGAATGAGATTAAATCAAAGACAAAATCAAATTACATTGGATCAGAAAAACTATATACAGAAGGTATAAGATCAATTTGACTGATTGTAAGCCTGTAAGAACACCTCTGGAATGTGGCATAAAGCTTGAGAAAGGAGACCAAACTGATATGGATTCCAAGTATAGAAGTCTAGTGGGATGTATTATGTACACAGCCATTTGTACTAGACCAGATATTATGCATGCAGCAAGCCTACTATGGAAAAAGGCTAAGGTATTTCCAATCTTGAAGAAAGGAAAAGAATCTTCATGCCCGAAAAGCTATCGCCCAATCAGCTTGCTGCCTAACATCAGCAAGGTGTTTGAAGTGATACTCAACAGAGCATTAAACGCCCACATTGAGAAATATGAGTTGATGCCGAATTGCCAATTTGGTTTTCGTGCCAGGCATTCGACCACACATGCAAGAACGAAAGTAACCTCGGACATCTGTTGGAAACTAAATGATAGACAATGTGTTGGAGCATGTCTCATTGATATGGAGAAAGCCTTCGATACGGTGTGGTTAGATGGACTAATTTTTAAACTTCTTCAGGACAAGTTCCCCAAACACCTTATCACCATGATGTGTAATATGTTATACGGAAAATCGTTTGTCGTAACTGATGGAAATCTGACAACAATGCGCGAGTTCAAGGTCTTGAATGGTCTACAGCAGGGAACAGTTACTGCGTCTCTGCTCTTTTCAATCTTTTTCGCAAGCTATTGAACGGCTTTGATTTTAACGTCTCGCCAACGCGATCATTGGTAGCGTTTGCTGATGATCTGATCATCTATACGGCAGACCGAAAAGCTACAATAGTTTAGAGCAATCTCCAATAAATGTTCAATGATGTGCAGCTGTACACTGACAATTGGCGAATGAAAATCAATGTGCAGAAGTGTGAAACAATCTTGTTTCGGACAACGCTGCGGGGGTCAATCAAGACCTGAAACGTCATTGGAAAAATTTCCACATCATGGCTGGTGAGGGTAGTCTTGAACGGGTTCCAGATGAATCTTGTGTTCGATACCTCAGTGTTCATCTCGATCAGTATCTGTACTATACTGAACATGTGAAAATCATGCTCAGTAAGGCACTTAAAGTTGTCATGGCCCTTCGAAAACTCTTTCATTCCAGATACATTGATCAAAAGGTCAAAATTATCTGTTACAACACACTGGTTAGACCAGTTTTGACATATGGATGTCAGATCTGGTACAACCAGAGCGCTAGTACTATGGAAAAATTAAGAGTTTTCGAAAGGAAATGTCTTCGTGCATGTACTGGTTTGTACAGAAAGCCTGAGACGGATTGGAAACGTTACATATCGAATAGAAGAATTTATCAAACTGCTGAAGTGACCAGAGTCGATATCTTCATATTTGAATTCTTCGGAATCATATCGCAAGATCTGTGACTGTGAGTGAAAACCCTTGAATTTCACAGCCGTTCCGCCCTACAGACGGGTATATAGCGACTTGCCTCGCTACTGGCTTCATTCCTCCAGAAGCATTCGTGTATTTGGACATGAATCGATATGTTATAGATTCTGACGGCGTCCCAATCATATATCACATATATCGACGGGCCACCGATAAGAAGATAAAATATCCTTCGAATTTGAGTTCACGAGACCAACAATTCCAATGGAGATACTCATTTGCTAGATTCGTTGAAGCTGATCGAGTTGAGACGGGGCAATCTAGGTATTGGTGGCTGAATGACAATGTCTAAATTATACGTGTTTATTTTCAGTTTTGGTGGTTTTCGTAATTTAGTTTTTGAGTTTCAGCTCATTATTGCTACATTCAGTGTTATTGTTTATTTTTGTTAAAAATTAGGTATAGGTTAGGTTTATATTATGTTTATTATATTAGGTTAGAGATAAGGTTAAACGCTTAGGTTAGGAACATTGTTATAGATTTTTTTTAGTATAAGATAAAGTTTTTGATTGCATTTATTAGAATTAAGTTGAAACATATTAGGTGTAGGATCAAAGTTCACTGTAGTGTTAAGATGATAAATAATTTTAGAATAGTGTTGGTTGGTTTTTTCTCCTTTTTCCAATTGAATTGTAAAAATATGTAATATTCTTCATTGATTTGATTTTGCTATAGTTTTTTTTTTTTTTTAATGTGTTTAATGATAACGTAAAAATTTGGAGAGCCAATTGGGCCATTAAGTTTTTTATTGTTATTGTTTGGATTTTGCTTATATTCTTTTAAAATTTATAACGATTAGTTTTAAATAAAGCGCTTTTGACTTTGACTTTGACAGCAAGCCTACTCAGCCAAGCGTGTAATGCGATATTTAAAAGGGACTATTAATTATAACATAGTATATGAAAAATCCTCATTGAGTGTTACAGGATATGCAGATGCGGATTGGGCTTTTAAGCAGCTAGACCGTCGCTCATATACTGGTTATGTATTTAAATTGGGAAATTCAGCAGTGTCATGGGAAAGCCGAAAACAAAGAACTGTGGCCCTATCAAGCACCGAAGCTGAATATATGGCACTGTGTGATGGAGCAAAGGAGGCTAAATTTCTTAGAAGCTTTCTTTATGAATGTTGAGGTAAACATTTATCAGCAACTTTGTTCAATGACAGTCAGTCAACACAAAACATTTGTAAAAGTTACGTTAATCATAGCCACTGAAAACAAATTGATATTAAACATCATTTTGTACGACAAATTGTAGAAAATAAAATTATAATGTTAAAATACTTATCTACTGAAAATATGCCAGCAGATGTCCTAACTAAATGTTTAAGTAAAGATAAACATTTTCATTGTGCAATAAATCTTGGATTACAGATTGTTTAGTTTAAGGGCAGGTGTTAGAACTAGTATAAACCAAACAATGTAAATTGTCATAGTTAGCTAAATAGCTCACTAGTTGGAGCAACTGTCAATGCTTTGATTATGTCATTCTGTTCGGCCGAATAATACTTACTCTTGTGTCAACTGTTTTTCTGTGCTTATTAGATTATAAATAAATCTCAGTATACCAATTTAATCTATTGTTATTTTCGCCCAATCCCATCAAACTTCTTATTTAATATTATTAAATAAAAAATATTGTGATTCTCGAACATGAGTTTTGTGCCAAAAATATTGACTCCAAATTTCTGCTAGAGTTTGGCCAGCTTTTTGGAATTTTTTCATTTCCAGCTCTTCATCTTCTGTTTCTTTTTTGGCATTCAAAATTATTCCGCTGAGTGCTCTAGTTAGTGGTGCCATACGTCTCTCGACTCTATTAAAGGCGCTACGCCCAGGTGCATTAGTCAGTATGAAAAAAAGCGTCAAAATCTTTGTTTTTAAAATGATTAACAGAATAAGCTCTTGTTTCTGATATCTAGAATATTATTTTGATCTTTGAAAGCTTTAAAAACTAGTCATATCATCATTAACAAAATTCGTAAATGTACAATCAAGTATTAAATGAAGGCAGCATTTATATGTTTAAACTAAACATTAAAGTCATGAATCTAGTCACTATTTGACATGATTAAAAAAATTTCTATTGAATAATAAATCTCTAAATTAATATATTCCAGTCGAAGTTTTAATAAATTGCATTGTTTCAGAAAAGTGCCTGAAACTTGCATCGGGACCTCCATCAGCAGATTTTATGAGAACTGGCTTAATTTCTTCGCCGTCCTTCATAATTTCTTTAGAACTATCTAATTCAAACAAATGGTGAATATCATTTGCATAGATAGCTGCTGTGGAGCTAGAATGTTTCCCACTTTTTATGCCTGTATAAGTTGGTCCTAAATAAGAAATAGCTTCGGTAGATCCTTTACCATTGGGTTTAATTTGTATGCCAACATATACAGATGGAATTAAAGAGTGTCTACTAGCAATGACCCAATTGTGGTCAGGTAGTTTGATGCGATATTTCAGATGCATCAGTCTGCGTGATTGTTCATTTGCTGCAGTGATTCCTATTTTTACTCTACAAAAGGTGACAATTAAGTAATGAGACTGATTCCATGAAAACCGTATATTTAAAAATTATTCTATAACTCCACCATCCCTTCAAAGTAGTCCCCTTGGGCAGCTATACAACGTTTCCAGCGCGTTTTCCATGGTTCGTAACATTTCTGGAACGCTTCGACTAGAATTTCCGCGACTACCCTCATCACGGCCACCTGGATGTTCGTAATCGACTCAAAATGGGTTCCTTTGACCACTGATTTTGTTCTAGGGAACAAAAAAAGTCACAGGATGACATATTGGTTGACTATGGTGGCTGTTGCAACACGGCGATCCCTTTAGAGGCCAAATACTGGGACACGCTGAGAGAGGAAAGAAAAATTCTTTGCAACCATCTTTGCGCACAATTTTTTCATCCTAAAATCGTCGGTTAAAATTTGTCTGATTGCTTCACGGTTCATACCCAGTTCCGAGGCCAACATTCGAACTGCTAAACGCCGATCTTCACGGAAAAGAGTACGTACACGCTGCGCATTCGCGTCAGTCGGCACCTCGACTGGTCTCCCGCTCCGCGCCTCGTCTTCCACGCTTTCACGCCCTTCCTTAAACTCTTTATGCCATCGAAACACCTGGGCACGACTAAGAGCACTATCACCATGCACTTTTACAATTTTAGCGTACGTTTTCGAAGCTGTTTCGCCCAATCTGGCGCAAAATTTTATCGCGACGCGTTGCTCTTGATTTTGTTTCTCCATTTTCGTGACGAGCACCACCAACACACATCTACTCAATACGACACAGCAGGCGAACTAAACAAGCTAGAGCAATGGTAAATATATCAGTGAAAAGGGGAAAGATGCAAGGGAGGAGGAAGGGATTTCACTGGTTTACCACAAGTGCGGCAATAAAATCAGTCTCATTACTTAATTGTCACACCTCCTAGCTTTATCGTCTTGAGACAAATAAGCAACTTATTTGGGCCCTAAAATAGAAGCTAGTGAAATAACAGGTCTTATAGTTGACACACACAAAATAACAGGTCTTATAGTTGACACGTCTTGGTCTCCCCATATAGGGGAGTGGCCCCTGAAAAAAAATTTCATCGCATGTAAGCAATATGGATATCAAATGAAAAGTCTTAATAAGAACTTTTCAAAACAGGTCTTAAAATGACAAGTTTTGCTTTAAGGGGTGGAGGGGAAGGCAAAGTGTACGAAATTTTGTGTTCCAACTTATACCCAAAAAATCTGAAAAAAATCACAGAGGTGAGACTTTAGGAGTACAAGAGCAACAAATACCTCAAAAATCAAAATTCAATCAACTTTGTTAATAATAGTGCATGTATTAAATTTTACATTTTTGCCTATAAAACCAAAATGGGGCCCTTAAACTTAATAAAAGTTTAAGTTTTTTGAAAGCAATTGTATGTGTTCTGAAAGTCTCGCAATAATTGAACAAAAACCAGCTGAGCTACAGCAGATTGAATATTTAACAATTACAGTAACATTAACACGTGGTACTAGGGAGATACACGTTTGCAACAGACCTAGACACTACACGTATGCTGGAATTTTCTTAGTAAATTTTAGAAATGGTTTGTAATATTGATGTGTTATCATGAATAATTAAGCGATGGGATCAAAATACTTGTTATAAAATGGCGGCGAATTTAGAAACATAATAACAACAATAATTTTCTGAACTCTATTTATGCAATCTGTATATTAGTGAAGTTTTGATATGCAGAATATATTGTTTGATTTACTAATTGTTTTATAAAATCTTTCCGGCAGGAGCACTCTCCTGCTACTTCAACTTGTTTTATTTTTATTGATTTATAGCCCTACTAATTTTGCTTTGCTGTCGAATTTCAGTTTTTTAGCAGTTGTTAATGACCGTGACAAAATGCTGATGTCATCCGCATAGGCTACTACTTGGCTCGACTTGTGTAGTAATGTACCTCGTGTATCGACAGGTAGCTTCCTAATGACGTACTCCAGAGCCAATCTGAATAGCAATGGGGCCAGCCCATCTCCCTGTTTAAGTCCGTTATTCGTGTCAAAAGCATTGGTGAGTTTGTTATTGATGCAGACTTGGGAGGTAGTCGACGTCATTGTAATTATGGTAGGATGGACTGATTTGGCTGGGATGCCAAAACCAAGCAATATTTGCTACAGTACGTTATGATCAATACGCTTAAAGTCAACAAAAATATGGTGTACGTCTATGCTAAACTCCCAACATTTTTCAAGTACGTGCTTGACTGTGAGTAATTGGTCTATTGTCGATTTACCTGCTCTAAAACCACCTTGATACTCCCCAATAATACTGTTGACGTATGATCCGATTTTATTTTCTAAAATTTTTCAAAATATTTTGTACGCTGTACAAAGCAGTGATATACCTCTATAATTTTAGCACTGTAGCTTGTCATTTTATTTATTGATAGGGAATATAATTGATTGGCTTCACTCTTTCGGCATATGTTCTTGCTGCCAAAGGGGCTGGATGACTTTGTGAATAGCTTTTTGAACAATGCTGCCACTATATTCGATGAGCTCCACTGGAGTCTCATTGATGCCCGGCACTTTATTATTCTTTTGGCCTTTGATGATGGGCCAAGCCTCATCCAGTGTTGGTGTGGCTAATGGAACTTCTCCCCAGACATCTGTGGACTCCGATGTGTGGAGGATTAAAGAGGTTCTTGAAATATGATGCCCATCTTTTGTTAATCTTGGTTGCATCATATTGTCGATGTCATCATGACGGAGTGTGGCTTAAGGCTGATAATCACGTTTCAGTCTTTTCACTACTTTGTATGCTTGTCTTGTTGCTCGCTAGACTTACATCGATGCTTGTCAATTATAGTGTTCTCTCTTCGTCCTGGTTTTCCCACCTACGTATTCTTTGTATGCCTGATTCTTTTTGCCTAACGCATTCTGGCACTCACCATCGAACGAATCATTTCTCTTGCGCCGGACTTGATGTCCGATCGTCTGTTCTGCCATGGTCTTAATTGCCGCTTTCACTTCAACGATGCGTCTGATAAGAAGGAAGCCAACTGATTGCCGAGGGTGACCAGGAAATGTTTTGCCACAGACACCGTTTGGAGCCTATCAATGTCAAATTCGGTCTTCGCTAAATACGCCTTTGACATACGACCTCGATAGGTTAATTTGATCAAGCCATGATCTGAGTTGAAATTGGCTCCTCAGTATGTACGGAAGTCAAGTAAGCTCGACGCCCATCGTTGTTGGATCAAAACATGGTCGATCTGGTTTTGCATGTTGCCATCTGGAGATACACAGGTTATTTTATAAATGCGTCGATGTCATTTGTTTCATCGTGGAGGCTATATTCTCCAATTGTTCCCCAATGAGATTATCTCTTTGCTAACCTTTACGTTGAAATCACCAAAATTTTTTTGTATTTTTTGTAGGCAATGAGTCGACTAGTCTTTCGAGATGATTGTTGAACGTTCCTTTCGTTTGTTTGTCCTTTTGTTTGGCCAGGGCGTGAACATTTATCAGCCAGATTTTGAGTAGTTACCCTTTTATACGGAGAGCACACAACCGTTTTTTGACTGCTTTAAAATCAACTACGTGCTATTTGAACTTCCTATCTGCAATGAAGGCCACTGTGAATTTGCGTTTTCCAGTAGGCTTCCCGTTTTTGTTTATTGTGTGCAATGTCATGTCTTGAATACCGTTTCCATTCAAGTTCGTTTCCTGGATTGCCAGTATTTTTAATCTATATTGACTGGCTTGTTGTAAAAGGTCCTTAATAGCGCCAGGGTAATTGAGTGATCTGAAATTCTAGGATCCAATGCCTTAATCCTTTTTCTATTTGCAAGGTCGTAGCCGTGACTCGAATCCATTCCGAGGTCCGTCTGCAGATTTCAAACCTTTGTAGGTCTTTCCAGTGATAAGGAGTTAGCCCGTCACCCAACCCCCTTTCCGGCGGCATGGTTATTACTTCGATTTCGTAATCAGGCGCGAAAGATTTGGCTTCACCCTCTTATGTCCCCACAAGTAGGATTTAGTAGCAGAGCTGTAGATGTATTAACAGTTATTAACATTTCTCGGCATTTAATGTCTCATTATTGGGGAAGCAGTAAACCCAATGTGCGACTCTGAGTGCATTTATTACCATCTAATAGGAGGCAAATCAATGGTGCTCTCCTCCTTTCTTAAACTACCTTGGGGCCGTCTACGGTGGGGTTGTGATTTGGGTGCTAGTACAATGGATATGTTGCAAATTGTTGAAAGGAAATGTCTTCGTGTATGTACTGGTCTGAGTAGAAAGTCATATACTGTTTTGTACAGAAAGTCTGTGCAAAAAGTCCGAATTATGTTGACCTTCATTTTAAACCTCTACAATCAAAATCTTTGCATGCGTCGAAAAATTTAGAGTGAAATTCTGAAATTTTTAGTTCTAACGGTAAAAGTTTTTTACCGTTATTTGATTTTCTCGTCCTTTGAATGAGACTTAATTAAAATAAAGACGTATCATTTGCCAAAAACAGAAGTCTGTCACCTATCTCCGTTCAAAAGTTATGAGTGGACATGCATAAAAAAAATGCATCACAAAAAAAAATATACGTAATAAACTGATAAGCTTCTCTCCTTTGGAAGTCGGTTGAAAAACATTTAAATTAGGGAAACTTTTGGCAACTGAAGTAGATGTAATGGAGTGACATCTCTACAACCGTCCGGCCCACGATCGTTTCCTCGCCAAACTAGCTGGACCACAATCAGCTGCTTACTTAGTAGACCGTCGAGTAGTCCAATAGTCGACCATGCACCTGTAAAATAAATTTAAAATTTTAGTGAAATATGAGGTTGGATCAAAAAGTTCGCGGAGTGGGGGGTTTGATGAGGTATGAGGGTCATTTTTAGGGTTTTGTTAAATCATTTTCAAAACCCCACTAAAATCGTGTCCTGTCTGTCCGTCCGTCGATGTGTCACACCACTTTTTCTCGCAAACTACATAAGCTAGGAACATAAAACTTCGTACGTAGGTGCAAAGTGACGCCCTCTTCAAAATTTCTCCACAAAAAGAAATTTATAGGGTATTTAAGGGGAGTCTCCCCATATAGGGGAGTGGCCCCTGAAAAAAGTTTTGATCGCATGTAGGCAATATGGGTATCAAATGAAAGGTCTTAATGAGAACTTTTCAAAACAGGTCTTAAAATGACAAGTTTTGCTTTGAGGGATGCTTGGGAAGAGTAAATGTACGAAAAGTTTGTGTCCCCCCTCTTGATCCAAATATCTGAAAAAATCACAGAGGTAAGACTTTGTGAGTACAAGGGCAACAAATACCTCAGAAGTCGAAATTCAACCAACTTTGTTCATAATAGTAGATTTTATAAATTTTACATTTTTGCCTATAAAATGTCAAAAGATACAAATTAAGTTTTTTGAAAGCAATTGTATACATTCTGAAAATTTCACAATAATTGAACAGTAAACAGCTAGGTTACAGCCGATTGAATATTTAACAATTATAACAACATTAACACGTGATACTAGGGAGACACACGTTTTCAATGGACCTAGACACTACAAATATGTAGGCATGTTGATAAAATTTTTAGAAATGGTTTGTAATATGATGTGTTATCATGACTAATTGCGACACAGTCATCAAGTTCCTTACAAAGCAAGGAAAACCTCCTCAAACTATTTCGAAAGACATGTATTCGGTTTATGGAGACTCTTGTTATGGTAAAACCATGACTTACGAGTACAGAGGCACAACTTCTTCAAGTAAGGCAGGGACTTGATTGAAATTGGTCCGAGGCCTTTCGAAGTGACCATAGCAGAAAACGATGAAAAACCTGAAAAAGTAATATTGAAAGAACCCGTTTAAAGAAAAAGCAGCTTGCAGAAATTATTGGAGGTTCAGCTACAACCAATTTTAGCATCATACACGATCATCTTGGCATGTTAAAGGTGTGCGCAAGGTGGGTGCCGAGAATGCTCACGCCATTCCAGAAGCAGCGGCGTGTGAGTGTTGTCGAGAGTTTTTGGCTCTATGTGGTGAAAACAAAGACGAAGCTGTACATCACATTGTGACCTTTGATGAAACTTGGGTTCATAATTATGAGGCTGAGTTCAAACAGGATTCCATGCAGTGGCACAAAAAGGGCCATCTACCCGCAAAGAGCTTAGAAATATCTCCGTTGGCTGGACAACTTTTGGCCACTTATATATATTATAGAGGGAATCCTTCTTATTGACTACAAAGAAAAGGGTATCACTACAACTGCAGAGTACTATGCTGCACTTATGGAACGTCTCCGAGATGTTGTAAGGGACGTCTACGAGATGCTGTAAGGGAGAAAAGGTGGGAAAAATTGACCAAACGGTTGCTGCTTTTGCACAAAAATGCGCCCGTGAACAAGGCACAAGTTGCGGTGGAAGCTGTGCAAAAATTAGGCCTCGAAATCTTGGAACATCCTTCCTGTAGCCCAGATTTAGCCCCAAGCAATTATTATCTGTTCCCAAAATTGAAAGAAGAGCTTCGAGGAAAGAAATATTCCAGCGATGAAAATTTCGGCCCATCTCAACGACAAAGACAATACATTTTTTTGCGAAGGTATAAATATGAGAAAATAACATCATTTTGGGTTTTATTTCTTATTTTTTACGCTCCATTTCGCGAAGATTTTTACTCTCCCTTATAAATGAAATAATACCTAAAAATTTTAGTAAATTTTAACAGAAATTAGTTTTAATGTGCTTAATTTAAAAAAAACACCGTCAAACTGCGCAAACATTCATAAACAATTTATAAGCCAGACCTGTGTAGGAGTACTTTGGCTCATATTTCTCATGTGACGACGTTATAACGGTGTTGTAAATCAAAAAAGTTTCTCAGAAGCATAAGGAGCTAAGACTACCAATACAAATGAAATAATCTCCTGTTGTAGAATTATATTAATTTCCATTTGAACATACGTCAATGGTGTGAACGCCATGTAATTGTATTCTGGAACGCTCTGATGAAACAATTAACTTTATTGAAATGAAGCCATAAACCTAAATCGTGAAACAAAACTGTAATGCCAATTCGCTATTAAATGCGGAAACACATACTTTATTGAATATTAATAGCTAGCATCCTTATCTTCTGGAAAAAATATCAGGAACTTATCAGTCATAATATTATTGTAGATAAACCAGAACAGAAGGTTTATTGCCGGTAAAAAGGGCGATATCGGCGAGGGCTAGCATACATTTGGGCTCTCATCAGTCAACGGCCGATTGAATAAGTTTAGACTATAAATATTACTTATTGCAGTTAAGAAAAGAGAAGGTCAATAGCACATAGTATCCAAAAGAAGATCTAAATTGGCAACTAAGTCACACTCATTATTTTGAAATCATTTATGAATGAACCTAATCAAGCTAGCTTAGTCATTAGCTGATAAAAACTTCTTTACTTTGTGCTATCAAAACATTCGAAACATTATAGTAATTAATAAATTTAGATTATTAATTTTTATTTCAGACTTATCATCACGATAAGAAAAAAGTTTATCCCCTTCTATAAAATTTAAGCAAATTCAAGTCAATTTCTTTTAAATGAAGCGTAGTAAGGCAAAATTCCATAATTTTGTTAGTCTCAACATAACTCGTTCTTCCAGTTTAACAAGCTGGATATCAAAAATATAATTTTGCCTCTCTAAACAAAATGAAACATCGAATTGGAAAAGTAAATACAGATTAGTTGAATTAAATTGATCTCAAAACTAAGAACTAGAAAAAATCAGAATATTGCCAAACTCCATAGAAGCTTAGTATTTATCAGAAAAAATATGAAATTCGAAACCAACCAAACTTTTTCGATTAAACCTTGCTAGGCTCTATGTAGAAAGTTTTTCAATATATCGCCGGTTCGAGCTTTGAAAATAATGGAAAATATTGAATATGAAATGATTTGAGAATGCAATTTTAATTGCATTCCTAATGGTCAAAAGTTGAAATTCGTTTTTTTTTATTGCAGTGAAGTGAGTGGCGTTAGTGCTAACGTTTGTGGGAAATAGTTGAAAATATTACCAAAAGCCAATTTGACATACATTGTTAATGATTTGGAAGACTCAATGTATACCGTAATTAAGCATATTTTTAATTCATTGTCTTTAGGGTGGGATCAAGGTATTTTCTTTATGGATTCATTCGTATCAAATTAGTGAAGTGGTTTTGATTGAATTTAAACGCTAAGACTAGATTTTAGAGATGAACTGTATAAACAATCCCCTTTGAAACCACCAACTGGGACCAAATTTCTCGTAGGCATTCTTAGTTTCAATAAGCAAATAATTATTTGAATGGCCGCCACTTTAAAAATCAAACATAATTATAAATACATTCAATGTAAGGCATTTCACATGTTGTAGTGATTTTGAATGGAGATATAGTGTCCGTTCAGGACTGCAGCGATGGACTGCTGCCTCAGCGAGAGCGGATGGTGACGTTCGCTGAGATTAGCCATGTCTAAGGACGCGTGAATGCGCTGGCAGGCTAGCATTGCGGTGTCGTGGGGCGGCTTCTTTCCCCTAGCACAAGGACCCACCGCAAAAAAAAAAATTAAACAGGTCAACATGCCGATCAACTGGTGTTGAGGCCGAGGTAACCTACTAAGGCTGGAAATTGCCAAAGCAAACTATAAACTGGTTCTGGCGAAAACAGACGAGCCTTGGGAGTACTTCGTCTTTACTGGCGATACTTATGTCCCACAAATAAGAGTGGGGAATGCGGCCAATATGGCGCTGTTAAGCTTCAGCATACGGATGACGCGTACAAGTCGACGATCGATCACAAGTGAGAAGCTCTATGTATGAGCAAGTTAAGGGAAATTATAGTGGTCCAATGTAAAAGCTTTCGCCAGCCGACTGAGAGCTGCGGCGAATGCTTTCCACCAAGCTGGCTATGATAATTTCGTGAATATCGTAGAATGGCTCTCATCATCTACAAATTAATAAGGCTTAGTGGGGAGGAGAAGCTCCTAGTAAATGAGAACACACGTTCTCATCGCCTCAGCGATTTTAACGGCGAAGTAGAACAAAAAATCGAGTTGAGTTAAAATTTATAGTCGTGAGGGAACTATTGAGGAGCAGTCTTGTTCGAGTCCAGTAGGGAGCGTCCTGCTATCCAATTATTACTTCAGTATACGCAAGTAAAATTTTGGACGGAGGTATAGTGAAACTGTACAACAAAATGGTGAAGGGTGAGGAGTTAGCTTGCGCCGCGATTTTCAATCGGCCTTTTGGTGTTCCACGCCGTGTGGCCACCCCCAACCATTAGTGCGTCAAGTTGACTCCCTCCACAGACTGACGCTTGCCTACGAGGCGCGACAAGTCAGGGTGAAAGTAAAAAGCGCTTCACTCAATATATAAAATAATTAAATGAGTGAAAATGTTATTAATCGATTTGGTTGTAATCTAAATGTTTAAAAAATGAACAATAAAAATAACTAATTCCTTAAAAATTAACTGTCGTCTTTGTTGATTTGGTTTAGATGGATAGAGTAGCAGGTAAATGTCTTACAGCGAGATCTTTCCCCGGGAGCCTTGATGATTTATATAGGATAAACATCAGGTCGAACTCCCAGTTCATACCAGTATATAGGTAGGCGGAAGTTCTACTCGCTCGTTGATAACATTAAACCCAAGACAATTATTTCCCCGGAATGTTACGAGTCCGAGCAAGTTTCTGTGCAAGGGGGCCAAAATCGGCATGCTTTTTGGTCTTTCCCAAATCATTTTATTGCGAATCACGCCGCACGTCGCTTGGCAAAACACCCACCTCGGACATGATATTGTGCCTGTGTGAGGTAAAAGTGGATTCAATTCACGCGTCTTTTGTGTGACGATAATCACTTGTTAAATTTCCGCCGATTTTGCTTTCCATCCAGACAGATGCAATTTTGCGGTACCGATTTCTCGTTGACGGCTAATCCGACTACGACAGAGATAGCAACCAAGATGACCGACGACTATCGTGCCGCGATTTGGAGCACGACGATTTGTTTTTGTGCAGTGCTCGTGTCCTCTTTCGTTTTCACTTATTCCAGTGACTTTCGACGATTGTCGATAATCTCTCAAATATAGAAACATGCAGTTCAAATGGCAAATTGCGAAACTTGCTTTGATTTACCGTCCAGACAAGACACCTCGCCGAGCTCGTCCTCGGCGCAAGTCAATGGTATCTTTCAGCTAGGTACTCCTCGATTTTCGACTTGTCCACAATCAAATATAGGTTGTTGGTCACGTGTGCTTCTTGAGACACCGTTGCATTTGCAAAAAATTACTGTTTGGTGCGGTTTACATGCGGGAGGTGTGATTGGGCTGTATTTTTTCGTGGATAAAAGCGACCGTCATATTACCTCAATGAAGCGCGGTATTGTGTTATGTTGGAAGATTATTTATGGCCAGATTTGGATGTAATTGACATTGTCGATATGTGGTTTCAAGAAGACGGTGCCACATAGTACGCCTCTCAATTGATTTATTGAAACGTAAATTAAATGATGGTGTTATCTCGAAAAATGGTTCGATCGAATGACTGCCTCGTTCATGCGATCTAACGCCATTGGATTTCTTTTTATGGAGCTATATCAAGTCACTGGCTTATGACAACATTCAATGCAAAGTTGCCAGAGCGATGGGAAATTGGGTAAACGGCCTCCTGGTCACCATATGACTGGAATCGAATTTCTTTAATAAAATGTAATGCTTGCACTACACTCACCATAAGTTTGAGCTCAATATCTCAAATATCTCTGTGCTTTATTAAAAGGCAAAATTTTTATGCCCTTAATCGAAAACCCTTTACTTGCGCTCCTCTTGGGACCATTCCAAACTGAGGGACACCGTATACACTCAGTGGATCATGTAACCAAAAGGTTTAAGTTTATAGGGATCATTCTTTGCATATGAGTTGGCCTCCTGAAGATGTCGAAATGAATCCTTCCTTCTTCCATCATAAGTATGAAGTTTGAAAACGCAACTTCTCCATCGCTATCCACTTCCATTGAAAATTTAGTTTTTGGTGCGCTTGACTGAGGATCCCTAAAATTTTGTCTGCTTCCTCCTTGCATACAGCTGTCTGGATGTTATCCGCATACCTCAACTAGACTCCTCTTCTAGCTCTTGTTTGATTCGAAACAAAAAAATTTCGCTTATTAACGAGGATAGGGGATTCCCCATCACTACTCGTCTTCTAATTGCTTTACAGAACCGGCCTCTGAACGTGAAAAAATTCTTCGTCATGCATAGCTTTGCAAGTCTTAGATTAGCTTCGCTTTTCCATTGGAGTAATGCGGAATCCTTTGATACTAACCATTCCCCTGAGTAAAGTAGAGCTTCTTTGATCGGGATGCTGAAAAACAATGCTCTCACGTGGAATCATATAATGCGCATAGCTAGCGTGATAAAATCCATGTTTTGAAATTCGTCCATCTGGTCGTCTCTGTTCTTTATTATTTGGAGATTGTCTAAGCTTCCAAGTGTGTTGAATCTCCCTAGAAGCCACTTCGCAATGTTTTGAGTGGGGGAGTTTGAAGCATCAATTATCTCTCTAAATTTTTAGCCTCTTATGTAGATTTTGGATAAACCTGTAACCCTAGACACCTTACCTTCGTCGATTCGATGACTTCGTGACTTAAGAATCGCTGTTTCTTTCTAGCGCTTGCAGCGATAATTGCAACGTTTCTGGCCAAATTAGCGCTTGTTGAGCTCTTTTGTTAGGCAGTTAAGTGCTGTAGGCCAGTGCGACATTTTTTGGGATATTACAATTGTGCTCGTCGTTTTGACGAATCGTTAGGATTTACGTATATTCTCTTGCAACTTACGGTTTTCTTGCCTGCAGTTTTTATCATGTCTTCAAGGCGATCATTGACTGTTAAAGAAATCGCGCGTTTGTTATTGGACGAGGAAGATGTCAGTGCATCAGCTAGTGATAGTGAAACTGAAGATCACGTTGAGGTTGATCTTTGTGCAAGTGATTTACAGTTAAAAGAGTCATCCGATGATGAAGACGTTCAAGAACATGTTTCAAGTGCTTTAGTGGATAATGTGATGGAGCCACAAATACCTTCTGTTCTTCATAGAATCACCTCAGGTAATGATCCCAGTATTTTGACATTCTCAAGTAGCACAGTTCGTAGTCGGTTTCGTCATTTTTAAAGGTCGGACATCAAACAGAATAGTCGGACATCAAACAGAATAGCAGCAATAAACATTGTGCGCGTTGCCAGGGGACCAGCCCGCGCAGTAGAGGGTATTGTCGACCCACTTCTGTTATTTGAACAGTTCATGACTGACCTAATAATAGAAGAGATTGTCAAATGACAAACGTGGAAATTCATAACTGACCTAATAATAGAAGATATTGTCAAATGACAAACGTGGAAATTGCAATAAAAAGAATAAAATATAACCAAAATACATCGACCCAAACTGACACTTGCAAAGAAGAGATCAGAGCTCTTTTGGGTATTCTCGTGTTAACTGCAGCCCCGAAAGACAATGATCTGACCTATAAGGAATTGTTCAACACTGAGTACTGTGGTTTCTTCTGCGATGTCTACGTTCTGATGATAAAGCAATCCGCTTAGAAAAAACAGAAAGACGACCCTTTCACACCTGTAAGGAATGTATGGGAAAAGGTTACAAGTCAGTGTCACCAAAACTATACTCCTGGAACAAATATCGCTATTGATGAGCAGTTACTAGCATTCCAAGGGAGGTGTAAATTCAGGATGTGTATCCCAAATAAGCTAGCCAAGTATTCGATTAAGCTTGAAATGATGTGCGATAGTGGCATAAAGTATATGGTCGTCTATATGCCATACCTCAGAAAAGGAACAATTACATACGGTATACCTTTAGCAGTGTATTTTGTAAAAGAACTTACACCCAGTATACATGGTACGAACCGAAATATTACGACCGACAGTTGGTTTACGTCAGTGCCACTAGCTAAACAATTGCTTCAGCAGCCTTACAATCTGACGCTTGTAGGGACATTGTGATCCAGTAAAAGAGGAATTCCGGAGGAAATGAAAAAAAAGAGAGACTGAAGAAAAATCAGCAAAGCAACGTAAATATATCAAGAAACGTTAACATATGATGGACCCATTACACTTCTTTCATACAAACCTAAACCATCAAAAGCAGTGTACCTGCTTTCAACAACAAACAAAAAAGCCGCACATGATTGAATTCTACAATAACACAAAAGGTGGCGTCGATACCCTCGATCAAATGTGTTCAGTAATGTCCTGCAGTAGAAACACTAATAGGTGGCTAATGTGTATTTTCTATGGCATGCTGAATATAGCATGTATGAATATAGCATGTACTGCCACAATGCTTCCGTACACGGTCAAAGCATAATGAATAGGCGTGATTTTATGAAGAAGATGCATTTACAGCTTGTAGAACCCTGGTTGAAAGTTCGATTGGAAATTTGTACCATGCTGACGCACATTAAGCAAAAAATAACGGATAAACTTTCTTCAAAAAATAACAAAGATGAAAGGCCAAGTCAATCATCATCTTCTTACGACCTGCAACCACCCGAGGCATCAAATAGTAGAAAAAGAAAAATCTACGGTCTTTGTTCCTATAATAAAAGGCAAATGATAAAGTCATTTTGAGTTAACTGTAACACTGCAATTTTAAAAACATGAAGTTGATTTATGCACAACATGTACTTCAAAATATTAATAGGGGTACCGGTTAATTCATGTGGTTTTCTAACAGATGGTGTAACTTGATTTTTATTCCAGTAATTCACCTTTCCAAATATGTGTTGGAAAATTACTGTCATATAGTTTCAGAATCAGTATGTGTCATTTAGCTGAAGCGTAAACAACAATACTTTTTTCTACTTTGAAAATGTCGAATTTTGTGTCGAATAAAGTGTTTTTGCGGGGAGTACTTCTTCATTGAAGAAAAAGGCTGCCGAAAGTCATCGTATTTTGGTGTAAGTGTATGGTGTGCATGCTCTAGCTGAGCGTACGTGCCAGAAGTGGTTTGCACGGTTTAAAAGTGGCAATTTTGACATGGAGGACGATGGACGGCCCGGACAGCCAAAAAAGTTTGAAGATCACGAATTGGAGACATTATACGACCAAGATTCATCCCAAACTTGCAAAATCACTTGGCGTCGCTCAACAAACCATTTCCGATCGTCTAAAAGCAATTTTTTACAATGTAGCTTCAATTTTCGAAAAAAACCCGCATGAATTAAATGGTTCCCCTATTGTCTTTTCTATTTTCTCAATTATTCCTCAAGTAATATGACGAAGATATGCCAACGAATTAAAGCATGCTTTTTTTTTTGTTCTTTTAATTTTCATTTTTATAAATAGGTATATTGTTATTTTGATCTCATAAGAAGTAGTAGATTACAATAAATGTTTCATAATAAATAAATAATTGAATCAAATTGAAATTTATTGTTTTCTTTTAAAGGATAGTAGCTAGTTTTTAAAAATACGCAACATACAATACCAAAAATACATTTTTACTTAAAAATAAAACCCATTAATAAATGCTCGTTGAATCGACAAATAGTTAGGGTTAATGGTGGGTAAGCGAACGTTAGTTGTCTAGGGTTAATTCTTGCGAGGAAAGTGTTGAGCATTCCTAATTTTGCTATATTTTAAATTATACTTCAAAACTCTTTCAAAACTTTCTCAACACTTTTTAAAGATTCTGGTAGTAATTCTCTTCGTAGCTCAAAGTACCCCCCATTGGACAGTTTCTCGAATATCACCTCGTCGCAGTTCTTTTGTCGTCTATAAACGCTGAATTCCCCATTCGAGCTTTTAAAGTTTGAGTTTTTGGCCCATTTTGTCGGGCCTTCAAGGGTTTACTAGTGGCAAAGATACTCATAAACGTGCTGAAAGGACAGGTTGAAGGCAACTAGTTATAAATTACTTAAACTATACGGTGACTCAACTGGCGCTGATAGCTGAATGCTATTAGGCACTTAAAATTTTCGAATGCAGGCAATAGATCAAAAACTCTAAAGACAGTGTACTCAAGAAGCCATGATTCGACTTCGGCTATAGCACTATTCTCTGTGTTCAACTCACTTTGTTTTTTTGAACACAGAGAAGCCCGCTTTTGGTCGAAGTTCCAAACTACAAAATATGGTATCTAGGATCAGTTGATAAATAGAACTATGTGCTTTACTCTATTCGGGCAGTTCTGCTAGTTCAAAAGGGCATGCCTAACCACCCGGTGGCTTCCAGGTTGAAAGGTTCTCTTCTAGCGATTTGTCTCTTTGTTTTTCCCTAATGGTGAGAAGGGGATCTCTGTAACTTAATCTTCTTCTTCTTCGTAGCGCTACAGTCCCTCTTGGGCCTTCGCTTCCTACAAGAAGCGCCACCAATTGTCTCGGTCCATTGATCACGTCCTCTAATTTCGAAATCCAAGCAGTGGTGAGCTGCCTCCGTTGACCCTGTCAGGCCAGCGTTTCCTCAGTTTACTGACTGGTCTCCGCCCTTCAAATCTCTTAAGGAATACCTTTTTGGGTATGTTCGTCCTGACGATTCATATGGCCAGCCCATTGGAGTTTCCGCACTCTTACAATCTTCATACAGCTTATGGTTGTATCGAATTCGCCATTGGTCCTCATCTAGCTTTGCTCCAATTATTCTCCTCAGAACCCGTCTTTCGAAGGCGGATGCAGATGCTTGGGTTAGGGCCCATGTTACACGCCCATAATACAGGTCATATCACAGATTTGTACACTTGGTCTTATCACAGATTCGTACTTGTACGTACTAAATACAGGGGAGGTATTTAGTACGTACGCCAGAAACCTTGCGCTTTTCGTCTCACATAACTTAATATAAACAAGTTGTGTAAACAGACCTACGCTCATGTCAGAAGGGTTTTGTATTCAATTTTCAAAATGCAGTCACCAGATTGAATAAAGTCAAGAAGCATGTCAATGACGATTTTATTGGAGAAAATATGAAATTCGAAGATCATACTATTATTAACAAAGTTGAAAGAATTTAGACTTCTGAGGTTTTTGTTATTGTTATACTCATAAATATCTCCCATGATAATTATTTCAGATGTCCATTCGCGAGGGAGGAAACACATTTTTCATGTATTTCCCCCCTGTGCCCCACTGAAGCAAAAACTGACAGTTTAAGAACTGTTTTGAAAAGCTCCCATGAAAACTTTCATTTCATACTCATATCGGCTACTTTTGATGAATTTTTTTTCAGGGGCCACTCTCCTGTACTGTTATCATCGGTTAGTAGCCAATTTTTTTCGAATCCTAGAGTTGTTACAAAGCCCTTTTGTTAGAAGCTCCCTCCCGCCTCCTTGACTCGTTTAACTTATGAGTATTAATTGTAGGTACTCAGCTTCAGTCATTCATTAAATTGAATCAAGTGTTCAAAGCATGCACCTTAGACGTTGAAGTTGGGAAAAAATAACTCAACATTATTCAACCTTCGCATTTAAAACAGCCACTATTTTGTTTTACGATTACTGATACCACTAGCTGAATTATTCTCAAAGTTATTCATGGCACCTATCATTCCTGAAATTTTCATGCAAATCCTAGCAAAACTGTAGTGTCTGAGTCGGTAAAAAGCGCATGTTGTTCCATAGCCATATGTTGCCATAGTAATACATGCAGCGCATATTGTTCCATAGTAATACAGGAAAATTCAAACCGCTATAACTTCGCTAAATACGATGCAATCTTCATGAAACTTGCAGGATTAATCAATCTTATAAATAGACATCTGTGTACTGAATTTCATTGAATTTAAGGGTACCGTTAAGATTTTATTCAAGAAAACATAAAATCGATAAATCATACTATTACTAACAAAGTTGAGTGAATTGCGACTTCTCACGTATTTGTTGTTATTGTACTCATCAAGGCCTACATTCTTGATTTTTTTCAGATTTTTCGGATGGAAGGTGTCCAATCGCGAGGGGGGGGACACCAATTTTTCGTGTATTTCCCCTCCCTGTGCGCCCCTCGAAGCAAACTTTGCCAAACTAAAACGTGTTTTGAAAAGTTCTCATCAAGACCTTTCATTTGATATCCATATCGGCCACCTTCAATGAAATTTTTTTTTCGGGGGGTCACTCCCCTACATGGGGAGACCCCCCTTAAATACCTTATAAAATTTTTTACTAGTTGAACTTTGAAGAGATCACCACTTTACACCTACAAACAAAATTTGATGCTTCTAGCTTAAGTAGTTTCCGAGAAAAACTGCTGTGACACACGGACGGACGGACGGACGGACGGACGGACAGACAGACAGACGGACAGACGGACAGACAGGACGCGATTTTAGAAGGGTTTTGTAAAATTATTTTACAAAACCCTAAAAAATTATACTTCGGTCTCACATTAAATTATGGTTAAAATTTTTGCGAACGACAACACAACTCGTATTTTCTTTATTTATCTCACAAGAATTTACTGTGAACGCCTTTTCCAACTATAATTTTATAATACAAGGTTTTCCAATACGAGGTGTTATTTTGATATTATAAGCAAAATGCCATTTTTCAATACAAATGATCAAATGTTTATTTCATTATAAAGACGAAGGTATGCCGTTAACAGTCAAAAATAATATCAAGCAAATGCCTACAACGACCACGCTTACAGGACCATATCCTTTACATGAAATTTTCCATAACCAAATCGCAAATGGCTGCCCTGTGTCCTCGATAGCCTCACGAATTCCATCTTTGAGGTCTTGAATCGACACTGGGCTGTTGGCGTAGACCTTCTCTTTCACGTGGCTTTAAAGGAAGAAGTCGCAAGTGTTAAATCACAAGATCTCGGTGGCCAATTGTGATCACCTCTTCGAGAGACAACACCTCCCGGAAACTTTTCCCGTAAAAGATCAATGGTTTTGTTGCTTGTGTGGCTCGTAGCGCCATGTTGTTGAAAGTAAACGTTGTCCAGATCAATACCATTCGATTTCGGCCATAAAAAATCATTAATAATCTCTCGACAGCGCAATCCATTCCCTGTAACTTTTGCTCCAGCCTTATTTTCGAAAAAGTAAGGTCCAATGACTCCGCCGGACCATAAACCGCACCAAACAGTCACATGTTCAGGATAGAGAGGCTTTCCAACAATAACTCTTGGGTTTTCCGAGCCCCCGATTCGACAATTTTGCGAGGTGGAAATGGGCTTCATCGCTCAGGATGATTTTTCGATGGAAGTCCGAATCATTTTCATGCATTTCAAGGACCCAATCAGCAAAGACACGGCATTGTTGATGATCAACCGGCTTGAGTTCTTGTGTTGACTGAATTTTATAAGCCTTAAGAACCAAATCTCTATGCGAAATACGGTGTAATGACATTTGTGGAATGCCTAATTGCAAAGCACGACGAGGAATGGACAAACCTGGGTTTTTTCAACACTTTCGGTTACAGCAGCAATATTCTCGGCTGTTCTTGAGTGATGTGCACGGGTTTTATTCTTCACATCACTAAATTGTCCCAACAGCTCGAATTTTTCCACCAATTTGTGTATTGCGGTGCGACAAGGTGCGACAAGTTGTTTCACGACGACCCAAAAATGTTCGAGTTGTACGAACCGTCTCTGCCAAATTTTCACCATTTTTACAGTGAATTTTAATAATTTCAATGCGATGATGAAGCGCGTATCGTTCTAATTTTATTAATAGCGTAGCCTTTACTTGTTAAATGTCAAAAAATAACAGCTTCAAAAGTGACATCTAGCGATATAGCGGGCTATTCAAAATAACACCTTATATTGGAAAACCCTTTACGTTTGGGCTAAATAAGGCCACAATACATACTAAAGTGCGTTTCTCGTAAACCTAGGCAAGCTTCTGAAATACATATATTTTAAAAGCTGCTGTTGTCTGTTTCCTTATATTTTGCTGTCTCTCTCCAGAGTATAATGTTGATTTTCAAGAGATTCATTCTGCAGCGGTCTGAGCATTGAAAATTAAGTAGAATTTATAATTAATCAATTCAAAAAAAATTTGTTGATTGAGGATAGTATGGTAATGAAAGATTATTCCACTTTAAATTGATTAAATTACAAACACTCTTGTACCCTTAGAATATCTGAATATTTAATAACGCATTTAAATCTAAATAATAAATCGTTTATCTCAATCTTTTTTCAGACCATTCAGCGAGCCAGTTCCCGAAGCTACAAATCGCCATGTAGTCTATAAATCATATTCATGTAAGGAGCGTAAGCCCAAGGACGAAGTAACCAATTCCTCCTCCAGTTCCGGTGCCAATAAGAAGAAGCACGAAAGTAGTATTGAATCACATGAATGTTATATAATAAACGAGCTGATAGCTACCGAGCAGAGTTATGTTGACACTTTGAAGAGAGGCGTTGCGAATTATGTGAAGATATATAACAACGAGATAAATCTGCCGGCTAATCTCAGGGGTAAGAAATATTTCCTCTTCGGAAATATCGAACAAATTGTCGAATTGCACGATAACGAACTGTTGCCAATGCTAAAAGAAAATCGAAATGATGTTGCGAAAATTTGCGAAAAATTCTACGAATTATTGATGGTGAGGAGTACTAAGCAATAAAATTTCAATAAATTGTAATCTGATGATTAATTTTTTTATTGTAGGCAAATCGATTCTATGGCTATGTGCTGTATGCTATTAATAAAAGTAATTCAGAGAAAATTTGTATAGAAGAAAAACAATATTTTAAGGTCAGTATTTATGCGCTTGCACTATACACAAGGACTTAAATGGAAGTTTGATGCATTACAGAACATTCAGGAACTTGCTGGTGATAAATTAGGTATTGATAGTTTCTTAGTTCAACCAATTCAAAGACTGCCGAGGTATGGGTTACTGTTTGAGGAACTTATATCGGTAAGTTACCTTAGCAGATTACAAGACATAATTAATTCAATGGACTCTTAATTTTCTAGAAATATTTCAAAGGCGATATAGTGAAATACAAGACAGAGGTTGCGTTATGTTGTAAAGTAGAAAAGCATATTCGAAATTTATTGGAAACTGTAAATTCAGCAATGCAAATTAATGATATTCAAGAATGTTTTGATGTGAGTTTTGCGATTTTTTTCAAAAAAAATACTTTTCTTTATCTCCGCGACTTAATTTGCAGATAAATCTTCTCTATCAAGGATGCTTTAAACGTTGCTTCGACTTAACCAACTACGACCACGCTGTCCGTCGCAGCTATAAATGCAGACTTTTCATCTTTGAGCGAAGCTTAGTTTACACGGAAATAATTAAAGAAAAGAAATTAATGTATCGAGGATACTATCCTCGCGAGCGTATTGGAATAGTTGTAGGCAAAAAGAATTTCTCCCTATTCTATCAGAAGCGGAAGATACAAGAATGTGATTTCTCTGGTGATAGTCAAATACAAGACCAGTGTGTGGAGCATGTGATGAATATGATGAAATCATTTGCACTCGAGGAAAAAGAGAAAATTCAAGAAAAATATCAGAAAGTCAGTGACGTCTTTAGACGTCCGGGTCCCAGACTGCAAATGCATCCTTCTAGTCGATATAGCAATGATAGTGGCGTTGGTTCTGTGTATAGTTCTTTATCGAGTACTTCAGATGAAGCGAACCCGCGAACAACGTGGTACACAGAAACATTTTTATCGCCTAGTGTATGATTAGAATAGGAATATTTATATCTATGTTTTTAACATAAGTTGTGATTTATATATTGTATATACATATTGTATGTTGTTAATAGACGTTTACGTTGTTAAGTAATTTGTTGTGATTATTTTATCAATATGACGTTTTTCCGCTTTTTTGATAATGTGTTGAAAGCAAATTATCATTATGATTCAATTTAGAGTTGTATCATGAAAAGAAGGTACGTTGTCATGACTCGTGGCTAAAATAAAATTTAGTTTTTATATAGAATAATTAAATCATTTTTAAGACCATTCAGGTCTCGCCATATTTGGAAGATATAATATGTAGTGAAATAGGTAAGATACAAACGTCCGCAGAGGACTGCAGCGATGGTCTGCTGCCTCGGCGAAAGACGATGGTAGGATCCACCAAAATTGGCCTTGTCTGGGGACGCGTGAATGCGCTGGCAGGCAAGCGTTACGGTGTCGTGGGGCGGGCTCTTTTCCCCAGCACAAGACCCACTACAAAAATATTTTCCCCATGCACGAATTTCGGAAGAGGGTTCAATAAGTATCGAGCGGAGTCGAGAAAGGAGATAACCTACTAAGGGTCAATGAAAATTACTGGTTCAGAGGACAAACCGGGCACGGCGACAACGGACGGATTTAAAGGGCCTTGTCGTTACCATAGTATATTCAACTAGTACCCACACCTTTCATTTACCCTGTGTTGCACACTTTTTGAATTTTCTCAGGGGCACGTCAGCTGATCCGGGGCATGAGAGCTGACCCTATGTTTGGCGCGCTCAAGAAACAAAGCAAAATGCAAATAAAATTTCCGACGCACGTGTTCTTTTAGGCATTTCAGAACATGGGAGTGCTGCCACATCCCAATAAAAAACTAAAAGATTGCATGGAACGAATTTGTTTTTCTGCAAAGTTATTGATTTTTCGAGATATGGTAATCCTGAAATCTCTCATCGAAGCATATGTTTATATTCGCGCCAATCCTCGCATCAGCATTTACCTACCTACCTGCTACCGAAGATTTATGGCTCGCTGTTCGGCTTGTGTTCGAATTTTTCCGGAGGGTTGATGGAGTGTGGTTACTAGTTGAGTATACTATGGTCGTTACCAACGATACTTATAGCCCACAAATAAAAGCGGGGCGTCCAGGTGGAAGCGGTACGCCCTCGCACCCTCCTAAGAGCACCCTCCTGAGAGAGCACCTGAAGGGCATCACAAGAGGAGAGCTCGCTCGATGGCTAGCTCATTATAGGGCCGGCATTCGTTGCGGTCCCATACCTGGTAAGGTTCCCAGCGAAAGGAAAGACCAAATGTATTATTTAACAAATTAAAATGTATCTATCCTTTCTTTTCCTTTTCAAAAATCAAATTCGCATTTCAATAAAAATTAATTTATATATAAATATATATTTATATATAAAAAATATATATTTATATATAAAATTCGTCAAAAAGAGTGCTTAAATATTTGAAATACGTAAACAAGTACAAACAACCGTTTCAAGTTCTAAATAAATCCTAAGTATATTCAATTACGCATATTCACGGCAATTTTTATAATGTGAATTTCATAAAATCTAATATTTAGGCAATATATAAATAAATACAAATATAAGATAAATAAATTAAAAAAAACCGATGTACTCAATAAAATCTTCGCTGGGCGCCCACTGACGATGTGGGGGATGTCTGCAAACTTCGGTGGCACGTTACGCGGGCTTGAACAAAAATCTTAATTTTTTAAACGCTTAATTAGATGATGAGTTGGCAGCATTACTTTGAATGAAAATGAATTGATGTTTAAAATAAAAAGAAAGCACTTTTGTGATGAACACACTAGTCTTTTATTTAATTCACTGATACAACGTGTTGATTTTTAGAAGAGTAGAACGGAAGTGATACAAAGAAAATCTTATACCAACATAGACATTTGAACAACATATCTAACCTGCCAAGGAGTGAGAGTATAAGTCAAAATACATCATTTTTCAGGAGAGCACTTTGAAATTTCAAAACTACTATATCTATGAAACTAAAGTTTAGAATAATATAATATTGCAGTCTCATCATTTTATTAGTGTTATGAATGACTTGCTATGTCATATTGTAAAAAAATACATTTTCGACAAAATTAAATGACTTATACTATTGAGCTTTTAAAATTTTTGACTTGTACTACTGAGCCCTTGACTTATTCTCTCAGATTTAAATTCATTTGAAAGAATAACATGACTTATTCTATCGATCCCCTGCTTTAAAAAGGTTATTGTTTTGTTGTTGATTTTCTGTATAATGTTCATGCTATAAATCACCAAATCAATTTGTTTTTTGCATTCTTTTATTGCCATGAAAGTAATAAGAAATTATAATACTCGTAATTCATATGAAATTATTATTAACAAAGAACATTTTATTCTTCTTCGGGGAATTCTTCAATATCAGGAAGAGAAGATCTTAAAGTCAAGCTGGTTTTCAAATTTTTATAAAAGTCGTGGAATGTGGGGCTAATGAGAGGCAAGAGATCCATCAAATCTTTCTTCTTTTCAGAAGGAATGCATTATGCCGACGTATAACAAGGACTTGGATTCAAGTCATCTTCATCTACTCCGCTAGCACAACTTCTTTTTTGAAGATCAATACAACGAAAGGGTTCTGTTTCGTTTAAGGTGCACTTGAAATATACCTTTTTTTTTTCTTGAGTATATCGCAGCCACCTGATGTCTGTCCACTTAAAGGGGTCTCCATTGGTATCTTTTTTCCGAACACATAAATGTGATTTCAACAGAGAAGAAAATTCGATAAAATGAGTATGTAGTATTTCAATTACTTCAAACTTATTTTTCTTCCCCACACTGCGAACAAGTTGATACCAGTCATGTGGATGTGAAATAGGTATTTGCAGTTTCTTCTTCTGCTTCTCAATCATGCCATGGTCTACATCACACTCCGAATGGCGATGTCCACTAACCATAAATTTTTTGGTTTATTTCATGAAAATTCGGTGATTTCTGCATGAGTGTTAGGAACATTGCAGCAACATGTGTGTTTCGGTTTTGTCCTCCACAGCTGTCAGAGTACAATGTTATACGATTGATACCCTGGTTATGTAAACCTGAAAGTTCTTCAAAAATGCATGTAGCAATTTGATTAGCACCTCTACCACCCTTAGCTTCATGCCACATATAGCATCGAACAGTACCAGTGCTAACTTCATGCATCGTGAGGTTGAACGTCCACAACTGCCTCTTGTAGAATGAAACAGACGAATTCAAAAATGGTGTTGGTAAGCACTGCTGTAAATCGACTGTGAAGCATCTGCTAACATCATCATTTTTACACTCCTCTTGATCTTTCTTTTTCAATAAATACGCTTGATCAGCTTCGTAATGGTGCTGCTTTATAGCTTTTTCTATAATTGACCGACTATCATTGCCCTCACTCATCTTCAGTTGCATCGGCATTGTGTCACATTTGTGGCACGTGTCAATTTTTGGTGATTTGAAAGAAATATTCAATTTGTGAAACTCTCTCTCGTAAATCGATCGGGAAACGGGTTGAGTTATACTTTCTTTGTACAAAGAGTACATCAATGTTAAATTCAAAAATGAAGACAAATATTTTCTTTCACTTTTCCTTCTTGTATAGTGCGACTTGTACGCAGGAAAGGATTCAATATGTTTTATGACTTGTGTTAATTTTGTTGGAGGTATTTTGTTTCCAGGTGCGTTCCTTCCTCTGTTATCAGCTGTACTCACGCCAGTTGTAGAGCGTAAACTATCTGTAATCACTATTGTGATAAACATGTTGGTTTCACCCAACGTTTTCATGAAGCAACTACGGCAAACTTATGTAAGAAGACCATTCACTTTGAAATGGAATTTGTGAGAATATTTTCGAAATTTTTGTTTCTCTATATCATTGGTGCGTCTTCTCTCAGTAGCAGGGTCACTAGTTTGTACGAGTCCACTCACAAAATTAGCACGCTTGTCTCTGCTCCCTAAAGACCAATACTCCGCAAAAATATCAGCCCGAATGTCTTCTGTAAAGACATCTCTGCACTTCCTACGACAGTTTGGCAGTGATTTCATCGATCTGCCTTCTTTCTTCTTCCCATCCAATGTGGTGTAGGGAAGTCCAGCGTTACGGTTTACGTATTTGTCTAATTTTCTTTTTCGTGAGAAGTTCCCTGTATTAGTAACTGAGTTTGAAACAGTACATAAACTACTAGATGTGTCAGCGTTTGTTGATTTTAACCTGGTAATGCTAGAACTGCTAGAGGGTGGATTCACCTGAAGAAATACGTCGCTATTGCTGCCCTCATCGTCATCTGGGACGTACTCCTCATAGTTCTGGATGCAAGAGTCTACATAACCAATGTCTAGTAACGGTAATAAAAACCTTGTCTTTAAATAGGTTCACGATGCAATTTCGTACATACCTCCATTAGCCGAATTTTCAAAAATGTTTACATTAGAGGTGTCATCCTTCTCAATCGGTTCGTTTTCAATGAAAATGGCATCAATAATAACGTCGTTTTCAATTTGCTCATTTTCAACAGTTATTAAATTTTGCATAACATTGTTGTCAATCTGGTCACCGAACATTGCATGAATATCTATAAAAATTCGGTAATTCATAGTATGTATTACCAAAAGTCTTGTAAGTAACTAATTACCAGTCAAGGAAACATTCACGCTATTTATAGATTTATATTATTTTAAGTAATACGCACCATTCGCTTGTTAAAATTCTAGTATCATTACATTGTTGTCGGTAACGGGCGCACCTTCAACTGGATCATTTTCACCTATTCTATTTTTTTTTTTGCTACTAAAGATAGCATCAGCTTGCCTCTTGAGCCCATTCTCACTTCCAAACTGTTAATATCACTTTACACTTGTAAAAATACACATAAAAACATCGATAATTTACCACGGGGAGGACTCAGCTGACTGATAACACAGTGAAAAGTGTAACAGACAAAATCAAAGAGTATAAGTCGCATGGAATTTTGTACTCGTCATCAGAAGAATATCGGTTCTAACAGTATAAGTACAATTGTACTGTTACTCCCAAATATAAAATTGAGTGGCTGAGCTATACTGCTAGCTTCAAATCAAGATTTCTCATCACTGAATACATACATATTTTGATTTCTACTCTTAGGCCCTGAAAGAAGATCCAGCAGGCTACGGATTGCAATAATAAACTTATAATTGCCAAAAACTGACTTATACTCTTACTCCCCAGCAGGTTAGATATAATATTTGTATTGTTGCCAACTTAAACATTTTCAAATAAACATTGCTATATTAATAACACCCCTTCTCAATGTTTATGCATTTTAAACAAATTAATCTAAATTAACATCAACATATGACTGGAATCATTATTAATTCTCTACTTCCTTTCTATTTGACATTGCATTCTGTCAGAAGCTTAATTGATAACTCCTTACTTAATGACTTTGTTAGCATGTCAGCCAATTGTTCGCATGTATTTATGTACTGAATACAGGGGGCGGCGGAAGGCATGTTGAGTATGTTGAGTTTAGTACAGGCCAAATTTTTGGCATGTTGAATTCAACATGCCCCAAAAGACAAAACTGAATTGAGTAGTCAGAATTACCACCGCTGAGTACACAAGTTCTCGCGTTCACAAATTCATGTAACACTCATGCGCAACACCGTTCTAGCGCATATAGTCGCATCTATTATATCTATATAGACCACGCACGATCCACCCAAATGTGGACATCGGTTGAGAGCAGGAAGAAGGATGAATAGACAAAGTCTTCCGTGTCATCTTAAAACAGCTTCGGGCTAGTGGCGGAGAGTGCACTTTCCCCCACTTACACCCATAAGTGCTAGCTTAGGCTAATTTCAGCTGATGGTAAGTGTACTGAAATTTTTCAGATTTTTCGGATTACAGGTGTCCAATCGCGAGGGGGGGGGACACAAATTTTTCGTGTATTTGCCCTCCCTGTGCGCCCCTCGAAGCAAATTTTGCCAAACTAAGGCCTGTTTTGAAAAGTTCTCATCAAGACCTTTCATTTGATACCCATATCGGCTACATTCAATGAAATTTTTTTTTCGGGGGGTCACTCTCCTATATGGGGAGACCCCCCTTAAATACCTTATAAAATTTTTTTGTAGCTGAACTTTGAAGAGATCACCACTTTACACCTACATACAAAATTTAATGCTTCTAGCTTAAGTAGTTTCTGAGAAAAACTGCTGTGACACACGGACGGACGGACGGACGGACGGACGGACAGACGGACAGACTGGTCGCGTAATTTTACAAAACCCTAAAAATCATGCAAGTGAAACACTTCGTCGGTATCGTCAAGGAGCTCATTAACTTTATTCGAGATTCACCGAAACACTGTGCTCAGTTCAAAGAAATTCCAGAAGAACTGCGCGAAGACAACGAAGAGAAAAGCGTTGCCTTTTCTGTTTATTGCCCAACCAGGTTAATATTTACTCTTCATTTCAGAATTGAATTCCTTAGCTACTCAAGTTATATGTATTATTTTTACGTTGATTGTTTCAGGTTTACCATGAGAATAGGTTCTCTCAGGACTGTCCGTGTAAATTACAAAGCGATAATGACGATTCTACATGAGCTAGGATCAGACTCTTCTGTAAATGCCACAGCCTTTGCCAAAGCATCTGGATTTCTTTAAAAAATGGAACAGTCGATTATTCGTTTTTCTTAACAATGTTGATCGAAATGTTGCATAAAATTGAAAATTTGAATAGGGAGTTGCAAAATTCTCAACTCAGTGTTGTTGACGCGTTCGAAAACGTTGATGCCGTACAGTATGTCTTGGAATTATCTCGCGAATCTAAATTTGACACGATTTGGGACAAAACGAAAGCAAGTGTCAAAGAATTAGATATTGAAGATGCAAAACTTCCGCGAGTGCGAAACGACCCAAAACGGTTAAACCCTTACACGAAATGTAGAGATCATATTTTCGAGTCACCGAAGGAAATGTACAAGAAAATTTACTTTGAAGTTTATGACCAGGTAATTTCATCTTTAAATTGGAGGTTTGGGACTGAATCTGCAATTTTTTTAAATCCCTTGAAAGTTTCATAATCTCTTAAAATTTGGATGGGGAAGAGATTGTTAAATTTTACAAAGATGACTTCGATAAAAATTCTCTAGTCGCTGATAGGGATATGTTTCTAGAGGTGACAACAAAGAAAAATGTAAAGGTTCAGAATTTGAAAGACGTTGTGAATTTTTTACGAGAACATGAATGGTGCAAGGGCCTTGTCCCGGAATATGTTCGATTTGTTGAATTATTATTGACAATTCCTGCTTCATCTTGTACAAACGAACGAAGTTTTTCAACTGTGAAAAGGTTGAAGAATTATCTCCGTTCAACAATGGATCAGAAGCGTCTAAACTACATCGCAATTTTACACATATATCATGACTTACCTGACAAAATTGATGACGAACGACTGATCGATGAATTCATTCAAAGAAATGCCAAGCGCACCTATGTGTTTGCGATGACTTCGGATAAATAAGTAATAAAATTGTACTTACATGTATGATAAGAGACAGTTAATAATAAAATGGAATTTCAAGCGAATATACAATTTTTTTTTACTGTCTATAATATTTATCGTAAACTATACCACCCAATTTTCGATAACATTGAGATAAAATGAACCGAAAAATTTTACGAAGGAGCCTCACCCCCCTTCCTCGCTGTACTCAGTCACTCAACATACCCTTCAGACCTGTTCCGCCATGCCTGACTGAATATTAATTATATTAAAACATTTTCTAAGTAATTTCTTTGTGATAATGTAGTTATACCATTTTCAAAGTTTTGCTCTACATATATTCCTAAAAATTCTGAAATTTGCCCTAAATCTTTCATTTTGAATTTTTGGTTTAACATTGTTTTAAGGCTAGTGACCTCACTTTCATTACTTCCAAAGATTAGCAAGTCATCTACATATATTAATACAAATGCTTTATCTTTACCACTATAATTTTTATACAAACATGGATCACATTTAGACCTTAACTTGAGTATTCCAGGATTTAAGTAAACTTTTCAACCCGTAAAATGACTTGTTTAGCTTTACAATATTATTCTTTCCTTTGTAGTCCCTTTCTGGTAAACTTACATATACATTTTCTTTAATATCACCATATAGAAAAACCCCAGTGACATCCATCTGGTATATAGGTTAAATTATATTTTGTTGCAATTATTGCAAACAACCTGAAAGTTGCTAGCTTAGCAACAAGGGCATAAATGTCACTTAAGTTGATTAAATCTTATTGTTCAAACCCCCTAGCAACTAGCCTAGCCTTGTACTCCTTGATATTATTTATATTTTTCATTTTAAAAACCCATTTGCTGCTTATGGGCTTTGCACTTACAGGTAATTTACAAAATTCCCACGTATTATTGTCACTCAGAGTCTTAAGTTCCCTGGCAATAGCTGCACTCCACTTACCGGCATCACTTCGGCTCATGGCATCATCATATGTGATGGGATCACATTCACTTTGGTCCGACTGCACATTGTTACACTTGTAGAAATCAGTTTGTTTACGCTCATGCTTACACCTTTTCCTTTCTACGGGTGAATCAATTCCGTCCAATAGATATTCTTCTTCGCTGCATGGCAGGTAGTCACTGTCATCTTCCGAGTTATCTCCTAAGATATTACTTATGTGGGTTGTCTCTATCTCATTGTGGTCAAGGGTTATTATTTCATCAATATCTGTCTCGGGACTATTCTCTTGCACTGTCTTCTCGTCAAGATTTAAGGACACAATAGTTTGCTCTTCACTTTTCTTCACTTGATGTTTTTCCTTCTCTACTTGCTGTAAGAATACAATGTCACTTTTTGTTTCCACCACATTCTTTTCAGGATAGTAAATACGATAACCTTTCACATCTTCCTCATATCCGACCATCAATCCCTTCTCTCCTTTCGGATCCGACTTCAGTCTCTTCTCTTTCGGAATGTGTACATATACTTCTGTACCAAAGGCTCTTAACTCATGGATATTATATGTTTTCCCAGTCCATACCTCAAATGGAGATCGCCCATCTTCATGGCTCTGTCCAGTACTGTTCAACACGAACACTGCAGTATTTATGGCTTCAGCCCATAATTTTTTTGGTAAATTTCTTTCATGTATCATTGTCCTGGCCGCTTCCAGCAATGTCCTGTTTTCTCGCTCAGCCTTGCCTTTCTGTTCTGGGGTGTATGGGACTGTGGTTTAGTGTGTTATTTCACGCCTTGTAAACATTTCCTTCACATACCTGTTCACAAACTCCAGACCGTTATCACTTCTGAATGTTTTCACCTTGTTTCCATTACTATTCTCGGCCTTATTTATAAAGTCCTCAATTATATACTTGATCTTATCGTTTGTCTTCACAAAATACACACTTCTGAAATTCGAATAATCATCTTTCAACACAACGAAGTATCTTGACCCACCAACAGACGATTCTTCCATGGAACCGCATGTACCAGCATGAGTTAATTCACATGTCCTGGTACTCTTGTATTCGCTTCTATTGAATGGCAATCTGTGTATTTTCCCAATCAAGCAACTCTTACACACCGGGTTGGATGTTTGTTTAACTTTAATGTTGTTTTTCTGGAAAGTATCTTTGACGTAGGTGAAGTTTTGGTGCGCCAATCTTCTGTGCCACTCGTTTAAATCGTTCGACGCTAGTTCTGCAGTACTCGCAATTTCACAATTATCACTCGTATTATAGCGTAAATCCAAATAAAACGAATTTCCATTTCTTTTCGCAACCGCGCAAATTTTACTTGCCTTGAAGAATTTGCATGAGCTGTCATCTGTCACTATGACATAACCTTTATCTGTGGCGCGACCGACCGAAAACAGATTCGTTTTTAACTCGAGAACATACAACACTCTGTCTATAAGTCTGTCAATCCACTCCTTTCCGTTCGATACTTGAACTGCCATCTGTCCGTAACCAATCGCATTTATCACTGCTCCATTACGGATGATTACAGGTTTTGGCGAAGTGTTTGAGAATGATGCAAACAATGCGTGGTCTTGACAAATAAGAAAATTCCTTTTGGGTTTGCTACCACCGAAGAATTTTCACTCGCGTTGATGTGGGCAAACTCACGTCCACCTTCCACACTGCCGATTTGAGATCAATTCACTTATTCCGATACTCGGCGAGATATGCGCTGCACGTTCTATCCCGTTTTTTCTTTTGGTTTGATACATAAACAAATTTTCTTTTTTCCTTCACTTCTCTCTGTTCGTATAGTCCAACCACGTCAACGAAATCTCCGTTTTCCCGTAACATAATATATGTTATCCATGGCTCTGATATCAAATCCTATTTACAGCTTGATGGTTACGGGATACTTTTCATAAAAGACTAACGAAAGAAGTTGTAGGCTGATCTATCATATCTAACATAATCGATATTAATAACCAGGGGCGTAGAAATCGCAGTAGCCAGGAGAAACTATCGCCTTCCATTTCTCTGATCCGAAACGTACCTTATAGGTGTGTTGAAATGCATCTCGGGAGAGCATTAATGCCCGGGAGGCGCAGTGTATCATAACTTTACCTAATTTTGCATCTTAGTTGCCCCCAAGAACGCATTTTGATGCCCCACTGGGGTGGGCCTCGGTGCCTACACAGGACGTTTTTTGTTGTTTTTTTTTGTGGTACGGAGGTGAATGTCATTTATGCACTAAGTGTGGGACTCTCATGCTTGCAAGAAGGCGACTGGACTACCCAGTAACACCTCCCCTGTCAACATGAGAACCCAGCCTGGAACCGCTTGTCACATTACTTCGGGCCAGGTCTCGTTTTGTTACGCCGTGAGGCATCTTCAAGCTGGAGTATCCCTTTCCTAGCGCGAGGGGAGAGGGGAAGAGGAAGTACCAGAAAAGCGATCCCCCAGCCGCAGCGCCCCCGGCTTCTGTGAACATATGTGAACATATGTTTAGTAGCGCCAGAATCGACTAGCTACTTAGATTTTGCAGTTGATGCGACAGATTAGATACCACGAACGCGTTAATATTTGTTTTATTTTCACTTCTTAACATTTTTTGTTTTATTTTCCCTTCTTAGCATTTTTTGTTTTCGAAAACGACACTGAGCTTTAAAACGTCCGAGCTTGCTACAATAGAAACAGTTATTATTATTACTCACGTTCCTTTCACTGTTAGTTTTATTGTTACTTTTACTCTCGGTTTGATACTGTCCACTTTTACCGCGTTTGAAAATTTTTGATGGTCCTTTATTTTTCAAAAAGAATGCAGAAGGTGTTGCTTGCTGTGCTCCTTCGTTCTTCCCTTTTACTTACTCTTTTTCAATCAGTAGTCTTACCACTAAATTATCAAATGTTTGTTTGTCATCAGGCGCCGACTCCCAAGCCGTAATAAAATGTTTGTAATCGTCTGGTAACGACATTAGCACTTCCGTCATTACAAATTTATCTGAGATTTCTTCACTCATTTGTTTCAGTTGGTTTTGTAGTTCTTGTATCTTAGATAAGAAACCAGACATGTAGATGCCTCTTTCGAACTTTTACAGGAAAAATCTCTGTTGCATAATGTGCACACTGGTCTCAGTTTCCTGCTCATATACACTGTGGCGTTTTCGCCACATCTCGGCAGAACTCGTACATGTAATAATATGTCACATTGCCTCTTCCGACATTCGTGTTACCAATAACGTCTGCGCTTTGGCATCTTTAGATTCTCATGCAGATATTTCACTGGCCACTTAGGGCTTCACTTGTTTTCCCTCCACAATATTTAACCATCCATGGCCCCTCAACTGTACTGTTGTTTGGAATTTCCATATATTCCAATTTCTGGCCCCCTCTAACCTGATCACATTGACGTTATGGTTATTTCCCTCCATCATCGACGATGTCACACAGTCCACGAGCCTGATCACGATGCCACAAACTGTAGTGAATTAACCTCACTTTTTCGTTCTCGCCAATTTTGCTGCCGCCGTAAATAACATCAATCTACATCAAGCTGTTATATGTGCCTGGGCCCATAACCTGATGTTTGAAATAAAAAGAAAGCACTTTTGTGATGAACACACTAGTCTTTTATTTAATTCACTGATACAACGTGTTGATTTTTAGAAGAGTAGAACGGAAGTGATACAAAGAAAATCTTATACCAACAAAGACATTTGAACAACATATAATATTTGTATTGTTGCCAACTTAAACATTTTCAAATAAACATTGCCATATTAATAACAGAATGCAAAAAGATAATGATTCTATTCATACAAATTTTCATATAACGAGTCTCAAACAAAATAAGTAGAAATTGGTCAGCGTCAAATAAATCAAAGTCGTTCACTGATTGCACGGGAAATTTATTTTCATGTAGCGCGATCTCCAGTGATTAAAAATGTTGTACTTCACACAGCTACAAGTACACTCCGTTTAGTTTCAATTTAATCAATGAATTATACATTTAAACTTGGCAGGTAGTTGCATACGTTCGCCGATTATTTTATCAAATTAAAAATCTAAAGAACTTCGCTTTGTTCATTCATTAATGAAAAGCTTAAAAATACGATGATCATCACTTTCAAAAGTTGGGAGCTGTCATTTTAATTTTATTATTCTACATGTATTTAGAAAAATCACAAGCAATGGCATTTGCTGAGAAGTGCTAATGGCGCTACCAAAATGATAATTTCACTTTTATCTCTGTTTATGCTTGATTTTGATAGTTTTGCTTCTATAACCATAACACCGGGTCATCAAAGTGCTACCAAAATTGTGCTATTGATCTGGCATTGAGTACTCTCCGAAATCGTTGATATCTCTACGGTAAGGAGGGTATCGTTTTGTTGCGATTCCTGCCAAATCCACTGATCCGCGTTCCGATCCGAACGTCTACGGTGAATTCACAGGACGTAAATTCTATTCGGGCATTTCCCTTTCCTACTTCACTCCAACACAAGAATGCACTCAGTGAATTAGTTCAAGGGGAACATGCACTTGCACTTCAATCCAATTGGAACACTTTTACTTGCATTCCTTGCATCATGTGTTTATTTACGGAACTGTTTATGCGTCACTGGATACTAGGAATCAAAATAAGCTTTATTATCAGGTTGAATGCTGTTGTCCCGCTACACACCCCGCACTATGTACGAAAACATATATACAGGTATCCACAATATGCGATCGAATCGATCATCGTATGATTTACTTATAGACAAAAAACTCAAATAAGACAATTCCTTTTGGGATTTGCTACCACCGAAGAATTTTCGCTCGGGTTGATGTGGGCAAATTCACGTCCACCTTCCACACTGCCGATTTGAGATCAATTTACTTATTCCGATACTCGGCGAGATATGCGCTGCACGTTTTATCCCGTTTTTTCTTTTGGTTTGATACATAAACAAATTTTCTTCTTTCCTTCACTTCTCTCTGTTCGTATCGTCCAACCACGTCAACGAAATCGCCGTTTTCCCGTAACATAATATATGTTATCTATGGCCCTGATATCAAATCCTATTTACAGCTTGATGGTTACGGGATACTTTTCGTAAAAGACTAACGAAAGAAGCTGTAGGCTGATCTATCATATCTAACATAATCGATATTGATAACCAGGGGCGTAGAAATCGCAGTAGCCAGGAGACACTATCTCCTTCCATTTCTCTGATCCGAAACGTACCTTATAGGTGTGTTGAAATGCATCCCGGGGAGCATTAATGCCCGGGAGGCGCAGTGTATCATAACTTTACCTAATTTTGCATCTCAGTTGCCCCCAGGAACGCATTTTGATGCCCCACTGGGGTGGGCCTCGGTGCCTACACAGGACGTTTTTTGTTTTTTTTTTGTGGTACGGAGGTGAATGCCATTTATGCACTGAGTGTGGGACTCCCATGCTTGCAAGAAGGTGACTGGACTATCCACTAACACCTCCCCTGTCAACATGAGAACCCAGCCTGGAACCGCTTGACACATTACTTCGGGCCAGGTCTCGTTTTGTTACGCCGTGAGGCATCTTCAAGCTGGAGGATCCCTTTCCTAGCACGAGGGGAGAGGGGAAAAGGAAGTACCAGAAAAGCGATCTCCCAGCCCCAGCGCCCCCGGCTTCTGTGAATCCCTGATATTTTAGGACTGCCCGAGCATAATGTGCCACCTGGTTCCATTTTTCAACTGATTCGAGCATCACCACAACTATATTTTCCGGGGGAGCTCTCCCGTCTTCCTGTAAGGTTCCCTTCGCAGCCTTACCCATTTTGTGCAGGCAAAAAATGTGTAGCAGGCATTGTCCTTCTCTCCTAGGCAAAACCGACAATCAGGGTACCGTGACTTACCAATCTTGTGCAGGTAAGTCTGTTAACACCCATGCCCGCTCAAAAACTGGCTCAAATAGAAGTCAGTCTCACCATGCCTTCGATTTAGCCATGGTCTCACATCCGGGATGAGGCACGCAGTCCACCTTTCCTTCGTGTAATTCACCAAAGACTGCTGTCAATCGTTGAGTGAGCGCTGTCTCTCCTTACGGACAAGCATTTCCCTTGCATCCTCGTTTCGGCACAGGTAAATAGCGCGGAGCCCTGTCGCAAGGAGGGCGACAGTTATCACGCCTGCAATAACTCTCACCGCCAGATCAGAGACTGTCGGATACGAAGATGCATTCCTCAGTGCTCCTCTTCTCTGTACCAAACGTTTTCGGTACACCTCCTTGCTGAGAACGTCGCCCCATACCGCTGCTCCGTACAGTAGCACTGACCCTACAGCACTCATCAAAAGGCGTCTTCTTGACGGGCTGGGTCCCCCTACGTTGGCCACAAGTCGACTCAGAGCTGATATTCCCGAACCATCCTTCTCAGCCGTTGCCCTGGTTTGCTCAGAGAAACTCATCTTCAAGTCGATCAGTAGCTCCAGGTACTTTATCGATGGCTCCGATTCGATTTGTTTGTCTCCAATACTGATCATCCTTACTCTGGGGATTCTCTTTTTTGTCAAGATGACCACTTCGGTTTTCTCCAGTGCTAAACTGAGCCCGCGAGCAGTCATCCAGTCCCTCACTCGGCGCATTAGCATACCTAGCCTAAGTTGCGTCTATTCAACGGTGCGTCCGGTGACCAGAGCCACAAAATCATCCTCACAGCCAACCAAGCGTCACTCATCTGGCATCTCAAGTCTCAGTAGCCCGTCGTAAGACACGTTCGACAGTTCCGGACCAAGGATAGATCCCTGGGCAACACCCGATGTGATTTCCATCCTTCGTTGGCCCTGTGTCGTGTCGTAGAGCAGGCTTCGGTCCTTTGGGTAGTTCCCCAAAAGCCGCATTAGATATTCTGGAACCTGAAAAGAGTTTTCCAGCGTATCCAGAATATCCACCCATCTAGCGGAGTCGAAGGCATTCCTGACGTCGAATGTCACCAACAGGACGATCGGTCGCTTGGTGCGACTATACGCCCCTGCCTTTTCGACCATGTTCACCACCTCTGCAATAGCATCAATGGGAGAACGTCCTGCTCTAAAGCCGTACTACCGAGAAGATAGCTGCCCAGCAGCATGAATCGCGTCAGTAAGTCTTCGCTTGATGAGTTTCTCTAGCACTTTCCCAGCCGTGTCTAGCATGCATAACGGGCGGTATGCAGACGGCGATTCGGGATTTCCCTTCCCCTTGCTGATCATTATGAGCCTCACCACCTTCCATTGTACCGAGGAAACCCCGTCCCGTAGGGAAGCGTTGAATGCGCTGGGCAGCAAGTCAGGAAAATTGTGATAGACGAACCGCAACACCTCAGCCGGAACACCATCTGGACCTGGAGCCTTCCTCGCTTTCAATGAGAGGACTGCCTCCTTCAGTTCCGGCTGTGTGAGGAGTGCACACTCGACTGCTGTTTCACCATGGACGGCGTCAACACGGACGGGATGGGCGGGGAAGAGTCCTCGCACTATCGCGTCCATCTTTTCTGCGTCATTGATACAAGGCTTCCGTAGGGCACCAAGCTTCCGCATGACTAGCTTGTAGCCAAAGCCCCACGGATCCTTGTTCACATTGTCCACTAGATCTTGCCAGCAGCACGCGTCTTGAGCTGTCAGTTCTTCCATCCCCTCTGGATCTCCCTACATCCGTGCACCTGCTGTGAGAACCTCAACGAACCTCTCGACGTCCATCCTCCCGATGTTTCATACAATTGTAGAAAACCGAGAGCACGGACGTAAGGAGACAACATCGCTTATCTCAAGCAGAATGTACTGATGATCACTGGCTGAGTAGTCCTCTAATACTCTCGAGTTATATATCCCCCGTACTAAGGACTCCGAGGCGAATGCCGCATCCGGTATGGTTCCTTCACAGCCAATACGGCGGAAGGGTGGCGTACTGCCGGTGTTTAGAACGATGAGCGCCATCCTGCCCGCCATTTCCATGATTTGTTTTCCCCGCGGGTCTGTTTGAGGCATGCCCCATTCGATTGTTTTCGCGTTGAAGTCTCCCCAATGAGCACGTTCCCGTCTGCGTTCAAAACAGCGGCATCCAAAGCCTGAAGTTTGGCTTGAAAAGATGATATCGATTCGTTTGCTGTTAGGCACATACTTAAGGAGGTGGTCCCTGAGCGCCAAATCCACGCAAAACCATCCCCACGTCTACAGCTCTCCGCCTGGAAATCACTATTTTGAACCCAGATGGCGGCAGTACCAGTTTCATCAGGATACCATGATGCTGATCTTTTATCACGATGTTGCTCACTCAGCAGCAAGAAGTCGGCTTTCATTTCCCTCGCAAACTGCTCGAGCAGATTTTAGGCGGTTGAACTGCGGTGTATGTTTAGGTGCTGAATGCGAGTCATTGGAGTTCTGATTTTGCGTTGGCTAGGGCTTCCTAGAAAACCCGGCATTTTTCTGATCCTAAGGCCTGTCTAAAATCGGGCCTTGGACTAGCATCCTTGCAAAGAATGCAATGTGCCTCGTTCGTACACTCTATTCATTTATGTCCCATTTCACCGCATTTGTAACATAGAGAACTCGTATCGGGTCGTTTACATACTTGTGCGGTGTGACCATAGCGAAGCCATTTGAAACATTGAAGGGGCGTTGCTCTTCGCAGTATCCAACAGACAACCCACCCTATTCGTACTTTGCCCTTATTCAGAAATTGTTCGGCATCCTTTTTGGTCAAGTCAATTATGTCCATGCGTTGTCTTCTATGGTTCTCTGGTGTCAGCTTCGCATTTTTCCCAGCCACGCTAGGGCACTCCCTTTTGATGGCCTCTTCGACCTCGGCCAGATTCGTGACGCAGTCAATACCTCTTATTTCGATCGTTGCCATCGACTCGAGCGAGGCTATAGCTGCGCTTTTGCCGAGGACTTTCTTTACTGCATCGCACAATATTTCCCTATTCTCGGCCTCTGCTCCGGATTCGACCAGCATGTGGCCCGAGCGCGTTGGTCGTACTGCTTTAATATCAGTGTTAGTGTCTTCGGGCGTTACGTTTCCCCTGATGTGCCGCAGCACCTCCGCGTAGGATCGACCATCATGGAGTTTTACGAGCAGTGCCTGCTGCCGGGATCTTCGCAGGGGCTTCTTTTTCTCCTGTTTTGTATCAGGTCCTTTTTCTGATTGGGCGTCCGTGCGAACTTCACTTTCTGGCTTTTTTTGAAGGAGTTTCTTTGCGACTTTCTTCGGTCCCTTTGTAAGCCTTGTCTGGAACCCGTGATCTGGCATTTCACGCCCATCAAGTGCCTCTTCCTTCCTTCTTCTATCTCGATGTCCTTCGATTGGGCTAGACGCCATTCTTTTATTGATTTTTACTGGCGGAGCTATCTGCATGTGGCCTTTAGATTTTGCCCCCATCGCTTCTTTCGTCTTCGGCCTTTAACCAGCTCCTCCAATAATACCCTATGCGGTCTAGGAGCTCCTCCCGTTCAAGGGCCCAATCTTTACTGCTTTGCTTATTTTTGGGGAGTCGCATGCAGATTGTATTCTTTTCAGAATATCTCCCGCTTTCTGGAATAGCCTTTCTTCTTCGTGTCGCTGGGGGCGGCAATTGTACTTAGCGATTATCCTTGGAAGAGGTTATCGCATTCCGTTTACGAATACAGTACTTCCGTCACATTTACGACGTTGGTGATGCAATCACACAACGTCATTTTATTTCTCTGGTCACTCTTTTCTTTTCTTGCCGTATTCTCCTCGCGGGCCTCAGGGTGAATCTTTGTTATGCCAGGATTTACGACCCTTGCTCGGTAACGATCGCAGCAGTGACCATCGAATTCTCGATGTTCTTTATATTTTCTTGCACCGTTCGAAGACCTGAAGCGTCATGGAGAGTTTCCAGATTTTCGCATAATTTTTTTGCTGCGCCCGAACGCCGCAGGAATCTCAGTCTAGACCAGACTGTCTGCTAATCTCCGTTTTACGTCCGTCTTCACTGTCATTGTATTATTCGTCATTTTTGTCATCGTTAGTACCGCTCTCGTCGTCTGCGTCGTTCTTTTTATGCTGCGCTGTAAAATATCGATGTTACGCAGAAAATCCACAAACAATTAAAGCACTGAAATTGAATATTCAACAAACCATTACTCTGATAGTGCCCGAAACCATCAATTATATTGTTACATGTACAAATAATTACATGTACAAATAATTCTGCGAGCTACTGTCGCAATTGTTTTCACGTCAACAAATGAACTTACTTGAACCCACGAGAACCCAACAAGCATGATCAACATCTGCAAGTGACGTCACTCCATTCATTAATTTGCTCGAATCTACCAGGTACCTCTCGGTAGAACATTCGCCAATGTACGAGAAATGGGTGAATAGATAGAGACCCTATATAAAGGCGAGCTGAATGAATGGGGGTATCATTCATTCGACCGCGATAAGAACTGCGATAGTGTGTGGGAAGTGATTTTCGTAATAGTGAAGTGATTTAAAAGACAATTGCGATAAGAAATTTATGGACAAGTGTTAGATTTTTTTTGATAGTGAAAATTAAAATTAGTGCATGTTTTAAACTGATTATTGTGCATATTTGTGATCAAATAAACTTTTTTTTTAGACTTAAATTAAAAGATATTGCGTTTTCACTTTCCCGGAGCATTAAAATTATAGGCCGCGAACCAATAACACGCGACAGTGGTGTCAAGAAGTAAGAAAGAAAATTTTGGAAGTGAAAACGATTAAACATTTTTGCAGTGCACAATAGTGAGAATTAACGTGGAAACTGGTGGAAAAATAGCCGAAAACAATAAAAATGCCAGGAAATTTGCATTTAAAAATTAATCGATTGAACATATCGGTGCTCAAAGAGGAGTTGGAACAACGAAATCTGGCCACACAAGGTACAAAGGCCATACTGATTGCACGCTTGCGTGACGCGATTCAATCGGAAGGTGTGAATCTGGATTCGGGTGAGCTCTGAGATGCGGAAAAAGGCGCAGAAGGTGGAGAAGTAGAAGCACCAAAATCAAAGGAGCCAGAAAATGCGATATTGCAAATGTTAATGGTGATGTCATCCAGTCTGACTGCGAAGCTAGATGAACAATCAGCGAAGCTCAATGAACAGTCATCCAATTTAACAGCGAAGCTGGATCAACAAGCGATTGAAATAAAGGCAGACATCGCACAGAAGCTGGAGAAACAGTCAACTGATTTGAAGGCAGATTTGGAAAAACAGTCTACCGAAATAAAAGCAGAGCTCAGTAGTTTCAACAACCAAATTAAATGCGTCGAGGAAAAGGTATACCAGGTCGAGGAGAGAGTCAACCATGAGATCAGCCAGGTCGAGGAGAGAATCAACCATGAGATGGAAAACATGAAAAAAGAATTAGAAGCAGCGAAGGCAGTAGTAACCACCTCACCAGCCCCGCTTTTAACCGCAGCGCAAAGCACATCCAGAAATGTGCAAGTACCAATATTCGATGGGCAAACGGTCTGGAGTATTTACAAGACCCAGTTTGAAGCTGCCGCAAGGGCAAATCACTGGAATGAGCAGGAACGAGCAACTGCACTGATTCTTGCTCTAAGAGGCCCAGCTGCCGAGCTGTTGCAGACGATCCCCGTTGAATTGCACTCAAACCCGAATGCTATAATGAATGCGCTCGACATGCGTTATGGGGACGATCATCTAAAGCAGATCTATCGGTCACAGCTAAGGCATCGAGTGCAGAAGTCTGGTGAAACCCTACAGCAGCTAGCCCAAGACATTGAGCGACTAACACTTTTGGCTTACCCAGCCTACGACCCAGAACATCGAGATGATGCAGCGACAGAAGCATTTATCAGCGCACTAAAGGACCCAGAATTGCAACAAGCTGTGCGTTTAGCTCAAAAGCAAACGGTTAAGGACGCATTGGCTTACAGCCTGAACTTTGAAGCAGCGAAAAATGTGACTCGTACCACTGCCCGGGTTCGTGAGGTAGTGACAGACGATTGCAGGTGTGAGCGCGTGGAAACTGAGCGAGACCCGCATGTAAATGGTGCGCCTAGATGCTGGAATAGCGGAGAGAAGGGGCACTTGCAAAGAGACTGCAAGAAGCGAAGAAAACCGAGCTATTGTCCAGGGTGTGCAGCTAGGAGGAGATCTAGACCGAGTCAGGAGCCCAGAATGGAAGTCCTTCAAACATAGGGGTCGGGAAACATGTAAGAGCCAACTTCGTGGGGCAGAGGTTGGCTAGGAGGATCAACGTCCCCAGCACCACCATCACCGTGTCAAGATTACATCGTGGAGAAGCGGACTTATGCCTTCCGGGTCAAGTTGACGGAGAACACTGCACCATAACAATCGACACTGGTGCAACTCGATCGATTATCTGACCAGACCTAGTTAGACAGCAACAATTTCACAAGGGCAGAATTTTCTCACTACGGACAGCTACGGGAGAAACTGCACCTGTTCATGGAGAGGTCAACCTCCAGATACAGTTGGGAGACCTTGTGTTCCGACATAATTTTCTGGTCGCGAACATTATGGATGACTGCATTCTCGGAATGGATTTTCTGCGACCACATGGAATCACGTTGGATTTGGGCAAACGTGTATTGAAATGGCAGAATGTCGAAGTACTGATGGAGGATCCCAGCGTCTAAATTCCCAAGATGAATGTAGTGGTATGTACTGACACTGATATACCGAATCCTTCCGAAAGCATTGTATGGGCCAAGCTTGATGGTGATTCTGGAGACCACCGATCTTATCTGATAGTGCCAACGAAGACGTCCGCATTGCGCAGTTTGATTGTAGGACGATGCCTTGTAAGATCTTTAAGGAACGGATATGTGCCGGTTAGAGTTCTTAACACCGCAGACTCAACCACGAGCATCAAAGCGGGAGAAGTCATCGGCAGCTGCCAGCCTGTTTCCACCATCACCTCTTTGGAAGCTACTCACGACCATCATTGGAAAATGAGGCAAGACACAGACAAAGCCCGGGAATCCACGTCTGCAATATTGAAGCAGGTCAAATTGCCAGTGCAGCTATTCAAATGAGCCTCTGATCTGGTCACCAAGTACAGTGACATCTTCTCAACAAGCCCGGATGACCAAGGCCGAACGAGTCTAGTAACTCACGTCATAGATACACAGGGAGCCAAGCCGATTCGACAAGCACCGAGACGTCTCCCTATAGCCAAACAAGGAGAAGTGAGCGCGTTGATCTCGGACATGGAAAAACAAGGCATTATTGAACCTTCTGTCAGTCCATGGGCCGCGCCTGTAGTTCTAGTAAAGAAAAAGGATGGTAGCACTCGCTTTTGTGTCGAATATAGGCAGCTTAATGACGTCACTAAGAAAGATAGTTACCCACTCCCACGCATCGATGACATCATGGACACTTTAGCCGACGCAAAATGGTTTTCTACACTCGATCTCAAGAGTGGCTACTGGCAGGTAGAAATTGACAAGAAGGACCGAGAGAAGACCGCATTTTCAGTTGGGACCGGATTGTGGCAATTTGTGGTGATGCCGTTTGGGCTTTGCAATGTTCCAGCCACTTTCGAACGCTTGATGGAATACGTGCTACGTGGTCTAACCTGGAAAACCTGCTTCGTGTACCTAGATGACATCATCGTCATCGGTAGAACGTTCGAAGAGCATGTGCGGAACTTAGAAGAGGTTTTCTCCCGATTACGACTGGCAAATTTGAAACTTAGTCCCGACAAGTGTACCCTTTTCGCAGCTGAAGTAAAATACCTGGGACACGTCGTATCAGCAGAAGGGGTCAAAACAGACCCTGAGAAAATTGAAGCCGTCAAAAGCTGGCCCACACCAAACAACAAGCGCCAACTACGAAGTTTTCTGGGTCTGGCAACCTACTATCGAAGATTCGTCAAAGACTTTGCCAAAATAGCTAAGTGTCTCCATCAGTTAACCGAGAAAAATCGTCCGTATGTCTGGAATGAACAATGCCAGACAGCCTTTGAGACCCTGAAGGAAAAGCTGTGTGAATCACCCATGCTGGCGTATCCGAAACCCGGAAAAATGTTTGTAGTTGACACCGATGCGAGCACCGGCGGTATTGGAGCTGTACTCTCCCAGCAGATCAATGGCGAAGAAAGAGTCCTCTCGTATTACAGTCGAGTTCTTTCAAAAAGTGAGAAGAACTACTGTGCGACCAGGAAGGAGCTATTGGCTTTAATAGAGGCCACCAAACAGTTCCAGAAGTACCTGTATGGCCAGAAATTTGTTCCTCGAACGGACCATGCATTGCTGAGATGGCTACTTAACTTCGAAAACCCCGAGGGACAAGTTGCGAGATGGATCGAAAGATTGCAGTCATACGACTACGAAATTGTTCATCGAAAGGGCGGAGTTCATGGAAATGCTGACGCCCTATCCCGCCGTCCATGTCCAGCTAACTGCAAGCATTGCCGATGGATTGAGGGAAAGGAACCGCTCGTTGATCTGCGATTGATAACGGCGGGCTTCGATGAAGGTTGGTCATCGGAGGAGATTCGAAACGCCCAGTTAGCCGATGAAGACATCGGACCATTGCTCGTATGGAAGGAGACGACTGGGCGACCTGAGTGGAAAGATGTTTCAATGCATGGCGCCACCCTGAAAAGCTATTGGGCACAATGGAACTCCCTTCAGGTGGAGGGTGGCGTACTCAAGCAGAAATGGGAAACGGCGGATTGTAGCTCCTATAGGATGCAAACTGTGCTACCTAAAAGCCGAATCCACGATGTGATTAAGGAAATGCATGAAGGATCCTCGGGAGGCCACCTTGGTGTTAACAAGACCTTAGCGAAATTGCGGGAAAGGTTCTACTGGCTCCACGCACGAGAAGACGTAGAAGACTGGTGTCGCAGATGCACAATTTGCGCTTCCGTCAAAGGCCCAAAGCGACGACTGAGAGGACATATGGAAACCTATATCGTAGGCGTGCCATTCGAAAGGATTGCTGTTGACATCGCAGGACCCTTTCCTGAATCCGATTGGGGAAATCGATATACGCTGGTTGTAGCCGATTATTTCAGCAAGTGGCCCGAGGTCTACCCCATTCCCAACCAGGAAGCAAATACCGTAGCTGAAAAGCTAGTGTTAAATTGGGTCGGTAGGTACGGCGTACCTGGCGAACTTCATTCGGATCAAGGCCGAAACTTTGAGTCACTAGTTTTTGGTGAAATGTGCGAGCTGCTCGGAATACGGAAAACAAGGACAACACCGCTGCATCCCCAATCCGATGGAATAGTCGAACGTTTCAACGGCACGCTCAATAAACACCTGGCCAAAATGGTTGACGAGAACCAAAGGGACTGGGACCGACATATCCCACTATTTTTAATGGCAAATAGAGCTGCTGAACATGCATCGACGGGCCAAGCCCCAGCCAAAGTCATTTTTGGAAAGACTAATGGTTTGCCAGCCGATATAAAGTTCGGAACACCCCCTGAGAAACCCCAAACGGTCTCGGAGTACGCAAGTGATCTAAGACAACGGTTGAACCAGATACATCGGACAGTGCGAAAACACCTCGAATCGGCTACAGACCGCATGAAGACCAGGTTTGATCTAAAGGCTAATTCTACTGGCTTCCAGCAAGATGACTTGGTGTGTCCAAAGTTGCAACATGATTGGGAGGGACCATACCGAGTTACAAAGCGAATCAACGACGTCGTATACCGAATACAGGAACATCGTAAGCCAAGAGCTAAAATGAAAATCGTGCATCTGGACCGTCTTGCCTCATATTACACCCAGGGAGAATTGACTACAAACAGCGACACATCTTTTCGGGGCGAAAAGAACTGAGGTGGGGGCAGTGTTACATGTACAAATAATTACATGTACAAATGATTCTGCGAGCTACTGTCGCAATTGTTTTCACGTCAACAAATGAACTTACTTGAACCCACGAGAACCCAACAAGCATGATCAACATCTGCAAGTGACGTCACTCCATTCATTAATTTGCTCGAATCTACCAGGTACCTCTCGGTAGAACATTCGCCAATGTACGAGAAATGGGTGAATAGGTAGAGACCCTATATAAAGGCGAGCCAAATGAATGGGGGGATCATTCATTCGACCGCGATAAGAACTGCGATAGTGTGTGGGAAGTGATTTTCGTAATAGTGAAGTGATTTAAAAGACAATTGCGATAAGAAATTTATGGACAAGTGTTATATTTTTTTGATAGTGAAAATTAAAATTAGTGCAAGTTTTAAACTGATTATTTTGCATATTTGTGATCAAATAAACTTTTTTTTTTAGACTTAAATTAAAAGATATTGCGTTTTCACTTTCTCGGAACATTAAAATTGTAGGCCGCGAACCAATAACACGCGACAATATCTTGGAAAATTATGCTGAGAGGATGACCCACTGTCACGCCAGACGTGGCAGACATATGAATGAAATTGTATTTCACAACTAACGGGAAGGTTTTTTATTGCGAATAAAGCCAAAATATAAGAAAATTTTGATTTTTGTTCATTTTATTGCATTTTTAAAAAGAAACTTGTATTTCGCCCACCGTTCACATACCATCGTCCATAAATAATGTTCTTGTTCGTGTATAGTATTTATGTAATGTGTTCAACGCATTATTATCTTATCTTAACCAATAAAATATGCAATCTTTGTTAAAATTGAATAAAAATTTTTTTTTCCTAAAAACGAATAAGCGGTGATTGATTTTTTATCAAAGATACAATGGCAAAGATTTACTCTGTTCAAGACGAATATAGTCAAACAATCAATGAGCATGCAGCAAGCGTTTTGCATATCAAAATGAAACACTTGAAGGGTTAAAAAATAAATGGGGCGCTCTTAATGGAAACCCCTATATTATCATACAAAAGTTTATAATTCTTGTCTAATCGATATTTCCAAGCTTAGACAGGAAGAAGTTAATCATGCTTTATTTTATTTACAATTGCACAATAAATTAGCGATGACAGCAAAAGGAAGAAAACATCTTTTATTGCCGATATGATCAACGTATTCAATAAAGTTATATTTTTGAAATAAAATAATTGAGTTAATGTCACAAAACACATTTCACCGTAAAAAAATATTTTATTATGAAAAAATTCCAAGACATAATTTAATGGTACAAAAACAGAAGTGTCAATATAATATGGTAAAACCAATTTGTTCCTATTTCTTCATCCCCATTGAAAATAAGCGAAGAACAGTAGTAAATTCATATTCAACACATGTCTCCGCACAACATTCATCCACATCCTCTTCCAATCCCATATGATCGTGCGATATTTTCGAGGAAATTTTCCAATTGGCTCCATCGTCACATAAAGAACAAGAAAACCGTTGCCGAAAGCACGCAAAGGATATAGCTGGCGGGTAGTTGACATTTATTTTCTTTACATTGGAATTTCTTTTTCACCAATGTTCTTTTTGAATATTTAAACATTAAACGTACAGTCAAGCGTAACCGATTAGTTTCTGTTACTTCATTACTCGCGAGGTTGGTGAGGGAAGAAATTCTACCTCATTGAAAGCTTTTGCAAGGACATTTTGAATGTATTCTACTTATTAGCAATCATCAAATATAGTGCCTTGAAGACAGTACGCGTTTCCAAAATCTCTGCTATTCTCCTGCTGCTGAAAAGCTTCATAGAGTGTAAACACTGAACCTTAAAAGAATTTCCATGTCCTTATCAACACAAAATACACCCAAAAGCACAAGCCGCACGCTTGCATCACACATTCTAGGATAGAATATGCAAAAATATTAAATATAATTTAGCTACGAAAATTATGGTGATACGGGTACAAGCGAACGTTTGTTCCTTCGGCGATGAAGATGATGATGGTGGTGAGCGTGCTGATGGTGCGACATGCACAGAATATTTTACATATTTTTTGATTTCCTTAGAAAGCAAAGGAAAATGTCGACACCAATGATGGCATTGGATAGAAGCGCTAAAGGAACCAAAAATATATTTGGAAGACATGATGCAGTGTCGCGCGTATGTGTGTTCGAATATAATGCCGGGGCTTTGGTCCGTTTGTGTGCTTTGTATTTTTTTTTTTCTATGAAAATTGTTAAAAGTGGATTGAAAGTGTTTGAAAAATTTTTATTTCAAAGTTTTCACAAACCATAAAATATTTTATTTTTCAAATACTTTTTCATCAAATCCTAATTACTGTTTCTCTTATATATCAGATCTTAAAATTATCCTTCCATCTTTTTTTCACAGTACAGAAGGCTTGACGTCTGAACTTTTTATCGGAGATAAATAGAAGAGTCCTTTTTTCGGCAAATGGTACCTCTTTCTTCCTGTAGGGTTCATTTTAAAGGGTAAGAAATCCAAGTATTGTTAAGGGAATTTTACCGTTAAACTTAAAAAATTTCCGATTTTTCGGCATAACTGATCGGCGCGGGTAAGGATTTTGATTGTACACGTTTCAATTGAAAGACAACATATTTATCTAAAATGAATCGGTACAGAATTGTGATCCTTCAAAGTTTCTGTAGATATTAACAGTTCAATGCGATACATTTATGTCGAGAAATTGAATTTAAATTATCTTTTGTACGAAAAGAGCCAATCATTTGGCACTCTTCAAGGATTTGATGGAGATACCGAATCCTCTGATGACGTGTGATAAAAATGATCGGTATCCTTAATTTTCTGCATAAATGGTACATTTTAGTCAATCATTTCTACCGGAAATAACCAATCAATTAATTCTAAATGCAGCATAAAAACAACAATATTTAGAGGGAAAATTTCAGGACGCTTTTCTCTTCCGCATTTATTCTTTGCTTACTGATAAACCTGGTAATCCTTTACATTCTTGCATCCTAAGACGGATTTATAAAATTCCCCGAAGAAATAATAAGGATTGAGTGATTGCAAATTATAGAGTTGATTCGTTAATTCCAGTTGATATTATACATTTTACGCTCAGAAATCTAAAATTAGTGATTTCCATACTAAAGACCAACAAGAACCGCACCATAAAAAGACGATACTTTTCCTTCTATAACTGATCATAACTTTAAAGATGAATATGAAAATGCATAGTCGATTTTTCATTGAACTAAAGGCGACAGTAGCTCGCAGAATTATTTGTACATGTAACACTGCCCCCACCTCAGTTCTTTTCGCCCCGAAAAGATGTGTCGCCCGTTGTAGTCAATTCTCCCTGGATGTAATATGGGGCAAGACGGTCCAGGTGCACGATTTTCATTTTGGCTCTTGGCTTACGGTGTTCATGTATGCAGTATACGACGTCACTGATTCGCTTTGTATCTCGGTATGGTCCCTCCCAGTTATGTTGCAACTTTGGAGACCTACCCTTTCGCCGTTGCAGGTTATATAGCCATACCAAGTCATCTTGCTGGAAGCCAGTAGAATTAGCCTTTAGATCATACCTGGTCTTCATGCGGTCAGTAGCCGATTCGAGGGGTTTTCGCACTGTCCGATGTGTCTGGTTCAACCGTTGCCTTAGCTCACTTGCGTACTCCGAGATCGTTTGGGGTTTCTCAGGGGGTGTTCCGAACTTTATATCGGCTGGCAAACGAATAGTCTTTCCAAAAATGACTTTGGCTGGGGCTTGGCCCGTCGATGCATGTTTGGCAGCTGTATACGCCATCAAAAGTATTGGGATTTGTCAGTTCTAGTTCCATTGGTTCTCGTTGACCGTCTTGGCTAGGTGTTTATTGAGTGTGCCGTTGAAACGTTCGACCATTCCATCGAATTGCACATTTTGCCAAAAACCAGTGACTCAAAGTTTCGGCCTTGATCCGAATGTGGTTCACCAGGTACACCGTACATACTGACCCAATTTAACACTAGCTGTTCGGCTTCCTGGGATGGAATTGGGTGGGCCTTGGGTCACTTGCTGAAATAATCGGCCACAACCAGCGTGTATTGGTTTCCCCATTCGGATTCAGGGAAGGGTCCTGCAATGTCAACAGCAATCCTTTCAAACGGTACACCCACGTTGTAGGTTTGCATTTGTCCTCTCAGTCGTCACTTTGGACCTTTGACGGAAGCGCAGATGGTGCATCTGCAACACCAGTCCTCTACGTCTTCTCAGGCGTGGAGCCAGTAGATCTTTTCCCGCAATTTTGTTAAGGTCTTGTTAACACCTAGGTGGCCTCCGGAAGATCCTTCATGCATTTCCTTACCCACATCGTGGATTCAGCTTTTGGGAAGTATAATTTGCATCCTATAGGCGCTGCCATCCGCCGTTTCCCATTTCCGCTTGAATACGCCACCCTCCACCTGAAGGGAGTTTCATTGTGCCCAGTAACTTTTCCATGCATTGAAACGTCTTCCACTCAGGTCGCCCAGTTGTCTCCTTCCATACGAGCAATGGTCTGGTTTCTTCATCGGCTAACGTGACATTTTGAATCTTCTCCGATGACTAACCTACATCGCATTCTGCCGTTATCACTTGCAGATCAACTGCCGGCTCCTTTTCCTCAATCCGTCGGCAATGCTTGCAGTTCGGTGTAGGGTGTCAGCATTTCCATGAACTCCAACCTTCTGATGTACGATTTCGTAGTCGTATGACTGCAATCTTTCGATCCATCTTGCAACTAGTCCCTCGGGGTTTTGAAGTTAAATAGCCATCTCAGCGATGCATGGTCCGTTCAAAGAACAAGTTTCTGGCCATATAGGTACTTGTGGAACTGCTTGGTGGCCCCTTTTGTAGCAAATAGCTCCTTCCTGGTCACGCAGTAGTTCCTGTTACTTTTTGGGAGAACTTGACGAGATATAGGTCTGTTTTCTCCTGCAGACCCGGATCAGGAGGAGGTACAGCAATTTGTGTAAAAAATACAATTAATTTCGTGACAAAGAGAGTAATATATGACATATATGATACAATAATAATTGAAATAATTTGTACAGGTAAAAAACTAAAAATCGGTACTTACTATAATCCCAATCGTCTTAATACGCAGGACTTCTGCACAGTAATAGATGCAATTTACTCTACTGAAAAAAAATTTATCACAGTTGCTGACACAGACATACACCTGATTTCAGTGCTCCTCTTCTCTGTACCTGTGCCAAACGTTTTCGGTATACTTCCTTGCTGAGAGCGTCGCCCCATACCTCTACTCCGCAGAAGTAGCACTGACCCTACAGCACTCATCAAGAGGCGTCTTCTTGATGGGCTGGGTCCCCCTACATTGGCCATAAGTCGACTCAGAGCCGATATTCCCGAACCAGCCTTCTCAGCCGTTGCCCTGATTTGCTCAGAGTCGATCAGTAGCCCCAGGTACTTCACCGCTGGCTTCGATTCGATTTGTAAGTCGCCAAATCCGATCATCCTTACTCTAGGGATTCTCTTTTTTGTCAAGATGACCACTTCAGTTTTCTTCAGTGCTAAACTGAGCCCCCGAGCAGTCATCCAGTCCCTCACTCAGCGCATTAGCATACCTAGCCTAAGTTGCGCTTGTTCAACGGTGCGTCCAGTGACCAGAGCCACAACATCATCCGCATAGCTGACCAAGCGAGACTCATCTGGCATCTCAAGTCTCAGTAGCCCGTCGTAAGACACGCTCCACAGGTCCTGACCAAGGATAGATCATTGGGCAACACCCGATGTAATTTCCACCCTTCGTTGGCCCTGTGTCGTGTTGTAAAGCAGGCTTTGGTTCTTTAGGTAGTTCATCAAAAGCCGCATTAGATATTTTGGAACTTGAAAAGGGTTTTCCAGCGTATCCAGAATATCCACCCACCTAGCGGAGTTGAAGGCATTCCTGACGTCGAGTGTCACCAACAGGAAGATCCGTCACTTGGTGCGACTATATGCCTCTGCCCTTTGGACCGCGTTCACCAGCTCTGCAATCACATCAATGGTAGAATGTCCTGCTGTGAAGCCGTACTGCCGATAGGACCTAGCAGCACGAATCACGTCAGTTTCTCTAGCACTTTCCCAGCCGTGTCTAGCATGTATAACGGGCGGTATGCAGACGGCGATTCGGGATTTTCCTTCCCTTTGCTGACCAGCACGAGGTCTGCCACCTTCCATCGTACTGGGAAAACCCCGTCTCGTAGGCAAGCGTTGAATGTGCTGAGCAGCAAGTCAGGACAATGGTGATAGACGAGCCACAACACCTCAGCTGGAACACCATCTAGACCTGGAGCCTTCCTCGCTTTCAACGAAAAGACTGCCTCCTCCAATTCCAGCTGTGTGAAGAGTGGGCACTCGACTGCTGTTTCACCATGGACAGCATCAACTTAGACGGGATGGGCGGGGAAGAGGCCCCGCACAATACCTCGTCCATCTTTTCCGCGTCCGTAGAGCACCAAGCTTCCGCATGACCAGCTTGTAGCCAAGGCCCCACGGATCCTTGTGAACATTGTCCACTAGGTCTTGTCAGCAGCGAGCCTTGATACTGTTGATCAGTTTCCGAAGGCATTTCCTGGCCGACTTATATGCTGCCACCCAGTTGCATACCTCCGCACGGTTCCGTGTCCTTTGAGCCTCACGTCGAAGCTTGTGACACTCCCTTCGCTTTTCAGCGATTTCAGTTGACTACCAGTACACTGGAGGCTTGCCGTGCCGGGGTCTTTGACGGACAGCAAGCAGTCGTAATGATGCTCATAGTTGAGTTCACCAAGTCTAGAGCTGCCAGTTCTTCCGTCTCCTCCGAAGCTCCCTGCAGCGGCACACCTACTGTGAGCATCTCAACAAACCTCTCGACGTCCATCCTTCCGATGTTCCATCCAATTGAAGAAAGCCGAGAGCACGAACATCGGGAGACAACTTCACTCACCTCAAGCAGAACGGACTGATGATCACTGGCTGAGTAGTCCTCTAATACTTTCCAGTTGTGTATCCTCCGTACTAAGGACTCCGAGGCGAATGTCACGTCCGGTATGGTTCCCTCACAGCCATCACGGTGGAAGCCGGCGTATTTTCGGAGTTAAGTACGACAAGGCCGTCCTGGCTGCCTTTTCCAAGATTCGTTTTTCCCCGCGGATCCGTTTGAGGTATGCCCCATTCTATTGTTTAGCGTTGAAGTCACCCCCAACGAGCACTTTGCCCTCTGCGGTCGAGACAGCGCCCTCCAAAGCATTAAGCTTGGCTTGGAAAGATGATATCGATTCGTTAGGCGTTAGGTATACACTAAAGAAGGTGGTCCCTGAGCACCGAACCCACATGAAACCATCCCCCCGCCCACAACTCTCCGCTTGAAAGTCACTGTTCCGAACCCAGATGGCGGCAGTACCAGTGTCATCAGAATACCATAATGCAGGACTTTTATTATGGTGTTGCTCACTCAGCAGCAAGACGTCGGCTTTCGTGTCCCTCGCAAACTGCTTAAGCAGATTTTGCGCGGTTGAGCTGCAGTGTAGGTTTAGCTGCAGGATGCGGGTCATCGGAGTTCTAATTTTGCGTTGGCTAGGGCTTCCTGGAACACCCGGCGTTTTCCTGATCCCAAGACGAGTCCAAAATCAGGTTTTGGATCAGCATCCTTGCAAAGAATACAGTGTGCCTCCTTCGTACACTCTTTCTTTTATGTCCCATTTCACCGCATTTGTAACATAGGGAGCTCCTATTGGGACCTTTACATACTTGTGTGGTGTGACCATAACCAAGGCATTTGAAACATTGAAGAGGCGTTGCTCTTTGCCGTATCCTACAGACAACCCACCCTATTCGTACTTTGCCCTTGTTCAGGAATTGATCGGCAGCCATTTCAGTCAAGTCAACTATGGCCATGCGTTGTCCCCTGTTGTTTTCTGGTGTCAGCCTCGCTTTTATCCCGACCACGCTAGGGAACTCCCTTTTGATTGCCTCTTCTACCTCAGCCAGATCCGTCACGCAGTCAATGTTTCGTTTTTCGATCGTTGCCATCGGCTCGAGCACTTTTGCAGAGGACTTTCTTTACTGCGTCTCAGAATGCTTCTTTATTGCCGGCCTCTACTCCGAATTTGACCAGTATGTGGCCCGACCGCGTTGGTCATACTACTTTAATGGTAGTGTTGGTGTCTTCGGGCCTTACGTTTTCCCTGATGTCCCGTAGTACCTCCGCGTAGGATCGGCCATCTTGGGGCTTTACGAGCAGTGCCTGCTGCCGGGGTCTTCGTCGGGGCTTCTGCCTCTCCTGTTTTGCATCAGGTCCTTTTTCTAATTGGGCGTCCGTGCAAATTTACTTTCTGGCACTTTTTGAAGGAGGTTCTGTGCGGCTTCCTTCGCTCCTTTTGTAAGCACTGTCGGGAACCCGTGATCTGGTGCTCCACCCCCATCAAGTGCCTCTTCCTTCCTTCTATTTTCCCGGTGTCCTTCGATTGGGCTAGACGCCATTCTTTTATTGACTTTTAATGGTGGAGCTATCTGCATGTCACCTTTAGATTTCACCCAAGAGCCTCTTTAGCCTTCTGTTCGTCTTCGGCACTTAACCAGCTCCTCCGATAATGTCCTATACATTCTAGGAACTCCTCTAGTTCAAGGAGCCCCACCTTTGCTGCTTCGCTGATTTTTGGGGAGTCGCATGCAGATTGTGTTCTTTTCAGAACATCTCCCGCTTTTTGGAGTAGCCCCTCTTCTTCGTATTGCTGGGCCGCAATTGTACCTTGCAACCATCCTTCGGAGAGGTTATCGCGTTCCGTTTCCGAGTGCAGTACTTCCGCCACATTTTCGACGTTGGCGGTGCAATCACGCGGTGTCTGGTCACTCGTTGCTTTTCGTGCCGTAATATCCTCGTTGGCTTCTGGATTTTTCGTTGCAATGTCGGAATTTGCGACCCTTGCATTGGTAGCTTTGGTAACAATCGCAGCAGTGACAATCGAATTTTTGGTTGGTTGTTCACATCAGTGTCAACTACAAACATTTTTCCGGGTTTCGGATATGCCAGCATGCGTGATTCACACAGCTACTCCTTCAAGGTTTCAAAGGCAGCCTAGCATTGTTTATTCTAGATATACGGACGATTTTTCTCGGTTATCTGATGGAGACACTGAGCTATTTTGGCAAAGTCTTCGACGAACCTTCGATAGTAGGTTGCCAGACCCAGAAAACTTCGTAGTTGGCGCTTGTTGTTTAGTGTTAGCCAGCTTTTCACGGCTTCAATTTTCCCTGGGTCTGTTTTGACCCCTTCTGCTGATACGACGTGTCCCAGGTATTTTACTTTAGCGGCAAAAAGGGTACACTTGTCGGGACTAAGTTTCAAATTCGCCAGTTGCCATCGGGAGAAAACTTCTTTTAAGTTCCGCACATGCTCTTCGAAAGTTCTCCCGATAACAATGATGTCATCTAGGTACACGAAGCAGGTTTTCCAGGTTAAGCCTCGTAGCATGTATTCCATCAGGCATGTGAAGGTGGCTGGAGCATTCCAAAGCCCAAATCGTATCATCACAAATTGCCAAAATTCGGTCCCAACTGAAAATGCGGTCTTCTCTCGGTCCTTCTGGTCGATTTCTACCTGCCAGTAGCCACTCTTGAGATCGAGTGTAGAAAACCATTTTGCGTCGGCTAAAGTGTTCATAATGTCGTCAATGCGTGGAACCGGGTAACTATCTTTCTTAGTGATATCGTTAAGCTGCCTATAGTCGACACAAAAACGAGTGCTACCATCCTTGTTCTTGACTAGAACTATTGGCGCGGCCCATGGACTGACGGAAGGTTCGATAACACCTTGTTTTTCCATGTTCGTGATCAGTGCACTCATTCCCTTGTTTGGCCACAGGAGGACGTCTCGGTGCTTGTCAAATTGGCTTGGCTCCGTGTGTATCTATGACGTGAGCTACCATACTCGTGCTTTTTGAGAAGATTTGACTGAAGTTGGTGACTAGATCAGAGGCTCGTCTGAATAGCTGCACTGGCAACTTGGCCTGCTTCAACATTGCACACGTAGATTCCTGGGCCTTGTCTGCAACTTGCTTCCTTTTCCAATGATGGTCGTGAGTGGCTTCCAAAGATGTGATAGTGGAAACAACCTGGCAGCTGCCGATGACTTCTCCCGCTTTGATGCTCGTGGTTGAATCTGCGGTGTTAAGGACTCTAACTAGCACGTATCCGTTCCTTAGAGATCTTACAAGGCTTCACCCTACAGTCAAACTGCGCAATGCAGATGTCTTCGTTGGCTCTATCAGATAAGATCGGTGGTCTCCAAAATCACCATCAAGCTTGGCCAATTAAATCCTCTCGGAAGATTTTTGTACATCAGTGTCGGTACATACTACCACATTCATGTTGGGAATTAGAACGCTGGGATCCTCCATCAATACTTCGACATTCTACCATTTCAATACCCATTTGCCTAAATCCAACGTGATTCCATGTGGTCGTAGAAAATCTATTCCGAGAATGCAATGCATAATGTTCGCGACTAGAAAATTATGTCGAAACGCAAGGACTCCCAACTGTATCTGGAGGCTAACTTCTCTATGGACAGGTGCAGTTTTTCTCGTAGCCGTTGCGTCACTAGGTCTGGTCGGATAATCGATCGGGGTGCACCAGTGTCGATTGTTATGGTGCAATGCTCCCCGTCAACTTGACCCGGAAGGCATAAGTCCGCTTCTCCACGATGTAGTCTTGACACGGTGATGGTAGTACTGGGGACGTCGCACCTCCTACCTAACCATTGCCCCACGAAGTTGACCCCACCAGTTTGAAAGGCTTCCATTCTGGGCTCCTGACCCGGTGTGGATTTCCTCTACCCTGAAAAATAGCATGGATTTCTCCGCTTCTTGCCATCTCCTTGCAAGGGCCCCTTCTCACCCCAATCCCAGCATCTAGGCGCACCATTTACCTGCAGCTTTCGTTTAATTTCCACGCGCTCAGACCTGCACTCGCCTGTAACTTTCTCTCGAACCCGGGCAATGGTACGACTCATAATTTTCGCTGCCTCAAAGCTCAGACTATAAGCCAATGCGTCCTTAGCCGTTTGTTTTTGAGCTGAACGCACGGCTGGTTGCAATGTCTGGTCCTTAATGCACTGATAAATGCTTCTGTCGCTGCGTCATCTCGATGTTCTGGGTAAGCCAAAAGTGCCAGTCGCTCAATGTCTTGGGCTAGCTGCTGTAAAGTTTCGCCAGACTTCTGCATCCGATACTGTAGCTGTGCCCGATAAATCTGCTCCGGATGATCGTCTCCATAACTCATGTCGAGTGGATTCATTATAGCAGCCGGGTTTGAGTGCAACTCAATGGAGGTCGTCTGCAAAAGCTCAGCAGCTGGGCCTCTTAGAGCAAGAATTAATGCATTTGCTCGTTCCTGCTCATTTCAGTGATTCGCCCAAGCGACGGCTTCAAACTTGTGAATACTCCAGATCGTTTGCCTTTCGAATATTGGTGCTTTCAGATTTCTGGATGAGCTTTGCGCTACTTTTGCAAGCGGGGCTGGTGAGGTGGTTACTGCTGCCTTCGCTGCTTCCAATTCCTTTTTCATGTTTTCCATCTTATTGTTGATGCACTTTAAAAATGTTTAAAAGCGTTCACTTCCTTCTCACTTCTTGAAACCACTGTCACGTGTAATGGATCGCGGCCAATAATTTTAATGTTCCGGGAAAGTGAAGACGCACTTTTTAATTAAGTTAAAAGAGTTTATTTACTAAAAATGCACAATCATTGATTTAACTATTTCACAATCTAACTTTCACTGTCTACCAATTTTTAATTCCAACTTTCTGTTACTAGAATCATTTCACAATCAATCTATATCGCCTTTAATTTTCGCTCAGCACTTATCGCAGTTTTACTATCGCGGTTTTACTATATCCCCCGTTCATTCAGCTCGGCTTTATATAGGGTCTCTAGTCATTCAATCCATTTCTCGTACATTGGCGAACTACCTGGTATATTCGAGCTATTCTGAATGGCGCGGTGACGTCACTTGCAGATGCTGATCATGCTTGGTGGATTCTTGTTGTTAATAGTTGCGAAGACAATTGCGACAGTAGCTCGCAGAATTATTTGCACATGTAACAGTATTAATATTAGAAACCTATCAAAAAGTGAATCAGAGCACCCTCTAGCAATCAGTCTTTTCCCACATATTCGCAAATATACAGCAAGACAGAATTCAACAATATATTCAGCAATCAGGTACCAGACATACTTTTCATATTTACGACAAAAAATTTGCGCTAGATTTAAAAAAGGACTTCTAGATTACAGATTGATTCTATGGAACCCTTTTCATGCGAGTTCAACTCGCACTTGCCTTGATTTTTTAACTCCGATACCTTTACTTAACCATTGAATGCTACTTTTCTATAAAGTCTGATGAAAGATATGAGTAACTTCAGAAGCTTCTGAGAAAACTTGTTATGAACCACAGACATACGAGGTGTGTTCAAAAAATATCGCGAATTTTGTTTTTTTTCAAAAAATTATTTATTTATTCATGAATATCTATGTTGTCCCCTTTAAAGTAATCCACATGAGATATTATACACTTGTGCCAACGGTTTTTCCAATCTTCGAAGCACTTCAAAAAATCATTTTTTTTAATCTTGTTCAGCTCCTCCTTCGATGCCGTCTTTATCTCGTCAAGCGTAGCGTAACGTCGTCCTTTCATGGGCCTCTTCAGTTTAGGAAACAAGAAAAAGTCACAGAGGGCTAGATCTGGGGAATATGGTGGCTGCGGCATCATTAGTGTGTTGTTTTTGGCCAAAAAGTCGCGCAGAAGCAACGATGTGTGAGCAGGGGCGTTATCGTGGTGCAAAAGCCAATTTTTGTTCTCCCACAAATCCGGGCGTTTCTGGCGGATTGCTTCGCGCAAATTGCGCATAACTTGCAGGTAATATTCCTTATTGACCGTTCTTCCCTGTGGCAAGAACTCATGATGCACCACGCCCCTGCAATCGAAGAAAACTGTCAGCAAAACTTTCACATTCGACCGAACTTGGCGCGCTTTTTTCGGTCTTGGTTCATGCGGCAGCTTCCATTGAGATGATTGAGCTTTGGTTTCCACGTCATAACCATAAACCCACGATTTGTCACCAGTTATGACCCTCTGGAGCAAATTTGGTTCGTCGCGGACAGAGTTTAACATCTCATTAGCAATGTTCATGCGTTGCTGTTTTTGGTCGCAATTGAGCAATTTCGATACGAATTTCGCGGCGAAACCAAACCGTTGATAAAAATCGAATGGCACGAGCCAATCGATATGTTTAGGTCCTCAGCAACTTCTCTAACGGTGATTCGACGATTGGCCAATACCATTTTCTCCACTTCATTAATTTTTTCGTCTGTTGTTGAAGTGCTCGGGCGTCCGGCACGCTCTTCGTCGTTCACATCTTCTCGGCCTTCTAAAAACATTTTGTACCACTGATAAACGGTGCTTCGGTCCAAGGTAGCTTCTCCGTATGCCACAGTCAACATTCGGAATGCATCCGCGCACTTAATTTCGTTTTTCACACAAAATTTTATACACGTTCTTTGATCTATTTTTTTGAATAAGTAAAAATCGAAGACGATTAAAAACACGTGCAAGTAAAGCAGGTATCACCAATCAAGTGAACATTCAAAATGGCCGAGCTTGTCGGCATAAGTGACAGACATGAGTACCAACATAACGCCACAAAAAAATCGAAATTCGAATATACGTAACCCGCGAAAATTCAAAATTCGCGATACTTTTTGAACACACCTCGTACGTCAGTACAGAGGTCTCATTTCACGTCGATTTGAAAAAAATATTTTCTCAAAAATCGAAGAAACGCCTTGGATTCGAGAAAAAGTGGCTATGAAACATAAAATAATGATATTTTTGGAGGGATACACTTGATCACTGCATCCCTTGGACTCAAGGTTTGTTTAATGACCTGCTCTGGAGCTTTTGCGCCTTAAAATTACAAACTAGAGCTCGCCAAGCCATCTAAAATCATCTATTACTATCCTCATTCAGATTCAATAAAGTTTTCAACTAAATTTCACACACATCCTAAAGTTGACAGTGTTCAAGGATCTTAAGAGATAATTATCTAAGTTTAACAAATGACTGCAGTGTCGGGAATGAACTCAAGATTCATCTTCACAATCAGCACACTCGTAATTATCTCTACGAGGGATTTTTCGTGTTTAATAACCGACCAAAAGCTCTCGTCACGTAAATTGAGTTCAAGTACTAAACTGTGTCTTTTCCACGTAAAGTCTCGAGTGCCATCATGTTAGTTTTAATTGTCCAATCAACGACAAGGACTGAGAGCTTAGGAAAGAGTCAAATTCAAAAACCTGAGATTTTTGAGTAGCAGATAAGTGGAAAACTTCAATAAAATGATTATGAATGGAAAAATGTATTTCTACTACCTGGGCATTAATTTAATCCTTTGGAATAAGAAAGCTAAATTGTGTTGAATAAAATTATCTTTTGTAGATGTTAGATCAAAACTTCATATCTATTAACACATTTAATTATTTATTCTAAACGCACAAAGTCTTACAGTAGTGCACGGTATAGAGTCACATTCCTAAGACAAAACTGCGAGCAAGTTCTTCGACTCAATGGTCTTGTGACTTGACAGCTTTGCCGAAAGGATTTCCCAACCAGGGATAGACGGCAGGGCAGGGCATGCATGACTTCATCCAACGTTCTACTTTAGTGTCAACCTTCATCAATCGGCAGAAACGTTCCTTGCATTCAGGTTCATGAAGAGGTTGGCAGGAATCGAAAGGTTTACCAATTTTTGGGTTGCGGACATATTCTAGGACTCGAGCATTTGATACAACGTAGACGTCTTGGTTAGTGTTCAAGTATTTCAAGAAGCTAAATTATGTATAGAACAATGAATTTGAGGACAACATTTCAACTTGTCATAGAAAACTTACCGTTTAAAAGCTTCGAAGTGGTTATCACCCTTGAGGAACCAGGAGGCATGCAAGTAAACTCCGAAAGGAGCACGGTTGGTGTGATAGGTTTTGTTGAAGTTTCCTACCATCCAGTGGAAGATGGCACTGACATCATCCTCTGGAGGATAGGGGCAAGCATCAACCATTGAGCATCGATGTCCTTCAACATCCTCCCAGGTTAGGAGTGGGTTAACCCACACGTTTGGAATAGAAGCACTTGGGCACTGTCCAATTGGGCAATCTTGTACTGAAGCATAGTCCAACGAGTAAGGCCAGAGACCAGGTGAGACAAAGTGTTGTGTTGGCCAAGAGTTGTCGTAGGTGAGGCCAATTTGTTTCATAGCAAGGAAAGAATTGTTTCCAGACAATTCAAAGAGAGGGACACGCATACCAATAATATCATTGATGTCAATGTTAGCGAAATGTGCCATCATTTGACGTTGACCTCCGAATTCCTTAACAAGAGTTTCCACATCAGCGTTCCTCCAGTACTTAGTGTAGGGACTGTGAGTGATGGAGTGGAGAGCGATTTCATGTCCTTGAGCCCATAATTGATGTACTTTAGTATAGTCAGTATATTCATGAGAAACAAAGAATGTGCCTTGGATTGGGCATCCATCAGGGTTTCTTAATCCGGCCATGGATTCCTTAATGTAGTTGTAGTTAAGAGCAGTCACGGCGTCATCGAAGGTAACTACAACGAGCTGAAAGTAAATTTCCAATTGAATAATGAAAGATGAATTTTTAAAAAAATACAACTCACTTGTGGAATATCTCTTTCCTCAATATCCTTGGATAAGTAAACATCCGAACATCTGCAGTTTGGTGACTGGCACTTTCCTGTGTTGCACGAATCAGCGCGTTTAGGTTGTCCACGGGTGTCATGTTGTTGGGGTTTTTGTTGTCTCTTTGGTGGCGATGGTTGGTACCACGAAGGTTGGTTGTGCTTCTCCTCCGAGTAATAATGATTGTGTGGCTTCTCAACTGGCTTTTCGAAGAAATCATCATCTTCGAAGAGAGACTGTTGGGGTTGTGGTTTTGGTGCAGGTTTGTGTTCTTCTCGCTTTGGAGGTGGGTTATTCAGCTCTTGAAACCACGATGGCATATCAGCCGTGTCCGCGGCATTGTCGTTTTCACTATCCACAGGGAAGAAATCCTCATCGAAATTTAGTTGTCGAGCAAAAGCTAAACTGACAAACACTAAACAAACTACCAATTTTGCTGCCATTGCGCTTGTTTGTAATGGCACTGTGAAATTGATACCAGTCCTATTGAACCAATGGCCTTTTATAATAACTGAGTATGCGAAGAAAGAAACACAGATGATGCTGTTTTCCAATGAATTTTCTACTTAGTCATGGTATACTTTGTAACATTTTAATGGACATTTGCAGTCTTGTCTGATGATAAGGGAACATTAAATGATAATAATTTGTATCTTATGTTAAATAAGATGTTCCAAAGAAAAACAGCGGAAAACAAGATATTATATGCGGCTTGTTTCAAAAGCTTTAATGACATCGTATGATCAATCTGAACAGTTTTTTGTGTATTCAAAAAATGTTTAATTCAATAGTTTCGTGAATAATAGGAGTAAACTTCATTAGTATTGAAATTTGGTATCTGTTTTCATGTATAATTTATTTATGTGTGATCATAATTTTTGAAAAAGTTCAATAGCGCGAAGAACAAAAATTTGAAATGTTTACTTGAAAATTTAACCATGACCTTGAAAATTATGTGTAGGGAAAGCAAACTGTATAGTTATGTGAACATTTTGAGGCTTTTTTTTTCAAATTGCAATCATGAACTGGGCGAAAGTAATCTTAAAAAACTGGTGAATGACTTTTAAGTTTGAAAAAGCGTTTACCGTGATAAATTTTTGGAAATTTTGAGATACTCTCATATTTTGAGTAATTATGTGGACTAAAATATGGTCAAATGATTATTGACGAGTTCCAACAACATTTCAAACAGTTCCAAGTCAACTAAATAGTAACTAATCTTCGTTGCATTTGAATAAACCTAAATTATACTGAAGGCTTGTTAAAATTTCAAAAAGGTTTTTTTGAATTATACAGTATTCCATTTGTGTTTATTAAAAGAGCTCTTTATTATTTCTAATTAAGAAAGTTCTGTTTGTTTAACTAAAATTGAACAGCTGTATGTGAATTCACTTTTAAGAGTAATTTTCAATAAGTGCCGAGCATATAAACTGACTGTTTGAGGATTTTGAAATTAAATGACTTATGTTAATAGTTTCAACTGTTTTGCAAACTAATTTACAAAACTTTACTATAATTGCAGCCTGTCTTTTCTCTATCCGTGCGCTCTTCTATCCGACAGTGCGTCATAGCAAGTTTTTTCACAAGCCACGGAAGCTAGAAACATGAAGTTTTGTGAGTAGTTCAAAAATATTGATCTCTTCAAAATTTCAGTTAAAACAAGTTGGGTAGACAGACCTACGCTCATGCCAGAAGGGTTTTGTATTCAATTTATAAAATGCAGTCACCCGATCGAATAAAATCAAGAAACATGTCAAAGACGATATTATTGGAGAAAATATGAAATTCGAAGATCATACTATTATTAACAAAGTTGAACGAATTTCGATTTCTGAGGTTTTTGTTATTGTTATACTCATAAATATCTCCCTTGATAATTATTTCAGATTTTTTACATCATAGATGTCCATTCGTGAGGGAGGGAACACATTTTTCATGTATTTCCCTCCTGTGCCCCCACTGAAGCAAAAACTGTCAGTTTAAGAACTGTTTTGAAAAGCTCCTATGAAAACTTTCATTTCATGCTCATATCATACTATTACTAACAAAGGTGAGTGAATTTCGACTTCTCACGTATTTGTTGTTGTTGTTGTACTCATCAAGGCCTACATTCTTGATTTTTTTCAGAGTTTTCGGATCACAGGTGTCCAATCGCGAGGCGAGGGGGGACACAAATTTTTCGTGTATTTGTCCTCCCTGTGCGCCCCTCGAAGCAAACTTTGCCATAATAAGTTTTGAAAAGTTCTCATCAAGACCTTTCATTTGATCCCATATCGGCTACCTTTGATGCAATTTTTTTTTTCGGGAGGTCACTCCCGTATATGGGGAGACCCCCCTTAAAAACCTTATAAATTTTTTTTGTAGTTGAACTTTAAAGGGAGCACCACTGGACACCTACATAAAAAAATTATGTTTCTTGCTAAAGCGGTTTCCGAGAAAAACTGCTGTGACACACGGACGGACGGACGGACAGACAGACGGATAGACGGACAGACAGGACGCGATTTAAGTAGAGTTTTGTAAAATTATTTTACAAAACCCTAAAACAGTCGTTGGTGTTTAAGAGGGGTCTCTCTATATAGGGGGTGATCCTCAAAAAAATAATTTTCAGCATAAGTAACCAATATGAGCATCAAATGAAAGGTCTTGATAAGACCTTTACAAAACAGGTCTCAAACAGACAATTTTTGCTTCGAAGGGTGGTGCTGATAGGGGAAAAAATGTACGAGAAATGAGTGTTGATGACTGGACAGCTTTGATAATAAAATCTGAAAAAATACATTAAAGCAGATCTTTATATGTACAAGGTATACCCTAGAAACCCCAATTCAATCAATTTCGATTTTTTACGTTTTTGCGTATGAAATCAAAGAGAGACCTTTGAATCTAGCCAAAAGTCGTATCTTGGTTTTCCAGTTGTAGATGTATGTTTCCTGAAAAGTTCACAATAACCGAGTTATATAAAGATAAGTTAAAGCTGACTAAATCTTAAACAATTGCAACAACAGCAACCCCTGGTACTGGGGAGGTACACATTTGCTACGAATCTAGACACTACAGATATATAGCAATTTTTATGAAAATCTAAAAAATGGTTTTTAATATTGTTATTGTTATGATTTTAAGCACTTATAGGATGGGCTTAAAACCTCGTTGGTTGTACTATTCTATAAAGATATTTATTTTAATTATTTCTACACATAACTAAAATATTGAGAATATAATTTTGAATTGTCGACTCGTTGTCGCAACGTTAGAAATCGAACTAAAACTCGCAGAGAATTCACGCGCTGGCCACTTAAATGTGCATAAACTGCTGACGAGGGACGCCCAGCCATACCCACGGTAGTCACCATCCACTGCCGACGAATATGCATTGTTGATACTTGAGACGTCCACGCTCATCCACCAGCCAGACTGCCTGCTGTGCATTTTCTCGAGCACGCACTTGAGTTTCGTCGTTCAAGCATCCATATGCTGACGATTGTTATCTGATGAAAAACAATGCAACCGCAGAAGAAAGTTTATTGGTGACAATATTTTTACTGTACCTTTCAAAGTATGCTGCATGAATATCAAATGGTGAGAATCGGTTTGTCGGCCAACATCAAAATGGAAAATGTGAGAACTCAGAGGAGAATGGTCTTGTTTTCCCCGTCGGGCTTAACGTTGGGCTTCATTTGTAATGGTTTGAAACTTGCGTCCGTATGCTTTTGCGACTCTCCGAAGGAAATCTAACCCAACCTGACATGAAGTACTAGAATATGTCGACGGTTTGTACCCATCAGGTCAACAAGTCCGGATACCCTCAGTCTACTCCGAGGTGAATGCTGGCAGGCAAGCTAGTTCGGAGAGGAACATCAGTCAGAGACCTTTCGTGAGCAGACTATGTTCAAAATACAAATTAGCAGCCACTGATTTTAATGCCAAACTTGAAGCACGTCAGAATCTTCCATCAAGCCGATCTTACTTTATTTCGTTTCCATCTCTTTTCAACCGTGTGCCCAGATAAAAGAGAGAAATCTCAAAAAGATAACATCAATCGAAATAAAGTGTTCTTGGTTATTCGCCGACGTGGTACCGTAGTTTTCTGTGGCATTTTAAATTAAAGTAGATTGATTCGCTTTTGGATTCAAGTAGTTCATATAACTCGTCATTATGACGTAGTCTCTACTCTGTTCCTTGTTTTAATAGGTCCGTAGATTTTCCGGAGCACTCCGCGTTTAAATACGTCCACTGCATTTTCGGATGACCTCATCAAGTTCTATGTTTCATTTCCATATAGCAGTACAGGTTTGACTAGTGCTTTGTAAATATTCGAGCTTATTTTGTCTGGACAGTAGAATGGGAAGTATGGAGCAATAGGCTATATTTATGTTACGGCATTTATGAGGCATCCATACTTGCACATTTTGGTGCCTGTTCTATTCTCTAATGTTAAAAAAGTTATCCACACTTTCACGGTTGTAGTTGGATATGGTCAAGTTTTGTCGTTTGAGTCATGAGTTTGGTTTTAGTTTCATTAACTCGTAGGCTAATTCATTTTACTTTAGACTCTTGGCTCAGAAATGCTCCTTTGGCATTTAAAATTGTGTAGATTTGAATATTAGGGTACTCGACATCGCACTTGGCGAAGACCATATCGAAAACATGGGCAAACTTGTGTATTTAGGCATCAAAGTAACGAGGGCCGGTAATGGAAGAGACGAAATACGCCGAAGAATATATTTCCCAAATAAAATATTTTAATAAGTTTTGACGGTTTTGAACAACAACTGTGAGCTGTATGATCTTTCGTGAAACTTCTGAAATATCAGATTTCATTCAGCTTAAGGGTATCCATACGATTTTATTGGGGGAAACGTGAAATTTGATGATCATACTATTATTAACCAATTTGAGTGATTTTTGACTTCTAAAGTATTTATTGTTGTTGTACTCGTATGCATCTATCTCCATAATTTTTTCAGATTTTTCAGATCACAGGTGTCCAATCGCAAGGGGAAGGGACACCAATTTTTTGCGCATTACCCCTTCCTGTGTGTTTGAAAGGTTCTTATTTAAAGGTGGTTTTAGAGCAGGTAGATCAACAACAGACCAATTGTTCGCTGTCAAGCAGGTACTCGAAAAGAGCTGGGAGTTCAACATGAACGTACACCAAATTTTTGTTGACTTTAAACAAGCATACAACAGTATTGATCGTAACGTACTGTACCAAATAATGCTTTGCTTCGGTATCCCAGCCAAATTAGTCCGTCTTACCAAAATGACAATGACGTCGACAACCTTCCAAGTCCGCATCAATAATCAACTCACCGATGCCTTTGACACTAATATTGGACTAAAGCAGGGATATGGGCTGGCTCCATTCCTATTCAATGGCTCTGGAGTACGTCATAAGGAACCTACCTGTCAATACGCGAGGTACATTACTATACAAGTCGAGCCAAGTAGTAGCCTATGCGGATGACATCAACATTTTGTCACAATCATCAACAACTGCCAAAGAACTCTTCCTGAAACTCGACAGCAAAGCAAAACTAGTAGGACTACAAATCAATGAAAATAAGACAAAGCTCTTGACGCAATCGAGGAAAAATACCTCAAAAGCACACTTGGCGAATACAGTATCAAAAATGTTAGCGAATTTGTGATTTAGATGCCAAAATAACGAAAACGGGTAATGATAGAGATGATATACGCCGAAGGCTACAGCTCGCAAATAAAATATTTTACTAAGTATTGACGATCTTGGAGACCAGCTACATACACAGGAAAACAAAGCTCCAAATATACAAACATATGATAAGATCTGTGTTATGCTATGGGTGTGAAACATGGACCCTAACCTAAGCATCCGCAAATGTATTGAACGCCTTTGAGTGACGGGTCCTGAGGCGAATAATCGGAGCGAAGTTAGACGGGGACCAATGGCGAATTCGATACAACCATGAGCTGTATAAAATTTTTGACGAGCCGGAGGTCTCAACTACTAACTAAGGAATCGTATGGACGAACAACGGATGCTCAAAAAGGTATTCGTTGGGAGAACTGAAGGCCGGAGACAAGTGGGGAAGCCAAAGAAACGCTAGTCTGACTCAGTTGACGAAGACAGTTCATCGCTGCTTGGATTTCGGAATTGGAGGACGCGGTCAATGCACCGAGACAGTTAGAGGCGCTATTTATGGGAGGCGAAGGCCCGAGAGAGGCTGTAGTGCTACGAAGAAGAAGAAGAAAATTGTTTGCTTTTGGCGGCACTTCAAAATTTGTTGAAAATGAGGCACGGTATTTTCATTTAACAAGTCGGCTGCCTACGTAGCCACAGCTTGATTGGGGTAATATTTTTAAAAAAATGACAAAACAGACCTTGCTATAAGCATCTCTTTGCTACCACTCGATGGTTACTCCTCTTCCGTAATCTCATTGTCACATAATGAATCTTCTTCTACAGTAGATTGTAACTGTGTGAGCTCTTCAGTTGTCAGTTTCTCACTCTGCGACAAGCTTATCGATGTCCTAATTATTGACCTTGAGTCCCATCTTACTTGCCAAAGTATAATTTCATCATCAACTGATTGTATTTAGGCTTCAATGTTGCATTCGGTAAAGTGTTCGGGCCAAAGTTTGTTCCAGGAAGTTTCTTTTTGTTACACTATGTCATGCCTTTTTAACTATTTTCAGGCATGCAACAATATGGAAGTGATTTTGCGAAACCTCAGTTAAAGATAAATTACTTCCTTCAACGACTTCAAAACAATGATTAAAGAGTTCTTTAGTTTATAATTTCTTAAATTGGCAATTATTTGCTGGTCTATAGATTGCAGTAAAGGAGTAGTATTTGGAGTCAAAAATTTTACTTTTATAAACTTGAACTCTTCTTTGAAATCATTTTCTAACTTCGGATGATGCGAAGGAGCATTGTCCATAAGAAGCAAGGCAAGGATTTGCAAGTTCGTATCTGTCAATTTTTTTTAATGGAGGGTCCAGAAACTTCTTGACCCAAATGATAAATACTCGTATGTCATGAGTGACCCAAGTCTTACTGTCCTATGTCCACATAACATTCAGTTTACTCTTGTCTATTTGATGCTTTTTGAAGGCACGTGGATTCTCCAAATGATAGATGAGTAGAGGCTTTACTTTAAGATCACCACTGGAATTAATCAAGTAATCTTCATTGTCCACGAGTCCCTTAAATTAACCAAGAAATGCCTCTGCTGCCTTAGCATCTGAGCTTGCCTTCTTCCCATGCCTCACGACGCAATGAATGCCCGTTCGATTTTTGAGTTTTTTTAACCTGGCTTATCGTTGATGGCCCTAGATTATTCGAAGCAATATCTGTGATGATCTTTTTCACCTTATCGCAAATTATTTTTTGCGAAATAGAATCCTTTTGTAATTGCTTCTCGTTTATCCATAATAAAAGTAATTTTTCGACATCATCCAGAATTGGCAATCTATGGCAAGATTTTCTTGAAACTTCCTTTGAAACATTTGCCAGCTCAAACTTTTCTTTATTCTTCAGAATAGTAGAGACCGTTGCCTTGAACAGGTTAAGTGTTCTGCCTAGATCTGCTACAGAAATCTTGCTTGTAATTCGCTATTATTTTCAACTTCAATATTTTAATATTAATAGTTGTTTTTTTGCTAACCTCCCTTTTGGATTTATTTTTTGAAGGCATTGTATTATGATTACTGTACAAAAAATCATTACGTACTACGTATGTGCAACAAACAAACTGAATTAATTAAACACACACTTCTTTGCACACGATAGAATGATTAACAACTGTAGTGAAAAGGTAGGTATCAATGTCCGTAAAGGACTGCTGCGATGTTCTGCTGCCTCGGTGAAAGAGGATGTTCATATTAGCCGAGATTGGCTTTGTCTGGGGACGCGTGAATGCGCTGGCAGGCTAGCGTTGCGGTGTCGTGGGGCGGGTTCATTCCCCCCAGCACAAGGACCCACAACAACAAAAAATTCGCATTCACGAATTCTTGGGTCTCAGAAGAAAGGATCCACCGAAGTCGAAAAAAATATAGGTAACTACAAAAGGGAAAATGACTTACTTAGAGAACAAGTTGGAACCGGTGAAAATAGACGGACTTGGAGAGACTTCGTCGATACCCGACGATTCTCATGGCCCACAAATATGAGTGGGGCAACCGGATGGATGTGCTGCCCCCTCGCACCCGCCAAACTGGATCAAGATCCAAAATGTTGAAGTGGCCATATATTTCCCTTTTGAGTGGAAAACTCATGCAAACATACTTTGCATGAGCCTTCCCATCGAGCGAGAAATATAACGGTGACCAATTTATGTCATAAAATTATGTGATCGGGTCACATAACCCTATGCTATAAAAAGGGCCCTTCAGCTTGGGGCCACCCAACCCGGGAAGAGACTCTGAAACTAAAAAAACAGTTGGAGCGCGCCCGATGGCTAGCTCATTTTTTTCCTGAAAAAGCCTTCCAACGTGCTGGGTCCTATACCCGGTCAGATCCGACGGAATGGAAAGACCGACGGTTTAGTTTAAAAATCCATTTTATTTAAATAAAAATTCCAATGAATCCGAGCAATCTACAGCAATCACTTTTGCCGCGACTGCTTTGGCGGAAGTTTAAATTCAATATGTGACAACATGAAAGATAAGAAACAAAAATTCAATAAAAATATATGGATTTGAATTAAATACGTAGGAAAAAATTTAATCACCTCTAAATTTACCTCCACATAAAAATTGTAATTATATAATAGAAAAATAAAGAAATTCCTCAAAGATAATATATAAATCAATCAATTGTAAAAATTACGGTCAAATATAAAAAATGTAAAAAAAAGAAACAAACGGGGTACTTAACCATCCTCCTTGACGAGCGCTCGTAGATGGGGTGGGTACATTCGAGATAATTTCAGCTAAGGATTTATAAAGAATCATTGAAAAAGGTTAAATACTGAATTTGAATTTTGGAATTGCTGTTTTTCTGGACACAATAAAACAAAAAAAAACAATAACTGTTCAGATGTACAGTATGCAGCAGATGAAAGACCGGGGGATAAATTTTGAAAAACTTCAGAGCACACGATAGCAAAAAAACATCCGAGCAAGTCAGAACTGTTTAAATAAATCTCTCAAAACCATAAGTAACCCTGATAAACATTTTTTTTCACACACTGCGATCTTCCTCCAACATTACAATTAAATAAAGACGTTTATGGATATGAAAGTGGTTGAATGTGAGATTATTGTTGGCTGCTATCGGTAAACAATTGAAACGATTTCCAATTTGAGGATGTACAGTTAGTTTAGCGATACGAACACGCGAGTCTTATGAGTGCTTATTCCCATTACATATTTCATCAATGCACACGATTTTCGCGTCACTTGCATCACTTGACGCAAATTTCACTTTTAACGTATTAAAATCACAATTGGCGACGAACATTTACATTGATAATCGATCTCATCTCACTCTATATACATTTTTTGTCATGACTGTCCACACTTCACTAGACAGCACGACCTTTAGGCAGAATTTTTTAATCTTATGTCACAATGTGTGCGAGATATTTTCACAAAAACCCGTCCGCTTGGATATTATATGGCGAATATCACATGATTCTCACATTTGCAATTTCTTTAAATGCACTCTCAGTTGTTTGCAGTTTCTTTTTTTTCGGCGCACCCTCGTGTGAGCAGATTCCTCTTCTATCTTTTTGTTATTACTATTCACACTTCACTATACGCACTTAAGCGGAATTTATTCGCGACAAGAAACTTTGCATGCGACAAGCGGAGTTTTTCGACCTCGCTTCTTGGCGATTTGAAGCGGACACCCCGGGGATCTGACCTCGACTCTCCATTTCAATCCGCAAAAAAAAAAAATTCCTCATACGGCATTGTCACGCACATCTCATCAAAACTCCCTAATTACTCTATGCCGTAAATAACTCATCGGAGCCATTTCACACATTCCCTCACGAAAGATGCAAAAAATGCGTCCATGCATCCACTTGCAACCATCTCAACTCTCCCCATGCTAAAATTTATCTTCATCTTAGTTGGATCGAACACGAATCTGCCGTTTCATTTCCAGTAACGCTAGTACCCGTACTCTTCCTATCACCCTATATCTAACGGACAACGAAGACAAATTTCTCAAACAGCATTCAATCCGATGGCCATACCATAGCTTGAACTACGTTCTGTTATGAAATTGTTGGCAATGGTTTTTAAAACAGGCTCTAAAATATCTCCAGGTACCAACTCATGCGATGCCTGAGCAGCAAACTCTAAGACTCTAGTAACTTGTCGTTGATGCGGGTGCATGAAACGTGCAATACATGGACAAAACTAAATAGGAAAAGTTCGTGAATTCCTATCAATCGAGACATCACATCCAAATGCATTGGTTTCACTTCGAACCGTTCATTATTTGATTGCAATTGTTTAAATAATTGCTCAGCCACACCTTGCGGATCATGTACATATATGATGGATTCCGGAGAAATTAAAAACTGGAGCTTTCGATTTTTCTTTGCTGCTTTAACTACTTGCATCAGATTGATGGTTTTCCCAGTCCAATTGTTCTGTAGTGATCTTGGGACACGGTTGATGTCGTTCCATGTATTTGTGGTTGTTGTTCCGCAAGCAGGCAATACATCTAAATAATTCTCTGTGCTATCGTATCCCATCATTTGAACACCTTCTTTATTGATATTTGTTTTGATGTCCAGCGTGGAAGAAAGCGTCTCATCTCCATCAAGGAGAATTTCCTCGTGATCGGGGCTCAAACTGGGGAATACGCTCACTACGCAACAGTCCAAAGTTTACAATTTTTTTCGGTGAATCATTACCCGAATATACTATAATGCTCATATTTGCGAGCATTCAAACGCCGTCTTTAATATCATGTTACGAAACCAAGTGATTAGGGTTTCCTGATACCACAATTCTTGGTTTTTCCACATCTCTAAGAATTGACTCTTGGAATCCTTTGCTTTCAGCTATTTGTCGTTGTTCTTCCGCTTTCAGTGGTGACACAGAAGCTGTTGAGTGTGTAGACTCAATGCCAGCTGCGGGCACATTCACCATGATGTAGGTCTCGACGGTTGGTAGACGAATTGGACAGTGATTAGCAAAAGTCAGTGTTGTGCGAATTTCAATATTCCGACGCCCAATTGTAGGATTTGGCTTCAAGTTAATGTACTGGATTTTCGGCAGGAGCTTTTAGATACTGGTCTTGTTAGTCCCTGTACATATGTTTTTCAGCAAAAATTACCACAATTTATTGTTGCTTTAAATCCAATTAGAAGGAAACAACCACAGCAATATCCACGACATTGTTTTGCTTTCAGTATATGAATATTTTGTTTTTCGGTAGATGTCTGATACCATGAGATTTTTGTAGTTGCTACTGCAACTGAGATCAACGTATGTTGCTGGACATTTTAATATGTTCTGTTGTCGCTTGCTGCCAGGGTGAAGCAGATAGTGTGGAGTATCGTTCTGTCCCGCTCTATCCCATAGTATATACATACACATTATTCGTAATGTAACACAAAGTGTTAAGAAAGAAGGGAGTCAATAAACTGAAATCATTAAGATCGGTCGTCTTTTAACTAACGTGCGAACACTACATGGTGGCAGCGGTGTCGGAAAGCAGAGGAAAGAAAAATTAAGTCGTTCGCTGAATATTTAAATCAATAAAATGGTAAACGATTCGGAACAACAGCCTGGGGTGGCGGGTTTATCGGGTCATAACTTTACTGTTCAAGTGCCGGAACATTTTGCATTTAACCCTTCGGATTAGCCGCATTGGAAATGGCGGTTTGATCGTTTTAGAATTGCTTCCGAGATAAACAAAAGAAATGAAGAGGAGCAGGTTAACACCTTAGTCTACCTAATGGATGATCAGGCAGATGATATATTTCTGTCATTCAATCTTTCTCCTCCTGACCAAAAGAAATACAATTCCGTCATAAGCAAATTCGAGAATTTTTTCGTGTTGAAACACAACGTAATTTACGAGCGGGCAAAGTTTGATTCTCAATGCCAATTAGAAGGAGAAAGCATTGAGGACTTTATAACATCATTATATTTGCTTTCTGAGAACTGTTCGTACTCAAGCTTGCGTGAAGAGATGATACGGGATCGGTTGGTGGTAGGTGTACGAGACAGAAGGTTGTCAGAAAGGTTGCAACTAGAAGCAGACCTAACGCTTGAAAAAGCGGTACAAACGGTAAGGCAACACGAAGCAGTGAGACGGCAGCAAGTAGCAACAACACCTTTTAGTGCAAATGCAACCGTTAATAGTTTGCGTTCTCATAAACCAAAGACGTAATCATCATCACCTTCACACAACTTCAGACGAAGCGTACGAGAGACTGCAAGGACTAGAGAATGTCAATGCCCATGGTGTGTTGCGAAAGAGCAGCACAACAAACATAACTGTCCCGCTAGAGGCAAACAATGCCGTTTCTGTAAGAAGTGGAACCACTTTAGTAAGGCTTGTCAAACGAAAATAAAAATCAACAACAACAAGATATTTCATATCGAAGAAGAAGACGAGACACTCTTCATAGGCACGATGACAGATGAAAACAATAACGATGAACGGTGGACCGCTAAAGTAACGGTCAAAGAAAAGCAAATTAATTTTATGCTAGATACGGGAGCTCCAGTAGATGTCTTACCACTTAAAGAATTTAAAATAAATTTCCCTGACGCGAAAATTAATAAATCGAATAAAAAATTATGTGGCCCTTCTGGTGAACGTCTCGACGTTACGGGAATAATGAACTGCGTGCTTAAATATAGAAACATATTCTGTAAATCTAAACTTTACATTGTGAACAATTTAAAATCATCACTTTTGAGTTTGAATCCTTGCCAAAATTTGAAAATTATACAACGAATTAACACCTTTGATAATCCGAGTGTCAAAACAATTCAAAAATCGTTGGTAAATATCGAGACGGAATATCCAAAATTATTTAACAAACTCGGTTGTCTTAAGGAGGATTACGAAATCAAATTGCAACCAAACGCGAAACCTTATGCAATTGCAATAGCTCGACGTGTCCCGATTCCATTAAAGGAAAAGCTCAAGGCAAGACTTGATGAAATGCTTCAGTTGGGTGTAATCAGACGTGTAGATGAGCCAACAGATTGGTGCGCTCCGATGGTAATCGTTAACAAACGCGACGGTGATATTCGTCCTTGCGTTAACCTCGCGAAACTCAACTTAGCCATTCAATGAGGTATACACCCGATGCCAGTTGCTGACCATTCACTGGCGCAATTGGAAGGTTGAAAGTACTTCACCAAGTTAGACGCGAAGTATGGATTTTGGCAGATAAAGCTATCTCCAAAATCACAGCTTTTTACAACTTTTCTAACTCCATTTGGAAGATTCTGCTTCTAAAGGCTGCCTTTTGGTATTTGGACGGCCCCAGAGTTGTTCCAAAAACGAATGCAGTTGATTCTCGAAGGCCTTAATAGCGTCATCTGCCAAATGGATGACATATTGGTGAAAGGGAAGGACATACAAGAGCATGATCTAAATTTGCGTGCTGGAATTAAAAAGCTAGAAGAGAATGGAGTAACCTTAAATAAATCTAAGTGTCAAATAGGTATCAAATCCATTACATTTTTGGGACACAAAATTGACGAGGAGGGTAAACACCCTTGCCCATCAAAAATCAAGGCAATTAATGAATTTCCCCATCCGCAAAATGTAAGGGAACTGCGCCAGTTTCTGGGTAAGTTCGTTCCATATTTCTCTTCAGTAAGCTTTCCCCTTAATGAGCTTTTAAAATCCCGTGCTGATTTTCTATGGACGCCAGTTCAGGAGGAGGCTTTCTTTAAACTGAAACGAGCACTTACAACGGCTCCGGTATTACAGACATACGATCCTACACATAGAACCCTTGTGTCGTCTGATGCATCTTCTTTCGGATTGGGAGCGGTGCTCCTTCAGACAGATGTGGACGGTATCCGGAAGCCGTAGCATACGCTTCGCCAACGATGTCTGACAGCGAAAAGAAGTATGCGCAGATAGAAAAGGAAGCTTTAGGCATAAAATGGGCATGTGATTCCAATTTTTACTATGAAAAACCTCGATGACTTGACGTTAAGGATCCAAAGATTCCGTATGAAAATGATGGGTCTTACTTTTAGCATAATCTATACTCCTGGAAAAGATCTTATAGCAGCTGATACGCTATCTCGCCATCCTATCCAAGGAACAGGACCGGACGATGACGGTGAAATCGAAACATTCATCAACAGCATTATCGAAGAGCTACCAGCATCAACCGACAAACTAAACACTATTCGGAAAGCCCAGCAAGATGATCCCATCATCAGAGAAGTAAAGGAGTATTGCCAAAACGGATGGCCACATAGTTCAAAACTATCACAAGAAGCTAGGTTATTCTTTAACGATCGCCAATATTTTTCAATTAATGGCCAATTTTTGATGCACGGTAAGAGACTTGTCATCCCAACGGCCTTACAGCACGGGATGTTAGAAACGATGCCTACTGGGCATTTGGGAATTGTAAAGTGCAAAAGCAGGATGCGCCAGTCTGTCTGGTGGCCTGGCTCGTCAAAACAGATGGAAGAATATATTCGGCGGTGTACTACCTGTATGCAGTTTTTAGTTCCAAGACATGATACGCTCATCAGTTCTGAAATGCCAGAGCGCCCTTGGCACACCATAGCAATGGACCTCTGCGTATGGCATGGTAAGACGTTTCTTGTTATAAGTGACTACTTTTCCAGGTACCCGGAGATAGTACATTTGGAATCACAGACTGCCAGATGCATCATCACACACTTAAAATCGATTTTTGCGAGATCTGGCATTCCGGAAATTGTTAGAATTGATAACGGGCCCCAGTTTGCAACGGTCCACACATCAGAGTTTTGATAATTTGCACACTCCTGGGGATTTAAGCACATTACATCCTGCCCTCGTTTCCCTTAAAGCAATGGACTCATTGAGTCGGCGGTTAAAATTGTTAAAACGCTTTTAAAGAAAAATAAAGAAAATCCAGAATTAGCGCTATTGGAGTACCGAGCCACACCACTTAATAACGGTTACAGTCCAGCAGAAATTTTAATGGGTCAGAAAATTCGATCAACCATCCCGATGACGAGTGAACGATATGAGCCAAATTCTCTCAATATGGACAAAATAACAATGGCTAAGGAACAACGAAGACAACAACAAACAAATAACTACGATAGACTTTTAAAATCGGTGACGTTGTCTGGATTAGAGACATACATCAGTGGGGTCGCATTGCAGCCAAAGCCGATACCCCCCGTTCTTTCTATATAAAAACCAACTCTGGGGTTTACCGAAGAAATGTGTTTCATCTTAATAACGCCCACAGGAAGAACGTGCCATATATTCCCGAAGAAGTAACTGAAGGAGAGCTCGGAGCTTCAAGTTCAAAACCTTCGAAGGGGGAGATGAAGGTGAATATTCAAAGTGAATCCTAACAACATGTCAACCTACAACATCTACAGGCCACTACACGACAAGGTCAGGAAGAATATCAAGACAACCCGACCGTTTGACTTACTAATCAAAAATTACTTATGAATTAATATGTAGCTAGTAATTGTTTCAAACCAAAATATAATATTATTTTCAGCTTTGTATAGACATACCATGAATACATTATAACTCTATATTGATCTTTATATTGTGAGGAAAGAAAATAAATGAATTAAAATTATGTTAACATTAATAATTTACGGGGTAGATGTGGAGTATCGTTCTGTCCCGCTCTATCCCATAGTATATACAAACACATTATTCGTAATGTAACACATAGTGTTAAGAAAGAAGGGAGTCAATAAACTGAACTCATTAAGATCGGTCGTCTTTTAATTAACGTGCGAACACTACAGATAGGAAGATTTTCGAGCAGTTTGATAGTGAAACTGCTCGATTACTACACAATGGCTAATTATGCAAATATATACCACAAGTGGTGCATCAATGTTATATCAACACGAAAACTATACGATCAGATAATTTAGTATTTCCCCAATTTCGGTTGGTCGCTATGCGAAATTTCGTTCGTTAACCGAAACATTTTCAAAAATATTTCGTTCATTGTCCAAAACGTTCGTTATCCGTGGCGTTCGTTAACCGTGGGATCACTGTACAGACATCGGAACATACTTCCGATAAGCTTTATAAGCAAATTCAACAGCTTAAAATATTAATCCAAATCTTTTTTTTCATTTTCATTATTTAAACAATTATAGTGAAATACAAAAAAAATATATATAAATTTTTTGATTTTTCGGTACATTCTATACCCAGTAAAGTTTTTTTAATCTACAAGTTAACCCTTTGTTTTACCTACGTTTGAATTCTCGTCGGTTTTTTTAGTTTTGGGAAATTTTAGGAAAAAATTCCACTATAGCCCATAAAACAAATTCTAGCGATTAAACTTTGCTCATATTTTTGGGCCATGTTTTGATTATTTTCCACTTCAAAAGCAAATTATTTTTTGTACCTCTTTTAGATTCGACTTTGCTTTTTTATAATACACAGACTGTTTTTGGCACCAAAATTTAAAACGTCCGTTTTTAACCGAATTGTATGTTTAATCAAATTTTCGGGAAATATTTAGGAGATAAATGTCCGAAAAACGTAATCGTATACTGATTAGGCTCTGCTTCCATTTGAATCAAAATTTAATCTCGTTTGTTATTTAGCCAAGTTAGTAAATACATATGTATGTGCATATGTATATCTATATGTAAGAATCGTCCGTAAGTCCCACAAAGTAAGAATGAAACAATTAAAAATAAAATCTTTGGCAATTTTCGCACTTTACGGGGAATTCCCTGTAGCAGTAACCACAATTTCTTCACTTGCTTGTAATTTCCCTCGATGCAGCATTGCGTTGCATTATTGTTTACGAAAGCTAGTACTACAACCTACTTTAATTAACTAAAAGCTATTCGAGCTTTCGGCATTAGAAAGTGACTTTAGCCCAAAGCTCATGCAAAAGATACGATTTTAATTTATGTACAAGAAGTTCTGATTAAAGAATGGTTTACACAGAATTTCATTACATTGTTAGAAAGAATATCTCATCAATTAAAAATTAAGTTCTTGCTATCGTTCGCTTTCCATTAACGATAAAATGAATAATGATAAAATCGAACAACATAAGCGAATTAAAAACTTGAAAGCTTAAATGTATAATACGGGAGATTCATGTGAGCTTCATTAGCTGATGGAAGTAATACGATTGTCTGAAGCTTAATATTTAATGTAGTATTAGTAAAAGATTTGAAAAACAAGGCATTTATCAATTGCATGGAGGTAGCGTGGCCGAGCGGTCTAAGGCGCTGGTTTAAGGCACCAGTCTCTTCGGAGGCGTGGGTTCGAATCCCACCGCTGCCAGGATCTTTTTACATCACAATCTACATGAATAATCGATAATTATTCTAAGTACAATAATAAATCTCAGTATACTTGCTAGTTTCTCGACTCAAAAACAAACAGATACGAAAGGAACGAAAAACTAATTACTCTTATCATATCAAATATATATGTAGAGTTTATCAATAAAATGTAGGCTATTGGAAAAAAAATGTTTACTTTGCTAAATATTTTTGCGAAAAACAAAAACAAGTTTAAACTACTTTCCTTTACATAAAGAGATACGCAGTTCACTGAACCAGTTGTTTTTCTTATTTTGAAAGGAAGAATTCAATTCAATGATTGATAGGTTAGGGAAACAGTGTTTTATTCATGATGAATCCAGTTTTTTTGAAGGTAACAAAAAACATCCAAATCTGGAATGAAACGAATGTTTCTATGATATGAAAACAGTTTATTGCATTTTACATACAGTACACAGATTTAATATTTTTAATCATTATGCATTTCATCAAAATAAGTGGAAAAATACTCTCAAAATTTAAAGTTATTGGGTTGTTGGGTAAATCATGTCGTGAACTGCACATTTCATGTAGTAGTGATTGTGTCGCTTATATTATTTCATACTATTTTAAAGATGGAACTTTAGAGTATCTTCAGTAAAAAATTGAGCACCATTAGTAAATAACAAGATGGTTAAAAATAAACTTGAAATGGACAATCGAAGAGAGCATTATCAACATATTGTATTGTTTTACTTTCGAAAGGGTAAAAATGCGACGCAAGGTTGGAAGAAATTGTGTGAAGTTTATGGTGAAGGCTGCCTTACTGAAGGTCAGTGTGAGCGTTGGTTTGCTTGATGCCGTTCAGGAAATTTTAATATGTAAGATGGACCACATACTGGTCGTCCAACCACTACTGATGGCAACAAAATAAAGGCGTCAATCGAAACTAACCAGCGAATAATAACTCGGGCGATGGCAGAAAAGCTCGACATATCGAATTCAACCGTTTACTTGTTCTTACAACAACTTGGTTACGCAAACAAACTGAATGTTTGGGGTCCTCATGAATCGCAGGAAATCCACCTCACCAAAAGTCATTTTAAAGTCAACAACACTTTATTCAATTCTAATCATTATACATTTTAAAAGAATATAAAGCAAATTCTAAACAATAAACCAACGAAAACTTAATGGCCCAAATAGCTCTCTTAATTTAAACGTTATCAACGAAAGACATTTAATGCAAATTAATGAAAAAAAGGCATTACCAAATTTATATCAATTCAAATTATTGCATATTTTTTGATTCAATTGGAAAAACAAGCAAAATCAACCAATACTATCCAAAAATTCTTTATTATTACACCACAACAGGGAACTTTTATCCTACATGTAATATGTTATAAACTCATTCTAATCAAATTCAATCAAATAACTTTATCTTATACTGAACTCTATCCCTAATTTTCAACACAAATAAAAAACAACACTAAATGTAGCAAAAATGGGCTGCAATTCAAAAACTAAGCAACGAAAAACACAAAAATTGAAAACAAACACGAATAATTTAGACATTGTGACTCAGCCACCAATACCAGCTCCAACGAATCTAGCAAATGAGTATCTCCATTGGAATTATTGGTCCGATGAACTCAAAGTCAGAAGATATTTTATCTTCTTATCGGTGGCCCGTCGATACATGCGACACATGATTGGGACACCATCAGAATCAAAAACATATCGATTCATCTCCAAATACACGAATGCTTCTAGAGGAACGAAGTCAGTAGCGAGGCAAGTCACAATATACCCATCTGTAGGGTAGAATGGCTGTGAAATTCAAGGGTTTCCACTCACAGTTACAGATCTTGCGATATGATTCCGAAGAAATCCCAATCTGAATATATCGAATCTCGTCACTTTAGTAGTTTGATAAATTTTTCTCTTCCTCCAATCCATCTCAGGCTTTCTGTACCAACCAGTGCATGCACGAAGACATTTTCCTTTCGAAAACTAACACTTTGGTTATATCAGATCTGACATACATATGTCAAAACCGGTGTAACCAGAGTCACAGATAAATTTTACTTGTTGATATCTGGAATCAAAGAGTCGTCAAAAGGACATGACTACTTTTTGTGGTTTACTGAGCATGATTTTGACATGTTCAGTATAATACAGATACTGATCGAGATGAACACCGAGGTATCGAACTAAGGATTTATATGGAACTTGTTCTGAACCAACCTCACGAGCCATAATGTGAAAATAATTCCAATTACGTATCAGGTCTTGATTATCCCCCGCAGGGTTGTCCAGAACAAAATTTTTTGCATTGATTTTCATTTGCCAGTTGTCAGTGTAGAGCTGCACATCATTGAATATTTTTGAAAATTGCTTTGAACTATTGGAGCTTTTCGGTCTGCCGTATAGATGATCAGATTATCAGCAAACACTACCAATGGTCATGTTGGCAAGAGGCTAAAACCAAAGCCGTTCAATAGCTTGCAAAACAATATTGGGAAGAGCAGAGGTGCAGTTATTGTTCCCTACTGTAGACCATTCAAGACCTTCATGTCGCGCATTGTCACTAGGTTTCCACCAGTTACAACATATGATTTCCCGTATAACATATCGCACATCATGGCGACAAGGTGTCTGGGGAACCTGTCCTGAAGGAGCTTAAAAATTAATCTATCTAACCATTCTGTATCGAAGGCTTTCTCCATATTAATGAGACACGCTTAACCACATTCTCTGTTGTTTAGTTTCCAACAGATGTCTGAGGATACTTTCGTTATCGCATGTATGGTTGAATGCCTAGCACGAAAACCAAATTGGAAATTTGGCATCAAATCATATTCCTCAATGTGGGCGTTTAATGCATTGTTTAGTATCACTTGAAACACCTTGCAGAAGTTAGGCAGCAATCTGATTCGGCGATAGCTTTTAGTACTCGAAGATTCGTTTCCTTTCTTCAAGATCAGAAATATCTTGCCCTTTTCCATTCTTTTGCTAAATATGAATTGCTCAACATGTTGTTAAACACTATGCAATTTTTCCTAATAGCAACCTCAGAAAAATGTTGTAGAACTTTATTCGAAAAACCATCAGTACCATATGATTTCTTGTTTATCCTGCCAAATATGAAACGCAAGTCTTCATGGCTGTTAAAGTAATCAATAAGATTTAAGCTCGGTTTGAGATCAGATGTTAATGGTTGATTGAAATGAAGAATTGATTCACCGCTCAGGCTTTACTCGAAGTTGGAAACTTTTGCTTCAACGACCCCTGAAAATATTTGTTTGCCTCTCTCAGAGTTTGGTAGATGAACCAATTTTAAATGTGATCCAATCAGGGCAAGTTTATACAATCCATCACATATAATCCTGTTTCCATTTTTATCCGGAGTCTTATTATCAATTATGAAATCAGCCCTATCGAGAAGATTTATCTCATCACAAGCGACTCCAAGATTCGATACCTTCACCCGAGGCTTCTTACAGAATAAGCTATTCGCTTTAAGAAAACGCCATCTGGGTTCTATGGGCGAATACCCCTTAGTTTTTCCGCCCATTGACTGCATTGATTGCTGACCTCACTTCTGACCTGTGAACGGATTGAGTTCCGGACATTCTTCAGTTGTAATTTCAATAAAGTCAACAAGGGATGGTTGTAGTCTAAAAGCCACCAATAAATATTGTTTACATATGTGAGAAGAAGGCTTATCAATTTTTTCAACGTTGCGATGGTTGGTGTTTCATATTCTTCTTTATTGTTTCGATATTAAATCTTGGGAACTACTTTCTCAATCGTATCCAATGTTAGCTTCTCTAACTTCAATAAATAGAGATCTTTTTCATCCTTATTTAGATTCCTGTTCCGATTCCTTGCACTCCAACATTTTAAGTCGGAATATTACTAAAGAACCACTCCACGCGCTGAAGTACTGGTGGAAAGGACGAAGGTAATATTAGGATATCTAATATAAATTATTAGCGTTAAGTAAGGTCGAATTTTATTAAGTTCGATTAGAATCCTTTGTTTTTAATCATATTGTAAAACTTGCACATTTATCGCACATCCTGTTCAAGCACATCATTTAAGTAAAACGTAAAAAAACTCGAAGCAATTTAAATTATTAGCGTTAAGTAAGGTTAGGTATAATTGCTAAGCGAAATGGAATAAACAAAAAAGAAGCCGCTTCTCTTCGCCCCCGAACTTCAACTCCGCGCTTACGACGAGGAATGGCGGCCAAATTCGTGGAATTCTTGGCACACCCGATTATGTCGCACCTGGAGTACTACAAGATGAACCATTATCATTGCAAACTGATGTATGGTTGATTGGTGTATTGGCCTGTGCATTGTTGACTAGATGTACACTAGTTGGTGGCGAAACAAAACAGGAGACATTTTCTTTCTTCAAAAGTTCACATCCTTCCGTTTCACTTGAATTGTCAAGACAGTCTTTTTTATTTGGAGCCAACGAGTGGTGGTTGCCTTATGCGAAATAAGTTGAACGTATATTGCTATTTGTACTGGCTGTGGTAGCTTGTTTTTATTATGGCAAACATGTATATTTGTTGCAAAATATTCAGGAGAAAGTACCAGAGTTGGTTCATAACACATAAAACTGTGAGTGCAGACTTCCAATGCAGCTTCGGGTATACGTTGAGCAGCGTAACATGATTGTCTTTGAGTGGTCGTGTGAGTTGCGCATGCTTCAAGTAGGACAAACACCAACCCCAAAACGGCATACTGGATGTATACTTAAGATCATTACAACAATATTACTAAAAATAGTATGAAATTTGTCTCACACCATTTGCAACGCGCCAATGTCTTTTTGAACAACAGAGTACTTATGCTTTTTACCGACTAGACCCCATATGATGGCGCAATTTTCAATTACCACACTAATTGGCATCATACACACTGCACCAAGCACGCATACTATGAACTTGATTACACCAAATACGTACATGTAAATATTCACGGTGCTAATAAAAGCGCATACAAGGTCCACTAGATTCGGACAGGGGATTGGATAGAGCCCAGCAAAAATGATATTGGAAGTGGTTAATGGTATTGTTACCCACGAATAAACACTTATACCAAATAGGAGCTTGTACTTTAGAGGGACCAGTTTCGAATGCACCACAAGCGAAATGCCTTGAAGCCAGCATTTGCGTTGTTGCAAGAAGTCGAGCAAAGTTAATGATGACTTCTCATACATTTCACCTTCGTTAAAATTAATAGTGTATCCTTGGCATCCAATATGTTATGGAATGAGACTTCCTTCTCAGCGCCGCACTGCGTTACGACATAACTGCGTTTCCAATTTAACAATGGCATCTGAAATAATTTGAACTGTAGTCACAGCTTTCCCATATCATCACTCAAGCGAAAACTTCGGCTAGGGTTGTTAGCCAGTTGACCACATTCTCATTTGAATACGTTATTAAAGCTGAAACTGTTTCGCATCCTTTTCGATCGTCGAGAATTGGACAATTTTCAATTCCATCGCAGATAAATTTTGCGATAAGCAGGTTATATTGTCGAAACAAAGAAACCATTCTGGCATTAAACATGTTTGTTCCTTGCAGTTCTCTTCATCCGAATAATCGAGGCGATCGTTGTGGCCGTTGCATTGATATCTGTCATCCATGGTATAAAGAATAACAAGGTACCGAAGCAGAGCAATTGCTTTTATCATAATATGTATTCCTTGAACTTGAAGATTTATTTATATTAGTATGAACATAGAATCAATTACAAAGGTAAAAATCAAGTAAGAAAATGGATTTTTATGAGAAATCTCTGATTCTATTTCAAACAAGTCCTGAAGTCCATTAAAATTCATTAACAAATGCATTCTATCTGAAAGCTCCGATCCATGTGACGTCACATAAAAAGCTTTTTTCATGCGCAAGCATACCTTGTTATTCTTTATACCATGTCTGTCATCGATGCAGTTTAAATCTTTACATCAAAATTCATCTTCACGACAAACATTCGTACTAAAAGCTTGCGACACTAGGAATACACTAACAACGATCAGGATTCGTATACAGCACTTTATTCTAAAAGTAAAGAATCTTGTGGGTACTCAACTTCTGGTTGAGACTGACGGTGGTATGAAGACAAAGGGAAGAATAGCTCAAAACAAGAGTACTTGGCGAATTAAGATGTGCTTACGAAATCCTCGGGCTGATGGCCCGACACATTCTTTTGTGGACACAATCACGGCGAACACAATTACTTTAAAATATCTCGCGACGAACGTAAACAAACGGGCACGTAGTCACAAGCATCAACACAATAATTGACACTTTAACCAAAACAAATCGGTAAGGTTACTATCGATAATGCAGGACTGTGCGCGAAAGTAAGACGGCCACCAAGAAAAACTGGGTTTGTGTCCGAGGTAAAAGCTGCAAGGTTGAGCAGCCATGGTGAATCTTTTGGCCTAGATCTTGGGCTCTTCAACTCAAGTCAAAGAACCATTGGGACAAGTTGATAAAAGAGCAGGCGATGATAGAAGCGGTTTCTTTTGCGGATACTTGGCCAGCGAAGAAGGAAGGACGGAACATTTTGCGAGTCAACAGGTGAAGAACATCAGGGGAAAGGAGCGTCGAAGAAACGGATAAGGTAACGCGAGAAAATTGCTCGAGACAACCAGGGAAAGAAATCGATTCAGGCAGTGGCGAGTTGAAGTGCGAGGATTTTGATCCTCGATGGGCCCCCAACGTAGGAAGTTAGAAGTTGTATAAGTGTAAAGACCTTGAATTTTATAAATAATAACTTTGCATGAAACCGAAATCATATTGACTTATCGCTTAATTTTCTTATACGTAATTTTCATGTTGTGTGAAGGGTTTCAGCTAGAGCTTTTGCGCGTGGAGCGCGCAGTATTGGCGAAAGGCGTAGATTTGGCCTGGAGTGCATAGGAATCCTTCCTGTCGGGGATTTCAATCTGCGCAGTCATTTTTTTCTTTAGTGGAGGTTGGTTTGTTTTTCTATTGTGGAAGCTAGTTTTCTTTCGTGGCAGTTAGTTTTCTCTAGTGGAAGTTAGTGAAAGTTCCGAGAGGCGGCCCGATGAGCCGAGTAAAGGACACCAGTGGATATTCTAGCAGAAGGACCATTCCGCAGAGCCTCAAGCTTGCGAATTGACTCTTGGGGGCAATACTAGGGTTGGCGAGTAGTGCTTACCTGACCCATCTCCACAGGCTAGTCGGGACCCAAAGGCCCCCAACCAGGATTGCTTGTTGTGACGTATTGTTAACATTTTTAACATAACAAAGCGTTACCATAATCAGAAGGAGGATATTTCTTCTAGTAATCACGATTGAACTCCTTTTGAAGTTTTCCCCAATCCGTTTTTAGGGTTTTGTGAAATAATTTTACAAAACCCTACTAGTTTCGCGACCAGTCTGTCCGTCTGTCCGTCCGTCCGTCCGTCCGTGTGTCACAGCAGTTTTTCTCGGAAACTACTTAAGCTAGAAACATCAAATTTTGTGTGTAGGTGTAAAGTGGTGATCTTTTCAAAGGTCAACTACAAAAAAATTTTATAAGGTATTTAAGGGGGTCTCCCCATATAGGAGAGTGACCCCCCGAAAAAAAAATTTAATTGAAGGTAGCCGATATGGGTATCAAATGAAAGGTCTGCTTCAAGGGGTGCACAGGGAGGGGAAATACACGAACAATTTGTGTCCCCCCCTTCGCGATTGGACACCTGTGATGTGAAAAATCTGAAAAAAATCAAGAATGTAGGCCTTGGTGAGTACAACAACAACAAATACGTGAGAAGTCGCAATTTACTCAACTTTCTTAGTAATAGTATGATTTATCGATTTTATGTTTTCTTGAATAAAATCTTAACGATGCCCTTAAATTCTATGAAATTCAGTACGTGGATGTCTATTTTTAAGGTTGATCTATCCTGAAAGTTTCATAAAGATTGAATCATATTTAGCGAAGTTATAGCGGTTTGAATTTTCCTGTATTACTATGGAACAATATGCGCTGCAAGTATTACTATGGAAACATGGCAATGGAACAACATGCGCTTTTTAACCTACTCAGACACTACAGTTTTGCTAGGATTTGCATGAAAATTTCAGGAATGATAGGTGTCATGAATATCTTTGAGAATCGGTTCAGCTAGTGGTATCAGTAATCGTAAAACAAAATAGTGGCTGTTTTAAATGCGAAGATTGAATAATTTTGAGTTATTTTTTCCCAACTTCAACATTTAAGGTGCATGCTTTGAACACTTGATTCAATTTAATGAATGACTAAAGATGAGTACCTACAATTAATGTTCATAAGTGAAACAAGTCAAGGAGGTGGGAGAGAGCTCCTAGCAAAAGGGTTTTGTAACCATTCTAGGATTCGGAAAAATTGGCCATGAATCGATCATAACAGTACTGTAGAGTAGCCCCTGAAAAAAAAATTCATCAAACATAGCCGATATGAGTATGAAATAAAAGTTTTCATGGGAGCTTTTCAAAATAGTTCTTAAACTGTCAGTTTTTCCTTCAGTGGGGGCACAGGGGGAAATACATGAAAAATGTGTTTCCTCCGTCGCGGATGGACATCTGAAATAATTATCAAGGGTGATATTTATGAGTATAACAATACCAAAAATCTCAGAAGTAGAAATTCGTTCAACTTTTTTAATAATAGTATGATCTTCGTATTTCATATTTTCTCCAATAAAATCGTCTTGGACATGTTTCTTGATTTGATTCGATCTGGCAACTGCATTTTGTAAATTGAATACAAAGCCCTTCTGACATGAGCGTAGGTCTGTTTACCCAACTTGTTTTTTTTAAATTCAACCAGTGAATTTGATTTTGAACTAACATGAGGAAGACATCATCCTTTTGATGATTGATTTCCACTATGATTGCGTTATGGTTGCTATCGTAAGGAAGAAGCTGCAGTTTGCATTGAGGACTATTAAAGCTGAAGTCAAGTCTTGGGTCAGCAATGTAGAGTCCAAATGTGAATTTGCCCAAGGGTATATTGACAGCTCCAACCCATATAGATTCCACCTGTTTTCAATTTGGTTCTCTGTTATCCACAATTTGGGGAATATACCTCTTGGATTATTGTTAGCGTTCAGCCATGATGTATGTTTGGCACTCCGGCCACTGTAAAAAATATAACAACTATGCAGCCTGTTCAGTTGGGGTATTTTAAACAAGGAATTGAGCTTCTCCTCGAACATGAGAACATTTCGACTAGTTGCAGAGGTAGTGATAACAAAGAGCTTATCCCCACCTGGGAGCGGAATCTTAATAACGAACACCTCAAGAGATTCAAAACTTTTCAATTCAACTTTTTCAATATTTTGGAAACAACAACACAATTATCCCAGTGTCACCTCCCCCATCACCGTTTACCCCATCGTTTCTTACGAATTCAAAATTATTGTATGTCATGGAGTGCGATGAGGGTTTCAGTGAGAAGTATGATGTCAGGCTGTTGCTTCACAATAAATTCAAGGAGATAGTCAAGTCGATGTAGAGTAGCAATGAAGTTGACGTTAACCGACATGAGATGAATCCTGTCCATGGGAATGTGCCTGGAGGACAACTTATTTTGAGGCATTCAAAAGACCTAAGTGCAGAAAAACAAAGTTAATTTTTGAATCTTGTTTATCAAATCCCTCCAATAAAGAAATGAGTTGCTGGTAAGTTTTGAGAAGCGACTCATTATTACCACTTACATTAATTGCATCGTTTCCTGCTAGTTATCTAGCAGCGGGTGCAAATGATACTCCGGGCTTGATGAAGGTAGAAAGTACAGGGTTATTCATTTCGTGTTAGGAAAGTATGACCCTGCCATTTGACATTTGTCAAAATTAAATGTCTTCCAAAGTATGGTTTTTTTTAGTTGAAGGTTTGCCATTTAGAAATATAGATCGTTAAACAGTCGGAGAACGCGTTAAAATTATTAAACTTTATTATAAAAATGGTGCATCTGCTGTATCAATATCAAGGGCTTTACGAGCCGATTACGGTCGACATAATCGACCTACACAGCAAACAATTTCGAACACTATCGCTGTCGTTGCTCAGAGTGTGGAGGAAGACCCGAATTTGTCGATTTCTTGACGTGCTCAACATTTGGGCTTCTCTTGCGGCTCATTGTGGTGGATTTTGCATTTGGATTTGCATATTTATCCATACAAAATCCAACTCACTCAAGAACTTAAGCCTCAAGACCATACACAACGCAGAATGTATACGAATTGCGTGATTGAACAACAAGCCATTGATAACGATTTTTCGAACAAAATTTTCTTTAGTGATGAGGCTCATTTTTCGCTCAGTGGCTACGTAAATATACAGAATTGCCACATATGGGGCTCTCAAAATCCTCAAAGGAACGCAGAAAGGTCTTTGCATCCGGAAAAAGTGACCGTTTGGTGTGCATTATGGTCTGGTGGTATTGTTGGCCCGTATTTTTTTGAAAACGATCAATGAAGAGCCATTACGCATTACGCTATGGACGGATGTTAATCGATTATTTTTGGAGAGAAATTGAAGATTATGATCTGGAGAACATGTGGTTCCAACAGGACGCAGCCACAAGCAGCACAACACAGGCTAATCGAGCACTTTTGCAAGAGAAATTTCCAGGACGCGTAGTTTCGATATTGAGTGATGTCAATTGGCCCGCAAGATCCTGCGACCTAACACCTTTGGATTTCTTTTTATGGGAGTATGCGAAAGAATGTGTTTACGTGAACAATTCTCGAAAACTTGAGCAAATGAAAATCAATATTCGTGAAATTATGGCCGAGATATTGCCAGAAATGTGCCGAAAAGTCATTGAAAATTACCTCAAAAGGATTGAGGCTTATAAGAGGTCCCGTGGAGAACATTTGAATGATATTGTATTTCATGTATCATGGCAAGGTTTAATCTTTTTATTGAATAAAAAATTTTGTTGCCATCTGAATAATTTATGTAGGTTCTTTAGCTTTACTTTCCCAAGCGTAAAATGGATAACCCTATATGACACAACGGTGTTCTTATGTATGCTTTGGAGCAAATTTTACGTTTGCATTTTGATATCCTGAGCATCCTTGATATGATACTGGATGGCCAAGAACATTGCAGTTAAGGCAGTGTAATTTTTCTTAAGGCTCCATCTGAGCTAATTTCCACTCATCCGGAGCATGACCGTCTTTGCATTTGATGCACCAATAGTGCAGGGCGCAGCTTGCAGCCGAATGACCAAATCCTTGACACCGGTAACGCAGATTTACTTTTCTTTTCTGAAGGCATTCCCATCAAATCACTCTGAAATTCAATTACTTTATATGTTGAAGGGCTTTTGGACTGCTTTTATTTGTAACTTGTTCCAGGTAAAGTGGTAAATTCCTCGTATCTACCGTCAACTTTCTTGGTGCAAACGCTTTGATGGAAATAAATTCAATATCTGATGCAGCTTTCTTGAGTACCTGAAGAAGATCGACCTTATTCTCTCCGCAGTCAAAATATTTCAACAAAAAGGTCTGATTTTCTTCACTTTTCGGGGTACAGGTGAAGTGTGGAACCTCTCCAAAATTCAGTGCATCTTTGCTGACTTAAAATTAACCAGTGGCTTCGTTCTAATAGTTAATTTTTCAGTATTAACTATTTTGGGTAGCCCGCGTAGCTTAGTAGTTAGAGCACTAAGCCCGTAAGCCGAAGGTCTCTGGTTCGTCTCGGCGTTAACGAGATTTAGTTCGAGTGGTTCTTCGGACGGACTATAAGCCTGTTCAGTTATGATATGTGCTAGTTTAAAAAGAACGTATCCCAGCTGGGTGGACGAACACACGGGCAAAGCGTGATAATGATCGTATCAACTTTAGGAGTACCGATACATTCGATCATGACAATGAGATACTCTAACTATCTCTAAGCGAGGGCCCGAAAGGGGCTGTAGGGCTACAAAGAAGAAGAATTCTTTGGGTCTCGAAATTGGTTAGTTAATTTTTGGCTGCCAATAGCCAAACCATATTGTTCCCGCTTTGTCTGAGTATGTTAATTTGCGGAACCTTTCTGCCTTTTTTCAAGTTTGTCTTTTGAATAAACCAGCAGAACTGCTGGCTGGTTTCTATTTCTTATTTTAATCTTTAAAACACTGAACAAAATTCACATTGTTATACTTATTAGAATTACCTTCTATGCTTTCTGTAACTTCCATTTCTTCGGTTAATCCTTCAAGCACCCCAAAATAGTTTTGACTCTCGTTAAGTCACCAGTACTTAGAACTTCTTCTGGAATTCCTTGTTTTGCACTTTACTTAGCCTTTGTTACACTTTTCGAGCAGCTGCTTTACTGAGAATATTTGGCCTGTTGAAGACCGTTCCCTTTGAACGCCTCCTTGATACTCTTCTATAATAATTTTATAGTACGGCTTCGATTTTCTTTCATGATTTTGGAGACCACTTTACAGGATGTACACAGTAGAGCAACACCTTTATAATTTTTGCACCTTAAATTTACGTATAGGACATATTATACTTTTTTGCCAGTCCTCAGGTAACTGCTCCTCAAACCATATTCTACGTATAAATCAATGCAGAAGGTTGCTTATTTGGGAACCCTCACTCTGGAGCAGTGCCATCTTTTCCAGGAATCTTATTTTTTCTGCCTGCACTCCGTCTCTAATTGGTTGTGAGACTGTGACGTTTTGCCCTGCTTCTGATACGTTCACAGCTTCAGTCGTTGTTGAGGACGCTGTAAGTAAACATTGCAGCCATCTGTTTTTAATATCGTCTATGATTACTTCTTGTATACTTTTGTAAAGACTTGTTTGTGGTTTAAAGCCGTCTCTTAGCTGTTAGATAGAGGCATACGGCGATCTGACTTCAGGTAGGGTCAGGTTTATGTTTATCGGTTGGATCTTGGTGTTGATTGTCAGTCATTTCTTTCTTGGGCAAATTTTGTTAGTTTGACATTGTAGGCTTTTATATTGCTCTTTTTTGGGCCCGAATTGGTCGCTGGATACATGTTCAGTGCACCTGATGTCTTTTATCAATCGCTTCCTTGCATTTTTCGTCGTATCAGTCGTTCATACTTTTCTTTGGCTGGTGCCCAAAGACCTCTTCGGCCACTTCTTTTACCACATCTCTTATTGTTCTTCGCATGGTTTAATTTCTCCCGCCTGCGGGGATATGTTGATGCGACATTCTGGCACTGATATATGTTGACGTTATTGCGCTATCGTTTAGTTTTTATATCTGCTACCTTGGAGTAATTGATGCTCCATATTTACTGCTCTTTGAGGTGTGGCATTGGAACTTGACCCTTATAAAGTATTGGTCCAAATTGCAGACATTACCGTGGACCGAGAGCGTGTCGACAACGCTGGTGGTGGTTGATATGTGTGAGAATATGCGACCGTCTGGGGATGCGCATGTTCTCTTATGGATGCCTAGATGCGGAAAGCGAGAAGAGCTTCCTGTGAAGCCTCTACTAGTAGCGAAGTTTATCAGCCGTTGTCCGGTGTGGCTGATCTCTGCATGGAGGTGTGTTCTCCGGTGGTTCCTCAATGTGCCGTGTCTCGGCCGATTTTCGCATTAAAGTCACCCAGAACAATTTTAATGTCAATTGACGGCAATGCATCGACAGTGCATTCCAGGCTGCTGCAAAATATGTTTCGTTTTTATAGGGCAAAATATGAAATTCACAAATCATAATTTTACTATTCATTCATTATTTCTCTCAAGAAGCAATAAATTAAATTTCATTTATCTGCTAATCCTTTCATACTACTAACATATCTCAATATTAAACTTCAGGCTTGCACAAAATACGAGCCAAAAGAAAATTTTAAAGTAGCTTAAAAATTTATTTGAATCAGGTATTCTTGTGTAAATCGTCAAACGTGAATAAATTCCAAATACTTTTGAATATTTTGAGACTTGTTTCCAAATGCAAAATATACTGGTTCCCTGAAAAACTACCCTTATTACTTAATTCCAGAACTTCATTACCACTTTTCCCATAACACCAAATTGTATCATTACTATGTCTTCCCACGTATAATTTATTCTTAGCGCCACTTGTCAGCCGAAATTGTCATGCCCTTAACATCAATCTCAATTACAACGTTTTTCGTACTCGAGAGAATTCATAATGACATATCCTTCCACTTGCCATGCACGAAGAACAAAGAAGTATGAAGAAGTGTAAAAAGAAAGTATCTGATAAGAATCTACTTCATCCCCTTCCAGACGTCTTGGACGTTCGTGATCCTTCAAACTGGATAAGAAGAGTGAGACATCGTGACGAGACAACAGTAAAATGGTAACGTTCGCTTGTATGCATGCATGAAGAATTGAAAAGTACAGAAGGAATACCAAACCAACAACTGATCAAAATTCATGAAATCAAATCACAGGTCTAATCCCATCTACAATATATAGTCGAGGCGAAAGTCGAAAGTCGACTTACAGAATAAAATGGAAATTACTCAAAGAGACAGGGCGGACCTCATCAGAAGAATCTTTTGCTCCTACTCAAAGGTTCCTCCGTACGACTCGTTCTTGACATATGTGATAGAATAAACTCCCTTAGCATATTATCTCCTACTACATGTTATATTTGAAGGCGACATGAATGGAATATTAAATAAAAAATAACGTCACCATCACATTGTGCTCAGGATTCGAAGAATCATATATTCTGATTTTTGTGCAATATCTGAAAGTATTCAAGGAGGTTGGGACTTAATTCAAATTGCAGTCCAATGGGGGAATAGTTCAAACTATTGGTCGTGTAGAGTCAAAAGTACGTGGCTCATTGAAATACAGGACTAAGCTTTGATTTTATGGCCAGTGAGTTCATGTTCTTTTGAAAATTTGTGATGAAATTCTAGTGAAAACTTTCTTCAAAGCTATATTTTGAAAAAAATAAAACTAGAAAAACTCATAGAAACATGCTCCTGTCAGAAAGCTTATGCCTCCAGCCTATGAAACGGTAGTCTTTTATCCTGAGCTATTTAAGAATAAACTCAATAAATATAGTTTCATCAGCAAAGTTGAATAAATTTTCACGTTTAAAGTATTAGTATAATATTTTCCTTCAAATTTTCCGGACCACAGGTAGTCAACCTTAAGAATGGGGATCCAGTTAAATGTTTTAAATTCCCAATAACTCTACACTGAGAAAAATAAAGTATGAAATCAAAGTTTTTTAACTTGAAATTAAGCATTTTTTCTCTTAAATTTTGCGCAAAATACCCCCATATTGAAGTCAAATGCCTAAAGTGTTTATTTTTAAAGCGTTAAAAAGTCTTGGAAATATATACATGATATTTTGAATTGAAAGTATGAAACTATAAAGTCAAAAAGAATAGTTACTTGGTTCAAAAGTATGAAACTTTCAAGTCAAAAAGAGTAGACACTTGATTCAAAAGTACTATCATTTCAAAATAAAACCTCCTTAGCTATTTAAACTAAAATGGAAGCAAACTTGAACAAAAACGAATATCCCTTGAAAACCAAACCTCCTGGCCATTGTCAAATTTTAAATTATTTATTATCTATAAAGGAGCGGTTCGGATTGAATACTCGTCCTAGAGCTATTGAAATGTTAAATATAGAAACTGGATAGCGTAGAAAAGTGTAGAAATTTTGATTCATGGTTAAAAATGTTTATTAATTCGCTGGTATATTAACGAGATAACATTTTCAAATAGAATTAAAATCACACAAACAAAATAATTCGATTTAATTCGATGCAAAATAGTTTTTTAATCTTATTAATTCCATAGTGGAATTTATATGTTTTTCCAATGGTGGACTATTGAAATCCTCTAACTTCATAATTTTTTTTAACAATGGTTTTGATATTGAATATGATGCAAAATGGGATACATAATTGATTTCGTACTCTTGCACAATAACAAAACAGAAATTTTCTTTATTTATGATAAAATCTAATATTTCATATACATTATTTTTGCATTAAATTTTGCTTACAAAGTCTTTTACAGCATAGGAGGTACCTAAAAAGTTAACATTTTTAGCATAAATACTGCCTTCCTTAATAAATCCTAGAGCTATATGACTCTGAACTTTTTCTGCTGAACTAAAATTCTCACTCACTTCCAGTTTTTCAAAATAAAACCCGTTTTGAAGCAAATTTTTTGCAAATTGTAGAGCTGCTTTTATTGACAAAGATAGAGGAACATTTAGACGAGAAGTTATACTTGTTGCATATTTTTTATATATTTGATGAATGGATTCAAGACGGTAGCTCCAAATGTGTTTTAAAGGACCACATTTACGCAAAACACCAGGGTAGTGAACTAAGTTATGATGCTTTAACTTTAGAGTGTCCTTAAACAATTGCTGGTACAAACGATTATGCTCTTCGATAAGATTACCTAATTTTTCCAGGATTTCCTCATCAAAGAATGGCAGTAAAGTTATGTCGATTATTTCAATGAATAATAAAATAAAATTATATACTTCGTCATTTTCAGGAATAATTTCTCCGATTATTAAAGGGAAATAATGAAAAAGTGTTTGCATTTCACGACTCGTCAACCTAAAATTTCCACTTTTAATGTGCGTTGCTTCTAGGGAACGACTTACATTTTTCATTTCCGATTTACTATAGTTAAACATTTGTTTACGGTAATTAAATGTGTCTAAGGTAAATATTTTTTTTGCATAAATAAAATACTGCAAGGCTTTAGATAAGTTATATCTACAAACTCCTTAAAATAAATCATGCATTATGTCACATGCAACGTTTTCGCTTACATGAAAATGATCTAGTTCATTGAAAACACACTCTTCTTTAATGCCTGAAATAGGTGGATCATTCAAACTTTTATCATGCTCGTAATTAATTTGATTTCGCAATGTTTCTGGATATTCCCTACAATCGTGCCGGACTTCATCTGCATTTCTTCTACAAATGCGGCAGGTAGGATTTGTGCCAAAGTTGCTATTGTAGCCGAGTATCTTATTAAGACCTAAATTATCCCCTAAAACCTGTCCTATTGTGAAGTAAATACGACTTACGGTATCTCTGCAAACTACCTCTAACCCATCCTTTTCGAGAGTTTTCAAAACATTGATTAAGGGTTTTAAGGATACATGGTTCCCATACTCTTTATAGTCTTTTGATTTAAGAAAACTTGCAACGAAAATATTACTCTGCTTAGAAATTCGAGAAGGCGATGAAGTAGGAAAAAAGTAATATACAGCTAATATGCTACAAACACCTGCATGAGAGCCCAGTGGGTTGTTAATTTCAAACTCATCTGAATACAAATGAATGGGAATCACTTTCTTCCCTGAAAATTCTGCTTGTTTAGTTTTCCATATGGAGCCATTAGTGAAATTTCTAATAACTCCATCACAGAAAATATCGTTTGAATATTGTAATAGTTCGGCTAAAATATGATCACTTTGCAAGTATTTCTTTATTTGAAAAGAAATGTCTAGCAAGCACCCCTGAACTTTCACATGATCTAACGTTGGAACACCGTTTATTCTTACTTCAGTTAAATCATTATTTATAGTAAACATTTTTGGCGGAGAATATAACTCCAGGATTTCAAGTTGTTGGAAAAACTTGTATTCGGTTTTTATGCGAGCGATAGGATCACGTAAGAAAAATAAATATTGTTTAAACTCTTCGCGTTTCTCATCGCAAGCAATGTGTTTAGTAAATGATTCAAGATATTCGGACAGAGGATTTGTAAAAAGGTTGGATAATAAATCCTGTATTTCAAAGACTAACTTTCTAGCGACAGAATTTTTGCCTTGTAACTCTAAGGATAATCCAAGTAAATTTTGGTTCAAAAGGTTCAAATTTTCGTGAGGACTATTATTGTTACTAGGTAAGCTTTCTATTTGTTGAGATTGATCTAATTTATATAAGATATTTGGAAAATTAGCATCATCAGAAAGGGAAATGTTCCTCACTTGGCCAAAGTTAGAACCAATGTCTTGACTTAAAGTTTCATTCCCGGCATTGTTTTTACTCTCATGTTTTCTCAAATGTGTTTTAAATTTATATATGTTTTGAAATATTTGCAAGCAAGAAATACAAGTAAATTTGTATATTGAAGGCACTTTATGATCTTTTTTTAAGTGATCTATTAAACTTAATGCTTTTTCAAAAGACTTTTTACATATAAAACAGGTTAACATAATGAAAATTTTTTTTAAATTCTGAATCAAATGGCAATGTTACAATTTATATTCGTACTCAATACAGAATTTACTTCACTATGAATTATTATTAATTTTCTCGAATTCTTTGATTATATTCGACACTTTTGCATCGAAACTTTTGATGCCAGAAAAGTATTCCTGATAAAAGTACCAAACCTGCCTACTAATTTCGGAGTATTCTAGATTGAACACGAATGTTAATTTTATAATCATATCGATGCACTTACGGAAAGATTCTAGTTTAAATTTTACTCCATTGCAATAAACGTATAATTCTTCCAACAATGTGTGACTTTTTCCTATAGCTATAATTCTTGGCTGGATTGTTTGCTTATTTTTGTTGAATTTATTTTTTATCTCATCTAGTCGCTCCTGTATTGTACTGATGCTGAATAAGTGCAATACAAAATCATCCTGACCATCGGCGATTGTTGGCTTGATTGTCCTGCTGAGCCGTTTCGGTTGGAAAATTGCAAATAGCAACTTTGTAACGTACAAATCTCTGGTGTCTATGGGACAATAACTTATATGAAGAAATGAGTGCTCGAGAACAACTAATTTTACCTTGCTGTAAATCTTTGCCTTGAAGTAGTTTATCAAATAAGACTTTATTTGCTTTGTCTTTAATATTGGTTTCAAAGAAAACCACACTTTTTTCGACAAATGCGTCAAACTTCTCGAGGAGCAAATTCGTCTTTTCCGGATAAAGGAAATCAAAGTCAATTTCGATCTATGGAATATTCTAGGTGATTAAAAATTTCGTTAAAAATAAACCAATAGGTACCAATTTGTGCCCGTAGTGATCGTTGTATCGAGGCCAATTCCTGAAGAAATTGTTTATTCCCTTATCGTTGGATTTTTTGAACTCCTCTGTTCGAAGTATTGATGTCTCCCTCCAAAGTTTGAAAATGCTATTTTCAGGAAGAAACTCGCTTTGCAGAATGAGAAGTTTTTCCTTTAGTAATGCTGAAATTAATTTGATTATCCAATCATTTCATGGATCATATATCGCATGTCATCTTACAAGTATTTGTTTCTCGGTTATCGGTGTCATATATTTGTGTTAGTTTTTGTTCAGATGAACGATCTAATTTCAGGTATTTCGTTGTAAAGCATACGTTGCTGTATCGATCATAAAGCTTACCACTTGGGTTTTTTCTTTTCAGGCGAGGTTTGTAGTATAGCTCCTTTTAAATTGAAATTTATGTTATCATATATCCACCAAATAACTTTCGTATTGAACTTTCTTACCGGATCCTCTGAAGGAAAAACTTTTTTGATGGTTTGCGCGATGTTTTCAAAGCTTGATGGTTTCAACCGCTTTTTCCCGCCAGTAAAAAAATCGATTACAAGGTGTACTAGATCTTTTTGGTAACGTGGTTCCAGCTTTTCATTGTTAGTGTAGCTTTCCAAAATGAGCCGACCTTTGATGCTTTGATTAAGCAAACTTTTTAAGTCTTCTGGTCCGAAGGGATCGATGTTGCTAGAAATCAAGTTTTCTTTGATGGAAAGCTTTAAATAATCTTATAACCAACATGCTTACTATGACTCTTGGCTATTAATTGTAGTTTGCGATAATGAAGAAGACTTTGCCGTCTCTTCGCATGTTGAGTTTAACCACTGTTCTACTGTTGAGACCGTAGAAACATCATAAATCTCAAACGGAAGGCCCTGTAAATAAATGCACGCACAATTTTGTCAATCACGACGAAGGATATTAAGAAAAAATAGAAGGTGGCATAAGTAAGACACTTCAGGAAACTGATTTCAAAATTGAAAATTTTGTGATACTGCAAAAAATTCAATAGTTTTATTTACCACTTCTTTGCGCCACGCTTTAAAACAAGATGTGACGATAATTTGCTGTCCAAAGGTTAAATTTCCTTTCGCAAAAAGTGGCTGGATATCCGACAGACTCATTAAACGTAGAACCTCTGTTGTTATTTCTTCTTTTTTAAGGAATTCGCAAACATCGGAAGAAAGATTCCACGATTTGAATAAATTTCCAGTGTCCAGTTGTTCGTCTACTCCAACTGTACTTTGAATTATTTCTACGTACACAGGTTCCAGAAATTCTTTAGTGGACCTATGATCTACACTTTGAACTTGAAAATCACTAACTGCGTCGTTTTCCAGGAGATACTCCGAAATATATTCTGACATAGCTTTGTAATCAGCACTACACTACTAAAAACTATTGACCAAACTTCACTGTTCAAAATATTCACTGCGATCGACTGATATACTGCTCACGAATGACTCTTACGGTATTGATGGGCGTCAAATGATCTCGATTATGAGAAGTGTGATGTTAGAATAAAATGAAATACACTTAACTCTAAAATTTCTACGCTTTTCCTGAGAAAAATAAAGTGGAAAAGTTCTTGGTTTTGAATTTAAAGCCTTTTAAAGCAAGATCTAAAGGCTTTAAATTCAAAACCAAGAACTTTTCCCTTTTGTTTTTCTTAAAAAAAGCGTAAATATTTTGAAGTTAAGTGTATTTCCTTTTATTCTAACATCACACTTCCCATACTCGCAATACAAATTTCCAATTTTCACGTTTAATGTGGAGTATTCGAAACTAACGTCAACACAAGCCTTATAGCTGCAACACTTACTACCACATACATGACCATAAGTAGGCTGACTTTTCTTGCATTTTTGTACTGGGCTCTATACAAAGTTTTGGAGTTCTCGGCGAAAACTCGAGGATTTGTATGGTTTCGAGGTGGAATTCAGCATTGAAGTATTCAGATGATCCGCGGAGAACACAATAGCGCTTCTTGTGAAGTAAAAACGGTTTAATTTGCTACACGCATTCAATTGTAATCGCTGTTCAAAGTGAAAATAAACCGAGTTTTGATAGGATTCGCTCGTCTGCTGTCCGTGGTAGTGAACATGCTACACTGTACATGTCGGAAAAAGTAGGCTGACTATTACACATGTAAAATGCATGTCAAAGGCTTTCTACTGTAGTTTGGCTTTGGGAGTATTTCATTTAGAAGTTAACCACTTGAATCGTCATTAGGAGCTCGTAAAATTTACAGATGTTGAAGCTCTCGCAAGTGAGACATATATACATTATCTGGTTGCAACCAAATGCGTGGTGCTTCATTTAAAATATCAAATCACTTAAATCAAATATTTTACGCTCTTGTTTTCACTAACAATAGTTTTACCTTTCTTGAAATTAAAAGCTATTATTCTTAAAACAAAAATTAAGGAAACTTGTCTTAAAATGTTTTTATCATTTAAATTAAAAGACATTCTAAGGTAGAACATTTCAATTGCAGATTTTAAACATTTTAAAATTAGAGTTTTCATTTCAAATCAAAAGTTTTGTAAGACATGCAAAAATAAAATAGCGACTTTTTAAAATCAAAATGAAATATTTTTCTCAGTGTAATATGAACAAATGAATACCCTAACGACAAGAACTTTTTAAGGAACGACTCAATACAAAACAAGTTGGGTAGACAGACCTATGCTCATGTCAGAAGGGTTTTGTACTCAACTTACAAAATGCAGTAACCAGCAACGAATAAAATCAAGAAACATGTCAAAGACGATTTTATTTGAGAAAATGTGAAATTCGAGGATCATACTATTATTAACAAAGTTGAAAGAATTTTTACTTCTGAGGTATTTGTTATAGTTATACCCATAAATATCTCCCTTGATAATTTTTTCAGATTTTTTAGATCACGGGTGTCCGTTCGCGAGGGAGGAAACACATTTTTCATGTATTTCCCCCCCCTGTGCTCCCACTGAAGCAAAAACGGTCAGTTTAAGAACAGTTTTGTAAAGCTCTCATAGAGAACTTTCAGTTGATACTCATATCGGCTACCTTTCATGAAATTTTTTTTCAGGGGCCACTTCTCTGTACTGTAATCATCGATTCATTGCCTATTTTTTCGAATATTAGAATGGTTACAAAGCCCTTTTGCTAGGAGCTCTCTCCTGCCTCTTCGACTTGTTTCAGTTATATTTACTCATCTTCACGATACCTATCATTCCTGCAATTTTCATGCAAATGCTAGCAAAGCTGTAGTGTCTAAGTCGGTAAAAAGCGCATATGGCTCCATAGCCATATGTTTCCATAGTAATACTGGGCATATTGTTCCGTAGTAATACAGGAAAATTCAAATCGCTATAACTTCGTCAAACACTATTCGATCTTTATGAAACTTTCATATTTTTCGGAGGGAAGGCGTCCAATCGCGAGGGGGGGTATGCGAAAAGTTCGTACATTTCCCCTTCCCATGCCCCCCTCGGTAGTGATAAGGCAATTTTAAGACTTGTCTTGAAAAGATCTCATTAAGATCTTTCCAATGACACCCTACTCGACTACCAATGGTGAAAATTTTTTTTTGAGGGGTCACCTCCCTATATGGGGAGACCCCCTTAAACCCCTTTGAAAAAATTGTTCACCCTTGAACTTTCAAGAAGTCACCACTTCTGACCTGTCCACAATGTTTCATGGCTGCAGCCTCTATAATTTCGGAGAAAAAGTGCTGTGACATACAGACGGACGGATGGACGGACGGACAGACGGACACAGGTCGTGATTGCAATAGGGTTTTGTATTTTAGTACAAAACCCTAAAAATATTTGCCTTAAAAAATCTTAGAAATTTTGTTTTTCCCTAGGCTCCCAAGAGGGTCATCATTTCTAGCTTTTCCCCATTGTTTGATGATTAGAAATTTTTTCGGTCTCGTGAAAAACGGTTGTTTTTGTCAGATAAACGGACTCAGGTTTCGGTTTCAAAAGAGTTTTGTATTTCAGTATATAACCACTAAATATGAGATAAGCGTCAATCATTTCTGGATTTGCTTTAGCACTACAATCCCTGTTGGCTCTTCGCTTAGAGATAGTCAGAGTATCACATTATATTGATCGAATGTATTGGCACTTGAGAAGGCGATAAAGGCATTACCGGGCTTTGATTGCTAATTCATCCATCAAGCTGCAATATGTTCTGATTTACAGTCTTATAACTGAACGGACTTGTAGTCCGTCCGAAGAGTCATTCAAAATAAATTTCTATTTCTTAGGGTATTATAAAATAATTTTACAATACCTTACTAAAATCACGATCTGTCTGTCCAACCATTCGCCCGTGTGGTACAACCAGTTTTCTCGCAACTCGTATACGTTAGAATGATGAAATTTTGTACGTAAGAGTTTTAACGGGGGTTTAGCTACGTAGGGGTGACCCTTAAATTTTTTTCTGCCTGATGCAGTCGTTATGGGTATCAAATGCAAGGCTTTGATGAGAAATTTTCAAAACAGCTGTTAAACTAGCAGGTTTTGCCTCGAGAGTTGTTGAGTGACGGGAAGTGTACGAAGAACTTGTGGCTCCCCTCGTTAAATTGGACATTTTAGGTAGAAAAATATGAAAAAACTATTTAAGTATGGCCTCAAAATTTAAAATTAATTCCTCTTTTTTAATAATGGTACATATCATGAATTTTACGTTTTGACCCATTAAATCAAAAAGTTACTCTCAAACTTACTAAAAATTGGCACAGTTATGATACTGGAAACAAACTTGCAAAAAATTTCATAAAAATCGAGCAAGAAACAGCTAAGTTATAGCCAATTTAAAATTTATTAAATGCAACAGCACCTGATACTGTTTAGATACATGCCTGCACAGGTATTAAATTAATCAATTTAGCAGTTATCTATTATAAGATATTGTCTTTGTCATATTCATGAGTCATTGCCATAGTCTATTCGGGGGCTATGAAACGAGTCGTTTCAGTATAATCCGCGTCTTTGGGGTCGTAACAGAAATTATTTTCTGTCATAAAGTGTTTTCCATTAAGGACATACAAATTTTACCCTCTAATAAAACACAGAGATATTGAGTTCAAATTCACTGTGGGTGTAGTGCAAGAAGTTCACATGACCACCACGAGCCCTTTTACAGCGCTCGATTCTGGGGATCGGATTTTCCACCACTCTGGCGTACATTTCGACAGGAAGGCTGGCAATTCCGTGTTGGATGTTCTCTTTGAGCCCGTCTAAAGTTGCTGGCTTGTTAGCCTAAACCAGCGACTTGATATAACCCCATAAAAATAAATGTAATGGCATTAGATCGCATGAACGAGGCGACCATTCGACCGAACCATTTCTCGAGATAACACGTTCGCCAAATTTGCCTTTGAATAAATCGATTGTGAGTTGTGTTGTGTGGCTAGTGGCACCGTCTTGTTGAAACCACATATCATTGATGTCAAGTTTATTCAATTTTGGCCGCAAATAGTCTTCCAACATAGTACAATAGCGCTCTCTATTAACGGTAACATGACGGTCGTTTTCATCCACGAAAAAATATGGCACTATCATACCTCCTTTATGAAAACCGCACTAAACTATAATTTTTTGCAGATGCAACTGTGTCTCAAGAAGTACATGTTGGTTTGTTGCTGACCAATAATGCATATTTTGCTTATTAATAAAGCCATTGAGCCAAACATGAGTTTAATTGCTTAACGGCCAAAAAATGAGCAAGTGCTCTATAAGTTGTGACCATAGACCAGAATTTTGGTGGTGATTTTTAATAATTTTCAACTGTTGCTGGCTTGTGAACTTTACCTTGATAAAAATGCATACTTTAACTAACGTTTTGACATGAAGAGTTCATTTAAAATAGTTTAAGGGCGCATTCATGTAAGGATACGAAATCGTTATGTCATATCGTTCATATAAAGATCCGAAATTGTTATGTCCCTATTGGAAAACCCTATATCAAGATCTTTCGTTGCATTGCACCGCGGATGACGTTTGTAGTGAAAGACGAGGCCCAAGACGAAGATGATGATGATATATGTTATCCCGGCAGTATTGGCAACCACATGGTATGGTTTGATTTTTTAGAAATGCCAAGCTGTTTTTTTTTTTAAATTCTGTATGTCGTCGGTATGGTTAAGTGTCAGTGTACGTTGACATTCGGGTTGAGTGTGATGATGGAGGTTGTCTTCTACATGGGTGATGCTTAAAGTTACTGATAGGTCCTAGCTGCTTTTTATTCTGTTTTGATAATGATGGTAAGCAATTATTATGTGAGGTCTATCTTTTAAAGAGAAGTACTTCAAAAGCGGTTGGAACTCCATCTTGAACAGTTTGATTTGATTTCCACAAACGATTCTTACGGGTGTTTCATCAATGTGAAAATTTATCTCATAGTTAAACCTGTAGAATTGAATCCATTTTTTAGCTGAGGACACGCTTCTAAACCGACCTCTCATCGGTCATAGACGTGATGTCTTGCAATATGAAAACGGACTGTACCCATCAGGTTAGCAAGTCCAGATACACTTGGTCAACTTCAAGGTGACTGCTAGCAGGCCAGCTTGTATGGAGAGGAATACAAATTCATCAGCAACTGATTCAAATGCCCGATTAAAACGCGTCAAATCAACTTCCAATACATCAATTTTACTTTACTTTATGTAATGAAATGAGTTGATATAGATGTCCTCGGCAAGTGAGGATGTTGGTGCTCGCTGAAATTGTTCTTGTCTGAGGGCGTTTGAATGCGCTAGCAGGCTAGCGTCGTGGGGTGGGTTATTTTCCCTAGCACAAGGCCCCATTACAAACGAAATTTCGCCTTCACGAATTACCGGTTGTAGGATTCGGGTTGATGGTATCGAGGCTGAGGTAACCTACTGAACAGAAAAGATTGCCAAAGCAAATGAGCAACTGGGCTTGGTAAAAGCAAGCGAGACTTGAGAAGATCTCGTCGTACGAAAATTTTGCGCCCCACTCACGATTGGACACCTACGACCCGAAAAATATGATAACATTTTAGAGGTGAGACTTTAGGACTACAAGGGCAACAAATACCTCAAAAGCCGAAATTCGATCAACTTTGTTAATAATAGTACATTTTATTAATTTTACATTTTTGCCTATAAAATCAAAATGGGACCCTTAAATTTTCCAAACCTAAAATTAAAGTTTTTTGAAAGCAATCCAATGCATCCTTAAAATTTCACAATAATTGAATATTAAACAGCTTCGTTACAGCTGATTGAGTATTTAACAATTACAACAACATTAACATTACACGTTTCCAATGAACCTAGAAACTACAAATATGTAGGAATTTTGATAACAATTTTGGAAATGGTTTTTAATATTGATCTTTTATCATGACTAATGAAGCAATGGAGTTAAAACACTCGAAACAAAATGGCGGTAAATTTAAAAACATAAAGCTAATAATTTTCGAACTCAATTTACGGAATCTGTATATTAGTCAAGTTTTGATGTACAGAATATATTGTTTGATTTACTAATGTTTTAACAAAACCCTCCTGGCAGGAGCAGTCTCCTACTACTTTAACTTCTTTCTTTCCTTGCCTTTCCATTCTTCTTCGTGCGCTTGAATCAAGCGGGATCGGGGAAATACGAGGCAGAACTGTCCCTCAGCAACATCACTTAAATTAAAACCTTAGCTTATTTTCAAGTGTAGAAAATTTGCCGTCAAACGTCGTTAAGAAAAATACGAAGGTTGCTCCTAACGCCAAGATACAACCTGGGGTGCGAATTAACTTGAACTAGTTTTGTTTTGCAGTCTTCCTTTATTGCATTGATTTCTCGCGAAAACGAATCCACACTAATAACAATGACTAGACTTACCGATGACAAACAATGAGCTCGGCGCAAAACGAAGCCGCCAAGTCTCACGGTGGCTCTTTGACAGCGATATATCATCTGACACTTGTCAACTTCTGGCTGGGGCTGCTGTAGTGACAAATGCCAGATCTCTCCCTGGGACCAAACCGCAAATTATAATAGCTTGCAGGTAGTTGGAAATGCTTTTGGTTGGTCCATGAGTTGAAGTTCATACTGTGCAAAGTCAGTACCCTTTGTAAAAAACGTGTGTTTTTGATTGCCGATATAATTCTTTTCAAAGTCGATAAGGCAGTGATTAAGATCTTTATCAAAGAATTGAGTCCCTGTAAAGTGCTGGTGCTGAAAAATTAGTGCTTGTTTGAATTTGAACGTTCCTTGAATTTAATCCAAAAGTTAATGGAATAATCTTTAATAACTGATAAATTTAATTTTTTCTTAACGGTATGGTTGGCTTAAAAATTGTCTTGTCGGTCGAGATTCTTACTTCAATGCTCATAAGCAGGTACAGTTGAGTCAATTCCTTATCCATGGAATATCCGGCGATTGTTCACGTGGTCAGTATGTGTTCCTTTATCAATCATATATCGTTGGATAATTGACTTGGAGAGAATATTAAATAGCTAACTTTTCTGTTATGGTGTGTGCTCGTAAGCCTTCATTATGGTAAGGAGGTGTATGGCCAGAGTATTATACTTGGAAACGATCTGTTGTTCTTCCAGGACCTTATTTGTAGAATCCAACGGTTGTAAACACTGTTCAATGTGATCGTTACCTGTTCTTATTTGTTTATTGAAGAAGTCTTTGTCTCATTTAATAATATTTATAATCGAGTCCATTAATGATTTCTGGTTTTTAAGTCTAAGTAAATGATTGCCGTCGGTAGATATTCTTTTGATTGTCATCTGTCTATGCTTGATATAATAGGCCAATTAATTTGTTACTGATAATGTCGATGAAATCAAATGGTGATTGTTTATGCCAAACGAGCTGTTTTTGTTCAGCAGTAAGCCCTCCTTAATGTGAAGTTTGTCTACTTTTAGTTGAATTTGGATTGCGAGTAGTGAGAATTGTTTATTTCTTTCAGAAATAAAATTGTCACAATCTGCCTTTTGATCTGCGCCTGAATATTTGTTAGCCCAATCCAATAGTTTCGCATGTTGTAATAGACAATGATCTTTCAGAGGTCAGTAACCATTGGAAGCTAGGAGATTTCTTCAAAGTAGACAATCGTCACGCCAACCTTCCACCGTACCGGAACTGACATTCGCCTCAGAGTTCTTAGTACAGAGGATACACAATTAGAGAGTACTAGAGGACTGCTCAGCTATAGATAATCAGTGCATTCTGCTTGGTTTCAGTGATGTTGTCTCCCGAGGTCTGTGCTCTCGACCTTCTACGATTGGGTAGAACATGGGTAGGATGGACACTGATAGATTTGTCAAGGTACATACGGCACTTACTCCACTGCAGGGTGATTCGTAAAGGACGGAAAAACTAGCTGCTTAAGATGTGGTGAACTTTACTATGAGCATCATCATGACTTCTTGCAACGCTTCTGTGCCCCCTCAAAAACACCAGCACAGGTGAGCGTCCGGCCAGGAAATGACTTCCCAAATTGATTGACAACAGTAAGGCTCGCAACTGGCAAGATCAAGTAAACAATGTGAATCCATGGGGTCTTGACTACAAGCTAGTCACGACGAAGCTTGGCGCCCTACGAACCCCTTGCAAACATAATGCAGATCGGATGTACGAGATTGTGCAAGTACTCTTCCCCGCCCATCCCATCCATGTTGAAGCTGTTCACGGTAAAACAGCAATCGAGTGCCAGTCCTTTTGTTAAAAGCGAGAAAGGCTCCAAGTCCAGATGGTGTTCCAGCTGAGATGTTGAAACTTGTATATCACCATTCTCCTGATTTGTGGCTCCGCACATGAAACACTTGCCAACGGGACGGGGCTTACACGGAGCAATGGAAGGTATCGAGGCTTGTTTTGATCAATAAGGGGATGGAAAATCCTCGATCACCGTGATTACCGTCTGCATACCACCCATTATGCATGCTAAACGCTGCTGCTAAAGCACTAGAGAAACTCACCAAGGGAAGACTCACTGACACGATTCGTTCTGCTGGGGATCTTTACCCTTGGCCGTACGGCTTTAGAGCTAGACGCCCCTGCATTGATGCAATTACAGAGCTGATGAGTCTGGTCAATAAATCAGGGGCGTATAGTCGCACCAAGCGACGGTTCGTCCTGTTAGTGACACTCGACCTTCCTTCGCTAGATGGCTGAATAACTTCGATACGCTGGAAAACCCTTTTTATGTTCCCGAATATCTAATGTGGCTTCTGATGGACTACCTGAAGGACCAAAGACTGCTTTGTGACACGACACAAGGAAAACAAAGGACGGAATTCACATTGGGTGTTGCCCTGGAATCTGTCTTTGGTCCAGACCTATGGAACGTGTCCCACAATGGGCTACTTATACTGGAGGTACCAGATGAGTCGCGCATAATTGGCTATATGGATGCTGTTGTGGCACTAGTCATTGGACGCACCGTTGAACAACCGCAATTCAAGCAAGGTATGCTAATGCGCCGGTTGAGAGACTGGATGACTGCTCGCGGGTTCAGGCTAGCACTGGAGAAAACCGAAGTGGTCATCTTGACGAAAAAGAGAATCCCTAGAGTAAGGATGATTAATATTGGAGACACACTAGTCGAATTGAAGCCATTGGTGAAGTATCTGAGGCTACTGATCGGCTCGTATATGGGTTTCTCTGAGCAAATCAGGGCAGCGGCTGAGACGGCTGCATTGGGAGTATCGGCTCTGAGTCGACTTATCGCCAACAAAGGGGGACCCAGTACATAAAAAACGCCTCTTGATGAGTGCTGTAGGATCAAGTGCTACTGTATGGAGCACAAATATGAGGTGACGCTTTCAGTCAGGAGTAATACCAAAAATGCTTGGCACAGTTACAGAGAAGAAGAACACTGAGGATTGCATCTTTATATCCAACAGTCTCTGCTTTGGCGGTGATAGTTATTGCAGGCATGATATCTGTTACCCTCCTTGGTAGAAAGCGTGATGCTTTTTACTTGCATCGAAGCGAGGATGCAAGGGAGATGGTTGCCCACTGGGAGGATTGTCCCTCCAAACGATTAGGTGAAAGTTACGATAATTTAGAGATTCCTTGGTGTGATTGTCTCTCCAAACGATTAGTTGAAACTTACGATAATCTGGGGAGACTAATGTTTGACTGTATATCTTCATTATGCCTGCGGTAAAAACATTTTGAGGGGGCCAGAAGTATAACGGGATCGAAAACAGTTCATCTTGAATTTCATTAGTTTTTTACACTATTTTGCAAATCTATCAATCCAATTACAGAAAAAAAATGAAATAAAATAAAAGCAACAAAAACAAACTGAGCTACTTGAATACAAAAGAATAAGGATATAAAATACTAATAAATTATTTAAAGCTCAGAAGAAAATTACGTAGTGCCCTTTTAAAAGCATTTAAGGAATGTGACAGGAGACCTAGCTAGAGTTCATTGTAGCAAGGTGATATACGTACTAAAAACAAATAAAAATAAATATCGGTTCGAGGAAAGGGCACAATGAAAATATCAGCTGAACGCGTTCTTGAGGTAGGACGTATATAAAGCCTTTCCCGAAGGTTGGATGCGAGAACACCTTGACATATTTTATATAAGCAGCACGGACGTAAAAATCCTCTCCTTTTTTGAGTGATGGAATGTTTAGGACCTATAAACGCTCATCGTAGGAGCTATGAGAGGTTATACTTGTAAAATAAAGAACGTGTCAAGTTTCGCTGTATATCCGATAGGTTGGTATAGTAAGGAGACCATACTTGGTACTCAGACTCAAGGATTGACCAGGCTAAGAGTACAAATAGATAGATGCCGGTTAAGACATTGAAGGACTCGAGGAGGATCGTAAAACAAAACCAGTGAAACATGCAGCTCTAGTGGTTATATACAAAATATGGATGTAAAATTTCAAATCTGGGTCAAATAATACTCCCAATTCTTTAAATTTTCCTTAAGGGCGAGCAATAATCCACCAATCTGGTATCATATATTACCGGATGAATTTTATTCGTGAATTTCATGTGACATTTTGAAATATTAGAAGAATAAAATTACTTTAGCACCAATTTAGGAGTTTGTCAAGATCTTCTTGAAGGTATGATCAGTTTTCACTGTAGTTAATGGAAAGATAAGTTTGGAAATCATCAGCGTACATTTAGAGAACAAACATTGGGGAAGGTTATTAACGAAAATAATAAGCAGCAAAGGGCCTAAAATTGATTATTGAAAAACATCGGATTTCGGACTAGATAAATCCAATGAAAAATTATTCCATGTGACGGTGTAAGAGCGATGGGATGAGAAAAATAAGATCCAAGAGAGGATTGAGTCATAAACGCGGAACAGTGAGAATTTGTTAGCCAGATGGCCATGATCAACACTGTCAACGGTTTTATCAAAGTCAGTGTATACGACATCCACGTGTTGGCTCTTGTCAAAAGCACGAGAGTTGGTATTCTTAACTTTTAACATGCTAGTTTTTGTCGAATGACCTTCAATGAAGCCATGGTTTTCATTTGCGAACAAGATACTTGTGGCATCGAATATTTTGTTATGCACAATTTACTCAAAAAGCTTGCTGAAACAAGACAGTCAAAAAATCAGATGATTGTTTGTGATTCCTTTTAGACGTCGAGAAAGCAGCAGGAAGAGAGGCCAATATTGAAAATAATTGACAGTGGGGTAGATCCTGAAGAGAATAATGACTTTTCAAATAGATTTGGTACTCCATCAGGACTCGGACCACCATTAATGTCAAAAATGAGCAGTACACTTTCAATTTCCCATAGAAAGGCCACGGTAGAATTCACGATAGGAGAAGTAGAAGGATGCGATGAGTATTAAGTAGGGTTTTAGACCTTGAATGTGGAGCAAAAAACTTTAACAAAAATGTCACAAATAGTTTTCCCATTAGAAGCTTAGCAGTTAGGCCATGGGAGGATATTAGGGTTATAGGATGTTGTTTGCAGGGAACGGATGACTGACCAACTATTTGGCCGACCGTGAACATTGTTGGGTCCGTCATGAGAATATCTTTCAGAGCTTTATTATTTGAATGTCTTCGCGAACCATCAAACATTCCTCTTAATTTTGTTATAGTGCTGTCAGATTTGAGTACAGAGCGATGGAAAAGATAAGAATGATCTATTGAAAATCTCCATGTTTTAGCTTTGTAATTTAAACAAAAAGAAAAATATGATTTGAAAAAAAGCAACGCATTTATTTGTTTTTCCGACAATTATATATATTTTGAGAGTAAATGCTCTCCCTTCTTCAGTGTCTAATTTTTTTCTACGAGAAATAATAACGTCTATAGATGCTCCGACAACAAAAATTGCCAGATGGGTACTGAGGAATGTGGAAAACTAGGTGTAGTTTCGAGCAAGTACTCCATCATGAATAGAGAAGATTTAGTAAGAAGACTAATAGACAGTCAGAAGATAAACGAAGCAGAATAATTGGTGTCATTTGACGTGAAGTCTGTTTTCCCTACTGTTCCTGTGAAGCAAGCGTTGGCCCTTTTAGAAGACTCGCTGGCAAGTAAAGACCCATCAATCAACGGGAAAAAGAAAGCTAGAGCCATTACAAAATTAGCAAAAGTCTGCATGGCAGAAAATTATTGGGGTCGATTTTTCAAGCAAAAAACTGGTGCACCTATGGGCAACCCGTTGTCACCTTTACTTAGCGAAGTATTTTTAGAATGGGTGGAGAGCAAAATTGAAGAGTCTGGTTGGATGCCCAGGATTTGGTATCGTTATGTGGATGCCGTGATTACCGTTATAGAACGGAATGAAGCCCAAACCATACTAAAAAAACTCAACTCCGTACATAAAAACTTAACCTTCACAATGGAAGTCGAAACAAATGGCACTTCTCATTTCTAGATCTGAAAATAACAAGGACAACAGGCAGTTTTGAATTCGATATACATCGGAAAAACATCAGCACACAAAGAACGGTACCAGCTACGTCAAATCACAGCTTTTCGCGAAAAATGGCATCTTTCCGGATTTGGCTACATCGAATGATTACGACCCCATATTAGTGAAACGGATGGGGGAAAAAATGGAAAAAAGAGCACAAAGACGCAAGCTCACAAAACTGAGTACACTCAAGGACGAACCAACACAAAGAGCAGTAATGATCATGTCGGAGATTAGCGGTGCCCTGAATAGAATGATGAGGAAAAACGATATCCAAGTGGTGACCAGAAGCTCACAGTTTCAGCTTAAAACCAACGTTGCGCAAATCAAAGACATGAGGAGCAAACATGAAAAGCGAGGGATCTACAAGATTAACTGCCAGCAATGCGAAAAAGTGTATATTGGGCAGAAAAAATGCAGCGTGAAAGTCCGGTTCAACGAGCATGTTCGAGAAGCACAATCAGCACTAACGAAAAATAAAGTAAAAGACGCTCAATCATTGGTAGCTCGTCACATTTGCGAAGGACACAATGTCAATTGGGAGCAGTTGGAAGTTATCAAAGTGATACAAAATTTGAGGAAACTGGACGCGTACGAGACACTTTGGATTATGCGGCAACCTTTGGAAAAACGATTAAATGATGATGTTGGCAATGGAGATTCACCTCTTTTAAAGTTACTACTAAATAATTAAGTTCAAGTTACAAAAATTTTTAAAATCATTTAAAATAAATTAATAGTTCCACTAAAATTCATTTGACCCACACTTAAAATATACTTTCATGACCTGTTATTTCATTGATATGCATCCTTTTGTTAAGTACGGTCATTAATAACTCATAAGCTTGAGCATATATATTGTACATCTTGAGGATTTCTCTTCGGGAAAAATAAGACACTGAAGAAGAGAGAACATTTACTCCCGAAATATATATATGTTTGTCGGAAAAACAAATAAATAGCGTGACTTTTTTCAAATTATATTTTTCTTTTTACATAAAAATGATATTTTGTAATGGATTTGTGTTCCTTAGGCCCCATATAATGTAATTGTAGAAGCTTATCCATGAATGCCTTGTATTGTAGTTTTTGGTTTGGATTCTTTTGGAATTTTCTCTCTTGATTAAAAAATCAACAAACAGCAATCTTTTCCATGTCACCTCAATCACTGGATGCTTGTTTGAAGGGGAGTTTTACTATGAATCGGCCTTTGTGAAATTTTTTAATAGTTTGGTAGAAATGGTTCTCGCACTCTTTTTGTTCGTTAGTCAGTAGATTAAACCTGTATTGAAAGTTTTCAAATTCCCAAAATTTCTTTTTTTTCATATGCAGGCTATCAGTTATAAGTAACTCAACAAATGAACGATGAACGCTGATGATCACATTTGGCCTTCCCTTGTATTATCCATCCAAAAATTGAGTTTTCAAGTGTTGGCGAATTCGGTGAAAACCGTATATCCCCAGAAGCAATGATATCTGCATTGACATCTGCTCCTAACAGCATGTCAACCCAACGAGGGATATTGAGCTCTGGGTCTTCTTACTCAATGTTGTTTGAAAAAGGTCAAACTGCTGTATCTTAACTTAGACTGGGTTATTGCAAAGTAATCTCGATATAATCTCCGCCAACTCTGGATGAGGTTTGTTCCATCATCAAAGCCTAAAAGAATAAAAAAGCGCCAGGCATTGATGAGATTCCAGTAGAGCTCATCAAATATGGTGGCAGTAGTGTTCATCAAGCTATTCACAAAGCCATCCAGTGCATTTGGCAACAGGAACATGTGCCAAAAGAGTGGAGCCAATCAATTATATTCCCTATCCACAAAAAAGGTGACAAGCTACAGTGCGAAAATTATAGAGGCATATCACTACTTTGTACGGCGTGCAAAATATTTTCTAAAATCTTAGAACATAAAATCGGATCACATTCCAACAGTAGTATTTGGGAGTATCAAGGTGATTTTAGGGCAGGTAGATCAATAACAGACCAATTGTTCACAAATAAGCAGGTACTTGAATAATGCTGGGAGTTCAACATAGACATACACCAAATTTTCATTGACTTCAAGCAAGCATACGACAGTATTGATCGTAACGTACTGTACCAAATAATGCTTGGTTTTGGCATCCCAGCCAAATTAGTCCGTCTTACCAAAATGACAATGACGTCGACAAAATCCCGAGTCCGCATCAATAACCAACTCACCGATGCCTTTGACACAAATATCGGACTAAAGCAGGGAGATGGGCTGGCCCCTTTGCTATTCAATTTGGCTCTGAAGTACGTCATAAGGAAGCTACATGTCGATACGTGAGGTACATTACTATACAAGTCGAGCCAGGTAGTGGCCTATGCGGACGACATCAACATTCTGTCACGGTCACTAACAACTGCCAAAGAACTCTTCCTGAAACTCGACAGCGAAGCAAAACTAGTAGAGCTACAAATCAACGAAAATAAAACAAAGCTCATGACGCAGTCGAGGAAAAATACCCCAAATACACAAAATATCACACTTGTCGAATACAGTATCGAAAATGTTAGCGAATTTATGTATTTAGGCGCCAAAATAATGAAAACGGGCAATGAAAGAGACGAAATACGCCGAAGAATATAGCTCGCAAATAAAATATTTTATTCAGTATTGACGATCTTGAAGACTAACTGCATACACAGGAAAACAAAGCTCCAAGTATACAAATCTAAGATGAGACTTGTGTTATGCTATGGATGTGAAACATGGACCCTAACCCAAGCATCCGCAAATATATTGAACGCCTTTGAGCAACGGGTCCTGAGGCGAATAATCGGAGCGAAGCTAGACGGGGACCAATGGCGAATTCAATACAACCATGAGCTGTATTGAATTTTTTAAGAACCGGAGGTCTCAAGGATTCTAAGACTGTGGAAGCTGCAATGGGCTGGCCACATGAATCGTATGGACGAACAACGGATACCGAAGAAGGTATTCGTTGCGAGAACTGAAGGCCGGAGGCCAGTAGGGAAACGGAGGAAACGCTGGTCTGACTCGGTCGATGAAGACAGCTCATCGATGCTCGGATTTTGGAATTGGATGATGCGGTCAACGGACCGAGACAATTGGAGGTGCCGTTTGCAGGAAGCGAAGGTCCGAAAGGGGCTGTAGTACTAAGAAGAAGAATCTCGATATAATAGTTCCGTCGATTACTGTTCTGAAATCGCGAACTCGATATTGTATTGTTGAAGTGAAGTTTATAAAACGACTTCCCTGTAATAAAGTTTAGTTGCGAGGCAGAGCCTTAAATTGCGCTAATTGTTTTAAAATTACCGTTTTTGCCTTTAATTTTAATTATAGTGATGCCAAGAAAAACATACATAGCTTGTTGCTTTAATGCAGCCTAAGACTGAATGAGACAGTTTGCTTAGAGGCTTTTTCATGATTTGTACCTCATAGTCAGATGACTGAGCCTCCGATAGCGGTATACAACCTTCATAATTGAAACGTATTAAAGTGTGGTGTCTTTTGTTACACTTGAAACAATTTTCCGAAGGACAATCTTAAGCTGTGTGATCATTTCAAAGACAACTAAGACTTCGGTGTAATTTCTTGATAGCCCCTAATCTATCTTTTGCAGACAGTTGAAGGAATTTGGAACGCTGACGTAAATTGTTCCACTGCTTTTCGCAAAGAACTTTATTCCTTCGTACACAAAAAAGGAGACTGGATTTTCTCATTTTTCTTAACTCTACTGCCAAGAAGATTGTCTAAGACTTCAATGAAATTCAAAAATATATCGAGCCTTAAAAATTAGCGTGGATTGTGTAAAGATTTATCGAAAAAAATAATGAGTTTGTTTATCATGTTTTCGAAGAAGTAAATGAACAAATATCTGATCCCAACGCGCGGATTTCTATCCCTAAATTTGCGATACCACAGAGCAATGCTTTGATGGTTTCATGCAGCCACATTAAATGCATTGCACTCTCTGCAAACGCAACTGTGGTATTTAAAATGCTATTTAAAAATGCCGTTACAATAAAGTTTTGATTTACGTACGACGTCTCATGGAGCTTTGTAGTTTTCACGATTGACAGCTTGATGATCGATCCAAAGACTGGTTTTTCTATTCAAGTTTGCACGCAAAGAAACAGCCTCTGAGTATCTCATAGGGCTTGTCTGCTGCCCATCTGCTTGAAGAACTTTGAATATGAACACCACTTTAAATAGTTTCCTGAAACGGTCGGATTCGCAAATTTTGGTAGTTGTACTATCGAATTGGACTGAACATTGTCTTTAGAATTGGAGCCGTTTGCCTCAATAATGTCTAATAGTTTGATCGTTGTAGCTTGCCAGCTCTTCTCCAGTGATAAAAAATGCCCTGTGTCGTAATCAGGGCTCTCAGTCGCGAGCTCGTGTTGGGTTCTGAAAACAGCTGCTGTTGGCAGGAAAGGGTCGAACAATTTGAGTCTTCTATTAGCGAATCGTTAAATCGTATTTTTTGAAAGGAAAAATTGGTTGGGAGCCACAAATTTTTCGCTCATTTTACCTCCCTCTGGCTCCTTTAATGCATAAAACGACTAAAATTTCGAATCAAGACCTTTCATTTGATACCCCATTCGACTACGATAAACAAAAATCTAAGAGCCACTCAGGCATCAGGGCGACCCCCTTAATAAATTTTGAAATGCTTGACAAGACCTAAACATTTGAGTTGTTTTTATATATGTACAATTTAATTATAAGGTCAGAGCTATTATAACCAATTTGTCAAGCAAGATGAGCATTTTAGGTAAAATAATCAAACCTGATGTTTGCTCTGAAGGAATAAACTTTTCCAATTGCAACTCATGATAGATTAATCAATTCAATGGCAACTTATTTGCAAACTTCTAAGTTCAGTAGTCGTTATGTTGACTGAAATGGAAAATGTGCCAGATTAACTTTTCGCATCTACCTTATCCTGCCAAATAACTATCGAATTGTCTCCTCTTATTTTCGTCATTCAGGTCATTCCGATCCTTGAGGATTAATTTCAGAATTATCTTTCTTATTTTTATTGATACATCTTTAACCGTATGACGACGATAAGAAAGCAATATCAAGAAAAATTGACGACGAGAAGTCATAAAGGACAAAACGAAGTGATAATATTGAATAATGACTTAAGCGACTAATTTTTGTTTGCTTTGCAGGGACTATGATCCATAGGAAAGTATACAAAGTTAACCAAAAGTTGTGAAATTATTTATAATAGATAAAACGATAGCTACGACAACGGTACAACTTACGATGCAGACGGTGAAAAGATGGCAGGCGTCTGGTTGTAATTATGGGTAGGATTTTACTTGTCAACCGAAAATTAACTCTGACCAGTAGTCTGACACTTTGACACGTTCTAAATTGGATGGGGAAAAATTCATCAGATGTAGTTGGATTTTTTTGTGTTTTTTGAAAACTAATTAGGTGCTACGTAGTTTGTTATTTGATTTCAATGCACGGTTCTTGTGTACAGCATAGAATAACAAGTTGGGTAGACAAAACTACATTCTTTTCAGTAGGGTTTTGCACTCAACGCATGATATGTAGACAAGAATATTGAACAACATCAAAAAAATTTCATTGAGACAGAAAATACGAGTATATGTATAAAACACTCTGTTTAAAAACAAATCCTGCCATATACTTGTTGTAAAAGGCGATGATCTCGGGACATGCAATAGCAAGTTTTTCGTCATTATTCTGTTTTCGGTCAACAAATGTAAGCTGATTCTTATGACAGTTGCTAATTGCTCATACTACTTTCGTGTCTTGCCATCTATTAAAGGTTATTCCGTCATTTGTGCATAAAAATTTAACTTCACCTTTCTCTAGTTTATCCTGAATTTTCGGAATATTTTTTTGCGATCCAATACACGTCCCTTCTGCAGCATATGGCAACGTTTTTATCAATTTTACCGATGTTTATGATCTGCCGGAGCAGATCATAACATTATTATTCCTTACTGAGCTAGTAATTTTTCTAACCACCCTTTCTCCTACCGTTCCATCTGCTCGTCCGTCCTGGACTGTACATATTGAGGTTATATACTCGTACATAACCGGTAAGAGAGTCGCTTCTTACTCATAAGTTTACTCCACGTTTGATGGGCTTCAAGGGCAAATATTCCTTCAAATTCGACCTGTCCTTGAATTTGACCATACTGTCATCTATAGCTTGATGAATTGAATCCTTTCTAGCTTTTTGAACACCCGTCATCATCATGATTTCAGAAGAGTCAGTTAGCTAAACTTTTTTTAATTTTTCCTTTCAAAAATGGTTAACCTTTCATTTGTACACTGGGATATATACTGTGCCCAAAAAATAAGGTGCATTCGTAATTCGTGATTATTTCGCCAAAAACTCAACCCATATCGTTCCGCAACCACCGTATTCACCTGATCTGACGCCATGCGACTTCTGGCTGTTCAGCAAGCTCAAAAGACCGCTCCGGGGACACCGTTTTGATACGATAGAGGAGATTCAAGCCGCAGCGAAGACGGAACTGAAGGTTATCCTGGAAAATGACTACAATCAGTGTTCCGAAGATTTGAAAATCCGTTGGCATAAGTGCATTGCACCGGGAGGGGATTACTGTGAAGGGGATGAAATTGATTTGGAAGAATAAACAAATAATTTTCAAAATAAATACAATGTCACCTTATTTTTTGGGCTTTTTGGAAATAACTTCAGGAAAAAAATATCTATTTCTGACGAATGACTATTTATTTATTTATTTGAGTATCAACGAACAGACAGAACTCCAATTACATGTTGTGTATAAATTAGAACTTAGGCTAATATTAAAGGAAATATACATATGAAATTAATGGAAATATACATATGAAGGAAAGTGAAAAAAAGTAATCCAAGAAATAGGAAATAAAAGAAAATTGTGCAATTACTTAACTACTAACTAATACATGAAGAGAGAGCAGTTATAAAGATGACCAAGATTAATAATTGTAGTTGTAAATTTTGCTTTTAAGGCAAGTTTTAAAGGCGGCAAGCGACTGTGGTAGAGGACCAAGACAAAGCTGGTTATGCAAACGGGGCAAGCGTAGTAAGGGAGAGTGGAAGAAGGTGTTAGTGCGTGCAAAGGGAACAAGGAATTGATCGGAAGATCTATTAGGGCGACTAGAGTTCAATGTTTGAATGTAACTGCATAGAGTTTGGGGTAAGATACCGTGATAAGGCTTGTACAAGATGCATTCATCAAGAAAGCATCGTCTAGCTTCAAGGGAAGGGAGTTTCAAAATACGAAGACGGTCACTATGGGGGACATAAGGGAGGTTGAATTTGACAAAAAGAGACCGTGTGAATCTGCGTTGAACCGACTCAATAGCATCCTGTGCTGAGGGCTCCATATTTGGGAGCAGTATTCCAGGTTACTGCGAACAAGTGAAAGGTAAAGGCACACACAGGAGGCGATATGCTGAAACGAGGAGGCGGATCTTTAAATGAACCCTGAAAGGCGGGAGGCTTTGTTGATGACTTGGGCTATGTGGAGGTCAAACTTTAATTTACAATCAAACACCACACCAAGATCCTTAAAAGAAGTTATACTGCACAAAGGGGTTCCATCAAGGCTGTAGGTGGAGAGAAAAGGATTTTTTTAACAGGAGAATGTCATCTGGTGGCATTTGGAAACATTCAAGGAGAGATGGTTTGATTTGCACCATTCACTTAGACGCAGCAGGTCACTTTGCAAGGTATCAACATCAAATTGTGAGTCAATTACCCGAAAGATCTTAAAGTCGTCAGCATAAAGCAGGCAGGGAGAAGTGATAACAGAGGGAAGATCATTGACAAAAAGTAGGAATAAAATTGGGCCAATTATGGATACTTGCGGTACACCTGAGCTGGGGCAAAATGTAGAGGAAAAGCAGGAGTTAACAGAGACAAGACAACGACGATCCCAAACATAGGATAGAAGCCAGGAGTACAGGAAATCAGGAATTCGGAAATTTCTAAATTTCTGAAATAAAAGTGCATGATCTACAGAATCAAACGCTTTAGAGAAATCCGTGAAAATAACATCTATTTGTTGCTGACCGTCAAGGGCTGTAGCAATCTGGTGTGTAAAAGAAAGCAAGTTAGTGAGAGTAGATCTACCTCTGACAAAACCATGTTGTTGTTCTGCTAAGGATCGAAGTATAAGGGGAAACAGAGTATCGAGAACGATCTTTTCAAGGATTTTCCCAAAACAGGGAAGGAGAGATATCGGACGATAGTTACAAACGGAATTGCGATCCCCATATTTGAAGATAGGAAGAATATGGGCAATTTTCCACTGGGAGGGGAAAATCTCAGTAGCTAAGCTCAAATTATAAATAATTGAAAGAGGAACACAAAGAGACGAGGATAGTGATTTTGCAAGGATGTTTGGAATGCCGTCTGGGCCACCACCGGTACTAGTATCAAGATTCCTTAAGAGCAGTTTAACTTGCAAGGGATTGGTACAAAATGCGGGAGAAGAAAAGGAAGAAGAAGAAGAGTAGCAAGAAGGAGAAGTATTTGAAGTGCGGAAAAAGGAAGAAAAGGAAGAAGCAAAAAGTTCACAGGACTCCTGAGGGGTAGATGATGTAATGCCATCGTAACTAAAACTAGCTCGTGTATGATGAGAGCTCTTTAGAGATTTGACTAAAGACTCTGGTCTTTCTGGCGCGAGTTTGATTTGATTCAAGTGAAACTTCGACATGATTGACGTAAGTACGAAGAGCACGCTTTGCAATTTTGTTAGCATCAGCTCGTCTGAATTTTCTTCGGGATACATCCTTCACCTTAATGGCTTTGACAACATCTGAGTTAAACCAAGCAGCATCTTTAGGCCTCCTTGGGGGAAACAAAGGAGTGAATTGAGTGAAGGATGAGAGAAACAGATAGAACTTATCAAAGCACTCTTCAAGGATCAGGTTGCTGAGAAAAGAATACCAGTTAACTGCGTTATTATGAGAATCTATGCTGCGAAGATCCGCTTTTAAAAAGTTATAGCGGTAAGGTGATGTATTTCTAGGCAAAGGTGGAGATGAGATAGAAAGCTCCAAAAAGAGAGGTGGATGGTGAGGATCTGGCTTAATGAAGGGTGAGAGTGAGGTAAGTGCAACAAGAGAAGAGGCTGGCAAGTTGGAAAAAACAAGGTCAAGAAGTTTATTATTGGAGTTTGCACTAGAATTGAATTGGGTGAAGGAGCATACGGAGAGAAATGAGGAAAGGGCAAATGACAAATTACCTCCGGACAGTATGGAAAGATACTCACTATCCCAAGTAATGGAAGAAATCTCCACAGAGCAATACAGGGGAAGATGGGAAATGAGTTAGGATGTAGCTGGAGGATTCCGCAAAGAAACGTTCATACACCATAGCAGAGCTGCTACATGGGATGAAGACACACGAAACGAGAAGGGAGAGAGCATCAGCAAAGGTAAAAAATCCTCACAAGAGATGCTATTAAGAGAGGCATGTACACCCACAAGAATACCCCACCATCAGATTTGCCAGTGGCAACACGATCTCTATCTCTGCGAAAAATTAGGTGATTGGGAAGGAGTTCACTGTTATAAATATCATTTTTCAGCCATGTCTCAGTTAGACAGATGATCTGATGCGGATATATAATTGAAGAGATACGAAGTTCAGATGTCTTGGTCCTCAAACCACGGACATTTTGATAATAACAAGACAAAGATGAAATTGTACAAAGTTTATGATGCTAGGAGGTTTGAGGCGTATTACTTGTTACTCCTGTTACGAAAGGACACAGTGTTGTTACGCTTCTGATTGGCGGAAAACTGTTTTACCAGTACTCCAGGAGGCCAAAATCCTTTTTTCAACAGGCAATTGAAATTGGCTGCAACCGTGATTTTGTATGAAGCAATTAAACGGATTGTCTTCCTGTCTAGAGTGAGTTTCGTACACTGGAGCAAATCAGGTATAAAGTTCAATTTAAACTAGATGTGATTGATGATATCTTCAACCGGTGTGTTATAGTCCAATCTTGATATGAAGATTTGTAAGGGCAGCGAAATAGCACGCAGTGGGTTGCCAGGTTTAATTGAATTATCATTCGCTGCAACTCTAGGCGAACTTAAAGTTTCTGTGTTGTTCCGGGATGGCAATGATGCTCCAGAGGTAGAACCATTAGATTGAAGCGCTCGTCTGCTTCTTGTTTTGACGGTAGGTTTCAAATTATTTGATGTCGTGTTGGCCGCACTTGAGGGTCCAGCAAGGTTTACATCGTATGTCGATGAAGGAGGCAGATCAACTCTGGCATGCTGGCTAAGAAAATGTATTTCTTCCCGCGCTGAGTTCAGCTGGTCGCGCAGCGAATTGAACCCAATGACTAGGTTATCGATTATTGTTCACGTTTGGTTCAACTTATCCACAAGTGATAACATAGGAGAACCACGGCACTTCGAACACAGCCAATAAAGACTGAAGTCGGGTTGTTAATGCTGTCCGCGATCGCGTTGGATAAATTTGCACACTTTGCATGGAAAGTCAGACCGCAGAGGCCACCACATGTAATTATGGGTGTTTTGTCCTGCTTATTAGTGCAGGAAGGAGCCAAATAATTTGCCATGTTCAATTATAAGATTATAATGACCAAATAAATATAATTATAAAAATTGTCCAATAAAATAATGTCAAAAAAAAAAGAATTGTCCCATAAAAAGGAAAAGTAAGATACTTACGAATAATTCGCAAGAATCGATCACAATATAAGATATGTGCAAAGTATATGAAACGTAAGCACTCTTGGTAATCGCAAACACAAACCGAAAATAGCAGACCTTTAGCGGTTGAGGGCGTAGATACACTAAAGTAGGAGTATAAGATGACCACGAATACGCGATAAAGCAGGAAAAGAAAATTATGCAGGTGGCACTACAAAAGTTGAAACCAGCGCAGCAAGCTCGTTGCACATCCGGTTTGAGTCTTAGGTAAGAAGTTCAAATGATAAAAAGAACAACAGGGGTCTCTAAGATCTAAGAAGAGCTCTTGAGTCAAGAACAGAATACGACTCCGCAAGCTTCCGAACAAAGAAAATGAATATTGGAAAAGTTGAAATGTTTAAAAAACAGAAGGAAATACACTCGCGCACTGTTTGGAAAAATGATCGATATGACTATCGAGTTGTAAGATTACCGACGCTGTTAGGATAAACTTCGAGCAAACACGTAAAATGAGTGTTAGAAGTCGGCGGATTAAAGCACACGTCCACGTCAGTCAAAAGCCCGTGATTTATGATTATAGAGTTCAAAAGAATTTCTGCATCCCTTGCATCAGGTAGTTGAATCCTTGGGGTGTGCTTCTGCGAAAATGGATACCAGATTAAGTTGTCTGATGTATATGAAGTTGTAGACGCTATCTAGGGACTGGCTGGTACATTTTGGACGTTGGAATCACCTGGTACATTACTCTTTTCAGTATCAAGAACAACAAAGCAACTATAGGTTCTATTGCGCTCTCATAAGAACTCGAAGACTGAAAACCACCTTGAGATACAGACTTGTTTTCAGAGCCCAAAGAGGCCCAGTTTGGGTCTTCATCCTCATCATTATGATAAGGATCAGTACCTCTCTTGGACTAGTCAGAATTTGCTAGGAATTTCTCGATATCTTTTTCCGTAACTTTTGCTCATTCTGGAAAGGTAAAAAACGTTTCTATGTCTGCTAGGGTAAATGGTTCCCCTAAAGTAGACTGTTGGGAATCCGAATATATTTCACATTAGCCAATACAAACAATCAACGTGCTACTATGTGGGTATTTGCATGATCACATACAATACATAGTTAATAAATGGTTAAAAAGATACTTTGAAATACTAATAAATGCAGTACATACACCAAAGACTTCGATAAGTTTGAGACTACCCCGCTTTATAACGTTGGACATTAAAACGACTGTATTAGCACTTATCCACACAAATACGGGACGACTGTGTCCACTTGTTGAAATGATATCAGCCTTGGGACGTATTGTCCAGTTAGTTTTGAAAGGGGTTAATGACCGTCATTTTTTCCTCATATAAAAATTATTACTGGCCAGGAAAGCTTCACAAAAAATGCCCGCAATTCATCTTATCTGAAAATTTGGCGCAGACCCAATAGAAATTGTAGCGTCTGATTGGTTAGAAAGCCCCTATAGCTAAAGAAACGTATGTTGCTGATATAGTTCTAGAAAATTTATATGGCTATAGTTATATATACTCAATCACGGTGAATTATTTCAATGAGGCTCCGTACTTCCTTCCTTCCTTTTATTCGCGGTCACAATCATACTTTTTGCTGACAGTGAGACAGAGACGCCAAAACTAAGGAATCTAAACCTCTTTCACTTGTAATTTGAATTGAAAAGCTAGAGTGAGCAAAAAATGTGAAGAAGTAATCACTTTTTATCTCTGATTAACTACTCGAAATAAGATCAGAATATTGAATAAATACCTTAACGTCTGGTTGAGGATGCAGCAAAATCATTTTACTACCCAAGAGGATCAACGAATTATGGATCACTTCTTTGAGCTATATAGGAAGCGGAAGCTCAATGTCATACATCCAGCTTCCAGCTTCTTCGATAGCAGTGGCCGGGTAAAACTAGGAAGGGTGACAATTAAGTAATGAGACTACTTTTATTGCTGCAATTGTAGCAACACTGCGACCTTGAAATTTCCTTCCCCTTCCCCGGCATCCTTTCCCTCTCCATTGATATAGTTATCATTGCTATAGCCTGTTTAGTTCACATGCTGTGTCATGTTGAGTAAATGTGTGTTGGTGGTGCTCGTCACAAAAATGGAGAAACGAAATCAAGAGCAACGCGTGGCGACAAAATTTTGCACTAGATTGGGTGAAACAACTTCGGAAACGTACGCTGAAATTGTAAAATTCCATGGTGATAGTGCTCTTAGTTGTGCCCAGGTGTTTTGATGGCATTAAGAGTTTAAGGAGGGGCGTGAAAGCGTGGAAGACGAAGCGCGGAGTGGGAGACCAGTCGAGGTGTGGACTGACGTGGATGGGCAGCGTGTGCGTGCCCTAATCCGTGAAGATCGGCGTTCAATAGTTCGAATGTTGACCTGGGAATTGGGTATGAACCGTGAAACACTCAGACAAATTTTAACCGATGATTTTGGGATGACTTTTTGTTGGTCCCTAGAACAAAATCGGTGGTCAAAGGAACCCATTTTGAGTCGATTAAGGGCATCCAGGCGGCCGTCACGAGGGTACTCGCGGACATCCCAGTCGAAGCGTTCCAGAAATGTTATGAACCATAGAAACGTGCTAGAATCATTGTATAGGCGACTAGTTTGAAGGGGGTGGCAGAGTTATCGAATAATTTTTAAATACACGGTTTTCATGGAATCAGTCTCTATACTTAATTGTACCTCGTATGGGACATGAAGTCCACATACCCACTGAAATTTTGCAATTGACTTCTACGCACTACACTTATCAACTTGCGTAGAGCAAATTAAATGAATGACAATGAGTTGAGAAATTGTGGTAGTGACTGGATCAACTCAGTTGATGGGTAATTTGGCAGCAGACTATGTGTCGTCCATTCATGCATACAGGCATCAACTATTGTGGATCCTTCAATGTAAAGGATAGATGCGGTAGCACAGAAACGAAAAGCTACGTGGCTATATTTATTTGCTTATCAGTAAAAGCCACACATATTGAGATTGTGAGTGACATGTCAGCACCCACATTCCTCACAGCGCTTCAAAGATTCATGGGAAGGCTTGGTTTTAGTGGGCATAATTATTCTGTTTGGTGTACAAATCTTGTTGGTGTAGTTAGTTAGTTGAGCTAGATGGCGAGAGTCAATTTTGAAATAGTTAAAGTTTTTGTAAACAGTGAAGTGACATGGCATTTTAATCCACCAACTTCTCCACATTTTCGTGAGTTTTGGGAAGCGAACGTTAAATCAATCAATCTACATCTATGTAGGGTTGCAGGCAATGTTTCGTTAACCTATGAGGAGTAGCCCACCATCTTAATCAAGATAGAAGCTTACTTCAACTCCTGTCCCATGTGCCCCCTCAACAATGATCTGATTGATACCACTGTACTAACGCTAGCACATTCCCTTACCGGTGACATAATATTGACTCCTCCAGAGATGAAGTTTGAAGACGTTAACATCAATTACCTGGATAGATGACAGATGATGCAAAAGATTATACATAATTTTGGGTAACTATCTAAGATTTTTGGAGGCGATGAAAAACAAAATATTTAGGCCATCTGTAACGTAGACCGAAATGGCTCAGGAGTGTGATTAACGTTACAGGAGGTGATTTATGGATACTAAGAGACCAAAAACTTCCCTCCTACCAGTGGCCACTAGCTAGAATTTTTCAAGTGCACCCAAGTAACGACACTTTAGTGTGAGTTGTAACTATTCAATCAAATGACAGGGTATTCAAAAGGGCGATAGTAAAAATTGTGATGCTACCAACACAAGAGCCGATACATTAACGTATTTTATTGCTCCTTTTGCCCCTCTTTTCAATCCTTTCATTAGATCTTACTACCAGTCAACTAGAAATAAAGACAATAAATACCGAGTTTAAAAAAGGGATAAGTTCACCATGCCAATATGACGGTGAAATCGAACAACAAAATCAGAGGTACAACCAAATCCAAAAGTAGTTTACTTATACTTTTACTTACATGATGAGCAGCAAACAATTACGATGAGGTTTAATAAACTCCTTATCCAAGAGAGTATGTTATAGATTGGCTTTGTCAAGCGTCATCGTCGCTAGAACCAAGAAAGAGATGACGCCAAACAATTATGAATATTATTATACTTATCTGACTGCATTTGGATTCCATTTGTTGGTTCTTGGAGATATGGCCTTGGCTCCAGTAGCAGACACTAGTTGAATGTAGATCATGGAACTTCCTGGCGTAGAATGGGAACACTGGTGGTAAACAAATCTGTGACTGAATGGATCAACACAATGTTAAATCAATAAAACTACAATGTCAGGTTGACAATTGTCATGTGATGGCAAGCATCAACATAGAATGAACGTTTATTCGAAACATTAAATTTGAATAACGTAGTAGTTTTAGAAGATATATTGCATGGATTTATTGCTTTGAATAGGGAGACTAGTCTCTAGCGGAAACCGAAGGTCCCAAAACTTTCAAGACACAAAAATTTTGTTTGGTTGTTGTCTTCCGAAAACTGCGGAGCTACATTTGTTCATCAACATCAAGTTAAATATGGAATATGTGTTTGAGTTAAGTGAAATAAATAATCAGTTCAACTTCTACTATTTTCGTAGAGAACACCGCCAGTGGAATTTAATTGTTCATTACAAGTATGGCTAATTAATTAGTAATTAAAGAAAAGAAAAGTGATGAAAACAATTAGTATCTTAAGAAAATAGTTGAAAATAACAATTTATTAAATCATGTTATCCTCCTCGCAGATAGTATTCCGGCTGGGAGCCTTCGGTCCCAGATAACCCCCAAAGAATGGCCCTGAGCACCACTCGCTTAGCCAGTGGGCCCCCAAAGCCGCCAAGTGAGAATGCGGCCGCCAGAATATCGGTTTGAATCACATATACGCTCCTCTCATTACTTCCGCACCTAATTCTCACCCGGAACGCAGTGTAGTTGCAAGGGAGACCTAAAGAGGAACCATAAAATGGGAAACTGCCTCCTTCTGCTGTGAGACTACCAGCTTTGTTTTCTGCGACTTCTTCTACTTACTTATTCCTGAGCCAATGTACCGCTAAAAATTAAGAAAAATTGAGAAAGAAAACAAGGGGAAAGGAAACGGCAATATTATTGTAAAAAACCACTAAAACATGAAATGGCTCCAGTTTAAAATTAATTTTTGTATTCCAAACAACAGAATAGTTACAACGGAAAATCTTTCTCCGCGATACCGTTGGGAGCCCATTTCTGCTACCACTTGTCCACCTTTTCCGTACCGGACCCCCCGTTTCACAGAACCCCGATTGTTGCGCGAGTTCGTTACTTCCTTAAAGTTGCGGGTCTCGCTTGTTATTTTCTTTACACTCGAGTTCCCCGAAATGTTGAATAAAATTCTTGATTCAATTAAAGTTGCGAGTTTTGTTATTAATACACTCGAATTCCCCAAAGTGTTGTATAAAATTCTTGATCCGATAAAAGTTGCGAGTTTTGTTATAAATTCCCTTCCCACTCGGATTCTCCAAAACTTGTCCTTCATACAAAAGCACGTTCCCAAGGGATTCAATCAATCGCAACCCTCTACGAGGGTAACCCGGGAATCCCTCCTTATTCTACGCTTACATGCGCGGTTCAACCATCTTCCACAGTCCCAGTAAGAAGAATTCATTGCTTAGTCCACTGTATTTCCGGTTTTACACTCACTAAACATCTAGTTCACACTGTTGCCATAAATTATTTCACGTTCGCAGCTATAGTCTCTTCGTACGCTAGTTTACCACCGATATTCACTTCCTCACAAGTGCTAAATTCTTTAGAGAACTTATTCGACGGAATATCCTTATCGGAAAACTTTTGCGCTCACTTCACACACAAGTTAACCACCAGCCAAATACTTCACCATATCGAGAATTGTCCAACCAAAAAGAGACCCGCTCACTCGTCTCACTCCTTTATATAGATGTGTCACAAAGGGGTTGTCCGCTCATCGAAAGGGGTGATGAACGGCCATCCTCCTTTCTTTTCCAATCCCGAATTAACAACAAATTGTTTCTGGTTGCAGTTTTCCAAACTGTGACTACTTGTGCTTAGCGTAACATGCAACCAACCTTGAATCAACAAATGGAACATCGCAATTAGTTCGAGTCTCGAACGATTCTTGAACTGATTTGCTGCAACAAGACAAAACTGACAGGTGGACTGATTGTTTATGTTTACAAACGTGTCGTGATCGCAAAATCTGATCCGAATAAGTAGTTTATGGAAGTTTGGTCACGTGAAATAGTTTGTGTGATTTGTTCGCGAATACTGTTGAGTGAGGGGCGACATTTGCTGCCGGGGCTTTTCAACTATTATGCCGTCTCTGTTCCGGTTAAACCTTGGCAGGCCTCGGAGTATGTTTGAAGTTTGCACCATTATTTTGGTTGTGTAGGTTCGGTTACATGTTACTCGTCAAAAATCATAAAGAGTAAAGATTTGGCTCCTTGAACTAGAAGCGCTGAGGGCTAAGTGTAAATGGCATGCACAGATAGCTCCACCATCAAGCATCAATTAAAGAATGGCATCTAATCGAATCGAAGGAGATAGCGATAAAAGAAGAAAGGAAGAGGCACTTGATGAGGAACGAAGGTGCCGAAAAGAAACTCCTTCAAAAAAAGCCAGAAAATAAAGCTCGCACGGATGCCCACGAAGAAAAAAGATTTGGTACGAAGCAGGAGAGAAAGAAGCCCCAATGAAGATCCCAGCAGCAGGCACTGCTCATAAGACACCTAGATGGTCAATCCTAGGCAGAAGTACTGCGGAATATCAGGGGAAATATAAGGCCCGAAGATACTAACATTGCCATGAAAGCAGTATGACCAACATGGTCGGGCTACATACTGGTTAAATTTGGAGCAGAGGATGACAATAGAAGAGCATTTCGCGATGCAGTAAAAAAAGTTCTCGGCAAAAGCACAAGAAGATACATTGACTGCGTCACAGACCTAGCCAAGATAGGACAGGCCATCAAAATAGAGTTCCATAACATGGGCAGGATCAAAGTGAGGCTGACACCAAACAATCAAAAGGGACAACGTATGGCCATAATTGACTTGACCGAAAAGGACGCTGAACAATTTTTGAATAAGGGCAAAGTAAGAATAGTCTTGTCTGCAGGATACAGTGGAGAGCAGCGCCTCTTCAATGTTTCAAATGCCTTGGCTATGGGAACACCATAAAGTATGCAAAGGACCCAATATGGGTTCTCTATGTTACAAATGTGGTGAAATTAGATATAAAAGATAGGCCTGTACAAAGTAGCCACACTTTATTCTTTGCAAGGACGCTGATCCAAAATAAGATCTTGGGCACGTCTTTGGATCAAGAAAATGTTGAGTTTTCGAGCAAGCCCTAGCCAAGGCAAAATCAGAACTTCTATGAGCCAGATTCTGTAGCTAAATCTACACCTGTTTGAGCAGTTTTCCAGTAACACGAAAGCCAATTTCATGCTGCTAAGTGAGCAACACCATGATAAAAGTTCTGCGTTATGGTATTCCGATAAAAATGGTACTGCCGCCATCTGGGTTCGGAACAGTGGTTTCCAGGTGGAGAGTTGTGAACGGGGAGAAGGTTTCGTGTAGGTTCGGTGCTCAGGCATCACCTTCTTTAGTGGGTACCTAACGCTGAACGAATCAATATCATCTTTTCAAGCCAAGCTTAATGCGTTGGAGGGCGCTGTTTCAACCGCAGACGGCAACGTGTTCACTGGGGTAGACTTCAATGCTAAAGTAATCGAGCAAAGCCTGTCTCAGCCAGACTAACAAGGACAACGAATCCTAAAAATTACAGCCAGGACGACGTTTGTTGTACTAAACGCCGAAAATACGCTGACTTACCACCGTATTGGCTATGAAGGAACCACACCGGACATAACATTCGCCTCAGAGCCTTTAGTACGGAGAATACACAATTTGAGAGTACTAGAGGAATACTCAGCCAGTGATTATCAGTGCCTTCTGCTTGAGATTAGTGGTGTTGCCTCCTCAAATCCGTGCTCTCGAATTTCAAGGATTAGTGGAACATCCCAAGGATGAACGTTGAGAGGTTGAGAGGCAGGAGATGGAAGAACTGGCAGCTGAAGACGTGGTGAACTTAACTATGAGCATCGTCATGACTACTTGCAATGCTTCAATGCCCCACCGTAAACCCCGTCACGGCAAGCCTCCAGTGTACTGGTGGTCAACTGAAATCGCTGAAAAGTGAAGGGAGCATCACAAGCTTAGACGTAAGGATCAACGAGCATGGAATCATGACGAGGCATGCAATCGTGTAGCAGCATATAAGTCTGCCAGGAAATACATTTGCAATTGATTAACAAGAACAAGGCTCGCTGCTGGCAAGATCTTGTGAAAAAGGTGAGCAAAGATCCGTGGGACTTTGGCGTTTGACGTTTCATTCATGAAGAGGGAAAGTTGGACAAGATAGCGTGGACACACTTCCCCGCCCATCTCGTCCATGTTGACGCTGTCCATGGTGAAACAGCTGTCGAGTAATCACTTTTCACATAGCCAAAACTGGAAGAGGCTGTCCTTTCATTGAAAGCGAGGAAGGCTTCAAGCCCAGAAGGAGTTTCAGCTGAGGTGCTGCAATTTGTCTATCAGATTTGACCTAACTTACTGCTCAGTATATTCAGCGCTTACCTATGGAACGGTGGTTTCCCGGTACAACTAGCAAGGGAAGGGAAATCCTTGTTCGTCATCTACATACTGCACGTTATGCATGCTTTGCACTGCTGGGAAAGTGCTAGAGAAACTCATCAAGGGAAGACTCACTGACACGATTTATAGTGCTGGGGAATTATTTCCTCGGCAGTACGGCTTAAGAGCAGGATTTTCCACTATTGAAGCGATTGCAGAGATGGGGAGCGTAGTCCAAAAGGCAGAGGCATATAGCCACAGCAAGCAACGGATCGTCTTGTTGGTGACACTCGACGTTACAAACGCCTTCAGCTCTGCTAGATGCGTGGATATTCTGGATATGCTGGAAACCCCTTTTCAAGTTCCAGAATATTTAATGCGACTATTGAGGAACTACTTGACAGGCCAAAGCCTGCTTTATGATACGGTACACTGCCCAGGGATCTTTTTTTGGTGCAGACTTGTGGAACGTGTCTTACGACAGGCTTCTGAGGCTGAAGATGCCAGACGAGTCACACTTGATTGTTGCAGCTTTGGTCACTGGACGCACCCTTGAACAAGTGCAATTTGGGCTAAGTAGGCTAATGCGTCGAGTAAGAGGCTGGGTGACTGCTTGCGGGTTTAGTTCAGCACTGGAAAAAACCGAAGTGGTCATTTTGACGAAAAAGAGAATCCCAAGAGTAAGGATAATCAGCATTGGAGACAGACTGATCGAATCAAAGCCAGCGAAGAAGTACCTGGGGCTACTGATCGGCTCAAAGATGAGTTTAACTCAGTAAATCTGGGCAATGAGTGAGAAAACTGCTTCGGGAGTATCGGCTCTGATTCGATTTATGGTCAACGTAGGGGAACCCAACCCATCAAAAAGACGCCTCTTGATGAGTGCTATAGGGTCAGTGCTACTGTACGAGGTGAAACACTTAGTAAGGAGGTATACCGAAGACGTTTGGCGCAGGTGCAGAGAAGGAAAGCACTGAGGATTGCATATTCGTATGCGACAGTCTCTTATTTGTGATGGGAGACATTGCAGGCATGATACCTGTTGCCCTCGTTCCTAGAGAGTGTCGCACTATTTATCTGCGTTGAAACTAGGACGAAAGGAAGATAGTTGTACGCGAGCAGAAACAGCCTTTACTCAAAGATTGACAGCATTCTTTGTGTGAATTGCACGAAGGGAAGGTGGACTGCGCACCTCATCCTGAATATGAGACCGTGGCAAAATTGTAGACTCACTTTTATCTAACTCAGTTTTTGAGCGGGCATGGGTATTTTCAGTTTTACCTGCTAAAGATTGGTAAGTCACGGTCCCCAAACTGTCGGTTTTGCTCAGAAGAGAAAAACAATGTACGCCATATATTATTTGCGTGCAGAAATTGGGACAGGCTGCGAAAGGTCCTCTACAGGGAGACGGAAGAGCTCGAATCGGTTGACAAATGGAATCAGGTGGCACATTATTGTCGGACAGTCCTGAAAGGTATAGGAGATCACTTATCAGGCTATTCCTCTTCCCTCCCACTAAAAGAGGGATCCTCTAGCTTGAAGACATCTCACGGCTGGCAAAATGAGACCGGTCCGAAGTAATGTGTCAAACGGTTCCAAGCTGGGCTCTAAGGTTGACAGAGAAGGTGTTTAGTGGTAAGTCCAGTCACTTGTGAGCATGGGAGCCCCATACTCTGTGCGTAAATGACATTCAGCACCCAACCACAAAAAAGAACCTTTTTTGCTTATGTCCTGGAAACAACCTTATAGGATAAATCTAGATGTTTTTTGACTGGACTAAGAAGAATTTTGTCGTCCCTGCCAGTAGTGCCACGTTTTTGTCCTTTCCTATTTTTATTTATTAGTGACCTTTCCGTTTTCTTCTTATTGTAGAGCCCTATTACAGTACATCTGTTGATTTTATCGGCTAACCCCATACCAGTCGCTGAAAAACCGTTTCTTTATTTTTAAACGATTTCCGTTCATTCTTCGTTGCTCGATTCCCTTGCTTCAACCATTTCGTTTTATTCTTAAGAAAAATAACTTTAATCTTCAGCAAAGCTTAGCGAAAGCTTTTTCTAGTAATGACAATCAGTCCTCAAAATTGATATCTCAGCAACTGCCAGAAAAAGTGCAGATTCATACAAGTTTGGGCCACAATACTCGTATGCATGTTGCAATACCAAAGCACTGCTATTAATGTTTTTTGGGTGGCATAAGAGTATAGTGGAAATAGCCAAAAGAAAGAAATAAAGGACAAGGACATACCAAATGCAGCGAGAAAATAAGTAGTAAAATCATCTATTTCCTCATGAAAGTTCTTTCTCTCATTACACCCAGATGAAATCGATTCTATTTAAGCTAAGATAATTACTCAAAGCGAGAAAATACATAAAGGTAGGTTGAATACAGATCAGAAAACGAATTTTCGTTACCACGAAACGCCCATGGAAATCTTGATAGGAATTCATAATGTGAGTCAAGTAGCATTTATTATATAATTGAAAGAAAAGGATAATTATTGTATTTTGTCATGAAACTTATTCTTAATGAGTAGATAATATCTCAACTAAAGAAAATAATCACTATGATCTTCTCTGGTGCTTTCCTACTCCCATAGCGGATTGAAAAGCATTGGAATGAGATAATATGTAGACCCGAAAATAGAAATACCATAAGCTTATTGAACACCTTGCTATCTCCAATTTCTCCACAAATAACTTGAAGTTTTGTTTGAGACATGATTTCCAACTCAGCTACATTGAACTTAGATCGTGTTCGTTTTCAACACCTCAAACATGATATTCAACACTTATCAACAACTTTAAGTACTTTTTTCGCTTCGAAGGAAACTTCTTCTTCCTTTACGATTATCATCCAGTTTTGTCTCGTCTGCAGCCATTCAACTTTCCCGTGCATTCTCATCTTTTTGCATTTTACCATGCCCGAAAAATGCTTAATATAAAAATATGTTATCTGAAAACTTTTATAAATCTGAAGGACCTTTTATTCATCCCCTGTTTGAGATAAATCCACTTTGCGTATGGCATTCATACAAGAGTTTATCCGGTAGCAAAGAAGCGTTTCGCCAGGTGGAATGAAATTGGTCTTATCACTGGATACGTTTTAGTATTGTCTATGAAGAAAAGGTATAGAGAAGAGTCAAAGTATCAAATTATGAGAGAGAAATGGTTAGATGGCTTGGCACGTATGAAAAGACAAAAAAGGGAAACAATGAAAATTTTGGAAGAGTAGAAAAGTAACAAAGAGAGCATAAAAGCAAAAGTTGAATGGCGTAAGAAAATTTTCCACCGGAAACCATCTCATATGCATGGACGTGAAAACTTTCAAGGAACAACTAACACCTGTGACACTCCATTTTAGAACTTTCTTTATCAACGAGAGCTTCGTTGATACCTTGTAAAAGTAGGGATTGGTTTTTGTTACTCTATTAGTAGAATTGAATATGCAACTACAGAGCTGACAAGGAATCGATTTTTTGTGAAAAATGTGTCTATTTTCCTCTCTTTTTCCAAAACTTCAAGGTAAACAGCGTCCATGTTATGTTTTTATCTTCATGGCCCTACTCTTCGAGCCATAAATCTTTTGTCTGCACTCCAGCACACTTATCTTTATCTTCAACTCTTCCCAAATTCCAGTGAGGGATTGATTATATATTATTTTAATCATATTTATTTAAATTTCATTATCTTTAACATGAGTTCACATTTCGTTCATTACACATTAACACTTATCTGCGGTAGATCTTAGATTCGGGCTATGGAGTTGGTGGAGTTTGTCATCGCTCTATTTGCCTGGAGTTGTTGCCTCGTTAGTCAGCGACCATTGTTGAGATGCCTTCACTTTTCCGGTCGATTGCAGAAGCTCTTTTTGGTAACGCCGGAATTTCTCGCGCTCCGCTGCTGTCGTTGTGACCTTGGCCAGCCATTTCGCTTCGCAGGTTCACTACCGTAACTGCATCTGGCAGCCACCATGCAATACCGCTGGTTTTGCTTCTACGACCTTTGAATCAAAGGGCTTGTTCCGCCAAGCCCGGTATTCAGCAATATTGATGGGTTTGGGGCCAGATTTTGGGTCCGTTGTGATGGCCTTTCCCAAACTTAGCCTTGGCAACATCTAGGCAAATAGCGAAGTAGAGCGCTAAGATATGCGGTTAGGGTTCTGGGGCAAAAGGCCAACCAGAAAAGCGTTATGCTTGCTGAGCCAACAGGCTAACCAAGAAGAGTTGAGTAGAAACAGATCTAGGCACTTAAGCTAACATGACTGAAACAGGCACAAGACCAATTGGTTTCCTGTAGACGATCCTGCTGGGCAAAGCCAAAAAGCAGAAAGGTTAAATAAAATACGTCTGGGCACTTAAAATAACCTGGAAAGACTAGTCGACTTATTGTCTACAAACGACACTTAAAAATTATTCTGGGTGATTTCAATATTTAGGTTGGCAATGAGATATCTCATCAGGGAACGACTAAAAGATATAGCCTCCACGATGAAAAAAAAATGACAGCGGCCAGTGTCTGATTGACTTTGCATGTAGCAGAAATCTAGTCGTACGTTCAACTTGCTTCCCACATCAGCACATTGACAAAATGACTTTGGTATCACCAGATGGCAACACACAAAACCAGATCGATCATGTTCTGATCCAACAACTTTGGGCCTCGAGCATATTTGATGTCTGTACACACCGAGGAGCTAATTGTAACTCAGATAATTTCTTGATCAAATAAAACTATCGATGTGGTATGTCAAGGGCAAATTCAGCAAAGACCGGCCCGATACAAAGATTTGACATCAAAAGGCTCCAAACGGCGACTATGGCAAAAAATTTCACGGAGAACCTTGACAACTAGCTGGCTCCCATCTTATTAGATGCATTGTTAAAGACAAGCGACGATCTCTGGATGGAAGTGAAAGTGGTTATTAAGAACGTGGTAGCACAGACAATCGGACATCAAGCCCGGCGCATGAGAAATGGTTGGTTCGATGATGAGTGCCAGAATGCGTTAAATAGAAAGAATCAGGTGTACAAAGAATACGTGGGTAGGAAAACCAGGACGATGAGAGAACACTAAGAAAATCTGAGAAGAGTAGCGAATTAGATAGTTGAAATTAAGAAATAATGTAACTATGACGACCAATTGAGAAGTATAGGTGTAAGTTTGATGAGAAACAACGCAAGACAAGCATACAAAGTAGTGAAAAGCCTGAAACGTGGTTATCAGCCCAAAACCACTCTCTGTCGTGACGACATCGGCAATATAATCGCTTATGAAACCTAGATTAAGGAAAGATGGATATCATATTTCAGGAACCCCTTTATTCCTCCGCACAGCTCCAGAACATCGGAGTCTTTAGATGTTTGCGGACTGCTTCCATTGGCTCCACCAACTCTAGATGAAGTTTGTTCCATCATCAAAGCTTAAAGGAGATCGATGAGATTCCAGTGAAGCTCATCAAATATGGTGGCAGTAGTGTTCATAAAGCTATTCACAAAGTCATCCAGTACATTTGGCAACAAGAACATATACCGAAAGAGTGGAGCCAATCAATTATATTCCCTATCCTCAAAAAAGGAGACAAGTTACAGTGCGAGAATTATTGAGGCATATCACTAATTTGTACGGCGTACAAAATATTTTCAAAGAACTTAGAAAATAAAATTAGATCATACGCCAATAGCATTATTGGGTAGTATCAAGGTCATTTTAGAGCAGGTAGATCGACAATAGACCAATTGTTCACAGTCAAGCAAGTACTTGAAAAATGCTGGAAGTTCGAAATAGACGAATACTAAATTTTCGGTAACTTTAAGCAAGCATTCAACAGTATTGATCGTAATGTACTGTACCAAGTGACGCTTTGCTTTGGAATCCCAGCCAAGCTAGTCCGTCTTACCAAAATGGCAATGACGTCAAGGACCTCCCAAGTCCGTGTCGATAACCAACTAACCGATGCCTTTGACACAAATATCGGATTAAAGCAGGGAGAGTGGCTGGCCCTATTGCTATTCAAATTGGCTTTAGAGTACGCCATAAAGAAGCTACCGGTCGATACACGAGGTACATTACTATACGAGTCGAGCCAACTAGCAGCCTATGCGGACGACGTCAACATTTTGTCACGGACATTAACAACTGCCAAATAACTCTTTCTGCAACTCGACAGCGAAACAAAACTAGTAGGGCTATGAATCAATGAAAATAAAACAAAGCTCAACACCCAGTCGAAGAAAAATACCTCAAATACACATAATATTGCACTTGGCGAATATAGTATCGAAAATATGAGCAAATAAGTGTATTTAGGCGCCCAAATAACAAAGACGGGTAATAAAAGAGACGAAATATGCCAAAGACTACAGCTCGCAAATCAAATATTTTACTTAGTTTTGAAGATCTTGAAGACCAGCTGTATAAACAGGAAAACAAAGCTCTAAGTATACAAATCTGTGTCAGACGTGTGTTATGCTATGGTGTGAAACATGAGTCCTAATCCAAGCATCCCAAAATATGTTGAAAGCCTTTGAGCGACGGGTCCTGAGGCAAATAATTGGAGCGAACCTAGACGGGGACCAATGGCGAATCCGATACAATCATGAGCTGTATGAAATTTTTGACGTGCTGGGGGTCTCAAGAATTGTAAGACTGCGGAAGTTGCAATGGGCTGGAAACATGAACTTTATGGACGAACAACGGATATCTAAAAAGTTATACGTTGGGAGAACTGAAGCCTGGAGACCAGTGATGAAATCGAGAAAGCGCTGCTCTGACTCGGTCGACGAAGACAGTTCATCGCTGCTTGAATTTCAAAATTGGAGGATGCGGACCCGAGACAGTTGGGACACTTTTTGTAAAAAGCGAAGGCTCGAGAGGGGCTTTAGTGCTAAGAAGAAGAAGAAGAAGAAAAAGAAGGCACTTAAGGCAACGAGACTTGCAAGGTGCAAGGGCAATTGGTTTTTAAAAAATTGCTAGGCAAAGCGAAACGGTAAAAAGCAACGGTTTGTAGTTGCTTCTGTGTTAGGTAGTCCATGAATTCGGTGAAGTTATCTTGAAAAGTTAGAGTGTATTTGTTTTCTGATGGTGTCTCTGCAAGGGGCTCAACTATGTCGAGATAAATTTTGTCAAACATTTTTTAGTGATGTCCATGATAACCATAGGCATTTGGTTTTTTGGTTCAACAAGTATCTGGTGGTAAATCCAATGCACTAAAATAACGAGAATGCCCAAGTTGGTCCAGGATATCTTCTATTCGGGGCTACGGAAAAGCATCTCCAACAGTTTTCTCGTTTAGTTTCCTGAAGTCTACCACTACTCGCCATTATTTCTCTCCGTCGGGTCCAGCTTTTTGGGTACTACCGGAAGCGGACTTTTGCTAGGTTGGATGATTTCATTGTCCAATATTTCTTTAAGTTGCTCGTTAATTACCTGTCTTTGGGGCTGACTCAATCAATGCATCTTCTGATTGATAGAGGCTTGGTCAGTTATTAGTTGAATGTCATAGGATAAAGCGTTTGTATAATTCAGCTTCTCACTCGGTAAATGAAAAATTTAATACAGTCTTAACAAAGTTTTGTTATGGTACCCTTTTCTTCAGGGTCTATGTGCTTGTATAATGAAAGTGTTTGATTTATTTTTCCATTCTTCATTATTTTAAATGAGTCGTTTTTCTTTATATTGCTTTTTTGGTTGCGGGTTTTATTATTTTGTGACGTAGTGCAGTTTGTCTGTTCAATTGTTTAATTTCTAACGGTATTTGTAAGTTACTCATCGTTAATATTTGTTTCGTTTAATGAGCCAATATGGTATTCCTTAATTGTTTCAAGTTTCAGCTCAATTTCTGTTAGAGTTATTGAACAATTGCTTGAATTGAGAATACCGACAAATATTTAAGATGGGCTTACTTTTAAGGCAGTTAGCAAGGAAAACTTTCTCATCAATCTCCTGTGCCGCAAAAAGCATTTCCTCAGTCACTCGTAGTGGAATATTTACTATATTTTGGAAGTCTATGGTAATGGCCTTCTCTAAAGTTATCTTAAACGTTTGATTTGTAATAATCTCAGTGAGTATACCTTTTTGGTCAGAGTTACAGCTCACTTCCTTATGTTGGCGTTATAGGTAAGCTACACTTAGCGTCGTCTTGCTGAAACTTGCTTCGGTAACATTCGACGTGAAAACTAGAGCCTGATTTACTGTATCTCCCGGGGGTTCGAAAGGAATGGAAAATTCCTTAGGACTGATTTCCAAGCAAGAAAACCTAAGTGACTGACTTGAACCCCGTATGTCGCAGTTTCTTGATAGGAAGTCGTTGCCTAACAATCCATCGTTTGGCACTAAATGTACTTTTTCTTTCTCTCGATTAAAATTGCCTTGCGTGGTTACAAGGGACTCACCCTCTCCAAAAGGACTTTGTAAAGTAATTTTTTGTTTTCGATCTTGTCACGAGGCACTATCACACGCGGTCTTACAAGCAAGACCCCCGCGAGCTAAACGTAACATTTATCACGCCAGCCAGACTGAAGAAGAATTTGTAACGTAATTTTTTAGAATTTAATATTTTGGATTGTTATTTCTTGGCACATGTAACGACTAGGTTAAGTAGATTCTTAGCAGACTGACCAGACTATGACCTCACAAGGAAATATCGACAGCGGTGATTCAGGAGTTACAATGCAGATACCCAATTAGTTAGTGCTAGACGTGTTAAAAGACAAATCGTCAACAACAAGCAAATCAAGCATCACCAGCTGTGGAGACAATTTATCTACCTGTGGAACTATCACTGCAAACGGCATCATATTCAAAGAAAATGATCTACCAGAAAATGCTTACGTTCTGCCGTCACCACAACATCAAGTAAGTGCCTCAAATCCATCACTTCGGGCAAGCGCTTTCGTCGACATGCCACCTCAAGGATATAGAAATCTATCACTGTCAAATTTATAGTATTGTATAATAACAAATTAGATTAATTCTGTGGTGTAACATTAAATATTTTTAAGTCCCCAGGCTTCATTACATGAAATTTATGTCGGATGTGTTTGTTAGATGCTACTGAAGCACTAAAAATATTCGAGTTACAAAATCAATGGCTTGAACGTAGCGGCGAGAATAGCAAAATACTTCTGGTTCCAGCCTAAGTCTGACAAGCCCAAGACCGGATATGATTTGCAGTACATGTTGGTGCCGAATTAAATCGTTTCACGTTTATTATTTAAGTATTAAAGAGGCTCACCGTAAGTTAACTGAAAGGTTTTCTGTGAAGCAGGAGAACAGGCAAAATTATCATCAGACTCACTTAGCTGATGCTGGCGTACAGGTCCTTTTAAAACTTGACGAGAGTGATGAAACCAAAGCAAACATTTCGAGTGAAGAAGAACGAAGCAAAACTTCTGTGCTAGAAATCAGAAGGATATTTCATTGTCGATGGTGAAAAGCAGTGTATGGATAAGGCTTTGGGAGAAGATACATCGAATGAAATAATTCAATTTGAATGTGTAGTGGTGTTGGTTGAAAATATAAATTCAAATGCATCTGAAATCATCGAGAAAGACTCAGAAATTTGGCGGAGCCACTATTTAGAAGCTCAGAAATACTTGGAAGAATCCGTCAAGATAGAATCTGCAGAAAATGTTTCGGTTACTCATGATCGGAGCAATAAAGAAGATAGTGATAATGAACCGTTAATAATGCCGAAAAGGAAACGACGAAAAATGATCGCACTGAAAACAAAAGATAAGGGATGATTGAAATCAGAGAGCGGCCAGAAGAAATTGGCAAAAAGGCGAATTATTCGAGGAAGCAAGGAAGAAAAGGGAGTGGTACGAGCTGGAAAGAAGGACAACAAGCAATTTTTGGTACAATTTTTAACTCACCGAGGATCGGCAGCAACTGAAATCAATCATCGAGCAAATTGGGGATCCCCAAACACGTCGAAACAAGGGTAGCAAAAAGTAGTAGCTAATTAATTTTTTTTTTGAATTTTACAAATATTTTGAATTTATAAATTTAGTGTATCAAGCGGAATAATTTGTGTATCAAGTGAAGAATGTGAAGTCTGGCTTACAAGTCTACTTGTGTAATAATTGCGACACTGGTGAGACGTTGGGGTGGCTTATGACCGCCGTGTGGAAGTGTCCCCGAGTACCACCAGTGGGATTAGCGCGAGGCACGCTAAAGTATGGGACGAAAGTGTGAATTTTATCCAGGGTTGAGTAGATTTTGGTATTCCTCGTAAATTAAATTGAAGGTGGTGATAGCTTTCAGGGTTGGACCAGTTCGGTTTTTCTCTAAATTAAATTGGAAGTATTTTCCCAGGGCCAGGCGTGGTTGAGTGCTTACAAGAATTGTCGCGACAACAGTGTCGTTTCAGACTTGTTGCTGGAATAGCGCCGGTCGCGTTCTCGCTTGGCGATCTCATTCGGGGCCCACTGGCAAAGTGAATGGCGCACGACCCCTTTTTGGTGGGCTACTCAGGTTCAAGGGCCCCGGTCGGAGGTCTCTGATGGAGCACCAGAAAAACTTAAGTATAGTAATCTATTGGATACGTCTCTTTTATTTATGTCTTTTTGATAATACCAACATTAGTACCTGTGTCGATAGCTACATTTTTATTTTTGGCTGTTTTGCTATATGTAAAGGTAGTGCAGCTGCCACTAATTTCGTTTTCTTTTCCCTTTCGGTATTTTTAAAAAATGGCATTTCTTTATGATCATCCTTGGCGTTAATTATAGTCGAGTCGGCGGTTTTCGGCTCGACTACCGTTCATTTTACTTCGTTTTTTCTTTCCATTTCTTTTTTCAAATACATGCGGCTACTTCATGATCTCGGTGACCGCAGAAGTCACATTTTATTCGCCTATTGTACACTTTGGCAGTTACATTAGAATCTCTTTTCAAAGATTTGGTTTTTTAGCTTCTGGAGTCATCCCCATATTTCTTACAATCTAGACAAAATGCTATATTTTTCCGACCATAACAATGAGAATACGTCTGTCCACGTGTATTACAGAAACTGCAAATGACCTTAATATTTCTATTGAATTTTGTACGCTCATATCGGCTTTATTTGGAGTTTGGGGTTGGAAAGGCGTAACCAAAGGGTTGAAACGAAATTTCGTTTGGATTGAAAGAATATGCGGGAATGTCTGCATGGAATTCGGTTGGAAATTAGAGACAGGGAGAGATTGGAACAAGGTGGAGGACACCTTGTTCCAATCTCTCCCTGTCTAACGCTTTCAGAACCAATTCTTCGATACTTGTTTTTTCCGGGTTAAGTAGGTACTGGCCGAGATTAGGGTAAGCGGTTCTTACGTGTTAAAGTGTAATGAATAATGAATGAAATGTGAACTTAATGATAGTGAAATTGATTTAAATATGATTAAAATAATATATAACCAATCTTTCACTGGAGTCTGGCAAGAGTCTGAGAAGGTTGAAGATAAAGATAAGTATATCGGAGTGCAGACAAAAGATTTATGGCTCAAAGAGTAGGGCCAGAAAGAAAAAATAAAGCATCCATACCCTTAAAATTAAGCATTCAGAATTTACTATTTAGAGCCAAGTTTCAATTAAATCTCTAAATTAGATTTCGATTATGAATGGGGTATGAGCATTATATTTTTACTATTATGCAAGAAATATAAATATGATTTATAACGGCATTCAAAGAAACTATTTTCAGTATACACTCTTAATAAATTTCAATGAAATTTCACGAAATTAAGCCAACCAAATGCGTATTCACAACTTCCCAGAAATCCAACCAATTCTTTAACATACCTAAGAGTAGTGAAGAGCTTTTGCTGACATAGAGACCATGAGCGTTTTCCATTGAGGCTATTAACGAAAAGATTTCAATTTCGTGATAACAACACCAATTTCTTATCAGTATAAAGCAAAACTGTAATGACACTCGTGGCGTCATTCACAGAGGATACAGAACAGAATACATGGATAAGTACAATTCAAACATAAATTCCATTAACCCTCGTCGTGGATATGGCAGTACGAAACGGAAAATTAAACCAAAAGCACACAACAATGGCCCAAGGTAAATCCCAGGTACTTATTTTTTTCCTTTCGTCCAACAAAACGTAGGAAGAATGCTCGCAAAGCTTGGCGACACTTTCCCTCTTTTGTTATTTCATCCAAAAGGACGATTGTTGCAAGCGTTGCCATTTCTGTCTGTCGAACATTTCAACGCAACGCTTTTTGTTTGTTCTCATGCTCTTACATTGGTTTCATCCGATACAATCCACTTTCTTCTAATTTGAGTCCTTTTCATGCGAGAACAATCTTCCTTGGGATGTTGTTGTGATTGTGACTTCTTACACATTGCTTCACTCTTCAAAGGACGTTACATTACTTTCACACCGTATTCATATCAATTGAGTTTTGGCTAGGAAAAGTAGAAGAAATGCTGATAAGATCAGTTCATGCATATAGATTGCTCCTGGGAGTTGTGAAAGGAGCAAGAAGTGTCGAACATGAATAAATTCTAAGTTAATTGGAAAATATTTTATGTGAATGTGAATACTCGTTGTTGATTCTTGGCTGAAGTTTTACAGATGCGTGGGTGTACATAATTATTTGATTTTATGAGCATGAGGTATTGATTTTAATTTTCATCATTTGTTCAGAAGAATTAATATAATTGAATCCTAAGTGTCTTCAATCTCAAACTGACTTCTATAGGAAAGTAGGCTATCATGCTTTTAATTTTTTCCTGGTTTTCCAAAATATTTCCACAAGACTCTATTAGTTTCGTAACTTATTTGTCTATGTCACTATTCTACAATACTATTACAGCAATTTTTGTCGGAAACTGTTACGGTACTGTATTATTCAAGAAGAAAAAAATCCCCGTCGGCAGCACCAGCCGGAAAGGTAAATTTCTCGTATGCAGCGTAAAGTTTCGAAAATGTATTTTGCTTGCCTACTACTAAACTTCTTTCTGCAATTTTTGTAGTACCACATGGGTATTTGTTAACATAAAAAAATCTGGCCACGTTCGTTTTTAGAGACCTTTTATCGGGGCGCAAATATTTTGCTAATTAAATTGAGTTGCACGCGTATGGACTACATATTGAAAATCGGCGGATAATAAATTGTTGTAAACATACAAATACCGGTTTCGCCCTTCTCGCATTTGCTGTTTACACAGTTCACAGTGGTAACCACACAAAGGCTTAAATAGCTTGAATAGTTAATTTCAAAAGATTTACATAAAAGTTTAATCAGCACTTGCGTTGCCATTAATATATACATTTTCGATTTTTTTCTGAACTATGAGGGCCGTCATTTCGATTTTTATTGAAATCGGCTGCTAAAAATATTAAGCTGTAAATTTTCGACTTTTTTATTTGTCATTCGCTTTGCATAATTAAATTAAATTAACTTGCCTTATTAACTTGTAATTTCAAGTTTCAACGGAATCTGTTGAGAATCTTGGCTGCTAGAGGGCTACAGAAATAAAAACAAATTGTATGCCACCCCCCTGTATGGAGAGACCCGCCTGTATGAGTAGTCCCCCCTTAAATACCTTAAAATATTTTCTTACACTGCAAATTTCAAGAGGCACCACTTTGGACCTACGTAGAAAATTTCCTCATTCTAGCTCATGTGGGTTGCGAGAAAACTTGTTATGACGCACGAACAAACGGGCGGACGGACGGACAGACAGACAAGTTGCGATTTTATAATTTTTTAAGGTTTTGCTAAAAATATTTTACAATATCTTAAAAATGATCTGGTTTATAAATTCTTTCAAGTAGTCATTTAAAACGTTTCCATGAAAAATTTTCATTATTTCAGTTGGCACTAAAATAGCGAATTGCGCATGCCTTCAGACCTTTGGAGGCCGCCATTTTGAATGCATGCATTTGATTTTGGATTATTTTAAATCTTTGTATGCTTGGATCTCATCAGTCAATGTAATATCTCGTTCAAATAGGAGTTTCACTCTAGACAGGGCAAAATAATTCAATTTTTAAAGAAAATGGCAGCTAAAAATATTAGGGTTTAAATTTTCGACTTTTTATTTTTCATTCAATTTTAATAATTTCCTGCAAAATACAAGAACATAATACAGAGATCTATAATCTCAAGTTTCATCAAAATCCGTTGGAAAATGTGACCGCTAGAGGGCCACAAAAGTATGAAAAATCCGCATATTTAAACGGCCGCCATTTTGAAATTTGCATTTGCATGATCACCAAAATACCAAAGACTGTAGGTGTAAATAATGTCTATCTTAAAACCAAGTTTCATATATGTCGAATCAAAATTGCGACTTTTAAAAGCCTTTGAAATTTTGACTTTCAAATAGCCGCCATTTTGTTTTTTGCAACCTGACCTCCAGTTTTTTTACGTAATTCTTTAGATACTTATAATTTCTATCAAGCTACCGAATTTCATGAAAATTTGTTGAGAGCTTTGACCACTATTCCAACAACAAAATTTTGCACGTTTTTCGACCTTTGAGCGGCCGCCATTTTGTTTCTGCAGTACCGACTTTGGATTTTTTATCGAGAGATTCATCATATACATCAATGAACCTTTGTACCAAATTTCATCCAAATCGGAGCTATACTTTGGTCAGAACAGAAATCACGATTTTTCGTCTAAAATGGCCGCCATTTTGTTTTTGCCCGGCCGATATAGCTGGTTCACAAACTTAACCGAGATAATTACCCAATACACCTTTTCTGAAAATTTGGTGAAAATCGAAGCGAAATTGCAACCTCTAGCGTGGTCACTAATTTCGTTATATCCCATATATATATATATATATATATATATATATATATATATATATATATATATATATATATATATATAAATATATATATATATATATATATATATATATATGTATATGTATATATATATATATATATATATATATATATATATATATATATATATATATATATACACTACACGAAATAATGATAGGACCAAGACAAAAATCATTACTGTGTCAATGTAATATAAGAAAAAAATGTTTTTTAAATAAATGTAGTTTATTACTGCTATATAATTCACGTGGTATAAAGGAACATTGCTTCAATACTCAGTACTTCAGTTAATGACTGTCAAAAAATTCTGCCAAGCGAAATAATTATAGGACCATTGTTACTGTTAACGACTTTTGGTATATAAAATTCGTCTTTGAGTAGTTTTAGTAGTTTGTACTAGCACCTCGGTTAATTATAACGTGTTGCAGGCGACGTGGCATGGAAGTTATAACCGTTTGGACAGTATCCTGACTAATAATCTTCCATTCAGTGTTGACAGCTGCCCGTAGCTCTCGGACGGAGTCGTATTGACGACCTTGGTGAAAAACCCGCTCGGATAGTATTGCCCAGATGTTTTCAATTGGGTTTAAATCCGTGCTACATGGTGGCCACTCCAGTAATGGAATTCCACGGGATCCTAGAAAGTTCTTGGTATGTCGCGCGGTTTGCACCGCAGCATTATCTTGCTGAAATATCCATTCAGCTCCGTGTGTTTCCCCGAAATCAATTAGTACGTCATCAAGCAACTCCACATATTTGACAGCGTTCATTTTTGTGGAAATAAAACATATAGGGGACTTGCCGTAATATCCAATAGCAGCCCACACCATTAAGGATCCTCCACCGAAATTTCTTGCCATCCTTTTTTGCTTTTTTGTACGCTTATCGTGCCAATATCTTTGTAGGCCGTCAGGTCCGTCGAGGTTAAATTTTTTTTCATCGCTGAAAAGTACTGTGGTCCATTCCTCTTCCCAAAATTGGTACTTCTCAGCAAAATTCAATCTTAGTTGTTTATGGCGTGCTGTCAATTTAGGTTTAGGATCCCGTTTGACATACTCTAACTTACTATCTGCCTTCAAAATTTGTTGCACGCGTCTCACACCTACTTGAAGTCCTAAAGTGCGTTGAATTTCTGCTGGGCTGTTGCCCTTATTACAAACCAGCCTTTTAATTTCTCTGGTTTCTCTGGCAGACACCACTGGCTTTCTTCCTGAACTTTTTTTTTAACCATAGTTGTCTTTTAGTTTCAGGAAATTTATAACCACAGTCTTACTTCTTTTCATTCGAGATGCTATTTCTCTGGTTGTTGCGCCACTATTCCGATAGGCGAGAATTTGCCCTCGTTCTATTTCCGTCAATTGCTTTCCTCGACCCATTTCAGTGCGATTCGCGCAGCTGTCGATATAAAAGTTAGTTGTAACAGCAACCAAAAATACAATTCAATTTACCTAATTAAATGAAATTAAATATTATATGATTTGTTATTTCTTTGTAATTTCCTTCTTTTTACGTACACTTCTGGTCTTATCAATATTTCGCACTAGAATGTTTTTGAATTACATCGCAAACGAACGTATTAGCAGAAAACAAAAATCGAAAACCGGTTCTTGGGAAATACCGATCTGTTTAATCCCATAGCGCTTTGCACTAACGCAACTCTATTTCTATTTGTGTATTATTGCAGTTTTGTGTGTTGGTCTTATCATTATTTCGTGGGGTGTATATATATATATATGTATATATACATATGATGCTCTCCGCATTTCTCGAGAGAAATTTACCTAAAACGGACTATTTTACACCATCGATCACCCAAGTTGCAGAGAGTATTTGAAGCTTCCGTCTTATGTCATTTACCTAACGAAAGTCTTGAATTAGATCTAAGTTATATATAAGAAAACTATGGACTACGAAGACACCAACAACAATAAAACAACCATATACTTTACCCACTAACATAAATAGTTCACGAATTTAACATAATTACACAACATGAACACACGTATTTATATAATGTAAAAATGCATATATTATTTAATACCCCTAAACACTACATCAACCTTACCCAATAAGACCATGAGATATCCCTGGCACATGAAACTAAATTACATTTGAAACGTTTTCACCTCAGTTTTACGCCCGGAAAGATAATTACTCATTTTCATCCGTTACTTAAACTATTTACTAATGGCAAAAGTGGATCAAAGTTTCGGGATAAAGTTAAATCAACTGATCTACAACCCTTTCGAATATGAAAAGCTGTACCATTCACATGTATATCGTTGGTTGCAGTCTACGTTAACATTCACAAACCAACCGATTGACTTGTCAATAAATTAAATTGTTCATTTATTAATCGTGACTTTTGCTGTAGAGCGTAAAACTTTATAACTGGTGACTCTACGTCCCTCAACCAATTTGAAATGGCATTATTTCTGGAGCTCCTCCAGCCAATGCATTGCAGTAAGTGGAACACCTTGGCACAGTATTACTTTGATCAAATTTTCGCCAATTTGGAAGCAACGGCTATTTCTTTGGTCAGTAGTAAAGGGCCAATTTAGAACTGCAAGGTTTATTGAGCAAATATTCGACTGAGTAATCAGCGTAACATGATGTCCTCACGCAAATTGCGGAATTATAGGGAACTTACCACTAATAAGTAAATATGAGACACTCAAAATCCGCATAACCTCTGTCTACCCATTGTCCGAACATGAAAATTTCCCAGAATCGTTGGCAGGCTTTCAGTTTAGAGACAGTAAGCCATCTCAGCTTTTTCGTTCAATGAAAATCAGCGCTGATAGAAATGTTCTAGACAATTTTCTGAAATCATTATAGATGATGGGGCTCCGGTTACAATTTGAAGGCATTTTAACTATGTTACGGTGACCTTCGCTCGATCAGTTGGCTGAAATAGCCGACAAGTTACTGGTGACACACAAACGCCCCACAAACTTCATTTTCTAAGTCGTGGAAGACCTAACCGATGCTAGTAACAAAAGTAAATGGTAGCTTACCAACATTTATTCCCGCCTTAACTGACTATATTGTGTCACAACAAAGCATTCAAGACCGCAGGTTTGAAGTTTCTCGTTGATGCGGGAGTCAATAATTCCGTCATTCTGTAATTATTTTTCATCATCGTCCGTTCGAGATTCCCTGACGGAAATCTAAGCTGATCTCCATCGGTAAAGACGTGAAGTCTTGATGCGTACCAACGGACTGTATCCAACAGGTCAACTAGTCCGGGCGACCAAAGTCTACTTCGAGGTGGCTGCTTCCAGCTTAGCAAGTATGGAGAGGAATTTCAGTCACAAGTCCCCCACAAGCAGGTCCGAATACAGTTTCACAGCCACCAATTCAAATGCCTGTTAAAAATGCGCTCCAGAGATTTACCGAAGAAAACTTTTCGCTATTACTGTGAATTTGCCTTTGCAAGGCTGTCGATCGATCAACAACTGGCTTTTACGTTCCCTATCTCAATAATGACGCAGTGCCAGACATAAGCTACTCTAATTTTAATTGAAACAGTCTAGGCTAATAAAAACACCGAACACAAATCAAGGCAGCCCGTAACCAAACCGATAACCAAACCGATCAGTCGCGAATCGTGCTCGTAAAAACCTTATATCTTTGTATCATTTTTTTGTTAGCAATCATTTTAATGCTTGTCAATTTTATCCGTATAATTTCCATTTTATATGATATTGTATTTTTTGTGGTCACTTCATTTATAACATAATAGAATGATCGCAAGGAAATTCTTTTGTTACATGAATCGTTTAAAGATAATTTTTAAGTGAAGTTTTACCGTGAAAGCTGCAGTACAAATATTTAACTTCCAATAATTCATACAAGTTCACATTACATTCACTAAGAAAGCTTTTATATAGGGTTATCCATTTTACGCTTGGGATAGTAAAGCTAAAGAAAACACATAAAATATTCATATGGAAGCAAAATTTTTTATTCAACACAAAGCCTGAACCTTGCCATTATACGTAAAATACAACATCTTTCAAATATCTTCCGTGGGACCTCTTACAGGCCTCAATCCTTTTAAGGTAATTTTCAATGACGTTTCGGCACATTTCTGGCAATATCTCGGCCATAACTTCACAAATGTTGGTTTTCAATTGCTCAAAGCTTTGAGGATTGTTTGACCTTTTGCATAGCTCCATAAAAAGAAATCTAAAGGTGTTAGGTCACAGAATCTTGCGGGCCAATTGACATCACTCAATTTCGATATTACGCGTCCTGGAAATTTCTCTTGCAAAAGTGCTCGATTAGCCTGTGTTGTGTTGCTTGTGGCTCCGTCCTGTTGGAACCACATGTTCTCCAGATCATAATCTTCAATTTCTCTCCAAAAATAATCGGTTAACATCCGTCCATAGCGGTCAAAATTGACTGTAATGGCTGTTCGTTGATCGTTTTGAAAAAAATACGGGCCAATAACACCACCAGACCATAATGCACACCAACCGGTCACTTTTTCCGGATGCAAAGGCCTTTCTGCGATCACCTGAGAATTCTGAGAGCCCCATATGCGGCAATCTTGTTTATTTACGTAACTACTGAGCGAAAAATGAGCCTCATCACTAAAGAAAATTTTGTTCGAAAAATCGTTATCAATGGCTTGTTGTTCAATCACCCAATTCGCATACATTCTGGGTTGTGCATGGTCTTGAGGCTTAAGTTCTTGAGTAAGTTGGATTTTGTACGATGGAAATGCAAATCCAAAGGCGAAATCCGCCACAATGAGCCGTAAGACAAGCCCAAATGTTGAGCACGTCGAGGAATCGACAAATTTGGGTCTTCCTCCACACTTTGAGCAACGACAGCGATATTTTCAGCAGAACGAATGTTGCGATGATGCACAGGCCTTGCAATATCAATAACCGATCCAGTCTCTTCAATTTTTTTCACTGTGTTCAAAATTGTTTGCTCTGTAGGTCGATTATTTCGACCTTAATCGGCTCGTAAAGCCCTAAATGTTGATACAGCAGAATCATCATTTTTATAATTAAATTTAATAATTTTAACTGTTCGACTGTTAAACGATCCATAGTTCTAAATGGCAAGCCTTTAGCTAAAAAAAACACACCATGGATGATATTTAGTTACGACACATGTCAAATGGCAGGGTCATACTTTCCCAACTGTGAAATGGATAACCCTGTATGTTACGATTATTTCCATTTGTTGGATTTATAGTTTTCAATATGTTTAACACCAAACCTAACATTAATCTCTAAAGAACATTGACCAATTGTTGAATCGTAATTGCAATACTGTTTATACCTTCAGAAATTATAAAACAATGCAATCATTCACTAAAGAACTTAATTAGTATTATACATAAAAAAGATAATTGTCTACATTCTGCCAATGGTGTGCGTATACCCATCTATTATATAATCGTATACGATTGACAATAACTATAAGATGGTGGCCAGGTTGCTTTTGCTAAATCCTTTTAAAAACAAGATTGGGAAATTTTATCATATTACGTCTTCTTAAAGGCAAAATCCAATATGCCGTAAATAGCAACTTTCCTTCGAAAAACTGCTTTAGCAGTTACTTTTGCTTATTCCAAACTAACTTTACGGGATGTGACAATTTAGTAATGAAACTGATTCCATGAAAACTGTATATTTAAAAGTTATTCTCCAACTCTACCATTCCCTTCAAAATAGTCCCCTAGTGCAGCTATACAATGATTTCAGCGCGTTTTCCATGCTTCGTAACATTTTTGAAACGCTTTTAGTAGGACGTCCGCCAGTACCCTCGTCACGGCCACCTGGATTTCCATAATCGACTCAAAATGGGTTTCTTCAACCACCGATTTAGTTCTAGGGAACAAAAAAACAAGTCAACAGCAGCGTGGGATCGTTTTTTTATCTTGTTCCAAACAGTCTTCTGCGATGATCATTCGATGCTGCTTTTGCTCCTCAAAAACGTTCTTTGGAACCATCTTCGCGGACAACTTTTTCATCCCAAAATGGTCGGTTAAAATTTGTCTGACTGTTTCACGGTTCATACCCAGTTTTGAGGCCAACATTCGAACTGTTAAACGCCGATCTTCACGGATTAGGGCAATCACACGCTGCACATTCGCATCAATTCGCACCTCGACTGGTCCCCCACTCCGTGCTTCGTGTTCAACGCTTTCACGCCCCTTTATGCCATCGAAATACCTGAGCATGACTAAGAGCACTATCACCATGCACTTTTACAATTTTGGCGTGCGTTTCCGAAGCTGTTTCGCCCAATTAGGCGCAAAATTTTATCGTGACGCGTTGCTCTTGATTCAGTTTTTCCATTTTCGTGATGAGCACCACCAACACACGTCTACTCAATACGACACAGCAGGCGAACTAAACAAGCTAGAGCAACGGTAAATAAATAAATGGAGAAGAGGAATATGCCGAAAAAGGGGAAGGGAGTTTCAAAGTCGCAGGGTTACCACAAGCACGGCAATTAAATTAGTCTCATAACTTAATTGTCACACTTCGTAAACTGCATTCGTGAAGTGAAAGCTAATTTTCTCTTATATTACTTGCGAGTTAGAAGAAATTTTATTTTTGGCAGATTGAAAAGAAAACTTCCCAAAACGTGCGGGTATAATTTCCGTACGCGACCAAAATTGCAGCAATGCTGAGATACTAGCGTATATAACTACATCTGGCATTCGTTGCGAATAGACGTGTTTTGAATTCGCTCCTGTCAAGTTTTCAAAAAATTAAATTAATTTTTTAAAACGTCTGCCCAAAGCTTATTTTGGTTTTATTGGAAAAAGCTTATATCAACGAAGCAGTCGATCTAAGGAACTACTCGTATATTGAATATCATTTTACTTCGATAAATCAAGAAAAGCAAATAATCCAACGATTAATTCGACATTGCTGGTGTGGTGGGGCCCGACAGGCTTCCACCATCAGGGGGATCCGGGGACACAAGCAATACGAAATTGGTGGCAATCGTTAATAAAATGAGACATAACCAGGAAAACTCCACAGATTGTGGACGTAAAACCCAAAAAGTTGAAAACAGAAAGAAGTGATCCGACTTTGACATGAAAATCAACAACTAAGACGACGACTACAATCCCTTGAAGATCTGTTCAAGAAAGGGATAAAGATTCAATATGCACAATCATACAAGCAAATCAATAATGAAACTAAGGCTGCAAAAACTGTAAAAAAAGCTATTTTAGAAGAAATCCAGTGCTGAAGGCACTAATGACAGCCAAAACTATTATGCAGCGCTGGACGGACTACAAGAGAAAATTGACATTGAAGAATGTATTGAAGGTAACTCTAATCAAGGTAACAATGTAAATTTTATTCACTACTTAAAATATAAAAATAAGGACGAAAAACCAGATCGCAGTTTAGCTGGTTTAATTCCTCTGAAAAAGCTTCCAAAAAGGCAGAAAAAGTTCCGCCAATTAATGAGTTCGGTCAAAATTGAAAAGATATGGTTGGGCTGTTGGTAGATAAACCAACCAATTTCGAGATCAAAAGAGTTAATGTCGAAAAATTAACTTTTATGACAAAATTACTAGTTGATTTCAAGTCAACTAAAGATGCGCTGCATTTTGAAGAGCTCCACACTTAATTTACACCCCAAAAAGTGAAAAGAATCAGACCTTTTTGTTGAAGGGCTTGGACTGCGGAGATGATACTGTTCATCTTCTTCAGGTGCTCAAGGATATTGAATTTAATTCTATTAAAACCTTCGCGAAAAGTAGATCGACGGTGGAAAAGAAGAGTTTACCACTTTACTTGGTGCAGATTTCAAATAAGAGCAGACCAAGTGCTCTTCAACAACAAATTTACTGGAACTTCCGAGTGGTGAGGTGGGAACGCAACCAGAAAAGGAATGTGATCCAGTGTTATTGGTGTCAAAGATTAGAATATTCGGCTGCCAACTGCACCATGCATTATCAGCGCGTCAATACAAAGACATGCTCTCAATGAGTGCAAATGGGCTCATATGGAGTCTAAGTAAAGCTTGTACAGTACTAACTGCGGTGTTTTTGGTTATCCAGCATCATACCGAGGATGCTCCCGATATCAAGACGCGAAATTAAAATTTGTCCTAAAGCAGACACAACTACATCGCAGTATCTTAGCTCCCGATTTCATCAAGCCCGGAGTATCATTTGCATTCGCCGCTAGAGGACCAGCAGAAAGTGGTGCAAATAATGTAAATAATGTACGTGGCACAAATGAGCTGCTTCTCAAAATCTAACCAGCAACTTAATTCTGTATCCGAAGGAACCAATAAACAAGATATGAGAATCAACTATGTTTTCCAGTGTTTAGGCCTTTCATATGTTTCAAAATAATTTGTCCTCCAGTCACATTCCCATGGATAAAATCGTCTCATTTCGATCAACGTTAACTCCATTGTGAGTCTACACCGACGTGACTGTATTTTGGAGTTGCCTGACAAACAAAAGCCTGTCATCATCCTTCTCACTGAAACCCACCTCAATTCATGATACTTCATGACATTCAAGGATTTCGAATTTGAAAGAAACGATAGGGCAGGCGGTGATGGAGTAGGTGGCACCGAAATAATGCTTAGAAGCTCTGTTGTTTCCAAAATGTTGAATCTCTTGAAGTGTCCATTGTCAAAATTTGACTGCCAGGTGGGGATAACCCTTTCGTTTTCTGCCTACACAACTAGTCGAAATGTTCTCAACTTCAAAGAGGAGCTCAATTTCTTATTTCAAACACTCAAACTGAACCGACTGCATAGCTTTTATATCCTTGCCGGTGACTTGAATGCCTTCCATACATCATGACTAAATGCCACTGATAATCCAAAAGGCGTATTCCTGAAATCGTGGTTAACAGAGAATCAAATTGAATAGATGTGCAATCTCTATGTGTCATGGACAATATGAGTTTCCCGTCACATTTGTATATGTGTCCGCCCATCCGTCTGTCCATCCGTTCATTTGTCTGTTCATCTGTCCAGTTTATAGGTGCGTTACAAGAAATTTCTTCCAAAACTTCCGAAAGTGCTGCTCTCAAAAGTTTGCGCCTTATCATATACGTGTATATACAAATTTTATAAGAGAGTCGAGTAGAGTATTGAATGAAAGGTCTTATCACTTTCAGAATCTTAAAAAGTCATTTTTTGCATTAGGATTCCGGGGGGTAGCAAAACGCACGAACAATATTTGTGTCCGCTCCTCTCACGCTTGGACATCTTTGAGCCAAGAATCTGAAAGGGCAACAAATACCTCAGATATCAAAATTCACTCAACTCTGTTAGTAATAGTATGATTCATAAATTCTACATTTTCCCCCAAAAATCAAAACGGTGCCCTTAAACTTCTTAAAATTTTACATTTATGTGGTTTGATATAAGATCCTTATACCTACGAAATTTCATAGAAATCAAATAATAATCAAGTGCGTTATCGCCATTTCAATTGTATGGAATTACAAGTTGGGTAGACAGAGCTACGCTCATATCAGAAGGGTTTTGTATTCAACGTACGATAAGCAGATATCAGAGGTGAATAAGCTCGAGGAAAGCTTCAAGGACATCTACAATAATTATACACTCCCTTTAAAACAATCAAGTTGGGTAGACAGAAATAGGGCTCGTGTCAGAAGTGTTTTGTACTTAACATACGATATGCAGACTTACGAGTATAGAATGATTTAATTTAAAAAAAAACTTTAATGACATGCACCACAAATATATTTTTACTTTAAAAGCAAAATGAGTGTTACTTCATTTTGGCCGGCCAAAATTTTGTTGCAATATTGCTATAGTCATTGACGAACCCGGACCTTAAATACCTTTTCATTATGTTATATATTTTGAGAAAATACAAACAAAAGTGTAGTGTCTGGTTTGATGGGAATCCCATGAGGTAGAAAAACTATTTTTGGTTATTGTAATCGGACAAAACTTCAAACGGCAATATCTTTTGTATATTCTATTAAAGCTCATAAAGTGTAAGAACCTTTTAAATCATGCGTAAATATCTACTTTCATCCAATTTAATCATACCAATACAGTTTTACTGGCGAAACAATTTGAATTACGGATCCAAATATTATTAGTAAAGTTGGAAGAATTTCAACCATCATTATTAGACCTATCTTCATAATTTTTTACATATTATTTTTAGTCGCTATCCTTAAGCTATTCATTAAAAGATTAAATGAAGTGTTAATAGCATGTACCTTAAATGTTAAAATTCGCGAATAATGACGTAAATTTATGCAATATTCTCATTTGACACGGCCGCTATTTTGTTTTACAATTACGGATGTCAGGCGTTGAGCAAATTCTCGAAGATATTCATCATGAATATAATTCCTCTAATGTTCATGCAAATCCTAGCAAACCCGTAGTGTCTGAGTTGATTGGGAGTGCATATTGTCCCATAGCCATGTATAGTTTCTCTTGTAATACAGGAAAATTGAAACCCCCATAAGTCTATTAAATACGATTCAATGTTTCCGAAATTTTCAATGAAGTTACAAACATCTTAGTGGTGAATTCGGCACTCGCAGTTAAAAACGACTGCATCGAGGTGAGACTATTTTGCGTGCTCGCGAAACATATCGCGTCCCTAGTGTACATATTGTACAGGGACTATGCCCGCGGTGTAAAGAGGTGCGTGCAAGCGAGCCTCCCTCAAGCTTGGCCGTAAAAATCGAAATGCCAAAGGAAGGCAAAGTTGACATCCCGCCCGCCGCTCACGTTAAAGAGAAGCTCGAAACCGGTGAGATAAGTGGTGTAATGAAGGCTACTTTCCGGATTCCGCCGTTATGGGAGGAAGACGTTGAACTATGGTTCGAGCAAATTGCGGCGTACTTTGGGGCGAGCCACATAACAGGAGACACAACGCGTTTTCAACTGATAAACAGGCACGCCACCAGTAGAGTGAAAGTACGACAACATCAAACGTGAAATAATCAAGGCTTTTACTGAGTCCACCCTGCAACGTATTCAAAAACTGTTGTCCAAGGTCAAGTTGGGCGATCAGCGACCATTGCAGCTGTTAAACCAAATGTAAACACTTGCTGCTGACAGCATTGCTGAAGAGATACTAAAGCAGATGTGGCTTAACCTGCTGGACGTCACATTGCTCAGCATCCTGTCAGCAAATGACGCCTCATTGCAAAATCTGGCAAGAGTTGCCAACAGGTTCCATGATTTTTGTGTAATGCATTCTGGCACTCATCAACGAACCAACCATTTCTTTCACGCTGGGCTTTATGTCCAATCACCTGTTCTGCCACGGTCTTAATAGATGCTTTCACTTCCATCCAAAGCTCGTTGCTTGTCTTTAATGATGCACCTGATAAGTTGGGAGACAGCTGGTTGTCGAGGGTCTCCGTGAAGTTTTTTTCCACAGACGCCGTTTGGAGGCTTTCGATGTCAAATTGTTGTAGTGGGCTGGTCTTCACCGAATATGCCTTTGACATACGACATCAATAGGTTACTTTGATCAAGTAATGGTCTGAGTTACAATTGGCTCATCGGTACTTACGGACGTCAAGTATGCTCGAGGCCCAACGTTGTTGGATCAGAACATGATCGATCTGGTTTTGTGTGTTGCGATCTGGTGATACCCTGGTCATTTAATGAACGCATCGAGGTTGAAACAAGTCAAACGTTTGATTAGATTTCTGCTACATGCAAAGTCGATCAGGCACTGGCCGTTGTCATTTGTTTCATCATGGAGGCTATATCCTCCAGTTCGTCCTCGAAGAGATATTTTATTGCCAACTTTAGCGTTGAAATCACCTAGAATAATTTTTGTGTGGTTTGTAGGCAATGGGTCGACTAGTCTTACCAGCTGATTGTAGAACGTTTCCTTCGTTTCTTCGGTCGGAGCGTGAACATTTATCAGTCAGATTTTGAAGAATTTCCCTTTTAAATGAATCGCACACAGCAAGTCGTTTATTGCCTTGAAACCAATTACGTCCAATTTGAACTCCCTATCCAAAATAAAGCTCACTCCGAATCCTCGTTTTCCAGTAGGCTTCCCACTTTTGATTATTGTGTGTGATCTCATGTCTTAAATATCATTACCAGTCCAGTTCGTTTAATGGATTATTTATTTTTTTTTTATTTAATAAGCCAAACAAGGCAATCACAAAAAAATACTTGTATCAAAACAAATCACAAAAAAGTAAATATATATTTAACAATAACTTATTTTAATGCGTCAGTAATCTTTTTTTTTCGAAGTTATGTAATGAGATAGAGGAAGAGTAATGTTGACTCATAGAATTGAAGATCTTGCAACACCTATTAATTGGCTCGTTGTCTGCGTAGGTGGTTTAATGTTGGTCTTCATGAAGCAGACGAGTATTCCTAGTATGTTCAATTGTTTCTTTGAACGTGATTTTGCTTGATAGTGATGCAACATTTACTATCTTATTGATAACATTCAAAGCAAAGCAAGAACTTTAGATAGCTCTTCGAGATGAGAGCGAGGAAAGATTCAAAATATTTAATCTTTGCTCGTAAGGTGGCAAGTTAGTGAGGTCTCTTGGGTCATAAGCATCACGCAAGCCAAAAAGAAAAAACTGTTTCTGCACAGATTCAATGCGGATGCTGTGATTCCCAAAGCATGGATTCCAAATAATACAACCATACTCAAGGAGGGGGCGAACAAACGAGGTGTATAGAGTTTTGATGACCCACAAGTTTTTGAATTCTTTGGTACGACGTTTTATGAAACCGAGCTGCTTACATGCCCGAGCGAGAATTGTATCATACTGAGAATGGAAATTCAACTTTCTGTCCAACAGAACGCCAAGGTCTGAGATCTGGTCAACTTTTTGAAGTGGGGAATCATTCAGGTTATAAGTGTGCTCAAATACCGAATTTTTTCTTGAGAAGCTTATAACGTAACACTTTCCAACATTAGATAAAGCCTGTTATCCTTACACCATTTCAATAGTGAACTTATTTTGGCTTGCAGAAAAATAGCCTCGGAATCGGAATTGACGGTGTGGTATATTTTGAGGTCGTCAGCATACAGAAGATAAGGTACGTTACTTAAAATTTCAGACAAGTCAGAAATAAAGATGTTGAATAAAAGGGGACCCAGGTGGCTACCTTGTGGCACTCCAGAAGAGGGAATAATTTCTCTTGAAAAAGTGCCCTGGAATTTTACAAACTGTGTTCGATTATTTAGGTATGATGCTATCCAACTCAGTGAGGACTCAGAGATGCCGAACTTCAGAAGTTTGGAGATCAAAATTCCATGATCGAGTCGATCAAAAGCGTGGTTCTGGTTAGCTTTTTCCATTTCGCAGAAAATAGTTGAGGTAAGAAGCATTAGGTTAGTGGTAGTTGATCGAACTTTGCGAAAATCATGCTGCTGTTCGTTTAAACGTGGTTCAACCAACGTGGAAAGGATAGTATCGTAATACCTTTCTAGTTTGTTATAGTTCACTCATAGCCACTTTTGAAAATCGGAGTCAAATGAGAAGACTTCTAGACAGTTGGAAAAGCCCCTCGTGATAAAGCTGCGTTGAATAGAATAAACAGAGGAGAAGAGATTCAATGCATACACTCAAAAATAAATATCCGTGGAAGGGAGTCAGGTCCTGGTCCCTTGTTAATATCAAATTCTTTAATAGAGTTTACGATATCTTCACATGACAGACTAATTTCATCAACGAATGGTGCTGTCGTTGAATGGCAAATTGGTATGCTAGAAGAATTGGTGGCCGGGTGGAAAACCTCATGGAAATGCTCGGCAAAAAGGCCGCATATAATTTGAAGGCAAATTGAATTGCTATCACCCTAATACATTGATGTTGGAAATCCTGTGGATTTTCGCTTGGTTTTTACAAAATTGAAAAATTCTTTGGGAATACGAATAATATTTTCCCCGGTTGAATTGATGTATTGATCAAATATGCTTCGCGAGATCTTGTAGTGAACTCCATAGCCAGCACATCATATTTAATCTTAAGGCTAGTGTCAAAGCAGTTATCTCTCATTAATTTATAGAGCTTGTTCCTTTGATTCCGCAGATGTCAAAGGTTGCGATCAAGCTTGGGCTCGGAAACTTTGGGTTTTTTCTTTATTTTAGGAACATGAGTTTCAATACATTCGAAGAGTGTTTTATAGAATGAAGAGACTTGAAAGATAGTTCGAATCAATATTGGTAAGATAAAGTTTAATGCTATTATAATCAGCATTTAAGAAATCCAATGCAATACAGTCATTGTATGTTCGGGAAAAAGTTACATCAGATATGGGAAGTTCAACTGAAGAAGCGAAATGGCTTCGTGTGTTAGAGAAAAGGTTCTCTTTGTCATTGGTTGGACTTACCACAACATCGTCGTAAGCATTGGTAGATCCAACCAGTTTCCGTTTTGGTCGGGAGTCAGTGATACTTGTTGTAAGTCATTATCATTAAAGGCATTGATTAGATTAAGATCGATGGTATTTGAGAGGTTTACTGGTAGAAGATGGTTATCAGTTTCATCAGGAGTAAAAGATAAATAAGGGCAGTTAAATCTCCCAAAATTATAATTTGATCATGTTTCTATACAGATGCAGCAATAGAATTTATAATTTCACATATCTTCTCGTAGGAGGTTTCGTCAGATTTTGATGGAATGTAAAATACCCGTATCTATAAAAACCACTTGCCTTAGCGTATTCGAACCACCTTATGTTCAAAAGTTTTATAGGAGGTAGTATCATAGTTTTCAGAGGCCATCGAATTTTTGATCGTAATCAACACTCCGCCACCTTTGGTTAGGCCTGTGGATGAGTAGTCACGATCAGCTCTATAAATGGTGCAGCTACTGTCTAGAATTTCTTCGGCTATGTAACCATCATGTAGCCAGGTTTCGGTGAACGTTAATACATTAAAACGGCAGGTCTTAGCATCAAGATATAATTTATTTATTTTCCCTCTCATAGCGCTTCAATTGTGGTAAAAGAGTTTAGTAACATTCAATGGTAAGTTAGTATTAGGAATGATATTTTTTAAACTCTTCTCTTGCTTTTGGAGCAAAGAGACATGCTTAGATCTCACATGCAAAGCGTATATTTCCAGATCAGTTTTTACTTGGTCAGCAGAAAGTTCGAGCAGCTCGTAATATTTTACAAACAGATGGCGTAATGGCTCAATCTCAATAGGCAGGCCTTCTTGCTGAATTTGTACTTTGAGATTAATTTTGGTTTTACCATCGAAACAGGTTGATTCCGGCGCTTTGTGCATGTGAGCAAGATAAAGTCGAATGCAGTCAAACAATTTGTGGTCCCTAAGTCTAGAAAGTAGATATCTACTCTCAAGATTATCCTTCATATCTGTAGCCAACTTCACAGGAGGTGAGTTTAGTGGGTCTAGGTGATTAACATTGGAAGTAAAGATCGGAGTGTCTGAAACTGGCGGAACAAGGATTATACCCTCAGAAGACAGAGCCAACGTATCACCACGGACAAAATTTAAGTAAGGTGTTAGTGTAGTTAATTGTACAGAAGTTTTTTGGGAGAGACTATTAACAGGTGCAATTATCGGTTCAATCAGAGAAGAATTTTGCATCTCATTACTCTGAGTGGTCTGAGTTTCAGTGGAAACTGGTCTCTCCAAGTGTCTATCATTTAAAGAGAAAGTCGACGTCTGAGAATAAGACTGAATCATATCAGAAGAGTAAGTCCTTGGTGACGAGCCAACTACATTGGATTTTGAAGATCTTCTGCTTCTCATTGAATTTTGAATGCATTTTTCATCGGTTTTTAACAATTTCTGAAAATCACCTTTATTTTTATTTTGATCAATCGTCTTGCCCTTAGTGAATTAAGATTTGGATTTCTATTTCCTAAAAGTCATTCCATTCCAGTTCTGGCACTTGTTATCCTCTTGTGTATCGATGAACATCCAGGCATATCGTGCAGGAATAGATACTTTGAAGAATTTGTACTTACGGTGCACCAACTCTACAGAACAGTTTTCAAGTAAGAGCTCAAATTTGAGAAGCTTCCTCATCTGACTTTGAAGCTCCTTTGATGAAAAATACTTGGTATTCAGGATTTTTCCGGTGTGATTCAGGCATTATTTTCAGATGTTGGGAATTCGTCATTTTAATTTTCTCGATCCACCTGTTCCATTCCTCTTCCGACCAGGGAGTGCCAAATTGGATAATGTTATTTGTACACCAAACAGGAGATTCGCCGACTGCATATTTGCGACAGGGGTTATTTTCTTCATGGGATATGTAGAAGCATCCTTCACTTCTTTGCGGCTAGAGTTGACCATTGCTGCTTGCTTAAATTCTGTGAGTATCAGCTCGTTATTTTATGATGGCGTTGAATTTACTTTAGAGCTAATTTTTTCAAGCAAATTTTTTTCCATACTATTAATGGCTCTTAGCAGTTGTTCCTCCAAAATTTTCGGTAGTTCTGAATTTTGTTTGGAAATTTTGCTATCGATATCAGAAACCATTTTTTCCAAATCACGCAGGCGAGTACCGGTAGTGCTTTATGACAAGGGAGCCGATGCATTAAATGGATAATTAATCGGGCCATCATTCACTGCTAAAGCATCTTTCAATTCTTCCAGCTTACTTTCAATTTGGCTCGTCTTGCAACAATTATCTGTAATTGAAATAAGCGCACTCTTTAGTTCTCAAGCATTTTTTCGGTTTTGTTAGAACTGATACTGGAGTTTTTTTTTATGTTGAGGCCAATCCATCAATGCAATTTGCCAGTTCTGCAAAACTTTCGTCATTAGACCTAGTCTGCGCTTGTTGCTTATAAAGAAGCTGGTCACTACGCGATTCTGAATAAATGCACTAAAACAATTTACTGCGTCATGGATATTCACTGGTACACTTAGTAAAATTGTTATGGTTGCACATTCATACCAGTTAAAATTAATAAGGGCACTTCAAAAATATATGAACATAAATCACAAAGTTAGCAAAACAGTTTATTATTGATTAAAAATTCGATAAATAACCACATTTATCGAATTTCATATCAACTGGTTTATTGTAAAAGGTCCTTAACAGCACCAGGGTAATTGAGTGATCTGACATTCGAGGATCTAGTGCCATAGTCCTTTTTCCGATCAGAGAATGTTGCCGTGAGTCTAATCCATTCCGAGGTCTGTCTGTAGGTTTTGAAATATTTTAGGGTTTTCCAGGGACGTGGAGTTAGCTCGTCACCCAAACTCTATTTGGGCGGTCATTTAGTTATAGTGGCCATAAATTTCAGCTTTTTTTTCGAATTTTTCAATCTTACAGTTACACAATACATTTAGTAGATTTTGCCATTATTTTCTTCTAAATTCATATTTTGCGTCGGACTTTGCTTCAACTTGATTTATACTAATAGCGTGAAATTCTTCTAATCGTCATACTCAGCCAAAAAATTCTAATTTAAAAAAAATACATAATAAACTTCATGAAAATAAGCGTTCACTGCGCCTCTGTATTTAAAGACGCTTCACTAAAATTTTGCTAGGTGATCTTTTCTTCTTAGCAAACAATTGTCCAGACTGATGTGTGTGATAATTCATGTAAGCTAATGATTAAATTGCACGTGCTTGCTTTCTTTAAATGGGATTTTAATTTCAACGACCCGTTAGAATTCTTGCAATCCTTGGCAATTGTGTTCGACAAATACATTGTATAGATGGTGCGAACCGTTTTGTAATCTTAAAATTATCGCATTTAATTGCTCAAGATGTGCTTACTCATTTATAAACCAAGTTCCCTATGTTGCAGAGTTTTATTATGAAATTCAAGCGGAACTGTACTTATCATCTGAAGTTTCAGGCCTCCCTACTCCACAACAACGAGCGCTTGTCGAAGAAATGGGTAAACATCCTTTTTAACACCCCACTAAAATCGCGTCCTGTCTGTCCGTCCGTCCGTCCGTCCGTCCACCCGTCCGTGTGTCACACCACTTTTTCTCGCAAACTACATAAGCTAGAAACATAAGATTTTGTAAGTAGGTGCGAAGTGACGCCCTCTTCAAAGTTTCACCATGAAAAGAAATTTATAAGTTATTTACAGTCTCCCCATATAGGGGAGTTGCCCCTGAAAAAAAATTTTCATCGCATGTAGGCAATACGGGTATCAAATTAAAGGTCTTAATGATAACTTTTCAAAACAGGTCTTAAACCAACAAGTTTTGTTTTGAGGGATGCAGGGGGAAGGGGAAATGTACGAAAATTTTATGTTCCCCCCCCCCGCGATTGGACACCTTTCACCCGAAAAGTCTGAAAAAAATCACAGAGGTTTGACTTTAGGAGTACCATGGCAACAAATACCTAAAAATCGAAATTCAATCAACTTTGTTAATAAGAGTACATTTTATCAATTTAACATTTTTGCCTATAAAATCAAGATGGGACCCTTAAGATTCTCAAAACCTCCAATTTAAGTTATCTAAAAGTAATGGTATGTGTCCTGAAAATTTCACAATAATTGAATAACAAGCAGCTAAGTTACAGCTGATTGAATATTTAACAATTACAACATTAACACGTGACACTAGGGAGATACACGTTCGCAACGGACCTCGACACTACAAATATGTAGGAATTTTAATAAAATTTTTAGAAATGGTTTGTAATGTTGATGTGTTATTATGACTAATCAAGCGACGGGGTCAAAACACTTGAAACAAAATGGCGGCGAGTTTGAAATCATACTAACCATAATAATTTTTCGAACTCAATTAATGGAATCTGTATATTAGTCAAGTATTGATATGCAGAATATATTGTTTGATTTACTAATTGTTTTACAAATGCTTCTGGCAGGAGCAGTTTCCTGCTACTTCAACTTGTATTTGTTTATTTTTTTTTATTTTTGTAATCTATCCATACTATTTCTAAGTTGAAAGTAATGGACGATTTATTGCTGAAAGATATTGACGACTATAAATTTGTGAAATTTTTAATGATTTATTACATATACAATTGCGAAACATTTAATAATTTATTGAACGTATCTGAGTACATTTACAAAATATTCAATAATTTATTGAACTTATACATTTACGTAATATTTAATAATTTATAGAACTTATAGATTTGAGAAGTATTTAATAGTTTATTGAAATTATACATTTGCGAAAGATTTACTAATTCATTGAAATTATTTATTTGCAAAATGTTTACTAATTTATCAAGCGCCTGAAATTGAAACAATTGAATTAGAAATCAATCCACACCCGATATGGGCCAAGGCATCGTATTTGGATTCTTTTTCCGGTTGGAAGGGGTGCTTGGGGGCACCGCTATAATCTGGATGCTCCACTCTTATTTGTGAACCGGGACCGTCCTTCGCAAAGATAAAATCGCCTTGCGTCTCGCACGGGTGGTTAACCATGCATTTGTCATCGCATTTCCGTCGTAATCCCTTTCGGTTTGTTATCTAGGGCTTGACGCCTATGGAGTTACTCATTCCGCGTAATATTTGCTGACTCTGGTCACTTGTGTAAATTGTGAGCGTGAAATTTTGTAGTAGAAACCTGCGCTGGCAGAAAGAACCCGCCCCATGACACCGTAATACTAGCTACCAGCACGTTTACGCGTCACCAGGTAAGGCTGGTACCAGCTTAGCAGTAATTCTTCGCTCACTGCAGAAGCAGACCACCGCTGCAGTCCTGTATGGACAGCACTCTAACAATCATATAAACATTTCAAATTTTGTTTTGTTTTAGCACTACTGCCTCTATTGGGCCTTCACTTAAAGATAGTTAGAACGTATCATTATTTTGATCAAATGTATCGGCACTCGAGGAAGTCATATGGTTAGCACTATGCTTTGGCCGTGTGTCCAGCCACTCGCCTGTGATACGTCCTAATTTTATATTAAGCCACCACGAATCATAGCTGAATGGTTTTATAGTTTGATTCTTGCTATTATGTTACCATCTAGGGCATGACACCCCAAGCCAGGTTTTGGCCTCCAGGATTAATCTCCTCCAGTTATCACGGCTTCACGACCTTGTCCGCCAGTTGTTTACTTCCAACAAGGATCTGCTGTCAGCTTCTAGCGTGTTTTCCCATTGAGTACTCAGTCTTTCCGCTGAACATTTACCTTGTGCTCTACCCGTTAATGCTCTTTCTTCCATTCTTTCTAGATGACCCGCCCATTGCAATTTACCTAGCTTTATGCAATATAAGACAGATGGATTGTCAAATGGTTTATGCAACTCGTCGTTTTAGCGAAGTATGACTTTGTTCATGTTATTACAATATATTATAGTTTCGGCAAAAAATGGCTTTAAATTATGGACAAACGTAAAACAGCTATAGTTCACAAAATAAAGTTGTTAGAATCTTTGCTACGAAGACAAAGGTTCCTGGTTCGAATCGCGTTAGTGACAATGTGGTTTATTTTGAGTGACTCTATCAACCTAATCAATTCTGAGAAGTACTGGTCAATCAGAACGTATCACAGATGGATGGACATAATGATAAGCGTTTTATTTACCATATCACTTTCTCTTATGCCGATGAAATCGAGATAATGAGGTACTCTCATCTTTGAATGCGATGGTAGTGTTAAAAAAACAACAAATCTGCTGAACGACTAGTGCAAAGTCCTTGAAGGAAGGAAAATTAACTGGAAATCAAAAGCAAAATTTTATTCAGACAAATACGCATATAGATTGTAGAAAAACAACCAATTTGATGTATACTTTTCTTCTTGATCTTATTTATAAAATACAAAACCTTATTTGTCTCAAGAATTTCTGGAAACAACAAAACAATAAATTTGAATTCAACCCAAGACAAAACATGGTTCTGGGTTGTCATCATTAAGTAGCAGTAAAGCGAAGCCACTTTACAAAAAGATGCAATTCTGAGAGTATGTCTAGGTAAGAAAGTATTTATATTCTGTTTCACAAAACAGATGAAGTTGCCATTGCATGCTCAGGAAATTGAAACGCTTTTCTGGATTATTCTCATAGCTTTAAGCTATTCTTATATGCAAGGCTGTAGATTGCAATTTTATAAACAAAAATTTATATTCAACGAAATTGTACACAATACGCGTGACACTGATGCAACATTACTAAACAGATTGTCCTAGCTGACAGGATTCACTTGGCACTGTCACCTTTTTAAAAGGCGTTCATCCTGTATACACAACAGCAGTGGCACGAGAAGCAAAATAATGTTGTTATCTGAGACGAATAACTAGGTGTAAATTGAAGGGGATGATAAGATTTGCTAGATTCGAGTTGAAGAAGCAAAAAGGCACAACAAGCAGCAACAAGGACTGAAACTTTAGCTTTTCAAAGGAATCCAGCTAGTAATGAATGGAATGGGATGCAGTGTGATGTGACATTATCTTTTCCCTCCCCCGGTTGGCCGCACGTTGAACGCATAGAATGGTCGTGAAGTGATATCTGTGTCTCCTTCAAGAGATCCCCAGGAATGAGCTAGATTGGGTTAGGGATGGTACGTAATTGACTTTGGGATTTTTCGAGATACATGAACGACATTCATTCTCGCAGGTTGTTTGTTTTTCCCTCAACATTTTGCTTCTGTTGTACATTAGTTTACTTTATCTTTTTATCTTCTTATGATTCGTTGTTTGTTTTAGATGTTTTCCTTTATCTCATTATGATTTTCTGATGAAATGATAATTTCAAGGAGGTGTCAAGTAGACGGCACTATAAAACAGCATCGTCTTTGCTTTGACGATGATGGACATAATCAAATTTCGTAGACGAAATTCGTTTGAATTATTTAAAACTGATGCTTTTTAAATCGAAGATTGGCCAAGTTTTATATAGATTTTTAATTGAATTTTGGTAAACACCTGTATTAAAGAGGAACTGACTTTTGGAATATACTCGAGTACCTACATGACATGAAAATTACGATGATTATTCTTTTGTAAAGAACTCATATATTTGGTTTTGTTTTATTGTTTGAAGCTGAAATATTTTCATTAAGAATTTTTAATTTCATTGAAAAGACACCTACACTCTAACAAGAAGCAATTGTAAGGATCAAATTTTAAATGAAATAAGCTTTTAGGAAAGAAAAGAAAAACAACAAAACTAAACAAATTTTAAAATATCAGTGCACTCAATGTTGGAATATTTCAATTTTCCCAATTTACAAAAACCAATCCTTTCTAAACATTACCAATCCTGTCTGTAAATAAGCAAATGAAATCTATTTTGGTTCAAGAGTATTCTTTTGTTTGATTAGGATTTTTGTTTGAACAAGTGTGCATGGATTGTATGCGCACAATCAATTAGTTAGGATGTGAAACTACGCAGTGTGGCTGCTAAAACTTTGCACATGTGTATAGTTTTTAGTAAGTTAGGAAAAGATTGTGTGATTGTTAAAACGCACCTGAAATATATAACATAGAAAGATACTCGTACAATTCATTTTTTTTATCAAAAAGGAATTTCGAAACCCATATTGCAATAGGTTATGGGCCCAGGTTACGCCGTGAATAAGTTTCGTTTTTGTGAAGTGATTTTAAAAGACAAAAGAAAGATAGTGACGAAAAGTATTTTTGAAGTTTTTTAAAAATAATAAAACTAAGTCATGGAACGTGTCAGTGCAAAAAGGAATATTAAACCCTTTGTTTGGGAAAAATATAGTGTATGGAAATTCCGAATTCGTGCCTTGTTAACTGAACTAAATGCAATTCAAGGGCTAGATAGTGAAGTCCCGGAAAAAAACCGAAAATAAAGGTTTATTATAGAATATTTAAGTGATTCCTCTTTGAGTTTTGCAAAAGAAGAAAACACAGCAAAACAAATAATTAGAAATTTGAACGCGATATACGAACGAAACAGTGTTGCAACCCAATCGGCGTAAAGGAACAAGTTTATTTCTTTGAAATTAGACGAGACATTTTAATGATTTTAACGATATAATTCGTGATATGTTGCCAGCTGGTGCTAAGCTAAATGAAAGTGACAAAGTTGCACATTTGCTTCTGTCGTTACCAAATTCGTATGATGGATTGATAACTGCGATAGAGATTTTATCGCATGATTGTTTAAGTCTGGCTTTCGTTAAACTACGATTTTTGGACCAAACTAACTAATGAACAAGTGCTCCAGGTTGAAAAGGTGTTAGATAAAAAAAAAACTATTTTAAAGAGAGAAGTGTTATGAATAGAAGTGATAAGTTCAAGAGGCCTAATAGTAATAAATTCAATAATCTAAAATTTGATAAAAATACAAAGAAAACGAAGTGTCATCATTGTGGAAGGAAAAGACACATTAAAAAGGACAGTTTTTATTATAAAAACTCTAAACCTGAGTTTGGTAAAAGAAGTGAAACCGTTAATAAGACTAGCGAATCGTCAGCAAAGAATGTCTACGCTTTGGGATGCGCATTTTTGATTGGTGGTGAATACGAGCGTGATAACGTGAAAAATCAAATAAAATTTTTGTTAGACTCTGGTGCATCCGATCATATAATCAATAGAGACGATTTAGCCAAAGGTCTTAAGCATCTTCAACATCCGCTAAAATTATCAGTGGCAAAGGCTTGATCATTTATAACAGTCATCAGAAGAGGCAAGCTAAACGTAACCAATAATATGGGGATACAAGGAGGATAAGAAGATAGATTGTACTGTCCGGAAGTTCCATACAATTTGTTGTCGGTGACAAAAATGCAAGTAGCTGACATGACGATAAATTTCAATTATAAAGGAGTTGTTTTTCAAAAAGGTGGTTAGACCATGATGACAGGTGAGCGTTTCGATAATATTGTTACATGTACAAATAATTCTGCGAGCTACTGTCGTTTTCACAGCAATTAAGAACATCCACAAAATGAATTTACTCGAAACCACGAGAACCCACCAAGCATGATCAACATCTGAAAGTGAGTCACTGCTCCATTCATTACGCTGCTGGAATGTTCCCGCTAATTCACCAATGTACGAGAACTGAGTTGAATGATTAGAGACCCTATACAAAGGCGAGCTAAATTAATGGGGGATCATTCATTAGAAGCGCGATAATAAACAAATGCGAAAGTGTGGAGTGAGAATTGATCGAGTAATAGTAAAGTGATTTTCGTTGATTGTGAAGTGATTTTTAGTGGACAGTTGAATCACAAATTTATAGACCAAGTGAAAATAAAATTAGTGAAAGTGTTAAATTAATTATTGTGCATTTCGCGTAAATAAACTCTATGAACTTAATTAAAAAGACAGTGCGTTTTCACTTTCCTAGAACATTAAAATTATTTGCCGCGAACCAAAGCACGCGACAATATTTTGAAATTAAATTTTGAAGTTGGAATTTATGAGGCAAAAAACATTGACAGAGTTTTTAATGCTACAAAATTAAATTATGGCCTTTGGCATCAACGTTTAGGACATATAGGCAAGCAAAAGTTTATGGAATTGAAGAATAAACAAATGGTGTGTGATTTAGATTAAATTAGTAATATTAGTCTAAATAATAACTTATGTGAAGCTTGTATTATAGGTAAACAAGCAAAACTACCATTTAACAAAGAAAAAGACAAAAGTCACGTAAAAAGACCTTTGTTTATTGTTCATTCAGATGTTTGCGGTCCAATCTCTCCTCCGGCTATAAATAACACAAATTATTTTGTAATTTTTATTGATGAGTATACACATTATTGTGTGTCATATACTCTTACACACAAATCCGAAGTTTTTCTTATTTTTAAAGGCTTTGTGGCAAAAAGTGAAACACATTTTAATTTGAAAGTAGAAAATTCATACAGTGATAATTCAGGAGAATATATATCTAACCAAATGAAGGTCTATTGTTTTAAAAAAGTTATAACTTAACACTTAACGGTTCCGCGAACACCACAGTTAAATGGTGTTTCGGAACGGATGGTAAGGACTATAACCGAAAAAGCTCGATCCATGATAATGAGTGCTAGTATGGATAAAGTTTTTTGGGGTGATGCAGTTCTCACTGCTACTTATTTAATAAACATTACTCCAACTAGGTCCCTTAAACAATCCAAGACACCGTATGAATTGTGGCATGGTAAAAAGCCACAAATTAAATATTTGAAGGTGTTTGGTTCTGCAAATTTTGTACATAATATAACCAATAGAACAAAGTTTGATGATAAGTCTTGGAAGGGAATATTGGTTGGATACGAGCATAATGGTTATAGAGGATGGGATGTTGACAGAGAAAAGTATGCAATATTAAGAGATGTTATTGTTGATGAACTTGATTTTATAAGATCAAGACATATTGCAAACCCTAAAGGAGTTAATAAAAGAAACTCTGAAAGTAAAACTGATATTTCTGACAAAAAGTCAAAACAGTGCAAGGTTAAACATCTGAAAATATGTCAGATAAAAATAATGTGCAAGTAGAAACTGATTCCCTGAGTGTTCAGGAAAAGTCAGTAGTTGACTGTGAAAAATCTGATAATAATAAATCAGATGTGACAGATCCTAAAAGTAAAAGAAGGCAAAATGAAACTTCTATAAATGAGAACAATAGTCTGGACTCATTTGATAGAGAAGTAATATTTCCCAATGAACTAAGAAGAAGTGATCGCATTAAGTGTAAGCTGTTGGTGAATTATGATGAAAATAATATAAATAATGATTTTATTTTATGGGCTCAATCACTAGTTTGTAAAATTTTGACTTCATATAATCAAATTGAAGAAAGTGATGACAGAGATAAATGGGAGGCAGCAATCAGGGAAATACTAAGTTCTCTTTCAATTAACAAAACTTGGATTTTAGTACCAAGACCAAAAAATAAAAATTTTGCTGATTGCAAATGGATTTTTACAATTAAAAATGATGAGACTGGAAACCCGTTAAGATATGAGGCACGTCTTGTTGCAAGAGGTTTCAGTCAGCAATATATGGTGGATTATAATGAGACTTTTGCACCTGTTGCAAGAATTTCTAGTTTAGGATTTCTTATTGCATTTAAAAATCAATTTAATCTGCTGATACATCATATGGATGCTAGGACAGCTTTCTTAAATGGCAAATTGAAAGAGGAAATTTACATGAAGGCTCCACAAGGCATACCGTTAAAGAGAATTTATTTTGTAAACTGAATAAATCACTTTATGGTTTAAAACTGGCAGGTAGAAGCTGGTTTGAGGAGTTTGATACTACGTTAAAAGGAATAGGTTTTCTTAGTTCACCTGTTGATAGGTGTATTTATATTCTAGATAGGAAGAATATTTTGAAAAATATATACGTTGTTCTTTATGTGGACGATCTTGTGATTGTGACTGCTGATCTTGATACATTAAACAATTTCAAATCTTATTTAATGAATAAATTTTCATTGGTTGATTTGATAGAGATAAAGTTATTTTTGGGAACTAAAGTCGCTAAGAAAGGTAAAGAAATCATTTTGGACCAAACTGCGTATATAGAAACAATTCTGAAGAAATTCAATATGTATGAGTGTAAGGCAGTGGCTACTCCACTTGAAAGTAAATTAAACTATGAGGCTCTTAGTTTAGAAGAATATTACGATGCACCTTGCAGAAATTTAATCGGATGTTTAATGTATGTAATGGTGTGTACAAGACCTGACTTGAGTGTAGCTGTAAATATTTTGAGCAGATACACAAATAACAATGATCAAGAATTATGGGAAACTTGAAGAGAGTATTAAGATATTTAAAGGGTCCACTAACATTAAATTAACATATACGAGAAATAGATATACCGCCGTTTGAAGCCTTTCGATATCAAATTTTTGTGGCGGGCTGGTCTTCGCTGAATATGCCTTTGACGTACGACATCGATAGTTTAATTTAATCAGGTAAAGATCTGAGTTAAAATTGGCCCCTCGGTATGCAGGACGTCAAGTATGCTCGAGGCACAACGTTGTTGGATCAGAACATGATCGATCTGGTTTTGTGTGTTGCCATCCGGTGATATCCAGGTCATTTTATGAATGCGTCGATGTGGGAACAAAGTCGAACGTATGACTAGATTTTTGCTACATTCAAAGTCAATCAGGCGCTGGCCGTTGTCATTTGTTTCATCGTGGAGGCTTTATCCTCCAGTCGTTCCCCGATGAGAGAGCTAATTGCCAACGTTAGCGTTACAATCACCCAGAATAATTTTTGTGTCGTTTCTGGGCAATGGGTTGACCTGTCTTTCCAGGTGATTGTAAAACGATTCCTTCGTTTCTTCGTATTTTTCTTCAGTCGGGGTGCAAACATTAATCAGCCAGATTTAGAAGAATTTTGCTTATATGCGGATCGCACACAACCGTTCGTTGACTGCCTTAAATCAATAACGTGCGATTTGAACTCCCTATCCCTAATGAAGGCCACTCCAAATTCTCGTTTTCCAGTAGGCTTCCCACTTTTAAATATTGTGTGCGATCTCATGTCTTGAATGTTGTTTTCAGTTCAATTCGTTTCCTGGACTGCCAGTATTTTTAATTGATATTGACTGGCCTGTTGTAAAAGATCCTTAACAGCGCCAGAGTAATTGAGTGATCTGACATTCCAGGATCCAATGCGCTAGTCCTGTTTTCGTTTGCGAGGTCGTTGCCGTGAGTCCAATCCACTCCGAGGCCTATCTGCAGGTTTCGAAACAATTAAAGATTTTCCAGGTAGGGGGAGTTAGCCCGTCACCCAACCTCCATTCCGGCGGCATGGTTATTACGTCGATTCCGCTATCAGGCACGGAAGATTCGCCTTCACAAAGGAGGTGTACGTCCTCACAAAGGAGGTGTAAGCAGGATTTGGTAGCAGAGCTGTAGATGTATTTACAGTTATGACATTTAATGTTACATTATTGGGGAACCAGTAAACCCAATGTGCGCCCCGAGAGCATTTACTACCATCTAGTTTGTGATGAGGAATCATGAAAGCTATGGGTTGGGGAACAAGGGGTGCCCTCCTCCTTTCCCAAACGGGCTTGGGACCGTCTATGGCGGAGTTAAAATTTTATTAGGTTTAAATTTCACGGATTGGTTTTTGAGGGGCGGTGTTGGAATATTTTAACATTCAAAATTTACAAAAAACCAATCCTTTCTAAACATTACCAATCCTGTCTGTAAATAAGCAAATGAAATCTATTTTGATTCAAGAGTATTCTTTTGTTTGATTAGGATTTTTGTTTGAACAAGTGTGCATGGATTGTATGCGCACAATCAATTAGTTAGGATGTGAAACTACGCAGTGTGGCTGCTAGAACTTTGCACATGCGTATAGTTTTTAGTAAGTTAGGAAAATATTGTGTGATCGTTAAGACGCTCCTGAAGTATATAACATAGAAATATGCGATTTGTTTTTTTTTATCAAAAAGGAGTTTCAAAACTCATATTGCAATACTCAAATGCCGCATATTTCAGACTTGACCAATCATTTGAAAGAAGTGAAATAGGATCTCCTGTTATTAAGTAGCAAGCAAATTAAACCTAATAGACGACGTAAAATATCTGCACTCTCGCATATGCAGTGAATTGAAATTCTGATGGTTAACTCATCCACCTCAAGTTGATCATCGAATACCTTTCTGATTGGCATGAGTCATTGAGATAAATCTCGAAGACGAAGAAAATTCCGCGAAAGACCCCAAAAATTTAACTCACATCCAGATGAAATTGATGTTTAACCCGAAGTAGGGAGGAAACAATAAGACAGTTTTTACATAAGTACCCATTGCTTAATACTTCTGTTTTTTTTTTAATTTTGAGAATAGGTCGCTACTTTCTGCTGCAAACAATTCTTCCCTGCTAGTAAGCGTTCCTAGCTAACCATTTCTAAAAATTGTTAGTATAAGTAAGCTTGTTGACATAGACAAGTATCTTGATATAGCCACATAAAAGAAATCCAATGGCGTAAGATCGCAGGAACGAGGTGGCCGTTCGACGGGACCATTTCTCGAGGTAACACGTTCACAAATTTGCCTTTCAATAAATCAATTGTGAGGCGTGCTATTCGGTAAGCGGCATCGTCTTGTTGAAACCTCATATCGTTTATCAAGACCATTGACGGGGACATGACGGTCGTTTTCATCCACGAAAAAAACGGCCCAATGACACCTCCGACATGATAAACCGCACCAAACAATATTTTTTGCTCATGCAACGGTATCTCAAGAAGCTTGCATAGGTTTGTTGCTGACCAATAATGCATATTTTGTTTATTAACAGATACATTGAGCCAGAAATGAGCTGCACTGCCAAAGATAATTTTTCGATGAATTTCTTCATTTTCATCAAGCTTTGCCAGAGCCCAATTGGAGCAGTTTCGGCATTACGAATAATCAAGTGGCTTTATTTTTAAGTCCATTTGATGTTGTAACCATGCAGACCAAGATCTTTTCGCAAATAACTCACAGTGTCGTTTGAGTGATACCCAATTCTTGAGAACGACGTAAAATTGACTAATTTGGCTCATTTTGAATTGGTGCACTTACGACTGCGATATATCCTTTGCTTTGAGTAGTGCGGCATCTTTTTAGCACCGGAATGTCCAGTAGTGCAAATTTCGACTCGAATTTATCCACTATAGCATGCACAGCCTGTCGGCAGGAGTGATTATTACAGCCGAAAATTGGAGTAAACATTCTTAAAGTTGTGACCACCAGCTCAGAATCTCGGTATTAATTTTTAATAATTTCCAAACTTTGCAACATTATCACCATCAACCAAAATAGCCCAGCTGCTGGTCGTCGTGCAGACGATGGTTACGAGTATGGATCACATACGGAAACATCCATCTGTTATTTGGTCCACGATTACTGTTGTAGCCGCAAATATAATCCCAGAAGGTGAAAAATACAGAGCTCTTTGTGATATCTTCAAACTAGCATCATCAAGACTCGGTCAATAGCGCCAGAATAGGAACCCAAAGCAAACGTTCTACCTCCACAGCTGGTTCAGTGAAACGATGAATTGTTCTTAAACTCCAGTGTGAGACAGCCAACTTGTGTTCCGAGCCCCGACTGACATGCATATGGGTCTACGGATCCAAACTATGGCCCAAAGGCCCGGTACGCATGGGATCTCCCACTATTTCCACAAGCAGGAGATCATCGTATTGAGATGTCTACTCATCAGAATGCCCCAGTACTACTATTACCCAACAATTGACTTGAACATCCAACGTGTTATGTTCCGCTATCTAGGGTGACCCTAATAATATCCAGCTAGAAATTAGTATTGTTGGGCTAAGACAATTCAGCGATCATAGGCTTATTCCTATAAAGAATTGAAAATATGGCTCCACAAATCCAGGAGGAGACGTGTGACCGTTAGTCAGTTGCGCACAAATACTATTCACCGGAAGAGCCCTGTGATGGTTCTGGCGCTTTGTCGACGCTTTTTCACGAAATGACTGGGAGGAATTAAGACATGCCATACTACGTGAATTGGTTGAGAACGATGTAATATTCAAATAGAGATTTCTCAGAAAGGTAAGATGGCGTGAGTAAGGCTAGTACTTTAGGCTAATTTTTCAATAGGATTCCTCGTTCAGGTTGCTTCCTTCTATTAAAATATTTACTTGTGTTGTTAATCGCTGAAAGTAGTGCATTGTTTTTAACTCCTTTGCTGAAGCATGGTGTACATGTATGTTATGACTTGGATCAAAAACCAATTTTTTAGATAGCTCCGGCAGATTGCCTCCAAGTAAAAACTCAGAATCTCTGAATTGGACATAATAAGCCACAAAGGGCTTCGTAATAGTCATCCAATGTCTTGTGAGATATTGGATGACTATTACAAAGCCCGGCTTATTAGAACGTTCAACTAACCTCGTGATGATATATTCACAAACTTATCCATCAACACTCAATCTGTCTGGCACTTAGTGAATAACATCCAGCAACTGCAATAAGGTGCAGTTATAGCAACTTTTCCATCCTATACACAAGAAGGCCTGGGAAGCACCACATTATTTTTATATGCCATCGACATTAGAAATAACAAACCAATAAAACAGCATCACTTTTTGGTATCTCAGCCATCGAAAAGCCGCATTATGTGTACCAAGATCGGCCAAATGTTATAACTGAGTGTTACCAAGGAAACACAAAGCACTTGATAACCTCCTGTTACCCTTATCATGTGTGTTACTGTGTCTAGTTGCACCCAAAGTAAATGTGGCTACCATCAAAAATACATCTCCAGCCTCAACCTCAGAGACGACATCTGGCAAAAATCGCTAGAAGAGTTATCCAGAGTCAAAACGATAATCATAATACCAGGAAGGGCGCTCTGTAAATTCATGACGATGCCTTTCGGGTTATAAAATGCACCACACATGATGTTCCATTTGATGGAAAAGTTTTTATAATCTCCTGTTGATTACCGAAACTTTCACCGAAGGAAGTTGCTTCACATATTCGTAAGGTCAGTCTCACCATGAGCATGGGAAAAAGCCGGTTTGTCATGAAAGAAGTCCGTTACTTAGGACACTTTATCGGTAAAGGTATCATCAAGACGGATCCAGTCAAGTCTCACACTATCGATGATTTCCCTCTGCCTGAAATTGTCAAGCAGTTGAGGCACTTTCTAGGAGTATGTAGATGGTATTGAAATTATGCTACGCTGTCATCCCCTCTGACAGACATGCTGCAGAAGAGTAAGTTTTTCAGAAGCAAGCACACCCTTAAAGCATTTGGATAGCTCAAACAAGCTCTGACATTGGCTGCAGTATTGCACACCCCTGATTTCAACAAGCCCTTTTCCATTCATTTTGACGCAGGTTCTAGTGCAATTATCGACTGGTGGGGAAGAACTCCTATAACCTTTATATCAGGCAAAGTAAACTAGACCCAGAGACGTATAGTCCGATCAAGAATGTCTAGCAGCAATAATGACCGTAAAGAAGTTTTGGGTGTACACTGAATGCCATTTCGAAGTCTTTACAGACCATGTTTTGTTATAACGGTTAACGAGCCAGTTAAACTTACACGGCTATCTCACTCGATGGGCAGGGTTTTGATTTCACCATTATGTACCGTAAGGGAACTCAGAATGTAGTACCAGACTTGCTCTCGAGGATGTTTTCACCCGAGAGTGCAGAATTGGTTCAAAATAATGATGACCCACTTGAAGTAGATCATAGCAGCTCAAACTTTAACTTGGTTAGTTATACAGATCTGCAACTGACCATTGTCTCTCAACACCTACAACAATCCAACCTGAAGGTTGTAGAAGGATACAATTGGAAGTTATGGATTCTGAAAAAATTATACCTACTCGTAGCCTGATTTCAAATGGTCATGATCATCATCTCAGTGCACATGGTCACTATGAGTCGACTCTTGAGTGAATACAAAAAAAAAATTTCTTGACAGGGTTGTTTCAACAGATCAAATAATAAATCATCGCTTTTGAAACTTTTAAGAGCATTTAAGCACCCAACCAAGCGCTTCATCCTCTTATGGGGCAGCTAAACGTTCCTGAGCGTATGTTTCAATAACCTATCTAGACCTGCTTGGGCCTTGCCCTCGCTCATCTTTGGGTAATGTTAGTGCAATCATCATCTTGGACCAGGTGTTTAAATTCCCCATGTTGGGGCCAAGCAGAACATTCACGGCCACACCTTTTATTAAATTTTTTGAAAACCGGATTTCCCACACATTCCGGTATTCCAGAGAAACTTAACGTAGATAATGAAGTCCAATTGCGATTCCTGCAATTTAAGGACCTACTGAAGCGGTATGGCATAGTACAGCAACCAGCAACTGTCTCAAATTCAATTCAGCTTAACTGCAATCCGTTACCTGCTGTTAGTTCTTACATACACATGAACCTGAGCAATTGGAATCAAAGATTGTCCAAAACTACGTGCGCATTGCGTTTGTCTTATCACTCGGTGACGGGCGTCCTGCCTTACTTCATCGCTTTTGGTCAACACATAATCTGTCATGGCAGGTCGTAAGAATCTCATGAAAAGGTAATGCCCCTACGTCATCAAATTCACCAAAAGACCAAAACGTCCGGACCTGCCTACGAAACTTGATACAACCTCCGATCCCAACCTTTTGAATACTAAAAAAAAGACGAAGTGTTCCAGTGGAACTTTTGCTCGAGCAACGTGGCTGGACACTTTTATGCAAAGCTGGATAGACGATTTTTGAAAAACAAAGTATTAAAGGTAGATGGACCCGGACGATATCTCTGATGATAGCTGAAATGAATAGTGCAGGGATTAAGTTTTCGTTGGATTATGTGTTACGAGAGGTAAAGTATGCTATGAATAATACTGTTCACAGGAGTACGGGCAGGTGTGTGAGTCAATTATTGTTTGGAGAACAATTTAAAGGGATTACTAATAGATTTTTAAAAGACAAATTGGAAAAAATTGAAGGTAATACAGACGATAGGGATTTGATGAGACTGAGATCGGAAGCTACAAAAAAGATAGAGAAAAGTCAGGATTACAATAAAAGGGGTAAAGATAAGAGCAGAATCGAAAGAGTATATAAGGAGGTAGATTATGTAATGAAAAAAATTATAAGCACTCCAGATGTTTGCAAAAAGTTGGTACCCAAATACAAAGGACCTTATTCAGTGATAAAGGTTCTGCTGAACGATAGATATGTAGTCGCAGATACAGAAAATTTGCAATTAAGTATGATAATTTACATGGGAGTATGGGAAGTGGCGAAAATATAACCTTGGCCAAGCAATAGCATAAATTATTTAAACCATTGGGACGATTGTAAGTCAAGACGGCCGAATTGTGGCAATACTGACAACACAAATGAATGTGTAAATATTGCATTAGGAAACATAAATATGAATATGTAAACCTAGCATTAAGAAAAAACAATCTGGGTAGACAGAGATACGCTCATGTCAAAAGGATTTCGTACTTGATCTAAAACATGTGGGTAAATAGAATGATTTTATTCCAGAAAAACTTTTATGACATGCACAACAAATATATTCTCTATTTTAACCAGCCAACATTTTGTTCCTATATTACTAAAATCTTTGACTGATCTGTATGTTAATGTATTTTGCTTATTCATCTTTTTCCTCTGCCCCCCACGGTGCTGATAAGGCAATTTTAAGACTTGTTTTACAAAGATCTCATTGAGGCCTTTCCGATGACATCCTATTCGACTACCAATCGTGGTAAATTTTTTTTAAAAGGGTCACCTTCCTAAATGGGTAGACCCCCCTTAAATCCCTTGCAAAAATTTTACCGCTGCTGACCTTTCCACAAAGTTTCATGCCTGTAGCTTCTATAGTTTCAGAGAAAAAGTACTGTGACATAAAAACGGACGGACGGACGGACGGACAGACGGACACAGGTCATGATTGCAATAGGATTTTGTATTTTAGTACGAAACTCTAAAAAGAAAGGGACTGCCAGACAGAGCTTAGAACGAATGTGGACAGGACACATTCTTCTTTTTGTTCTTCTAAGCACTGCAGCCCCTTCCGGGCCTTTGCTTTCTGCAAGCAGCGCCTGCAACTGTCTTGGTCCGTTGACCACGTCTTCGAATTCCGAAATCCGAGCAGCGATGTACTGTTCTCCCAACGAATACCTTCTTGGGTATCCGTTGTTCGTCCATACGATTCATGTGTCCAGCCCGTTGCAGCTTCTGCAGTCTTACAATTCTTGAGATCTCCGGTTCGTCAAAAATGTCATAGAGCTCATGGTTGTGTCGAACTCGTCATTGCTCCCCGTCTAGCTTCGCTCTGATTATTCGCCTCAGGACCCGTCGCTCAAAAGCGTTCAATATATTTGCGGATGCTTGGGTTAGGCTCCATGTTTTACACCCATAGCATAACACAGGTCTTATCACAGATTTGTATACTTTGAGCATTGTTTTCCTGTGTATGCAGCTGTCCTTCAAGATCGTCAATACTGAATAGAATATTTTACTTGCGAGCTGTATTCTTCGGCGTATTTCGTCTTTTTCATTGCCGGTTTTCGTTATTTTGGCGCCCAAATACACAAACTCGCTTACATTCTCGATACTGTATTCGCCAAGTGTGATATTTTGTGTAGTTGAGGTATTTTTCCTCGACTGCGTCATGAACTTTGTTTTATTTGCATTGATTTGTACCCTACTAGTTTTTCTTTGCTGTCAAGATTCAGGAAGAGTTCTTTGGCAGTTGTTAATGGCCGTGACAGAATGTTGATGTCATCCGCATAGGCCGCTACCTGGCTCGACTTGTTTGTAATGTACTTTGCATATCGACATGTAGCTTCCGTATGACGTACTCCAGAGCCAAATTGAATAGCAATGGGGTCAGCCCATCTCCCTGCTTTAGTCGATATTTGTGTCAAAGGCATTGGCGAGTTGGTTATTGATGTGGACTTGGGAGGTCGTCGACCTTATTTTCATTTGGTAAGATGGACTAGTTTAGCTGCGATGCCAAAATCAAGCATTATTTGGTACAGCACGTTACGATCAATACTGTCGTATGCTTGCTTGAAGTCAACGAAAATTTGGTGTACGTCTATGTTGAATTCCCAGCATTTCTCAAGTACCTGCTTGACTGTGAACAATTGGTCTGCTGTTGACCTACCCGCCCTAAAACCAAATTGATACTACCCAATAATACTGTTGGCGTATGATCTGATTTTATTTTCTAAGATTTTAAAAAATATTTTGTGCGCCGTACCAAGTAATGATATACCTCTATGATTTTCGCACTGTAGCTTGTCACCTTTTTTGTGGATAGGGAGTATAATTGATTGATTCCACTCTTTTTGCATATGTTCTTGTTGCCAAATGTGCTGGATGACTTTGTGAATAGCTTGATGAACACTACTGCCACCATATTTGATGAGCTCCACTGGAATCTTATCGATGCCCAGAGGTTTATTATTCTTTTAGGCGTTGATGATGGAACAAACTTCATCCAGAGTTAGTGGAGCCAATAGAAGCTCTCCGCAGACATCTATAGGCTCCAATGTTCTGGAGCTGTGCGGAGGATTAAGGAGGTTCTTGAAATATGATGCCCATCTTTCCTTAATCTTGATTTCATCAGCGATTATATTGCCGCTGTCATCACGACAGAGTGTGGTTTTGGGCTGATAACCACATTCCAGGCTTTTCACTACCTTGTATGCTTGTCTTGTGTTATTGCTCGTTAAACTTGCATCTTTACTTCTTAATTGGTCGTCATAGTATTTTATTTTCTTAATCTTACTTATCTTATTCGCTACTCTTCTGAGATTTTCATAGTGTTCTCTCTTTGTCCTGATTTTGCTACCTACGTATTCTTTGTACGACTGATTCTTTTTGTCTAACGCATTCTGGCATTCATCATCGAAACCAATCATTCCTCTTGCGCCAGGCTTGATGTCTGATCATCTGTTCTGCCATAGCCCTGATAGCCGCTTTCACTCCCATCCAGAGCTTGTTGCTCGTCTTTAACGATGCGTCTGATAAGATGGGAGCCAGCTGGTTGTCGAGAGTCTCCATGAAATTTTCGGCCACAGACGCCGTTTGGAGACTTTCCATGTCAAATGTCTGTAGCGGGCTGGTCTTCTCTGAATATGCCTTTGACATACGACATCAGTAGGTAAATTTGATCAAGTAATGATCGGAGTTACAATTGGCTCCTCGGTATTTACGGACGTCAAGTACGCTCGAGGCCCAACGTTGTTGGATCAGAACATGATCGATCTGGTTTTGTGTGTTGCCATCCAGTGATACCCAGGTTATTTTATGAATGCGTTGATGTAAGAAGCAAGTCGAACGTATGACTAGATTTCTGCTACATGCAACGTCAATCAGGTGCTGGCCGTTGTCATTTGTTTCATCTTGGAGGCTTTATCCTCCAGTCATTCCCCGATGAAATAGCTTATTGCCAACCTTAGCGTTGAACTCACCCAGAATAATTTTTGTGTCGTTTGTGGGCAATGAGTCGACCAGTCTTTCCAGGAGATTGTAAAACGATTCCATCGTTTCATCATCCTTTTCTGTGGTCGGGCGCCAGATTTTGAAAAATTTCGCTATCATGCGGATCGCACACAACCGTCTATTGACTGCCTTAAAATCAATAACGCGGGTCATGTCGACATCAACGTCGCCACCACTTCCACCACCAATACCGGACTCATCAATTCCTATTAACATAGATTGGTCAGCATAAGAACCTAAAAGTCAATATTCGAAAGCAACCCAGTTATAAATTTCTCAATCAATGCAATTGCATGTTCTGTAATACAATTGTTAATCATTTGCACAATATTGCTGATCAATACAATTGCACTGATCTATATTAAATACTTTTATGCTGATAACTTAGTTAAGCAATTAATAACACCAAATGTATTATCTAGGTCAAGAAAAGTGTTAAGCTGAAGAATTATACTTCGTAGAGTTAGTCACTAAATTGCATTAATAAAGTTAATACTGAAAATTTAAACTCGAGGTGTTTTTTTTATTAATTGGAATCGAACACCTACAAATGTGGCGCAGTCGGTAAACACTTAATCCAAAGATAAGTGGAAAATTAGAAGTGAATAAAAATAAAAGAACATTTAGTGACTCTCACTATATCATAAGATTAGTGATAAATTTTCCAATCAGTGACTTAGTGATAAAGGCAAACTAACAATCAGTGAATCTCGTCAAACCTTAAGGTTGATGATCGTAGCAGAACTCTTTGTATCTTATTAAAATTAGTGACACATATATACAGATTAATATCATCAGTGAATAAATGGTGCTAAGTTAATACATTGTGATCATTCTACGACATTATAAAAAAAAAAAGAGAGAAGAAAAACAGACACTATTTGATGCACAGCTGATGACAGGGATTGGAGGTGAAACTTGTGTTTGAATGCCAAAAAGTGCAAAACAAGAGTATCCAACGGAAAAATTTACTCCCTACACAAACAGTCTAACAAACATGGCACAACAAGGACCAGGACAAGAAGATCATCAAGGCCCACAGATAACAATTTCTGCAACGGATCTGATGAAAGAAGCTGCTGCAATTCGACCCTTTCACGGTACTAAGGATTATGATTTAGCATCGTTTATCCGCGAAGTCGAGATCATTTTGCCGATGTTTAGCAACAACCCGAACTTGCAACAGTACGTATTTCAACGACATGTTTTAAACAAGATTCAGGGACAAGCTCTGCAGGCAATAAGGACACTAGGATCTAGCATATCTTGGGAACAAGTGAAGCAGGAATTAATCAAGAATTTTGGAGTGCGGGAAAGCTATTACCATCTTCATCATCAGGCGATCAACATGAAGAATAATAATGTAAGTGAATACTATTATAATTTGCGTAATATCTTAGATAATCTTAACACAAAGTTTGAATTCGACACTTCAAAACCCATGCAATTTTCACCTCGGGCAAACGAGGCAGTTATATTAAAAACCTTTTTAAACGGTATATATACAAATCTAGCAAGCATAGTTTACAGTAGAAATGTGGAAAATTTAAGAGAAGCATTTTATTTATTAGAAGAAACTGGACTTGTTAAACATTCTTATCCACGAAGACAGAGACAGACATCTGATAGAAATAAACAATACACAACAAATCTTGACACTCAACATAAAAGTGACAATAATGGCGACATGGGACAGAACCAATATCATAGCGAAAGACCTCTAGATAATAGAATTTCTGAAAATTTGGGAAGATATAAGAATAAGGGAAGTTCTGCCCGATACAGACAAAATAATGGTAATCAGTTTAATGGCAGGCCTTCGGGTTATTTCAGAAACAATGTAACTGAACCTATGGAAGTCGACCACTTACAAAATTCGGAGGAAGTAAATTTTCACTATCCAGCCGAGAAGCAAATTTACCGATAGTTGAGCTTACTATCGGAACAAATAAAATAAAATGCCTTATTGACACCGGTTCAACAACAACATTGTTAAACGAAAATAGTTTACCACAATACAAGCGTTCAAAGTTACCTAAATCACTTTATTTTAACACACTCAGTGGTCAAACTGGAATCGATCAGAAAATAATTACTGAATTACCACTTGAATTCAATGAGGACAACCTCATGAGTTGGAAATTGACCACTTTTAAAAATAAAAATTTTGAAGGTCTAATTGGACAGAATATTTTAAAGCCAATGCAAGCTATAATAAAATTTGAGGAGGAATATTTGGAGATACATAATGTAAGAACTAAATTTATAAATTCATGCCGGTTCAAATATGACGAGGTCCACATGCTAGAAAAATATGATGATAAAAATGTATTACAAAAGTTAAAACGGGACGATATGAATAAAGAAGAACTAGATAACTTAGAAGCTCTAATAAAGAGAAACGAGGACCTATTTTTTCAAGAAGGTCAAAAGTTGACTCATGCTCATGATGTACAGCATGAAATTGTAACAACTACTGATAGACCAGTATATTCGAGAATATACAGATACCCTCAAATTCATGAAGGAGAAATAAATAGGCAAATGAAGGAGATGTTGGACCAGGGAATCATTAGGGAAAGTGTTTCTCCCTATAATTCACCATTTTGGATTGTTCCCAAAAAGGTTGACAATTCTGGTAAGAAAAAGTGGAGAATTGTCATCGATTACAGGAAACTTAATGAAATCACTGTAAGTGACAAATTTCCGATGCCAAACATAGAAAATATTTTGGACAAGCTTGGAAGGGCACAATATTTTACGACCCTGGATCTTGCAAAAGGATTCCACCAGGTTTTGATTAAAGAGGATGACAGAAAGAAAACTGCATTCTCAACTCTTTTAGGTCATTACGAGTTCGTTAGAATGCCGTTTGGACTTAAAAATGCTCCAGCGACATTCCAACGGCTCATTAATTCCGTACTTAGGGAATATATCAATCAAATATGTGTGGTTTATTTAGACGACATATTGATATTTAGCACAACAATAGAAGAACACCTGGAAAGTATACAAAGGATTTTCAACAAATTGAGGGAACACAATCTGAAAATACAAGTGGATAAGTGCAACTTTTTTGCCAGGTCTACGGAGTACCTAGGCCACACCTTAACCAGTGAAGGTGTTAAACCAAACATGAACAAAATTGAAAATATTCAAAATCTGAAACTTCCACAAACAATAAAACAAATCAAGTCATTTCTGGGGATAACGGGCTATTACCGCAAGTTCGTAAAAGATTACGCTAAAGTAGCCCAGGGTTTAACCAAATTCCTCAAAAAGAACGTAAAGATTAACGTAAACGATCCTCAGTACATAGATGCTTTTCAAAAGTTAAAAAGACTTTTGATGGACCCACCTATATTAAGGTATCCGGATTTCAACAAAAAATTCATGGTAGTAACGGATGGAAGTGGCTTTGCAATAGGGGCAGTCTTAACTCAAGATAAACACCCTATAAGTTATGCCAGTAGGACTCTAAACGACCATGAGACAAAATATTCTACAACAGAAAAAGAACTCCTAGCGATCATTTGGGCCGTAAATTATTTTCGACCCTATATTTATGGCAGAACTTTTGATCTTATGACGGATCATCAACCTCTCAAATGGTTACAAGCAAAGCATAAAGGCAAGGATATAAATCCAAGATTGCAGCGATGGTTATTGTAGCTAGGTGAATACGACTTTGAAATCAAATATATAAAAGGAAAAGAGAATAAGGCTGCAGATTTTTTGAGTCGTATTAACGCTGATACGGGAGAAATTAATGTATTAAGTAACAACTTAAACAATCAAGACAACGGTAGCACTATTGCCACAATTCATTCGCAGGAAGAGGAACAAAATGACCACTTTCCTATACTAGACACGGTCGTCAACCGATTTTACACTCAAATAATTCTAACCAAAAACAAAATCAAAGAAATCGATATCATCGACAATAAACGAAAGATATACATCAGCTCTGAGGATATTGAATCGAATTTCATGACTGATATTTTCCGAAGGTTCCTTAAACCAGGCAAAATTGGCATCTATTCGGAGTTATCAGATCATCAATATAATTTAGTCCAACAAAAACTTTTAGAAATTTTTAACGAAAACCTAAAATTCTTCAAATGTTCACAACATGCGAAAGATATGAAATCAGAAGATGAAACCTATAAACAAATTGCAAAATACCACAAAAACGAAACAGGTCATGCTGGTATCAACGAAAACTATGAAGGCTTGAAAAAGCAGATTTACTTTAAAAATTTGAAAAAACTGGTGCAAAAATACATTTATAATTGTGATATTTGCAATCGAGCTAAATATGATAGGAAACCCTTAAAACCTAAATTTCATTTGACTGAAACCCCGAAATCTACTAATGAAATAGTGCATGTCGATGTATACATTAATAAAAAACACAGCTTTCTAACTTTCATCGACAAATTCTCGAAGTTTGTTATAGCCTTATACTTAGAAGACAGAAATAGCGTTACAATTACTGAGAAAATTAGGCAATATTTTTCGATAAAGGATAAACCTAAACGGCTAGTTATGGATAATGAGCTAAATTCAACAAATGTTAAGGACTTCTTAAGGGAAGTAGAGGTCGAAACACACTTTACGAAACCAAATAGTCATACAGGGAATGCAGATATAAACTGCTTTCATAACGCAATAGGGGAAAAGTTAAGAACGTTAAAGGCGCAAAAATCGGAAATGTCTATGCAGGAGAGAATGTTCAAATGTGTTGAGTGGTACAATAAGTCTTATCATTCGACAATAAAAGTTAGACCTTTAGATGTCGAAAGAGGGAAAGTCAATAGTGAGGAGATAGAAAAGTTATTACGAACTAAGAAGGAAAGTAGGATAAATAAATTGAATGAAAGCAGGGAGGACTATGAACAAACTAATGAAGAAGGCTATGTAAAAAACTACAAAGCCTTGAGACATAAAAATGAACCCAAGTACAGAAAGTTAAAATTAGATAACATCCATCCCACTAATATTAAAAGAATAAAAAAATTTTCAGGTGATGTGGATACTCAAAATTATAATGATAGTACTGATACGACCAGCACATCTGACGCTGACGATAGAACAACTGAACAGTAACAATGGTTTTGTTGAGATTAATCAAGCAAACGCTCAAATTATCACGGAATATAACACAATTTTGCATATAATCGATCCCAATGATATCCAAAAATTAATAAACGCTTTGGAAATAAACGTAAATCAGGTTGAACCTATTGAAAACAGACAAATTCTGCAATACGAACTGAATACTATTAGAACTAAAACTCTGACAATTATACCACACAGACATAGACGAGGGCTAATCAACGTCGTAGGAACAGGACTGAAATGGTTATACGGGACTATGGACGACGATGATAGAATTGAAATCGAGGAACATTTACGAATAATAGACGAAAATACACATAACACAATAGAGAATCTGAATAAGAATATGCAAATTAACAATCACTTTAACGAAACGTTTGCTAAATTGAAAGAAATAATCGTATCAGACCGAAATAAACTTTCGGAAAGATTTAATGATATAAAAGCAAATAGCGAGAAAGTATACAAGCAGCTCATATTCTTAGATATTATGTTAAAAACAAAAATTTTAGGAGACAATGTAGAGCACATACAAAACAATATTGCATCGGCTAGGTTAAATATTATGACCAGTAATATATTAACGAATGAAGAGATCCTTCACTATCATGATGATTTGCATAAACTCCAAAATATGAAATTAGGAGCTGCTACTTATAAAAATAATAAAATATTGTTCGCCATTAAAATTCCTAAGGAAACAATAGAAGCAAAAAGATCAATAATAACTCCAATAACGAATAGTGCATTCCAGGAACTATTGTTTGAAACACAAGAAATTGTAAGAATTGATAGAATACCATATGTTTATGAAAGAAATGTAAATAAACAAAAATTGAAGATGTCAGATTTATGTATTTTCCAAAATAACTGTGTAAAAACAAAGAATTTCAAACAAGAAATTCTAGAGATCGAAAAAGGAACAATTTTGCTGAAAAACCAGAATAATTCATATTTGAATAGTACTTGTGATGAAAGGATTCTTAGCCTTAAGGGAAACTATCTATTAAATTTTCATAAATGTAATATTCAAATAAATGGAAGAACTTTTAATAATAATGAAGAACTTTTTAAACAGAATTTTGTAATCCCCTCGGCAATTAATCTGGATGCTACAATTGATCAATTGACTTTTGACGATCTGGTACTTGGTCACATTAAAAATATTGAACAGATTAAGGAGCTCAAATTCCATAGGAAAAAAACTAATTTCTGCTACGTATCCGCTTTGATTTCAATTTTAATAATTTTCATAATTTTGATACTCTTATACATATATTTTTCAAGAAAATTTAAATCCCTAAATATTAGCTTTGTTAATAAAACTCAGGAGAGTTTTAATCATAAGGAGGGAGGGGTCATGTCGACATCAACGTCGCCACCACTTCCACCACCAATACCGGACTCATCAATTCCTATTAACATAGATTGGTCAGCATAAGAACCTAAAAGTCAATATTCGAAAGCAACCCAGTTATAAATTTCTCAATCAATGCAATTGCATGTTCTGTAATACAATTGTTAATCATTTGCACAATATTGCTGATCAATACAATTGCACTGATCTATATTAAATACTTTTATGCTGATAACTTAGTTAAGCAATTAATAACACCAAATGTATTATCTAGGTCAAGAAAAGTGTTAAGCTGAAGAATTATACTTCGTAGAGTTAGTCACTAAATTGCATTAATAAAGTTAATACTGAAAATTTAAACTCGAGGTGTTTTTTTTATTAATTGGAATCGAACACCTACAAATGTCGCGCGATTGGAACTCCCTATCCACAATGAAGGCCATTCCAAATTCTCGTCTTCCAGTGGGCTTCCCGCTTTTTAGCCCAGTCATATTAGGTAAAAAAAGGGGTCAACCTCGGAATGAAAGATAATAAGCTGCAAATTGGTATGAACCTTTGTTTTGTCATTCTAAATGTTGTCTCAAAAGTCTAAATCGTTATCGTGTTCGCGTCTCAAGATATTCAAGGTCAAATGTCACAAAAATCGGTTTTTCGCGAATATCTGGCTTCCTATCGGTTAAATGAGATTTGCATTTATTATAAAAGTTGTAGGCTATAAAATTCCCTACAACTTTTGTTTAAACTTTTTTTTCATACGACCAACCGTTTTGAAGGTAGAGCGCGAAGAGTGCACATCGTACAGTCATATACGGCCTAATGCAAGGTCAAGCGTGAGTTATGGTTATCAGTACGTTATAAAGTCAATTATTTACTTGGAAATTATAATTATTAAACAATGCCTATTATTTATGTACTAACTATTAATTATTTATATTTAGTTAAAGTAAGTAACTTGATTATTTATATATAATTATTCATATTTAACTATTTGACAAAACAAAGGTTCATACCAATTTGCAGCTTATTATCTTTCATTCCGAGGTTGACCCCTTTTTTTACCTAATATGACTGGGCTATACAACTTTTCAAAAACTTTGGTGAAAGTTGGAGCCGAATTGCGACCTCTAACGTGGTCAACAATCTCGTTATATACATACACACATATACAGATATATCCATATATATGCATATATATATACATATGTGTATATATATAGATATATATAGATATATATATATATATATATATATATATATATATATATATATATATATATATATATATATATCTATATATATATCTATATATATACACATATGTATATATATATGCATATATATGGATATATCTGTATATGTGTGTATGTATATAACGAGATTGTTGACCACGTTAGAGGTCGCAATTCGGCTCCAACTTTCACCAAAGTTTTTGAAAAGTTGTATAGCCCAGTCATATTAGGTAAAAAAAGGGGTCAACCTCGGAATGAAAGATAATAAGCTGCAAATTGGTATGAACCTTTGTTTTGTCAAATAGTTAAATATGAATAATTATATATAAATAATCAAGTTACTTACTTTAATTAAATATAAATAATTAATAGCTAGTACATAAATAATAGGCATTGTTTAATAATTATAATTTCCAAGTAAATAATTGACTTTATAACGTACTGATAACCATAACTCACGCTTGACCTTGCATTAGGCCGTATATGACTGTACGATGTGCACTCTTCGCGCTCTACCTTCAAAACGGTTGGTCGTATGAAAAAAAAGTTTAAACAAAAGTTGTAGGGAATTTTATAGCCTACAACTTTTATAATAAATGCAAATCTCATTTAACCGATAGGAAACCAGATATTCGCGAAAAACCGATTTTTGTGACCTTTGACCTTGAATATCTTGAGACGCGAACACGATAACGATTTAGACTTTTGAGACAACATTTAGAATGACAAAACAAAGGTTCATACCAATTTGCAGCTTATTATCTTTCATTCCGAGGTGAAAGCCCTAATATGACTGGGCTATTTAAATATTGTGTGCGATCTCATGTTTTGAATGTCGTTTCCAGTCCACTTCATTTCCTGGACTGCCAGTATTTTTAATTGATATTGACAGGCCTGTTGTAAAAGGGGCTTAACAGCGCGAGTGTAATTGAGTGATCTGACATTCCAGGATCCAATGCCATAGCCCTTTTTAGGGTATTGTAAAATTATTTTACAATACCCTATTAGTTTCGCGTCCTGTCTGTCCGTCTGTCCGTCCGTCCGTCCGTCCGTCCGTGTGTCACACCACTTTTTCTCGCAAACTACATAAGCTACAAACATAAAATTTTGTAGGTAGGTGCAAAGTGACGCCCTCTTCAAAGTTCCACTACGAAAAAAAATTTATAAGGTCTTTAAGGGGGGTCTCCCCATATAGGGGAGTTGCCCCTGAAAAAAAAGTTTTCATCGCATGTAGGCAATATGGGTATCAAATGAAAGGTCTTGATGAGAGCTTTTCAAAACAGGTCTTAAAATGACAAATTTTGCTTCGAGGGGTGCAGGGGAAGGGGAAATGTACGAAAATTTTATGTCCCCCCCCCTCGCGATTGGACACCTTTGACCCGAAAAATCTGAAAAAAATCATGAGTATAGGCCTTTATGAGTACAACAACAACAAATACGTGAGAAGTCGAAATTCACTCAACTTTGTTAATAATAGTATGATTTATCGATTTTATGTTTTCTTGAATAAAATCTTAACGGGTCAGCGCACAGATGACTATCAATAAGATTAATCTGTCCTGAAAGTTTCATAAAGATCGAATGGTATTTAATGAAGTTATAGCGATTTGAATTTTCCTGTATTACTATGGAACAATACGCGCTGTATTACTATGGAAACATATGGCTATGCAACAATATGCGCTTTTTACTGACTCAGATACTACAGCTTTGCTAGGATTTGCATGAAAGTTTCAGGAATGATAGGTGTCATGAATTCCTTTGAGAATCGGCTCAGCTAGCGGTATTAGTAATCGTAAAGCAAAACAGTGGCTGTTTTAAATGCGAAGATTGAATAATTTTGAGTTATTTTGCCCCAACTTCAACGTTCAAAGCGCATGCTTTTAACACTTGATTCAATTTAATGTATGGCTGAAGATGAGTACCTACAATTAATACTCATACGTGAAACAAGTCGAGGAGGCAGGAGAGAGCTCCTAGCAAAAGGGCTTTGTAACCATTCTAGGATGCGAGAAAATAGGCCATGAATCGATGATTACAGTACAGGGGAGTGGCCGCTGAAAAAAATTTCATCAAAGGTAGCCAATATGAATATCAAATGAAAGTTCTTTATAAGAGCTTTTCAAAACAGTGCTTGAACTGTCAATTTTTCCTTCACAAGAGCAACAAATACCTCAGAAGTCGAAATTCAATCAACTTTGTTAATAATAGTACATTTTATAAATTTTGCTTTTTTGTCTATAAAATCAAGATGTGATCCTTAGATTTCCCAAAATCTATAATTTAAATTTTCTGAAAGTGATTGTATATGGTTCGAAAATTTCACAATAATTGAACAATAAACAGCTAAGTTACAGCCGATTGAATCTTTAACAATTACAACAACATTAACACGTGATACTAGGAAGATACACGCTTGCAGCGGACCGAGACACTACAAATATGTAGGAATTTTGATGAAAATTTTAGAAATTTTTAGTAATATCCATGTGTTATCGTGACTTATCAAGCGACGAGGTCAAACCACTTGAAACAAAATGGTGTCGAGTATAAAATTATAATAACCATAATAATTTTTCGAACTCAATTTATGGAATCTATATATTAGTCAAGTTTTGATATGCAGAATATATTGTTTGATTTACTAATTGTTTCCGTTATCAGGTGCGGAAGATTCGCCTCCACCCTCTTATGTCCTCACAAAGGAGGTGTAAGTAGGATTTAGTAGCAGAGCTGTAAATGTATTTACCGTTATTAGCATTTCTCGATATTTAATGTTACATTATGTGGGAACCAGTAAACCCAACGTGCACCCTGAGAGCATTTACTACCATTTAATTAGAGGGTTTGGGATAGGGAATAATGGAAGCTATGTGTTGGGGAAACAAGGGGTTCCCTCCTCCTCTCTCTTCTAGTGTTGTTTATATCGTGTGTAGCCAAAAAATTGGTGCGCAATAAAATAAGCATTCGAAAGTGAATATCGTTTCTCTTTTTAGGGTATTGTAAAATCATTTTACAATACCCTACTAAAATCGCGTCCTGTCTTTCGGTCTGTCCGTCCGTCCGTGTGTCACACCACTTTTTCTCGCAAACTACACAAGGCTGAAACATAAGATTTTGTAAATTCAGGTAGATGCAAAGTGATGCCCTCTTCAAAACTTCACCATGAAAAGAAATTTATAAGGCCTTCAAGGGGGGTCTCCCCATATAGGGGAGTTACCCCCGAAAAAAAAGATTTTCATCGCATGTAGGCTATATGGGTATCAAATGAAAGGTCTTAATGATAACTTTTCAAAGCAGGGCTTAAACTAGAAAGTTTTACTTTGAGGGGTGCAAGGGAAGGGGAAATGTACGAAAATTTTCGTCTATTGGACACCTTTGACCTGAAAAATCTGAAAAGAATCCCGGAGGTGTGGCTTCAGGAGTACAAGAACAACAAATACCTCAAAAGTCAAAATTCGATCAACTTTGTTAATAATAGTACATTTTATAAATTTTACATTTTTGCCTATAAAATCAAGATGGGACCCTTAAATTTCCCAAAACCTCCTGCTACTTCAACTTGTTTTAATTTAAAACTGCTGCTTACATAAACATTATCTATTATGAGTTACTTTTGTCTTTTACATAACATATTTTTCAATTTACACTCTCAATGCTTATTTCATTCGTATTGCTTAATTCCTTTATTTGAAATAAATTATTAATAAAATACTTTCTTTACTTGGTAGGCCTATGTGAAAGTATGTATAATCAATAAATTGTTCATTTAAGATAACGTTGTTATTTATTATTTGTTATAAGCCTTTAATTATTTAATTTACCATATAAGCCTACTGCAAAACCAACAATGCAGTCTCTGAGACGGGATGTCCCGTATAGTGTGTTTTACGCTATGTTTCGGTTTAAGGGCACTTAACTAAATAAATTTAGCGAAATTTGAGTGACTGAATTTTAGGAATAAGTTGAACGTTCGAGCACTAGTTTGTATGAAAGTCATATTAAGTTGACACTGAAGATGACTCAAAGAAGTCGGAACGCGTCTGCTCAAAGTAAGGCCCGACAGCTTTTCAAGAAGAAAGAGAATTAGCCTGCGGATATCAAATAAATAAAATAAATGACTTAAAAGAATTATATTAAGTTTCTCACCCAAAAAAATTCAACCAGTTAGCAGGGAAGAATGAAAATGATTCGACAAGAATCCCGCTTTTATTTTCATTTAATAAACAAATTCTAAGAAATTTTGGGACCAAAAACCATAGATTGAAAATCAAATTATCTCTGAAATCTAATTTTCCGCATTCCGAATGCAGATCAAATGTTTCAAAACTTTTTCTTAAATGTAATAATTACATTCACGTAAGTGAGTTTATATTACAACAACCTCACGCTCCCTTAAAGCACCACTTCGTTTTTGTTCACTCCGCCTTCATAAAAGAGAATTATTTATGCCTAAAAGAAAAACGAAGCAACATGCACACATATTTAAGGATACACGACGTCGACGTCATAATCGTATAAAATTCATGTGTACAAAGTCCTTGGTACACAACAAAGTCGTATCATCGCATCAAACAGATGGGGGAGGCAAGTAAATCCCAACAATGTGCATATATCACGTACGAAGAAAATTACTACAAAGTATACCCTCTAAATACCAACACTGAAACGGAATGTAACCAAGAAAATTTTTCCTTACCGAGAAAATAAAAACTGTAATTTGCTTCCTTCGGACGACGAGCGCTAGAGCTACGACGAAAATGTTAGTAAGTATGTACATGAAGATGAATCCTGAGTTCCGCCCCACTACCACCTTCTCGCCTTCCTGGGCAGTAATCAAATAAAGAAAATTCAAAGAGGGCTTTTTCCAGTTTTTCTTCTCGTGTTCGAATGGATGTTGCATGCCTGATTGGGGCTATGAAGGCGGGTGTAATGACGCCTCATGCAGCTTGTAAGGATCATAAGTTCCATATTTTACGCAATTTTACACAATTCTGTAGTGAACGTACTTTGATGTCGAAAAAAAGATTTCTTACGATCATTTTGAGTCGTGGAAAAATTCAAGTTCTTTTGATAATGGTGCCCCAATTTGGAGCCCTATTTATAGATCTGCAACTGCGTAGCATGATGCCCTGTAACTCAATCAATTATTTATTTATTTAAAAGATTCAGAATTTTATTTAAAAGGGAATCTACAAGCATAAAATCAATACATTTCATAAAAATATTTACAATAAAATATGTCTCCATATTATCCTTGGCTCGTTTTTTCCTTTTTTCAGATATGTACGGGGCCATTTTCCGCTCTGAAGACATCTGCTCAGATGAATTTAAGACAACCTTGCTGTGCGAATATGTTTATTAGCGAGTCCCACAATCAAAACACGGAAAAGGCAAGGGGAATTTAGGCAAGAAGTACATTTGCAATGTACAAAAATGAATTGTAAATTTTGGATCCATGTACAGCTGCGATTGATCCTCAATACATTATATGCGATGCTAAAGTGGAAATAATATAATAAATTTCAGTCTAGAAAAATTTGGTTGCTTGAGCTTTGAGTGAAAAACTCATACAAAAGCACTTTGTATGACTCTTTCTCACAAATGAGAAGCACAAACGTAACCAATTTATGCTATAGAGTAATGCAATGTAATCACATAACCCTGTATCATAAAAGGGCATGCAAGTGGAAGGCCACTCTACCCGGCAAGTGCCCCCAGCTAAACAAAAGAAATGGAGGAGTGCGCCCGATGGCTAGCCCATTTTATTCGGAAAGCCTTCCACCGTTGCTTGTCATATACCCGGAGATTGACTAAAATGGAAAGACCGACGGTTCAGTTTAACAATCCATTATTATTCTTTTTTTTACTTTGATAACAGTTATCACATCTGTTAATTTACTGTCAATGACAACCTGTCGAGGCATTATCCACTATGTTCGAGCAATCTATAGCAATTACTTTTGTCACCCTGCTTTGGCGCAAGTTTATATACCATAAAAAGTATAGAAATTGTAATAAAATAAAAGGAAAAAAATCTCAAATATAATATAAAAACTAGGCAATCAGAAAAAAATTTAAAGAAAGAAATTACACAAATGTAAAAGAATCAATCAATGATGAAAATCGATATTAAAACAAACGTAAAAATAATATCGAAAATGACCTGAAAATAAATATAAATTTGTACAATCAAACTAAGAAGAGAAACAAACGGATATTCACCATCATCCACGCCGGGCGCCCGCTGGTGATGTGATGATGCATTTAATAAAAGGGTGAGAAAAATTCCAAATTGCAAGTTACATTGTAATTAAATTGAATTCGTTATCTAATATGACATTGCAAAAAGCTACTTTGGGTCAATTATGCAAACATGTGGTTTTCTAAAGTTCACCAAAAACCGAAACTAAGCTCCTCCGCCGATCCGTTTCCCAAGAGAGGTGTAAAAGTGCCTGAATCTTCTGGAACAAATGGTTATCGACTTCAATCGTCGATTATGCTGGGAAATCATCTGGCAATAACATTACAGGAACATTTACATGACTAATTTCGTTTCTGGTGTGATAAATACTCCACATGAAAATGCTTATAATAGGCTCATTTGCACGAAAAGTTTGACTTTTTGATATTGGACACGGAAAACTTTTTTTCAGATTTCGAGGCTGGACCAAGGATTTTTCTCCAAAGTGTGCAGTACTGATGCACTCTCTTCAGATCTTTCTAGTTGGACTTGGCAGTTTGAAAAATAAGCAGGCTTTATCCAATATGCCAAAACGAAGATATAAACTTTCAGCAACATACTTTATTTTTAATGCCAGACTAGGATTCGTACCTAAAATGACCAGTTATGCGTCTTGGCACATAAGAGAATCGCTACTATAATTTCTCTTTTCCTTTCTTATTGATTGCAACTAGAATTTATGTAAGTTGTAGCGCAAATGTGTCAATGTGAAACAATGGGACGATAGCGGAAAATGTGGATTTCTTACAAAAATCAATCGCACGGCAACTAAATGGTCAAAAATCTGTACACTCAACCCTAAAATCCACGCTGACACATTCAAATTATTTAGTGCACGAACTCCTCGCTTCACTCCACCAAATACAATATATAAATATTGCACCAATGTATTCCACTGCTAACACTGAATTGATTAACGGTTTTATACATTACATCCCATAAGTCACATGTGCTTGGTTCAATTTACAACTATGCAACTTCCAAACACTGTACTTGAATTCGGTAATTCACGGTAACATGCGTTATAACTTTATTCTTAATATAGTGGGCACAAGTCTACATTGAAAGTCCAAGACTTTCACTTCATGAAAAAAAAATAACACCAATTCCACTTGCGTTGAAATATATTAGAAAATAATTTATTTCGCAATTAAAACTCTAATATTCCACTCAACTACCACCGACACTTCGTCGATCTACCCGCGCTAGCGTTTTCAAAGCAACTTCCCGTTTTCGCTTTTGGATCCGTTCAACTTGTCTTTCTTTTCATCCATCCTTTCCGTGATATAATACACCGTTGAGGAGTGTTACATCAGCGTTCCTCAAACCCGGAATTTTACATGCAGATTGGAAATTTTTAAAATAGAATTTAATTAACGCAGAAAAAAATTAAAAATGAGGTAAGGAAATTAGCAATGTAGGAAAGAAATTTAAATGAGGTAAAGAAAATTTAAATGGTGTAAAGAAATTTAAGTAAAGTGAAGAAATTTTAACTATAGTAAGGAAACGAAAGTCTTAATTTGTTACGAAAGTTAAATCTCATGACGAATAAAATTAAAGGGAGACATTTAAATTTTTATATGAAGGAGAATTGGACTAAAATTGCAGTAAAAAAATAATAAGAAGAAAAAGTGTTATACAAAATCTGGATTACAAATAGAATTAATTATATATTTTTTTCCCAATCTGACTCAGAATTTAGTAAGAGATTGGAAGGTTTTCGAGCAGTATGATAGTGTGACTGCTCGATTTATGCACTCCGCCGTCAGTGTTGCCACCCGACACGGTCCTTCCTGATTGTCATCCGACCTTGATGAAGTGCCTTCATTTTGTCCGCTATTGAATATGTCTGGATTGGTCCTTCACAATTTCCCTGCTTGCTGAGTCGATAGCAATCATGAGTGAGGACTTCTTCGACCTGGTACGGTCCCAAACACTTCGATCTCATCTTTTGTCCACTTCCAAACTGGGTCTTTCCTATCGCCACGAACGCTCCAACATCATACTGCCGACAAGGTTTCCTACACAAGTTGTATCGCCTTCGATTATCCGCTTTTTCTTCGCTTATCGGTAGAGTTTCGTAGCAATTCTTCTTCAACAATTTCCGTCGATTCGATATCTTCAGGATGCTTCATCTTTACGCCAGTTGGCAACTCGAAAGGTGTTGTATTGATACTGCGATGAAATGTACTATTCAAATATCTTTGAGTTTTCTCGACATGTTTGAAACACTCATCAGATCCTTCTCTCGATAGCTTTGCTAAGATACCAAGGGAGGAGGGACGCCGGTGCATATAAAATGAAGCTCTATGTTTTTGTCCGCGTAATATCCTTTGAATAAATTGGACGTGAAAGCGAGTCCTCTATCCGCAATAAATCTTTTTGCATTTCCGAATATGGCTGATAATATTTCTAACTTCTTGATCGTCTCCTTCGTTGATGTTAACTTCACGGGGAAAAGCCAGGTGAACTTCGTAAATGCATCCACGACCGTTAAAATGTAATTGAAGCACTTTCGCGTTGATGGCATTGGTCCAAGGTGATCTTGGTGGAGCGTACCGAGAGGTACTTCCCTCTTAAGAATAGCATGAAGGACGCCTTCCTGCTTCCCTGTCTTCCTAGTCGATACGGTGCACTCTGTACAATTTTCGATACACCGTTGAATTTTCCGTTCAATTTGTGGTATGAAGAACTCATGGTCTATCAATTCTCTCACTCTTTCGATTCTTAATTGCCCTCGTGCATGGAAATATTTTATTACGTCTGCTTGTATATTTTCAGGTACTACGATCTCTCTTTTCATCGTCCTCCATGAACAATATATCGCCATGATATATGTAATTCTTATACGGCCCAGCTTTAAGTGCCTGTTTAGTTGCATTTATGCCTACATCGCCGTGTTGAGTCACACGTGCTTTACTCGTGGCATCGTCGGCTATCATCATTACCATTGCTCAAGATAAGGCGTCGACGTGTACCATGAGTTTTGCTGGTCGATGCTCCACTGTGTACGTAAATTCTGATAAACTAATGACCCAACGTGTAATCTTAGGATGAATTTCCTTCTTTGCTACTGTTAGTTTAACCGCCGAACAATGCGTAATAATTTTTAATTTGACTCCTAGCAGATACACCCTAAACTTTTAAACTGCTTCAACTATCACTAGCAACTCCAACTCAGTACGAATGATATCTTTTTTCAGCGTCATTGGTAGTACGGCTATAATAATAACATGGTTGCATCTTTTGATCGCTTAGCTGTCTATTTAGTAGGATTGCAGCTAGTTATTCCTTGCTCACATCTATGTGAAGTTCCGTCTCAGCGCAGGAGTCGTATAGACTTCGCACCGGGCTACTGGACAGTGCAACCTTAATGTCGCTGAAAGCCGCCATCTGCTCCTCTCGGAACTCGAATACAGCTCCCCTTTTCAGCACCGCACTGAATGGGCGCATTTGCCTTGCGAATTCACGTAAAACTTTTGCAGTTGCGATACCGTTCTCGGCTGTGGAAACTTCATAACAATCTTCGATAGTGAAGGCTCGACTTTCCACCATAGATTACATTGTCCAAATATTCGACATGTTCTTTTAAGAAGACGTATTTCCTCTAATTAAATTGAATACCGCTTTCTTCAGCCACATCTAATACTCGTTTCAGATTCAGGATCCCTTCATTCGTGTCTATGGATGGTATTATCAGGTCATCTACAAAAGTTAATACTATTCATTCCTTTATCAAATCTCGGAAAACTTCGTTAATGAATTACTTAAATGTATTGCCACTTATACATAGACAAAAAAGCGTTTTACAGAACTCGTATTGGCCATCTTGCGTAATGAACGCGGTATACTTTCGACTGGATTCGGTCACAGGAACATGGAAATAAGAATTTTTCAAATCATGTGTCGTATAAATTCGTGCTGACGCCAATCAATCAAGCTGGTCCTCAATGATTGGCATAGGGAGTCGATCGCTTACAACTTTACTATTCAGGCTACGGTAATCTATACAGAGCCTATACGACGGGTCTTGACGAGGAACACTTGACTTGCAAAGTTGCTCAATGATGGCCGTATTACACCTTCATTCAACCATTTCTTGACTTGACCTTCAACTACGGCCTTTTCTAAAGTTGCCAATCGTCTTGGGTGGTAGTATACAGGCGTTTCATCAGTCAGTGCTATAACCGTCTCAATACCTGGCTTCTGTTTCCCCTTCGGAGTGTGGCTTTCTCCCAATTTTTACATAACGTCTTTGGATTTGCTCCGAACTTTGAAATCGTTCGCTCCATGGTCGCATGGAATTCTCATCACCCAGCTGTCATCGTTGACTAGATCCTTGATCGCATTCGAAGCCGATTTTTCAACTGTTTGTACGAGTGGCTTAATCTTCACATACTTCCAAAAGTGTCTACCGATTATCATATTAAAACTCATGGCGTTTGTTGGGATGATGTAAAATTCAATAGCAAACTCTATTCCTTCAATTTTCATATCCATATTTACTCTTCCGGTCGCGTGAGAAATTGCGTACTTGGAACTATTTCTTCTAATTCCTGCCACAACGCATGGCCGATCAAATTCAAGTCACTATAAGTGTCTACTACCGCCGTAGTTTTTCGGTCACCGACTTTCACATTAACAACGTTTTCATCTCCGGTGAAACGTTCAATGAAATTCATCGTAGGGATCGAGTTGTTCACACCTTTCCTTTGCAGGCATTATCGCGATAAATGTCCACACGTTCGGCATTTGAAACACTTATTTCCTTTGTCTTTATCTGGGCCATCACTCGCTGCATGCACCGTCCCGCCTCATGAAAAACATCGCATACTTTCGTTGGAAGAACGACCATGCTGATTTTCGTCGCTGCCGCCCTTTTTAGGGTATTGTAAAATCATTTTGCAAATCCTACTAAAATCGCATCCTGTCTGTCCGTCCGTCCGTGTGTCACACCACTCGCAAACTACATAAGCTAGAAACATAAAATTTTGTAAGTAGGTGTAAAGTGATGCTTTCTTCAAACGTTCACTACAAGAAGAAGGCCCCCGAAAAAAAGGTTCATCGCATATAGGCAATATGGGTATCAAATGAAAGGTCTTAATGAAACCTTCTCAAAACAGGTCTTAAAATGAAAATTTCTGCTTTGAGGAGTGCAGGGGAAGGGGAAATGTACGAAAATTTTGTGTCCCTCACCCGAAAAATCTGAAAGAAGTCATAGAGGTGAGGCTTTAACTCTTAGCGGCACAGAAAAATCAGTTGGGTTTTGACCCAACCTGCACGAAAAATGAAACTTGGAAATTTTTCATAATCTTTTATTGTCTTTGAGAAAAAATAAAAAAATTATAATTAAAATTCATAAAATGATGTCCTTGTTCGTCTAGGACCTTCCCGAATGGGTGGTACACCATATGTACCACTAGTCCTGTAACGCAAAATTTTATGAATGAAAAAATGTTTAATTTATATAGAATATTTTTATATTTCACCTCATTATGATAATCCTGAAAGCATGTTTTTGTCTTGGATGAACATAATGGTACTTGACAGATTGTACACATCCATTCTGTTCGAGTTTGTTTGTCCTTCGAGCTGCATTTTGCACATCTTCTTCGAGTACTCCGTAAAGGTTGGTGAGCGGAATCAGCAAGTCTTACTTCTTTCGCTACATTAGGCTTATGTTTTTTAATCTCAAGTCCTTGCGTACTTATAGCTGGGCGTTTAAGTAAAACTAGTTTTTCTGCCAATAAACCATCAATCACTTGCCTTCGAAAATCTTTGTGGCTAATAGAATTCCCCAGAAGTATAAACAAAATGAAGGAATTTACAACGCTAGCATCTAAAAAATAAAAAAATATACGATGCCACCATTTCTGGCTTTTTCGATCAATTTCATAGTTTGATTTTAATTGATCGAATTTGTCTACAAACAACATATTTACGTTGTAATAAGTGGAGAGGTTATTGACGTTACTTGCCCCCAAAGTAACGTCAATAACCTCTCCACTTTTTTGCCTCCTGCTCATGCTATTTGTTATGGCAGGGTTATGAAAATTGGATAAGGGGTGAACACTCCTTTTACCCTTCCATTCGTACAATGATATTTCATCAGCAGTCATCTTCTAATAAACTTCGCCTTGTTTCATGGTTTTATCGGGCTTCATCTGTGGTATATGCTTCTTGTAGGGTTTATTGTACCACATGCGTACACTCTCTTATTTTGCAATTCTAGAAGCAGAGGATAGGATGTAAAATAGTTATCAAAAAATAGACGATGATTTTTTCCTTCCAGTCCTTTCATTAAGTTTTTCACTACTCTTCCTCCTAGATCTTTCTCTGCAACGTCTCCTTTTTTGCCGGTATAAACTTCGAAATTAAAAAGATAACCATTTTTATCTGCTAAACACCAAACTTTGTAGCCCCTTATGATTGGACTTCTGCCTTTGAATCTAATCATTGATTCATCAACAGCTTAAAAATTCATTCGGATGTAAGCATTTTTGAAAATTGTGTAGCAACTCATCTAGAAACGGCCGAACTTTATATAATTTGTCAAAATTAAATTCTGTTCGGTTGGGAAGAAGAGCGTTATCATTGAGATGTATGTGACTCAGGAGCCAACTAAAGTGATTTACTGCCATAAATTGACTAATATAACCATCATGGAGATCAGGACTTGAACTCCAATAATCTCTGTAGCTAGGTAATGGTTTGATTCCCATGAGAAAATTTAAACCTAAAAATGTTTTTATTTCTAAAGTATCTGTAGGCTTGAACCTTTTTCCAGTCCGTTGTTGCTCCTGCGTAGCATAGAGGTTTGTTTGATGAACAATATCTTCAATCATCTTGGTTGTTACAAGTAAATCAAAGATTTGAAATGGTGTGGGATTTGCAACGTCTTTTACCACATCTGTCACTCCAACTACTTCTGTAAAGGGTTCAACATCGAAATTGAAAGATGAATCAAACCATTGTGGGTTTAGTTGAGCTCCTTGAAATCTATTCCTTGAACCAAAAGAACTCAGTGGAATATTATCTTCGGAGTCATACTTATCTTCAATATAAAGCTCAATTGTTTCCCCATTATTTTCTAACATAAATTCGTCGTCATCCTGCTCAAATTCTTCAATTACTGATTCTCCGTCAGATGGAAGACGAAGAGTATCATGCTCATCAAGGTCATCATCCATTACCCAATCGTTTATGTTAGGTCCTAATTCTTCCTTATCCATAATTCAGAAATTTTCTGTAACGTTGAAATTTGCCGGGATAAAATTCAACAATTTTTATAGTGGTGCAAATAACTGCCTACGCAATAATTCAAATAATAAAAGCAAGACAATACATTTTGCAGTATGATTTATTGTAAATATAAAGTTCTTACCAAAGTTATTGTTAATATTCTTAATATAATATAGCAAATCAAATTTATTTCACTTCACTTTCACTTAGAGCACTTGCTTCAATGCACCACAAAAAACAAATGAGTGTTTCCATAGGTTATGAAGTGTCAAAATTGTAACGGTTGTTCAAAGAATAGGTTTTGTCATGTTTAAAGACAAAACACACTGCTACTCGCATTCTAATACAAGTGGTACCTTTTTTAAGCGTACGTGCAGCAAAGGGTGATATATTTTTTAGGTGATACATTATAGTACCAGTGTGCAAAATACGGTACAATTAATGTGGTACTATATTTGTACCAGCATGCTTGTAAGAGTTAAGAGCACAAGGGCAACAAATGCATTAGAAGTCGAAATTCGATCAACTTTGTAAATAATAGTACATTTTATAAATTTTACGTTTTTGCCTATAAAAGCCAAATGGGACCCTTTACTTTCCAAAAACTACAATTTAAGTTTTTTGAAAGCAATTTGACAATAATCGGACAATAAACAGCTAAGTTATAGCCGATTGAATATTTAACAATTACAACAACATTAACACGTGATACTAGGGAGATACACGTTTGCAACGGATCTAGCCACTATAATTATGCGGGAATTTTGATAAAATTTCACAAATGGTTTGTCATATTGATGTGTTATCAAAACAAAACACTTGAAACAAAATGGTGGCGAATATAAAAATATAATAACCATGATAATTGCTCGAACCCAATTTATGAAATATCTTTATATTAGTCAAGTTTTGTTTGATTTACAAATTGTTTTACAATACCTTTCCGGCAGGAGCCCCATCCTGCTAATTCATCTTATTTTATATTAGGATATAGCATTTTTTTTCTTTTTAAATTTATTATCAATAGTAAGATATTATTCGAAATGATTTTATTATTAAAATATTTTTATATCAAATTTTTAATTTTTAAATTACAATCAAGAATTTAATGACATTTAAGGATTTTTGAGTAGAAAAAATGGTGTTTTTTCGATCAGTTTGTCTACGTGACTGCTTGATTACTACTTTTGGTCAAATTTATTCAAAAGATGCAGAGTTTTCTTCATAAGCACATAAGATCCGCCATTTCGTTCAAGTTTAAATAATTTTTATAAATGCTCAACCAATAGAAAATATTCAAATTAAACACTTTTCCTAAAATTTTTATGAAAATCGGAAGAAAGTAAGAGTGCCTAGGACAAAGACATATAAAGTAAAGGATGCGAAATGAGGTTATTTTCATCCATACGTGAGTGAAGTACTTTTACTACATATATGCCTTCCTCTCGCATGCGAATTGAAATCCCCCTGTCTTTCACGCCGCCAGAGAATCCACACATTTAAGTGGCTCTCTAGTTGCACTCACGAAAATCCCACTCCTCTTACACCTTAACCCCCGAATTGTCAACAAAATATCAACCATATGATTGAAAACATATGATTTATGAAAATTCAGCATTGATGGGAAACGTCTAATCAAGTTGAATTTGAAATTGTACACAAAACAAATTTTTTAAGATAAACCGTGTTGAATCTAGTGCAAAATCATTGCAAATGTGATAATTAATCAAACTGAAAAGTTTGTTACGGATCGCGAGTGTTTTTGTGTCGAAAACCGAAAAATGTAGTGACGTGTGTGGGTCTGTAAAAACAGCTCTAGGAAGCATGTCAGGGACGTATCCTTCATAGGGTGTCATGTCCAATCTTTTACATCGTTAAAGTTAGAATATCCGCCCGGAAAATTGATTTAGTTCAAGATGCGGAAATTAGTGGGAGATGTCACGTCAAATTTATTTTAAATTCGAATCAACTGCTTATAACGCGCCAACTTCACGCTACATGATAAGGTGCTTCAATTCTCTCGATACGTTTCGTATCCATTCTCTCTGACATCTATGGCCTAGGACGATTGGAAATATGCTCACCCACCAACACACGTTTTTGTTGTTGCAATTCTACACAATCGAAATGACTCTAACTCAATTGATTATTATCTGATTTCCATGAAATTTTGTATCATAAGGGTCTAGCACACTGATGGACCATTCAGGAACCATTCAGGAACTCTATGTAGAAAATGAAACTTCAAGGTTTATCATTTGGGAGGGGAAGCGGAATTACCTGTATTCTCTAAGCTCAAAACTAGACAAATTGTCGAAAATAGTATTATATAGTTCAAAGCAACCCTTATAAATGTATTTTTACTCAGTACTGACGTTCCAATTTTCTTACACTTGATATAACTAAGTGTTAAAATATGACATATTCCCACAAAAGCCTTCTTCGTTGTCTTCCTATTCCATTCTCGGTGAGACTTCAGATATTGTACCAAGTTTTAAGGACCTGGGTGCAATATTTGATGATATGGTGAAGCTTGATCATTGTGTGATGATGGTCGGAAAATATTTTAGGCACATTATCTAGTATGTAGCAGGCATAGAAATGGCTCTTTCCAGTATACGTGTATTTTCTGTGCAGATATCCAGCTTTGATCGCTTACTGTGAACACAATTTTTATTCGATTGTCAAAATTTTAATCTTATTTTAAAGCTGTCATTGTGCGATTTCCGCAAAATATAAATTTGTAGTACTTTGCACGAAAAATCTGTATTTTCTGGTGCCTGCAATGCATAGAGACGGAATTGGCTAAAACGTATCCAATTCTCTGGATTTGACCGGTCACTGTAACCACAGTTTTGATCCAATTATCGAAATTTTGGTCTTATTTTATAGCTGTAGCTTTGTCGTTTGTGCGAAATATAAATTTCTAGTGTTTTGCATAAGAACAATAATTTTTATGAGAGCTCAAATAGGGATACAGCGAAAAAACACACATATTGGCATAAAAATCCATAAGTGATTGAGAGAATCGTTTTCATAGCTTATAAGTAATACATAAGTGTATACAAATAAACCAAAATAAAAACTATCTTTCTAAATGGCTTAATAAGCCAGATCGTAGTTTTTTGGGAAATATGGAGCACATAGAAATCTCCTTTAATTCCAATCACACAAAGCCGTTTTGGTCCTATACCCATTCTCTTAAGAGTCTTCGTAAATTTCATCAGTTTGTTTGCTACGAAAACATTACCTCTACATCATTACATGATGCTTGTGATTTGTTTAGTCATTCTTTTCTTGTTCGAAAATCAGTCCAGTAGCTAAGGAGTCCTGTTCACCTTTGCCTTTATTGAATGCTGTTACAACCGCGGAAGTCACTGCAGTTGCATACATTAAATTTCAGCAGAGGGGTGTGTAACCCGGCATGGCATACAGAGGCCGGCTAGCACTCAGTCGTGTCGTGGGTCTTCCCGGACACCCTCTGCTAGTGCTGAGCTACCCTACATATAAAAACTAATACGAAGAGATAAGGACGGAAAAGGGAGAGGTAATTCTAAGAAATGAAAGATGTTTTTTTCCTTAGACAAACATGGCCGTTTTATTTAGCAAAAATTTACTTAAAAAATTCGCAAATTTTACAAACGAAATTAATATAAACACCAATTGTAAATCCGCCCCATTCATAATCTAATATAATGAAATTTGAACGAAACAAAAGCTAACTAAGTATACTATATGAACGAAAATAACGTAATTTGATACAATGAAAAAAAAAAAAAATAGAGAAAAAGCCTCATTTATACTCACTCCCTTTCTTGCAAAACTCTGAGCGCTCGTCGAAAGACAAAAACAGAAGCGTGGGGCCACTCTAAATTATGATGAAATTCTCTGTAACGTAAAAAAAATCAAATAGAATGTAAAACTACCACTTTCAGAAGCACAATCCACTGTCTATGTGTTTCTTTTGCTTGTTAGAAAATCAAAGTACTCGAAAATCAAAGTACTTTGTGCATGGAAAAAAAACCCATAACAAAATAGACCATAAGCATACATATGCAAAATCGATAACTTAAGTCTCAAAATCTTCCGCGCATCCTAATTTCCAAATGTTAGGAACTTGTTAAAACATGAGGCGCGCACATGACTATCCTCTTGGGCTGTTGTGGACCTTCCTTTTTTATTGCTCTTCCTTTATCACAGTGATAAACACAGAAGATACGTTTTTTCCAACCATCGCCCTGGCGTTCCGTCTGTCTTATAAATCTTCTATTAACCCTCATAAAGTGAGGATAATTCCCACAAAAGGTCCTCTTATCATAATTAGTTCGAGTCTTCTCTGCACCCTCATAAAGTGCGGTGCATCGTGTGATCAAATTCAAGACCAAGAGCTGTGCCGCGAACATATCTATTTGGGTTTTTCAATTCAGTCTTTTTGAAGTCTCGCTAAGAGAAGACCTGTGCTGCGAACATATCGATTTGTGTTTTTTAAATCAAGTCTTTTTTGAAGTCTATTTAAGAGAAGACCTGTGCCGTGAACATATCGATTTGTGTTTTTTAATTCGTCTTTTTTTAAGTCTCGCTAAGAGAAGACCTGTGCCGCGAACATATCGATTTGTGGTTTTTAATTCAAGTCCTTTCTTGAAGTCTCGTGAAGAGAAGATCTGTGCCGCATAACCATCCCTTTCCATTTAGAACTGATACACATCTGGTTTTAACTATCAAAGTGAACGTTATTTTGGTTAAGCGCCCTTAGACAGTAATTTAGTTTGAGTCTGCTCGAAACCCAATGAAAGTTGCTCTTAACTTTCATTAACGAAAGTAAATTTCATTAGGCTTGCTGGGAATCAAGAAAAGGTGATTACGATCAATCGAGACCAGCAAGTGATCATCAGGCTTACTGGGAGCAACGATCAAGCTAGTACAATCACCTAGACCAGCAAGTAATCAACTCACTTTTCATCAGGCTTGCTGGAACCAATCCGACCAATCTCTACCAGTAAGTTTTCATAGTAGTTTTTACTAGGCCTGCTGGGACCATCGCTAGAAATTCAATTCAATCTAGACCAGCAGGCTATCATTTTCATTTCAATTAGTCTGATCACGCACTTATTCAGTGATCATCTACCTTTTCATTTGTATTTGTAAACGCATGTTATTGAAATAATTAAATAATTTGTAATTGGAAGAAATAAAAGACAGGAGAACAGTTCGCTTGAAAATTAAATTGGTTTAATCTTTAATTATAATTTAAAAGGTTCCTTTGTGATTTATCTCCTTATATCTTAACACTGCTCCACTTATTTTTTATAATTTGATAAACGTGACACCTGATACTATAAATCTTGTGATTTATGTATCGCAGCGGATTTAACTTCCACCACAATGTGGTGGGTTAGCTTATAAAAGTATATTTAAATTTTAGTTAATGGCCTCTAATTCCTTTCTCACTGCACTCCTTTCACTTTTGATTTTTATCCACCGGATTTCAATAAAATTTTTGTTCTATTTTATTCCTTTTTATCACTTCCAAACTTCCCACACTACGAATTTGCTTCGAAACGTTCGCCCATTTACGATCCCACTTTCGTCTTCCAACCCAAATCAAAACTTTTTGCTCCGCAATCCAAATTAATGATATCTTTTTCCGGCACCACACAAAAGTAATCTCTCTTATTTTAAAGTCAAAGACTGGCTGCCCTCAACTCCCACAAACCGATCCTGCAATCTTTTCGTTCCCAATTACCACCCGGTTAACGTAACCATTCTACCCACACATCTTTTCCATATCGACAAATGCAAAAATTGCCATTTTGCATATATAGTGATTTGCATAGCCATAATAGCATTTGGTTTTATGCAAATCGTCATATACGAGTATACCGAAACAACTGCTTTTGCAAATATCCCAAAAAGAGTGTTTCCTGCACTCGACAAAACTTGAACCTAGAGTCTCAGTAGACCCCCGGTCGAGAATCCACAACGCTACCAACGGAGCCACCTTCTGTTGATTTGCCATTCATCGAATTAGCAACTTCAACTATGCACCTTTCTTAATGGACATGGAAACGAAATTGTTAGTAAGGAAAGGAGATAGAATGTTTGTTAGTATGAAGAATAAAATTTGTTAGTGGGAGATAGTGAATAAAATTAGTTAGTATGAAGGAAGGAATTAGGTTTTGTTAGGGAAAAGGTATCGAATGAAATTTTGATGATGGGAAGTAATGAATGGAGTGTTGTTAGTGAGAAAGTTAAGATTATTATCATATTTCTATTTTTTTCGTTATTAAAAATAGGGTAAAAGGGTAGGATGGGGAAAAAAAATTGTAGGGAAATTGGTGAAATGTTCAGGTATATGTGCCCAAAAGAAGGCGGAGATGTTACGGCGGCGATTCGAAGTTGCGAATGGGAGAATGCCTGTATGCCAGAACTCGCAACAATGCTTCTGGGTTTGTTACAAATCCACTCAAAATCAAGCTTATAATGCAAAACTTAGATCCAAGCATAGGCCATATCGGCCCATGGACCGCGGTCCAGATGAAATCCCGAATTTTTTTAGTAATCTTTGCCTATGAGCTCCTTTATCTATAATTTTTTATATTAGTCTTGCTAATGCCACTTTTCTTTTCTACTGAAAATATGCATATGTACATATTTCCTAATTTTAAGGCAGGTGATATTAATTGTGTTACTAACTTCCGACCTATTTCTATTCTCTCCCGGTTATAATAGAGTCCATCCATTAGTTCTTATCTTATTGTCTCGTGAGCAGCATGGCTTCATCAAAGATCGATCAACCTTGACCAAGCTTTTAGCTTTTACCGACTCGGTTGCCTCCGCGCTTGAGGAACAAAGCCAAGTGAGTCTGTTGATCATAATCTCCTTCTCATTAAAATAAAAGGCTTCAAACTTCTCGCCTGCCCTATATCCTGGTTTTGCACCTATATCACTAACCGTGCATGTGTTGTTTCTGTCAACTCCTACCTCTCTGCTCCATTTCATTCTTTTTCTGGTGTCCCACAAGGATCAATTTTAGGTCCTTTACTTTTTCTCATTTACATCAATGACCTTTCTGCTTCGGTATCGTCATCCTGTCTCTTATATGCGGACATTGTAAAATATTCAGAATTATCGATAGTATAGAGGTCTGCGTTTTATTGCAAAACGATCTTCATAAATTATATCGATGGTGCATTTCTAACGCTCTTTACTTGAATATTTCTAAATTTCACCGAATATGATACTCCAACGAAAAAATCCTGTTTTGTTCCTTCACTCTATTCTTGGAGAAGTCCTGCATGAAAGTTTATACATAAAGGATCTAGGTGTTATCTTTGACGATAAACTAAAGTTTGATCATTACATTATGATGATCGTTTCTAAGACATCACGCCTTACTGGCGTTAACCATAGATCCTCTGATAAATTTCGCATTCCTTCTACTTCAATCTGTCTTTTCGTTTGCTTAGTTTTTAGTGTATTAGAATATTGTTCGCCAGTGTGGAATCCGCACCACAAAAATCTTATTGAATCTATCCAACCCGTAATTTATTTTACAGATGTCGGTTGTACTACAAACCCGACAAAGATCGCCTATGAGCTTTACTCATTCCTTCTTTAGAATCACGAAGATTATTTTTAGATGAATGCTTACTTTTTAATAATCTTTGCTCACTTATCTTTCTTCATAGCTCAATCAGGTCTAGTCGCTCTCATAACATTTTCCGCGTCCCTTTTGCGCGAACAATTTTTAGGTAAATTTCTCGAGAGAAATTTACCTATTGCGGAGAGCATCATATATATAAATATATATATATATATATATATATATATATATATATATATATATATATATATATATATATATATATATATATATATATATATATATATATATGGGATATAACGAAATTTGTGACCACGCTAGACGTTGCAATTTTGCTTCGATTTTCATCAAATTTTCAGGAAAGGTGTATTGGGTAGTTATCTCGGTTAAGTTCGTGAGCCAGCTATATCGGCCGGGCAAAAACAAAATGGCGGCCATTTTAGACGAAAAATCGTGATTTCTGTTCTGACCAAATTATAGCTCCGATTTGGATGAAATTTGGTACAAAGGTTCATTGATGTATGTGATGAATCTCACAATAAACATTGCAAAGTCGGTACCGCAGAAACGAAATGGCGGCCGCTCAAATGTCGAAAAACGTGCAAAATTTTGTTGCTGTAATAGTGGTCAAAGCTTTCAACAGATTTTCATGAAATTCGGCAGTTAGATAGAAATTATAAGTACCTAAAGAATTGCGTAAAACAACTGTAGGTCAGGTTCCAAAAAACAAAATGGCGGCCAGTTGAAAGTCAAAATTTCAAAGGCTTTTATAAGCCGCAATTTTTATCTTACATATATGAAACTTAAATTCAAGATATACATTACTTAGACCTACAGCCTTTGATATTTTGGTGACCATGCATGTGCAAATTCTAAAATGGCGGCCGTTTAAATATGCGTTTTTTTCATGTTTTTGTGGCCCTCTAGCGGTCACATTTTCCAACGGATTTTGATGAAACTTGAGATTATGAAGTTATTAAAATAGAATAAAAAATAAAAAAGTCGAAAATTTAAAGCCTAATATTTTTAGCTGCGATTTTCTTTAAAAATTGAATTATTTTGCCCTGTCTAGAGTGAAACTCCTATTTGAACGAGATTTTACATTGATTGATGAGGTCCTAGCATACAAAGATTTAAAATAATCCAAAATCAAATGCATGCATTCAAAATGGCGGCCCCCAAAGGACTGAAGGCAAGCGCAATTCGCTATTTTAGTGCCAACTGAAATAATGAATATTTTTCATGGAAACGTTTTAAATGACTTTACTTGAAAGAACTTATAAACCAGATCATTTTTAAGATATTGTAAAATCTTTTTAACAATACCCTAAAAAATTATAAAATCGCGACTCGTCTGTCTGTCCGTCCGTCCGCCCGTTCGTTCGTGCGTCATATCAAGTTTTCTCGCAAACCACATGAGCTAGAATGAGGAAATTTTCTACGTAGCTCAAAAGTGGTGCCTCTTGAAATTTGCAGTGCAAGAAAATATTTTAAGGTATTTAAGGGGGGTCTCCCCATACAGGCGGGTGTTCCCATACAGGGGGATGGCATACAATTTTTTTTATTTCTGTAGCCCTCTAGCAGCCAAGATTCTCAACAGATTCCGTTGAAACTTGAAATTATAAGTAATTAAGGCAAGTTAATTTAATTTAATTATGCAAATCGAATGACAAATAAAACAGTCGAAAATTTACAGCTTAATATTTTTAGCAGCCGATTTCATTAAAAATCGAAATGACGGCCCTCACAGTGCAGGAAAAAATTGAAAATGTATATATTAATGGCAATGCAAGTGCTGATTAAAATTTTATGGAAATCTTTTGAAATTAACTGTTCGAGCTATTTAAGCCTTTGTGTGGTTACCACTGTGAACTGTGTAAACAGCAAATGCGAGAAGGGTGAAACCGTATTTATATGTTTACAACAATTTATGATCCGCCGATTTTCAATATGTAATCCATACGCGTGCAACTCAATTTAATTAGCAAAATATTTGCGCCCCGATAAAAGGTCTCTAAAAACGAACGCAGCCAGATTTTTTTTATGTTAATATATACCCATGTGGTACAACAAAAATTGCAATAAGAAGTTTAGTAGTAGAAAAGCCGAATTCTTTTTCGAAACTTTATGCTACATACGAGAAATTTACCTTTTCCGCTGGTGCTGCCAACGGGGATTTTTACATTTGCTTTCCACTTGTGTGGCTACCACATATATGTACATACTAACATGCATCTTGGTCCTCTGCCTAATTCTTTTCATATTTTTAAAACTTGTCTCAAACACATGCTGTTTGCTTATTTTATATTGCTTTAAAATTTAATAATTGATTATTTCATCTAATCTGTAGTTGGATTAACTATCTGTTGATTATGATGTTAAATAAATAAACTTATATATATATGCACCTATTGTAATAACTTGTCATGTGATTTCACAGCGCAACAAAAGTTAGCATAGTGGCTAGGTGGACTGCGTAGCCACATGATCGTTAGTTAATAGTTCACCATTGACGTTGATCTTCATCTGAAGCAGAGTATTGACAATATCTATAAAACGTGAAAGAAAATCACGTAAATAATCCCCGTCACGCATTTTTTGTAGGAACAGTTGTGTCAAAAGTGTGGTTTTCCTTGTTAGGGTATTGTAAAATCATTTCACGATACCCTACTAAAATCGCGTCTTGTCTGTCCGTCTGTCCGTCCGTCCGTGTGTCACACCCTCTTTTCTTGTAAACTACATAAGCCAGAAACATAAAATTTTGTACGTAGATGTAAAGTGATGCCCTCTTCAAAATTTCATAACAAAAAAATTTATAAAGTGTTAAAGGGGGGTCTCCCCATGTAGGGGAGTGGCCCCCGAAAAAAAAGTTTCATCGCATGTGAGCAATATGGGTATCAAATGGAAGGTTTTGATGAGACCTTTTCAAAACAGGTCTTAAAATAACAAATTTTGCTTTGAGGGGTGCAGGGGAAGGGGAAATGTACGAAAATTTTGTGTCCCCACCCCCGAAAAGTCTGACAAAAATCACAGAGGTGAGACTTTTGGAGCACAAGGGCAACAAATACCTGAGAAGTCAAAATTCGATCAACTTTGTTAATAATAGTACATTTTATAAATTTTACGTTTTTGTCTATAAAATTAAAATGGGACCCTTAAATTTCCCAATCCCATAAGCTACGTTTTTTGAAAGCAATTGTATGTGTTCTGAAAATTTCACAGTAATCGAACAATAAACAGCCAAATTATAGCCGATTGAATATTAAACAATTACAACAACATTAACACGTGGTACTAGGGGGATACAAGTTTGGAACGGACGTAGCCACTATAAATATGTACGAATTTTGATAAAAATTTTAGAAATGGATTGTAATATTGATGTGCTTTCATGACTTGATAAACGACGGGGTCAAAACACGAAACAAAATGGCGGCGAATAAAAAAATATAATAGCCATAATAATTCTTCGAGCTCAATTTATGGAATCTGTATATTAGTCAAGTTTTGATATGCAGAATATATTGTTTGATTTACTAATTTTTTTACAATACCGTTTTGGCAGGAGCACTTTCCTGCTACTTCAACTTGTTAGACGTTAAGACGTGTGAATTGGCGCTAGTTATGTCCAAACTTCCCTGAAAATCTCACGGCTTCTAATGTGTGTTATCTGTAATTAGTTAATTGAAAACAAGTTGGGTAAACAGACCTACGCTCATGTCAGAAGGGTTTTGTACCCAACTTCTCACAAATGCAGTCACCAGCAATGAATAACGTCAAGAAATATGTCAAAGAGTTGTGCGCGTCCCTTGAAGCCAACAGTATCAAACTAAGACCTGTTTTGAAAAGTTGTCATCAAGACCTTTCATTTGTTACCCATATCGAGTTAAGTGCAACGAAATCGTTTGCCGAATATTGCGTAGAGTAATGAAAAAACGTTTAGATTTCAAACTAATGGGTATTTACTCGTCTTTTCTACAACTTATACTAATTGCCGATAGCTCCTTCAACTCAGCTATTTATACAAAATTTTATGTAATTCTTGTATGTACATCTATATTACATTTGCATCTTATCCTAGCCGAGGTGGGTTAATCCATATACATAATTGTTTTATTGTTGTGTTTATGATACGCATGAGCGTCTAGACGTAATTCACGAAAAAAAACCCAGGACTGCTAAATCCTATTAGGGTTCATGATGCGTATGAGCGTCTACAAGGAATTACCCATGTAAGTCTCACGTGCGAGGCATGTGACGTAATTCCTCCCACCTTTTAGTTCATACTGTCCTCAGTATGTTGTATTATAAAAATATTATGCTTATAATTGTAATACTTATGAATATATGATTTTTTGTGTTCTTAAATATCGTACTTGAATCTTTTAAGTATTCTAATGAGTGCATATTTACATTCTTAACGACAGTAATTAATATCAGTGGTTATTATATTATTTTTTAACATAGTATGATGAATCATTTATTCCTTTTCTGTAGAGTACATTAACTTAATACAAGTAGTTTATGCTTGAGAGATATATTTCTATAATTTTATTGGTAATAGTAGTAGTAACAGCATAATATCGTCAACAGGCTAGGGTTATAACGTGTAAAGTTTTTATACTCTCTTCGATTCAATTAAGGCATCAGACATAATTTTGACCAACATATAAGTTTAAAATTTTTGAGTTTTTGTTATAAAGTGGTCTTGAATTTTATTGGGATTATTTTCTTTTATTGTGTTTGATCTGGGCTAGGACCAGGATTGGTTTGATGATTAGTTACGGTGTTTTTAAGCCTTTTTCTATTCTTTGGATGGATCTTTTGATTATTTTTAGCTTTTTTAAATCTAGTATCTAGTTTTCGTGGCATACGATTCTTTATCCATCTCGTATCTAATGCTGCGGAATGTCTACTCTTGTTATGATACTCCAGACTTTTTCTTTTAGTTTCGGTCAAATTTTTATGTACGGTTTCGGAACTTATTTCTCCAAAGTATACATCTGATGGTTTGAATTTGTGAGCAGAATGTATTGTGGTATTGTAATATTTAACACATTCTTCCACTGGGTTTGATAAAAGTAATTCCTTGTTTTCTAATTTTTGCCTGAGTAAAAAGTTTAGGTTTCTGTGGGCAACTTCTACATCAGAACTCCCTGTCTTGTGGTTAGGACTTGTGAAATATACTTCGATTTTTTCCCGTTTAAACCAGTCGATAGTTTCCTGTGATATAATCGCAGATTCGTAGTCAGTCACCGTTTTTTTTGGCTTGCCTATTTTATTGAAAAGGGTTGTTAACGCGTTTATGAAAGTATCCCATTGTCGGTCTTTTATTGGTATAACTGATAGAAATTTGGAAAATTTATCGATGCAGGTAAGAAACATGCGATTCTTGTCTTTATACCATATATCTATGTGATAAATTTCTCTAATTTTAGTTGGTGTTGAAGTTTCCTTGAAGGGTTCTTTAGGTGGGTTTCTGTCATATTTACTTTGGTGACAAATCTCACAGTTATTTATATAATTTTGAATATAATCCTTAAGTTTCGGATAGTAATATTTAATTTTCACTTCGGAATATAATTTGTTAATTCCAATGTGATTTGTGTGTTTATGCATTTTTGCAATTATTTCCATGATTTCGCTGAGCGAGCAATCATAAAGTAAAGTGTTTGCATTGACTATAGATGCTTTCGTGTTTGTTTGTCTCCAAATATTATATTCTTTCTGGAGTATAAGTAAATGCTTTTTGGAAGGTATTTGAATTCCAGTGGTTCCTACTAAAGGTATATGATTGTGGAAGATATATTTTGCTTGGGTTTCTGTGAACTCTTTAAAGAAAAACGTAATCCTAGTCTTTCGGTTAATATTTTCTTTCTTTGCTACTTTTGTTGTACCTATTTTTATGATGATTTGGGTATAAAAACAATTAAGTGGTTTTTTTGATATGGGAATATAGTGCGAGTTATCTTCAAATGAAGTATGTTGTGTTGCTAGATCACTTTCAGCCCCTAACGGATTTATTTCAACGCCTTTTATATATTTATCTTTGCCTTTTATATATTTAATATGGAAATCATATTCCATTAATTTCAATTTCCATCTCTGTAGTTTTGGATTATCTGTTTTGAGCTTTTCCAAATATGTGAGTGGTTTATGGTCGGTATGCAGTTCAAACGTCCGCCCATAAATGTAAGGTCTAAAATAGTTTAGAGCAAATATTATGGCAAATAATTCTGTCTCAATTGTTGCTAGTTTTGTTTCTGATGTATTTAGAGTTCTGGATGCGAAGCATATTGGTTTATTCTCTCGTGACAATACTGCTCCTATTGTGAAATTTGAAGCATCAGCTGTTACTGCGAAAGTTTTATTGAAGTTAGGGAATTGAAGAATTGGATGATTAGAAACGTAAAGTTTTAATTTGTTGAATGCATCAGCATATTCTGTATCATTAACATCTGCTTTGGTATCTTTTTGTAAGAACCTAGTCATTGGACGTGCAATTTTCGCAAAGTCCTTAATGAATTTCCTGCAAAATCCCGCTAATCCCAAAAATGACTTAATTTGTTTTTGGGTTGTCGGTAATGGAAATTTTTCAATGGCTTCAAGTTTTTTAGGGTTGGGTTTAATACCATCTTTAGTAATTATGTGTCCAAAAAACTCTGTTGATTTATTCAAAAATGAGGTTTTAGAAATTTCGATTTTCAGATTTGCGTCGCGTAAGGCTTGTAACACTTTTTGTAGAGCTATCTCATGCTCATGCAGTGTGGAACTATAGACAAGTATATCGACCATATACACAATGCATATTTTTTTGATAAATTTATGCAATATTGAATTCATTAACCTCTGAAAGGTTGAAGGTGAATTTTTCAAACCAAAAGGCATTCGCGTAAATTCAAAATGCCTTTCGTCTGTAGAAAATGCAGTTTTGTGCCTATCCTCAGGCTTTATCTCAATTTGGTGAAAACCTTTGGCCTAGTCTATGCTTGTAAAATAATTAGCGTTACCCAACTGTCCAAGTTTATCATCAATCTGAGGAATGGAGTATTTATCAGCGATGGTTACATTATTAATTTTCCTGAAATCAATAACTAATCTATGTTTATTGCTTTTTTTGGGTACGACCCAGACGGGAGAGTTATATGGTGATTTAGATGGAACTACAATACCTTGTTCTAAATCTTCCTTGATTTGTTCTTAAACGAAATTTCGAAGGGAGTATGGGTACCTTTAATTTTGCTGACATATAGGCTCACAAGTTGTTAGTTTTAACTCGTGCTTTATTTCGTGAGTGAATGATAGTTTTTAATTTTTATTGTATTGGATATCAGAAAATTCATCCTTGATCCTCTAAATCATTAATTTTTCCTCCCTCGTATTAATAGTTTCGTTATTTTTCTTAAAAGATATTTCAGGAATTTTAGAACTTTCTCTTGCTAATACGTCATTCACCTCATGTGCAATTATAGAATAGTTTTCACCTTCTTGATCGAAGCTCAGTGAGATATTATTAATTGTGATTGTATTATCGGTAAAGTCAAGCTTTGCTCCGGTGCCAGCAAGCACATTTTGACCAATAATGCAATCAAAGGAACTTTTAATGAAATCCATTAGTTTCCAACCAATAAAATGGTTAGTACAAAACTCGGATGGAAATTCAGTTTTCAAACCATAATTCACTTGTTCGGATCTGTTTTTTGAATTGATCAGTAACGGATTGTCTAGTTGAAAGCGCCGACGAGGGCCTACAAGTTTTGAGTTCATAAAGCAATGAGTACTTCCAGTATCAATAAGACATCTGAAAGATTTTCCCTCTATAGTTAGTCGAAGTATTGGGAGTTTTCCGAAGCTTGAAAACGAAAATTTTCATTTCCAATATGTAAGGAAGAACCTGAAGAGGTGGCTGTATTCATAGAAACGTCAGTTGGTAGAGAAAGATCATTTTGCCTGAAATTCCGACTTTGTGGCCTCTGATAATTGCTTCCTAAATTCTGTTGACGATTTAATTGAATCGATTGAGGATTTTTAAAACGGTTTTGAGAAGTGCTATTGACAATATTAAACTGGTCTACTTGTCCATTTTTCGAACCGTAATGGAAATATCCGGAGTTCACTAATACTGAAAATGCGTCCTCTAAAGTTTCAGGCGTATGAGCACGGAGAACACCCCGAATGGGTTCTGGACACTTATCGATATACACATTTTTCACGATTTTTCGTCTCTGATTAATCTCACTTCTAGCTTGTTCAGCTGTACATGCACCATTTGTTTTTATTTTGTTACAAACTAGATTCAAGTACTTACTTAGATAAAAATATAGTTGTGAAGGAGTTGTGAAGCGAGCACCAAGTATTTTCTCCATTAGTCTGATTTCCGTTTCTGGAACATCAAAGTGCAGCAGAAGTGCTTTCCTCACTGTTGACCACTGTGTCGATGGTAAGGCATTTACCATTTCCTTCGTTTTCCCGGTTAGCTGACCAACAAACTGATGCTCGATGAGTTGTATGTGGGTTGCTGGAAGAGTTTTGATAATATCCTGAATTGCATCGATTGAGTTGATGAATGGATAGACATCTTGTTGATCGCCTGTAAAAGTTGGAAGGGAGTTGATGTGCTCCTACATCAACAGTTTTGAAACCCCTTTTTTTTGTTTTCGTCGTTCGATATTTGTTCACTTACGGACTTTTCTATCAGATTCGGTAGAGTTCAAACAAATCACGTGCCCACGCCAGCTTTTTAGATAAAACTTAATGAAAATCCTAATTTTTGAACACTCGACTGCGCCAGTTAAGTACAACGAAATCGTTTGCCAAATATTGCGTAGAGTAATGAAAAAACGTTTAGATTTCAAACTAATGTGTATTTACTCGTCCTTTCTACAACTTATACTGATTGCCGATAGCTCCTTCAACTCAGCTATTTATACAAAATTTTATGTAATTCTTATATGTACATCTATATTACATTTAAATCTTTCAAAGTCAAAGTCAAAAGCGCTTTATTTAATACCAATCGTCATAAATTTTTAAAAGAACATAATGCAAATTCCAAACAATAAAACTATAAAAAACTTAATGGCCCGAATGGCTCTCTAAATTTATACGCTATCAGTTAAACACATTTAATGAAAAAAAAATGCACTAGCAAATTTAAATTAATTAAGATTATTACATATTTTTTGATTCAATTGGAAAAAGGAGAAAAAACCAACCAGCATTATTCAAAAATTATTTATATTACTAACACAACACTGAACTTATATCTTATACCTAATATGTTATACCCTAATTCTAAATAAGTTCAATCGAAAAAAAAAGGAAAAAAAAACGTTACATTATATTGAAACCTATACCTTATTTATAATACACATAAACAACACTAGATGTAGCAATAATGAGATGAATCTAAAAAACTAAATAACGAGAAAAAGCACAAAAACAGAAAATAAACACGAATAGTTTAGACATTGTCATTCAGCCACCAATACCTAGATTGCTTCATCTCAGCTCGACCAGCCTCAACGAACCTAGCAAATGAGTATCTCCATTAGAATTGTTGGTCTCGTGAACTCAAATTCGGAGAATATTTTATCTTCTTATCGGTGGCCCGTCTATATATGTGAAATATGACTGGGACGCCGTCAGAATCAAAAACGTATAGATTCGTGTCCAAATACACGGATGCTTCTGGAGGAATGAAGCCAGTAGCGAGGCAAGTCGCTATATACCCGTCTGCAGGGTGGAACGGCTGTGAAATCCAAGGGTTTTCACTCACAGTTACAGATCTTGCGATATGATTCCGAAGAAGTTTCAATATGAAGATATCGACTCTTGTCACTTGAGCGGTTTGATAAATTTTTCTATTCGATATATAGTGCTTCCAATCCGTCTCGGGCTTTCTGTACAAACCAGTACATAAACGAAGACATTTCCTTTCGAAAACTCTTAGTCATTCCATTGTACTAGCACTCTGGTTGTACCAGATCTGGCATCCGTATGTCAAAACTGGTCTAACCAGGGTCTTGTAACAAATAACTTTGACTTTTTGATCAATGTATCTGGAATGAAAGAGTCGCCGAGGAGCCATGACTGCTTTTAGTGCTTTACTGAGCATGATTTTCACATGTTCAGTATAGTACAGATACTGATCGAGATGAACACCGAGATATCGAACACAGGATTTATGTGGAACCCGTTCTGAACTACCCTCACCAGCCATAATGTGGAAATCCTTCAAATTACGTTGCAGGTCTTGACTGGCCCCCTGCAGCGTTGTCCGAAACAAAATTGCTTCGCACTTCTGCACATTGATTTTCATTCGCCAATTGTCGGTGTAGAGCTGCACATCATTAAACATTTTTTGAAGATTGCTCTGAACTATTGTAGCTTTTCGGTCTGCCGTATGGATGATCAGATCATCAGCAAACGCTACCAATGATCGCGTTGGCGAGACAATAAAATCAAAGCTGTTCAATAGCTTGCGAATGAATATTGAGAAAAGCAGGGGCGCAGTAGCTGTTCCCTGTTGTAGACCATTCAAAACCTTGAATTCCCGCATTGTTGTCAGATTTCCATCAGTTACAACAAATGGTTTCCCGTATAACATATTACATATCATGGCAACAAGGTGTCTGGGGAACCTGTCCTGAAGAAGTTTGAAAACTAGTCCATCAAGCCACACCGTATCGAAGGCTTTCTCCATATCAATGAGACATGCTCCAACACATTCTTTGTTGTTAAGTTTCCAACAAATGTCTGAGGTTACTTTCCTTACTGCATGTATGGTCGAATGCCTGGCACGAAAACCAAATTGGCAATTCGGCATCAACTCATATTTCTCAATGTGGGCGTTTAATGCTCTGTTGAGTATCACTTCAAGCACCTTCCTGATGTTAGGCAGCAAGCCGATTGGGCGATAGCTTTTAGGGCATGAAGATTCTTTTCCTTTCTTCAAGATTGGAAATACCTTAGCCTTTTTCCACTCATTTGGGAAATATGAATTGCTCAACATGTTGTTGAACAATATGCAATAATTCTCATAGCAACCTCAGGCAAATGTCGGAGAACTATATTTGGAATACCGTCAGTACCACATGATTTTTTGTTGTTTATTCTGTGAAATATGAAACACAAGTCTTCATAGCTGACAAAATAATCAATAAGATTCAAGGTTGGTATGAGGTCAGAAGTTAACGTTTCATCGAAATGAAGAATTGATTGGCCGTGCAGGCTTGATTTGAAATCGGAAACTTTTGCTTCAACGACCTCCAAAAATATTTCATTCCTTCTCTCTGGGTTTGGCAGATGAACCAATTCAAAATGTGTTCCAATCAGGGCAAGTTTCTGCAATCCATCACATATAATCCTGTTTCCATTTCTATCCGGAGTCGTACTATCAATTCCGATACCAGCCCTATCGAGAAGATTTATCTCATCACTAGCGACTTCAAGATTCGATACCTTCACTCGAGACTTCCTGCGGAATAAGCTATTCACTTTCGCGAAAACACCATCTGGGTCCTGTGGGCTAATACCCCTCAATTTTTCCACCCATTGATTGCTTACCTCACTCCTGAAGTATGACCGGATTAAGTTCCGGACATTCTTCAGGTGTAACTTCAACAAAGCCAACGAGGGATGGTTGTAGTCCAAAAATCGTCGATAAATATTGTTGACGTGGGTGAGAAGTAGGCTTTTCAATCTTTTCAAAATTGCGATGGTTGGTGCTTCATATCCTTCCATATTGTTTCGATGTTTAATCTTGGGAACTACTTTCTCAATCGTTTCCAACATCAGCTTCTCTAACTTCGACAAGCAGAGATCTATTTCATCGTCAGTTACATTTCTGTTATTAGGAACTATTGAGCAAGCGTTGCCATCATCATAAGGAGGACATTGCTTCTGGTACTCCCGATTAAACTTCTTTTGAAACTTTCCCCAGTCTGTTTTTTTGAAATTCAACCGATGGTTTTCATGTTGAACTGGAATGAGGAAGAGATCATCGCAGTGATGATTGATTTCCATTACGATTACGTTATGGTTGCTATCATGAGGAAGCACCTGCAGTTTCCGTTGAGGACTATTAAAGCTGAATTCAAGTCTTGCGTCAGCAATGCAGAGGTCCAAATATGAGTTTGTCCTAGGGTATGTTGGGAACTCCGACCCATATAGGTTGCACCTGTATTCAATTTGGTTCTCTGTTATCCACGATTTCAGGAAACCACCTCTTGGATTATTAGTGGCATTTAGCCATGATGTATGCTTGGCATTCAGGTCACCAGCAAGAATATAAAAACTATGCAGCCTGCTCAATTCGAGTCTTTCAAACAAGGAATTGAGTTCCTCCTTGAACTTGAGAACATTTTGACCAGTTGCATAGGCAGAGATAACGAAGAGGTTATCCCCACGTGGCAGTGAAATTTTGATGACGGACACTTCAAGAAATTCAAAGTTTTTGAATTCGACCTTTTCAATATTTTGGAAATAACAGGGTCTTCTAACCAATATCCTGTTGCCACCTCCCCCGACACCTATTACCCTATCGTTTCTTACGAATGCAAAATCTTTGAATTACATGGAATGCCATGAATTGAGGTGGGTTTCAGTGAGAAGTATGATGTCAGGCTTTTGCTTAACAATAAATTCAAGGAGATAATCACGTCGATGTATAGCAACGATAGAGTTGACGTTGATCGATATGAGGCGAAGCCTACCCATGGGAATATGACTGGATGACAAGTTATTATTAGGCATTTGAAAGACCTAAACGCTGAAAAGCAAAGTTAATTTTTGAATCTTGTTTGTCGGTTCGCTCCGATAAAGAATTATGTTGCTGGTAAATTTTGAGAAGCAGCTCATTATTGCCACTTACATTATTTACATTATTTCCAGCATTTTCTGCTGGTCCTCTTGCGGCGAGTGCAAATGATACTCCGGGCTTGACGAAATTGGAAGGTATGATGTTACGTTGTACTTGTGTTTGCTTTGGAGCAAATTTAACTTTTGCATCTTGATATCGGGAGCATCCTCGATATGATGCTGAGTGACCAAAAACACTGCAGTTAATGCAGTATAATTTTTCTTTAGGCTCCGTCTGAGCCAATTTGCACTCACCAAGAGCATGAACGTCTTTGCATTTAACGCAACGATAGTGCATGGCACCATTGGCAGCCGAATGTCCAAATCTTTGACACCGGTAACATTGGTTGACTTTTCTTTTCTGGAGGCGTTCCCACCTCACCACTCTGAAATTCAACTACCTTATTTGTTGAAGGGCAGTTGGACTGCTCTTATTTGAAATTCGTACCAAGTTAAGTGATAAATTCTTCCTTTCTATGGTCGACCTTCTTGTCGCAAAGGCTTTGACCGAAACAAAATCAATATCTGGTGCAGCCTCCTTGAGCACCTGAAGAAGATCGACCGTATCCTCTCCGCTGTCCAAATCCTTCAACAAGAAGGTCTGATTCCTTTCACTTTTGGGGGTATAGGTGAAGCGCATCTTTGGCTGACTTGAAATCAACCAGTGATTTCGTCCTTATAGTTAATTTGTCGGCATTAACTCCTTTGGTTTCGAAATTGGCCAGTTTATTTTCGGCTGCCAATAGCCGAACCATATCTTTCCCAGTTTGTCCGAACACGTTGATTAGCGGAACTTTTTCTACCTTGTTCGAAACTTTTTCAGAGGAACCAGCAGAACTGCGGGCTGGTTTTTTCTCCTAATTTTTTTCTTTAAATATTCAATAAAATTAACGTCATTATCTTGGTTAAAATTACCTCCGATGTTTTCTTCGATTTCCATATCTTCGGGTGATCCCTCCAGCGCTGCAAAATAGTTTTGGCTCTCCTTGGTGCCACCAGCACTTAGAACTTCTTCTGGAATTGCTTGTTTTGTACTTTTCTTCGGCTTTGTTACCTGCTGCCATTGATTTTGTGACTGCGTCTTTTGAGGCTTCATCCCTTTCTTGAAGAGATCCTTGAGGGACTGTATCTCATGCGTAAGTTCATCATTTTCTTTCTGCAATTTGGCCATTTGTTGATTGTCCGCTATTATTTGCAGCTTGCACCCTCCATCTGCGGGGTTTTCTTCGTAATGTTTTCTTTTGGTGATTATTGCCAGTTTCATATTCGTCGTTTCCCCAGGTTGTCCCAACGGTGGGAAGCCGTCGGGCTCCTCCATACCAGCGGCAAAATTTTCTTTGGTAATTTGTTTTTCGTTTCCAATCGAAGTAGAAATATTCGATAGAAATCTCCTGAGTCGATTACTTCGACAATATAAGATTTTTTCCGATAAAAATTAACTTCAGACTAACGTTTTTAAAAAATTAATTTAATTTTTGAAAACTTTTGACAGGAGCGATTTAAAAGACGTGTATACGCAAAGACTACTACGATCCAATCTCATATTTGCATCTTATCCTAACCGAGGTGAGTTAATCCATATACATAATTGTTTTATTGTTGTGTTTATGATACGCATGAGCGTCTAGACGTCATTCACTAAAAATAACCCAGGACTGCTAAATCCTTTTATTAGGGTTCATGACAAGGAATTACCCATGTAAGTCTTACATGCGAGGCATGTGACGTAATTATCGACTACCTTCGATGAAATTTGTTTTTTCGGGTGCTACTCCTCTATATGGGGAGACCCCTCTTAAATATCTTATAAAATTGTTTGTAGTTGAACTTTGAAGAGAGCACTGCTTTACACCTGCATACAGAATTTGATGTTTCTAGCTTAAGTAGTTTGCGAGAAAAAGTACTGTGACACACGGACGGATGGACGGACAGACTAACGGAGAGACAGACGGACAGACAGGCCGCGACTTGAGTAGGGTTTTGTAAAACTATTTTACAAAACCCTAAAAAAGATTAGGTTTGGCCATTTTACCTCCTGCTTTACATTTATTTAGGTCACCTTCCTCGGCCTCAGCTTTGACAGTTTTGCTAGAGAATGTGACAATGTTTCGTTCCGTCTTGACAGAGCGTCTAGTTTCTAAGTTCCGTAGTTGTTCTTTGACAAGAGTTCAATTCACATCGAACCATAAAAGCTTGTTTGAGATTGAGCCATTTTGTCAATTATATTTCCTCAAACAAAAAAACAACCGCACAAAAACAAAAGATCGCTTGCGTCCTCCGTACGAAAAGCACAATTATAAGATGTCGTCTTTTGCACTTGCCTAAGGAAAATAAAGTCGATAAAGGAACGAATAAATATGATAAACAGATTTCATGTGATTTAACTTGACCACAACAGTCAATGATGACTGAGAGAAAAAAGAGTGAACACGAAAAGAGATGCTACCGCGTTCGTTTTGAACCAAACATGCCGTTTTTCATAAAATTTGAGCCTTCTCCACTTGCGCATCCTTGGCCTATAGCCTGCTAGAGCTAGTGACTTTAGGATAATAAAGAATGTTTATTTAGAGTGAGAAACGAAACGAACGAACTTTTATTTTCAATTGAATTGATTATTACTCGGACATTGATTGATCTCTACTGACGAGAGAAAATTTTTGTGACTGACCGTGAAAAATCGTTTGGATTGTTGTGAACGAAAACGAGACGTGACAATTAAGTAACGAGACTGATTCCATTAAAACCGTATATTTAAAAATTATTCTTACACTCTGCCATCTCCTTCAAAGTAGTCCCATTGGGCAGCTATACAACGATTTCAGCGCGTTTTTCATGCTTCGTAACATTTCTGGAACGCTTGGACAGGGATGTCCGCGAGTACCCTCATCACGGCCACCTATATGTCCACAATCGACTCAAGATGGGTTCCTTTGACCACCGATTTTGTTTTAGGTAACAAAAAAAAGTCACAGGGTGACATATCGAGCAAATAAGGCGGCTGTTGCAACACGGCGATCCCTTTAGATGCCAAATACTGGGACACGTTAAGGGCAGTGTGGTACGGCGCGATGTCGTAATGAAGGATCCAGTTGCGAGCGATGTCTGGGCGCACCCTGTTGACATTTTTTCACAATCTTTCGAGTACTTGGCGATAGTAGACTTGATTTACGGTTTGCCTCGATGGAATAAATTCTTTGTGGACGATTCCACGGCTATCAAAAAAGGCAAGAATCATCTTTTTCACCTTAGACTTGCTTATGCGAGCGGAGATAACCATTGTGAGCTTTGAAAACCTGGGCATGACTAAGAGCACTATCACCATGCACTTTTACAGTTTTAGCGTACGTTGCCGAAGCTGTTTTGCCCAATCTGGCCCAAAAATTTTATCGCGACGAGTTGTTCTTGATTTCGTTTCTCCATTTTCGTGGCGAGCACCACCAACACACGTCTACTCAACACGAAACAGCAGGCGAATTAAACAAGCTAGAGCAATGGTTAATATATCAATGGAGAGGGAAAGAGTGCCGAGGAAAGGGAAGGAAATTTCAAGGTCAAAGGGTTTACCACAAACGCGGCAATAAAATCAGTCTCATTAATTGATTGTCATACCTCGTAAGAAGTGAGTGTGTGTGAGTTAAGTCTGTCTTCTTTGTTGATAAAATAGAAATAACTGAAAAGCGCGAATCCTTCATTTCTAATAGGGATAATTGCCACTCAAATTTATTGAAAATTATAAAAGGCAATGTCAGTTAAGTTTATGTTTTCTTAGCATGGCAAATAGTGGTTGAAAACGTTTTGAAAATTTAAAAATAAAATTTAGTGTTTAAAAAAATTAAAATAATTCTTTCCATAAAGTTAGTCAGTAGTTTTTAAAGGATTAAGTTAAGGGTCTTTCCTGTATAATTTGTACAAGCAGTGCATTCATTAACGTTGCACCGGTGATCCTATAATCAACTCATCCAAATCTAAAAATACCTGTATTCTTCTATTTTGAAATCTAGAATCGTAAAAATGAACAAACATATAGATTTTTCAAGTATTTCCTAATTCAAACACCATTTATTATACTTAAGTGTATATATAGGAACTCTTCCTATCTATCGAGTACTATATTCAGCTTCGATTCCTCTTCCTTATTTTTGTTGAACAGAAGAGCAAATACAAAATGAACGGTCATCGTCCATAGATCGATAGGAATGTCTTTATCGTTTTGTTTTGTTCATTTGTAATCAGATCCACACGTACGTACACGTAAATTGTAATTCCGAAGACAATTCCAATGATGAGAAGTCTTATGATGAAAAATGCCCGTGTTCAATATGCAGGACCTGATACGAATATTATGTCAGGATTATTCCAAGTGTTGTTCGCTTCAATGCGATTCCGAACCACTATTTAAGCTAATGGCTCCATTCGTTCGAGAGAACAAATGGACCGACCGTTCGATCAATAGAGAAATGAACGTAGAATGGAAAAGATTCAAAGAAAAAGATTTAATTAAATGGTGTTTACACATCTTGTGTGCTAAAGTATGTGATAAATTGATGAGAAAGCAGATGCAATGGAAATGTTTTAGGGTGAGCGAGCTGGTGGTGCTTGTTTGTGAAAGTTCCACTTTGTGCGATGGTAGTGGTTACTCTACTGATTATGGTAGTATACTCGTATTAGGAAGAGAAAAGAAAGTTATTAATAAAATTATATCATATATTTCAAGGAAAAAGTGTGTAAGCAACCATTCATACACAATCCTTGCTAAGTTAACTTCATTTACATCTTTTCATCCTGCAATCTTATAGCTAACTGTTTGGTATATCATCAGTCTTGTATGGAACTCAAATGGACTGCCATTTTTTGGGGTTTTGTAAAATAATTTTACAAAACCCTTCTAAAATCGCGTCCTGTCTGTCCGTCTGCCCGTCTGTCTGTCCGTCCGTCCGTCCGTCCGTGTGTCACAGCAGTTTTTCTCGGAAACTACTCAAGCTAGAAACATCAAATTTTGTTTGTAGGTGTAAAGTGGTGATCTCTTCAAAGTTCAAATATAAAAAAAATTTATAAGGCATTTAAGGGGGGTCTCCCCATATAGGGGAGTGACCCCCCGAAAAAAAAATTTCATTGAAGGTGGCCGATATGGGTATCAAATGAAAGGTCTTGATGAGAACTTTTCAAAACAGGTCTTCGTTTGGCAAAGTTTGCTTCGAGGGGCGCACAGGGAGGGGAAATACACGAAAAATTTGTGTCCCCACCCCCCCCTCGCGATTGGACACCTTCCATCCGAAAAATCTGAAAAAAATCATGAATGTAGGCCTTGATGAGTACAACAACAACAAATACGTGAGAAGTTGCAATTCACTCAACTTTGTTAGTAATAGTATGATTCATCGATTTTATGTTTTCTTGAATAAAATCTTAACGGTGCCCTAAAATTCAATGAAATTCAGTACACAGATGACTATTTATAAGATTGATCTATTCTGAAAGCTTCATAAAGATTGAATCATATTTAGCGAAGTTATAGCGGTTTAATTTTCCCGTATTACTATGGAACAATATGCGTTGCATTTATTACTATGGCAACATATGGCTATGGAACAACACGCGCTTTTTACCGACTCAGACACTACAGTTTTGCTAGGATTTGCATGAAAATTTCAGGAATGATAGGTGTCATGTATATCTTTGAGAATCGGTTGAGCTGGTGGTATCAGTAATCGTAAAACAAGAAAGTGGCTGTTTGAAATGCGAAGATTGAATAATTTTGAGTTATTTTTTCCCAACTTCAACGTTTAAGGTGCACGCTTTGAACACTTGATTCAATTTAATTAATGACTGTAGGTCAGTACCTACAATTAATGCTTATAAGTGAAACAAGTCAAGGAGGCGGGAGAGAGCTACTAGCAAAAGGGTTTTATAACCATTCTAGGATTCAAAAAAATTGGCCATTAATCGATGATAACAGTACAGGAGAGTGGCCCCTGAAAAAAAAAAAAAAAATTCATCAAACGTAGCCGATATGAGTATGAAATAAAAGTTTTCATGGGAGCTTTTCAAAACAGTTGTTAAACTGCCAGTTTTTGCTTCAGTGGGGCACAGGGGGTAAATACATGAAAAATGTGTTTCCTCCATCGCGGCTGGACATGTGAAATAATTATCAAGGGAGATATTTATGAGTATACCAATACCAAAAACCTCAGAAGTCGAAATTCGTTCAACTTTGTTAATAATAGTATGATCTTCGTATTTCATATTTTCTCCAATAAAATCGTCTTTGACATGTTTCTTGATGTGATTCGATCTGGTGACTGCATTTTGTAAATTGAATACAAAACCCTTCTGACATGAGCGTAGGTCTGTTTACCCAACTTGTTTTAAGCAGTGTTAATTTTACATCAACAGAAAAAAGAAAAAAATGTATGAAATCAATATAAAACCAAGTAAAGGTAATCAAGTTTAAGGAGTTTTTAGGTCTGCAAATATTGTTGACGACTTGCTATAGATTTTCAAAAATGTAGTCTCAAACAAGTTGAGTAGGGAGGAGAGTATTTCCACTAGAAGCGTTTTGTGACCATTCTTGTGTTCAGAACAATTTGTCTAATGACACAATCAGTGATTTGAGGTATGTATTCATTGCAAAGATGAAAAATCATTAAAATATGTCGAGAAAATCAAGATATGCTTTCATAAACCAAAACAGCCGCCATTTTTTTTCCAGATAGAATAATTTTATTTAATACTCGGCTAATTGAATATATTAAAGTTACATAATATTTCTGTAACTATCATGGACATTCGAAGAAAGTTAAAGGATCTAGGTGGATTTGAAGCATACTGTTAAAATTTGTTTCAATACTTAATCATTTCTTCTTCTTCTTCTTTGTAGCACTACAGCTCTTTGCAAGCCTTCGCTTAGAGATAGTCAGAGTATCTCATTTTCATAACCGTATTGATTTTTTCGGAAGTTGGTTTGGTCAGTGCCATGCTCCCGTGTGCCTGCTCAGCTATAATATGATCTGATTAAATCAGTACATATCACCACTGGGTGAACACTCGTAGTCCGTCCGAAAAATCCCCTGAACTAAATCACGTTGCTTCCAACGAGGTTTGAACCTGGGACCTTCGGCTTATGCGTTCATGTTCTAACCACTAGACCACACAGACTACTTAATCATTTACTTCCGTTCAATTTCATTAATATGCATTTATGATGTTCAAACTTGTTTTAATCATTGACTTCTGTCATTAAATTTCTTTTCCATTCTAGTAATAAGCATTTAATTAATGTCATTAACTTCATTTAAAATCCGTCAGCAATAATTGTTCTTTACCTGTAATACATTGAACTTCAATTGTGATACTTTTACAATTTAGTTAAGTAAGTACATTTATTAGTATTGGACAATTAATAAAATTTCGTATTCGAAAACAAAGCGTTGAAAAGGCCTACCTTATATTCCTGCAGGAGGCTGCTGTGGGGCGCGATTGATTTTGAATACTTCCGTCGATAATCACAACAGTGAAGCCCGAGAATTGATCAATTCGTGTTGCACTTATTGTATCAAAAATTCTACCTTTACGAATTGTTTTTATCGATTGTTTTCGTCAAACAAACACATGTTGTTATTTTGTTTTAAGCACTGGATGCAAAATTTAGTGCCATTCACTTAAATATTTCATTTGGTGATTCATCTGGCTAAAACGTCAAAATTGGTGAATACTCGTCTCGGCAAAATCCCTTTTCCGTAACACATACCATAACTTCAAAGTCAAAAGTGCTTTATTCAATACTAATCGTTATAAATTTTAAAATAATGTGAAGCAAATTCCAAACAATATAAATGCTCAAACTTAACGGCCCAAGTGGCTCTCAAAATTTATACGTTAACAATAATAAAAATTTAACTAAAGAAAAAAAAAAATTATCTAATTTGAATCAATTTAAATTACTACATATTCTATGATTCAGTTGGAAAAAGGAGAAAAAATCAACCAACACTGTTCAAAAATTACTTATAATTTCAACTCAACAGTGTTTTTTTTACCCTACATCAATTATTTTATAGCCTAATTCTAATAAAAATTCAATCAACAACTTTATCTCATACTAATACAATGCTAACACAATATTCTTAACCCAAGTATCAAATCTCATCTCTTATATTTCTTTTAAAGAAGACAGACTCGTTTCTATGACTACTCCACATCATTTATTACCAAAAAGTTCTGACACTGCATACATTCTTATGTACTAACTATAATACAGCATTTCAGATTAATCTCTTAATATCATATTTTTATGTGATAACTATAACATAATTCATTTCAATATGTAACATCTCCCCTTTTTATTTTGTTATTTTTTATTCTTTTTAATACAAAAAATCTCCACTTTTTATTTTATTATTATTGTTTTCCTTTCAGTTTTTAAAATTCAACAACTACAATGATTCATCATATGAGAAACAGACTACTATTTGCGTGCCTTAAAAGATCTCCATCCTTGTAAGCTTGAAAGAATTACCTTATTATACATTGTAATTAATTTATCATCTGTAATTTAACACTTAAATAAACCATGTTTTAATTCAATTTGCACTTTGATATCTTTTTATGGGTTTTACTAACCTGCCTGATCGTGTATGATATTCTTTACTTATATTAGAATTGTTTTCTTTATTTTCATTCATTATTGGTTTACTTTGTCCTGTTTCATTTTTTATACGTGAAAAGCAAGAATCCGCATTATTAAGCATTGTGTCATTAATATCCAAAAATTGTGAGCCTATTATTTTACAACCCAAATGGATCTCTAAATTTATAAATTATCAGTTAAACAAATATTATCAAAAAACCATAGCAAATTCAAATTAATAAAAATTATTGCATATAAGAAATTTTGTTTAAGGAATGCTGGTTGTCCTAAGTGAAAGAACTACATTGTTTTTTCACCCGAGCATTTTAGCTATCAACTTAATAGCATTTTCCGCTCGATGGACTTCAGCTGGTTCCAGCATATGGGCTAGTTCCATTAAAAATTTTGCAGTTACGTATGAGGTGACCGATCTACTCCTCAGGAGCTGCCACATCAGTCATCTCGGGGCAGCTCGGCTTTCGACGATCAACGGGATATTTGCTGACTGAGCAGTTGAAGCAAATTAGGAGCACCAGATCGAAAGAGCTCCTTCGGCGGTACGGCAACAACAAACATCGAGAAATTTTATTTACCGATGAAAAAATTTTTAAGGGGGAGGAACATTTCAACCGCCAAAATGATAAGGTGCCCACAGCTCCAGAGAAGCCCGAGAAGTTGCCCCTAGGGTACAGCGAGGACATCATCCAGCACCAGTCATGGTATGGTGGGGTGTCAGCTACGAAGGGGTCACCGAGCTTCATTTTTGCGAAAAAGGCGTAAAAACTGCAGCGAAAAATTATCAAACGGACATCCTGGAGGGATGTGTGAAGCCGCTGAACTCTACGCTATTCAAAAACCGACATTGGGTTTTCCAGCAAGATTCTGCGCCAGCCCACAAAGCTTGAACCACACAAGCGTGGTTGGAAACCAATATTTCAGAGTTTATAAGGGCTACGGAATGGCCTTCTGGGAGCCCAGATTTGAATCCCCTGGACTACAAACTGTGGGCGGAGTTAGAGTTCATGGTGTGTACGAGACGACAGCCAAATATCGAGAGCCTTAAGCAATCTTTGACAGAAGCTGTAGCTAATTTTCCGCTAGAAACAGTGCGTACTGCTATCGATGACTGGCCCAACAAATTAAAGAGCTGTGTAAAGGCTAAAGGCGGCCACTTTGAATAATTTGTTGCTTATTTTACTTCCATTAGTATGCCAAAATAAAATATATTTTCCTTTGTCAAAAAATCTTTTTCATTTATATAAAAATTGCCCATATACGTGTGACAGAACTTATGGCACGACTAAGTATATCTTCTTATCGGTGGCCTGTCTATTATGTGATATATGACTGGGACGCCGTCAGAATCAAAAGCATATCGATTCATGTCCATATACACGAATACTTCTGGAGGAACGAGGCAAGTTGCAATTCACCCGTCTGTAGTGTGGAACGGCTGTGAAATCCAAGTGTTTTCACTCATAGTTACAGACCTTGCGATAGATTCCGAAGAAGTTTCAATATGAAGATATCGACTCTTGTCACTTGAGCAGTTTGATAAATTCTTTTATTCGATATATAATGCTTCCAATCCGTCTCAGGCTTTCTGTACAAACCAGTACATGTACGATGACATTTTTTTCGAAAGCTTTTAATTTTTCCATAGTACCTGCACTCCGGTTGTACCAGATCTGACATCCATATGTCAAAACTAGTCTAACCAGGGTCTTGTAACAACTAACTTTGATCTTTTGATCACTGTATCTTTAATGAAAGAGTCGTCGTAGGGCCATTACTACTTTTTGAGCGTTACTGAGTATGATTTTGATATGTTTAGTACAATACAGACACTGATCGAGATGAACACCGAGGTATCGAACACAGAATTTATGTGAGACCCGTTTTGAACTACCCTCGCCAGCCATAATGTAGGAATCCTTCCAATTACGTTTTAGGTCTTGACTGACTCCCTGCAGTGTTTTCCGAAACAAAATTGATTTTCATTCGCCAATTGGCAGTGCATAGCCGCACATCATTGAAAATTTTTTTGGAGATTGCTCTGAACTATTGTAGCTTTTTGGTCTGCTGTATAGATGATTGGATCATCAGCAAATGCTACAAGTGATCCCGTTGGCGAGACGTTAAACTAAAAGCTATTCAATAGCATGCGAATGAAGATTGAGAAGAGCACAGTAACTGTTCCCTGCTGTAGAATATTCAAGACCTTGAATTTGCGCACTGCTGTCAGATTTCCATCAGTTACAACAAACGATATCCCGTATAACATATTGTAAATCATGACGACAAGGTGTGTAGGGAACTTGATTTGAAGGAATTCAAAAACTAGTCCACCTAACCACACCGTATAGAAGGCTTTCTCCATATCAATGAGACATGCTCCAACACATTCTTTGTTGTTTGGTTTCCAACGGATGTCTGAGGTTACTTTCGTCATCGCATGTATGGTCGAATGCCTGGCACGACAACCAAATTGGAAATTCGGCATCAACTCATATTTCTCAATGTGCGCGTTTAATGCTCTATTGAGTGAGTATCACTTCAATCACCTTGCTGATGTTAGGCAGCAAGTTGATAAGGCGATAGCTTTTTGTTATTATTATTTTCCTTTCTTCAAGATCGGAAATACCTTAGCCTTTTTCCACTCATTTGGGAAATATGAATTGCTCAACATGTTACTGAACAATATGCAATAATTCCTAATAGCAAACTCAGGCAAATGTTGAAGAACTTAATTTGGAATACCATCAGTACCACATGATTTTTTGTTGCTTACCCTGTGAAATATGAAAGATAAGTCTTCATAGCTGACAAAATAATCAATAAGCTTCAAGCATGGCATGAGGTCAGATGTTAATGTTTCATTGAAATGAAGAATTGATTGGCCGTTATAGCTTGATTTGAAGTTGGAAATTTTCGCTTCAATGACGTCTGAAAATATTTCATTCCCTCTCTTGGGGTGTGGTAGATGAACCTATTCAAAATGTGCTCCAATCAGGGCAGGTTTATGTAAACTATCACATATAATGCTGCTTCCATTTCTATCTGGAGTCGTACTATCAATTTCGATACCAGCCCTATCGAGAAAATTTATCTCATCACTAGTAACTTCAAGATTCGATACCTGCACTCGAGACTTCTTACGGACTATGCTTTTCACTTTCGCGAAAATGCCATCTGAGTCCTGTGAGCTAATACCCCTCAATTTTCCGCCCATTGGTTGCTGACCTCACTCCTGAAGTATGACCGGATTAAGTTCCGGACATTCTTCAGGTGTAATTTCAACAAAGGCAACGAGGGATGGTTGTAGTCCAAAAATCGCCAATAAATATTGTTGACGCATGTGAGAAGAAGGCTTTTCAATCTTTTCGGCCTTACAATGGTTGGTGCTTCATATCCTTCCATATTGTTTCGATGTTTCATCTTGGGAACAACTTCCTCAATCGTTTCCAATGTCTGCTTCTCTTACATCGACAAAAGAGATCTGTTTCATCGTGAATTAGATTCATGTCATTAGGAACCATTGAGCAAGCAACGCCATCATCAGAAGGACTGGACATTGCTTCTGATAATCTCGTTTAAACTTCTTTTGAAACTTTCCCCAACCGATAGTTTTCATGTTGAACTGGAATGAGGAGGAAATCATCCCTTTGATGATTGATTTCCATCGCAATTTCGTTATGGTTGCTATTATAAGGAAGTACCTGCACTATCCGTTGAGGACTATTAAAGCTGAATTCAAGTCTTGCATCAGCAATGCAGAGGTCCAAATATGAATTTATCCTAGGGTATGTTGGGAACTCCGACCAATATAGATGGCACCTGTATGCAATTTGGTTCTCTGTTATCCACGATGTCAGGAATACACCTCTTGGATTATTGGTGGCGTTCAGCCATGATGTATGCTTGGCCTTCAAATCACCTGCAAGAGTTTAATAGCTATGCAGCCTGTTCAATGCGAGTATTTCAAACAAGGGATTGAGCTCTTCCATGAACTTGCGAACATTTCGACCAGTTGCATAGGCAGAGATAACGAAGAGGTTATCCCCACCTGGCAGTGAGATTTTGATAACGGGCACTTCAAGAGATTCAAAGCTTTTGAATTTGACTTTTTCAATATTTTGGAAATAATAGGGTCTTTGAACCAATATCTCGGTGCCACCTCCCCCATCACCGTTTACCCTATCGTTTCTTACGAATCCAAAATCCTTGAATGTTATGGGGAGCCATGAATTGAGGTGGGTTTCAGTGAAAAGCATAATGTCATACTTTTGCTTAACAATGAATTTAAGGAGATAATCACATTGATGTATTGTAACAATGGAGCTGACGTTGATCGGGATAAGATGAATCCTATCCATGAGAATGTGATTGGATGGCAAGATATTTTGAGGCATTTGAAAGTCCTTAACGCTGAAAGATATGATGAATTTTCATATCTTGTTTATCAATTCTCTCCGATAAAGAATTTAGTCGCTGATTATTATCGCTTTTACTACTGGTCCTCCAGTGGCAAGTGCAAATGGTACTCAGGGCTTGAAGAAGTTTGGAGCTAAGACACTGCGGTGTAGATGTGTTTGCTTTGGAACAAATTTTACTCTCGCATCTTGATATCGGGAGCATCCTCGATATGATGCCGAGTGGCCAAAAACACCACAGTTAACACAGTATAATTCCTCTTTTGGCTCCCTCTGAGCTGATTTTCACTCACCGGAAGCATGAACGTCCTTGCATTTGACGCATCGATAATACATGTTGCAGTTGACAGCTTAACGTCCAAATTATTGACACAGAGAGCACTGATTTACTTCTGTTTTCTGAAGGCATTGCCACCTGACCACTCGGAAGTTCAAGTATCTTATTTGTTGAAGAGCACTTGGACTGCCCTTATTTGAAACTTGCACCAAACAAAGTGCCAAATAATTTTTGCTACCATCAAAGTTCTTGTCGCGAATGTTTCAACGGAAATAAATTCAATTTTTGGTGCTGCTTCCTTGAGCGCCTGAAGAAGATCGACGGAATCTTCTCCGCAGTCCAAGGCCTTCAAAAAAAGGTCTGGTTCTTTTCACTTTTTGGGGTATAGGTGAAGTTTGGAACTTCCCCAGAATTTAGTGCAATTTTAGCTGATTTGAAATCAACCAGTTATTTCGTTTTGATTGTGTATTTTTCGGCATTGATTCTTTTAATCACGAAATTGGTTAATTTATTTTCGGCTACCAATAGCCGAACCATATCCTTGCCGCTTTGACCAAACTCATTAATTGGCGGAACTTTCTCCGTACTTTTGGCAGCTTTTTGAGAAGGACCAGCAGAACTGCGAGCTGGTCGTTTCTCCTAATTTTTATTTTTTTAAATAAAGGATAAAGTTATCATTGTTGCCTTGACTAACATTACCTTCAATACTTTCCTCAATCTCCATTTCTCGTTGAAGTCTGTCCAGCGCTGCAGAGTAGTTCTGGCTGTCATTAGCGCCTCTATCACTTAGTGTTTCTTCTAGGGTGACTTGTTTGACAGCTTTCTTTGCCTTAGTTTCCATATTTATTTGCCGTACCGGTTCTGCATCTTGAGTTTTCTTCACTCTATTGTAAATATCTTCGAACGTTTCTTGTTTGTCTTCGAATAATTGAGTTTCACGCCCGCCATTTGCGAAGACCTGGTTACTCGTGTGCCTTCTTTCATTGACGATTGCCACCAATTTCGTATTGCTACTCTCCCCGGGGCCCCCCAACGGAGGGAACCCGTCGGGCTCCTCTTTGGCTTATTGCTTTTGTTGATTTATCTAAGTAAAATAATATTCGATATGATTCCGTGGGTCGATTCCTTCGACGATAAATGCTTTTTCCAATAAAATCAAAATTTTGGTTTTGACTGACATAAAAAATTAATTTAATTTTTTGAAAACTGACTTTTGTAAAAAATTAATTAAATTTTAAAATAAATGACAGGAGCGATTAAAAACACGTCTACACGCAACTAGTGCTAGACGTAGAATCTGGGACTAAGGTGTATACCGTGGCTGTGACAATATATGGGAGTTATGAAAGGATCTCCTCAATGGTTATGTAAGCTTGAATGAAGAAGACATCTAGTTAACTCAATTTCCATTAAAACTAAATGAATGACAAATATATTTATAAATTTTAAATTAATTAATTTTTTAATTGCTGGGAATCTAAAGTCTGAAATTCCCACATACTCATAATAACAGGAAATCGCAAAAGAAATACTATTCAACATCATCTCGACAATTTATTGTAGGTCAAAAGCTTAATTAGTTAAAACACGATAACTTTCGAAGTTCATATAAAACAACAAATGTGTCAACTCCAATGCCAGAAAGTCTTTGGTTTTTCGGTTGACCAACGAGTAGCAACTCAGTATCTTCGATTTGATTTAGAGTTGACTGAGTCATTCTTTGGGACCATTGTGAAACTAGATTCCCATTTACTCTTATGTATACACAAAGAAAAACATATAAGTACTGTTTTCAACATATGCATAAGCAGCAAATTCACGAGAGCAGTGACAATGAGAGCAGCATTTAGTGGAATGTATTCAATTCACTAATTTTCAAGTAATCTGGCGACTCCTTGTCTGGCTCCTCTGCAAAAGTTCTTGGACATTCATTGTAAATCCTGATTAATTTGGTTCATTTGATAAATGCGAATGTACTTTGACTTAAAGTTAAAAATGTTTCCATTAAAATGAAAGGATATTCAGTTTTAAAGGAGGAGGACAGAATATTTAAACGGAGTTCAAGGATTTTTTGGAGTTTTTGGAAAAAAGTAGTAAGCTATACTCGAGCATATAGGAGCAATATTAGTTATTTCCTATGATTCTTTAAACTCATGGCCGTTGAATCCATCAGCATTTCAATGCATGACTAGTAATCTTTGCATACAAATAGTGACGCATAGGTGATTTTGCTACCAAAAATATTGTAAATTAGGCCCAAAATAATTGAGTCTAACGACGTAATAAACGACGAAGTACAAAGGTGATGGAGAATAAATTTGGTTTATTATTATTAGAGTAGGTATACTAGAAAAAAATCTCCTTTTTATTACAATATTCTTCCAAGAATGTACAAAAACTAACCAAGAATGTACATTCCTATACATTCTTGATTGAAAAGAATAAACTAATTTGATGCTCTACTGTCAATAAAATTTGCCCTATAATCAAATATACTTGCTAGTTTCCCTGAAAACAAAATTTAGCATAGAATCTGCCGCAAATTAACACTTTACAAAGCTCATCTCATCAACTATTGCCTACATACTTGAGTAAACGTAAAAGCGCCCACAAAACACGAATTTCGTGTTGAAATTAAAATAAAAGCCTCCAATGTAAGCAAAAGAGCAATTATTTAAACATGTAAAACTTTCGCACTGATGGTAACCGCCTACAACCCACAATGTCACGTTCAGAGGCGGTTCCCATTTACATCCTGGTCGCCCAACAGAACGGCGAATGTGGCGCAAGGCAAACAAGGTCGTGAAGGACTCAAGTGGTCCATAATATGGTGATTGGATGCGTCGTTAGGCTCCATTCTCCGTGGCAAAGGATCCTTTGAACACGGCGAACATGCTCTCTTGCAAGTATAGAGGTGGATTTTTGCTGTTTTTCCTTTTTTTCTTGGTCCATGCTTGCTATACCACATTGGTATTACGTTTTTATTTCGCTTGTGGACAACTTTACAACACGTCTGAATGACATCCTATCAGGAAGCGTCATCTTGAAGGTCACGTTTGTCCTAAATAGATGAAGATGTTTTAGTGGAATTCCCAAAGAACAAGAGAGGCTTCCATACATAAGTGTGTGAAATGTTCATAGCATACATGGACGTCATTGGGAATTTTACTTTCTGAGTAATGCAAAATTCAAATTTATTTTCTATAGGCGTATTTTGTATCACTTAAGCGACAGTTAATGTATGCATTTACCATATGTAGGTTGATGATGTAGGGAGTTAGAATTAATCCTATATTTCGAGAAAAAATTTAGAGGGATAGTGTTATTCATTCGCCCCATTTTTGGATAAATTTGAAAGGTCTCCCACGTAATTTTAATTTAAACTGAACATAACGAAAAAAATTTCAACCCATATCAGCTCTTAATCTGCTATTAATGTGGACAATTTTTTGCTAATGACCCTTCCAAAGAATTTTTGATATTAGCTTTTCAATAGGTCATAATGATCACATGCTTTAGTTTTAATCATATTGTCAGAAATTGTTAATGCAGTTCAAATCCTGAACAAGATGATGGAATCAAATAAAAGAAAATTTTCAAAACAAATTTTAAGTTTTGTTACGGAAAGAATAATGCAGAGTTTCTTGAAGTGAAACTTGTTTTCTGACGTCGTGAACATTTTTAAATGCAAAAAAGAGAACAGTTTTCGTACCGGTCAGACAGGCGTAAAACATTTGCTCAACAGTCTGATGCAAGTTCAAAATTTATTTATGCTGCCCTTTAAATTTGTACCGGTTTTCAACTAAACAATCGCAATCTCTAATGCACGATGTAAATTGTGAGTCACACCTAACCGTCAAGTTTTTCGCCTAAATTAATTCGACATTTCTTTGTTTCAGTGTTTAACAAATTCAACTATGTAGAGGTATACAATTGAGCAGCGCGTTAAGGTTGTTGAAGCCTTTTAAGTAAATAAGCGTTCAAATCAAAATTTTTTGGCCAGCGTAATCGACCAAATGTGTCCACAATCAGGAGAATTGTGCGCAAATTTCAGCAAACTGGTCTGTAGAAAATGTGAAACCACCTGTGCATGCTCGTCCAGTTGGTTTTGTGGAGAAAATTTCTGTTGTTCGCGATAGTGGGGCAGAAGAGCCTTCAACCTCGATTCGCCGTGCCCAACAATTGAACATCTTACGAACATCACTGATACGAATTTTGAATAAAAATTTGAATTTTCACGCTGATAAGGTTCAGTTAGCTAAAGAACTGAAGCCTACTGACCATTTCAAGCGTTGGCAATACGCCGAATGGTTGAAGGGAATGGTGACTTTACAAAGAAAATGATCTCCAGCGACGAGGCAAACTTTCACCTCAGTGGATTCGTTAACAAGCAGAATTGCCGTGTTTGGGCAAATGAACATCCACGAGTGATTGTTGAAAAGCCGATGTATCAACAAAGAGTGACTGTTTGGAGCGGTTTATGGGCTGGCGGCCTCATGGAGCCGTTATTCTTTGAAAATGAAGACGGCCAAGCAGTTACCATGAACGTTCTTGTGGCCAAAAATTGAGGTAATATACCTGGACGATATGTGGATCTACCAAGGTGGTGCCACATGTCACACAGCCAATGAAACAATGGCTTCTTTGGGCGAGAAATTGAATGGCCGTATTATCTCACGTTGTGGCAATGTTAATTGGCCGCCATGATCAGGTGATTTGACACAGTTGAAAGGAATCGCAATTTTTTCAAAACCATGAAGTAAATTTATTTTTCACTTTGTTTTTCTACAATGTAGTAACGCGCATTCGAATTAGTAAACATTGAAATCACCGTCATTGTCAATAACAGCTTGACAACGTCTTTTCATACTTTCAACGAGATTTTCTGCGTGACAAGGAGAAAAAAACGTCATATTTTACAAATGATCCGCGAAAGCTGCTTTAATGTGTACACAGGCTTTCCAGCAAGTTTAGCCTCATGATACCACACACATTTTCGATTGGATTAAGGTCGGGAGATTAAGAAGGCCAATACATTGTAGCGATACTATTTTCTTCCTTCCAGGTTTTGCAGAATTTGCTACGGTGTTTCGGATCATTGTCCTCTTGTAAAACCCAGTCATCGCAATTCGATCCAAACAACTTACGTGCTGATTTAAGGAAACCCCGTTTGAAATACTTTCGAAGTGTCAAACAAAGAAGTATCAGTTTCAGCTCTTTGAATTTCTTGACCTAAGTGAAGATATAAATACTGTCATAAACTATAATCAGCTATGTGCAATAAGTGAAGTGGTTACTAGTGTCACTCTATCAAATTTCGAGATAAGTAGCGATCTTTCAAGTCATCAATTTCATTGTTTCAATTTTTACTTAGGCGAACGAAAATTAACGGAACCGGCAATTTTTGCTTTGGTCTAGGAGTGGGATTCCCATGTAGCTAAATTTATTCTAAAAAATTTTTGAATTTAATTTTAAATTTATATTTTAATATTTTAAATTATTTTTTTTGCAAGTGCGGATTTCTACGTTCTTTCACTAACTATATTAAATAAATCTAGGACAATAAAAAATTTATAAAAAGCAAATAATAACAAGTTGGGTAAACAGACCTACGCTCATGTCAGAAGGGCTTTGTATTCAATTTACAAAATGCAGTCACCAGATCGAATCACATCAAGGTCAATGACGATTTTATTGAAGAAAATATTAAATTCGAAGATCATACTTTTATTGACAAAGTTGAACGAATTTTGACTTCTGAGCTTTTTGCTATTGTTATACTCATCAATATCTCCTTTGATAATTATTTCAGATGGCCATTCGCGAGGGAGGAAACATATTTTTCATGTATTTCCCCCCTGTGCCCCACTGAAGCAAAAACTAACTGTTTAAGAACTGTTTTGAAAAGCTCCCATGAAAACTTTCATTTCATACTCATATCGGCTACGTTTGATGAATTTTTTTTTCAGGGGCCACTCTGCTGTACTGTTATCATCGATTAATGGCCATTTTTTTCGAATCCTAGAGTTGTTTCAATGCCCTTTTGCTAGGAGCTCTCTCCCGCCTCCCTGACTTGCTTCACTTATGAGTATTTAATGTAGGTACTCATCTTCAGTCATTCATTAAATTGAATCAAGTGTTAAAAGCATGCACCCTAAACGTTGAAGTTGGGAAAAAATAACTCAAAATTATTCAATTTTCGCATTTAAAACAGCCACTATTTTGTTTTACGATTACTGATAACACTAGCTGAACCGATTCTCAAAGATATTCAGGACACCTATCATTCCTGAAATTTTCATGCAAATTCTAGCAAAACGGTAGTGTCTGAGTCGGTAAAAAGCGCATGTTGTTCCATAGCCATACTCGTATGTTGCCATAGTAATACATGCAGCGCATATTGTTCCATCGTAATACAGGAAAATTCAAACCGCTATAACGTCTCTAAATATGATTCAATTTTTATGTAACTTACAGGATAGATCAATCTTATAAATAGTCATCTGTGTACTGAATTTCATAGAATTTGAGGGTACCGTTAAGATTTTATTCAAGAAAACATAAAATCGATAAATCATACTATTACTAACAAAGTTGAGTGAATTACGACTTCTCACGTATTTGTTGTTGTTGTACTCATCAAGGCCTATAGTCTTGATTTTTTTCAGAATTTTAGGATCACAGGTGTCCAATCGCGAGGGGGGGACACACATTTTTCGTGTTTTTCCCCTCCCTGTGCGCCCCTCGAAGCAAACTTTGCCAAATTAAGACCTGTTTTGAAAAGTTCTCATCAAGACCTTTCATTTGATACTCATTTCGGCTACCTTCAATGACATTTTTTTTCGGGGCGTCACTCCCCTATATGGGGAGACCCCCCTTGAATACCTTATAAAATTTTTTTGTAGTTGAACTTTGAAAAAAACACCACTTTACACCTACATATAAAATTTGATGTTTCTAGCCTTAGTAGTTTCCGAGAAAAGCTGCTGTGACACACGGACGGACGGACGGACGGACAGACAGACGGACAGACAGGACGCGATTTTAGTAGCGGTTTTATAAAATTATTTTACAAAACCCTAAAAAAAGTTAAAAATATAATGGATACCAAACCAGCCGATGATAAGTGTGGGAAGCGTAGGAAACCCGTGGAGGATATCCACTCGGCTATAGGGTGTGATGGCTTCTGCCTCAAGTGGTTTCATTTGAGGTGTATCAAAATGTCGGAGGAGAGATATCGAGCTATTATGGACATCACCGAAGATGTGATTTGGATGTGTGCCGGATGTAGAGCTCAGCACCGTAAGTCTAAAGAAGACCAACTCTTCCAACAAATGAAAAATTTTCAAAGCTAAATTAAAGAGATGAGCTCAAATGTCACCTTATTAATAGATAAATCTACGTCTGCGAGCAAGCCCTCATATTCCGAAATTATTAAAAATTCTACTTCTCCAACAGAGCACGGATCAAATACATTATCGCAAAAAGGGATTTGAATTAAGCCTAGAAATCACTCTTCATCAGAAAAAACACTGATTGATTTTAAGTTCAGGATCAGGCCATCAAAATGTATAATTCCTCTAGAACTAATGAGGCCTATTCGTAATTGTGGGACGATTATCAAAACATCCACAAATAAAAATGCTACTTCGCTTTTTAATATAGCAATTTTGTTTGTGGCAGGGAGGTGAAGGCATTTACGTCCACCGAGTCTGGCAGTGTGGGACTCCCATGGAGGATACCCTTAGACAACCCGCTAAACACCTCCCCTGTCAATCTGAGAACCTAGCCTGGAACCGTTTGACACATTACTTCGGGCCAGGTCTCGTTTTGTTACGCCGTGGGGTGCCTTCAAGCTGGGGTGTCCCTTTTCTAGCGGGAGGGGAGAGGGGAAGAGGAAATGCCAGAAGAGCGATCCCCCAGCCCCAGCGCCTCCGGCTGCTGCGAGTCCCTTTTATATTTTAGGACTGCCCCAGCATAATGTGCCACCTGGTTCCATTTGTCAACCGATTCGAGCATCACCGCAACTTTGTTAGTCGGAGTGAGCTCTCCCGTCTCCCTGTAGAGTTCCCTTCGCAGCCTGCCCATTTTGTACACGCAAAAAATGTGTGACAGGCATTGTCCTCCCCTCCTGAGCAAAACCGACAATCGGAAGACCGTGACTTACCGCTCTTGTGCAGGTAAGACTGAAAACACCCATGCCCGCTCAAAAGCTGGGTCAGATAGAAGTCAGTCTCACCATGCCTTCGATTTAGCCACGGTTTTTAGGCGCGCAGTCCACCTTCCCTTCGTGCAATACACCCAAGACTGCTGCCAATCGTTGAGCGAGCGTTGTCTCTCCTCGCGGACAACCATCTCCCTCGCATCCTCGTTTTGGCGCAGGTAAATAGCGCGGTGCTCTCTAGCAAGGAGGGTGACAGGTATCACGCCTGCAATCACTCTCACCGCCGAGTCGGAGACTGTTGGATACGAAGATGCAATTCTCAGTGCTCCTCTTCTCTGTACCTGTGCCAAACATGTTCGGTATACCTCCTTGCTGAGAGCTTCGCCCCATACCTCTGCTCCGTACAGTAGCACTGACCCTACAGCACTCAACAAGAGGCGTCTTCTTGATGGGCTGGGTCCCCCTACGTTGGCCATAAGTCGACTCAGGGCCAATATTCCCGAAGCAGCCTTCTCAGCCGTTGCCCTGATCTGCTCAAAGAAACTCATCTTCGAGTCGATCAGTAGCCCCAGGTACTTCACCGCCGGCTTCGATTCGATTTGTATATCTCCAATACTGATCATACTTACTCTAGGGATTCTCTTTTTTGTCAAGATGACCACTTCGGTTTCCAGTGCTAAACTCAGCCCGCGAGCAGTCATCCAGTCCTGCACTCGGCGCATTCTCATACCTAGCCTAAGTTGCGCTTGTTCAACGGTGCGTCCGGCTACCAGAGCCGCAACATCATCCGCATAGCCGACCAAGCGCGACTCATCTGGCAGCTCAAGTCTCAGTAGCCCGTCGTAAGACACGTTCCACAGGTCCGGACCAAGGATAGATCCCTGGGCAACACCCGATGTAATTTCCATCCTTCGTTGGCCCTGTGTCGCGTCGTAGAGCAGGCTTCGGTCCTTTAGGTAGTTCCTCAAAAGCCGCATTAGATATTCTGGAACTTGAAAAGAGTTTTCCAGCGTGTCCAGAATATTCACCCATCTAGCGGAGTTGAAGGCATTCCTGACGTCTAGTGTCACCAACAGGACGATCTGTCGCTTGGTGCGACTATATGCCTCTGCCTTTTGGACCGCGTTCACCACCTCTGCAATCGCATCAATGGTAGAACGTTCTGCTTTAAAGCCGTACTGCCGAGGAGATAGGTCCCCAGCAGCACGAATCGTGTCAGTGAGTCTTCCCTTGATGAGTTTCTCTAGCACTTTCCCAGCCGTGTCTAGCATGCATAACGGGCGGTATGCAGACGCCAATTCGGGATTTCCCTTTCCCTTGCTGATCAGCACGAGCTTCGTCACCTTCCATCGTACCGGGAAAACCCCATCCCGTAGGCAAGCGTTGAATGTGCTGAGCAGCAAGTCAGGACTTTAATATAGTACTGGATGCAATGTAAGAGGAGTATGATGTTGCTGAGACCAGATTGCGACAGCCTAGACTTTTCATCAATGGACTAGAAAAACAATACTCAAATAATGAATTAAGAAATGAAGTCCAGTCATTAAATCCCAATATAGAGGAGCGAGATTCTATGGAACTTGTACATGCTAGGCGGACAAGAAATGGAAGGTGGTTGCACATCATCCAGGTAAACGGGAGCATGTATAAGAGGCTTGCAAATAGATACATTAATATAGATTATGGATCGTATTTTGTTAAGGAGGACTTCAACGTAACGAGGTGTTATAAGTGTCAAAAATACAATCACAAGACACTAAAATGTGAAGGGGAGCAAATATGTGTAAAATGTGGAGGAAGGCATGACCTAAAGGACTGCAAAAGCACGATTGAGAAGTGCTCAAACTGTATTGGTATCAATAATAATGCTGATCATTGTCACAGAGCTGACTCTGTAGAGTGTCCGGAGTTTCAACGCAGAATTTTGATCGCCAGGAGGAGCACCAACTACAACTTTGATGCTTGCTAATCTTTCTAATCAATCAAGTGGAACAAATTTAACACTCATGTATGCTAATATAAGAAGCTTAAGACATAAGCTAAGTGATATTCAGATTTACTTGCAGCAAAATTCTGACATAGATTTGAATATTCTCAATGAAATCTGGATTTACCCAGAAGAAACACGGTTTTACAATATTGAAGGATATAATGCGGTATTCTCCTGCAGACCTGGAAGAGGTGGAGGTACAGCAATGTACGTAACAAATATAATGAATTTCATTACCAAGAGAGTGACGCCTGATAAGTATAACGTTATAATAATTGAAGTACGCCATGCAGGTAAAAAATAAAATAAGGGACGTACTACAATCTCGTATGAATGCGCAAGATTTTTGCACAGAAATAGATAGATACATTATTCTCAACTGAAAAAATTTAATCAACGTAGCGGACACAAACATTGATGTACTAACAGAATCACCAGAAACACGGATTTATAAGGATACGCTAGAAACGAATGGAACGGTAATCATAAACAACAACCAAATTACTCGCCCAGTGTGAAATACCTCTCTGGATCATTCAGTAACCAATGATTTAAAAGTCGCTGAAAGCATGACATACATACTTGAGGACTGGTTGGAACTGGATCATCGTGTGTTTAAAATTGCTATTCAAGACCAAACCCTGAACGAACAGAAGCCGACGTACAAAACGTTCAGATTTCTAGACAAGGAGCTCTTTAAATCAAACATACGAGAGTTACTGGAAAAGCGGAAACCAAATAGTATTATTGAACTCAGAAATATCATCATACCTGCTAAGCAAAGTTCTACAATTGAAAAAAAATCAGGTGTCGCCATCGGACTTGGATAAAGAAAAAAGTAATTAATGCAAGTATTTAAAAAAGGAAGGCATACATGGACTACAGGAAGAACAGTGGGAACCAGGCTTTCGAGTTTGTATATATGCAAGCGAAAAAAGAATCGAAATGACTGGTGAAAGCGGCTAAATTCTTATATTTCTCAAGAAGAATGGAAACAGCGGCTGACAACTCCCGCAAAATATGGAAAATAATAAATGAGGTAAAGGATAACTCTTCAACCCAGGGTATATCACAAAACTTTCAACTGAATCCTGATGGGCCCTCTAACACATCGTGTCCATGTGACGCGGCGAACTCACTAAATAACATTTTTTCAACAATTGGTGGAAGAATCACTAAAGAAATCGTTGCCAGTTCAGCAGGCAATTTAAATACTACAAATATCGCAATAAATTCCATCCTTCACATTCATCAAACAAATAAAAGGGAAGTCTTAAATATAATCAATGAATTGAAAAAGAATACGGCACCAGGCATCTATAGCATCACGATGAATGAGATTAGTATAATAAAAGAGAACATAGCCCAGATTATGGCAAATTTTATAAACGTGCATATTAGGAATGCGACTTTCCCGGAAGAAGAAAAACTTGCAAAAATAGTTCCTATATTTAAGGGTGGTGATCATCTTGACCCGAATAAGTATCTCCCGATTGCGCTGCTGACGGGATTTAGTAAGATATTTGAAAAAATACTAAACAATCGATTAACATCATTCTTAGTTGAAAACTCTATCATAAGCCAACATCAGTTTGGTTTTCAAAAGAACAAGAGTACTTTGGATGCCCTACATTTTGTCACACGTTTCATCAATCTAGGACTTGACAGGGGTGATTATGTCATCGCAATTTTTGTGGATTTGAAAAAAGCATTTGAAACAGTTGATCATGACCTGTTGCTTCGTAAACTTGAATCGCACAATATTCAGGGTAGTCCTAAGCAGTTGTTTAAGAGTTACTTGGAGAGAAGATTGCAGATAACTTTAATAAACAATGTCCTGAGCGATCATGCACCTACGTTAACAGGAGTTCCCCAAAGCTCAATACTTGGCCCAACTTTCTTCCTGCTGTACACAAATAATCTAAATACATGTGGGCTGACGGGATTTCACACATTATATGCTGATGACACAGTTCTACTTTATTCAGGACGAGACAAAACTGCCATTGAGAACATTATCAACGAGGATCTAGGAAAATTCCATCAGTGGTTAATTGGAAACAAACTAGTATTGAACACTTCAAAGACAAAATATATTGTTTTTAAGCAAAAAAACAAAGGAGAAATACATGTCGACCTAAATATTAATGGCGAAAAATTGCAAAGAGTGCTAGAAATGAAATATCTTGATCTTATCATAGACCATCGTATGATCTGGTTACCACACATAAATAGCTTAAGGACGCATTTAGCCCCAATAATAGGATTGTTAAGAAGATATGAGGATTTTCCGATGCACATCAATAAAACTTGTTCTAAATGCGTTTGTCCTGGCGAGATTGTATTATGGAGTATTTATTTGGAGTCAATCAGCAAAGCAACATTTAAACAGTATATCCAGGCTGCTGACCAAAGCGTATAAAAACATTCTGAAGCTGCCAATGCTTACTCAAACTAATTTGGTTTACCAATTGGCTAAATCATTAACCTTTAGTCAAATAATTATTATGGAGAAAGCTAAGTTTATCAACAGAAATTTAAAAACTAATGGATCGAAACGAGCGCTATTAATTAAGGTATCACAGATCAACCCATATAATGCGAGGAATGCAGATCAATTCGTAATACCTTTTGCCAGAACGGATCGTCTAAAGAACGTTGCAACGAATGATGCTCTGCGTATATATAACAATCTACCAGAGATTGTTAAGGAAGCAAACTCACTTATGGTATTTAAGAAAAGACTAAGGGAGCATTTAATGACCACTGATTGAAGCGTGGACCTGTAATCCTGCTTTTATGAGCCCAGTATCTTAGGGCGTTCTTTTTGACCCTATCGGCGAGATACTGAAGTGACAGTTACTCAGAGTTTTTTTTCAATGCGTCGTATTATATTGAATTTTTTTTATCTCTGAGAGCTGATCATGATTTTTTTTGGACTAGATGTTCATGAAAAGGACTAATTCACATTATATTGTGTGCCCCCTTATACCGATGTGTTAAACATTGTCTGGGTGGCACAAAGGACCAAGCGACGTAATGTGAATGCAGATCGCACGAGCGTTGTGCGAGGAAGAAAGAGTCATGGAGAAAGTGGTAGGGAATGGAGTTATTTAAAAAAAAAATTGACCATTTTTTCTGCATAAAGAGACTCAGACATTGATTTCTATTAAATGCTTAACAGTCCGCTGGATCAAATGAATGCGACGGGTGGACCAAGCACGCTTTACTTGGATCCATGCCCTAAGAGTCGCCTGATCTGAGAAGATAACTTTCGACCAATCGCGATCAATGTTTTCAATGGCCCACCCTTTGCGTTTTTTGATGTGAGCTTCCGACAAAAATGGTTTTGAACTCTTAGATCGGTATGAAATGTTCGCTTCCCTTTTTTTTGTGGTAGGGAGGTGAAGGCATTTACGCCCGCCGAGTCTGGCAGTGTAGGACTCCCATGGAGGATACCCTTGGACTACCCACTAAACACCTCCCCTGTCAATCTGAGAACCCAGCCTGGAACCGTTTGACAAATTACTTTGGGCCAGGTCTCGTTTTGTTACGCCGTGGGGCGCCTTCAAGCTGGGGAGTCCCTTTCCTAGCGGGAGGTGAGAGGGGAAGAGGAAATGCCAGAAGAGCGATCCCTCAGCCCCAGCGCCTCCAGCTGCTGTGAGTATTTTAGGACTGCCCGAGCATAATGTGCCACCTGGTTCCATTTGTCAACCGATTCGAGCATCACTGCAACTATATTATCCGGGGTTAGCTCTCCCGTCTCCCTGTAGAGTTCCCTTCGCAGCCTGACCCATTTTGTACACGCAAAAAATGTGTGACAGGCATTGTCCTCCTCTCCTGGGCAAAACCGACAATCTATGACTTGCCGATCTTGTGCAGGTAAGACTGAAAACACCCATGCCCGCTCAAAAGCTGGGTCAGAAAGAAGTCAGTCTCACCATGCCTTCGATTTAGCCACGGTCTCACATCCGAGATAAGGCGCGCGGTCCCCCTTCATTCGTGCAATTCCCACAAGACTGCTGCCAATCGTTGAGCGAGCGTTGTCTCTCCTCGCGAACAACCATCTCCCTCGCATCCTCGTTTCGGTGCAGGTAAATAGCGCGGTGCTCTCTAGCAAGGAGGGCGACAGGTTTCACGCCTGCAATCACTCTCACCGCCGAGTTGGAGACTGTTGGATACGAAGCTGCAATTCTCAGTGCTCCTCTTCTCTGTATCTGTGCCAATTGTTTTCGGTATACCTCCTTGCTTCCCATAAGCGCTGCTGTTAAGTTCCTTTTTAGCGAGTCTGGCCTTAGCTTCGCGCAGTCGAAGAGTGGGCTCACGCTTGAAAAGCTGGATGATCTTCTTGTCCCGCTTGCTCGTGGTCGCTCGCGTTTTCCCTCGATTGGGCTGGTCATCGACGTTTTTCCACATTTCGTATTGCGTCACCCACTTTTAAACAAACTTTTTCGACTTTTTAATGTATATATTTGGCAGCGGCGGATTGAGATAATTTTGGACCTTTATAAAGGAAGACAGCCTCAAATCATTAGAGAATGCGTAGCAAAAAATTGAGACGCATATCTTTTATTATAAGCTATGCATGACTGGTTCCTTTTACGTTGAACAGACTGTATGTCTCGGAGTCACTGAAAATTTGAGCAAGCACAAGCTAATTCCTATTACAATAGAGCCAAGTGCGACTTAGAATAGGTATGCTAATGCACTCAGTGGGAGACTGGATGACTACTCTTGGGTTCAGTCTAACTGAAGAAATCCGAAGTGGTTATCTTAATAAAACGGAAATCCTTAGAGAAAGGATGATCAATATTGGAGACAAAATAATTTCATTTTGAGAAGGTAATGACGGCAAAGGGGAGTATGCCACCGAAGGGTAGGGTTTCCGCGATTCACAACTGGTCAGTTGCGTGCTGCGGTTTGGTACGCGGTGTCAAAGTTTGGCTTAGCGTTTTTAATTAGAGTAGATTAGTTCGGTTTTGAATTCGGGTAGTTTATTTCGGGCATCTCGTCAGTGAATAATCGGATTCGCGTGATTTTGATTAATGTGGTCTGTTTCTGATTTCTCGCTTTTAGACTGGACGTATGGTCGGAAGCAGATAGAAACGAAGTAACGCAATGAGGATGCGTTATAAATCAGGCATTTGAGTCGGTGGCTGATAACTTATATTTTGGACTAAAACTGCTCACGAAAGACCTGTGACTGAAATTCCTCTGCGAACCAGCCAGCCTGCCATTGGCCATCTTGGAGTAGGCTAAAGGTGTTCAGACTTGTTGACCTGATGGGTGCAGTCCATTGAGACATTCCAAGACTTCACGATTTAAATTTCCTTCGGGAGCTTTTGAACGAGCGAAATCGTCTTCAAAATCATTAAATTCTATAAGAAGGCTACGGGTGAATTTTTTTGAGGAGTAAAATGGTGAGCATGCGTAGTTAGTCCAATGCACTGCATCCAAAATGTAAAAAAATATAGCCACAAAACATCTTTATAATTCAAGATCAGCATTGAAGAAGGCAACATTTTACCAGAAGTGAAATCAGTGATGTCAACAGTATATATTTATACCATATATATTGTGGATATCCTAAAAACTATTGAGCCTTTCTTGTCATTTTTCGATTGAATATTTCTTTTATTTAACATGGATTTTATTTAAGTAAATATTGTCCATTATTGTCTATGACATTTTGCCATTTTTTGGGTGGAGCCATTATTGCATCTGTGTAGAACTTCTGTGGTTTATCGGCGGAAAACTTGGCCAAGTGATTTTCTCAGTCTGTTGCAAATTTCGGCGTCTTGCCTTTTTCCCATTCGCAACTTCAAATTCCCACCTTAACATCTCCACATTCCTTTGGGCACTCATACCTTTTCCTCTGTGCATTTATTTATTTTTATTAACATTTTACTAATTTTCCTATAATTTTTAATACCGCATCGTCTCAATCCTACCCTCTTATCTTATTTTTAATTACAAGAAAAAAAAATAGTAATATAATAATAATTTAAATTACCCACTAACAACATTCCATTCATTACTTCCCATTAACAAAATTTCATTCGATGCATTTTCTCTAGCAAAACCTATTTCCTTCCTTAATACTAACTAATTTTATTCATTACCTCCCACTAAAAAATTTTATTTTTCATACTAACAAAAAATTAATTTTTGTTCCCCATTCCATTCCCATCAAGAAAGATGCATGGTTGAAGTTGCTAATTTGATGAATGGGAAATCAACAGAAGGTGGCTCCATTGGTAGCGGCAAGGATTCTTGACCAAGGGTCCACTGGGACCCTCATTTCAAGTTCCCCGAGCGCAGGAAAACACTCTTTTTAGGATATCGGCAAAAGCAATTACTTCCGTATATATATGATGATTTGCATCCAACCAAACGCTATCATGGTTATGCAAATCGATATATATGCAAAATGGAAATTGTTGCGTTTGTCGATATGCAAAAATATGTGTGGGTAGCGAAATCAAAGTGAAATGAACTTCGATTACGTTACCCAGATGCGGTAATTGGGAAGGAAAGGATTGCGGGATTGGGTTCTTGGATTTGGGGCAGTGAGTATTTGACTTCAAAATATGAGAGATTGATTTTATGCTGTGTCGGGAAGAGATTTTGTTTTTTTGCATTGCGGGAACAAAAGTCTTGATTTGGATTGAGAGATGAAAGTGGGATCGTGAATGGACGAGCGTTTTGAATTAAATTCTTAGTGTCGGAAGTTTGGAAGTAATAAAAGAGAAAAAAATCGAGCTAGAATTTGATTGAAATACGGTGGATAAAAATCAGAAGTGAAAGGAATGAAGTGAGAAAGATATTAGAAACTTTTAACTAAAATTTAAATATACTTTTGAAAGCTAACCACCCACATTGTGGTGGAAGTAAAATCAAGTGCAATACAGAAATCACAAGATGTAAAGTATCAGGTGACTCGTTTGTTAAATCATACCAAATAGAGCTGACGAGCGAAGTGGGAATTCGAAAAGCAAATGCGGAGTTTTGAATTTTTGCTAGTAGACAAAAAAACGGCTAGACAGCGGATCATGCTGATTAAAGTGGCCGTTTTACTATCTTTCTTTGCATTACAGACATTATAATCTTAACTTACAGAGGCCCACGCTTCTTTTTTGTCTTTCGTCTGCAAAAACGAGAGTGATTATAAATTTGACTTTTTCTCTACATTATTTTTTTGCATTATTTCAAATTATGTTATTTTCCATTCATTTTGTATATTTAGTTAACCTTTGTTTAAATCATATTTCATTAAATTAGATTTTGAAGCGGCAGATTTGCTTTTGGTGTTTAAATTAATTTCTTTCTGTAAAATTTGTGAATTTTCTTTTATAAATTTGCTTTTTTTTGTTAAATAAAATGAACATGTCCGAGTAAGGCAAAAAACATTTTTCATTTCCCTTTGTGTTAGTTATTGTATGTAAGGTGGCTCAGCACGAGCAGAGGGTGTCCCGGAACACCCACCACATGACTGAGCACTAGCCGGCGTCAGTATGCCACCCCGGGTTGCTCACCCCTCTGCTAAAACATAATGTCTGCAACTGCGGTGACTTATGCAGTTGTAATAAGTCCCTTTTTGAAGTGAATTTCTTTTCATTAAAGAAGTTTTGTAGAGGCCAAAACAAAAAGTAGTCTGATGATGCAAGGTCTGAACTATACGGTGGATGCATCAAATCTTCCCAGCCAAGCTCTTTAAATTTTTGCTACGCCATCGAAAATGTGTGTGGTCTGGCATTGTCATAACGGAAGGCAACGCCCTTTCTATTGATCAATGCTGGCCGGTTTTTTTTTGAATTGCTTGTTGCAATCTGAGTGGTTGCTGACAGTACAGAGCCGAAATGACTGTGTTGGCATAACCTTATTTGATGGCAGTCCTGGCTTTGAAGTCATTTGTGATGATTCACCTTCTTTTGACCATGATCTTTTTTGAACGGGATTTTCGTATCTTACCCATTTCACATCACCCGTAATGATTTGCTTCAAAAATGGCTCGATTTTGTTGCGTTTTATTAGCATTTCACAAATGGAAATTCGGTCGATCAAATTTTTTTGTGTTAATCCATGCGGCACCCAAATGTCGAGCTTCTTTGAATATTCAGCCTTATGCAAATGGTTCAAAACTGTTTGGTGATGGATATTCAGCTTCTTAGCAATATCATGACTGCTTATTTGTCGGTTTTCTTCAATTTTTTGTAAGATTTCATCGACTTTTTCAGTAACTGGTCGACCTGAGCGAGGTGCATATTTGGCATCAAAATTTTCAGAACGAAAGCGAGCAAACCATCTCTAGCTGAGAGCTTGGCATGTGAACTTCAATTTCAGGTAGCTAAAAACATGGTGCGATAGCGGTCGCGATTGACCGGACTCATTTTTAAAGAAATATGGACCGATGATTCCACCGGGCCATAAACACACCAAACTGCGCATTCCTGTGACTATAGTACTAGTTATTGAAGCTTTTTAGGTTGTTCATCAGCCTAAATATGGCAATTTTGTTTATTGACGTATCTATTAAGCCAAAAATGTGCCTCATCACTGAACGAAATTTCGCGATAAAACAGCGGATTTTTATTGAACTGATTCCGAGCGGATTCACCTAAAATACGACACAAACCTAAGTCATCCGGCTTCAATTCTTGGACAAGTTGAACTTTGTATGCCTTAAAACTAAAACCCTTACGTAAAATACGCCCAGATGTTTCATATGACTATTGAGAACGACACAGAATCGATTCGTCATTGTTTTTAAGCCACACTCTCAGTTACAGCCGCTATATTTTTTTATTTATTTACTTATTCTTTTTGACAGAAAAAATTCCAATAACAAAATAGATAAAATAAAAGTACAGCAAAATGAATTAAAAAATAGCACAGCACAGAAAAATGTAATAAAAAATGCATAAATTAGGCGAAAATAATTAAGAAAAATTACTGAGGGCTAAGAAGAAGACAGTTAACAAATCTTTTATAAACTAAATATGAAAGGGGGAAAGGACCCAAGCTGAAGGTCATCATGGTTACGAGGTAATCTAAGCATGGGTGAGTGAAAATACACCAAACTACGTGCAAATGGAACATCAAAGATATTCGACGCATTTCCAGCGAAGGAATATTGAGGATAGCTAAGCGTGATTCATAAAAAATATAGGGAATCTGGAATTGCAAGAAGACGATCCTGGTAAATCTTTTTTGTACAGCTTCTAGCGTAAACTTCAAACACTTCAAATGAGGCGACCAAACTGGCGAACAGTACTCAAGGATGGGACGAACCAAACTAGAATATAATTTAACACACGATAAAGGATTGGAAAAAATATAGGAATTTCTGAAGGTTAAGCCAGAAATGCGAGAGGCTTTAGAAGTAATTTCAGAAATATGAACGTCGAACTTTAATTTAGAGTCGAAAGTGATACCCAAGTCCCTGAAGTGTGTCACTGAACATAGGTACGAATTATTTAGCGTAAATTGAAAGCTAATAGGGCACGGGTTATTGGAAAATGAGAGATGGATGCACTTAGAAACATTTAGTGTAAGTTCCAAGATAAAATGGCATTCAAATCATCTTGAAGTCATCGATTTACGACACTACTTTGAAAACCTTGACGTCATCTGCGTAAAGAAGGCAGGAGGAGTTGATGACAACGGATGGTAGGTCATTTATAAACAGAGTGAACAATAGTGGGCCAAGAATGGATCCTTGAGGAAAACCAGAAGACGTATGGAAGGGAGTAGAAAGATAGCCTTGAAATGATACCTGACTGACACGATTGGATAAGTAAGAGGATAACCAGTAGAGCAGATAATCAGGAACGTTAAAAAATTTAAGTTTGCTAAACAAAATATTGTGATTTACTGAGTCGAAGGCTTTAGGGAAATCCAAATACAAGGTTTTGACTTGTAAACGGTCCTCCATGGCTTTTGAAGTAACGGTCATGAATTCTAACAAATTCGTTAAGGTCGATCGCCCTTTGATAAAACCATGTTGTTCAGGAACGAGCAACTCATGAGTAACTGAAGAAAGGTGCAAGTACACGACTTTCTCCAGTAGTTTGGAAAAACAGGGTAATAAGGAGATAGGCCGATAATTGGCAACGTCTGAGGTACTACCTTTTTTAAAAATAGGAGTAACATAGGATCTTATCCAACACGAGGGAAGGCCTGAAGATTAGCTATAATTGAAGAGAAAGGAAAGGGGGATACAAATAGAAGTAGCTCAAGATTTCACAAAATGATTAGGAATACCATCGGGACCTGAACACGCAGAGTAATCAAGTTCTAAAATGAGCCTCATAACATCTTCTGGATGACAAGTGAAAGGGAATGAAGGCGGCGTGTATACGATTGGGAACGAAGGGCTATTGCTCGGAGTAGCATTAAAAGTAGAAGGAAACTGAGTTCTAAAAAGTTCACTAGTCTCGAGAGCTGAAGTTGCTAAGCAGCCGTTCAAATGAAGCGAGGATGGAAAACTGGAAGAGAATTTAAGAGAGCGTATATATTTCCAAAAGGTTTTGAATGATTTGAGTTTAAAGAGTCTTCAATACTATAAAAATAAGAAGTTTCAGCGATCTGCATCTTTTTCTTAGCTACCGACCTCAGATGACAAAAAGCTGTACGTGACTCAGGAGATCTGTCACGTGAAAAACGTTGACGAGCTCGATCTTTAGCTTGCAAGGCTTGCCTCACATCGAGAGTTCACCAAGGACAGTCAGAAGAGTATCTTACACTGACAAGTAGGGTCGTGTTAGAAAAAGCAGCGTCTAAGAAATCATAGAAATTGTTGTAACAAGTATCCGAGTCAAGACCGCAAAAGAAAGAGGGCCAATCAACAGAGCGAATTATTTCTGAAAGTTGCTCATAATTAGTTTCATAAAAGTTATAGCGCTGACGCTCTTTGTGACGATAACGAACAAAAGCAGTATAGAAAATTTCAAAGCGTAAAGGGGGATGATGGGGATCAGGAGAGAGATAAGGAAAAAGGACTGGAGGCGAGCATAGTAACGATTGCTCCATACTACAAAAGAACAAGTCAAGAAGATGATTATTAACGTTAGGACAGTTATTAAATTGAGCCAGGGAACACATGGACATAAAAGAACAAATTAAAGACCAAATTTGTGATGAGTCGGAATCAACTTGAGTGTCATTCCATGAGAGTTTAGGAAGGTTAAAATCTCCACATAAAATAAGGTGACAATTTGGAAAGCGCGATAAGTAAATACTAGATATTTCGGTGAAGAAAGTATTGTAGACCAAAAAAGGAGACTTACAAGGTATATAAGTGCAAAAGACAAGAAGAGAAAGGGAAGACGAAATGATTTTTTTTGCCCCCACACATTCTACAGGAGCAGTGAAAAGTAAATTTGTTAGTGGAAAGCCAGTAAAGGTATTCTTGTAGGTGACTAGGACACCTCCTCCGTCTAACTTGTTGGAGATAGACCTATCACGATCACGCCTAACAATTGTGTATTCGCGTCACTGCGTCCTGGATGTGGTCTGATCGGTCGAGTATAATCGAATAATGTATGCTGGGCTTCGAATTTGTGGATGGTATTGGCTATAGTCCTTTCGGTAGCTCGGCGATGCACATCATGAGTTACTCATGCACGAAAAACATTTCGCACAAAACGCTGATTTCGAAATACACCTGAAAAATTTGGATACGCTATTGCGGCGTAAGTCTTTCCATGATGATGAATACTAAGTAAAAATTACATTAAAGCTCGACAGGATTCACGCGTAATCTGTTGGAAACAGCCTATTGAAAACCAAACCTCATAATGAATCATCCGTAATTTATAACAATAATGCTTGCAAAAATTCTTATTCTACAATAGTTGGTAACAAAAGTGTTGACGCTATGCAAACTGCACAATAATTTTTTGTATTTTTTGGCAAGCCAGGAGAGTCATTTAAAAAGTTTCCGCCCTTTTAAAATAAAACACATAATTCAAGCCAAGCAAAAGTTTATTCCTCGACATAGTCTCTATGCAAGTCAATACATTTGGTCAAATGCTTTTCCCAACACTTCACGCCATCAGTTTAGATAAATCTGAAAATATAGGTTTACCGCCTATTCAACCTCGGTATTTGACCCACGCAGAAATTGTTTCAAGTTGGAGAAAAAAAAACACTCGGGGCTATGTCTGATAAGTAGGGTGGGTGTTGAAGCAATTTGAACTTCAATTCGTCCAATTTTACTGTTGCGACCATGCATGTATGGACTCGCGATTTGTCTTAATGAAACAGCCCTTTCTTCCTCACCAAGCGTGGTTGCTTCTTCTTAAGTTCCTTTTTTAATTGATCCAGCAACGCAGCGTAATAGGGTCCGTTAATGGTTTTACCTTTTTGAAAGTAATCAACCATAATTACTTCACGGCTGCCCCAAAAAACTGTCACCATCACTTTTACGGCAGAGCTGGTTCCCCCATCACAATCCACTGCATTGACTGTAGCTTAGTCTCTGGAGTATGACGATGGATGCAGGTGTTTTCGACAGTCATAAGTTGGCGCAAAAACTCTATAGGATTCCTTTGGAACAGCTGAAGAGTCTCGCGTGACATACCCATCCATACACGCCTTTAGTCAATTGTCAACAAACGCCGCACTCATTGCGCGGATAATTTTCTCTTGCATAAATCTTCATTTAAAATCCTATGCACCCATTCAGTTGATATTTCACAAGCCTCAGCAATTTCTTTAATGGCTAATCGGTGATCTTCCATCACGGTTGTGTGCACTAACCTGACGATATCTCCCGTTGAAACAGTTTTTGGCCGTCCAGAATCATCTTTGTCAAAAACGCTTGCGCAACTGCGTTTGAGCTTGGTCATCCAATGTTTCCCGGTTGTAAATGAAGGCGACAATTAACCATGTACGAATCTAAATCTTCTTTCACTTCCCGAGATTTTTTGCTTTCAAATAATGGTAATTTATCACTGCGCGATACTCAATTTTATCCATTGTTCTTAACAAACGTCGTCTGTCGACTTTGGAAGGATACCATGTGTATTGTACTAATCGGAATGACTTGACATTTTTATGAAATTCATATGTATAGGCCATTTATTGGTTGGCAAGAGAACTTGAATGGACCATGACTTTTGCCGGTAGGGCCGGAATCTTTTTGAGTCACCACATATGGAATGGAATTTCAAAATTTAGGAATTTTACTGACAATTTAGTATCTGCTTTATGAAAATTTAGTTTGGGAAAATTCCGTTAAAATACGAATAAGGGAAAAAATCATGATCAAATAAAACAATAAAATTTACCTATGCATATATGAAATTAAGTTCATTTGACAATAATTGTAATCAGTGCTTAAACACAGTGGTTAACAGTTGTTTAGATTTCCATTTGTTTTAAGCCTGAATAGGGCGCATGGGGTCAAGCCAATTTCAAATTAAAAAAATTATATTAAAGTGTTTGGAACGCAACAGCGCCCTTTCTATTTTCCTACTACCCACGGGTTATGCAAATCAGTCACGGTCGGAAAGCCAACGCCTACGAACGTGTCGCTGCTTTTTTAGGTGCTGACCCCATGTGACCAATTACGTGAAAATCTTCAGCAAAAGAAAGTTTTCATTTTTTTGGTTTTACGAACATTTATTTATTTATTTTAACTAGTATTTATTTATTATTTCATTGCATATTGAATTTATATGTTCTTGCTTTTATTTTTATAATTTTTGCATTTATTTCACTTTCAATTTGAACTTGCAATATGAATCAGGAAAGACAAATACTGTAATGGCTGGAAGAATGGTCTGATGATGAGCAAGATGTCGCTGGTTCCACCTAAGAAGGTGAAATTGCAGATGATATTTCGATACATACTGCCCATGACTCTGAAAGTGAAATCGAAGAGTCTGAAGATAGCGAAAATGTTCCTGAATTATCGGAAGGTAACTATTTTTTATCTAGGCATACTCAAAGAAATGGCCCAAAAGCGTAATGGTCTAAAGAACCTATATCAAACAAAGGGGAGACTCGCGCAAAAAAGACATATTATTATTCATTTACCGGCAGTCAAACAGTATGCTAGAAATGCAAAATCTCCTCTAAAATATTTCCGATTATTTTTTGACAGTGAAATTATTGAACTTCTCGTCATGAACACTAATTTGTTTATCGATAAGATAAAGGATAAATTTCAACGAAATTGAGATGCACTTCCTACGGATGATTTGGAAATAAACGCATTTTTGGGTCTGTTGCTTATGGCTTGAAACCTTAGATCACCTCACTGGAATTTCATTGATTTATGGGAACAATATTGATCAGGTGTAGAAATGTTTCGGCAGACAATGTCTAATAAACGATTTCTGTTTTTGTTACGATGCGTTCGATTTAATAATACCTCAGCCGGCAGGAAAGACAAAAAATCGACAATTTGGCACCTATTAGAAATCTTTGTAACATTTTAGAGAACACGTTTTTAGCAGCTTATACACCGGGTGAGAATCTAACAATAGATGAACAGTTAGTTGGGTTTCGTGGTTGATTTAGAGGAAAAGTTTGCATACCTAACAAACTGAATAGATATGGCATAAAAGTGCAGGCCATGGTTGATTCTAAAGACATATTACCTATGCAAGTTTGAGGTATATTCTGGTAAGCAACCAGATGAAAAATATCAAGTACCTAATTCTCCAGATGATATCGTAAAACGCCTTGTTGGACCAATAAAAAACAGCGGCCGTAACAGAATAACTGACAATTGGTACACTAGTATGAAACTGGCCAAAGTGCTGCTAGTATCTGAATAAAAATTGACCTTTGTTGGTTCATTGAAAAAACGGAGACCTGACATTCCATTCGAATTCTCACCAAACACGACTAGGGAACAATTTACTTCGCTTTTTGGACTCACTAATCAAATCACTATGGTCTCCTATGTCCCTAAGCCAAAAAAGCTGTCATTTTACTTTCTTCCTTGCATTATGATGCCCCCATTGATGAAACAACAGCTAGCGCTCAGAAACCAGAAAACGTTACCTTTTATAATAGTACCAAAGGTGGATTCGACAGCAATAATCAACTATGCGCTAACTATAACATTCCCAGAAGTAGAAAAAGATTGCCGTTGGCGATATGTTCCACCTTCTTAATGTATCTGGCATCAATGCACTTGTCATACTCAGGGCGAATACTGATAAGCGTAGCACACATACAGGGTCTGAATAATAAGTAACCGGACTGAGCCTGCCCCGCACCGTCAAAGCGTCTGCTAACCGGTATCTGGTGCTGTAGTGGTGGTGGGGTTCTAGGTAAAGGGAACCCGGCTGCAGCAGTTGCCTCCAAGCGCTTGGAGAGATAGCATCAAGCGAGAGCGAAGTGCGTGTTCAGTTACGTCGTCGGAGTGAAAATGGAGCGTCCGATCGAGCAACGTGTTAGCATCAAATTTAGTGTCAAACTCAAGAATATGGCCACAAAAATTCTTCAAATGATTCAAAAGGCTTAGGACGAGGATGCTCTGTCCATAATTCAAGTGTTTCAGTGGCACAGAAATTTCCGGGAGGGCCGCGATGACGTCCATGACAAACAGCGCGTCGGTCCTCCATCAACGAGTCACACGGACTTAAATGTGCAAAAAGTGCGTGATGTGTGGAACAGTGATCGTCGTCTGAGCATTCAGGCTATCGCAGATGAGGTTGGAGTTGATAAGATGACCGTTCACAACATTATTAAGAACGATCTGGGCATGAGGAAGATCTGCGCGAAGCTGGTACCCAAACACCTGACTGATGAGCAAAAGGAGCGTCGTTTTGCTGTTGGTTTGGAAATTCTTGATTGACTGCAAACCGAGCCAGAGTTCTTACAGCCCGGATATGGCACCTGCGAACTTCTTTCTGTTCCCCAAGATCAAGAGACACCTTAAGGGGACGCGGTTCGAGGCTCTGGAAAACGTTCAACGTGCTACGACGAGGGCTCTAGACAGCATCGAGGTTGCCGACTTCCAAGGTGCGTTCGGGGATTAGAAAATCTAGTATCAGCGTGTTATCGACTCCAATGGAGGCTACTTTGAAGATTTCTAAAGAAACATTGTACATATTTTGCCAATAAAAAATTTCCTGAGGTCAGTCCGGTTACTTATTATACGGGCTCTGTATAAGGTGGATTTTTCTGAAAAAATTTGCAGTAGAATTAGTGGAGGACCACCAGAAACCAGTTCACTATATGCAGGAAGTCGTGCCTCAATCGACTACCAAGCGTGGTCGCTGTTCGTCATATCCTAAAAAGGACGACAAAAAAGTGCCAAATACTGAAACGAGTAAATTGGGATCCCATTCCAATGGGTGTGGGGCGCTGATTGGTGTATAGTACCAATTTCAGTCTATTGGCGATCGTGGGGCTAGACTTTTTCTTACTGGGAACCCACAAAAACATTCATCAGATAAGAATTTGTATGATTCCTTTAAACAGCTTGAATTAAAACTCAACCAGGATTCCATTTTCTGGAATCGAAACTACAGAGCCAGTCACAACACTTACTATTGGTGCATAATGTCGATATACTCGTTGTTTGATAAATACATCAACAGTCAAAATAAAATTTCAATGATATGTAGTCAACGAATCAACAGTGCAAATTTTAAGATCTCAAGGTGTTTGTTAGGATTCGTACCAGTAAAGTACTTCACCAACTTAGACAAGTACAATATCGGGAATATGTCACCACTTCAACTTACAACCCCCAGTGCAATCTGTTCATTATATTCATATGCAAATTTCCAATCATCAACGGGTTAAACCTCAACATTTCAGCTCACATACAAATGACCGCGACCAGGCGATAAATTGCCGATGCCAAACAGAAAACGTTTTTGTTGAATGAGGTGGATAAAGCTTCTTCGACACAACACATACCATCACACTTTCAAAATTATCCTGCGGTCGTAACAGGCGCAGAAATAATTCCTTTCGTTGGATAGAGATGAATTCCGAAGCTCTTAGCCTTAATAGCTTGATGGTTCATATGAATCCATCAGTGCTAGAATAATGACCAAGTGAGCTGGATGCCCGGAAATATGGTTGCCGATTTCCAGATACTCATCCTTTCTGAAGTGCCTGTGCGACGACAGTCCTGATGCGATGGCAGATGGAATGGGTATGCATTGCAGTGGAGCTGGCTGTAGTGTGTCACATCCATTAATAACAATTCGGCTGCAATTATTTATTTTAAATGAAATTTCCAGCTTAAATGGACGAAACATACGAGTGTTATTGATTACATTGTAGAAAATTGTGCATGGAGTCGTCAGCGTAGTCAAAAAATGAGATTCAGGCGCGATTTTCATGGTGGCGTTGAAAGCATCAGGGACAGATTTTGATTGATGTGAATGTAACGTATGATGGATGCCACGCATATTGTTTATGGTTGTACGCCACGTCATTCCAAAAATTATTTCCAAGGCTGCCCAAATATTTTATTGTTCACACAGTTTTGAATTCGAGATTTATAGTTGAGGGATGGAATTCGTGATGCACTGGGCAACAGGTGCAATTTTTGCGGCTTAGACTTACAAATGTACGTTTGAAGAAATAATGTTTTAGCTACGGTTAAACCGCGTTTCATATGGGATCGAAAATATTATACAGTATTTTTAGCATTAAAATATTTTGAATTCATTTTGAGTCCATTTTCGTCAGCCAAAGGTTATTTCATGTATTTGAATTCACTTTCTGAATTCTGGTAACCAAATAGTTTATTGCACGAAACAGATTAAAACTATTTTCAATCATGAAGTCCAAAGTAGACGATTTCCTTGGAGAAAATTCGTTCTCCAAAGAAATTTTCAGTCAAAAATCGTAACAATGCTTTACATCTGTAATTTAATGTCAAATCGCATGTTATCTGAATAATTTCTTGCTATGCTTCAGAATCACATTTTAAAGTATGAAAGTTAGTTTTCTTGGCTTGAAATGGGCATATAAAATGCAACATGCAAGTATTCAGTGTACGTACAAAATCATTGAGAAAGGATATCAATACGCGTATCTACTTATATATTTACTCGTAGGTTAATTTGTTCCGAGTTCGATGAGGGCTGTTGACTGAATTATCTTTTTACATGATTTCGGGCCCCTCTATTTCTAGTTTCATGAGTTTAAGAGAAGTGACTGGTAGAGTAAAATAATAATAGTGTAATTTTCTAGGGACTTTGCTCGTAATCGAATCAAAACAATATCTTTGCATCAGATTTGATAAACGGCAACGACTATAGAACTCTTTTTTGGGCTTGGAATGTTTGATAATAGAGCAGACTCAGTGCGTTGCGATAACTTTTGAATGAAATAAAAAAATAATTGAAATATATATATGTATATATATATATATATATATATATATATATATATATATATATGTATATCATCATCATATTCAGCTTGTTCAACCATAATCCTAAGTTATGGTGTTCTTTATATCATAATCCCATCGAATATTTGGGCATCTTCTTGGTCGTTTGATTCTGCTTGGGTACCACTGCATTATTTTTGTGGTCCATTTGCCGTCCGTCATTCTCGCCAAGTGACCGGCCCATCGCCATTTCAATGATTCCGCTCTATGTATCGCGTCTGTTACTTGGGTCCTATCTCGTATCCACGATAGTCTCCACGATCCCTTCGTGTAATGCCCAGCATGCATCTTTCCATGGCTTTTTGGGTGACTTGGAGTTTCCTCGTTATTCCTGTATCAGCGCCCATGTTTCACTACCGTTCAGTAGGACTGGTAGGATACATTGGTCGAAGGTTTTTTTTAAAGTTCATGTTTATTTTAGACTTGAATATAATTGAGTTCTTCCCGAAAGCCCTCCATGTCATCTTTATTCATCGATTGACTTCTGGTAGTAGTGAGCCGGATTTGTGTATTAGCCAACCAAGGTATACATATTCTTTGACTATTTTTAGTGTGGTGTTGTTCACTTTTGTATGCCCTTGATTGAATATGATCTTGGTTTTGCTGAAGTTTATTTTCAAGCCTACTTTTCTGCAAGCCGCGTTGAGTTCATTCAGCTGTTCTTGTAATTCATCTTGGCTGTTATCAATAAGGGCTATGTCATCTGTAAATTTCAAGTGATTGAGGTGTTCATCATCGATGTTCAATCCGTTATTTTCCCCAATGTAAGCTCGGAAGATACCCTCTAATGTGGCGTTGAAGAGCCTTGGCGATATGGTGTCTCCCTGCGTTACCCCTTTTTATGTGGGAAACTCTGGGGTGTCTTCGAGTACTTTGACCTTTGCTCTGGCATTGCGGTAGATGTTAGCTAGAACTTCCACGTATGGTTTGTCTATGCCTTGTGTTATTAATGCATTTATAATTGCATCAGGAAAGATTGAGTCAAAAGCTTTCTCAAAGTCTATGAAAACCAGTGCTGGGGGTTACTCATACTCTTTATATCTACTCAAGACTTCCCGTTGTGTCTAAAGTGCTGTATCCACTTCTGAAACCAGCCTGCTCCCGTGGCTGTTCGGCATCTAAGGCTGTTTGTATTCGGTTGGTAATGAGCTTCGAGTTTCGTGAATATTTTGTAGAAGACCGATAGTAGACTCATTGGTCTATAATTCCTGATGTCTTCTTTGCTGCCTTTTTTGTCGATCAGTATTATATTAGCACATCCCATTGATCAGATATGCATTTCATGTTAATGCAATCAGTGTAGGTTTCTGCCAATAGTTTCTAGGTTTCTCTTCCTGCATACTTGCGCAGTTCAGCCGTGATACAATCATTACCTGCCGCTTCACCATTTCTTATAGACTTGATAGCCACTTGACCTCTTCCACTAGAATATTTGGGGCATTACTATTGGTAGTCTGTGTGGTCTAGTAGTTAGAGTTTGAAAGCATAAGCCGAAGGTCCCAGGTTCAAATCTCGTTAGGAGCAACGTGATTTAGCTCAGGGGATTTTTCGGACAGACTATGAGTATTCACCCAGTGGTGATATGTACTGATTTAATCAGATGATATTATAGCTGTATGGAGTATGGTACTGACCAAACTAACTTCCGGAAAAATAAATACGGTCATGATAATGAGATACTCTAACTATCTCTAAGCGAAGGCCCGAGAGGGGCTGTAGTGCTACAATGAAGAAAAGAAGAAGATTGTTGGTTGCAAAAAAAGCGGTTGTTGTTATTAAATTGGGAGTCGATTTAGCTAGAGCCTCATACAGGTCTCGGTAGAAGTTAGTGATTACCTTAATTATTTTCTGTTTATCTCTGAGTCGGGTTTTGTCATGATTTAGGGCTATCACATGCTTTTTTGCCAGTGAGGAGCGCTCTTTTTGCCTTCTTGAGGCTTCTGTTATTTGTAATGGTATCTTCCACCAGTCTTTCGTAATACTTCTTGATATCTTCAGATATCATTGTCTCGCAGGTTTCTGAACATTCAATCCTTTCAATGTTTGAGGATGTTTTCATTTCCCTGTGCTTTCTGAGCAACGCCTTAGTCTCATTTGACAGTTTGTGGTGCCTAACGTCTACTCGTCGTCCACCTACTATTTCGGCACTTTTCAGAATAGCTACGATTAAGTGGTTTGCTTCCCATTTTTGCGTATTTATTTCTCTGTTTATTAAGGTCTGGTAACTGTCTATATTACACTTACTGTTCAGTGTTAGACTCCGGATTTTATTGGCTTCCTGACCAGTTTGCTTCTTTTTGCCTTCAAGTTAAGGGTGATTTTTGCTCTGACCAGGCAATGATCGCTTCCCGTCTTAAATCTGTTACTTATAGAGATGTCATTGACCGTTTTTCGGTCTTTTGCAAGTATCAAATCAATTTCGTTCCTTCTTACCCCATTAGGTGCTTGCCACGTCCATTTCCTGTTTTTGTTCTTCTTGAAGAAGGTGTTTGTTTGTTATGAACAAACCATAGTGGTGGGCAAACTGTGCCAGTCGTTCTCCTCTTTTATTTCATTGTCCTAGTCCAAATTTTCCCACCAACACTTCTTGGTCTTTCCTTTCCCCAATTATGGCGTTGAAGTACTCTAAGTGGCTGGTGCTATTGTTCCAAGCTTGGTTGACGTTGGTGTAGAATTCCTCAATTTCTTCGTCTGTGTGGCTACTCGATCTGAGACGCTTGTTACACTAACTATTTTGTTCTGCCACTTATTATTTATTATGAATCTTACTCCACTAGTTCTACCTGATTGTATTCCCTGGTGGTGTAAGAGGTTGCCCGAATCAAGTCTTACTAGATTTTCTTCCTCAGTCTGATGACATCCCAGTTAATTTTTGCTGCTTCTTCCTCCAGCTCAAACAGTCTTGCTTGATTTGATAACTTCCGGAAATTTTAGGTTGCTATGTTGATGGAAGTTACGTGTTTCTGGTAGCGATTAAACCTCCGCGGATTCTTGACACCCTCTGCCTTTATTGATGGTTACTGGTAGCTACCTATCCCAGGCCCACTCTGGCCTACGGAGAATGAGGGCTGTCTTTTTTTGGGTTGTAAAGGTCAGGGGGCAAAATAGGTGTTGGTCGTGGGTGACAGGATAGGTTCGGGGTTTTCGGGGAGGGGGGAGGAAGTCCATCTGAATTATCATCTTCCTCTGGACAATCTACCCCAGTAGGCAGACATTTTTATTGGTGAAAAAGCCGTCCCTGAGATTTGAACTCGGTACCTCTCTGGTGAGAGTCCAGCCCCCAGTAGGCAGACATTTTTATTGGTGAAAAAGCCGTCCCTGAGATTTGAACTCGGTACCTCTCTGGTGAGAGTCCAGCGTTCTACCCATTAATATATGTATATATATATATATATATATATATATATATATATATATATATAAATTGCATATATGTATATATATATACATATATATATATATATATATATATATATATATATATATATATATATATATATATATATATATATTGTATATATACATATAAAATCAATATCCTCGTTATGCAAGGAACCAGATGACACGTTTAAGACACATTTAATATGAGAACATACCTACACCGTATTTAAGATAAAACAAGTTGGGTAAACAGACCTACGCTCATGTCAGAAGGGTTTTGTATTCAATTTAGAAAATGCAGTCACCAGATCGAATCAAATCAAGAAACATGTCAAAGACGATTTTATTGGAGAAAATATGAAATACGAAGATCATACTATTATTAACAAAGTTGAACGGATTTCGACTTCTGAGCTTTTTGGTATTGTTATACTCATAAATATCTCCCTTGATAATTATTTCAGATGGATGATGACGGAGGAAACACATTTTTCATGTATTTCCCCCTGTGCCCCCATTGAAGCTAAAACTGACAGATTAACAACTGTTTTGAAAAGCTCCCATGAAAACTTTCATTTTATACTCATATCGGCTACGTTTGATACATTTTTTTTCTGGGGCCACTTTCCTGTACTGTTATCATCGATTAATGGCCAATTTTTTCGAATCCTAGAATGGTTACAAAACCCTTTTGCTAGGAGCTCTCTCCCACCTCCTTGACTTGTTTCACTTATGAGCATTAATTGTAGGTACTCATCTTCAGTCATTCATTAAATTGAATCAAGTGTTCAAAGCATGCACCTTAAACGTTGAAGTTGGGAAAAACTAACTCAAAATTATTCAACCTTCGCATTTAAAACAGCCACCATTTTGTTTTACGATTACTGATACCACTAGCTGAACCGATTCTCAAAGATATACATGACACCTATCATTCCTAAAATTTTCATGCAAATCCTAGCAAAACTGTAGTGTCTGAGTCGGTAAAAAGCGCATGTTGTTCCATAGCCATATGTTGCCATAGTAATAAATGCAGCGAATATTGTTCCATAGTAATACAGGAAAATTCAAACCGCTATAACTTCGCTAAATATGATTCAATCTTTATGAAACTTTCAGAATAGATCAATCTTATAAATAGACATCTACGTACTGAATTTCATTGAATTTAAGGGTACCATTAAGATTTTATTTAAGAAAATATAAAATCGATAAATCATACTATTACTAACAAAGTTGAATGAATTGCGACTTCTCACGTATTTGTTGTTGTTGTACTCATCAAGGCCTACATTCCTGATTTTTTTCAGATTTTTCGGATCACAGGTGTCCAATCGCGAGGGGGGGGGGGACACAAATTTTTCGTGTATTTCCCCTCCCTGTGCGCCCCTCGAAGCAAATTTTGCCAAACTAAGACCTGTTTTGAAAAGTTCTTATCAAGACCTTTCATTTGATACCCATATCGGCTACCTTAAATGAATTTTTCTTTTCGGGGGGTCACTCTCCTATATGAGGAGACCCCCCTTAAATACCTTATAAAATTTTTTTTGCAGTTGAGCTTTGAAGAGATCACCACTTAACACCTACACACAAAATTTGATGTTTCTAGCTTAAGTAGTTACCGAGAAAAACTGCTGTGACACACGGACGGACGGACGGACGGACGGACGGACAGACGGACAGACGGACAGGCTGGTCGCAAAACTAGTAGGGTTTTGTAAAATTATTTTACAAAACCCCTGAAAAAGGAACCCGTAAGTTTGGAGTGGCTTTTGTTCTTGACAGCACATTTAAACAAATTCCAAGCCTGTTATGAAATGATCCGTGTAACTTGTATCAAGACTAACTTTTTCAATATCTGGCTGGTTAACTGACTCGCGCCTACAAAAGGCAAAAATTTTACAGCACCCCTAAATGCATTATCGATGCATTCGCGTCGAACGATAAACAAAAATTGGCCGGAAAATGCTACATAGAAGGGCAACTGTAGAGCACAGCCTTCATGCAAAGATATGAAACAAGGAACCTCACCTAAAAGACCTCACTGGTAGCAATAGCTTCATAGTAAGCTCCACATTCTTTCTGCATCGAGACATCTACAAGTCAACACAAACAATTTTTTTTTTTTGTGGTGGTAGGCAGGTGAAGGCATTTACGCCCGCCGAGTCTGGCATTGTGGGACTCCCATGGAGGATACCCTTGGACTACCCACTAAACACTTCCCCTGTCAATCTGGAAACCTAGCCTGGAACCGTTTGACACATTACTTCGGGCCAGGTCTCGTTTTGTTACGCCGTGGGGCGCCTTCAAGCTGGGGAGTCCCTTTCCTAGCGGGAGGGGAGAGGGGAAGAGGGAATGCCAGAAGAGCGATCCCCCAACCCCAGCGCCTCCGGCTGCTGTGAGTCCCTTTTATATTTTAGGACTGCCCGAGCATAATGTGCCACCTGGTTCCATTTGTCAACCGATTCGAGCATCACCGCAACTATATTATCCGGTGTGAGCTCTCCCGTCTCCCTGTAGAGTTCCCTTCTCAGCCTGACCCATTTTGTACACGCAAAAAATGTGTGACAGGCATTGTCCTCCTCTCCTGGGCAAAACCGACAATCGGGAGACCGTGACTTACCGATCTTGTGCAGGTAAGACTGAAAACACCCGTGCCCGCTCAAAAGCTGGGTCAGATAGAAGTCAGTCTCACCATGCCCTCGATTTAGCCACGGTTTTACATCCGGGATGAGGCGCGCAGTCCACCTTCCCTTCGTGCAATTCCCCCAAGACTGCTGCCAATCGTTGAGCGAGCGTTGTCTCTCCTCGCGGACAACCATCTCCCTCGCATCCTCGTTTCGGCGCAGGTAAATAGCGCGGCACTCTCTAGCAAGGAGGGCGACAGGTTTCACGCCTGCAATCACTCTCACCACCGAGTTGGAGACTGTTGGGTACGAAGATGCAATTCTCAGTGCTCCTCTTCTCTGTACCTGTGCCAATCGTTTTCGGTATACCTCCTTGCTGAGAGCGTCGCCCCATACCTCTGCTCCGTACAGTAGCACTGACCCTACAGCACTTATCAAGAGGCATCTTCTTGATGGGCTGGGTCCCCCTACGTTGGCCATAAGTCGACTCAGGGCCAATATTCCCGAAGCAGCCTTCTCAGCCGTTGCCCTGATTTGCTCAGAGAAACTCATCTTTGAGTGGATCAGTAGCCCCAGGTACTTCACCGCTGGCTTCAATTCGATATGTCTCCAATACTGATCATCCTTACTCTAGGGATTCTCTTTTTTGTCAAGATGACCACTTCGGTTTTCTCCAGTGCTAAACTGAGCCCGCGAGCAGTCATCCAGTCCCTCACTCGGCGCATTAGCATACCTAGCCTAAGTTGCGCTTGTTCAACGGTGCGTCCGGCGACCAGAGCCGCAACATCATCCGCGCAGCTAACCAAGCGCGACTCATCTGGCATCTCAAGTCTCAGTAGCCCGTCGTAAGACACGTTCCACAGGTCCGGACCAAGATAGATCCCTGGGCAACACCCGATGTAATTTCCATCCTTCGTTGGCCCTGTGTCGTGTCGTAGAGCAGGCTTCGGTCCTTTAGGAAGTTCCTCAATGACTTTCTGTGTCACTATTTGTGTTTTGAACCACTACCTTTTAAGAGCAAAGTTCCGATGATGCATCTACAAGAGCAGTAAGTAAAGAAGATCTAAGGGTATCAAGTATACAAGCTAAATGATAGCTCAAAGTCAAAGTCAAAAGCACTTTATTCAATACTATTCCTTATAAATTTTTGAAGAATATAAAGCGAATTCCAAAAAAAAAAAACCAAAACTCAACAACCTAGATGGCTCTACAAATTTAAAGATTATCAAATAAAAACATTTAATAAAAAAAAAACAATAAAATTATTACATAGTTTTTGATTCAATTGGAAAGAGGAGAAAAAACCAACCAACGCTATTGAAATTAATATAATAATTAAAATAATAACACAACTGTGAACTTTTAATATGCGTAAAATATGTTATGACCTAATTCTAATAAAATTCAATTAAAACTTTATCGATGCTAACACAATATTCCTTGCCTAAACATTAAACCTTATCTCTAAACATGGCATAATAAATAAGACATACAGGTATCCCTCCTACAACACGGTAGATACGTTCTGAAAAAGTCCCGTGTTGTGCGAAACCGTGTTATACGAGACTAGAAGCCAGTGCAAAATAAAGGCAGCGTTCAAGTAGGTTATAAAAATATTGCTTTATTTTACTTCAAATTTTATTTTTAAACTTCAAATAAATCACATAACAATGCAAACAAAAACATATTGGGAAATAAAACAAAAATGGATCGAGACCGTTTGTTTGGCAAAGAAATATTTTCTGCTATTTACGAGCTTTCTCCTTGATGTGGAGTAACTCCTGGCTTTTTAAAAAAGTTTGTAACTTTGCTTTGCTAACTTGCTCTAACTAGGTCGCTGTACGATTAAATTGCGCTATATGGTGATAAGCAATTTTGTAGCTCCCCTTGGAATTGTGAACTTCTTTCTGACGAAAGCTCAAAATTTAAGAAAAATAGTCACCGATTTTTTGCAATACCAAGACCTTCCTGGAATTGTTTTATTGTAAAATTCTTGATTTCACATTTTTCTTCAGAGTCATCGATTTCAGAACAATTGGTTTTACTTCGGACTAAATCTGCTTCGGTAATTTCATCTTCGACTAACAATTTTTGAACATCTTCAACTTCCATATCCACAAATCCTTCTCCTCCGATTAATCTAGCAAGTTCTATTATTCCACCTATTACACTTCCTGTCGATTCAATTATAGTTTCCACTTCAACTTCAGCATGCCACATATTTTTTCAGCACGCGTTTAATGTTGATGGTTTCAGTTTTTCAACGACAAAGAAATTGTTTCTACGCAGTTGTTAATCGAAAATTGCTACCAAGCTTCCTTTGCATTAATAGTATCTGAATCTCTTTTCTCCAAAATCCATTGGAATGATTTCTCAATGTAATAAGCTCTAAAGTTGATCTAACGGTTGATGCAATCCAGTAGTTTTTGGAGGTAGAAACTCTACTCGCACATTACGAGGTGTGACAATCAAGTAATGAGACTGATTTCATTGCCACGCTTGTAGTAAGTATGTGACCTTGAAACTCCCTTCTCCTTCTTAGGCATTCTTCTAATCTTCATTGATATATTTATCATTGCTCTCGCTTGTTTAGTTTGCTTGCTGTGTTGTGTTGAGTAGGCTTGTGTTGGTGGGGCTCGTCACGAAAATGGAGAAACGAAATCCAGAGCAACGCGTCGTGATAAAATTTTGTGCCAGATTGGGCGAAACAGCTTGTGCCAGATTGGGCAAAACAGCTTCGAAAACGTACGCTGAAATTGTAAAAGTTCATGGTGATATTGCTCTTAGTCGTGCCCAGGTATTTCGATGACATAAAGAGTTTAAGGAGGGGCGTGAAAGCATAGGAGACGAGGCCTTGAGCGGGAAACCAGTCGAGGTACAGACTGATGTAAATGCGCAGTGTGTGCGTGCCCTAATCCATAAAGCTCCTTGTTTAACAGTTTGTATGTTGGCCTTGGAACTGGGTTTGAACCGTGAAACAATCAGAGAAATTTTAACCGACGATTTTGGTATGAAAAAGTTGTGCGCGAAGATGGTTTCAAAGAACTAAACTACACCGTGCTCAATATGTCCCAGTATTTGGCCTCTAAATTAATTGTCGTGTTGCAACAGCCGCCTTATTCGCCTGATATGTCATCCTGTGACTTTTTTTCTTCCCTAGACTAAAATTGATGGTCAAAGGAACCCATTTTGAGTCGATTACGGACATCCAGGCGGGCGTGACGAGGGTTCTCGCGGACATCCTAGTTGAAGCGTTCTAGAAATGTTACGTAGCATAGAAAATACGCTGAAATTGTTGTATAGCTGCCTAAGAGGACTACTTTGAAGGGGGTATTTTTAAACATGCGAATTTCGTGGAATTAGTCTCATTACTTAATTGCCGCACCTCGTAGGATGATGTACATCCTGTAGGTGACCTGATACGTTATCGATTAATAAAAACGCGATGCAGTCCATATTTTTTTGCTGAAAATAATTTTCAATCTCTGATACAAAAATATTTAGAAACCAATCTGGAAATAAATCTCCAGTTACCCATGCTTTTGAATTTGATTTTCAATATAATCGTAGCGTATTTTTGTTTACAGCTTTAAGTGCACGGGGGTTGATTTATAAGTTGGCATGGGTTTTGTGACAAAGTCTCCTGACGCATTGCTGCATAAAAGCAATGTAACACGATCTTTTGAAACTTTGAATCCAGGCGCAGTTTTTTTATTTTTTGAAATGTTTCATCGGCATTGAATACTTGATGTGGTGTGTATCCGTGCTCCAGAATATTTTCTTTTGTAATTTCGCCGGATACAATTTTACAGCTTCATGATCAGCAGATGCATTTTTACCTTGTATTTTTATATTGTGAAGGGAAAACCGTTTTTTGAATTTCTCGAACCAACTCTTACTCGCAATGAAGTCTATGTTGGGCAAGGGTTCTCCATTCTTTTTCGGGTGTGGATATATAGCTGACGCTTTCTATTGAGTTATGTTCCTACTCAATGGAATCTTTTTTCTACAATTATCGTCAATCCAAATGTTTGAGGCTTTTTCCATTGTGCCTATTATTGATGAACGTGGGCGAGCTGCATATTTCGCTAATATTGAAGATCTTGCAGCAACAGCACTCCTTATTTTTTTTTTACTTTTCTTTATGGTTCGAATGGTAGCCTCATTTAAATTTAGTACTTTTGCGATCTGCGATGCTTTTTCCCCTTTTAAAAGACGGTCCAAAATTTGCACTTTCGCTTCTAGAGATATGAATCTCATTTTCAGCATTGCTTTTTACCTTTAACAGACTTTACTCTGGACTGAAACGTAATTTCCAAAAATTAGGCCTAATTAACATTTACCAATAAATTGAAAAAAATCTTTATTTCAACACAATCAATATCAATGCATTTAGAGTAATAAAAAAAACTGTTTGAAATCTTTTTCAAGTAAAAATACTTCACAAACTTCCTCAAATAACGTTTTCTAGCAACTAAGTAAACTTCTACTGAACAAAATGCAAAATGAACTCAAGTCCAATAGGAAAAGTACATTTGTGATTTGTATACACAAATAAGGATAACACAAAAAAAAGATAAGGAAATTTTCTATTACTCCCCAATATGCACATGCCTAATTTTTTTTCCTGCACGCTCCCTAATACTAATTTCAAGGAAAATTGCTGCTACATGCTGTTGAGGATATGGGGTCCACTGTTTGGTTTTTATCCGAAGATTCCTGTCACTTTGCTGCTTTTTTCCATGCACGTTGTCCTAAAATACTATAAACAATCGCAATTTATGTTGATTGGAAAATTTCCTTTTCAGTGCAAACAAAATATAATATATATTGGCTGATATTTGCCAGTGAGCATGATTTTTAACACTTTATCTACGGAATCTCAAACAAAAATTGCTTCTAGGAGTGTTATTTTTGTCGGTTCTTACTCTGAATGTGAAAAAGTGCAAATTTATAATTCAATTTTGAAACTTTCTTCATAATCCATAATGCAATTCTTTAAAGTGATATCCCCTTATCGGGTAGTAGAAGTACCGTGTTTTATGAAAAAGGTATCAATTTTCATTTCGTGTATGAGCGAAACCATGTTGCACGATACCGTGTTGTGGAAGAGATACCTGTATACCTCTCCTAAATATTGAAATCCACTGTAAGTTTTGACACAAACAAACAAAAAACCACTCTAAATGTAGCAATAATTAGCTAAAACTCAAAAACTAAGTAATGAAAAACACAAAAATAGAAAGCAAACACGAATAATTTAGACACCAATACCTAGATTGCTCCATCTCAACTCGACTAGCTTCAACAAATCTAGCAAATGAGTATGAAATTGTTGGTCTCGTGAAATCAGATTCGGAAGATATTTTATCTTTTTATCGGTGGCCCATCAATATATATAATATGTGATTGGGACGCCGTCAGAATCAAAAAAATATCATGATCAAATACACGAATCCTTCTGGTGGAATCCTGTAGGGTGGAACGGCTGTGAAATTGAGGATTTTCGCTCACAGTAGAGATCTTACGATATGATTCCGAAGAAGTTTCAATATTAACATATCAACTCTCGTCACTTTAGCAGTTTGAAATTTTTTTCTATTCGATATGTAGTGTTTCCAATGCGTCTCAGGCTTTTTTGTACAAATCAGCACATGCACGAAGACTTTCAAAAACTTTTAATCCTTTCGTAGTACAAGCACTTTAGTTCTACAAACTTTGACATCCATATGTCAAAATTTGTCTAATCAGGGTCTTGTCACAAATAACTTTGACCTTTTGATCAATGAATCTGGAATGAAAAAGTGATCGAAGGGCCCTGATTACATTTTGTGCTTCACTGAGTATAATTTTGATATGTTTAGTATAGTACGGATACTGATCAAGATGAACACCGAAGTATCGAGCACAGGATTTATGTGGAACACGTTTTGAACTACCTTCACCAGCTATAATCAATCCAATTACATTTCAAGTCTTGACTAGCCCCCTGCAGCGTTGTCCGAAACAAAATTGTTCCATACTTCTGTGCATTGATTTTCATTCGCCAAATGGTAGTAGATGGGGCCGCACATTGGGCTTACTGGTTCCCCAAGAATGGGAAATTAAATGCCGAGAGCTGCTAATGACTGCAAATACATCTACAGCTCTGCTGCTAAATCCTACTCCCACCTCCTTTATAGGGACGTAATAACTATGCCACTGGAATGGAGGTTGAGCAATGGGCTACCTCCCCATCTCTGGAAAACCTTAAAATGTTTCAAAACCTGCAGATGGGCCTCAGAATGGATTGAATTCACAGCAATGACCTCGCAAACAAAAAAAGGACTTTGGCATTGGATCCTGGAATGTCAGATCACTCAATTATTCTCGCGCCGCTAAGGATTTTTTACAACAAATCAGTCAATATTAATAAAAAATACTGGCAATACAGGAAACGAATTGGACTGGAAACGACATTCAAGACATGAGATCGAACACAATATTTAAAAGTGGGAAGCCTAGTGGAAAATTAGAATTCGGAGTGGCCTTCATTGTGGATGGGGAGTTCAAATCGAAGGTCATTGACTTTAAGGCAGTAAACGGACGGTTGTGTGCGATCCGTATCAAAGCAAAATTCTTCAAAATGTGGCTGATTAATATTCATGCCTCGACCAAAGAAAAGGATGGGGAATGAAGGAAACTTTTAACAATCACCTGGAAAGACTGGCCGACTTATTGCCCACAAATGACACAAAAATAATTCTGGGTGTTTACGACGCTAAAGTTGGCAATGAGCTATCTCATCGGGAAAAGACTGGAGGATATAGCATCCACGATGAAACAAATGACAACGGCCAGCGTCTGATTAACTTTGCATGCAGCAAAAATCTAGTCATAAGTTCGGCTTGCTTCCCATAGAAACGTATTCATTAAATAACCCGGGTATCACTGGATTGCAACACACAAAACCAGATCGACAAAATTCCGATCTAACAACGTCGTGACGACATCGGCAATATCATCGCTGATGAAACCAAGATTAACGAAAGATGGGCATCATATTTCAGGAACTTCCTTAATCCTCCTTACAACTCTATATCCGTGGAGCCTATAGATGGCTGCAAAGAGCTTCGGTTGGCCCCACCAACTCTGGATGAAGTGTGTTCCATCATCAAATACCAAAAGATATATAAATCGCCGGGTATCGATGAGATTCCAGTGGAGCTCATCAAATATGTAGGCAGCAATGTTCATAAAGCTATTCACAAAGTCATCCACCACATTTGGCAACAAAGAATAAATGCCAAACGAGAAGAGCCAATCAATCATATTCCCTATCAACAAAAAGGTGACAAGCTACAGTGCGAAAATTATAGAGGCATATCACTACTTTGTACGGCGTACAAAGTATTTTTGGATCATATGCCAACAGTATTATTGGGGAGTATCAAGGTGGTTTTAGAGCAGGTAGATCAACAAAAGACCAATTGTTCACAGTCAAGCAGGTACTTGATAAATGCTGGGAGTTCAGCATAGACGTGCATAAAATTTTCGTTGACCTTAAGTTAGCATACAACAGTAATGTACTGTACCAAATAATGCACTGCTTTAGCATCTCAACCAAATCACTCCGTCTTACCAAAATGACAATGGCGTCAACGGCCTCCTTAATTCGCATAAATAATCAACTCACCAATGTCTTTGAGACAAATATCGGACTAAAACAGGGAGATGAACAGGCCCCATTGCTATTTCATTTTGCTCTGGAGTACATCATAAGCAAACTACATATCGATAGACAAGATACATTACTACACTAGTTTAGCCAAGTAGCAGCCTATGCTGATGACATCAACATTTTTTCACGGCCATTAACAACTGCCAAAGAACTCTTCCTGAAACAAGACAGCAAAGCAAAACTAGTAGAGATGCAAATCAATGAAAATAAATCAACGCTCAGGACGCAGTCAAAGAAAACTACCTCAAGCACACAAAAAGTATCACACTTGGCGAGTACGGTATGAAAAATGTGAGCTAATTTGTGTATCTAGGTGCCAAAATGACGAAAACCGGTAATGTAAGAGACAAAATACGCCGAAGAATACAGCTTTCAAATAAAATATTTTATTCAGTTTTGACAATCTCCAAGTATACAAATCTGTGATAAGACCTGTGTTATGCTATGGGTGTGAAACATGGACACAAGCATTCGCAAATATATTGAGCACCCTTCAGCGGCGGTTCCTGAGGCGAATAATCGAAGTGAAACTAGACGGGGCTCCTGGTGAATTCGATACAACCATGAGCTTTATGAAATTTTTGACGAACATAAGGTATCAAAGATGATAGATTGCGGAAACTGCAATGGGCTGGCCACATGAATCGTACGGATGAACAACGTATATCCAAAAAGGTATTCGGTGGGAGAACTGAAGGCCAGAGACCAGTAGGGAAACGTAAGAAACGCTGGTCTGACTCAGTCGACGAAGATAGTTAATCGCTGCTCAGATTTCAAAATTGGAGGACGTGGTCAATGAATCAAGACCGGAAGGCCCGAGAGGGGCTTGAGTGCTACTATACGCGCTATTCAAACTCAGTCAATCGTATTTCAAAAGTTCATTCCTGCGGTAGGTTACCTTGGCCTCGACACCGTCAAACCGAGATACTTGTATCATCTAATTTGTGAACACGAAAATGGTTTTGTAGTGGGCCCTTGTTCTGGGGAAAAACCCACCCTGCGACACTGTAAAGATAGAATGCAAGGGCATTCACGCGTCCTCAGACAGTGCCAGGCCACTACCAGGCCACGACTAGAACAACCAGAATCCATCGCAACATGCAGGTTTCATCGTTGATAGCCAAAAAGCACGGGCAGGTTGATGTTTGCTCTTTTGCTTGAGATGCTGGCACTATCGCCAACAATAAAATTAAAAATATAAATGATGTAAGTATTTACATTTCATTTCTATTTACGAATAGAATTGAGTAAAATATCTTCTTCTTCGGAGCACTACAGCCCTTCTCGGGCCCTCACGTCCTGCAAAAGGCACCTTCAAATATCTCAATCCATCGACGTCATCCTCCGATTTTGAAATCTGAGCAGCAATATGCTGTCAGCGTTGACAGAGTCAGACCAGTATTTTCTCGGTTTTGCTACTGGCTTTCATCCTTCAGTTTTCTTAAAGAATACTTTTTACGGTATCCGTTGTCTAGTAATATTGACGGGCTTGAATTTAAAGGTAGCTATTCGAATTTATTAGTGAAAATTATAAACTCATAAATCCGTCTAGTATTATTATTGAGTAAATCTTGTCTTGTAAGGTGCTTGTCATGGTTGCACTCATAAAGAACTACTTGCATGACTTTTTTTTCAATTTTTTTTCGGACTACTTTTCCTTCCTCTGCCTATACCGTTATCGATATTGTCATTTGAATAACTGTTATTAAAAGATCACATGAAGATGTTTCATATGATATTCTACTCAACTATCTACGACGAAAAACTAATGCTTGATTCGATATATACCGCAAACCAACGTGTACACAACGCACAATCACGAATGATTCCTTCCATAGCTACGCGCACAAAATGGCAGTACCACTGAATGAAAAAAGATTCGAAAAAGAAAAGTCCTTCATACTACAAACCGCAATAATAAACGGATTCGAACCGACAACGATTGAGCAAATCATTAGGAAAAAGGAAGCGAGACTGCAAAGAAAAAAGTTAACGACACTAACTCAACAATCAGAAGATTTAAGGCGCGTAGTAATAACAAATTCTTCCTTTTCTAGGAAAATTGGAAAAATAATGAAGCGAAACGGATTTGACATCATCGCAAAAAGCTGGAATATTACCTTAAAATCAAAGCTAGGATCAGCTAAGGACCCGAAATCATTTGGTGAATTGAGTGGAGTATATAAAATAACATGCAAGGATTGCCCGAAAATTTATGTCGGACAAACGAAACAGCTGATCCCGATAATGCGAGAGAACACTCACAGGGAAGCGGATATTGCTCAGAGAAATCCTGGAACAGTGATCAGATCAACGGTCGCAAAGCATATGATCGAGGAAAACCACCACATCGGCGACGAAAATGTGATGATGATAAGACGAGTGGAGAACGCATGGCATCTTGACGCTATTGAGTCACGGAAAATTATGCAGGTACCTGACGCACTTAAAATAATCAAGGAAATTTAAATTCAGTGTGATTCAGTCTTATTTAGTGTAATAATTCAGTCTTATTTAATGTAATAAAATAGAAAACTATAGAGTAATTAGGGGTAGTAAAATCAATTAAAATAGTATTGGAATAGTTAAACGTTACATGTATAAATAGAATACCTAAAGCTGTAATTGTTCATTGTACTGAAGTAGACTACAAATAGTAGTCGAAAACGCGTTGTATCCAAATTAAAATGTTACCCAAGGTTGAAAGGAAAATAAATATTTACTTACTTTAATTTAAATAATAATTAAGGGTTCACATCTTTATATGTGGAGATTCTCCGCTAAAACTCTTTGAATTTCAACTCCAATTTCAATCACCAGTTACCTCTGAGCTGTTCATAAGATTTCATGAGTCAAGCTTCGCTAGCTCCTGAGACAGTTTGCTGTGACGCACTGATGAGTCCGTCCGTCAGTGTTACTAGACAAGTTATTTTTGCAATAGGGTTTTTTTTTCGCCAAAACGCCAAAAAGGACTGAAGTTCCTTTAAAGTTTTGATAGATAAAAAATTTACATTATCGAAGGGCTGCTATATTTTTTGTTTTTTGAATCAACAAGTAATTTTTCGCCCAGTGTGCCATGCATAAACAATTACTGACAACAATATTCTTAAAATATAAAAATTATATCTTAATGAATTTTATTTACTTTTAATTAGATTTTAGAAGGCTCCATAATTCTACGTCAAGCACTCATTGCGTGAAAACGTGTTTTTGAATCGCTCTTGTCAAGAATTTTCATAAATTAAAATAATTTTTAAAAAAACGTCAATTTGGAAGTAATTTTAGAAAAAAACATTACACCGTCATACTATTCGAACAATTTATCGAGTATCTGAATTTTACCTGCGAGAAAGTTTCAAAAAAGAAGAAAAGTTTTTTTCACCGAGAAGATGGAGGAGCCCGACGGCTTCCCACCGCTGGGGGACCCAGAGCCAGGCATTTCTAAAATGACAAATGATAAAATCATAAAGCGGAAAAACGAACAAGACAGCTAAGAGCATGGCAAGCGTATTACGCTTTCAAGCGAAGAGTACGAAAAAGTAGCCAGGGAAAACGCAAGGGTTACGAAACCAAACGATGAGTTGAAACACCGTATACAAAGTTCGGAGGATATGGTCCAGACATTATCAAATGCGAACAAACCGAAAGTGATGAAGCCACAGAATACGTCCGGCAAATAGGAACCGATAACAACTAAGAACAAGTTGGGTAGACAGACCTATGCTCATGTCAGAAGGGTTTTGTACTTAACTTACAAAATGCAGTAACCAGCAACGAATAAAATCATGAAACATGTCAAAGACGATTTTATTGGAGAAAATGTGAAATTCGAGGATCATACTATTATTAACAAAGTTGAACGAGTTTTGACTTCTGAGGTATTTTGTTATAGTTATACTCATAAATATCTCCTTTGATAATTTTTTCAGATTTTTTAGATCACGGGTGTCCATTCGCGAGGGTGGAAACACATTTTTCATGTATTTCCCCCCCTGTGCCCTCACTGAAGCAAAAACTGTCAGTTTAAGAACTATTTTGAAAAGCTCTCATAGAGAACTTTCAATTGATACTCATATCGGCTACCTTTCATGAAATTTTTTTTCCTGGGCTACTCTTCTGTACTGTAATCATCGATTCATGGCCTATTTTTTCGAATCCTAGAATGGTTACAAAGCCCTTTTGCTAGGAGCTCTCTCCTGCCTCTTCGACTTGTTTCAATTGTATGTACTCATCTTCATGATATCTATCACTCCTGAAATTTTCATGCAAATTCTAGCAAAGCTGTTGTGTCTAAGTCGGTAAAAAGCGCATATGGCTCCATAGCCATATGTTTCCATAGTAATACAGGGCATATTGCTCCATAGTAATACAGGAAAATTCAAATCGCTATAACTTCGGTAGATACCATTTGATCATTATGAAACTGTCAGAAAAGATCAATCTTGTAAATAATCATCTCCTTGCTAAATTTTATTGAGTTTAAAGGTACCGTTTGGATTTTATTCAAGAAAACACAAAATCGATAAATCATACTATTACTAACAAAGTTGAGCGAATTTTGACTTCTCATGTATTTGTTGTTGTTGTACTCATAAAGGCCTACATTCATGATTTTTTTCAGATTTTTCGGATGGAAGGTGTCCAATCGCGAGGGGGGGTACGCGAAAAGTTCGTACGTTTCCCCTTCCCCTGCCCCCCTAGGTACTTATAAGACAATTTTAAAACTTGTATTGAAAAGATCTCATTGAGACCTTTCCAACGACATGCTACTCGACCACCAATGGTGAAATTTTTTTTTTTGAGGGGTCACCTCCCTATATGGGGAGACCTCCCTTAAACGCCTTTGAAAAATTTTTCGACCCTTGAAATTTCAAGAGGTCACCACTTCTGACCTTTCTACAAAGTTTCATGGCTGTAGCCTCTATAGTTTCGGAGAAAAAGTGCTGTGACATACAGACGGACGGACGGACGGACAGACGGACACAGGTCGTGATTGCAATAGGGTTTTGTATTTTAGTACAAAACCCTAAAAATGAGAAAAAGAAAACACCAACAAGCAAGACCAACGAAAAAAAAGTACCAACGCAGAGGACTCAAATATATAAAACATAATCGCAAGATACGAGCAAGACATCAATCTATGATGGAGGAGCGAACGATAGCGCCAATTATTAAGCGGGGTCGCCTGCAATGAACGAAGAAATGGACATCGAGATGGAGTGCCACGATAGCATGGGTAATATTGATACTAGCAATAATTTCATTCAATATTTAAAATCTGAAAATAAGGAGAAGGAGAAGAAGCCAACCGGTGTGTCTGCTGGTTCTCCTAATAAAATTAATAAGGTAAATGAGAAAGTTCCTTCAATGAACGTTTTTGGGCAGCGTGGAGGAGATATGGTTCGGTTATTGGCAGCCGAACATAAAATCGATAATTTTGAAGTTAAGAGAGTGACCGCTGATAAGCTTACAATCAAGACAAAGACACTGGCTGATTTCAAACTGGCAAAAGATGCTCTTGATAGTGTCAAAGCGCTCAACTTCACATACACGATAAAGGCGGAAAAAAATCAGACCTTCCTGTCGAAGGGCTTGAACTGTTGGGAGAATACAGTTGACCTCCTTGAAATGTTGCAGGAAGCAGCACCAGCTGTTAAGTTCATCAGTGTGAAAAATTTTGCTACAAGGAGCTCAACTGTCGAAGGTAAAATATTACCATTTTATTTGGTCCAAATTTCTAACGATAGCAGTCCGAAGGCCCTCCAACAGGTAAGGTACTTCAACTTTAGAGTTGTGAAGCGGGAACGCCTCCAAAAAACTGAGGTCAACCAGTCTTACAGGTATCAAAGATTCGGTATTTCGGTTGCCAAATGTGCCATGCACTATCGCTGTGTTGAATGCAAAGATATTCACGTCACCGGTGCATGGAAATCAGCTCAGATGGAGCCAAAAGAAAAATTAAATTGTATAAATTGCGGTATATTTGGTCATCCAGCATCGTATCGAGGATGTCCTCGGAATCAAGATGCAAGAGTTAAATTTCCCCCAAAACAAACCAGAGTAAATCACAATTTGTTACCTCCCAACTTCGTTAAACCCGGAGTATCATTTGCACTTGCTGCCAAATAATTAGCAGACAATAATGTAAATAAAATAAATAATGTAAGAGGAAATAATGAGCTGCTTCTCAAAATCTACCTACAGCTTAAATCTCTCTTAGATAGAATTAATAAACAAGACCAAAAAATCAATTTCATTTTTCAACGTTTAGGCCAAAATGCTTCAAAATAGTTTGTCATCCAGTCATATTACCATGGATAGCATTCGTCTCATCTCGATCAACGTCAACTCCATTGATACTTTACATCGGCGTGATTATCTCCTTGAATTCATTGTTAAGCAAAAGCCTAACATCATGCTTCTCACTGTAACCCACCTCAATTCATGGCACTCCATGACATTCAAGGATTTTGAATTCGTAAGAAACGATAGAGTAATAGGTGATGGGGAAGGTGGCACCAGGGTATTGATTCTAAGACCCTATTGTTTCCAAAATATTGAAAAAGTCGAATTCAAAGGCTTTGAATCTCTTGAAGTATCCGTTATCAATATTTCACTGCCAAGTAGGGATAAGCTCTTCGTTATCTCTACCTATGCAACTGGTGAAACTGTTCTCAAGTTCAAGGAGGAGCTCAATTCCTTGTTTGAAATACTCAAGCTGGGTAGGCTGCATAGTTATTATATTCTTGCTGGTGACCTGAACGCCAAGCATACATCTTGGCTGAACGCCATCAATAATCCCAGAGGTGTATTCCTGAAATCGTGGATAACAGTGAGCCAAATTGAATACAGGTGCAATCTATATGGGTCGGAGCTCCCAACATACCTTCTGATGATGGCAACTCTTGTTCAATGGTTCCTAATGACACGAATCTAACTGACGATGAAATAGATCTCTATTTATCGAAGCTAGAGAAGCTCAAGATTAAACATCGAAACAATATGGAAGCATATGAAACATCAACCACCGCAAGGTTGAAAAGATTAAAATGCCTTCTTCTCACACGCGTCAACAATATTTATCGGCGATTTTTGGACTATAACCATCCCTCGTTGGCTTTGTTGAAATTACATCTGAAGAATGTCCGGATCTTAATCCGGTCATATTTCTGGAGTGAGGTAAGCAATCAATGGGCGGAAACATTGAGGGGTATTAGCCCACAGGACCCAGACGGCGTTTTCACGAAAGTGAACAGCATATTCCGCAAGAAGTCTCGAATGAAGGTATCAAATCTTGAAGTCACTAGTGATGAGATAAATCTTCTCGATAGGGCTGGTATCGAAATTGATAGTACAACTCCGGATAGAAATGGAAAAACGATCATTTGGGATGGATTGGATAAACTTGCCCTGATTGGAACACATGTGGTGCTGATGGTATTCCAAATGTAGTTCTTCGACATTTGCCTGAGGTTGCTATTAGGAATTATTGCATATTGTTCAACAACATGTTGAGCAATTCATTTTTCCCAAATGAGTGGAAAAAGGCTAAGGTATTTCTGATCTTAAAGAAAGGAAACTAATCTTCATACCCCAAAACTATCGCCCAATCAGCTCGCTGCGTAACATCAACAACGTGTTCGAAGTGATACTCAACAGAGCATTAAACGCCCACATTGTGGATTATGAGTTGATGCCGAATTGCCAATTGGGTTTTTGTGCCAGGCATTCGACCACGCATGCAATAACGAAAGTAATGTAGTGAATATAGATTGTTCAATAAGTCCGTAAAGGACTGCAGCGATGGTCTGCTGCCTCGGCAGAAGAAGGTGTTGGTATCTGCCGAGAATGCCCTCGTCTGGAGACGCGTGAATGTGCTGGCAGGCTAGCATTGCGGTGTCGTGGGGCGGGTTCATTTCCCCAGCACGAGGACCCACTACAAAAAAAATTTCGCACTCACGAATTTGACTACTGGAGATCCAGGGGCAACCGAAGTCGCAAAAATTGTAGATAACTACTCAGAGGGAGATAGAGCTTGTTACGAGAACAAGTGGAACCTGAAAAGAAAGGCGGAGTTGGGGTAACCTCGTCATTACCCGACGAAGTTCATGGCCCACAAATCAAAGAGGGGCAAACGGGTGATGGTGGAGCCCCTTCGCACCCACCCAACCGGAATAAATCCATATATATGCTGTTGCAGTGGCTAGGTATTCCTCTTCTGAGTGGAAAACTCATACAACTTGAATTGCATGAACTTTCCCATCAGAAGGGGAGTACCCTGGTGACCAATTTATGCCATAGCATTATACAATTTGAATGCATAACTCTATGCCATAAAGAGGCACTCTGCTTGGGCCACTCAACCCGCGACATCACCTGAAACAAAAGAAGGATTAATGAGTACCCGGCGGCTGGCTCATGTTTTGAGGTGGAAGCCTGCCACCATACCGGGTCCTATACCCGGTTAGAATTTGAAGAAAGGAAAGACCGACGTTTTACATTTAACATTTCATGATTTATCGTTTATTCTCTAAGGTTTTACAGGTAATATACATGCTCAAAGTAGTATAAGCTTGATATGAGATATTTAAGAGTTGGACAATTGTCGCATTCGCGTTCCGTTATGAATATGCAAAAATATTTATGCGATTTAGCAAGTAACTGCGATTCATTATAAATCCGACATGCATGAGCTCTATTCTTTATCAAATGGATAAAAAAAAGAAAAAAAATTGGGTTCGATACGTGGTACCACTCATCAAAGCCTAATTTTTCCCCAGATGCAAATTCACGAAAAATTCATTTTTTTTGTCTACCACAATGTGAAAAAAATTGAGACTTATCTAGACTATTAAGAGAAAAACCCGAAATTACAAATAAAAAATAATTTTAAATATAAAAAAAATGCCTTTAAATAGTTCGTGTTTTATAGATTTTGCCTAGTCTGTCATATGGTTTCTATTTAAGATTTTTGATCGTTCATCAAGTAAATTTCCTCTCGGTGAAAAAAAAAGATAATTATCTAATAGCAATAAATTGCATGTTTCATTACTAATCAACTGCCGCATACACCTCTCTCAACGATGCTTGAATTTTTTTGAAATTGACGATTCTTCGGCAGTCTCTGAATCTCCACGAAACTGCACGCACCACGATTTTCACTTTTTGTTGGGATTTCAAGCGAAATATTGCTCAATCAGTTAATAAGTTAAACTTTTACCTTTTCGCCTTTCCTTTTAGCCTCTATTTCCGCATTCTATTGTCCATTTTTTTATCCCAGCGTAATATTCGTCATGTTCTTGACTTGAGCGCACGCACCAAATCCCAACTGGCGTTCCTCGTTTAGCACCGGCCGTTGCTACGCGATGAAGTCCAAACCAACAAATTGCCAAGCAGACCATCAAATACACCAAAGTCCTTGCTGAATGAGAACAAAACCGCAATTTTGGTGTAGTATTCACAAGATTAAGTGTCCCAAGGCTGCGAAAGCAAGCATAGGGTGCGTGGTAGCCAATGAGAAAGTAAAAGTGGTTGCAACATCCATGCGAACTTCACGAAATGTGTATGGCAATTAAAGCACAAAGCGCGTGGAGATGATTTGTCTACATTAATTGGCAACAAAACAGTCACAAGCGGAGCGTACACTTGGAAATCTCGCAATTTCCGCACACAAAACAGGCGAGCACCACAAAATACAGAATTACATCCTTCACTTCGCAAGCAAGCTACACACTCTTATCTCGTCGGACTATGCAAGCGTTTCGGACAAAAAAATAATCCAAACGCTATTCACACAACCGTTTTTCTCAAACATCACCGAAATAGAGCACTGTAATGAACCCGTTGTTCTTGGTGATCACTGTACTTTCACTAATCCCATATTAATCGCTGCATGCGCAGGCGTTTGCTTTTCTTCAGTTCAAAATGTCAAATCACAAAACACTTCACAGTTCGATATCACGCAAAAATGAAATTAGAAAAAGTTTATTTCTTATCAAAGTGCTGTGGCGGTTATAATGCTTTTTATTACAGTCCTTCAACACTTTCCACTTTCCTCCGTCTCTGTTAGTAAACAAATTGCTGTTTACAGTTAGCTTAGCGCTAGCTGTTTTTCACAGGGCACTGCTTGCTGCTGGCTCCAAATAGTTCGCTTTTGTGTGTGTGTTTTGATTCACACACTTGGTTGTTGGGGTACGCTTGCACTCACACTCTTTTCCGCCTTTATTAGAAATCAACGAAAACCAGAAAAAAACCAAAACTTTTTTCTCCGGGAATGGCTATAAGTGTTCAGATAAACCAAAGAATCACTCATATTTGCTGATTTCACTATTTCCTTTGCACTACGGGAAAACTTCGGTGATTCCACATCGAATGTAACTCGCAACGGCAACTACAAGCGCTTCTTTCCATGACTACCGCCGTAAAAACGAGCAGAAAATTCTTACACAACTTTGACGATTGATATTTCGGATGCCGCAAACGATATATTCGCGGTTGGGAATTCACATTTATTAGTGTGCCACGGCTAGGTTGTAACTAGAATTTCGATTTGTATATAGCTACAAATTTACGCGACGCGAAAAACTAGGGAAATTTCTATTTTTCTGACTTGCACTTCAACAACCGATCACAAAGAGGGCTCACCCAACTTCCAATCCCCGAGCAATTCCCGTTCGTTGATCGTCAAACGGGCCTTTTTCTTGTGTTCCTTCATTTATACAATCAAACGCGCGAAATTCAATTTGGTTATCTTTTTTTTTTCTTTTTGTTTTTTTATCTTGGTATAAATTTACTGATAAATCATTTAATTGAATGGAATTCCGTTTCACCCTAAATTATTTAAATTTGTCGCTAAAATATGAAGGTTAGCTCAATCAATTTTTGCAGGTTTAATTAAAGTAAAACAGGTCAAGATAAATTGGAGAATGTAGATTTGCAAATTGGGTCACACGTTTGTATTAATTATTGAATTTGAGTTTGAACACATTTATTTTGTATGAAAATTTAAGGTGCTTTAAAAGGAGATTTTAATTACACTTGATTGGATAACAATTCGAACATATTCAAAAATTATGATTTTATATATTGAAAAGAATTTATAATGATGTCATGTCCCTTGCTTGATATTGAAAAGAAAAAGATATATTTTGTGCACGTATTTAAACATGTGCAATGTGCCGTGCTCAATTACTACAGTAACCTCAGACATCTGTTGGAAACTAAATGATAGACAATGCGTTGGAGCATTTCTCCTTGATATGGAGAAAGCCTTTGATACGGTATTGTTAGGTGGATTAATTTTTAAACTCCTTCAGGACAAGTTCCCCTGTCACCTTGTCGCCATGGTGTGTAATATGTTATACGGAAAATCTTTTGTTGTAACTGATGGAAATCTGACAACAATGCGCGAATTCAAGGTCTTGAGTGGTCTACAGCAGGGAACAGTTACTGCGCCTCTGCTCTTCTTAATCTTCATTCGCAAGCTATTGAACGGCTTTGATTTTAACGTCACGCCAACGCGATCATTAGTAGAGTTTGCTGATGATCTGATCATCCATAGGGCAGACTGAAAAGTTACAATAGTTCAGAGAAATCTCCAAAAAATGACAATTTCCGAATGAAAATCAATGCGCAGAAGTGTGAAACAATCTTGTTTCGGACAACGCTGCAGGGGGTCAGTCAAGACCTGAAACGTAATTGGAAAGATTTCCACATCATGGCTGGCGAGCGTACTTTAGAACCGGTTCCACATAAGTCCTGCGTTCGATACTTCGGTGTTTATCTCGATCAGTATGTGTACTATACTGAACATGTGAAAATCATGCTCAGTAAGGCACAAAAAGTAGTCATGGCTCTACGAATACTCTTTCATTCCAAATGCATTGATCAAAAGTTCAAAATTATCTGTTACAAGACCCTGGTTAGACCAGTTTTTACATACGGATGCCAGATCTGGTACAACCTGAGTGCTAGCACTATGGAAAAACTAAGAGTTTTCGAAAGGAAATGTCTTCGTGCGTGTACTGGTTTGTGCAGAAAGCCTGAGATGGATTGGTAACATTATATATCGAATAGAAGAATTTATCGAACTGCTCAAGTGACAAGAGTCGATATCTTTATATTGAAACTTCTTCGGAATCATATCGCAAGATCTGTGACTCTGAGTGAAAACCCTTGGATTTCACAGCGGTTATATTGCGGGTATATTGCGACTTACCTCACTGCTGGCTTCGTTCGTCCAGAAGCGTTCGTGTATTTGGACATGAATCGATATGTGTTTGATTCTGATGGCATCCCAGTCATATATCACATATATCGACGGGACACCGATAAGAAGATAAAATATCCTCCGAATTTGAGTTCACGAGACCAACAATTCCAATGGAGATACTCATTTACTAGATTCGTTGAAGCTGATCAAATTGAGACAGCGCAATCTAGGTATTGGTGGCTGAATGACAATTTCTAAATTATTCGTGTTCATTTTCAGTTTTGGTGTTTTTCGTTACTTAGTTTTTGAGTTTCAGCCCGTTATTGCTACATTTAGTATTGTTGTTTATTTGTGTTAAAAATTAAGGTATTGGTTAGGTATATGTTATGTTTATTATATAAGGTTAGAGATAAGGTTAAAAGCTTAGGTTAGGACCATTGTGATAGAGTTTTTTAGTATAAGATAAAGTCTTTTTATTGCATTTTATTAGAATTAAGTTAAAACATATTAGGTGTAGGATCAAAGTTCACTGTTGTGTTTAAATCATAAATAATTTTAGGATAGTGTTGGTTGGTTTTTTCTCCTTTTTCCAATTGATTTGCAAAATATGTAATAATCTTAATTAGTTTAATTCGCTAGAGTTTTTTTAAGAAATATGTTTAATGATAACGTTTAAATTTAGAGAGCCATTTGGACTATTAAGTTTTTGTATGTTTATTGTTTGGAATTTGCTTTATATTCTTTGAAAATTTATACCAACTAGTATTGAATAAAGCGCTTTTGACTTTGACTAGAAGGCTCCATAAACTGACTAATGACATTAAACAAAATTTGGGTAGTATAGTTGTTGTGCGGCTACTAGGGCCTTGGAGTTAACCTATACTCTCAAAGTATGTGTGCCCTAAAACTTTAAGCATGATTGTATTTTATTTAAAACGGGGCATTTGTTGCAGACCATTAGCTCAATTGCTTGGCAAAATAGTTTTGCCAATAAATAAGTTCTAAGGCCAACTTTTTTGCCCTTATTATTCGTCTAAGAATTTAATTCTATAGAAAGATTTTATTGCGAAAAACGTTCATAGAAACAAATCTCCTTCGGTACGTACCGAAATGAAACTTTTTTTTCTAAATAAAACAAAATGTTTTTCTTCATATACTTTCGACAAAAATCCGCTCTAGCTTATTGTTTTTCATAAATTGACATAAATTCTGTCTTAGCCTCATCGAATTAATAGAAAAACACATTTATTTCATCCTATTTAGAATGTCTACTCAATTTACATGGAAATTAATACATTTGTATTTATTGTTACAATTGGATGGACCATTTACTGCAGAACAAGGCACAGACATAATGTTGGAGACAAGGCGTCACTGGTACGAACTCACCTCTCGAAAGCAATAACATAAAACCAACTCCTTTCCACTTGGATTCAATATTGTGAGGGCTATTTCTTTTTCGTCCTTCGATTTTTTGTCTTATTTTTGCAATTCAACACCTGAAATTACCGTCATAGTGAAATTACAGCAGTGAATCCATGTACCAACGAATATTGCGCTCGGAAGAAGTGTAAGGACGCCAAAGGGGAAATCATCCATTCCCGGTATCGTACGGAAAAATGAACATAGCACTAAAATAATCGTAAAAAATAGCAAGCCGGAAAATAGGAAAGTCAAAAAAGAGGAATTTTCCAGGTTGAATCAGCCAGCAACCACGTATTGTCATGCCGTCATGTTCGTGTCCCTACTTTGTAGCTTACTGCCGCCATATTGGCTCAAGGCTCGAATGCGTCTTCTTCTTTTTTCCGTTTGGTACCTTTTTCCTCGTCAATTTTACGACTTGTCTATTGATAATTTTATGGGATTTTCATTGCTGCCGGCAGGTATATAAAACATCGACCCTGAGTGGCTTTTCCTGTTCTTATCGCTGGTAATAGTTCAAATGGAGCTGCCGTTTTCCTCATGAAACATACAGAAAACGACAAAATTACTTATATGTTTCGTGTAAGACGTGTTTCGGGGGGGATTAAGAGGTTGAGCTAGCCTGTCGAATAACGGGCTGTTTGTCGACAATATTTCTAGCTTTTATTGAGGCTTTCATTTTCGTTTCAGCGGCCAATTGCTCTGGTACCATTGTGGATAGGCCTGACGCGTAGACATTGGAGAGTTGGGCAGGATACCAAACGTGGCTCCAGCCTCACTGGCGAGATACCACGAGGGATAATAAAATTCAAACCGCAAAAGCAAATTTGCGGTCATGGTGAAATTTACTCTAATTTATGGTATTGATGGTTCTACTCGTTTTTTTTATCGACAGGCATACTTGTTACTGCACTTTATACAGACAAGGGGCGGTTTCTGGTGGAAAAAAAATATTTCATTATGCTTTTCCTATTATTGGGCTGATTTGGAGCTTTATTGGAAACTCGATGAGAATCACGTTCCGTGGTTCGACCTGTTGATAGAGAGAAAATGGTATTTTATCGAAGATAACGAGCTGCGTTTTTGTTTATTTCAAGTAAATATATTATCTTTTATTGGTGATTTAAAGCTGTTAAATGGATAACATAAATACATATGTATATTGTTGTAAACGAGTACAGTAGAAGGTAAACTTGAAAAAGTATTGATGCTTATTAAGACAATGAGATTACCGTGAGGTAATAAGTTCAATTATGGACAAGTTGTGTAGCCTTCGCTCATGTCAGAAGGGTTTTATACTCAACTACACCACCAATAATCAATAAGCTGAAGAAAACTTTAGCAGAATCTACAGCAAATATATACTTGCTTTCAAAGAAAACCCATTGTAACTTCATATCAACTAGTCGCCACGGTGTTCCAATAATACTCACAACCATTCACTAAGCACTTTTGTTATTCATTTAAATAGGAAATTCGGTAAATCCCATTGAGTAATTAAATAATACTGGAGTGGACAACCACGTGACAATATGGTTGCAACAACCCCTGCGACCACTTTTCCTACTGCTACGCTCTTGTTTACAACCTTAGAGGGAGCCAAATTGCACAAGCAAACATGGCTGCTGCTCAATGTAAACAAATTTTCATAAAATGCCAAAAATATGCTTTCTATTTGAAAAACCTTCAGCATTGTATGAAAAACATGCAAAACATTAATATAATAACTACTCACTTGTGAAAGGAAACACGTACAGATCCTTTTCCGCTATGATTTTTTCACGAAGGCACTACACATTTCATTTTGAAATTCTAACTTAATTACACAGTGTCACACGTTAAAATAACTTGAATCACAAACTCCAATCGAATGTTTAAACACTTGGTACGAATTTAGATCGCGAACACTTTCCATAGTTTTAATATCGGAAAAATTCGCGACGAAACTTGCAAATTGGCCAATTTGGCGTCCAATTTGCATCAGTCAACTTGACAGTCAGTTCACACCTAGTCAGCTTTTGGAACAAGAAAGTGACCAGCAAGAGGCAGACGGGGAGGAAATGACAGACTGTTCACTTGGAAGAGAACAGAAACCGGTCGCATGCTCTCTCATGCATTTTATATGAGCTTAGCCCATCCAGTTCTTATTAATCTTAGGTAAATCCAATTAAAACTATAGTGTCTGCTTGTTACGGGTGAACTACGAGGTTACCTAGTTTTGCTTACTCCGAACACTACAATACGCGATTTCGCAACGTTTTAATTGATGCAATAGCGAGCCGCACTTAGCTAGATTTTGATGATAATGTAATATATGGTTTTCCATTAGGGACACAACAATTTTGTATCTTTATCCAAACGCACCCTTAATCTTTTTTAATGATTCAACATTTTTTTCCTGGTAAAGATCATAAAACAGCAACGTTTGAAAATCATTAAAAATTTCCTACCGAAATTTTGAGTCAGCATTCGCCACTTTAAGAGCGCTTACTCCAATTTTCGGCCGTTATAATCATCCCACTCAATAGGTTGTGCGTACTATAGTGAATAAATTTGAGTCCTAATTTTCTCTAGTAGACGTTTTGGTGCCAAAAAGACGTCGCACCCTACGAAGCGAAGGAAATATCACAGCCATAAGTGCGCATATTCAAAATGAGCCAAATCAGCCGATTCCACGTCGTTCTCAAGAATTTGGCATCGGTCAAACGACACTGTGGTGTATTTTGCAAAAAAATCTTGGCCTACATGGTTACAAGATCAAATTGACTCAAGAACTAAAGCCACTTGATCATTTGAAGCGCCGAAACTTCTCCAATTGGGCTCTGGCAAAGCATGAAAAAAGCGAAGAATTTCATCGAATAATCATCTTAAGCGATGAAGCTCATTTCTGGCTGAATACCTTTGTTAATAAGCAAAATATGCATTATTGTTCATCAAGAAATCCACATATGCTTCTTGAGATACCGTTGTATCCGCAAACAATTACTATTTGGCACAGTTTTCCTGCCGGAGGTGTGATTAGGCCGTATTTTTTCATAGATGAAAACGACCGTCATGTTACCGTCAATGGAGAGCGCTGTTGTGATATGTTGGAAGATTATTTGTGGCCAGAATTGAATGAATTTGACATCAACGATATGTAGTTTCAACAAAACGGTGGAACTAGCAGCATGCCTCACAATCGATTTATTGAAAGGAAAATTTGGTAAGCGTGTTATCTCGAGAAAAAGTCTGGTCGAATGGCCGCCTCGTTCAAGTGATCAAACCAGTGCTGCCAGGTCTCGATTGCTGAAAATCCGTATGTGTCCAAGAAAAAGGTGAAGTTTTCAGTGGAAAATTCCGTATATTTCCGTATCACTTGTAACTATACTTCATGAACTAGAAAATTATAGACGAATTTAAGAACCTATAAATGAAGATAATATTAGCCCACTGATATTATTTTGTTTTAATTTGAACTGAGAAAATTAACTTTAGTAAGTAGAGGATCTTTGCTTGCACTCACCATCAGTAATAAATGCGAAAAATATTCCTAACCCCATATAGATAATTTTAAAAGTATGTGATTATACTTTTTAAATTTTAGATGTATTTTTATTTACTATTAAAATGTATAGTCAAACCTTTTTAAGATTATCTATATGGAGTAGGAATCAGCACGGATTTTAAAATGTGTATGAAGCTAGAAGCAATTAAAAAAATCTAGTATTAATTAACTACGCGAACCGAAAGATTGTGAATATGCAAAACAATATTTTATGTTTTTTAGTTGTTTTTTATTTAATTATATTTTATGGTCAGATTTTTTATTTTGTTATACTTTTTAAAACGTGGTTTAAGAACATTATTAATTTAATGATTTCTAGACAATAGGGAAAACTACAGAACCCCTAGTGTATAAACATACAGTTTATAATTTTTAGATGGAGAACTTCAAAAGAAAATAAAAGAAAGAAATCAAAAAAAAGAATTTCATTTATATATTTATTTCATAACGCTTTAAAAAAAAAGAGAAAATAAAATCACATTCATTGTAAACCAAAAGTATTCTAAACACATCACATTAAAATAGAAATCAAGATAATTTATTGTAGATATCTTGATTCATGTAGGACAAAAGAGGTGTGACTTCTATTTCCGACAGCTGTTTGTTTTTTATAAATTCTTTGCCGTGCAAATTCCGGTGAGGAGATCATTGTCCATGCTGTTTCTCTGTTTTGTCTTGTTAAGGTTTATCATCGAGAATACTCGTTCTACGTCGGCTGATGTATGAGGCAGAGTCATTACTCGACGTACAATGTCAAGAATATGTGGAAATTCTGGCGAACCATCCGCACGAACTTCGGCAACTTCGCATTTGAAACGAAACATATTTCGAAGTTTTCGAAACTCTTCATGAACTTCAATTGAATTCAGCTTCAAGAAATCAGCAACGTTGTAAATGTTCTTCGTGTTTATCAAGTTGGCCGGCTCAATAAATCCAAGTTCGTTTGAAATAAATGTGTCATTTTACCATGGAGTTGATGAATTCTGGGTTGCTCAGATTGAAATAGAAGGTTTTTCTCATTGATGATTGGTAATATGAAATCAAAGAAATGAAGGTAAAGTTTTGTCCACAAAATTTTCATTCTGTCGAAAATCGTTTTGGCGCTAATCCGTCTACTTTTTTCAGAATCTTTGTTGCTGTTTCGTAAAGTCGATTCGTGCTCGAAGAATTTAAATAAGGCGTCATATTGTTCTAAACAACGGGCAACTGCAGAGTGAAGTGACAGCCACCTGACCTTCTTATACTGAAGGAGCTTATGTTCCGGAAGATCGAGCTCAATTTGGATCGAATGTAAAAACAGCTGTCTTTTGCTGCTATGCTTAAGGTAGCGGTACGTATTTGATAAAAACTCTTCTATCTCTCGTGGAATTTCTTTGATGGCATGGGACACTCCTAACGCCAGAGAATGGCAGACACATTTCAAAACGAATAGACTTGGGACTTCGCTTTGTAAAAGCTTTGAGATAGAATGCTCTTGTCCAAAATTCACGTTGGCACCATCAGCAGCAAATCCGACCATCAGTTTTTGATAGGGGATTTTAAATCGATGAAAAAAGTCCACTATCAATTTGTGTTGCCCCTTGTGTGTTCCATCTTCAACCTGTAATAAATGTTTTAATGAGCATTTTTTTCTACCTTCGAAGAACAAATTTGAATGTTATTATTTCTTTAACAAATTGCTCATTAAACTTAAGCGTAAAATTTAAAGTCTAGAATCTTTGCAATAAACTTTCAAAAAATTCATATATGCAAAATACATGAAAAGTAAAAGAAACGAATGATTTAAATTATGATAGAATGTGTTTACCTCCAAACAAGCCAAGAACTGATCATGGATCTTTTGCTCCGATGGCGAGAAATATCGTACGCACAAAACAAGCTGCTTTTTAACTGCAACGTCTGTAGATTCGTCGATTATCAGAGAGAAATAATTCGTTTGAAGCATTTTCACTAGCTGATTAAGTGTATGTTGGCCAATAACATTGTTAATTATGCCAGTACATTTTGTACGGCCACACGACAGCTGTTTTTGAATAGATTCGTCAATATCAACTATCTTGAGCAGTTCAATCAGATCATCCATATCTGCTACTGGGATGTTTTTTTTAATTAAAAATAGTGTTGCTAGCGCTTTTACTTTCTTCGCTCTGGGTTTTTGTGTCAGTGTGAGTCTGACACATTTGAAATATATTTTGTGATGAAAGCATTGAATATGCAGCTTTTTTGTGGTTCTTTCCTAGTTCGTGCTTTTTCAAAGCTCCCAAACCATCTTGCTCACATTTCCTATCTACTTTGCAGTATTTACAATGGTAGTGATAGTCACCTGAAACGTATTACGAATAAAATATGCTTTAACTATCAACTCGAATTTGTATAACTCTCACTTATGTGTGATTTACGAGACCATACAAATCTACTGCTCCATTCTTGTTTGTACTTTTGCAAAGGTCTGAAATTCAAACGGTATCATGCATTTTTTATTTATTCATATATTTTTATTTTAAATTCCTTTTAAATAATCTGCTCAGTCACATAAAATTTTTGCATTCAAAACTAAAACTCATTTGAATTAACTTTATTATCAATTTTTTCAAAGTATCTATACATACGCTATTTTATTCAAAAGTGGTATAAGTACACTTTGCGAAAATTTTGGGATATCTAGTGGCCCCAGTATTATTCAACCTGGCTCTGGAATACGTCATAAGAAAGTTGCCCGTTAACACAAGAGGCACACTACTATACAAGTCCAGCCAAGTAGTAGCTTATGCGGATGACATCAACATCTTGCCACGCTCACTGACAACCGCAAAAGAACTCTTTCTAAGGCTCGACAACGAAGCGAAACAAGTAGGGCTGCAAATAAATGAGTCCAAAACAAAAATGATGACGCAGTCGAGAAAAAATACCCCCAACATGCAAAATACAACACTTGGCAAGTACACTATCGAAAACGTTGGCAAATTTGTGTATTTAGGCGCCAAAATAACAAAGAACTGCAACGAAGTAGACGAAATACGCCGAAGAATACAGCTCGCTAATAAAACATTTTACTTTGTCCTGACGATCTTGAAGACTAGCTGCATACACAGGAAAACAAAGTTCCAAGTATACAAATCTGTGATAAGACCTATGCTATACTATGGGTGTAAAACATGGACCCTCACCCAAGCATCCGCAAACATATTGAACGCCTTCGAAAGGCGGGTCCTAAGGTGAATAATTGGAGTGGACCAATGGCGAATTCGATACAACCGTGAGCTGTATGAAATGTTTGACAAGCCGGAGGTCTCGAAGTTTATTAAAATGCGGAAGCTGCAATGGGCTGGTCACGTGAATCAAATGGACGAACGGGTATCTAAAAAAGTATTCGTTGGGAGAACCGAAGGGCCGAGACCAGTGGGGAAACCAAGGAAACGCTGGTCCGACTCTATCGACGAACACAGTTCATCGCTGGTCGGTTTTCGAAACTGGAGGACGCAGTCTATGGACCGAGACAGTTGGAGGCGCTGTTTGCAGCAAGCGAAGTCCCGAGAGAGGCTGTAGTGCTACCAAGAAGAAGAAGAAGGAGAATAAGTAATGTAAATAGTGTTCCGAGTGTACTTCATCATTTATTATCACTTCGCTGTTAATTTCTTTTCAATTAACTTTGCTTTGCTCTATAGAATTGCGACTCTGTCCCAAAAGTATAAAAAATGGACTAAGATCACTTTTAAATAAAACGCTTGATAGAGATTTTCATATCCCTTTCTTACAAAATATCAAAAATAGACAACCATTATGGAAAGTGCAGAGTAAAAGGTTAATTGATAATGGAATGGTAATGAGAAAAAAAATGAAGAAAGAAAACTCTTAAATATCCACCTGAAGTTTTTATGAATCGAAGCTCTTTTTTTGCGTACTATCCCTTTTCCAGTGCGGGTACGGGTTTGCTTTTTTCGTATGATTTTTATATTTCTGGAAAACAATTACATTGGCAAGTAAATTTAAAGATCAAAGAAATGTGATGATTGTATGAGAAAACACGGCAAGATTACGATTACTTAGGTGAAGCGTAATTTTGATGCAAATCAATCCAGCGTAGTGAGAAGAATTGCGCGAGTTACGGCACTATCCGCCTAACAACACCATAAGTAACCAACACATGCCTCATAACCTTCAATGTAACGTAAATCCCAGACATGTTATTTGCATTTTTCCAAATTCTACTTTTATTCATCATGTAACATAATTCTTAGACATTTCATTTGCACCTTTCGCTAAAGTTAAATTCACTTATTCTTGGAAATGTAATTTAAAAGCGTAAGCACTTTTTCTAAATAAATAGAAATGTACAAGATTGTAAGACACAGTTATTTTTCGGAAGCTATGCCCAAAATAAATCGTTGATTTTAAATTAAAACTTTGTGTTTTTTTAAGGAGTAACTCTACGGTTACCCTAACTTACGCTCTATAAGGCACCACTCTGGCCGCACGACGCAAAAATTTTCCTTATTTTCTCTGAAATTGTTAATATGCTATGAATTGCAAATGTCAAATCTTCCCAAAAACACTATCATTTCTAAAACAAACTTTGTTTTTTCACAAGAATCTGGATCAGATTCAGATGCCGATTCAGATTCTTTGGAACTGATCATTACGATTACTTCAATGTTATTGTTAAACTGCTCCTGGATATATTTAGGAGCACCGACAACAAAACACAAATTCACTTTTTTCACCGAAATAAAACGTTTAATCTAAATCTTTGGCTCTCAAATAACTGTATTTGTGCTATACACATCAACCGATCTATACACGACACGACTGGACAAAACTGGAAACGAGAAGTGACATGCAGTGCACACGAAACACGATACTTGACCTTGACAGCTTCTGAAATGCATATTGCATCATACACACACTCAGTTAACACTTTATGTACCCAGGCGATGTTGACATAATGATAGTTAACACTTTAAGTGCCAAGTCGGTGTTTTTTGAATATATTCCAAATATGATAATAAACGCTGCAATAACAGTATTATATTAAATTTTACCGTTTTCTTTAAAATTCCGTATAAATCCGTATTTTTTAAAATATCCGTATAATATTCCGTATAATTTTTTAGAGGACCAAAAATTCCGTATAACACGAAAAATTCCGTATACTTGGCAGCACAGGATCGAACACCACAGATTTTCTTTTTATGGGGCCATATCAGATCACTTGTCAATGCCAACAAGCCAGCAACTTTCAACGAGCCCAAAAACAAACATCCAACTTGAAATTGCCAACGTTTCGGTCGAAATATGTAGAAAATTGGATCCTAAAAATCGGCCGCTGTAAACAGGTTTGTGGTATTTGATTCATCATAAGCAATATAACTCCACGATAAATTTGAACTCAATGACTCAAATATTTCTGTGTTTTGATAGTAGATAAAATTGTTATGCCCTTAATAGAAAAGCCTTTACTTTAGCCCAGGGAAGACATTTTATCTTTAATTTATAAAACTACTAATTGTAATATAACTAAAAGCGAGGCCATGTATCATTTTGTCTGTATTTGCCATACCAAAAAACTTAGTTAGGTGATCACATACACCGAAACCTTAAATTCGTTTAAAATAGAATGGAAAATATAAGAAAACTACTACAGACTGAGTGTAACCAAAAAATTTCCTTTTTGGAACCATGTTGCAGACATAACGCATAATCCACTATCCATAATCAACTATCGTGAAAAGCTGATATACGTGACTCGAGGCTCTTATTTTAGTTCCAATGGCGATAAGGCACGTGTCTTTTTCTTCTTTTCCATTGCACTACAATTCCTTTCGGGCTTTTGCTTTCTGCAAGAAGCGTCTCCAACTGCCTTTGTCTACCGACTACGTACTTCAATTTCTAAATGCAAGCAGCGATAGACTGTCTTCGTTGACTGAGTCGGACCGGCGTTTCTTGGGTTAACTCACTGGTCTCCGCCCTTCAGTTCTCCCAACGAATACCTTTTGGGTATCCGTTGTTCGTCCACACGATTCATGTGGCTAGCCCATTGCAGCTTCTGCAGTCTAACAATCGTTGAGACATCCAACTCGTCAAAAATTTCATTTAGTTTGTAGCGCACTCTTCTTTTTGTAAAACAAAAACTCAAAATTATGTTTTCTTATGTAGATGTAATTTGATTTTATTCTCGCGTGACCATTCTGACTGCGCACATTAACTTCTCTGTTTTTATCTAAACCGCATTTTTTGTCCCTGCTGTTAGTGCAGTGGTTTGGTTATTATTGCTTTTAGTGCAGTGGAATGAACTGTACCATTTAGTAAAATGTATTAATAACCTTTCTGGCAAATATTGTCATGTAGAAATAAAAATGTATTAAATGAATTAAAATGCATAAAATGAAATTAATTTGTAGTCGTGACATCACTCCCTGTTCAGTATGATACCTGTCATATGAAATAGTTGGGCTTGGCGATCTCAAAACCTCACAGTTCTTCCGTATCGTGTTTGGTATGGTGATTGGGAATGATTGTTGTGCTGGTTTGGCTGGTCGTCATCGTTGCGGCGGTGTACTGATTTATTGGAATTCGGTGTTTGGTCGTCCTAATCTTGTATTCTGAAGGCGGGTTTCAATCAATTGATAGAAATGTTTTGATGCTTTCCATTAACGATTACTTTAAAAATTGTACAGCCACGCTTAATGACAATGTATGGGCCTTTGTACGGTGGCTGAAGTGGAGTACAAATGGTATCGACTCTGACAAAAACATGCGAACAATCTTTTAAGGCAGGGTGGACGAAAACTTTACCACTTGTATGATGCGAGATCTCTGCAGGTTGAAAAATATTCATTCTACGTCGAAGCTTTTTTAAAAATACTTCATCACTGCGATGCTGCTTCGGTGGCTCGAATAATTTTTGTGCTTGTCCGAAAGTCATTTCTGCTGGTGTTGCTTTTAAATCATTTTTGCAGATGCTGCAAAGTCTTAGTAAAATGAGGGGTAGTTCGTTGTACCTATCATTAGATGATTTGGCTCTAAGTGATGATTTCAACGAGCTGTGCCATCTTTCGATAATACCATTTGACGGTGGATGGTAGCTTGTCGTTCGCAGATGTAATACTCCTAAGATTCTCTTTAGCTGGTGAAACGATTCCGTTTTGAACTGTCGTCCTTGATCCGTGGTTATTCTTGCAGGGAAGCCGAGATTTAAAGCCAAATATTAGTGCAGATGCAACACTATCCGCGGTTTCACTGCTAATTGGAATTGCCTCTGCCATCTTGAGAAACGGTCAATTACTGTTAAAATCTATGAGTAGAAGAGTATGCAAATTGCTCTGGGATTTCCTTATAAGCTTGTATGGGTGATTTAGTATGGCGGCGCACTTTGGCCCTTTGGCAAGAGATGCAATTTTATACAAAGTTTTTGCTATCGCGGTATAGGTTTGCAGAAACAAAACGCTCCTTTACGAGTCGTGTGTTTGCTCTTATTCTGGGATGAGATAAATTGTGAATTTTGGCTAAAACCTTTAGACGAAAGTTTTTAGTTATGAAAGGTCTAGCTTTCATACTTTTTAAATCGCAGTAGAGCTTATTGTCTGAATAAGGGAGTGTGATGCGTTTAAGCTGCAAAGAAGTTGTTTTTGTTTACAAGATATTTTCTAGTTCAGCATCAGTTTCTTGATCTCATGCTATCGCTTCGAACTGAATTTTGGCGGAATTGATTGAATGAATCCGTGATAGAAGATCGGGGATGATATTTTGAAGGCCGTAAATGTAGCAAATATCGGATGAAAACTGGCTTATGTAGCCTAATTGCCGAGCTTGTGGAGATGATGCTCTACCACCTTTTTGACGAAAGGCAAAAATAAATGGCTTATGGTCAATATACTCGTACATGGAAAACTCTTTTCCCTTCAACATGCGCCGAAAATATTTAATTGCTTCATAGACTACTAGCAGCTCTTGGTCAAATGTGCTGTATTTTTCCTGAGCATTATTTAATCTCCTTCAGAAAAAGACCAAAGGTTTACACCCTTCGTCTTCAAATTGGTGCAGAACGGCACCGATTGCAGCCTCTGATGCGTCAGTTCCTAATGCAACGGGTGCTTATTTGGATGGATGAACTAGCAGTGTTTCATTGGCTAGCATTTTCTGGCATTCTTCGAATGCACTAGATGCATCTTCAGTTCAAGCGATAACAAAATTGTCATTTTTAACATTGCTTTTGATAAGATGTTGCAGTTTGTCTTGAATAGTTGTGCCGTTTGGAATGAAACGCCTATAAGAATTTCTCATTGCTATTAATCTCCGGAGTTATTTTGCAACAAGAGGCTTTTCGAAATGGATTATGGCTTCTACTTTACCAGTTAATAGTTCAATACCTTGGCGTGTGACTAAGTGACCAAAGAACAGTTCATTTTTTGCAAATTTGCACTTGTCCCGGTTTATTCTTAGTCTATGCTGTGAAAGTCAATCCAAAACGATTCTAACATGCTCTTGATGTTGCTCAATATTCTGACTTCCGATGAAAATATCGTCTGTGCATGCTATGATGAAATCAAGTCCACGAAACATTTCATCGATTAGCGGTTGAAATGTCTTGCGCGGCATTTCTGAGACGAAATGTCATAAATGCAAACTCTAATAGGCCAAAGGGCGTACTGATAGCAGTTTTTGGTATATTGCACGGTTCAACCGGAACCTGATTAAATACCCTTTTTAAATCAATCTTGCTGAAAATATTTTTGCCATGTAAAATCCATACAAAATCTTGTATGTGCGGTATGGGGTACTTGTCTGGTACCGTAATAGAATTGAGTTGGCGATAATCGCCACATGGTCACCAAATACCATCAGGTTTTTTGACCATAAGAAGAGGTTTTGCCCAATTGCTTTATGATAGACGGCATATGCCCCTCTATAGCAAGTCATAAAATTGTGTTTTAGCGGCGGCAAGTTTGTCGGGAGACAATCTTGTTGTTCTTGATGGGACTCGTGGACCTTTGGTAGCAATGAAATGTGTGACGATTGTTTTAATTTTGTTAATCGGTACCACATGTTCATGCAACATTTGCTTATAGCCTCCTAATATTTTTACGAATCGATCCTAATAATTGGTAAGCATTACTTGAGGTGTTGAAGATTTGATGACAATGCCAATTTTATTAAGTTTAGTTGATGTGTCTACTAGTGCTCGTTTTTGTAACTCTACTCCAAGGCCGTGATACTTAAAAAAATCTGTCTCAATTAGCGGTGTGTTAAGATCAGTGACAATAAAAGTCCAGTCAAAAGTGCGGCGTAAGTTGAGTGAAATGGTAAGTTTTCTTTGGCCGTATGTATTTATCACTGTTCCATTAGCAGCATACAGTCATTTTTGATTGGCATTACTGGCATCGTACTATTTTGATTTTAGTGTAGATGGGATGACGGATACATCTGCATCCGTATCTATAAGAAATCCACGTTTAGTAAGGGTATCGTATATAAAAAGGCATGGTGTGAATGTGCCAAGTTTGTCCGCCTGGAAACAAACTTAGTTCTTTAGTTTTCGGAACTCCTGAATTGGCAAGGTGGCACACATTTAGTTGAGTTCTGCCTGAACTTATGATGATACCAGCAGTTCTTGTATTTGGGCTTGCTAGCGCTGCGGCGAAGTCCATCCGAACTGAACGGTGGTTGATTACGGTGTCTTGCGTTACACGAGATTGTACGATTTGCATTTGCTTAAACTTGATGGGCTTCAGTTAATTCCCAAATTTTGTCTGCGATTTTCGCTAAACCAAGTGATGGTTCCGATGATACAGATAGAATCGCACGTATAGTTTCGGGCAAATTCTGTAGCCATATAGTTTTTAGGATATCATCGTTGACAGCTGCTGATGCTAATTGTCTCATTTTAAACCGCAAACATGAAGGTTTTCTATTAACCAATTGCATTTGTGACAATAGTTTCCTTAGCTTGGTCTGTTTGCTATCAGCAAATTCTTCAATGATTCTTGCTTTAGGCGAGAAATTTATCATCATTTGGCGGATTTTTAATGATATTGAAACCTTTGCATGCGATGTTCACCGGCAGTTGACTAACTCCATGATGAAATTTGAGCCGATACGATGTAATTTTAGCTTTTGTGAATTGTGACTTAATTTGATAAAACGACAGCTCGGGATTAGCCGTGAAAAATTCCAGGAGGTTCAAATATAAACTGTTACATACAGGCTACTGGAGCTCCACTGGTGTATGACTCTTTGGATCTTTGGGATGATTTTCTGACGTTTCATCTGCCTCTTTGTGTATTTTTGGTACTATACTTAATTATGCAGTACAATACGATTGTTTTTATTACAGTTTTTCTTTTTAATTACGAAAATTGATATTCAGGGGTCACCCCTATGTAGCACACTCTTTATTTTGTAAAATAAACACTCGCAATTATGTTTTCTAATTAAGATGTAATTTGATTTTATTCTCGCTTGTACTCTCTGACCGCGCACATTAACTTCTCTTCTCTATATCCAAACCGGATTTTCTACCAATGCTGGTAAAAATGTATAAAATGAATGGAAATGTAAAAAATGAAATTAATTTGTAGTCGCTAAAAGCATATTGATCCCCGTCTAGCTTAGCTCCGACGATTGAAGGCGTTCAATTTGTTTGCAGATTCTCGAGTTAGGGTCTATCTTTCATACCTATAGAATGACATAAGTCTTATCACAGATATGTATACTTGGAGCTTAATTCTCCTGTGTATGCAGCTGGTCTTCAAGATCGTCAAAACTGAGTAAAATATTTTATATTCTTCGGCACAGTCTGGCGTTATTGGCGTGGTGAAGTGGTTAGAGCACTCACCCCGTGAGCCAAAGGTCCCTGGTTTGAGTCTCGTTGACGAGAACGAGATCTAGTTCAAGTGATTCTTCGGACGAACTATAAGCCTGTTTAGTTAGGATACGTTCTGGTTTAAAATCAGAAGGTATTGCAGCTGTTTCAATGGACATACAGCTGAAGTATGGTACTGACCAAACCATCTTCCCAAGTTGCCGATACATTTGATTAAGATAATGAGATACTCTAACAATCTCTAAGCAAAGGCCCAAAAGGGGTTGTATTGTAATTATTCGGCGTATCTCGTCAATTTCATTGCTGTTTCTCATTATTTTTGCGCATCAATACACAAAATTACTTACGTTTTTGATACTGTATTTGCAAAGTGTTATGTTTTGTGCATTTGAGGTATTCCTCCTTGCCTACGTCATGAGCTTTATTTAATTTTCATTGATATGTAGCCCTACTAGATTTGCTACACTGTCAAGTTTCAGGATGAGTTCTTTGGTGGTTGTTAAAGACCGTATAAGAATGCTGATGTCATCCACAAAGGCTACTGCTTAGCCACTACTACTTGACTTGTATAGTAATGTACCTCGTGTATCGACAGGTAGCTTTCTTATGACGTGTTCCAGAGCTAAATTGAATAGCAATGGGACTGGTCTATCTCCCTGCTTTAGCTCGATATTCGTGTCAAAGGCATCTATTAGTTGGTTATTAATGCGGACTTGGGAGGTCTTCAATGTCATTGTCATTTTGATAAGATGGACTAATTTGGCTGGGATACCAAAGCAGAGTATTAATTGGTAAAATACGTTCCGATCCATCCTGTTGTATGCTTGCTTAAAGTTAACAAAAATTTGTTGAACTTCCAGCATATTTCAAGTTCCTGTTTGACTGTGAACAAATGGTCTACTGTCGATCTACCCGCTCTCAGACCTCCTTGATACTTCCAAATAATACTGTTTGGGAATGATCCGATTTTCTTTTCTAAGATCTTTGAAATTATTTTGTACGGCGTACAAAGCAGTGATATATCTCTATATTTTTCGCACTGTAGTTTGCCACCTGTTTTTGGGTATATGTTATATAACTGATTGGCTCCACTCGTTCGGTATATGTTCTTGTTGCCAAATGTGCTGGATGGCCTTGTGAATAGCTTTCTGAACACAGCTGCCACCATATTTAATGAGTTTAACTGGAATCTCATCAATGCCTGGGGCTCTATTATTTTTTTTGGCTTTGATAGTGGGACAAACTTCTATCAAAGATGCTTTTTTTTTTTCAAATAAGAAAATCGTAACGAGATGTTTAAAATAAATTAAATACGAAAAGCGTCTTAAAAGTTTTCAATAAAACATGAAGTAAACGTTTGTGTTTTTTTATGTAGTGCGTGACGAAAGATACATAACTGGTGCAGTTGGTTTTAATGAAGAATAAAAAAACATTTACTCGCTGAAAAAATATATCGGTTATCACAATTGTCAATTGAGATCGATAACCCTAAAGATGCGAGTAATCGGACATTTCCATCAAAGAATAAGCAAAAGCATTAACTGAGGCCTTAATTGTGCAACATCCAGGTGACACTACCAAGAATCTTGTTTAATAAATAAAGAAGTGATAAAATTGGCAAAAGCATTAACTTGAACGAAGTGGGCTCCAAAAGAACCAGTAAGATCAATATTTACAATCGTCATCGAAAAATCAAAACAATGAATGAAGTCCAAGAATCACAGATGCGGCTTCATCAAAGAGAGGCGTAGTTGGTGGAAGCTTTGAAAGCATTGCGGCAAATCCAAATTATAGTTCAATAAGAACTAAGGAAGAGTAGAAATTGAAAGAATTACGATATATGGTCAAATTCGCGGGAACAAATAATACATCAATCAACAGTTTTATCAATAGCGCTGTCAATTTTCATGAAAGAATTAATGATAGGGAATTGCGAAACAAAGCAATTATAAACATGATTAGAATACAGGATTGAGAGGAAATCAAACAAGTTGAGAAGAGAGACCTACGCTCATATCATAAGGGTTTTGTACCCAACTTCTCCAAAATGCAGTCACCAGCAACGAATAAAGTGAAAAAACACGTCAAAGAGATGTGCACGTATAAAATAAAACCCACCTTTACTCTAATTTCAACGGTCACCGTGTTGTTGCAAAATTACAAGAATCACTTAAATCATGAATTCCCAAAAATATTTATGTTATTGATCATATTTGAAAATTCAAAGAAGACCAAATCAGTACTGCAGTGTTTGAATCGATGGAAAAACTATAAAATACCAAAATCATACGTTATTTTTGTTGTATTTGGAGCAATTGCAAATGGCTATAACTTCCGTGTAATAGTCCTCGTGGTGTAGTGGTTAGAGCACTCATCCCGTAAGCCGGAGGTCTCTGGTTCGAGTTTCATTGGCGTCAACAAGATTTAGTTAGTGTGATTCTTCGGACGGACTTTAAGCCTGTTCAGTTGTGATGCGTGCTGGTTTAAAATCAGAACATATTGCAGCTGGGTGGACGGACACACGGCTAAAGCGTGATAATGATCATATCACCTTGCGGAGTGCCGAAACATTCGATCATGATAATGCGATACTCTAACTATCTCTAAGCGAAGGCCCAAAAGGAACTGTAGTGCTACGAAAAAAAAACTTCTGTGTATATTGTTCGATTTTCATCAAACTTACAAAGTATGAGAACTTTTTTAAGGACTGCCTAAATATAGGATTTCGTTGACCTGTACGGTTTTATTGGTGAAAATGTGAAATTCGATGATCATACTATTATTACCAAAGTTGACCGAATCTTGAATTCCAAGTCGTTGTTATTGTTGTGCTCTTAAATAACCACCTATTTTAAGATTTTTTCAGATCACAGGCGTTCAATCGCGAGGTAGGGAGGGGACACATTTTTCGTGTATTTCCCCTCTCTGTGCACGAACTTGAAGCAAAAAATGTCTCTCTCATCAATATCTATCATTCAATACCCATATCGGCTACCTTTGATGAATATTTTTTTCGGAGGCCTCCTTCCTATATGGGGAGGTCCCCCTCAAACATCTTATAAAATTTTATTGTAGTTGAACTTTGAAGAGAGCATCACTTTATACTTACATACATAATTTGATATTTTTAGCTGTGACACATGGATCGACGGACGGACGGACAGAGGGAGAGACGAATTGCGATTTCAGTAGGGTTTTGTAAAATTATTTTAAAAAACCTAAAAAAGCAGAATTCAAAATACAAACCCAACCTCACTCATCCCGTAAGCCGGTGGTCTCTGGTTCGAGTTTCATTGGCGTCAACAAGATTTAGTTAGTGTGATTCTTCGGACGGACTTTAAGCCTGTTCAGTTGTGATGCGTGCTGGTTTAAAATCAGAACATATTGCAGCTGGGTGGACGGACACACGGCTAAAGCGTGATAATGATCATATCACCTTGTGGAGTGCCAATACATTCGATCATGATAATGCGATACTCCAACTATCTCTAAGCGAAGACCCAAAAGGAACTGTAGTGCTACGAAAAAAAAACTTCTGTGTATATTGTTCGATTTTCATCAAACTTACAAAGTATGAGAACTTTTTTAAGGACTGCCTAAAAATAGAATTTCGTTGACCTGTACGATTTTATTGGTGAAAATGTGAAATTCGATGATCATACTATTATTACCAAAGTTGAGCGAATCTTGAATTCCAAGTCGTTGTTATTGTTGTGCTCTTAAATAACCACCTGTTGTAAGATTTTTCCAGATCACAGGCGTTCAATCGCGAGGTAGTGAGGGGACACATTTTTCGTGCATTTCCCCTCTCTGTGCACGACCTTGAAGCAAAAAATGTCTCTCTCATCAATATCTTTCATTCAATACCCATATCGGCTACCTTTGATGAATATTTTTTTCGGAGGCCTCCTTCCTATATGGGGAGGTCCCCCTCAAACACCTTATAAAATTTTATTGTAGTTGAACTTTGAAGAGAGCATCACTTTATACTTACATACAAAATTTGATATTTTTAGCTGTGACACATGGACCGACGGACGGACGGACAGAGTGAGAGACGAATTGCGATTTCAGTAGGGTTTTGTAAAATTATTTTTAAAAAACCTAAAAAGGGCAGAAATTAGAATACAAACCCAACCTTGAGCCAATGGATCTATATCGCAAAATTAATAGCATAAGGGCGGATTCGGTGAGTAAATTATTGTAGTTGTAGAAATTCTAGATATTAAACAGGTATGGTATTAAATGAGTTAACTGTATTTTATGAAAATGAGTGCCATTTAGACCTCAGTAATGCGGAATCTAGCCTGGTGGATGTAGTCAAGGAGATGACCCAAGTCATCCTTCTTGATCCAAATTACAATGTCTTCAATATCGATGAAATCAGTTCTATGATGCAAAAAACGTTTGAAGAATTTTGCATAAGAAAAGAGTTCAAAAAACCAGATAAAAAAAGTAAAGAAAATTAAGTTGACGAAACTAATGCAAAAATCAATAATACAACAATCAATTATAACCAATGAACCTGTGAACATTCTGGTAATCAAAAAACAGATAATAGTTTTGTACAAATAACCCATCAAATACTGCCAAAATTTCGAAAAAAAAAATTCGTTTTCTGGGCAATATAGGAAAAGTTCTGGAAAACATCGTGAAAAATATAATGAGCAATCTTCTCATGAGGAAATCGTGTTACCCTCTGCGTGAGAGTTCCTCCGGCTAAGGATCTTGGACCCAATATGCCGTAGGAGACAGTTGTAGGAGGCGCCATTCCCTTATTATGTAGTGAATAGTAGGTTCAAATAAGTCCGTAAAGGACTGCAGCGATGGTCTGCTGCCTCGGCAGAAGAAGGTGTCGGTATCTGCCGAGAATGCCCTCGTCTGGAGACGCGTGAATGCGCTGGCAGGCTAGCATTGCCGTGTCGTGGGGCGGGTTCATTTTCCCCAGCACGAGGACCCACTACAAAAAAATTTCGCATTCACGAATTTGATTTCAGATCAAGAGGCGACCAAAGTCGCAAAAAGTGTAGATAACTACACCGAGGGAATTAGAGCTTGTCATGAGAACAAGGGGAACCTGAAAAGAAAGGCGAACTTGGGGTGACCTCGTCATTACCCGACAAAGTTCATGGCCCACAAATGAAAGAGGGGCAAACGGGTGGTGGTGGAGCCCCTTCGTACCCACCCAACCGGAATAAATCCATAGATATCTTGTCGAAGTGGCCAGGTATTCCTCTTCTGAGTGGAAAACTCATACAACTTGAATTGTGTGAACTTTTCCATCAGAAGGGAAGCACCCTGGTGACCAATTTATGCCATAGAATTATACAATTTGATTGTATAACTCTATGCCATAAAGAGGCCCTCTGCTTGGGCCACTCAACCCACGACGTCACCTGAAACAAGAAGGATTATTAACTACCCGGTGGCTGGCTCCTGTTTTGAGGTGGAAGCCTGCCACCGTACCGGGTCCTATACCCGGTTAGAATTTGAGGAAAGAAAAGACCAATTTGCGTTACTTTACACAAACATTATTATTTCAACAAAAATTTCAATAAACATCTTTCGGCAATATCAAATTCTTCTTTACGTTACGTTACTATTACAGTGTTTATCGTACTTTAGATAAATAATGGAGTCATTCTCTTGTATAAGATCAATTTCCTTTAACGAAAACTACCTCTAAATTTTGGTGACCAAATTTTACATGCAATAATCAAAAAAAAAAAAAAAAAAAAAATATATATATATATATATATATATATATATATATATATATATATATATTAAAAGGGTAACAAAAAAAAGACACTTACCCGCAGGGTTCTCCGAGCGCTCGATGACACATGCGGGGGGGGTCCACTGAAATTATCATTAGTGCTCTCTAGTTCAAAATTTATTTAGGTTGTTTTCACAAAAAAAAACTACAAAAAAGAAAAAAAAACAATATCCTCCTTTCTCTCGGACACGCCGGCTTAGTATCAAATCCACTTCAAAACCCGTAACTCAACTCTCAGCCCCTTATCGATTATTCGGATCAGATGAACAAAGCCGATGGCCATCGAATAAATTGTTCCACTAGTAATTACCGCTGTTGTAGCGGAAGGATGTAGTTTTGACAGTTCCGTTCTATAGAACCTGGCGGTTAGCGTTTGACGATCGCACTGCTGTTCGTATAAGCATTACTGAAATTGGTGAATAAATTCCATATACCAGCCATGGGATTCGGTTCCCCGCGGGGTCATCATTTTTCAAAACTTCCCTAAAGGTATTGCGAATTTCCCGCAAACATTGAGCAGGCGGGGAAGGGAAACGTTTAACTTTGAGTTAAGATAGATATCAACCGTAGGGGCACACTGTTATATTCACTGTCACAAGAATTCTCGATGACAACGGTCAACACTTGTTTTATTTACAAACATTCGAAATTGAACTCAAATCAAACTGCAATAAAATTTCATATCATTTTTATCTTATTTCCCGACGAAGCGTGACATATGGTCGCGTTATATAACGTTTTTCCGCACAGAAATTTACTTTCTCCAACCTTGGTCACTCGGAAACAACCACCCGAAAACGCTTTCAACATTTTTTCTCTCACTCACGATAAGATGCAACCACCCATCCCGTTTAAATTCAAGTTTGCACATTAGATTACGTTAATATTTCCGTTACTTATAGTTTGGTAGTGCGCTCACGAAGCACGGAAAAAGGGAAAATCATCGATTTTTACTTGAGCCTCGACTCAATTCTGATTTTTCCATTACTCCCTTTTTTGACGCGTCGATTCGAACCTAATTTCCGCTAAATAAAATTGAATTTTACCGTATCGCGTGGACCTCGTGTCACAAGCTCTCATTCCCAAAAAAAACTTTCTTCCTATTCGCGTCCGAAGTGACCGCCGTCAAAGTCAATCGCAGACTCCCCCGACTCCACTTGTTCTCCTCTAGTTTAACGTAAAATTGAGTAGGAATGTTTCACGTATATGTGCATGTGCGAGGTAAGAGCGAATTTACCCACGTATTGTTTCAAAGCGACCGCTAGGCAATCGTTAGTATTGCTTTACAATTGCAAGTGTAGCACGAGGTACAAGTGAGCAGAACTGTTTTATATGATTGCGTGGGCCCAGATAACGCGAAATCATGGCTACCCCCAAAAATGCGTTGCTAGTGGAGCGACACCGCATGCTAGTGTTGGTGGCAGATAGGAAATCTTGGGTGTCCGATGGGGTTAGCAATGGCCAACTCCTGTCATTTAAAGCAGCCGCGGAGCCCGCTAATGTATGGTTTACGCTCCAATCGTACTCCTTACACTCGCACTGCTACAAACGCTTCTGTGCCGCTACCGATGCCTTTCGTGTGGACTGGAGTTGACAAAGTGCACTTTATGAGTGAATGCGCACTTGGCGATTTATCCACACCGGTGTCGTCTTTTCATTAATAGCGAGATGCTTTTGATCCGCCTGAATCGAGAACAAATTGAAATTTCGCCGCAGAAAAACGTCACTCTCGTGCACAAATCAAATTAAATTTTTCTCGCTGTGTGGCGACAGTTCAAATAACGAAAATGGGGCTAGCAGAAAAGGTTACGCGAACTATATGGTCAAAGCCAATGTTCTCGCGCCTTTCACACCATTTTCCGTGACGGCGAACTCGGTAAAAGACGTATTGCGATCAACAACAAAAATATCCCCGAACGTATCTCACACAAGACTCGTCGCCTCGGCATGAAGGTTTCTTCGCGACTCCCAATTAATTTGAAATAGGTTGCGCTTGAAATTTTTGTTTCCCATTCACAATATTTTCATGCGACGGAATTTTTTGTCTACCAAAACACGAGACAAATAAATTTGAATATGTATCTTTTTAACAGAAGACAAACATTCTTTTATTTTTTATCTCATTAAAATTTGCACATTTCTTTCTATTTTCTTCCAACGATATCCACTTTGTCCAAGTTAAAATTTTTAATAACTATTTCCATGCACTATCTCATATCATTTGTTTATGGTTTGTTTCAGGTGAATTTCTTATTTATTACGATTCAGCTTTTATTTCCATTCGAAATGAGTTTTACAAGTTTTTTTTTTTTTTTTGCTTAGTTTTTTGTGTTTTATTTAAAGTACCCCAAATAAGTTGACTCGATCAGATGAACTTTAGTTTTGGCAGAGCTACTGCTGCTGATCGCAATGGTGAAGTTTGTTGTGAAAGATAATTAAAAACGAGCATTTTCTGATTTATTTAATGATATCCATTTGCAAACGCTGCTGGAATTAGTGGCCCCGGACTGTAGTTCAACGGGGCCCGACTGACGGCAATTGCTGGAAATCCCGACGGCTGGGGCTCGCTGCTTGTACATATCCAACACTTTCTGCTCCACTTGAATTGTACATATCGATTGTTGGTCCACGTGAATTTGTTGATGGAAAGCCTGGTCGTGAGGTTGTTCTGTGGGGAGATGCTGGCGGTCCGAATCCTTGAGCTGCTGCCGCTGCTGCTTGATAATTGTTCATGACTGATAATGCTTGTGTCAAAAGTGGTGTATTATTATTGGGTGTGAGTTGACCGTTTGTTAAATCCACTGTAGGGTAGGGTAATCCAAAACTGGGATATCCCGAATAACCGCGACCAGCAACATATGCAGCATACGTTGCTGCTGGGAAACCATCTGGCAGTGTTCCCAGCCCCCACATAATATTATCGTATGCTGTTCGTCCTGCGGCACGCGTTTTTGCTAGGTTTTCGGGAAGCATCACTTCTTTGGGTTGCGCCTTTTTACATTCCACCATTTTGTTATTGATTTCGTGAAAGTGAATTTCACAAACTTTATCTACGACATCTTCACTTCGAAACGTCACAAATCCGAACCCTCTGTGTCGATTTGTTTGTTTATCGAACATAAGCATCGCATCCTCAATCGCGGTGGGAACAGTTCATGTGGTTGCTGCGCTGGCATTTTGAGCTATAACTCCTCGATTACTACAATTACCTGGTTCCAAATAGGCGCCAAGCGAGGAACGTGGCCATCGAACGCCCCTCACGCAGCTAGAAATAAAACTCACTATTTTCTTCTAACAGGGGAGGGTTAGTCTAAGCCGAGGCGCCCCCATTGCACAATTCCGCCCGTGTCAGATTACCCCACGTAACTCACACTGTGCGAAAACTTAAACACACCCGCACTAAAAACCAAATCATACTCGAACTATATTGTCCAAACACACCCGAGCCAGGTGTACAATTTACTTAAGAAACAATATTTTTTTCTTGCTACCGAAACCACGATTTGGTAACTGGGGGCTCCCGAAGTAATTTGCGTCGCGAAGTTCTTTTGCCAGCGCGCTTCTTATTAATCGTCTATCGCCAATCTTCCTTGTATCGGTCGTTAATTATTCCGCTGTCGCTGTTGTAATTTTCGTCACTTGATGAATTCTAGGAAAAATTTCTTGTTGCTTGTCCCACTTGAACCTCGTTGTCGATCCTTCTCCGCCAGAAAAGAGAAGAGACCTGTTCTTTTTTTCCAGGCTTCATCGGTTCGGTTTCAACCTTCGAGCCATTAATTTTACATCTGGGCGATTCAACGTTCAATTGCGATCCTCCAACTGGTGCTCATCGGTTAATTGAAGTCCGAAATTCCCTTCACCTAGTACATTCGCCTATAAGATGTAAATGTCAAAGTGACTGACATTATGTCATCTTGTGATCTGCAATCGTTTATTTATTTATTCATCGGAGAACAATCACTCTCGTACAAAGAACATAGTTTAGCTCGGAAGAGTTCAAGCACAATATTTTAAAAGTTTTTGTTTTCAGATCGTTCCTCCTTTATTAGTTCACAAGCAGTCTTCTTCAAATATTCGAACAATAAGATTTATAGTGAGCTCCTAAAGAGTACACAATCCAGCCGAAATGCAACCCATCGCGCGCTGAACTTCAAGCTGTAATTGCCTCCTGATTGTATAATAGGTGTTTAACGCATATCTGACTGTGATGTATCGACTCCAGTGATATATTTTCTGTTAGTTAACGAGCCCTCAACTCCTTCGGCTAGTTTGGTATGTTTCACTTTCTTATCCGAATCAATCACATCCATTATTTGATCTTTCAAATATTTGGTGAAAAGATCCACGGACACCATCGACGCCTCCTTGGTACTTGAAAGTTCAGATTCTTCCTTGGGACGTACTATGTAGGCAATAGCAAGTCCAATATCAATGTTGTCAAAACTCTGTGACTTCAACGCCACCTTCCACGCTTCACAAAACTCGCCCGGGAAACCGTCCTTGGAGAAAACTCCCACGCATTTCCCTTTCTTTGATGATTCCATTGCGCTGATCAATTTATCAAAGTTTGCTTTGTTTTTGTCGTTCCCATCTCTGACCAGCAACTTAACTGCGGCAACGCCATCCACTTTACTGTTCTCTATTTGCATCAGAAACTCAATTTTCTTTTTACTCGCCAGGAAGTATATTGTCTCGCCTGTAAAAAGACTAATTGTGTCCGTGAGTTCATATTCAAGCAGCCACGTCTGTAGCGCAGTTGACTTGCTGTACACCATCTCCTCGTCAACGCCAACTGCTGACATGATGCAGTCAACTTTTGACAAAGCATCACCTTGTTGGAATGTCGGCTCCTTCCATTCAACGTACAATTACTTTATGCGTCAAAAAGACGTCTCGCTATCCAGCAGAACGTTCGACATCACGTTGCCGAGAACTTTCAAAACTCTATGCAATCAAGCTCCAGAAGCCATTGAAAACTGAGACACACCAAATTCCCAACAATGCTTTCACTTATTCTTTTCGATCTTGGAGTATTTGGAGGTACCTTGGGTAGATCTTCCTAATTTGTTGTAATAAATTTCATTTGCTTATCTTCATCGCTGATCTTAAATACCTTGGGCTGCAAATTAAACTTTCTTTTCTGTTCTTTGTCCGTAGCGTCCTTAAATTTTACATTCGACGCCCACTTTTCCTTAAAGATAAAAGTTTTTTAAATTACTTTTTATGGAATTGTTTGCAGCTAAATATAAATGAGTTGCATATTTTGAATAATAATTTTTCTGAAAAATTATTAGGGAAGAAAAATGTTAGAAGAAGGTGGTTTCGACGTGTGCACTAATTCTCCTCAGGCCATCACTCTTAGATACACACCGGTGATGGCGACCACCATGCTCAGAGGTGAGGGAGTTAATTTTTAATTTTTCTACTTATGCAAACTCAATATGTTTTTGTATCTGCAAGTTATATTCAAGGTAAATTTCTCTTGTAAGTACTTGTATTAGCTAAACTTTTTTTCTTTAATTGGATCATTTCACCCTTTTCACATCAACTTAATGTAAATCTATACGACAAATTTGCTCTACATTGAAGCTTTTTAGTACGTTGCGCGGACATCGATCACTCTTTCGGATGGCTCCGATAGCCTTTTTAGGGTTTTGTAAAATAATTTTACAAAACCCTTCTAAAATCGCGTCCTGTCTGTCCGTCTGTGTGTCCGTCCGTCCGTCCGTCCGTCCGTGTGTCACAGCAGTTTTTCTCGGAAACTACTTAAGCTAGAAGCACCAAATTTTGTATATAGGTGTAAAGTGGTGATCTCTTCAAAGTTCAACTACTAAAAAATTTTATAAGGTATTTAAGGGGGGTCTCCCCATGTAGGGGAGTGACCCCCCGAAAAAAAAATTTCATTGAAGGTAGCCGGTATGGGTATCAAATGAAAGGTCTCGATGAGAACTTTTCAAAACAGGTCTTAGTTTGGCAAAGTTTGCTTCGAGGGGCGCACAGGGAGGGGAAATACACGAAAAATTTGTGTCCCCCCCCCTCGCGATTGGACACCTGTGATCCGAAAAATCTGAAAAAAAACAAGAATGTAGGCCTTGATGAGTACAATAACAACAAATACGTGAGAAGTCGCAATTCACTCAACTTTGTTAGTAATAGTATGATTTATCGATTTTATGTTTTCTTGAATAAAATCTTGACGGTACCCTTAAATTCAATGAAATTCAGTACACAGATGTCTATTAATAAGATTGATTTATTCTGCAAGTTTCATAAAGATTGCATCATATTTAGTGAAGTTATAGCGGTTTGAATTTTCCTGTATTACTATGGAACAATATGCGCTGCATGTATTACTATGGCAACATATGGCTATGGAACAACATGCGCTTTTTACCGACTCAGACACTACAGTTTTGCTAGGATTTGCATGAAAATTTCAGGAATGATAGGTGTCATGAATAACTTTGAGAATCAGTTCAGCTAGTGGTATCAGTAATCGTAAAACAAAATAGTGGCTGTTTTAAATGCGAAGATTGAATAACTTTGAGTTATTTTTTCCCAACTTCAACGTTTAAGGCGCATGCTTTGAACACTTGATTCAATTTAATGAATGACTGAAGCTGAGTACCTACAATTAATACTCATAAGTGAAACAAGTCAAGGAGGCGGGAGGGAGCTTCTAACAAAAGGGCTTTGTAACAACTCTAGGATTCGAAAAAATTGGCTATTAATCGATGATAACAGTACAGGAGAGTGGCCCCTGAAAAAAAATTCATCAAACGTAGCCGATATGAGTATGAAATGATAGCTTTCATGGGAGCTTTTCAAAACAGTTCTTGAACTGTCAGTTTTTGCTACAGTGGGGGCACAGGGGGGAAATACATGAAAAATGTGTTTCCTCCCTCGCAGATGCACATCTGAAATAATTATCAAGGGAGATATTTATGAGTATAACAATACCAAAACCTCAGAAGTCGAAATTCGTTCAACTTTGTTAATAATAGTATTTCATATTTTCTCCAATAAAATCGTCTGTGACATTTTTCTTGATTTGATTCGGTCTGGGGACTGCATTTTGTAAATTGAATACAAAACCCTTCTGACATGAGCGTAGGTCTGTTTACCCAACTTGTTTCTTTTCATTTTTATTTATGTTTACTTTAGCATTTTTGTATTAACCATTTTAATGTTTGCTCGGGTGGTATTTTCACGACCGCACGAAAAGAGTGCAAAGGGTTCTCGTGACAATCGAAAACATCGAAAACACTAATCAATGTATTCATGACCAAAGTGTTAATGAGAACAATCATACTGGTAGTAGCGAGTTTTTTTAGAGTTTTGTAAAATAGTTTTAGAAAACCCTGCCAAAAGCGTGTCTGTCCATCCGTCCGTTCGTGTGTCACAGCACTTTTTTTCGCTAACCATCTAAGCTAGAAACATCAAATTTTGTACAAGTATAAAGTGGTGCCCTCTTCAAAGTTCACTACAAAAAAATTAAAAGGTGCTTTAGGGGGATCTCCACATGTAGGAGAGTGGCTCCTGAAAAAATTGCATCAAAGGTCACCGATATGGGTATCAAATGAATGTTCTAGATCAGAGCTTTTCAAAACAAGTCTTAAGCTGACATTTTTTGCTGCGACTGGTGCACAGGAAGGGAAAATACACGACCAGTTTGTACCCCCCTTCACGATTGGACACCTGTGAGCTGAAAAATCTGAAATGAATTATGGAGGTAAGTGCTTATAAGAGTAGTCCACGTGGTGTAGTGATTAAAGCACTCATTCCGTAAGCCGAAGGTCCCTGATTCGACTCGCGTTGGCGGTAATGACGACCAAAGCGTGATACAGACTTTATCACCTTGTGTTGCACCAATACATTCAATCATAATAATGAGATGATCTCTAAGCGAAGGCCCAAAAAGGACTGTAGTGCTACGATTCAATTCAAGTGTTTCAACAATAAATACGTCAGAAGTAACAATTCACCTAACTTTGTTAATAATAGTATGATCATCGAATTTCACAACTCAACAGAATTTGATATTTAAGTAGTCTTGCAAAAGGAAGTAATACTTTGTGAGTTTGATGAAAATCGAATAATATACACAGAAGATATAGCCATATGAAATTTATCCAATTACAACAACATTAACACACGATTTTGGTACTTTATGGACTCTCCATTGAATCAGACACTTTGATTTGATTTTCTTAATATTTTCAGATAAGATCAATAACATAAATATTTTTAAAAAATCATTATATGCCTGAGTTTTGTTACTTTGTAACAAAATGGTGACCGTTTAAAATGGAGAAATAATCGATTTTCTTTTAAACGTGAGCATCTTTTTAACGTTTTTTTGACTTTATTCGTTGTTGATGACTGCATATCGTAAGTTGAGTTCAAAATCCTTTTGACAAGAGCGTAGGTGTGTCTACCCAACTTGTTTAGATTCACTTAAGGAGAACTGCCATTTATTTTAATTACAATCGAGAATGTCTCTTACCTGACTTTAGTTGACTCGGGGGTTTTTGCTTAGCTTGGTTGACGTAAAAGTCGACTGCTTTCAAAAAAACAGAATTATTCGTCTGCCCCAAGTGAACTGAACACAAAATTAGATGCCAAAATACGCCAGAAAGTAGCGAAACTAAATAATCGGGAAATACCAGATCATTATAGGAATTGACTTAATGGAAGTCACCGTAGTTGCAGAAATTAAGTTGTAGCAGAGGGATGTGTAACTCGGGGTGGCATGCCGAGGTTGGCTAGCGCTGAGTCGTGTCATTGGTCATCCGGGACACCCTCTACTCGTGCTGAGCCATCCTATACATAGAACTTACCACGAAAGGAAAAGGACGGTAGAAAAGGAGGCCGTTTTGAGACGTGAAAAATTATGTGTTTTTTAATATACGGGCCATTTTATTAAAAGAAATAAAACAATAAAATGTAAAAGAAATCAAATCACTAAAAATATTAAATAGATTGCTACAAGAAAATTAAATCCTCTTGTTAGTGTAAGAAAAGAAAATATTTCAAACAATCACAAAACAGTTTTCTTTTGATTACCGCAAAAAAAAAAAAATAGATAGTAAAAATTTATTTTAATGTAAAGTAGGGAATAATAAAAATAAAAAATTTAATTACTCCTTCCAATGCTGCCAAACGCTCTGCAGCTGGAAGGGGGCACTTAAAAGTAACGGATACAAATTTTCTGGTTATGAAATAATAGGAAACCACGAATGCAATTTAAAGTTTTTAGTAGATTGCTTCACTCCTTAGCTTTTATGTCGAAAAAACACTGGTTTCACCTCTTTGGATTGTCAGTAGTTTAAAATTCGAAATTCAATATTGTCTAGATCTATTAAAATGCACTATTAAAATCAACGATTGAATATTCAATATATATCAAGTTAGGATGCCAATCTGATTCCCAGTGAATAATTACTATTTCATAGTATTCTCACTTCTGTTCAGTGAGTTCTGGAACAAATCTTTAGCGGGATTTAAGGTAGTGCTCAGCTTTCATTTCACTAAACCAGGTAGGTGATTGCCAATTGTATCGAGCTGCCACCTGTATTTGCCACTTCTTGGCACTTGGTTAGAGATTAGAGACTTTCGCACGATGGAATCACAAAGGTCATCTTTACGGTGCGAACGAACACCAAGAATTATCGCCGATAAGCGGGATATCCGATATTTCTTGTTTCACGTAAAGAGATAAGAGGTTTCAACATCCACTTCCACAATCTGTTCGCAAAGGCCTAACGGCTAGATTCCTCCATAAAATTTCTTTGCTTTTTTACCCCCTTATCTTTCACTTTTTCCACGGAAAAATTCATAACTTTACAAGTGAAAAATTCTTCTTTTTCACAATTTAACCACTAATGCATTTCCCAATTCTTATCTCAAATTTTATTTTCGCCTTTTAATTTCGTCATTATCACTCAACTCCTTTTTGAAGTCAAAACCAGACTCCCCCAACTACAGAAAAACCAATCCCATAATCCTTTCTTTTGCCAATCCCCGTTGCCATACCGCGGTAACGTAATCGAGCTTCAATGCACTTCGATTTCGTTACCTTCACATATTTTCCATATCGACGAATGCAACGATTTTCATTCTGCAGATATGAAGATTGGTATGACCATGATAGGATTCGGTTATATGTAAATCGTCAAACACGCGAAAATAATTGCTTTTGCCGATATCCGAAAAGGGTGTTCCTGCGCTCGGGGGAACTTGAACCCAGGATCGCAGCGGGCCCCCGGTTTAGAGTCCACCGCGTTCAGTCCACGCCACCTTCCAATGACCTCCCATACATCCAATTCCCAATTTCAAGTGTGCAACTTTTCTTAATGGGCATTGGTATGAAATTTGTTAGTGCGAGATAATGAATAGAATTAGTTAGTATGAAGGAAGGAATATGGTTTTGTTAGTGAAAAGGTATCGAATGAAATTTTGTTAATGGGAAGTAATGAATGAAATGTTGTTAGTGGGAAAAATAAGATGATTATTTTTTTGTAGCTGAAAATAGGTTTTAGTCCTTTGAAAGTTATTCAGAAAAAGGGAGACAATTCAGGAGTTAAAAAGCAACTTAACTTCATGCGGCGATAAGACACGTTATTACGATTTTTGAAAACCATTTTACAGAGCCCTACTAAAATTGCGTGCTATATATCCATCTGGCCGTCTGTCCGTCCGTCCTTCCGTGTGTCACAGTAATTTTGCTCGCAAATTACTTAAGCTAGTCACATCAAATTTTGTATGTTGGTGTAAAATGGTATTCTCTTCAAAGTTCAGTTACTAAAAAATGTTATAAGGTATTTGAGGGGAGTCGTCCTCGAAAAAAAATTATTCAAAGGTAGCCAACATGATTATCAAATAAAAGTTCATGATAAGAGCTTTTCGAAACAGGCCCTAAATTGACATTTTTTGCTTCAAGGGATGCACAACGAGGGGAAATACACGAAGAATTTGTGTCCCCCCTCGCGAAATTATGGAGGTAGGTGTTTATGAGCACAATAAGAATAAATACCTTAGAAGTCAAATTTCGCTCAACTTTGTTAACAACAGTATAATCTTCGAGTTTCACATTTTCATCAATAAAATCGTACAGATATGTTTAAACTCAACGAAACTCTAGATATACATAGTTTTACACAAGGTCCTTATGTTTTGCAAGTGAGATGAAGATCTAATGATATGCACAGATGTTATTGCCATTTGAAATTTCTCCAATTACAATAACTATAACACCTGATTTTGATATTTTATGGACTTTCGAATAAATCAGACACTGCAATTTTTTCAAATAATGTCAATAATATAAATCTTATTGGTAATTCATGATTTGAGTGGTTTTTATTATTTTGCAACAAAATGGCGACCATTGAAAACAGAGAAACAAAGGACTTTCTTTTAAACGTGCACATCTTTTGACATGTTTCTTGACTTTATTCGTTGCTGATGAATGCATTTCCGAGCAGTTGGATACAAAACCCTTCTGACATGAGCATAGGTCTGTCAATCTAACTTTTTTAGAAATAAGAAAATTTTAACGAGAAGTTTTAAATAATTGAGATATGAAAAGTGTTTTAAAAGTATTCAATAAAACATCAAGTAAAAGTTTGTGTTTTTTTATATCGTGCGTGAAGTAAGATACTATACTCGTATACAGGGTGCGTACGGTATTTGAGGACAATTTGAGAGTGAAATTAATTAGCTTGTATTTTTAACAAAATTTAATGAAATTTGAGGAATTTTTTATACAACGTTAAATTAATATATGGCTATGAAGTTATTCAATAAAATCGCCATTATCAGTAATAACCTCTTCGATCCAGGTCTGAAAACGATTACATGCCCGAATCAAATGCTCCTTGTTCATATTGACTATAACAGCATTCATAGCAATCTTCCGCGAAGAAGTGGTATTATGAGGACGCTTATTGGTCTCACGCTCAACTACGAGGTGTGTTCAAAAGGTATCACGAATTTTGAATTTTCGCGGGTTACGTATATTCGAATTTCGATTTTTTTGTGGCGTTATGTTGGTACTCATGTCTGTCACTTATGCCGACAAGCTCGGCCATTTTGAATGTTCACTTGATTGGTGATAGCTGCTTTACTTGCACGTGTTTTCAATCGTCTTCGATTTTTACTTATTCAAAAAAATGGATCAAAGAACGTGTATCAAATTTTGTGTCAAAAACGAAATTAAGTGCGCGGATGCGTTCCGAGTGTCGACTGTGGCATACGCAGAAGCTACCTTGGACCGAAGCAACGTTTATCGGTGGTACAAAATGTTTTTAAAGGGCCGAGAAGATGTGAACGACGAAGAGCGTGACGGACGCCCGAGCACTTCAACAACAGACGAAAAAATTAATGAAGTGGAGAAAATGGTATTGGCCAATCGTCGAATCACCGTTAGAGAAGTTGCTGAGGACCTAAACATATCGATTGGCTCGTGCCATTCGATTTTTATCAACGATTTGGGCATGAGACGGGTCGCCGCGAAATTCGTACCAAAATTCCTCAATTGCGACCAAAAACAGCAACGCATGAACATTGCTAATGAGATGTTAAACTCTGTCCGCGACGAACCAAATTTGCTCCAGAGGGTCATAACTGGTGACAAATTGTGGGTTTATGGTTATGACGTGGAAACCAAAGCTCAATCATCTCAATGGAAGCTGCCGCATGAACCAAGACCGAAAAAAGCGCGCCAAGTTCGGTCGAATGTGAAAGTTTTGCTGACAGTTTTCTTCGATTGCAGGGGCGTGGTGCATCATGAGTTCTTGCCACAGGGAAGAACGGTCAATAAGGAATATTACCTGCAAGTTATGCGCAATTTGCGCGAAGCAATCCGCCAGAAACGCCCGGATTTGTGGGAGAACAAAAATTGGCTTTTTCACCACGATAACGCCCCTGCTCACACATCGTTGCTTGTGCGCGACTTTTTGGCCAAAAACAACACACTAATGATGCCGCAGCCACCGTATTCCCCAGATCTGGCCCCCTGTGACTTTTTCTTGTTTCCTAAACTGAAGAGGCCCATGAAAGGACGACGTTACGCTACGCTTGACAAGATAAAGACGGCATCGAAGGAGGAGCTGAACAAGATTAAAAAAAATGATTTTCTGAAGTGCTTCGAAGATTGGAAAAACCGTTGGCAGAAGTGTATAATATCTCATGGGGACTACTTTGAAGGGGACAAAATAGATATTCATGAATAAATAAATAATTTTTGAAAAAAAACAAAATTCGCGATATTTTTTGAACACACCTCGTATGTCCCATACGTAATACAATAAACCGAACGATTAAGGTCTGGGGAGCTAGGTGGCCACAGGTTCGGTGTTATGTCGTCATGAAAATGTTCAGCCATCCAATCTTGTGCCGCCATCGCTTTATGTGAAGAAGCAGAGTCTTGTTGAAAAATGTATGGTCTGCCTCCACTTACATAGTCCATCCAGAGTTTCACTACCGTCTCCAAAACCTCGATGTATGCAGCAGAGTTCACTCGAAGTCCTTGAGTAAAAAAGTGTGGTGGCATAAAATGTCCTTCGTTGCTGACAACATCTAAAACCATAACAATAGCTGAAAATTTTGTGTGCATGACAACAGGAACCCCCGCAGAATTTGAATGTAGCCATCTGTCATTTCTGCGATTGATCTTCTGATCTTGGTCGAATTTTTTTTCGTCAGAAAAAAACCATAACATTTTGGGCGCCTCATGAGGTTTGATTTAAAAGATGTTTTAATCGGAGAACTCTCTGTTCCCGTGTTCGTTCCAACATGAGCTGTTCTTTGCGCATCACTTAAGACTTATACCGAAGGTCTTCGTGGGCAACTCTACGAATAAGGCGCTCAGAAACATGAAGCTCACTCGCAAGGACGCTCATTGGTTTTGAAGGGTCCTCGTCTATGATCGCTTACACTTACTCTTAAAATTCAGAGTGTCAGAATGTTGTTGCTTTTTGCGTTTCGCAACCGACTCTGTATTGCCTCCTGATGCTTCCCATTCACGCCGAACCTTATGCACAAATGAACGGGCGCAATTAAGAAAATTAGAGATCTCTAAATCTGTATAGTTCACACATATAGCGACGATGACAGATTGTCACTTTATTTCTTGATTGATGTTGTAGTCTGCCATTTCTTATCTGAAAAGGAAAAAAAATGAAAAAATAAATTCGCTTAGTTAAAGTCACATTTATGCATGTCCTCAAATACTGTACGCACCCTGTACGTACAACGTTGGCCAAAAGTATTAACCACCTGATAAAATCGTAAATAACTTGAAAAATACTTGAGCTTGGAATTGGAAAAAAATACCAAGTGCTTCAAATACATTAATTGATTACGTTACATTAATATTTGGTATTAAAACCCTTTGCTTTAATTACCGCCTTAATTCTTTTTGATAATGAGGAAATTAACATAAAAATAAATTCACACTCTTCAGAAGTTACGACACTCCACTCCTGTATTAGGCAATTCTTTAAAATTTGCTTCAATGTCATTGAGTGCTCCTTTATCTTGCGCTTTAATGTCGACCACAAATGTTCTATTGGATTGAGATCGGGTGACTGAGGGGGGCAACTTAAAAGTTCTATGCCATTTTTTCTCAAACCAAAGACTCTAGATTTATGGCATGGCGCATTACCCTGTTGGGAACGGACGCCGTCGAGGTTAGTGTCTCCGAGCATCATGTTCAAAGAGTGTTCCAAGGCTGTTTCCATCACCTCAACATATTTCCTCGAGTCCATTTGACCTTCATATGATCATTTTTCCAACTCCTGGCGCCAACATGTAGCCACACACCATAATACTATTTCCGCCGTGTTTTACAGTAGGCACCACGCACTCCGGTATGTATTTTTGCCAACTCTGCGTCTCGCGTAGGTGGCACCAGTAGTACCAAATACCTGAAATTTAATAAAATAAGAATTATTTTTTAAATTAGGCTTAAAAAATAAGTCATCAACTTCATCCATCTCAAACATCTTTAAGTTATGATAAGATCTTTCAAATAACATACCTCAAAATTGGATTCATCCGACCACACTATATTGGCCCAATCTTCTTCGGTGAAATGTTGGTGTTCTGAACACCCCTGCAAAAGTAACTTCTTGTTCTTTTCAGACAACCATGGCTTCTTCCTTATCTTGCAGCCTTTGAGGCCAGCATCTAGGAGCCTTCTTCTTGTAGTTCTAGCGGAAATCGTTTTCCCCAAGGTCCCTCAGCAGCCAACTCAGAGGATGTTTTCTTATGATTTTTCAAAGAAGTTCGCATTAACTGGCGGTCTTCTCTTGTAGATATTAAACTTTTCCTTCCACTTCACTTCACGTTTTCGCCACTTATGGTCATCTGGTAACGATTTAAGGTTTACCTCACAGTACTATGAGGACATTTCACTTTTTTTTGCCTTCTTCAGATAACACCTGGATTTTTAAACGTTCCTCGTTACTTAATTCAAGGGTCTTGGGCATTTTTCTGGTCCTTGTGAACCGCCTCAAATAAAGCAATAACAATTTCACAATAATTTATCGATACTTATACACACTGCGAAGGATTGTGGTAAACTGTCAATTTTCCTAAAATCCGGCTTACCTAGAAACTAGTGGCTTCTATTGTGTTGATGGTTTTATGATACTATGCTTTATTTAAATTTGATCATTTTAATCCCTACACGTGTACTAGGTGACAAAAAACACATTGAAGGTCAACAGATAAAAGGTTTCTAAGAATTTGTGGAGTGACAAATACTTTTGGCCAAGGCTGTATTGTTTTCCTTTATTTTTCTTTGATAGCAAATAAATTCGTTTACTCATGTAAAACCTTATTTTTCCTGGTAAGTTACAGTTCCATTGCCTCATCCCGTATGTTTGACTTACACCCACTGACTGTCTATACTCGTATATTATTGCTTCTGTACTTTAGTCTTAAGCTTGTTGGAATATACGGATAGAAAAATGGATGTACTGAAAAACTGATATCAAATTGAAATTCCAAAAACCAATTTTAACTGACACCATATAAAATTTAGTGTTATGTATTGTAATTTTGAACGAAATCTAATAAGTCACTTGAATACTGTCGTATATTTGTGTGTACTTTAATGTATATTATTTTATCCAACCCTGAATTGTTTTGTTTCGAAAAAAGTGAACAGCTTCCCACACATGCGTATTCCATTTCGTTTCCGTCCTGAATGTATCCGTGACCAGAAGTGTGTAAAAAACCAAATTGAAAATCTTTGGTTGTCTAATAAACCTACCTAACATAAATAGAAAAGACAGTTTTTCACTTAAAGTTACAACAAATTGGCAACGAGGATGTTAAAACGTGTATAACAAACTCACAAAAAATACAATACATAAAATTGTGACACTATGACAAGTGTGATATTAATAAAATTCAATAAATCGTGCTCAACACAATTTTAAAATTCAATAAATTGCTCAAGACAATAATTCTAAAATTCAATTAATCGTGCCTAATATAATTTTAAAATAAAATCATGACGAAAAGTCAAAGTTCAAGTTCGGCAAACCAAAATTCTACAGCTCCGACGATTTCAATGTTCAATATGGAAACATTTGATGAAAATACGATTTGGTCACGTTGGATAGATCGGCTAGAAGCCGCATTCGATATTTACGGAGTGAAAGCTGCCCAAAAGAAAAATCTTCTTTTACATTGCATGGGTGCCGAAACGTATAACATCTTATATGACAGAATTACGCCAGAAAATCCAAAAAATAAAACTTATAGTGAAGTTGTAACCACGTTTAAAGAATATTTCGAACCAGAAAAACTAGAAATAGTTGAACATTTTCGGTTTCACTTGCGCAAGCAAAAAAGTAACGAATCGTGTAGTGATTTTCTTATAGCATTACAAAAGCTAGCAATTACTTGCAATTTCGGTTCGTATCGCGACACAGCGATAAGAAATCAATTTGTGTTCGGACTATTCAATAGTAGAATGCAGAACAGGTTACTTGAATAGAAAAATCTTACAGCTAATACAGCATTAGAGAAAGCAGTAGCAATGGAGTTATCAGAGCAAGGTGGTGCCGTGTTTTGTGAAAAATCTAAATCAAAATTAAACAAGTTGAGTAAGCAGGAGAGTGCTCCTACTAGAAGGTCTTTGTAAACATCCTAGAGTTAGAAGCAAGTTTTCTAATGGCGTGAATCGATAACTTGAATTATTCATTCAATACTTAGATATGAAATCGTTCAAATTTATACAAAAGATGCACAGTTTCTTTCATAAGCACAGTGCAGCCGCCATTTTAATCTAGCTCAAATTAAACACTATTCCTTAAATTTTCATGAAAATTGGAAGAAAATAAAAGTGCCTAAGTGAATTTTAAATATATACGAGTATAGGGTTTTCCAATAAGAGGTGTTATTTTGAATAGATCTTCTGATTTAACACCTTGCGACTTCTTCATTTGGAGCCACGTGATAGAGAAGGCCTATGCCAATAGCCCAGCGTCAATTCAAGATCTCAAAGATGAAATTCGTGAGGCTATCGAGGACATAGGGTAGCCAGTTTGCGATTTGGTTATGGAAAATTTCATGAAGAGGATATGGTCCTGTAAGCGTGTCGTAGTGGTTATTTGCGCAATGTTAGTTATTGCTATTAACGGCATATCTTTTTCTTTATAATGAACTAAACATCCGATCATTTATTTAAAAAAATGGCATTTTCCTTTTAATATCAAAATAACACCTCTTATTGGAAAACCCTATATCAACCATAAACACGTGTTATCGTTGTTGTAATTCCATATAGTTGAAATTGCTATAACTCACTTGATTATGATTCGATCTCAATTAAATTTTGTGAACATATATATCTTATGTCAGTCTATATAATGGCAAAATTTCAAGAAGTTTAAAGATACCGTTTTGATTTTATGGGCAAAAATGTAAAATCTACAAATCATACTATTATTAACAAAGTTGAGTGAATTTCGATTTCTAAGGTATTTGTTGCCCTTGTACTCATAAAGGTCCACATTCGTGATAGTTTTCAGATTTTTCGGCTGAAAGGTGTCCAATCGCGAGGGGGGGGGACACAAATTTTGGGTACATTTTGCCTTCCCGTGGGCCCCCTAATTCATAAAATGATTTTTTTATTTCAGATTCTAAAAGTTCTAATCAAGACCTTTCATTTGATACCCCACTCGACTACCTTTGATTAAAAAAAATTTTTAAGGGCCAATTCGTTATTAGGGGGGACCCCCCTTAAACATTTTCTAAATTTTTGTCAAGGCCTTAACTTTTGAGAGACCATCACTTCTGACCTTTACACAAAGTTTGAGCATTCTAGCTTCTTTAGTTTCTGAGGAAATCAGCTGTGACGCACGGACAGACGGACAGACGGACAGACGGACAGACGGACGGACGGACAGACGGACGGACAGACGGACAGACAGGTCGCGAAACTAGTAGGTCTTTGTAAAAAATTTTTTTACAAAGACCTAAAAATCATAATAAAAACTATAATTCTGCGAACAAAAAGTTCTATGATAACAACAAAAAGCTAAATACAAGATTAAATCCAAAAGAAGAAGTCCTAAACAATTGCTGCTATCGATGTGGGGATCCGTCACACAGGGCGAATGAATGCCGCCACAAAAATTCTCAGTGCGCCTTTTGCAAGCATGTCGGACATTTGAAGCGAGTGTGTTTCAAAGCCAGAAACAAAAATAATCGAATAAATACCCTCGAAGAAGATGGAAGGGATGATGTTGATGCGGAAAAGTTGCGAGTGGAACAGTATTGCAACTATCGGAAAAATTAGAGTGAAGCAAAATGCATTAGAATAAAAATATTTTGTAAATTAAATATTAATAATAATTTTATTTCTTTTGAAATCGATACAGGTGCGCCAGTGTCGGTGATCAGCAGGAACGACGCGAAGCGATATTTTGCAAAGTTCGAAGTTTTACGGAACGACAGGCAACTGGAGAGTTATTGTGGCAACAGCATTAAATGTTATGGTTACATACACGTAAACGTTGATTCTGATGAAAACGTTGGTAAGAAGAATTTAAAACTATATATTGTGGACTCAGACAGAGGACCTTTACTGGGTCGGGAATGGCTACGGCAATTGAAATTTAATTGGCAAAAGATAGTTAGTGAAAATCTTGCAGTTATATCGAATATTAATCAAAGAACAGAATTGAAAAAACTATTAGAAGACTATGATAGATTGTTTATGAAGTCCATAGGTAAAATCAAGGGTATGCAAGCTAAAATTCACCTAAAGCATGGAGTAAATCCAAAGTTCTACAGAGCGAGGAGGTTACCATTTTCCTTAACATGTGCCGTTGAAAGGGAGCTCGAAAATTTGGTGAAAAACGATGTTTTGGAAAAAGTTGACACAACTGAATGGACACTCCGATTGTTGTCGTTCCAAAATCCAAAGGGAAAGTCAGAATATGTGGTGATTACAAAATCACCGTCAATAAATGTATTGAGATAGATGAATATCCACTACCTAATATTGACGAATTATTTAGCGGATTTGCAGGTGGAGAAAAATTTACTAAAATAGATATACATAAAGCGTATTTACATATGGAAGTACATCCTGACAGCCGGGAATGTTTAACTCTTAACACACATAAAGGATTATATAGGCCCAAAAGATTAATGTTCGGTATTTCAAGCACTGCCGCAAAATTTCAACGCGAAATGGAAAATGCTCTACACGACATACCAGGGGTTAAAGTATTTCAGGATGATATTAGGATTACTGCCCCGAATGACATTTTACATTTTGAAAGGTTAAGATTAGTTCTGGATAGATTAGATAAAATGGACCTTAAGATTAATAAAGAAAAATCAGAGCTTATGGTTAATGAGATAACATATTGCGGGTATGTAATTAACAAGCGTGGCATTCACATAATGCCTGAAAAGATGGATGCCATCGAAAAGATGCCAAAACCAGGCAACAAAGACGAGGTTTGTTCATTCTTAGGGCTATTAAATTATTATGCTCGTTTTATTAAAATCATGAGCACCATTATCTATCCACTCAACACCTGTTAAAGCAAAACATAAGCTTTATTTGGACCGATATATGCGAAGAAGCATTTAATAAAATAAAAACAAGTTGAGTAAGCAGGAGAGTGCTCCTACCAGGAGGTCTTTGTAAACATCCTAGGGTTAGAAGCAAGTTTTCTAATGGCGTGAATCGATAACTTGAATTATTCATCCAATACTTGCATATGAAATCGTTCAAATTTATACAAAAGATGCACAGTTTCTTTCATAAGCACAGTGCAGCCGCCATTTTAATCTAGCTTAAATGATTTTTCTGAATGCTCGGCCGATTGAACATGTTCAAGTTAAACACTATTCCTTAAATTTTCATGATAATTGAAAGAAAATAAAAGTACCTAAGTCAATTTTAAATATATATAGGGTTTTCCAATAAGAGGTGTTATTTTGAATAGATCTTCTGATTTAACACCTTGCGACTTCTTCCTTTGGAGCCACGTGATAGAGGAGGCCTATGCCAATAGCCCAGCATCAATTCAAGATCTCAAAGATGAAATTCGTGAGGCTATCGAGGACATAGGGCAGCCACTTTGCGATTTGGTTATGGAAAATTTCATGAAGAGGATATGGTCCTGTAAGCGTGTCGTGGTGGTTATTTGCCCAATGTTAATTATTACTATTAACGGCATATCTTCTTCTTTATAATGAACTAAACATCCGATCATTTATTTAAAAAAATGGCATTTTTCTTTTAATATTAAAATAACACCTCTTATTGGAAAACCCTATATGAACCATGAACACGTGTTATCGTTGTTGTAATTCCATATAATTGAAATGGCTATAACTCACTTGATTATGATTCGATCTCAATTAAATTTTGTGAACATATATATCTTATGTCAGTCTATATAATTGCAAAATTTCAAGAAGTTTAAAGTTACCGTTTTGATTTTATGGGCAAAAATGTAAAATCTATAAATCATACTATTATTAACAAAGTTGAGCGAATTTCGATTTCTAAGGTATTTGTTGCCCTTGTACTCATAAAGGTCCACATTCGTGATAATTTTCAGATTTTTCGGCTGAAAGGTGTCCAATCGCGAGGGGGGGGGACACAAATTTTGGGTACATTTTGCCTTGCCGTGGACCCCCTAATTCATGAAATGATCTTTTTATTTCAGATTCTAAAAGTTCTAATCAAGACCTTTCATTTGATACCCCACTCGACTACCTTTGATTAAAAAAAATTTTTAAGGGCCAATTCGTTATTAGGGGGGACCCCCCTTAAACATTTTTTAAATTTTTGTCAAGGCCTTAACTTTTGAGAGATCATCACTTCTGACCTTTTAACAAAGTTTGAGCATTCTAGCTTCTATAGTTTCTGAGGAAATCAGCTGTGACGCACGGACAGACGGACAGACGGACAGACGGACAGACGGACAGACGGACAGACGGACGGACGGACAGACGGACGGACAGACGGACAGACAGGTCGCGAAACTAGTAGGTCTTTGTAAAAAAATTTTTTACAAAGACCTAAAAATGGCATTTTTCTTTTAATATTAAAATAACACCTCTTATTGGAAAACCCTATATGAACCATGAACACGTGTTATCGTTGTTGTAATTCCATATAATTGAAATGGCTATAACTCACTTGATTATGATTCGATCTCAATTAAATTTTGTGAACATATATATCTTATGTCAGTCTATATAATTGCAAAATTTCAAGAAGTTTAAAGTTACCGTTTTGATTTTATGGGCAAAAATGTAAAATCTATAAATCATACTATTATTAACAAAGTTGAGCGAATTTCGATTTCTAAGGTATTTGTTGCCCTTGTACTCATAAAGGTCCACATTCTTGATAATTTTCAGATTTTTCGGCTGAAAGGTGTCCAATCGCGAGGGGGGGGGACACAAATTTTGGGTACATTTTGCCTTGCCGTGGACCCCCTAATTCATGAAATGATCTTTTTATTTCAGATTCTAAAAGTTCTAATCAAGACCTTTCATTTGATACCCCACTCGACTACCTTTGATTAAAAAAAATTTTTAAGGGCCAATTCGTTATTAGGGGGGACCCCCCTTAAACATTTTTTAAATTTTTGTCAAGGCCTTAACTTTTGAGAGATCATCACTTCTGACCTTTTCACAAAGTTTGAGCATTCTAGCTTCTATAGTTTCTGAGGAAATCAGCTGTGACGCACGGACAGACGGACAGACGGACAGACGGACAGACGGACAGACGGACGGACGGACAGACGGACGGACAGACGGACAGACAGGTCGCGAAACTAGTAGGTCTTTGTAAAAAAATTTTTTACAAAGACCTAAAAACTTTTACAATTTGATATTGTGTTGGTTCATTACGACAGCAAATTACAACTTATGTTGGCCGTGGATGCATCTCTAGTTGGTGTCGGGTGTGTATTAAGTCATCTGTATCCCGATGGAACTGAACGCCCAATTCAGTATGCATCACAAACGCTGTCACCTACACAACAACGATACAGTCAAATTGATCGTGAAGCTTATGCAATTATATTTGGAATAAAGAAATTTTACCAGTATGTTTACGCAAGAAAATTTACACTGGTAACGGAAAATAAGCACCTTTCACAAATATTTTCTCCTCATAGAGGTCTCCCAACACTTTCAGCGACTAGGATGCAGCATTACGCCATTTTCTTAGAATCGTTTGATTACAAAATCAGATATAAACAATTAAGTAAAAACGCTAATGCTGATGCAATGTCTTATTATCTGTAAAAATAAACTTAAGGTACGCAGAAGAAATTGACTACATCGAACTAGAATGTATCGAAAATTTGCCTGTAACGGTGGAGGAACTTGGTTCAGCTACTCAAAACGATGAGGAAATAAAAGTTTTAATCCAGTCCTTAAAATATGGTAGAATTTGTGAACCTAAATTTCGCTTTTCCATCAACCAGGATGAGTTTTCTCTCCAAAGTAACTGCTTCATGCGTGGGATTAGGGTTTACATTCCTAAACCTCTACGACAGAGAGTCTTCAAAGAACTTCACACCGCTCACTTTGGAATGAGTAGAATGAAGCAGGTTGCCCGAGGATACTGTTGGTGGAACGGCATGGATAAAAAAATTGAGGAAATAAGGCCGCTCCTACTCATTGTTGGGAAAAGCCTAGAAATGTCTTCGATAGAGTACATGTAGATTTTTTTGGTTCCTTTAAGGGCAAACTATTTTTCATACTTGTTGATGCATTTGGTAAATGACCCGAAGCTCACGTGATTCCAAATACTTAAGCATCAACCACAATCAACAAAAGTAGGGAAATCTTTGCAACGTTTGGGTTACCTAACGTTTTGGTAAGCGACTTTGGAACGCAACTAGTTTCCCATGAGTTAAAAGAATTTTTGAAATTGAATGGCATTATCCATAAACAAGGGGCACCTTTTTCACCCAGCAACTAATGGACAAGTGGAGCGATATGTTCAGACCATTAAAAGCAAAATAAAAACATTAAATTGTAAAGCAAGTGAAATTGAATATGAATTAGTAACCATTCTAATGGCATATAGGAGAACAATACACTCAAGTACAAATAAATCTCCAGCCCAACTCATGTTGGGCAGACAAATGAGATCAAGATTGGATTTAATGATCCCGACAAGTGAATATAAAGATAGGGAAGTACTAGTGGCGAGAAGTTTCCAGGTGGGTGATAGAGTCACTGCCAGAAACTATTTAAGTGCTGAAAAATGGGTCTTTGGTAAGGTATTAGAGAAGTTAGGTAAATCGCATCATTTAATAAAACTTGATGACGGTAGGACTTGGCGAAGACACGTAGATCGGTTGAGGAAAGTAGGTGAACATATTAAGGATAACAATTCGTCAAATCCTGATTCAGTTGACCAGGAAGCGATGCCAACAGCCATAGACCGATCCAGTATCGAAGCACTGCCAAAATATGACGTTCAACAAACAACAACAAATGACGCTGCCACAACAATTGCTCCCAAAGTGAATATTATTGAACCGAGAGTCCCAGATGATACGTCCCAGATGAAACATCAGCCGATCCCTGCCACTGTTGCACCTGTCTCTACTGATCGACCGAATAGAATTACTCGACCCCCTAAACGGTTTCGCGATGAATTCAATTATTTTTAAATTCACGATAAAAAGAAATATTGCATGAATTATTTTTTTGAATTATAATAAGTAATAGTAAGATTAAATTTGAATCGTAATACATTAACTACGCAAAATTATTTGTTATATCGAATTCAATTTACTGGGGGAAAGTTGTCATATATTTGTGTGTACATTAATGTATATTATTTTATCCAACCCTGAATTGTTTTGTTTCGAAAAAAGTGAACAGCTTCACACACATGCGTATTCCATTTGCTTTCCGTCCTGAACGTATCCGTGACCAGAAGTGTGTAAAAAACCAAATTGAAAATCTTTGGTTGTCTAATAAACCTACCTAGCATAAATAGAAAAGACAGTTTTCCACTTAAAGTTACAACAAATAGTTATATGAAGGTACATAAACTATTCAGGTATATCCTCTTCACCGTGTGCAAACGTAAATATTATTTATCTAATTTCCTCAATAGCTTGGTAACTTTGAAGCCACCACCAATTTAGCCAAAATGTTACCACAGTGGCTTTAACCAGCCACAATAAATTGACTATCGACATTTACACGGCATATCCTAGCCCAGGATACTACTTTGGTATTCTCATATGTACTTCCTGTGTAATACTCCTACTTATTGCTGATGTCAAGAGTACGTACAGCTGAATGTAATTTCTAAAGATGTCTGTCAAGCATAATATGGTGAATTCCGAGCAGTTCGACTCAATGTTTCAACGTAAACTCGTATCGAGAGACGACCAAAGACGGCGAGGATATCTTTTAGTACTTAGACCAGGAACACATGAATTGGCAATAAATTTAATGAGACCACATGGGATTTTACTTTCCCCATGCCATTACAAGATGCTTTTGCTGACGATTCGGCACTCTATGCCTCTCTCTTGGAATCTTCGTCACTATTTCATTGCTACCACGTCGATAAGTTTAAATCTCTATTACATGTTGAGACGATATGCAAGGACTTGTCTATCTGCACGTTGAGGACAATTTTGGTCATTATTGGAGGCTGAAACTTAGATTAAGGGTCATGGTTATGGCCAAAGTTGTTCCGCAAGACTTGTGAGACCACGAAAAAAATTGTGAGACTCCGGCTTTGTCGTATTACTCACAGAATGAATGACAGTCTTTGCTAAAATGTTCACTGGTTAAGTCATAAGAAGTTAAAGTAAATATATTCTTGAGTGCCTAATTCCATATTTAAATTAAAGAAAAACAGGTATAGACGCCAGATGAACTAGATAAATGTCCATTTTTAGCAAATAAAACCTGACAGACAACGATTCCACAATTCCATTATTTTGAAATAACATTTAACCAAGACTGTAAGTTCAATATCAAATCACAATACAAAAAGAAGAGGAATGTCAAAGTTCGTGTGGAAAAGTGCTTACAGGGATAGAGCTCTGTTCCAACGTGACCCTTAATCGTAATTATCACCCTAAAGATGGTTTGCCGCATAACAAGAACCATTAAAGGAATTACGATGGGAAAGTTGTGTCTCCCGTGATGAAAAAAGTTTGAAGTCTCCGTACCCACACCGAAAATGCCTCATCATGAAGCTTTTGAGGTGAATAGGAAAAGAAAGCGTCCAGTTTGATGTGTTATTTATTCAACGACGGCATAACATGGCCGAAGGATATAATGATTTCACGTGATTCACATTTATCGAGGGCGAAATCGACTAAAGTTTGAGACGCGTATCTAATGAAGCTAAGCTTTCCATTTTTGCTTGTTTATGGATTACTTTGACAGCATCGTAAAATTTCCAGTTGCGCTTAATGGGCAACTGACTAGAACATCCTTTCGCTTGATTCATGTGGGTAATTTCGCTACGACGGGTAATGTGTTTGTCGTGGCCATATCATGAAATGCCAATTTTATGAGGCGATACCAACAGTAAACCATGCCGCATAGTCAATTACCCCGATTAAAGCAGACGAACTAATTAAGTGTGGTATTATAAAGTTACCAATATACAGTCGACTGCATAGTAGGTATTGAAAATTGGTTTATGGGTGGAAGAATTAAAAGAAGTATATGAAGGGCAGTTTCAGTAATGGGAAAAGAAATTGAGGGCTTTATGGCGGTGGTAATTGGTCAAATTTATCTCAAACACTTCTACTAACAATGATTAGCTGTTTTAAACGTAAGCACGGTATTGAATATGAAACCAGTTCAATGGTTAGCTTGGTTTCTTATTCCCTACTTTCTTTCATTCATTTTAAAAAATTTTTGAAAATGTTTGCAAAAGATATGGTAAGGCTAATTCCATGAAAAAGTGGACATGGCATGGGTAAAACTCATGATGGTTTGTCAACTTTTTACTGTGGCCAAAATAATACCGGGTTATCCATTTTGGGCTTGAGAAAGTATAACCTTGCCATTTGACATCTGTCAGAATCAAGTGTCATCCAAAGCGTGTTTTTTAGCTGAATGTTTGCCATTTAGAAATATGGATCGTTTAACAGTCGAAGAACGCGTTAAAATTGTTAAATTTTATTTTAAAAGTCGTGATTCTGCTGTATCAACATTTAGGGCTTTACGAGCCGATTACGGTCGCCATATTCGACCTACACAGCAAACAATTTCAAACACAGTGAACAAATTTAAAGAGACTGGATCGGTTATTGATATCGCAAGGCATGTGCATCATCGCAACATTCGTTCAGCTGAAAATATCGTTGTCGTTACTCAAGGTGTGGAGGAATACCCGAATTTGTCGATTCCTCGACGTGCCCAACATTTGGGCTTGTCTTACGGCTCATTGTGGCGGATTTTGCATTGGGATTAGCATCTCCATCCGTACAAAATCCAACTCACTCAAAAAATTAAGCCTCAAGACCATACACAACGCAGAATGTATGCAAATTGAGTGATTGAACAACAAGCCAGTGATAACGATTTTTCGAACAAAATTTTCTTTAGTGATGCGGCTCATTTTTCGCTCAGCGGTTACGTAAATAAACAGAATTGCCGCATATGGGGTTTCTCGAAATCCTCAGGTGATCGCAGAAAGGTCTTTGCATCCGAATAAAGTCACCGTTTGGTGTGCGTTCTGGTGGTGTTATTGGCCTGTATTTTTCTGAAAACGATCAAGGAAGTGCCATTACAGTCAATTCTGACCGCTATGGACGGATGTTAACCGATTGTTTTTGGAGAGAAATTAAAGGTTATGATCTGGAGAACATGAGGTTCCAACAGGATGAAGCCACAAGCCACACAACACAGGCTAATCGAGCACTTTTGCAAGATAAATTTCCAGGACGCGTAATTTCGAGATTGAGTGATGTCAATTGGCCCGCAAGATCCTGCGACCTAGAACCTTTGGATTTCTTTTTATGGGGCTATGCGAAAGATAGTGTTCACACGAACAATCCTCAAAATCTTGAGCAATTGAAAACCAATATTCGTGTAGTTATGGCCGAGATATTGCCGGAAATGTGCCGAAAATTCATTGAAAATTACCTCAAAAGGATTGAGGCCTGCAAGAGGTCCCGTGGAAGATATTTGAATGATGTTGTGTTTCACGTATAATGGCAAGGTTCAATCTTTATTTAATTAATTCAATAAAAAAATTTGTCTCCGTCTGAATATTTTATATGTTTTCTTTAGCCTTACTTTCACAAGCGTAAAATGTATAACCCTAATTTGAGAGTGGCAGCACTGCACCCAAACGTCAATTTAAAAATTTAGCATTGTAATTCGTGTATTTCACTGAGTCTAGTTGTTGCGTGACAAGTGTTTAAGTTTATGATAAAACGCGTTTACTAATAAATTATTTTTTCGTGTTTCTTGTTATAAACAGGTAAGTAAATTTTAAATACCTGATAAAATATTGTATTGTGCAATCTGTAATTCATTATAACAGCAATTCTGAGAAAGTGAAATTCTTACAAATCAAGAAATGAAGTCTCTTGATTTTAGTAATGCGAAATACCAATAAGTATATATTATTACTAGTAATGTCGGTGTTTGTTGTTTTCATCAAAAGAACACTAGGATTCTCTATTGGTACTTTAGTTTGCAACGAATAACGGTCAAAACTGCTTCATTTTATTAGTCTAGATAATCAAATATTTTGAGTAACGCGAGCTACCGGTAAATCATCTTACTATTATGTAACAAGAGTGACTCATATGTTTTTAATTAATCCTCTTAAGGTTCTTCTGTCCAAATATATTTTTTAATTGGTTTAGGCCAAAATGCCGCCATCAACTGCTGAGAAAATGAGAAGGAGAAGGGAGAAATTAAAAATTTAGGGTAAATACGACGATTACAAGAAGAAACAACAAGAAGCTTGCCCAAAGAGCAGAGCAAAGAAGAAAACGAAAATTGACAACCTACCAGAATCAAAAAAGAAAACAATACTACGTAAACAAAGTGAAAAAATAAAAGAACGAGTAGCAAGATTTAGAATTAAACAAGTTAAGAAAGCAGGAGAGTGCTCCTACCAGAAGGTCTTTGTAAACATCCTAGGGTTAGAAACAAGTTTTCTAATGGCGTGAATCGATAACTTGAATTTTTCATCCAATACTTGGATATGAAATCGATCAAATTTATACAAAAGATGCACAGTTTCTTTCATAAGCACAAAGCAGCCGCTATTTTAATCTAGCTTAAATGAAGTGCCTAAGTCAATTTTAAATATATATAGGGTTTTCCAATAAGAGGTGTTATTTTGAATATATCTTGTGATTTAACACCTTGCGACTTCTTCCTTTGAAGCCACGTGATAGAGAAAGCCTACGCCAATAGTCCAGCGTCAATTCAAGATCTCGAAGATGAAATTCGTGAGGCTATCGATGACATAGGGCAGCCACTTTGCGATTTGATTATGGAAAAATTCATGAAGAGGATACGATCCTGTTAGCGTGGCTGTAGTGGTTGTTTGCCTGATGTTTATTTTTGTTATTTACGGCATACCTTCTTCTTTATAATGAAGTAAACATCCGATCATTTGTATTAAAAAATGGCATTTTTCTTTTAATATCAAAATAACACCTCTTATTGGAAAACCCTATATCAACCATAAACACGTGTTATTGTTGTTGTAATTCCTTATAATTGAAATAGCTATAACTCGCTTGATTATGATTCGATCTCAATTTTGTGAACATATATGTCTTATGTCAATCTATATAATTGCAAAATTTGAAGAAGTTTAAAGGTACCGTTTTGATTTTATGAGCAAAAATGTACAATCTACAAATCATACTATTATTAACAAAGTTGAGGGAATTTCGATATCTAAGGTATTTGTTACCCTTGTACTCATAAAGGCCTACGTTTGTGATGATTTTCAGATTTTTGGGCTGAAAGGTGTCCATTCGCAAGGGGGGGGGGGGGGGGACACAAATTTGGGGTACATTTCGCCTTCCTCTGGACCCCCTAATTCATAAAATGATTTTTTTATTTCAGATTCTAAAAGTTATAATCAAGAACTTTCATTTGATACCCCATTTGACTACCTTTGATTAAAAAAATTTTTAAGAGCCAATTCGTTATTAGGGGGCACCCCCCTTAAAAAAATTTTAAATTTTTGTTAAGGCCTTAAGTTTCGAGAAACCATCACTTCTAACCTTTCCACAAAGTTTGAGCATTCTAGCTTCTATAGTTTCTGAGGAAATCAGCTGTGACGCACGGACAGACGGATGGACGGACAGACGGATGGACGGACAGACGGACAGACAGCTCGCGAAACTAGTAGGTCTTTGTAAAAAAAAAATTTACAAAGACCTAAAAACGTCTTGAATTTACCCTAGTAGACCCTAATTTATCAACATCATCTTCATTCAGCACTCCTCAGAAAAAAGCGGCGGCACATGCTCATAAAGCTCTGCCAAAGTGTCCAATAAAGAAGCAGCAAGTACTCAATAAACTTTTGGAAGACTGTAATGTAGGACTCTCCACCTCTCCACCAGATCAAGGAAAACATGGATCTGCGTTGAGTGAGGAAATGAAAATTAAAGAGTTCTATCAACGTGACGATATTAGCCAACAAGCTCCAGGCCTTAAAGATTTCATTGGTATTCGCAATAAACACGGAGCGAAGGAAAAGGTACCAATCTGACATTTATATGCCACTCTTTCGGAAACCCAAGCCTCATTAATAAAAAAAAACGGAGAAATTGTCAAAAAGAGCAAGTTGACAGATGTAAGACATAAGCATGTCTACTTATCCAATAAGATTCCACATAATATGTTTGTGCAAGTATATCGGGAACTATATTCTAGCATTGAACGCACTGCACAGTGTTTGTGAAAACCTTAGGTATAATCACGTCTTTATCAGGGCCGTCATTTGTGACAATCCAAGTAAAGAGTGTTGGTTAAATGCTTATAATATCTGCAAACAAGTATTCAAAGAGAAATTAAATGAATGGGCTAGTGTAAAGTTTAGCATCGAAGTTATCTGGTTTGTGTGGAAAGACTCAAATGGCAAACTGAGTAAGATCCAAGAAACCGATACAGTTGATAAATAGTATGAAATCCCATCGGGTCTCAATTAAGTTCAACCTTTGCAGGATAGGTACCACAAATACTAACAACCATTTTGTATTTCTTTGCAACCTTAAGGCACCCAGTCTTGTCCTTCTACGCCATATTCTCGATTGTCCACTAGTGCAACTGCATGATTTTTCACAAAATGGCATTCAATCCCCACCTCCTTCATTATAAGCCACCCGTTTCTATCAACAATCGCATTCCATGCCCTAGAATCCACCAGACCCTTGAATCACTTACCTTATACCAAAATTTTCAGGTGCGGGCGCTCGTTACCCGCGGCTCTCTGTTCCTCTGTAACGTCGGTGCTCATTCTGCCACCTTATGAGCACTGCATTCGTTTCCCAACGCCTTTGGCTGCACAACTTGTTGATTTTGTTGAAGAGAGCATGTGGAATAGTTGTATTTGGAAGGTCCACGATGTCAACAATCAAAGCATCTTTATGGCTGGCAATACTCTTGGGACATTTAACCGGCACCCTTGCAATTTCAGCACCTGGCCCCTTTAGCGTTACTGCCTGAAGTTACTTTATTAACTGCTGGAAACTTCTCGTAGGCTCAGTCGGGTTACAAAAATCTTAACATCTTCGGATGTATTGGCAGTAGAAAAGCTAGAACTGATGAACGGGGTATCTTCAAGTCCTGGTCGAGAGAAATGAATTCCACCATCAATGAGATTGACCACATTATAAGTTTTGTTTTATCGAAAACCTCTATCAAACGTTTTTCAACTACCCGCTGAAACAAACCTTGCATTATCAGAGTATAAACCCCAACATACTCATTTCCCCCTTGAGTGCGGTGCTTAATTTTTACCCAGATCCTACCGCTGTCACCAAGAGATAAAAGTTCTTTCTTCTAACAAGCTAGCCGGTGGATATGTAGGTAATAAAATACCACTCGTGGACCAAAAACCGACATATTTGACGTGCAAATGCACACCGTGCTTTCATGCGGAAAACTGCAAGGAAGCGATGTGTTTGGAGTAGTTTTTATTGTTAATAACCCATTTAAATAAATTATTACTGATCTCTGCAATTTGTATCAAGACCAAATTTTTGATGTCTTACTGTTGAACTATCACGTGCCCATAGAAGACAAAGAAGAGGCAATCAAGGACAAATTTTATAGCGCTGTTGAACGGACTGTCTATGCATTGCTCAAATTACATTTAAATTGTTCTCGGTGATTTCAACACAAAAACTAGCCGAGTGTTGGTACATAGAAGAACAACCAGAGGGCATAGCTTATATCCAGAGACTAGTGACAATGGACCACGCCTGCGAGAGTTCGCTACTAGTAGAGGTCTCACAGTAAGCTTTTCACGCTTCCCCAATCGAAACATACTTCTGTGACCAAAAACTAAGTTGACATTTGAATTTAAGCTGCGCGCTTCGAAAGAATTGGAGAATTATTTTTTTTAGGTTGGGAGTACTGTCAGTGACATCTATGTCAAATTTACATGTCAAAATATTCATTAGTGTTTGAGATACGCGTCGTTTCCAGGATGGCCTTCAGTTCCGTCTTCGTTGCGGCTTGAATCTCCTCTATTGCATCAAAACGGCGTCCCCGAAGCAGCCTTTTGAGCTTGCTGAATAGCCAGAAGTTGCACGGCACCAGGTCAGGTGAATACGGTGGTTCCGGAACGATATGGGTTGATTTTTTGGCGATATGATCACGAATTTCGAGTGCAGTATGGGATGGTGTATTATCGTGGTGTAAAAACCGGCCTTTTTAGGCAAATAGCGTCACGCAAACGGAGCATAACGTTCAAATAATATTCCTTGTTGACTGTTTGGCCCGTCGAAAGGAATTCATAATGCACAACACCACGATAATCGAAGAAAAGAAGAGGTTGATGGTTGCCCAGGACGCTCTTCTTCTTCGACACGTTCACGCCCGGTTTGGAACGCACAATAGCACTTGTAAACATTTTTTTAGACAAAGCCTCATCACCAAAGCCTTTTTGCACCACCCTCAATGTATACGCAGCAGAAAATTGATTCCGAAAACAAAATTTAATGCAAATTCAACAAATTTCGACATGGCAAAAAACGAAAAACTCACTTTTAGCAGCTCACAAAACGACGCGTATCTCAAACACTCATGAATATTTTGACATGTGAATTTGACATAGATGTCACTGACAGTACTACCAACCTAAAAAAATAATTCTCGACAGTTTAAATTCAAATGTCACCTTATTTTTTGAACACAGTGATACATAAGAGATCGTGGGTATATTCAGATGGTCGCACATTCTCATAAAAAAACAAACCGTCACTAGCATTCTTGGTACGCGCTTGTTCCACCATGCTGTCTTTGATTTGAACCACTACCTAATAGGGACAAAGCTCTAATATTGTACCTCTAAAGCTGTAAACAAGGAACACCAATTGCCGCAAGGTGCTAGATGCACAAACTAAATGATTGCTCAGTAACTTCTGGAAAATCGCTCAAACATATTTCCGCAGGCGGAAAAAAGCAATGATGACATCAAAACGATGTGGAAGATAGTAAGAGATGCGGTAACAGAAGCATGCTAAGAGGTCTTGGCGCATTGGAAAAAGGAAAGTAGTAACGGTTGGTATGATGAAGAATGCAAGGAAATTATTGAAAAATGAACTGACCGTATAGAGAATACATCCAGTATCAAGCTTGGGCCTAAGAAGGGCAATATAGACAAGCCACAAAAATGTGCCGAAGAAAGAAACGCCTAGCCATCAACATCAAGATCCAACACATAAACGAAAACATGACCCCATTAGAAGTTAGATTGGCATATGCTTCAACTAAATAACTAAGAGGTGGCTTTTATATACAAACAAGTCTTTGCAGAAGTGTAGAAGGAGCAATCATAGGCAGCCAAGTCAAAATTAAAAACAGTTGGCTGCAATATTTCCAAAGGCTATTCGCAGCACCCTTGACACTGACTGAAGCTACGGAAATTCTAAAAGCAAAGCAAGGGGTCCCAGTCTCATCAGCAACTAGAGACAAAGTACAGGCAATAGTGTGGAACGTCAGAAAAAATAAAGAATAGGTGGAATATCAGCAGTAATGCTTCAAGGTGGGTGTCACTAGCTGTGTAACTTTCTGCATCGACTAATATGCAGAATACGGTCGGAAAAGCAATTAATAGGGGACTAGTGAATAGTACAATATGTTCTGTCCACAAAAATGGGGACAAGTTAAGGTGGGGAAATTACAGAGGTTTCGCTCCAATGTGTATGTCTTATAAATTTCTCCCCAAAATCACAGAAAAAAATTAAAGCCATAGTATGAAGGTATTATAGGAGAGCATCAGGAAGACTTTCGAATTGGATGGCCTACAAGAGACCAAAGGCCTGAAAAGTTCTGGCAACATAACATGAGGGCGTACGAACCCCTTGCAAACTTCAAGCAGGTATACGATAGTTTCGACCGAAATGCGCTGTACAAAATAATGTTTGACCTTGGCGTCCCAACAAAACTAGTCCACATGTTCAAGGTCACAATGGTAAACACAGACCCTAGGTCAAGGTGAACGTTGAATTAACAAGGGGATTACTTCAGTTTGGTAAAACCTGACCGAAGGCGACTACAATTTTGATAGTCTGGATAACTTTTTATACCTTGGGCCAACCTGAACAGAAGAGGCACCGATAAGGAAATAAAGCCTTTTTCTCTGCACTTCCCATTCTCTGGTCCAGAGATCTGCACAGCAAAAGACTAATATGAAAGTGACGCTATTATATGGAAGTGAAAAATTACCTTGACGAGCAAATTGAAAAAGGCAGTTGAAATATTTGAACGCAAAGTGCCCAAAAAAGTCGACAGTCCAGGGAAACAAGGGACCGAGTGGAGACTGCATTACAACGTTAAGTTGTATGACCTTATTGACGATCCAGCTTTTTCTTCTTGCGAAAAATGACGTTTATTGGAACGAGCGGGCCATGCAGAACGAATGGATGAAAGCCATTTTCTCAAAAGAACATTTAAGTGTAAGGTATAAGGTCTACGTCCAGCAGGAAGACTGAGGACACGATGGGAAGAAACAATAGAAGCTGACTGAGGACCTTGTTGGGAGTGATCAATCGGTGGATAAAGTCTGCAAATCGTGATGATTGGAGGAGATTCATCCTGAAGGCCGAGACCCAGCTTGGGCGTCACTTGTGATGTTTCATTCCAACGATACCACAAAATACCGATTTCTCCTTCATAGAGCCAAATGGTAACATTTGGAGCCCCTTCCTGCATCCATTTAATACTTTACCTTACTCGTGCCAGACCGCCACTACAAACCCACCAATTTGGATGTAATCACGCTGTAGTCTCCTTCCTTTTGTTCATGCTTACGATTCTCAGATTGAAATAACTTTCTCTTTCCCTTGATTTACTAGCCCAAATTATATGGTTCCCCTTGAACTACACTTTATTTCGTTAATTATCCGTTTCTTCAATTTATTGCCCCCACTTGTCCGATCACTCGCAGCTCAACAACTTATTTCACTTACACAGTTCTGTGTGTACTGTTTTCACACTCACTTCTTTCTTTTGTTCTGCTCATTAACACCAAGAAAACTTAATGCACGTTTTTAGCGATAACAATTAACTTTCGACCGTATCGGCACTAGTGTGATCCAACTGGAAAGTATGGAGGGATAAAAACCGCTCATCAATTCCAACCTCTTATATATCTTGCGCTAATAAAGGCATTTCCGCTATCCAAAAGAGATAATGACCAGCCATCTATATTTCATCGTTTAAATTTCGAAAAAATCGTTATCGTAGTTTTCCAAACTGGTGCTTTTTGGGCTTTACAGAAACTCGAACCGGTATCCAAAACATCGCAACTGAATTTGATTGAGTCTCGATCAAATACTTGAACTATGTAGTTTATTGTCACATGCCAAAAAGTGGCGTTCGCCAATATATGTCTGCGCTTATAATTCTGCATTGTACTTGCGGAATAGTTTAAACGCTTATAACTAGTGTGTTAATGATGAACGTGGTGATTAGCGAGCAGTGCAAGGCCTCGACCCAGGACTAGTGAAATGCTTCAGAACATGATGCAGGAAACAATACATACCGATGAAGATAAGTAAACTAAATTATTATAGCCGATTGATGTCTGGTGTGTGTTGGCAGCAGCAAACGGGACTTTAATTGTAGTGAGCTAATAAATATGCCACTGGACTACCAAGGCAAGCAAGGCACAACGCGATGGCCTTTTGACACTTATACCTGATAATGATAGTGCTACCTCTATCCTTTTCGAGTACGGACAAACAGAAGTCTTAGTGTAAAACGGTGTTGCAGAGGGCAATGATAATTGAGGTCAGTACTCGTCACAATATCTCTCCACTCCAACGACGCGACTATTTTACTTCAATTTTTCAATTTACAACAATGAAATTAATGCTCAAGTTAAGTTCCAAGTATTAATTTAGAAGAAAATTTACTAAAGTGATTCGATCAAATAATTCCATCATATTGTTGAAACTACGTTGAGTAACGACCTGTAACAGGCCTTGAGAATCTTATGGTTAACACTGAGATCTATGAGGAATTGAGACTGTGAAAAAGTAGAAGCCACTTGTATTTTTTGACGCAATTGACAACCATACTAATATAATACCGCGGCGTTTGTTCAAACCGTAAAAAATAAGGAAAGGTTAAGGTATTCAATTATTTGCTAAGTAAGAATGTTAAAAAATTGTATTTCTGGATTTTATAAAAATGAATTTGACCCGAAGAAGAAGGTAAGTAATGAAGTGCTCAGACATGAGGGAGTTGAAGTGCTAAATTGCACAAACTCTATATAGTCCAAAGTCTAAGAAGACTGAGCAAAGCGTAAAATTGACAAATGTGAGTGGATTTGTGTGTTTAAGCACCAAAATAACGAGAGTCGGTAATGTCAGAGTAGAATTACGCTGAAGAGTACAGCTCACACATAACATATTTTATTCAGCTTTGATGATCTTAAAGACCAGCTGCATACACAGGAAAACAAATCTCAAAGTATTGAAATCTGTAATAAAACCTGCGCTATGCTATGAGTGTGAAACATGGACTCTAGCCCGCAAATCCGCAAACAAATTTAACGCCTTCAAAACATGGGCCCTGAGGCAAATAATAATCGATACAACCAGTAGCAGTATGAAATTTTTGATGAGCAGTAGGCGTCAATGATTGCAAAACTACGGAAGCTCCAATGGGCTGACCATACGAATTGTATGGATAAAAAATGAATAAAAAGGTTCTCATTGGGAAAACTGGAGAGCAGAGATCAGTAGGAAAACCGAGAAAATGCTAATCTGACTCTATTGACGAACACAGTCAATCGCGGCTCAGATTTTAAAATTGGAGGATGCGTTTAATAACCCGAGACAGTTGGAGGTGCTTGTAATAGGAAATAAAGTCCTGAGGGGGGATGTAGAGTTTAAATTTTTCAAGTATTAGCCGCGTGAGTGCATATTATGAACTACGTCTGAGATTTGTCACCGATTTTTAAGTTGAGTGGCAGGACAACGTTTTCTGGTGCCTTTTCGTTTCTCCTGACCGCGTTGTTTTTGATAGTGCAGCTTTAGGATATGATACAATAGGGATCTACCAAAGTCTTTTATTTGATAACCCACTCGACTATCCTGGAAGAAAAAAGAATTTTAAAGGGCCACATTCTTATGTAGAGAGCCTCTCTTAAAAATTTTTGAATTTTTACCACTATGAAACTTTCAGCATACCACAATCACCAAGATTGCCATAAAGCATGGAGATTCAAGCTTCTAGATTTCCTGAGAAAATATACTGTGGCAGATGGGCAGGGCGGACCAATGGATAGATAGACAGGTATCGATTTTAATAGGGCTCACAATTTGTTTTTATAAAATCTTAAAGATTAGTATTGTATAGAAAAAAGTTTTTTAAGGCAAATATCACTAGTTTACAGTCATTTTGCGACTGTAATGTTAGAGGCTGTTTCTTGCTATATTTGGGTTGCTAAAACCAAAAAACGCAGGATTTGGGTTTTTTTAAGGAAAAATAAGCATAATATTGAATATCCAGAGATTTCTTCAGCAACAAGGCTTGTTTCTCGTGGAGAAGGCTTACCAGCTCCAGCTTCCCCAGCAAATTGGGAAGAAAGACCATGCTGAGCTATTGGGTTCAAGACTACAACAGTGAAATTTACTGGCCTCAGGAACAAAAGTAACAATTTTTAGGACCCGTAACCAGGCGCTTTCATCGTTTTTCACCATGCAAGATTGGGCTTTGCGCATAGTCCGGACGAGTGGCGTTTATTCAAAGACTCCTCAAAAATAAGTTTGAAGGTGGTTTTCCTTCATAATGCCAACAAAAGGCCATCTACACCTCTTGCGCATGCAGTTAACATGAAAGAAACACACGAAAGTATGTCACAAATTCCAAATTCAATAAGCTATGATGCTTACAAGTGGCAAATATGTGGTGACCTAAAAGTAAATTTTTCCTAAACTTAGCGATACCAAGCTTAAAGAATGCATATTTATTGGACCTCAAATTCGAAAAATGGAGGATGAGCAATTCGATCACACATTAACTAATGTTGAATTGACTGCATGGAAGTCGATTAAAACAATTGTTTCTGAGGTTTTAGAAAAAAGTAACCTACGAAAAACTTGTGAAAGAATTACTCGAGCACTATTGCAAAACGGGCTGTCGCACGCCCCTTAAAATCCAATTCCTCCACTCACATTTAAACTTCTTTCCCGAAAATTTGGGTGCAGTCAGCGATGAGCAAAGGGAAAGATTCCACCAGGACATCCTAACAATGGAGTAATAATACCAATGTAAATGGGATCTGGCAATGCTGGGAGATTACTACTGTTGTCCTTATGAGGGAAAGCAATCAGCAATACGATATAAGCGAAAATCAGCATTTGGGAAAAAATTGTCTACAAAAGATTTAGTAAAAATGTATTTTGGATCCGTCGTAGTAAATAATAGCCCCATATTTTAAAATAACTTTTTTTACTTCAACTTACCGTATAAATTGTAGGAAAATTTCAGAAAAAAAAGTACCCTGCAACATAAAATCGGTACGTGATGGAAAAATTTTGAACTCAAATTCGTAATCAGGATACCTCGAATACCCCCACAGACCTCTTAGCACATCAGTCGCAAATTTTTCCTTCAGATTTGTTGAGTAGTGTAATTAGACGTTTATAATCATAGTAAGGTTTGCTTTTTTACACATAAAGCACCAATCATAAGTGCGGAAGCCGGGAAAGATTTTGTGTAGCAAAAAATTAATCTGTTTTCCTTTCAGCTAAGAATGCTCAATTTTTTGTGGGTGAAATGAACTTGTTAAAAGATAAAAATAACCTTTAGATTTAAAAATTTTTTTCGGCCGCATAAACCTACATCTATGCTGCACTCTGTGCAATCTGCTCTGCAAGATGTCGATAAAATGTTCTTAACGGACGACTCATTTTATGAAAAAAATACTACTAATGGAGAAAATGCTGTTGCCTCTTGCGTGCTGGCTGGTCTTTCTTCTTCTTCACATACGGAGGTTAAAACGCGCCAAAAACAAAAAGCTAAACAGCAGGAAAAAATTGCGAAATCTCCCCCTACAAAAGTCGTCAATACTGTTGTGCAGGCAAAAACTGCAAAATCGTCCCCCACAAAAGTCGTCGACGCTGTTGTCAACGATGGAAATATCAATGAATATATTGGCCGAACAGCACAGCCATCATCAACCTGTATTGACTGCATCTTCTGACGTTATTTTAGTGGATTCTGGACCTCATGATGTCCCAGCCACCTTGTTTCAAACTGGGTTAATTCGCGTGCTGGCTGGTCCTTCTTCACCTTCACATACGGGGGTTAAAACGCGCCAAAAACAAAAAGCTAATAGCAGGAAAAAATTGCAAAATCTCCCCCTACAAAAGTCGTCAATACGGTTGTGCAGGCAAAAACGTCGTCGACACTGTTGTCAACGATGGAATTATCTTTCTCACTTCCGACAATGCCTTCCTACATCATCGCTCAATGAATACATTGGCCGAACAGCACAGCCATCATCAACCTGTATTGACTGCATCTTCTGACGTTATTTTAGTGGATTCTGGACCTCAAGATGTCCCAGCCACCTTGTTTCAAACTGGATCAATTTGGCAGAGTTTAGCGAAATCGGAGGTACAGGTACAAGGTGCCGTTTGTGTTCCATCGATTGCAACACTTGATCAACCGCCAATGCCTCTAACCATATCACTATCATCGATTTCTGAGTCTCAGAGTTATCTTCTGCTGCTCGATATTATCGCTCCACCGACTCAAATTTTTATCTCGCGTTTGAACTATCATACAAAGCCAGAATTGATCAGGAGTTACATCGTGGCAAAGTTAGGATATGAACCTGCTTTGCTGATAGTCAAGAAGCTAACTCCAGAAAATCTCGACTCGCAAACGATTGCTTCATTCCGCATCACCACCAGTTCAGATATTAAAGCCCCGCTTAAATCTAATTTCTGGCCTCATTGTGGTTTTGTTAAGGAGTTTGTAAGTCAACCGCGGAAAAATTTTCGATCGGGTGTTCGTCGGATAGACAGAATATGAGTAATTCTATCAATTTATATTATCAAAATGTTCGCAGTCTAAGAACCAAGACCAATGAATTCCGACTTTCTTCTATTGTTTCTCTTGATGACATCGTGTGTTTATCGGAATCATGGCTGACCGAGGATATATTGGATTTTGAAGTTCTTCCTTCTCATTAAGTGTTTCGTAAAGATCGTAACCGTTAAACTCTGGCAAGTCTGACGGATGCGGTGTGTTGATAGGAATTCGTAGAGACTTTAATAGCTTCCGTATGCAATCTCAAGGCGTCACCTCCAGTAGAATGTATTGCTGTGTCTGTTACCTTGTCCTCAGCTACAACCTTACTGATTTTGTCTGTATATATTCCCTGTGGAAGTTCCGTTCTTGTTTATGAAACATTGTTTTCAGAAATTTCTTCATACATTTTTAGCAGCTTTCCCTCTTCATTGCTTTTAATTTGTGGGGACTTCAACTTACCTCATGTTGTTTGGAATAGCACATTTTCCGAAATTTTATCTTTTGACAATTAATCTGTTACCCTTTCCTTCTTCTTTTCTTTTTGTTCACTTTCACAATTAAATGATATCCCAAACGTTAACAGTAAAGCTCTGGATTTAGTTCTTTCTAATATACCGAAATCTTGTGTCTCCCTGCAGGCTGCCCTTACCACCTACGTAAAACCTGATCCTCATCATCCTCCGCTTCATTTGCTGATTGTTCTGGCTCGTGATCTTGTCCAAAAAAAGCTATCCCTTCTAGCTTTAATTTTCTACAAGCCAAATATTCTGATATGGAGTTCGAATTGATTCTGTTAATTGGTTTTCTTTTTTTCGAAACTTAAGTGTTGATGTAGCGCTTCAAAAGTTTTATATTTTTTTCTTGAATCCGTGATAACCAGTTATACACCGCTCTATGCCCGTAGAAGGTTGAAAGATGCAAGGACGCTGCCCGCAGGAAATATCACTTGACGGGTTCTGAGGTGCACCTACGTTGTTATAAAGGTCTAAGAACTGAAGCCAATAGTTTAATTAAAAGTGCTAAAAGCCATTATATTGATCACGTGGAGGGCTCTATAAGATCGAGTGCTAAAAAGCCTTTCTGGGCCTATATAAATTCGTTTAAAAAGTCCTGTGATATGCCCTACTTAATGAATTCTGAGGGTATCACGTCTTCTGATAATGGGGAAATTTGTGAACTCTTTGCGCAACATTTTTCTTCTTTTTATAGTAAGACAAGTGCTGCAGCATCTTCATTCATCGATGGTCCAACCATGAATTTGCCATTTGCATATGTGAACCCTGTTGAAGTTGAATGCCTATTACATGGTCTAGATGGCAGTATTGGTTGTGGCTCAGATAGAATTCCCAATATATTGGCTAAATCTTTGTCGTCTTCGCTGTGTGTTCATTTGTCTATCTTATTTAACCAAAGTCTCGCAGATGGTTGTTTTCCTGCAAACTGGAGAAGAGCTAATGTCTTTCTTATTTTCTAATCTGGAGATAAAGCAAGTGTATCCAATTACCGCCCCATTTCACTTCTTCCCTGTTTTAACAAAGTTCTGGAAAGAATTGTATACAAACAAGTTTATCCTTTGTTGCTTCCGTTTTTTGCCAATGAACAGCATGGGTTCATCAAAGGTAGATCAACTTTTACCAACCTTTTATCTTTAAAAAATAAGATTGCTGCTGAGTTTGATAAGGTGAACCAAGTAGACGTTATCTACACAGACTTCTCTAAGGCCTTTGATTCTGTTGATCATCTGATTCTTATCCATGAATCGAGTAATTTCGCCTTAGGCAGTTCTATTGTACAATGGTTCTGTTCTTATGTTGCTGATCGGAGTTGTGTTGTGACCATTTTATCCCTGTTCTGGAGTTCCACAAGGCTCCATTCTTGGTCCTCTGTTGTTTCTCGTATTTATCAATGATATTCCTTCCCTACTCAACTCCCGCGCACTCAGGTATGCCGATGATTTGGAAATATTCAGGGTGATCGAATCTGTCAATGATTGCATTATTCTGCAGAAAGACCTGGATATACTAGCTGGCTGGAGTGCAACTAATCGGCTGAAGTTAAATGTAAACAAATGTTTCAAGATGACTTACTCCCTTAAAAAGTCTTCTTTTGATTATAACTATGCGATTGCTAATGTTTCTTTGAGAGCTGTGGTGTCCCACAAGGACTTGGGAGTATTTTTTGATACCAAGCTTCATTTTGGACACCATATAACTCATCTAGTATCTAAAGCATCTCGTATGCCAGGTTTTATCCTCAGATTCACAAAAGATTTTAAAGATATTTCATCGTATGTTTGTTTATTCTTTCCTCTTGTTCAAAGCATATTAGAGTATTGTTCACAAATATGGAGTCCGCATCAATGTTACCTAAGAGATACTATTGAAGCTGTGCAACGTAGGTTTACTCGGTTCCTTTTTTTTAAATTCCGTATCCCGTATTGCGCTTATAGTGATCGCCTGTCTTTTCTGCGCATTCCTTCATTTGTCTCTCGCAGAGTTTTTCTCGATGAATGCCTTCTTTTCAAGCTTTATCACAATTTGCTTCCTATAGGCCTTGGCATTGAAATTCCCTCCTTCAATACCGGACGTCCAACTAGATCCTCGGTAGTCTTCAATGTTCCCTTTGCTCGCACTGATATTTTATTTTTTTCGCCTGCTGTACGACTCCCACGTAATCATAACGCGCTTGGTCTTGGTTTAATACCGCTGTCTTTTGCTAAATTCAAAAAAAAACTTAAGGAATCGGTTCTTCTGTTTAACTTCGAAGAATAATTTTTCTATTTCTAATTAATTTATTATATTTTGTACGTAGTTTTCTTTCTCATTTAATTTTTTATTATCCTTTTTGGATATATTGATTGTATGTATAAGCTTTGTTTAATTTTTTTGTTTGTCTATAATGTAACTGGATTATATCTGTTTTATAGATTAAATAAATAAAAAAAAAAACACTTTAATAAAAAATTAATAAAACTTTATCATATTCCTCTGCTAAACAAGAGAAGTAATAAAACTTGCTGAACGTGTTGCATTGAAATAAAAAGATGACACTTTCCTTATTGCACACATTCACATAATTCTTCCTTATTAAATAACGTAGACAAGGCCAAGCCACAGATGCTAAAGTGGCAATATGTGACAAGCCAAGTGTAATTTGGTATGCTTAAGACTAATCCTTTATACTTAACTTTACGGAACTTTATTCTTTCTAAATTTATTCTGTTCTGCTATATGAAGTAACATTTTATATACAGTGAAACGTACAAGAATGCTTTCCTGCATGCGATTCGTTGCAGATGCGTAGGAGGAAAAGGATTCGTTGGTGCCATCTTAAACCATGCTTTGCCATCTGATGCTACGACATTACCTTATCTTCCTAAGATTGTAGAAGCATTTACAGTTAGCAGTAGTGCCATATTATTGTTGCCTTATGAGAAAAAAGGATGATGAAAAGGATGTGAACGTTAAAACTGAAGAAATTGTTTGTGAGGAAACATTTTGGTTCGTAAGCAAGGCTAAGTTTAGTAGTAGTAAGTGAAGTAAGTGAAGATGATTATTTAATATAAGATAGTAAAATAGTTTAAGCAGGAAGCACTACGCAAATGCTTTCTTAAAATATAAATCATGATGGTCAATGCTTTTTAACTAATGTTATTGAAAAATAAACTGTTCCGGTGGAGTCATGATCAATTTCAAAAATTAACATTTGGACCAAAAATTCAATATAATTCAACAATTGTTAAAAAGTTTAATGACTTCTCATTCACTCATAGAATGTACAAATAAAGTCTCGTATAGTATATTTAACCACTTTAAAAGTCCTTTCATTTAGTCGAATTTGTTTTGAACTCTTTTCATATTCTGCATTCGCGCAAAGATAGCAAAATCTACTTGCATTAGGGAGGATTCTTGCAGATCCAAGCTGTGTGCTCGTTAGGGCTAATTAGATAATAATAATTATAATAAAGCTTAATTGGCATAGCATCTGGACGTAAAATAGAGTAATGAAGTATGTTGAGTTGTGGGTGTAATATTCGTCATCAAGCAGAATACTCGTTAGGTTTTATTGTAATTGCCATGAAGACGCTTTGTTTGGCTGACGTTGGTACAATGAAGCGAATTGAGTTAAAGTGTTAATTGTATTCTGAAATAAATTTGATTTATCATATTGTTTGTGGTGCCTTTTGCCTGGAGAGGATAAATGAACTTTTTGCATTATAAAATGCTATGATAAGTATTTTGGCGAGATCATTAACTTACCGATTGATACCAAATGGACATCAACCAGTAAGCGAAATTCAATTCAAAGCCCAATTCGTCCTTTCAGCTCCATTACTCAGTCCGTATTGATTAGATTTGCTTAACTTACTGAGTTCTAAACTAATTTTTTTTTAAGTTCGTCTTATAGCTCTTATTGCATTATTTGACAAAGGCTGAGTATACGAAAAAAAGCAAGAGATATTAGGTAGAAAAACTGATTTTTCGCAATCTACTGCTTAGAGAACAATAAGATTCAATTCAAATGTTTTTTCTAAATTGTAATGAAAGATGTACAATTTTTTTAATTAATAGATTTTCGTTTCGGTTTTCTTATTTGTACAAAAATTTTGAAAGAATTAAAGATCAGAAAAAAATCCGATGATTTCACTACCAAAAAACTTCATGACACAACAGAATACTCTATTCTACATTATAAATTTCCGTAATAAATAAGTTATGGTCGAATTTTTCATAATCGACCAAACTCTGAGGAGTTCAAACATATTTCTTTAAAAGCTGCAATGGATTCTATTCGTGGTTCATATGGCCGAGGAATGTGCACTTCAAAATGTATATATTTGTTGGAAAAGTCGGGGACGATATTGGCAAAATTGATCAACCACACGGCTACTTCACTTTCTTTGCTTTTCTAGTTTTCGTTTAAGACAATTTCCTGTATGCGATCACGAAATCTTAACAACTTTAAGGTGCCTGGGTTTTTTTTTAAGATTCCGCCCCGTGGTGGCACCTGGGACCATTAGTTTATCGCAACTACTGGCCACAGTTGGAAACTGTGAAGCGTCTCGGGCACAGCATAGACTGTAATCGAAGTCCCCTCTAACTTCAATCTCCTTCCTGATGATCGTTTTATTAGATACGGTGTTACATATGACCATAGTATACTCACCTAGTATCCACACTCAATCTACCTCCAGGAAAATCTGAGCACAATTCGAAGAGTGCACCATAAATCCTCGACAGCAGATAGGTGGTAAACGCTGATGCTCGCTGATGATTCGATGAGAGGTTTCAGGATTACCAGATCTCAAAAAAGTAATGATTTTGCAGAAATACAAAATCGTTCTATGCATTATTTAGTTTTCTATTAGGATCTGGCAGCACTCCCATGTTCTGAAATGAGTATAAGAACACGTGCGTCGGAAATATTATTTGCTTTTTGTTTTGTTTTATTGAATGCAACAGGCCGCGGCTCAGCTGACGTACCCCGGAACAGCTGACTGGCCCCTGGGAAAATTCAGAAAGTGTGCAACACAGGGTAAATAGAAGGTGTGGGTACTATGTGAATGTACTATGCATGTGACGAAGATGAATAAACAAACACGGGATTTTGACCCAAGTATTGGCAAGAGAAATGTTTTCGACTATTAACGAGATTCGGGGAGTGGCCAAATTTCCTTAGAGCCTAGATGGTTATATTGTATAAAACGTAAACTGGCATCAGTACATCAGGTAACCATGACTACATGAAATATAGTATAAACGTGGTATAAACTAGATTAGATTATTTATTTACCAAACAAGGTCAACAATTTATTTCACAATTAATTTTATAATCCACATACCTATATATATGTGGCGCCAGCGTTAGCATTGCAACAATGTCCAATGCTTCACGTTAGCGTGCAACTTTGTCTGCAGTGCAACACTTGCATTGCAATTTTGTCCGATATTTCAACCAACGCAGCAATTGCCTCAAGCAAACATGTCATATCAATTTACACGACCAGAGCTCCACTCAGCATGTCTGAGGGTGGCATCTGTGCATGGTCAGCAGTTCTAACGCAAGTGGAACATTCTCGCGTCGAAGAGGAGATAAGAACACTTCATTGCAAACCTCACGAGAGTTAGCAACTGATGAGAATTCAGTAATATAAGATTTATCATAAGCCATAGTGTCATTGTAAACAGTGGAAATTTAGAAAATAAATATTTTTTCAGCGTCTTGACCACCGCGTTTCGAATTTGAGGACCATAACTGGGAATCCTGCCTCACACAAGTGGAACATAGCACCCGGCGTTACATAACGAACATTCTCACGTGTGTAGTGCTCCTTTTCCCACGTCACCGTGAATGGGAAACCAGCCGGTGAAAGTGGTGAAGGGTGAAGTGACAAACACCTTAGTGGTAAATTCGGCGCTCGCAGTGCAAAGTGACTGTCTCGAGGTAACACTATTGTGCGCGCTCGTGGTAAATATCGCGTCCCTAGCGTACATATTGTATGCGGACCACGGCGCTCGACCATAATAATTGAAATGCCAAACGAAGACAAAAACGACATCTCGGCAGCCGCACACAATAGGGCGGACCCTGACGCCGGAGAAATAAGCAGTGTGAAGAACGCCACCTTCCAAATTCCGCCATTCTGAGAGGAAGACGTCAAGCTGTGGTTCAAGCAGATCGAGGCTTACTTTGAAGTAAGTTGCATTACAGGAGGCACAACGCGTTTCCAACTGATCTTCACCAGCCTAGACATAAGAGTTGTAAAGCAGGTGCGTAGTGCGGTGTCCAAGCCACCAGTGGAGGGAAAGTATGACAACCCCAAGCGCGAAATTATTAAAGCCTTTGCGGAGTCCGCCCAGCAGCGTATCCAGAAACTGTTGTCGGAGCTTGAATGGGGTGATCAGCACCCCAGTACAGCTGCTGAACCAAATACAAACCCTCGCCGCTGACAGCACCTCAAACGAGACGCTATTACAGATGTGGCTAAATAGACTGGACACCAAGTTGTGCAGCATTCTGTCAGCAAACGACGCCTCACTGCAGAATCTGGCAACGATTGCCGATAGGGTCCACGAAGTAACTAAAGGATCCAAACCATACACCATCGGATCGATCTCATATCACAACTCTGCGGAAGCCACTCTGCCAACAACGAGAATCTTATCAGAGCTCTCCAAGCTGACGCCAGAGGTTGTGAGGCTGGCACGCCAAATCAACGAAGAAGCATAGCACGAAGGGCCGAGTGCACGTGCTCATGTGCCGGTAAGCCAGGGAAATCACGAGTACCATCCCAATCACGCCCACAGTCTCCTAAACCTCCAACCGAGGCTTGCTGGTATCACACCCATTATGGATCAGATGCCACGAAATGCCAACCTCCATGCAAGTTTGGCGGGCAGAAAAAAACTAAAATCATCTTCTTCGCGAAAACTGGCTGGCGCACGCTCAGTGCATCGGTTATACATTCACGGCAACAATGGCACTGGCGCGCTTTTGATCGACAGCGACGCAGACGTATCCGTGATCCCACCTACCATCCGAGACCGAAGTAACCCAGAATCCGGCACCCGTTTGCTAGCTACTAACGGTTCTATTATTCGCACCTACGGGAAGAGGAAGTTGACTTTAAATCTCAGGCTTCCGAAGCCTGTTACTTGGTTTTTCATCATAGCGGACGTGAGCTCCCCAAACATCGGGGCTGATCTGTTGAGCATCATGGACTACTTGTGGATATCAGAGGACGAAAGCTCATCGAGCAACAGATTGCGACTGCAGCTGAGGTGAAGGCCACACCCAGGAACCAACCAGTGGTACAATCATCGACATCCGCAACAATCGCAAGTGAATACGCTGCAATCCTGGCAGGGTATTACAAAATCACATCAACAGCACCTCGTCGCAACGTTAAGTGCATGACGACGCATTAAATTGTGACGAAAGGCCCTCCTGTCAACGCAAAGGCACGCCGACTTCCTCCCGACAAACTCGCCGCTGCGAAAACCGAATCCGACAATATGATGCAACTGGGAATCTGTCGACCATCCAAGAGTGCATGGAGCAGTCCTCTACATATGGTACGTAAAGCCAACGGACACTGGCGGCCATGCAGAGACTACCAAGCTCTCAACGCATGCATCGTCCCGGATCGATATCCAATCGGGTTCCTTCAAGACTGCACTACTACTTTACACCGGATGAAGGTCTTTACTGTCATCGATCTACCAAAGGCGTTTCACCAGATTCCAGTCGAGCAGAGTAATGTCCTGAAGATGGCGATTATCACACCGCTTGGATTATTTAAGTTCGTTTGCATGACCTTTGGCCTATGCAACGCGGGCCAGACCTTCTAACGCTTCATGCATGAGGTGGTAAGGGGACTCAATAATGTATTCGTCTACATAGATGACATATTGGTGTTTTCACTGGGCCCAAAGACACACCAACAGCATGTATCAGAGGTATTGAGCCGTCTATGCCAATACGGACTTGCCATGAAGAAAGACAAGTGCCAATTTGGGCTGGACGAGGTTCGACTTTTGGGGCATGGGGCATGCCTGAGAAGATGCAGGGCATATCCGTGGTTTCGAAGCCCAGGACAGCACTGCAGTTAAAGTCATTCCTAGGAATGATTAACTTCTACAGACGGTTTCTGCCGCATGCTGCTCAAAACCAACGCCTGCTCCAATAACTGATAGAATGAAACAAAAAGTGCGATAAAACGGAGCTTAAGTGGACCAACGAGGCATCGGCAGCATTCGAGAGGTGCAAGTCGGAATTAACCAAGGTGCCGTCACTTGCGCATCCTGATCCAGAAGCTACATAGCTCCTAACTGTGGACGCATCGGATGATCGACTCGGAGCTGTCCTGCACCAGACAACGAGCACTGGAACAGAGTCTGTGGAATTTTTTTTCACGCAAGCTGAACGACACCCAGTGACAGTACCTATGACCGGGAGTTGCTAGCCATTCACGAAGCCATCAAGCACATCCGGTACATATTGGAAGGAAGAGTCTTTACGGTCTTCTCCGACCACAAGCCATTACAGTTTGCGTTCCAGCATCGACTGGAGAAGGCATCACAGAGGGAACAATGTCAGCTGGATTCTATCTCCCTATTTACAGTTGACATCCGCCACATTCTGGGCCGGAATAACTCCATTGCAGATTACTCGTCTCGGGTAAGTACAATTTTCAAGACCAACCTCCTTTCTCTCGCTTCAGCTCAACAAACCGATACAGTGCTCAAAGCTTTGTTAGAGGACCGAACGAATAAACTCGAGTGGAAGAAGCAGGAGCTTGCTGATTCCGCCACGCCACTGCATTGCATAGTCACTGACAACAATGTTCGACCCTACGCACCGCAGCAGCTTAGGTAAAAAATCATGCAAATGATGCATGGCCTAGCCCACCCGGGCATACGAGCAACTAGACGACTCATCACCGACAGCTTCTTCTGGCCGGTCATGAACAAGCAAATCAATAGCTTCGTACGAGGCTGCATGGCCTACCAGCGCAACAATGTCGGACGTCACGTCAAGTCACCACTCCAACGTTAGGCCCTACTGGAGGTTCGAGCATATCAACATCGACCTCATCGGACCACTATCTACTATCACGATGGTTACCGTTATTGCCTAACCATCATTGACAGGTTCACACGTTGGCCCGAAGCCGTTCCGCTTCAGAATATCACCACAAAAACAGTCGCCAAGGCACTTATCAATGCATGAATAAGCCGCTTTGGAGTGCCGGCAAGAATAACTACCGACCTGGGACGCCAGTTCGAGAGCCAAATCTTCGACGAGCTGACCCGTGTTCTGGGAATCAACCCCCTGTGGATTATCCGGTGCCATCCTCCTTCCAACGGAATCATTGAGAGATGGCATTGCACAGTCGAAGCCGCCATCTGCTGCTACGACATAGCCGAATGGACGAAGGTGCTTCCTCTTGTGCTCCTAGGACTACTCGCCGCATTGAAGGTAGATATTAACGCTACACCAGCAGACATGGTCTATGGCACCAGCCTGCGGCTTTGAGGGAAATTCTTCACCACATCTCCGCCAAACATCAACGAAACGGACTTCTTGCGTAATCTCAGGTTACGCATGACAAAACTGCAACCTCGAGACATCTCACACCACACTATCACCCCAACGTTCGTACACCGAGCATTAGGCAGCAGCTTACACGTCTTTATATGGAACGACAAAATGAAATCATCGCCCACACCACCATACGACGATCCATACCCGGTTCTAAGCAGGAAAGACAAGTATTTCCGCATCAACATTAATGGATATTCTGCCTCGATTTCAATCGACAGGTTCAAACCCGCATTCCTCACGTCAGGATCTACTTCGAAGGCGAGGCCCCTCACTAGTGAACCAACAACAACCACGCGCAGTAGGCGTAAGATCTGGCCACCCGTACGCTTCGAATGAAAGTATCGTGGCCAAGCCACTGCGGAGCGAGTAATATGGCGGCAGCGTTAGCATTGCAACAGTGTCCGATGCTTCACGTTAGCGTGCAACTTTGTCGGCAGTGCAAAACTTGCATTGCAACATTGTCCGATATTTCAACCAACGCAGCAATTGCCTCAAGCAGACATGCCATATCAATTTTTACGACCAGAGCTCCACTCAGCATGTCTGGTGGTCGTACCTGTGCATGGTCAGCAGTTCTAACGCAAGTGGAACGTTTTGTTGGAAGTTGTTATCACGTCAGCGAGAAGATAAGAACACTTCATCCTGAGCCATAGGAGAATTATCAACTGACGAGCATTTAGTGATATTACATTTATCGTAAGCCATAGTGTTATTGCAAACAGTGGAAATTCAGAAAATAAATAGTTTTTTAAGCATCTTGACCACCGTGTATCGAATTTGAGGACCATATATATATCACAATTTTCACACATATTTGGTAAGGTAGATATTTATTCACTATTACAATACTACGATTAAGGATTGAGGGAATTGGATATAAATTGGGACCTAGAGATAGTTGGGGAGTAGAGATGGCTCAGGCTGTTAAAAATGTTGACACACCTATTTACTGGCTCATTACCACCATAGGCAGGAAGATGATTAATTTCTACCAGGAAACGTGAATGTCGCGTAAATCTCATGGGCTCATTCAATATTATTTTGTTGATTAAATATTGGACTTTAAGGGCTCTTCTAAGGACATCAAATGTTCCCGTAGAACCATATTGTGCTCTAGCAATTAGGTTCTACGGGAGGCAAGTGATGCCATATTAAGTAAAGACAGCCGATTATCATATGATGGCAACTTGTGAAAATTTTTGGATCATAGAGTGATCTCAAAGCAAACAGTAAAAAATATTTCTGAACTGATTTTCTGAGTGAACGTCAAAGACCGGATTCCAAACGATAACAAGCGTATTCGAGAATAGAGCGCACTAATGATGTGTGTAGCGTTTTTATTACCAACAAGTTTTTAAATTCTTTTGCCCGTCATTTGATGAAACCTAGAATTTTATTGGCTATGCAGAGAACCTCATCGTTGCGCAAATGAAAGCGCAGTTTCTTATCCAAGTGGACCCCAAGATCTACTACACTGTCCACCTTTGAAAGCTTTGCATTATTGAGGTGATAATTACACAATAAAACTGTACTTTTCTGCGAAAAACTTATTACATGACATTTTTCAAAATTTAGACATAGGTGATTTTTGTTGGACCACTCTAACAGAGTATTTATTTTGTCTTGTAGGCAAAATAAATCATTTTGAGATGCTACCACAGGATATAATTTGAGATCATCCGCGTGAAATAAGTGCGATAGATCGGATAAAATTTCAGAAATGTCCAATATAAAAATGTTGAAGAGAGGAGGTCCGAGGTGACTGCATTGAGGCACACCGGAATACACATTAATTATATGGGATACACATCCCTGAAATTTAATGGTTTGGGTTCGATTTTTAAGATATGAGTCCAACAAATGAAGCAAAGAGCCAGTGATTCTAAATTTACGCAATTTATGAGACAAAATTGCATGATTTACACGATCGAAGGCTTTACTAAACTCAATATAAATCACATCAACTTGGTATCCCTTTTTCATTGCACAAGGAATGGTAGAGACCGTAACTGTTAAGTTGGTGATTGTGGATCGATTTTTTTCTGAAGCCATGCTGTTGGTCATTGAGATATTGTTCTATGATGGGAGATATTTTGGAACAGACAATATTTTCAAATAATTTTGGGGCAATGGATAGTATAGTTATCCCATAATTTAGAACAACCGTTCAAATGAAGTCTTATGTCAAAATAAAACGGCAGCAGATGATAAATTTATCTGATTTCTACCTATATTTTTAAAATATTTGCATACAAAGTGGTTTGACCAGTACCAATAATTGATAAAATTTCGTCAAAATGAATAAATATTGTTCAAAATCGATTTTATTTGTTTGACGCAAGAAAATTTCATTTATGCTGGGAATTGTATGTATGTATGTAGGTACTTGGTTTATACCAGGTTTCAGAACATAGTATACTAAGTTTTGTCTATTATACTAGTTTCATTTACTGCATATCTGTCTAGACTCTTAGTAGCCAGAGGCCGCCCAACGTTAATTCAGGTGCTGATATCTGCAGGCTGCGTAAGTGGGATACTACTGCTAGCATAACTAGGCAAGTGGAAAGATCAGAATGCTCTAGCGGGTATACTTCATGCTCCAAACGAAAATGTAAGAGGACAGTGAAGCTCTAAACGGAGTCGTTAATTGATGTAGCAGGTGCTGCAGCACCTTTAGGTAAAATTGGTGTCAACGCAATGAAAGGAGGAAGAAGAACAACTATTTAGATCTCCTGAGAAGTATGAAAATACCAGGTGTTTGACCACAGGATTTCAAACTTCATGCGAAAATTGAAGAGCACTAGCGAAAGACAGCTAGAATTCACAGATGAGCAAACACATTTGCACGAAAAAGTTAAAATTTGCACTGACAGCTATAGAAAAAGCCTTGGAAAACCATCTTCTAGTGCTTTTGTGGATTACAGCAAACTTTGTGGAAAAATGATGGCAGACAAGTGAAAAGATATGTACTGCAAGGAATAATTATATACTTGAAGGCCAACCCGATGAAAGTATTGATGAAGTGGGATGATTTGCAGGCATCAGAATGCTCATTTACAAAGACCAATTTTCACTTCTTCTTCTTCTTCGTAGCACTATGGTCCCTGTCGGGCCTTCGCTTCCTGCAACAACCGCCTTCAACTGTCTCGGTCCATTGACCGCGTCCTCCAATTTCGCAATCCGAGCAGCGATGAACTGTCTTCGTCGATCGAGTCAGGCTAGCGTTTCCTTGGTTTTCCCACTGGTCTCCCGCTTTCAGTTCTCCCAACGAATACATTTTTGGGCATCCGTTGTTCATCCATACGATTCATGTGTCCAGCCCATTGCATTTTCCGTAGTCTTACAATCATTGAGACCTCCGGTTCGCCAAAAATTTTATAAAGTTCATGGTTGTATTGAATTTGCCATTGGTCCCCATCTAGCTTCGCTCCAATCATTTGCCTCAGGACTCGTTACTCAAAGGCATTCAATATATATTTGCGGATGCTTGGGTTAGGGTCCATGTTTCACATCCACAGCATAACACAGATCTTATCACAATTTTGCACACTTAGAGCTGCGTTTTCTTTTTGATGCAGCTGGTCTTTAAGATCGCTCAGACTGAAAAAAATATTTTATTTGCAAGCTGTATTCTTCAGCATATTTCGTCTCTTTCATTACCTGTCTTTGTTATTTTGGCACCTAAATACACAAATTTGCCGACATTTTCGATACTGTATTCGCCAAACATTATATTTTGTGTATTTGAGGTATTTTTCCTTGACTGCGTCATGGGCTTCGTTTTATTTTCATTGATTTGTAGCCATACTAGTTTTACTTCGCTGTCGCGTTTCAGGAAAAATTCTTTGGCAGTTGTTAATGACCAAGACAAAATGTCATCCGCATAGGCCACTACTTCGCTCGACTTATGTAGTAATGCACTTCGTGTATCGTAGGATAGCTTTCTTATGACGTACACTAGAGCCAAATGGAATAGCATGGGACCAGTCTGTCTACCTGCTTTAGTCTGATATTTGTATGAAAGGCATTAGTGAGTTGCTTATTGGTGCGAACTTGGGAAGCCGTTGACGTCATTGTCATTTTGATAAAACAGACTTATTTGGCTGGGATGCCAAAGCAAAGCATTATATGGTACAGTGCGTTACGATCAATACTCTTGAGTGCTTGTTTAAAGTCAACGTATATTTGGTGAACGTCTATGTTGAAATCCCAGCACTTTTCAAGTACCTGCTCAACTGTGAACAATTGGTCTGTTTTCCAGCAACCTGATCTGAAGCCACCTTTATTATTTTTAGGGTTTTTTACTAAAATACAAAACCCTATTGCAATCACGACCTGTGTCCGTCTGTCCGTCCGTCCGTCCGTCCGTCTGTATGTCACAGCACTTTTATTCCGAAACTATGAAGGCTACAGCCATGAAACTTTGTGGAAAGGTCAGAAGTGGTGATTTCTTGAAAGCTCAAGGGTAAAAAAATTTTTCAAAGGGGCTTAAGGGGGGTCTCCCCATATAGGGAGTTGACCCCTCAAAAAAAAAAATTTCACCATTGGTAGTGGAGTAGGGTGTCATTGGAAAGGTCTTAATGAGATCTTTTCAAAACAGGTCTTAAAAATGCCTTATGAGTACCGAGGGGGGAAGGGGAAATGTACGAACTTTTCACGTACCCCCCCTCGCGATTGGACACCTTGCATCCGAAAAATCTGAAAAAAATCAAGAATGTAGGCCTTAATGAGTACAACAACAACAAATACATGAGACGACAAAATTCACTCAACTTTGTTAGTCATAGTATGATTTATCGATTTTATGTTTTCTTGAATAAAATCTAAATGATACCATTAAATTCAATAAAATTTAGCGAACAGATGACTATTTATAAGATTGATCTACCCTGAAAGTTTCATATCGAGCGAAAAGTTTTAACAGTTTCACAAAGATCGAATAGTATTCAACGAAGTTATAGCGATTTGAATTTTCTTGTATTACTATGGAACAATGTGCGCTGCATTACTATGGAAACATATGGCTATGGAGCCATATGCGCTTTTTACCGACTTAGACACTACGGCTTTGCTAGGATTTGCATGAAAATTTCAGGAATGATAAGTATCATGAAGATGAGTACACAATTGAAACAAGTCGAAGAGGCAGGAGAGAGCTCCTAGCAAAAGGGCTTTGTAGCCATTCTAGGATTCGAAAAAATAGGCCATGAATCGATGCTTACGGTACAGAGGAGTGGCCCCTGAAAAAAATTTCATGAAAGGGAGCCGATATGAGTATCAACTGAAAGTTCTCTATGAGAGCTTTTCAAAACAGTTCTTAAACTGACAGTTTTTGCTTCAGTGGGGTCACGGGGGGGAATACATGAAAAATGCGTTTCCTTCCTCGTGAATGGACACCCGTGATCTAAAAAAATCTGAAAAAATTATCAAGCGTTGGTGGGGCCAATAAAACCTCTTCGCAGACATTTATAGAGTCCGATGTTCTGGAAACGTGTGGAGGATTAAAGAGGTTCTTAAAATATGATGCACCCTGTCCTTGATTTTGGTTTCATTAGCAGCGATATTACCGATGTCATCACGACAGAGCGTGGTTTTGGGCTGATAGCCACGCTACAGGCTTCTCACTACTTTGTATGCTTGTCTTGTGTTATTTCTTGCTAGACTTACATCTATAGTTTTCAATTGATCGTTATAATATTTTCTTTTCTTCATTCTAATTATCTTCTTCACTACTCTTCTGAGTTTTTCATAGCATTCTCTTTCCATCCTGGTTTTGCTACCTACGTATTCTTTGTACACCTGATTCTTTTTATCTAACGCATCCTGGCACTCATTATCGTAACCAATCATGTCTTTTGCGCCGGGCTTGATGCCCGATCGCCTGTTCGGCCACGGTCTTAAAAGCCGCTTTCACTTCCATTCAGTGCTCGTTGCTTCTCTTTAACGATGCTCGTTCCTTTTCTTTGACGATGCATCTGATAAGATAGAAGCCAGCTGGTTTTCGAGGATCCCCGTGAAATTTTTGGCCACAGACGCCGTTTGGAGCCTTTAGATTTCAAATTTCTTTAGCACTAAGCTGATGTTAAAGAACAAAAGGACCGCTTGATAGTGTTTGGGAAGGCACCAAGATTAATTGATTTTTTTATTTATGTTGCCATTAACAGAGCTACCTCTAATACAAATGGTGAAGTATATACTAAGAAACACACAAAATTAACAAATTAGTAAACTAATAAGTTTTTGTTTAAGTAAATAAAGAGAACGAGGAAAAAGACCAATTTGTAGACGATCATGATTGCGAGGTAGCCTTTGCAGTGGAGAATGGAAGTACGGGTTAATCCGAGCAAAGGGTACAAGAAAGATACTAGCATTTCTACCCGAGCGCAGATTTAGCCTATAATAAATTCGAGAATCAAGATTTGTATCCGTAAGGCGGTTACATATTTTAAAAAGAAGACATTCATCAAGTATCAATCTGCGAATTTCAAGAGAAGGAATCTGAAGGAAGGACAGGCGATTTTCGTAGGTCGCATAAGGGATTTTGAATTTGAAAAATAGAAAACGGGTGAACTTCCTCTGGACAGATTCAAGGAGAACAATCAGATAATCATTGTGAGGTGACCAAATTTGAGAACAGTATTCAAGAAGGGAACGTACAATACAGATAAATAGTTTGATAGCAGACTTAGGGTTAGAAAAAAGAGAAGTCTGCCTAAGAACAAAACCCGAAACACGGGAAGCTCTAGTGACTAAGTTTATAATGTGAAGGTTAAATTTGAGCTTTGGGTCGAAGATAACCCCAAAGTCTTTCATCTGATCCACTACTGTTAGAGGAGTTTGATTCAGTAAATAGGAATGGGATATTGATGAACTTTTCAACGAAAACGACATTTTGTGACATTTTGGTACATTTAAATTCAAAAGGTTAGCCTTACACCAAGAAGACAGAGATAACAGATCGTTTTGGAGAATATGACAGTCAGCAGGCGAGTTGATTACTCTGTAGATCTTCAAATCATCCGCAAATAAGAGACAGGAAGAGTTAAACACTGATGGGAGATCATTGATAAACATGGTGAAAAGGAACGGACCTAAGATGGAACCTTGTGGAACTCCAGAGCAGGGATGAAATGACTTAGGAACCGAGTCATCAATGACAACTTGGCATGTTCTAGAAGCTAGGTATGAAGTTAACCATGACAAAACGGAGCCACTCACACCATAATGCTGCAATTTGCAAATAAGAATGTCATGGTTGACAGTGTCAAATGCCTTAGAGAAATCAGTGTAGATAGTATACACTTGAAGACTGTCATTTAAGGCTACCGCCACAGTGTCCGTAAGTTCCAAGAGATTGCTGCTCAGGAGCTATTTGGGAACAAAGAGAAGAATAGAGCTCTAGGTGGACAATTCGTTCTAAAATTTTAGAAAAGGATGAAAGTTTTGAGATAGGGCGGTAATTCTCCACCATGGTCGGGTCACCACTTTTGTGTATTGGAGTAACATTAGCAATCTTCCAGCAATCTGGCATGTGACCTGTTGTCAAACTTAGATTGAAAAGCAATGAAAGTGGAAAGCTAATGGTAGATGCTAATGCTTTAATAAAGAAATTGGGAATGCCATCCGGCCCAGGTCCAACGTTAGGATCAATAGAGTTGATAATAAGTTCAACTTGAAGAGGATTCGTGACTATCGAGGTGATAATAGGCGAAGGCAATACGGAAAAAGAGGAAGGTATAGAAGTCTTGTTTTATGAAGAAAATGTAGAGGAGAAAAACGTGGAGAATAAGTTAGAAATTTCAGAAGGGGAAGAAGCAGTCTTGCTATTCCACTGAAAAAAATTTGGGAATGCACTTGAAGATCTTTGAGCTTTAACAAAAGACCAAAAGGGCTTAGTTTGGTCGGAATGAAGAGACTTTTCGATATTGTCATAATATACTCTTTTGGCTCTCAGAACCTCAATATTGGCAACAGATGGTAGACGTCTCTACTGATGACTGGGCAGTATTGAAAGTCGACAAACTAGTGATAAATTGTCGTATCGTCGAGCTCATCTGAAAGATAAATAAACAGGTGAAAGGCATCCTCTACCCTCTTTTTGGTAAAATGTGCTCCGCTTGTCAGTCCATCCATTAACATCTTAAAAGCGACGTGAGAAGCATGGAAATAAGAATACCTGGGTGAAAAATAATTTGATTACTATCCAGGGGTCTTGGGTGCAACCGAATTTTTATCCATGGGTGTAGAGTCAGGGGACGACCAGAGCAATGATCTAATAGCTTTGGAGGTCACCACCGTCACATACACGAGGCAGAGCACACCACTACACAATGAAAGTGAAAAGAATGAAGGTGATAGCTGGGCAGCATGAGCTACAGGTCATGAAATATTGCATAATCGATGACTCATCACATACTTTCCGTAAATAAGTTATAGCTCTTCTAATTTCAGTCCGTTCCATGATAGAAATAAGTTAGGTATACAGACCTACGGTCATGTCAGAAGGGTTATGTACCCAACGTATGAAATGCAATCACCAGCAACGAATAAAGGCAAGAAACCTGTCAAACAAATGTGCACGTTTATAAGAAAATCCATTGCTCCTGCACTTTCAACGGTCGTCACATTGTTGCAAACTAATTAAAAATTACCCAAATCATGAATTCCCTAAGAAAAATTATACTATTGGTCTTATTCGAAAATTTCAAGGAGATCAAATCAAAACACTGCAGTGCCTGATTCAATGAAAAGTCCGTAAAATATCAAAATTATGTGTTATTGTTGTTGTCTTTGGAGAAATTTCAATTGGCTATAACTTCCGCGAATATGATTGGATTTTCATCAAACTTGCAAAGTATTAGGATCTTATGGAAAACCACTTAAATATAGGTTTTCATTGATTTTCAGGGTTTTCATACGATTTTAATGAGGAAAATGGTAAATTCGAAATTCATACTATTATTAACAAAGTTGAGTGAATTTTGACTTCTAAGGTATTTGTTGTTGTTATACTAATAAACACCTACTCCCATGGTTTTTTTTTCAGATTCTTCGGTTCACAGGTGTCCAATCGCGAGGGGGGACACAAATTCTTCGTGTATTTTCCCTTCCTGTGCACCCCATGAAGCAAAAATACAAATTTAAAACTTTTCGTGTGATACCCATATCGGCTACCTTGGATGAATTTTTTTTTTTCAGGGGCAACTGGCCTATATGGGGAGAACCCCCTTAAGCACCTTTTAAAATTCCTTTTGTAATAAAACTTTGAAGAGGACATCACTTTGCATATGCATACAAAGTTTAATGTTTCTAGCTTATACGGTTTGCGTGAAAAAGTGCTGTGACACACGGACGGACGGACGGACAGACGGAAAGATAGGCGCGATTTTAGTAGGGTTTTGTAAAATTATTTAACAAAACCCTAAGAAATATCAGCAAATAAATTTTATAACATAAATAAATATTTAAATCTGATATTTTAATATCAACAAAAATGCTCGACCCCGGAAATTTAATTGATAAGAAAATTAAATATGAACGATTGTACAGGGTTATCTATCTCGTGGTTGGGAAAGTATAATCAACATATAGGGCCTTACGAGCCGATTACGGTCGACATAATCGACCTACACAGCAAACGATTTCGTACACAGTGAGAAAATTTGAAAAGACCAGATCGGTTATTGATATTGCAAGGCCTGTGCATCATCGCAAAATTTGTTCTGCTGAAAATATCGCTGTCGGTGTTCAAAGTGTGGAGGAAAGACCCGAATTTGTCGATTCCTCGACGTGCTCAATATTTGAGCTTATCTTACGGCTCATTGTGGCGGATTTGGATTTGCATCTCCATCCGTACAAAATCCAACTCACACAAGAACTTAAGCCTCAAGATCATACACAACGCAGAATCTATGCAAATTGGGTGATTGAACAACAAGCCATTGATAACGATTGAACAACAAGCCATTGAGAACGAACAAATTTTTTTTTTAGTGATGAGGCTCATTTTTCGCTCAGTGGTTACGTAAATAAACAGGATTGCCGCATATGGGGCTCTCAAAATCCTCAGGTGATCGCAGAAAGGCCTTTGCATCCGGAAAAAGTGATATTTTGGTGTGCATTATGGTCTGGTGGTGTTATTGGCCCGTATTTTTTGAAAACGATCAAGGAAGAGTCATTGCAGTCAATTCTGACCGCTATGGACGGATGTTAGCCGGTTATTTTTGGAGAGAAATTGAAGATTATGATCTGGAGAGCATGTGGTTCCAACAGAACGGAGCCACAAGCCACACAACACAGGCTAATCGAGCACTTTTGCAAGAGAAATTTCCAGGACGCGTAATTTCGAGATTGAGTGATGTCAACTGGATTTCTTTTAATGGGGCTATGCGAAAGATCGTGTTTTCGCGAACAATCCTCAAAATCTTGAGCAATTGAAAACCAATATTCGTGAAGTTATGGCCGAGATATTGCCTCAAAAGGATCGAGGCCTGAAAGAGGTCCCGTGGAGGATATTTGAATAATGTTGTGTTTGACGTTAAATGGTTCTGTTTTTATATTGGATAAAAAATTTTTTTTCCATCTGAATATTTTAAGTGTTTTTTTAAGCTTTACTTTCCCAAGCGTAAAATGGATAACCCTATATAATATAAACAATAGATGTAAAAGTCAAAACGAATAAAAATGAATGAAAAATCGATTAATGTAAACATTTCCAAAAGTATCAAACTACTACTTGTAAATAGCTTTAGCGTATAAATTAGATCAAAGAGATAGATAATTATGCAGTCTTTTATCGCAACCAGAATGATAAACGAAATATTGTGTCAAAATAAAGAAAAGATTTTCCCGAATTTCTCGTTAATGAAAATCCCGTAGTCAAAAAATTTTGAACGCTTTTAAGGATGGCTTAACCCTTAAACATTTTTTCACCAACGATAGTCGAGTAGGGTATCAAATGAAAGATATTGATGACGTATTTTCTTCTTCTTCGTGGCACTACAGCCCCCCTCGGGCCTTTGCTTCCTGCACATAGCGTCTCCAACTGTCTCGGCCCATTGACCACGGCCTCCAATTTCGAAATGCGAGCATTTCCTCAGTTCCCCCACTGGCCTTCGCCGTTCAGTTCTCCCAACGAATACCTTTTTTGTATCCGTTGTTCATCCGTACGATTCATGTGGCTAGCCCATTGCAGCTTCCGCAGTCTGACAATCGTTGAAACTTCCGGCTTCTCAAAAAATTTCATACAGCTGATGAGATATTTTTCACTATTGCAATATAGGTGACAGGAAAGGCGGGGAAGTGGAAGAACACGAAAAACCGGTGTCTACCCTTGCGATTTGATACCTGTGCACCAAAAAATCTGAAAAAGCAGAAAGGCAGTTCTCTATGACTACAACAGTCAGAACCAAGGGGACGGCTGGCAACGGAAAGCAACGTTCAAACTGAATCAACCAAAGAAACAAACAGCTGGCTACGAAAATCAAAATCAAAGCTGCATCCACCAAAGAAACACGCGGCTGGTAATCAAAATCAACTTTGAAAGTGAATTAAATAAAAAAACAGGTAAAGAGTCAGGGGCGCCTCTTAGATTCAGGTCAAATAGCCTAGCAAGTAAAACAAAGCTCATGACAGAGTCGAGGAAAAACACCTCAAATTCACAAAATATCACACTTGGTGAATACAGTATCGAAAATGTGAGCGAATTTGTGTATTTAGGCGCCAAAATAATGAAAACGAGCTGTGAAAAAGACAAAACACCCCAAAGACTGCAGCTCGTAAATAAAATATTTTTTTTTCAGTTTTGACGATCTTGAAGACTAGCCACATACACAGAAAAACAAAGCTTCAAGTATACAAATCTATGATAAGACCTGTGTTTTGCTAGGGGTGTGAAACATGGACTCTAACCTAAGCCCTCGAAGATATATTAAACGCTTCTGATTGACTGATCCTGAGGCGAATAATCAGAGCGAAGCTAGACAGGAATCAATGGTGAATCCAAAACAACCATAAGCTGTATGAAATGTTTGATGAACCGGAGGTTTCAACGATTGTAAGACTGCGGAAGCTGCAGGGGACTGGACACATAAATTGTATCGACGAACAACGGATACCCAAAAAGATACTCCTTGGGAGAACTGAAGGCCGGAGACCAGTGGAGAAACCGAGAGGTCTGGGTTGACGAAGATAGTTCATCGCTGCTCAGATTTCGAAATTGAAGGAACTGGTCAATGAACCGAGACAGTTGAACGTGCTATTTGTAGGAAGCAACGGCCTGAGAGGGGCTGTAGTGCTACAAAGACAGGGGATAAGCCTAGTAAGTAACTAAGAATCTTAAAAAGAAATTGTAAATGTTTGACTAGATTTGCTTTGGAAATTTCTTGTAATGAAGCACAATTGCCGAGCTTTTGAAGTGATGAATTGTAACCTTAGCTCAGGTGCAATGTGGTAAGTCAGCATTGTTTTTAGGTAAATTTCTCGAGAGAAATTTACCTATTTCTCGAGAGAAATTTACCTATTGCTATATATATATATATATATATATATATATATATATATATATATATATATATATATATATATATATATGGGATATAACGAAATTTGTGACCACGCTAGAGGTTGCAATTTTGCTTCGATTTTCACCAAATTTTCAGGAAAGGTGTATTGGGTAATTATCTCAGTCAAGTTCGTGAACTAGCTATATCGGCTGGGCAAAAACAAAATGGCCGCCATTTTAGACGAAAAATCGTGATTTCTGTTCTGACCAAAGTATAGCTCCGATTTGGATGAAATTTGGTACAAAGGTTCATTAATGTATGCGATGAATCTCACAATAAAAAATCCAAAGTCGGTACGGCAAAAACAAAGTGGCGGCCGCTCAAAAGTCGAAAAACGTGCAAAATTTTGTTGTTGTAATAGTGATCAAAGCTTTCAACAGATTTTCATGAAATTCGGTAGTTTGATAGAAATTATAAGTATCTAAGGAATAACGTAAAAAAACTGGAGGTTAGGTTGCAAAAGATAGAATGGCGGCCAGTTGAAAGTCAAAATTTCAAAGGCTTTTAAAAGTCGCAATTTCGATCCGACATATATGAAACTCGGATTCAAGATAGACATTACGTAGACCTACAGTCTTTTTGGTGATCATGCATTTGCAAATTTCAAAATGGCGGCCGTTTAAATATGCGTTTTTTCATGTTTTTGTGGCCCTCTAGCGGCCACATTTTTCAACGGATTTTGATGAAACTTGAGATTATGAATCTCTGTACTATGTTCTTGTATTTTGCAGGAAATTATTAAAATTGAATGAAAAATAAAAAAGTCGAAAGCCTAATATTTTCAGCTGCCATTTTCTTTAAAAATTGAATTATTTTGCCCTGTCTAGAGTGAAACTCCTATTTGAACGAGATAGTACATTGATTGATTAGGTCCTAGCATACAAAGATTTAAAATAATCCAAAATCAAATGCATGCATTCAAAATGGCGGCCCCCAAAGGTCTGAAGGCAAGCGCAAGTCGCTATTTTAGTAGCAACTGAAATAATGAATATTTTTCATGGAAACGTTTTAAATGACCTTACTTGAAAGAACTTATAAACCACATCATTTTTAAGATATTGTAATGTATTTTTAACGATACCCTAAAAAATTATAAAATCGCGACTTGTCTGTCTGTCCGTCCGTCCGCCCGTTCGTTCGTGCTTCATAACAAGTTTTCTCGCAAACCGCATGAGCTAGAATGAGGAAATTTTCTACGGAGGTCAAAAGTGGTGCCTCTTGAAATTTGCAGTGCAAGAAAATATTTTAAGGTATTTAAGGGGGGTCTCCCCATACAGGCGGGTCTCCCCATACAGGGGGGTGGCATACAATTTTTTATTTCTGTAGCCCTCTAGCAGCCAAGATTCTCAACAGATTCCGTTGAAACTTGAAATTCTAAGTTATTAAGGCAAGTTAATTTAATTTAATTATGCAAATCGAATGACAAATAAAACAGTCGAAAATTTACAGCTTCATATTTTTAGCAGCCGATTTCAATAAAAATCGAAATGACGGCCCTCATAGTTCAGAAAAAAATTGAAAATGTATATATTAATGGCAACGCAAGCGCTGATTAAACTTTTATCGAAATCTTTTGAAATTAACTATTCGAGCTATTTAAGCCTTTGTGTGGTTACCACTGTGAACTGTGTAAACAGCAAATGCGAGAAGGGCAAAACCGGTATTTGTATGTTTACAACAATTTATGATCCGCCGATTTTCAATATGTAATCCATACGCGTGCAACTCAATTTAATGAGCAAAATATTTGCGCCCCGATAAAAGGTCTCTAAAAACGAACGTGGCCAGATTTTTTTTATATTAATAAGTACCAACTATAGTACTACGAAAATTGCAGAAAGAAGTTTAGTAGTAGGCAAGCCAAATTCTTTTTCGAAACTTTACACTACATACGAGAAATTTACCTTTCCGGCTGGTGCTGCCAACGGGGATTTTTTTTTTTGCAGTGCTAGTGAGTGAATTCCGAAGTGTTTGGTGAAATTTTTGGAAGTGTTTAGGAGGTTCACATTTTTTGGGGCTATGACAAGTCGGTTGGTTCACTCGAGAATTTTTGGTGTATTGGATCACAGCCCACATTAGTTTTGTCAATTTCTCAGATTTCTCATTTCAGCTTGTTATGAGTTATTTGCAAGTTTGCAGATTGGCCAGTGGCAAAAGCAGTTTTTGGGGCTGTGGCAAGTCGTAGTCTCGCTCATTGACCCACGGGGCTTAATAAGAAGCGAGTAACGCCCCATTCTCGTCTATGATAAGCAACCTGCCACCAAGAAGCCCCGCAATAACCCCCCACTTTGTGAAACCATTCTGTGATTAGCATTTCGAGGTGGACCCAATTTGTTTCGAGGATAGCACGTCTACAAAGTGGTCATGGCAGAAAAAAGGTAAAACCATTTCATCCTCACCGTTGTATATGGGGCTGAAGTACTGCACTCGAAAACGAAAGCCAATAACCACTCCCAAGGAAAGAGGTCACAAAATTCAATTGCCGTCTAGCGACATAAAGAAGAAAAGCTAATCCAAAAAGTGTAAGACGTTCAAAAAAGAATTAAAACAACATGCTACTTGCCAAAACAGCAAAGGTGTAAAGAATGAGTTCTTGGACCTAGAGAAGCTCCTAAATTACAAAGGGCGTTACCAAAGGAGCTGATTAAAGGCCAACAATAGGCCAAACAATAGCAGAACACTAAAGAAGTTCCGAGGGCTAATAAAAGAATGGCGTCCAGCCCAATCGAAGAAGATTGGGTTAAAAGAAGGAATTTGGGATTAATTTAAAAGAAGCCTTATGGCGAACTATAATCATGTCAGTAGTGAATAGGGCCTCACAAACGCTCTTAAACTCTGTTAGCAATAAGAACCCCTCCAAAATATTATTCACATGATCGTTAGTGTACTAGACTATTAAAGAAGCACCTCCCTAAGAATTATTTAAAAGTACTGAAGGTTAAATTTAACGGTACATTTTGAGTGAGTTGTCTTTAAAGCGTACCGTGGAATTTTATTACAATAAACTATTTTTACTTTATGTGGTATTTATATAAAGTCAAATTTACCACTTTTTACTCGTACAACTCATATAAATTCAAATTTAATTCTATTTTGTTTTGAGTAGTTTATACAGTTTGATTTCAATTTTTGGAGGCTTTAAGCACGCAAAAGGTTAAACTTCATCCCAGCATTGTAAATACTACAAAAGAAAAAAAAACATAAAACAGATTTTCTCAGGAAAACTCTATAAATCACAAATCGCAAGAACGTAAATTATAAGGCCACATCCTAAGCAACACCATTTGCTGACAGCTGCTTTATGAACATGTTTTCCCCTAGTTTCTTGGACCACCTTCTTTCATATATTATCATAGCTCTACAAAGTGAATGCCTCTTACTCTAGCAGGGATAGATTGGAACTAAATTGGAAATTTATCGTTGTGAGGCCTTGCATTATACGGTATGGTACAAAAGGGTAAAAATAAGACCAATGCACTTAAAAACAGTCTCCCGATCAAATCACTTTGCAGTGGCTAGTTATGTTCACTACATAATAGCCGTTGTAAGTTTCTATCTATAATGTACTATACTCGGTTAGCTAGGATAAGGGGGAAGTTCACAATCGATTAATCTGTCGGATACGAAATTTATTGATAAAATTTGAAGTGTTGAATAGGACAGTAATTATGGTTTAAGACGATTTGTAGTTCTTGAACTTATGAGCACGAATGCGACAGGAACTCGCAACTTAAATTTAATGCAGTAAGTTTAAGTATATTACAATATAATACACAGGTCATTTCTAATAGGATAATTGATAATTTTTGGGATTTTTGGAACAGAGGTAGAGATGATAATGATAAATAAGCTATAATTTCAGATAATAGTTCTAACACCGTACATGCCAACTAAGCAGAAAATTTAACTTTAATCTTCACATAGTAGTTGAAGCTTGTACCAAAAGAAATACTTTCATCAAACCAAAACTAATCTCGTAGACATTTTCAATTACATTCAAAATGAATTTATTTCAGACCTGTAAGGAAAAAAAATGCATTGAAATTCAATACTATAAAGTGATCCTCCAACATCTTCCATTATTTAACCCTTGTACAAATAATCTAACCCTTGCCGAAAATTTAACTTTCATCTACGTATCTCCCTATCTATTTTAAGGATACACATAAATGTCTTAGCTCCCAAAACAGTAAATACCAAGAACAAAGTGTTGTTTTGTTTGAGTGAGTATACTTTGTACGGAGGAAACCAACAACTAACCAAGAACCAAAACGGTAGTCGACAAAATCGTAAAATTGTTGTCCCTGGGGAGAATTCAATATGCTCGGGTAATGACTTTCTTCACTTTTGTACATAGCGCTAGTACTCGACGTACGTTGTTTGTTGAATCCCTGTTTACTTTTTCATTGACTTTACTTTCTACTCCATATGTTCATTTTTACGATGTGAGTGCGTGATAGAAGCGAGAGCGTATGCATGTGTAGTGTTGTATAACAAAAGCATACTTAAAGTTTTAAAGCCAAGTATGGTCTGGGAAGCCTGTGATAAGATTTTTTTTTTGTTTTCTTCACTGGGCTATAGACGCAACAACAAAGATCTTCCTTCCCTACCTGTGGAATACCTATTTGGAATGCTATTGTGACGAAATGTTGTCAAAATTGTCTCAACAGATAGTACCTTAAAAACATATTTCTACTTCATCATTTTGTTATTGACACAAGTGTAAAGTTGAGACTTTTGTGAAATAAATTTTTATAATTCGCAGGGATGGAAGAAGATATAAAGTTTGTGAATTTGGTTCTGCTTTTTTTTTTGTTGATCTCTAAGCTACATCAATGTTATGGAGAGGATATTTTGTGAATTTTCAAAACCACTTGAATTTTCTAACTAGAAAAAAAAGACGAATTTGGGGTGAATATTGAGGAAGGTATGGACCCAATAATTATTAAATTATTTAGCTATTAAGTGAAGGGTCAAAATTAAAGCCCGACAAACCCAAAATACGCTACGATTTGAAAGGTAGCGCCGAAAGACGGGCGTGTGCGCAACTTGTTCGATTCTTCGAGCTTCCAAAAAGTCATTTAATTGAGAAAACGACCGACCGGAGCAGAATTATTACCTGGAAACGTTTTGGTGCTCGCCTTCACCTAGCTGCAAAGGTCACTTTCCCAAAACCTTACCATACTTTACGAGTTAAAATATTACCACCGTCAAACAGAGCTCGCAGTTTCCCACACCAATTATTACCTGAAAAGGTTTTAGCGCTCGCCTCCATTTAGCCGCGGAGGTCATCTTCCCAACACCCTACCAGGCAGTACGATTTAAATTAACGCCCCCTTTATCTCTGTTACACAATGCACATGTGCTGGGACCTTGATATGATGTGTACCCTATATACATACATATCAAGGCTCCCGGGGAGGGAGAGATATTCCTGTGTGATACTTACCTGCTACTACATTCTTGTCAGCTAGATCATTGAAAACGGTGTTTGTTTAATGATTTTTTATTTTTATTTTATTCTTTGCTTCGTTTTATAATTACACGTTCATTTGAATATATTAATATTAATAACATATTTTGCTATTGAATTCATTTAATAATTAATTTATTACAGAGACGTATAAAGTTCGAGCATTAATAGAGCTTGTCAGGTTTTTGCGATTTATATTTACTTTAATTATATTTGTTAAATTTGTGAAATTCGAAGAAACCAATCTATTTATTTAAGCTTTAATTGTCGCTCGGGCTGACGCATTGAGCACGCAGTTATATTAACGAATCAATTGATTAATAATCCAACTTCTAGCCCCGGGCACAAAGCCTTGGGACGCTAAAACCCGGGCGGATGCCTTGAGTTTACAGTTGAGCGTTTTTTTGATTCGCTTATCCCGGGCTAAGTGCCTTGGGATAGAGTAAGCCCAAGCGCACGCCTTGAGCCAGCGAATGGAGAAATACTTCTCGATTTTCTTGCTTCTATAATTTTCTTTTATACTTTAATCCTGCTGACTTAATTGCTTACCAACTAAAATAATCAAGACAATTTGCCATTTAAAAGATCAAATTTCAACTGTGATGTTTTTGTTTAATGTGTTCAATGCCATCTCTCTGTGACTGGTGCAACCACAAAGCTAAAACTTTCGCTCGATTTCCGATTCGTGAAACCAATTCGTTCCACTGGGCGGTAAGTTCGATTGCGAGGTCTTGTGTGTATATATTTGATACTTAATACGAGTATGGATACACACCCACTTCTGCTAATCCATGATACGATGCCGCAGCCACAGATGCTTTGATTACAATTCGCAGCTTTTTGTATATGTATGATGTCATTTACAGTACACAGAGAGGCACGAAGAAACACGAACCGAGCAATATTTGGACTGCGGTTCCGAAACACAGACAATACGAGACAGGATTGGAACGACACTATCGTTCACTCCACCCACAGAACACTACCACCTTAATTAATTTCCCAGGTCTTTCTGACTGATCACTGTCCCGGGAAAATAATTCCCGAGCCACACTTTCACGAGCTGAAAATGAATGCAATGTACTCGTAAAAGAGTATGATAGCAAGAAAATAAAATCTAATTTTAACGTCCCTCGAATTCTATGTAATCTATTATATGTTATTTCTTTGTTTTCAACAATCTCTTTCAACATAAATTTCTTCTGATAAAAATTCAAGCCACTTACATATGTTTATTTCCTACTCCAGCAAGGGGCCCCTTTCTTCTGCTTTTTGATACATATAGCCACCGGTAGGCCTGAGTCGTCTCATACTAATTCCCTGATCAAATCGTATGTTTACTTTTTGATTTAAAAAAAATGCTCTCACCGTATACCATTCCATTTTATTCCTCTGCCAGTTGATAGAAAACTCCAAAAGAGAAAGTGTGCCAACCTGCCCGGGCTTAGTTTACCTTCAGTTAACCTTTTCCTCTCGTCCAACCGGAAAATCATATTTCAGGGTTGAACACCCTTCAGGAGCGGTTTGTCCGGTTCGTGGGAGTAGTTGCCCTCGCTTCGATTTCACTCACAATGAGTTCTACTCTATGGTGATCCTGATGGGAATAAAGTGTATAACGTGCATTTGACTGACAGTTTGAACTGTCAAGAATGTTTATTTACATCTTGATGCGAGATGCGGACTCCGTCAATAATCCTCGCATTTCTCTTTTTTTCGCATCAAAGCGTTTGTATTTCTCAGTTTTCCTTGTCCCTGCCGGTAATTGTATCGAATTGTATTCTAGACCGCATAGAGCATTATTGAAGGAGCTGGTCAAAGGCCAAGGACGGGTAGAAGGCTAAAAAAGCGCTGGGGGCGAAATCCCACGTGCAGATAGTTCCACCATCAAAAATCAATAAAAATAGCATCTAGCCCAATCGAAGGAGATCGGGATAAAAGAAGGAAGGAAAAGGCACTTGATGAGCGTGGAACACCAGATCACGGGTTCCAGACAGTGCTTACAAAAAGAGCGATGAAAGCCGCAAAGAAACTCCTTCAAAAAGTGCCAGAAAGTGAAGTTCGCGTGGACGCCCAACAAAAAAAAAGACCCAATGTAAAACAGGGGAGACAGAAGCCCCAACGGAAGCCCCGGCTGCAGGCATTGCTGGTAAAAACCCAAGATGGCCAATCCTACGTAGAGGTGCTGCAGGGCATAAGGGGAAATGCAAGGCCCGAAGACACAACATTGCCATAAAAGCAATAAGACCAACTCGGTCGGGCTACATACTGGTCGAGTCCGGAACAGAGGTCGACAATAAGGAAGCATTCTGCGATGCAGTAAAGGAAGTCCTCGGCAAAAGCGCAACTATAGCCTCCCTCAAGCTGATGACAACGATCAAAATAAGAGACAGTAACTGCATCACGGCTCTGGCCGAGGTAGAAGAGGCCATCAAAGGGGAGTTGCCTAGCATGGGCGGGATAAAAGTGAGGCTGACACCAGAAAACAACAGGGGACAACGCATGGCCATAGTTGACTTGACAGAAAAGGACGCCGAACAATTTCTGAATAAGAGCAGAGTACAAATAAGGTGGCTTGTTGTAGTATACGGCGAAGAGTAACGCCTTCTCAATGTTTCAAAGGCCTTGGCTATGGTCACACCACACAAGCATGCCAAGGACCCAATAAGAGTTCCCTATGTTACAAATGCGGTGAAATGGGACATAAAAGAAAAGTGTGTACGAAGAAAGCACACTGTATTCTTTGCAAGGATTCTGATCCAAGACATGATGTTGTACACATCTTGGGATCAGGAAAATGTTGGATTTTCCAGGAAGCCCTAGCCAAGGCAAAATCAAAACTTCGGTGAGCCGCATCCTGCAGCTAAACCTACACCGCAGTTCAACCGCCCAAAATCTGCTTGAGAAGTTTGCGAGGGACATGAAAGACTTCTTGCTATTGAGTGAGCAACACAAGGTCAAAAGTTCCGCATAATGGTATCCTGACGAAACTGTTACTGCCGCCATCTGGGTTTGGAACAGTGAATTCCAAGTAGAGGGATGGTTTTGTGTGGGTTTGCTGCTCAGGGACCACCTTCTTTAGTGTACCTAATGCCTAACAAATCAATATCATCTTTACAAGCCAAGCTTATTGCTCTGGAGGGCACTATCTCGAATGCAGAGGGCAAAGTGCACGTTAGGGGAGACTTCAATGCTAAAGCAATCGAATTGAGCATGCCTCAAACAAATCCGTGGGGAAACCGAATCCTGGAAATGGCGAAAAACCGGAAAGACGCCGACTTTCCACCATATTGGCTATAAAGGAACCATACCGAACGTGACATTCGCCTCGGAGCCCTTAGTACGGGGGATACACAATTGAAAAGTCCGTGCTCTAAGCTTTTTACAACTGGATGGAACATATAAAAGATGGACATCGAGAAGTTCAACATGGTGCTCACAGCAGGTAAGCTGCTGCAGGGAGCTTCGGAGGGGACGGAAGATTTGGCAGCTCAAGACGTGGTGAAATCTACTATGAGCATCATTACGACTGCTTGCTGTGCTTCTATGCTCTGTCGAAAACCCCGGCACGGTAAACACCCAGCGTACTGGTAGTCAACTAAAATCGCTGAAAAGCGAAGGGAGTGTCACAAGCTTCAAAGTGAGGCTCAACGGGCGCGGAACCGTGACGGAGCAAGCAACCGGGTGGCAGCATATAAGTCAGCCGGGAAAGGCCCTCGTGAATCGATCAACAGCAGCAAGGCTCGCTGCTGGCAAGACCTACTAGACCAGTGTTTTTCAATCTGTGGGTCGCAACCCCTAGGGGGGGTCGCGAAGCCTTGCTAAGGGGGTTGCGAAGCCTTATTCGGGTGATCGACGGCAAAAGAGAAATGACAAGGTTCTACACTACAATAAAAAATACAATATCAGTGAGAAGGATGTGCTTGTTTATTTTTCAAAAAAATCTCAAAGCGTGGTGCTATTTTAGAAACATTTATGATTGAATCATTTTCTAGTAGTAGTCTGTTTCTCTTTTTAGTTTTAATGTCCACCATTGAGGAGAATGTTAATTCGCACAAGTATGAGGTGGCAAATGGCACTAATGATTTTAGAGCTTCCCTTGCCAGCTCTGGATATTCTTGTTTTCTTTTCATCCAAAACATGTCAATACTTTGCGAATGATATTCCATTTTCAGCACGCCGTCAGAAGCTAAATCTACAAGTTTTTCCTTCAGATTTAAAGCAAGATCTGCCAATTCTATTGACTTATCCAAGAAAGGGACCAAAATCCACGTACGCCCATTGTCAGCTTCAGAGTGCAAGTCTGGAAAGTATGTTAATAATTTCTCTTCCAAATTATGTAAGCTCTGTATCATAGAAGGAATGTGAGCTTTTACTACAAGTGATTGGGTTGTTGTATTATCATCAACAGTCTTCTGAACACACGGAAAAGACTCAAATATATTGTTTTGTAGAGAAGATGACCACATACGAAGTTTTACATGAAATGCTTTCACTTTATCTTTAGCTGTTAAGATATTTTTTTCTCTCCCTTGAAGGCTTTTGTTTAAGTTGTTAAGATGGCTAAAAAGATTTACTAGAAATGCTAACTTCAAGTACCAAACAGGGTCAGATAAATGATTAGCATATTCAGATTTACAATCTTGTAAGAACATTAACAGTTCAGCTTTTGGTTCTAGAACTCTTGTCAATACCTTTCCTTTGGAAAGCCACCTGACCTCTGTGTGATAAAGGAGATTGTGATGACAAATAATTCTGAACAGCCGGGTTTGTAAGGCTTTACCTTTGATAGAATTCACAATTTTTATTACCTCCGTAAGCACGTCATTTAAATCAGACGGTAAAACTTTAGCTGCTAGAGCTTGACAATGAAGAAAACAATGTGTCCATGATGCAATTGGCATTATTGATTTTAATCTCGCAACGAGTCCGCTTTTTTTACCAGTCATGGCTTTCACTCCATCGCTGCAAATAGCGATACATTTGTTCCAATCAATGTCGTAGTTACAAGTGCTTTCTAAAAACATATCGTACAAACACTGGCCAGAAGTATTTGCAGGAAGTGCTTTACAAAACAATATTTCTTCTGTGATTTTGTCATCTGCTTCAAAGCGCACAAATACTACAAACTGCAAAGCAAAATGTGGACTCTTCATTAAATTTTCAATTATTTGATCTCGAATGTCATTGGCCATATCGTTTATTCTTCGTGAAATAGTATTATCAGAAAGCGGTATGCTTTTTAACTTGTTTGCCTCCTGCTTGCTGACCATAACTTCGACTAAATCCAGAGCAGCTGGCAAAATAAGATTTTCTGCAATTGTGTGCGGCTTCCCTGCTTTAGCAACTCGATATGCGACTTTGTAGCTAGCTAATAATGCTGAGTCGTTTACGCTGGATACCTAAAACAAATAAAACAATATAATATGTATAAAAAAAAAACATGACTAACAAATAAAAAGCGCACAAGCCTTGCACACTAACATTGAGTTGCAATTAATTTCAGCAGTATGCAAACACTAAAAAAATAAAGATATTGGAAAAATGGGGTATTCCTCGAAGCGCATTCATTTCGTGACGCAGCCAAACTATTCTTTTTAGTCTTTTAAATAAATAAATAATACATTTAAATAAATTCATAACCCCTTTTTGGGCTTTGCTGCAGCCGGGTTAAAAAAATAATGAGAATTACTTGATATCGATAGTTTCAATTAGTATCCATCCCTATTCAAAATTTAAACAAAGATGCGCTTTGAGGAATAAAATTTTAATATTTTTAATTATTTTCGTATTTACAACTCTACTGCTTTGTACAAAACTAGGACAACACTATTTTATTACCTTGGCCATAGTATTTTGCTGCTGACTAACAGCTTTCAATTTTCGTTCAAAGAATTCCAACGGCTTATCAGCTTCTTTTTGATGCTTGGTCGTAAGATGCCGCAGAAGTTTTGACGGTTTCATACTCTCACGAGATAAAACATCGCCACAAATTACACATTGAGGTCTATTATTTATGACTGTAAACCCGTATTTTAAGTAATTCTCGTCATAATGTCTATTTTTTTCGGTTTTGATTCACCTCCACCACTAACATTTGTTCCAGATGTTGAAGGCTGCGATCTTTTGAGAAACTTATCTATTTTATAATTGGGCCAAGCAAGTCAAAAAACAAAACAATAACACGGTTATATTTAACGTCCAAACTCAACTCTGACCTGCCGCGAAGTGAGAAAGAGTTGAAACAAAATAACATTCTGTGCTAGTGCGCGGGTGGCGCGATACGTGCCTCTCGCTTGCGCTGGCGCAACGATGCGGTGTGGCAACGTCGCAAAATTTCACTCGCGTTCAAGTCAGATCCGCACTCAGCCTACCAACTTTGCTCGTAGCTTCTTACTTTCAAAGCTTTCGTGGCTCCCTTGCATACAAATAAATAATTAATAGATAGGTATCCTACTAATATTATAAAGCTGAAAGTTTGTGTACACGTATGTGTGTTTGTTACTCAATCACGTAAAAACCGCTAGATCGATTACCATGAAATTTTGTGTAGATAGCTGAAGGCCTGGAATAATACGTAGGCTACTTTTTATTCCGATATTCCCGCGGGATCGAGACTTACGCGGGTGAAACCACGGGGCGTAGCTAGTCATATATAAATAAATAAATAAATAAATAAATAAATATTACACAACGTTCTACACAGTGCAATCTAGCCCCAAACTAAGCCCTACACTTGTACTATGGGTACCAGACAACGGATTGTAATGTGACGCCTACGCCCGGGAATCGAAGTGATTCTGATCCCGAACCCTTGCAACCGGCCAGATGGATATGTCCTCGAAGTGCCAGCGGACTTCATCTGTCGTGCGGATATCGTTGTACAGAAAAATTTTTTTTTTCTGTCCAAATATTTAGATCTGTGGATATAAATATTCGAAATATAGAATTAATCCAAACCCCGGCACATTTCGAGACATAGCCATCTGGAAATGCCCCTCCAACGTGGCCATCGAGAAAACTATGCCACTGGCGACAACTGGAGAGGCACATTGCCGCCATATGGCGTGCCATTCCACACACAGATGTTTTGTCCGAGGTGACAACCTGAGATTTTGACAGCCACATGGCGGCGAAGGAGATTTTCGAGAAGCAATTGCATCTCGCTTGTAGTCTAGCCAAACTAGTTTAATACACGAACGATCAGCGCAAGAAGATGTCTTGGAGATATTAAGAAAATATCTAAACATAACGTACGTTGTTATTAGAGGATTCATGGGCACCACTGAGGAAGCACTTAAATATTTGGACATTGGATACTATTTAAGGTTAACAGGTTATGTATGCAAGGACAAATCTGATACAGGCGTTCGTAAACTACTTGAAGACGGAACATTGCCTCAGGCTAGAACAGATCGTGACGGTAGGGATGATGAAACAATTCGTATCCATGATATGTAAAATTTGTAATTTTTCATGTTTGTAGCATAATTCGAAGCGTAGAAACTCCATCTGCACCCAACAGTCAAGTACCGAGACTACCATTGACAGGAGGTGTAAGGAAACCACATCGTTATCGTCCCGGTACGGATGCTCTTCGAGAACTTCGTCGTTACCAGGAGTCCACAGAATTGTTGATCCGGAAATTACCGTTCCACGTTTGGTTCGTGAAATTGCTCGAGATTTCAAAACAGATCTTCGTTTCCAATCAGCTGTTTGGCGGGGATCCATCGGCAAACAATTTGCATCATTGGGATCATCACGCAACTCCACATTTATGATTTGGACAAAAAGGAGGGAAGGTAAAGCGATCTCGAGGTATGTAGGTTTTGTTGTTCTGGGATAAAAACAAAGAACGAGGGAATCAGGATCAGAGCGAGGCCGGCTCCTAGATTTGTGTGGGATCGTGTACCTGGGAGTGGAAATGGTTTGGGGGCAATAATAAGAGTTTGATTCGTCCGTTTAATTCTTCCTCCCGTGAACCAAATGAACATTGCTTTGAAATATTTCACCTAGTTTTTTTGGAATTTTACTTTCGGCCATTGCACAACAACTACACGAATATTCTGACATCGGGTTCCTAGAAATTGGAAGTGAATGCATGGTGCGGATGAAATTGACCCTCGAAAATAGGTTACCAGCCAAAATCTTCACCTTAAAGGAGTGAATTGAAGTGATTGCATAGTTTGAAATGTGTTTAAATTAAGTTTTCAAAGCATTAACAAATTACATGATAAAAATTCCTACGAAATGGAACGAGAAGTGCTTTTTCAGCAGTTCTTAGAATACGGCTTCTACATTGCAATTCATAATCATTTGCTTTTAACTTAATAAAGCCACCAGAGGACATATCGCTAATAATACATTGCGGTTAACAGCGATTTTTCACCTTGAAACGTTATCCTCTATAACTGGGCGTTTTCCACGCACCCAAGTGCGTCGGAATCACATTTTGTTAGTTATCCTGTGGTGTAATATAAATGCGCTTGCAAAAAGGAAACCAATTTATTGGAATATCCCAACTTGACCTCTGCAAAAAAAAAAAAAAAGACTGTACACAAGTGTATGGTTTAGTGGATTTGATAAACCTTCAGGATATCCTGAAAATATGGAGTTAATCGTCAGCTGATGTTGATGAACTTTGCATCAATTATCTGATGGAATGACATGCGAAAATCCATAGAGAAGTTCGATTATGTGATTTGAGTGTCGCTGTTTAAACAATAAAAGGACACACGCATGCCAAGCAAAACGTCGTTTGTCGGATATTAAGTGAATGCAAGCGAGTTTTCGATAAGCTGAGTTCACAATCCTATCGCATTCCTATGCTCGACGGTGAAGTTATAAGGCGAGATAGTAAGTCAGAATAGTAACGCAAAACATACGTTGTGTTGGCGTATACGATGTGTGTATCCAAGCGATCTTTATTTGAACAAAAATCGCGTAACGGCTCCTTCAATTAATTTTGGGAAGGTATCAAAATGTAATTTTAAGAAGTCAGCTTACTGCTCCAGAATTTATGTGATTTACCTAACGACATACAATCCGAATTCCAATGGTAATACGTACATTTGGGCAGTTAAAAACAACAAAAAAATTATATTTCTTATATCCAATGAATCGTCAAATAGATATTTTTGTACTTCTAGAATTTAATAAAAGCTAGCGTTCATAAATTTGTAATGTGATACTTGAAAGTATGGACTTAATTGTGCACTTTCCATTCATGTATTAGTCCGATGGGCTAAATATTGAATTTTCCGCATTTAAAGTTAAACATGGATGATAATTGAACCTAATACAATTTCTGTAAGATCAAACCATTTAACGAAAACTCGTATCTGTCACAGTAGCGTCGAAATGGAAATTGGATAATGTACCTGCTAGATAGTAATTTGTTTTGCTAAAAAAAATAAAAAGTAAGATTTTTCTTCTTATGGACTAAGTTGCGGTCAAAATAAAAAAACACACCAATACGAATGTAATCAGAATTTATTATTAATGTGTAGCTTGAACATCAAAATTTATTGGTTTTTTACTTTGAGTGCTATTTTTTTGCATATTGCGCTATTATGCCTACCGGAATAGTACCAACACTTTTTATAGAGCCGTAACAAAATATTTCCGATCTTATTTGAGATTCGTAAATCTTTCTTTGGTAGTTAATCCGATTTCCCGTCTACTCCCTAAAATTACAAGTATTCCTGCCCTCGCTCCCGTTTTTACTGGATAATTAGCAAAGGATTAGACTTTTATTAATCATTTTAGTACATATTGGTATCTCGGTTTAATATTGTGTTATTTATTAATTAAATTTAAACAAATCATAAATAATTATTATAAAAAAAAAAAATTAAACAATCACTTCTCATCAAATTTCTAGAGATGTCAAGCAAATTATGAGATGATTATTTTGTAAAGTGTAATTGCAAAATGAATGTTTAAGATTAAGTTCAAAAAGTGAAGAGAAGAAATTTAATGTAAATTTAAAATGAAACCAAGTTATAGTAGAAATAATATGAATTGCTAACACGTTAACCACGACTTTCCTTTTCAGTGGCCCGTTCTTTTTCAGTGGGAACCGAGAGTGTAGGGTAAGTATGCCGTCGCGAGGGTAGGGTTTCGACAAATCCGTTGAAGTCGGTTTCGCGTCGCGCGCGGTACGCGGTACCTTTGATTGTTTCGTCATTTCTTTAGAGTAGTTTTCTTCGGTTTAAGTTCGAGTAGCATATTTTTCGGTACCGCGTCGGTGAATCGGTAACGCGCCTATGGGATTTTGTAGCGTTTTTGATTTGAGATCTGTGGATAGATCACATCCAGAATTAACGTAATGTAGGTTTCTCGTTCTGGATGAGTAATGGTTGACGCGTTTGGAAAACGGGCAAGTTCAGGTGACTGAAATATTGTAATTGAGCGTAATCCATTCGGAGACTCGCGACCGAAATCCTCTCCGAACTAGCTGGCCGACAAGCAGTCACCGCGTGAATGGGTTACGGTGCACGGATTGGTTGACCTGTTGGTACCATCCGTTGGCACTACTCAGACTTAACGTCTAGAACCGATGAGAGGTCGGTTCCGCGTTCGATCTGAAAGTAGAAAATCATTACAAATGGCGCCCAACGTGGGGCCAAAAACATCCTAAGGGGGAAAGAACTTCGCGTCTTCTGACGAGTTGGTCCTTTACGGAGGATGTAAGGTACTTTAGTACTCGAGTCCCACTATCAGGAGCAGTGGAGTTGTGTGATACACACTCGCAGTCGCTTCACGTGAGTTGTAGCTTCCGCTCTCCTTTGTTTGATTTTTTTTTTCGCGACAGAATCCTTCCGATGTGTTGTCCCAGGTTAACCCCTGTAAGGACCTTCTATTTTCTTGATGGAACTGCCAGTCTGATGGGTTTACCTATCAGCATGGACTCTCAAGAAAATAGAAGGCTACCGTGCCTTTATGTCGCGGAAGGATTCTAACTATTTCTTATGCGTGTTAGACGAGTGGTATCGGTTCAACGTTCGGTGGCGTATGCTGGAGTTGCGAAGCCCGGAATGCTTCCACGCGTCGGGAATTTTGACCGCGTACAAAATCGTTACGGTAGCTCTACCACTTGTCTCGTCGAGTCATTTAACGTAGATTAGAAACGGTTTGTAATGTATGTGGGTATGGGGATAAATTTCGTAAATCGACCAAAAGCACCCTTTCTTCGGCAGATTACCACGCACTCTCTTTTCCCGTTGAAGGAGTCGACCACTGAAAAGGAAAGTGACTGTCAAATATTTTTTTTTCCCCTCTATTATTAGCTCGCCACTAACGGCCACTAATTTAGTGATAATATTTAAAATCTTTTATTATTTTATAAACTTTAGTAGGAATAAGTATATTTTATATTTTATATTTTTTTTTTCTCTCGTTTCATACTAGCAACCACCCATAATAAACCCACACGAAATGGCAACGAAGCGGACGCCCAATAAGCGGTGGACCCGGTCCAAAACGGTCCAACCCGCGAACTGTGGAATATGTTTCGAAGACGTAGTGGAGGGCGTACACAGCGTGCGATTGGATTGTGGACATCTATTCCATCGTGCCTGTGTACAACAGCTCCTCCTCACGTCAGAGCTGTGTCCCTTATGCCGGCGACCCATAGATCGGTCTGCCCTAGACGTCCCCCTCGGAACGCCCCTACCAACGCGTGGAGCAGTGGCGAAAGGAGTTCCAGAGGCTGAACAGTCCCAACCACTCTTAGACCTGCAAGGAGCAGTAGGCGGTGAAGTTCCGGCCGCAAGTGTCGTGTCCGAGGTGACACCCATGCCTTCCGCCCACTCCATTGACACCCTCGTGGCGTTGATGAGGGATATGTCGGAGAGGATTGGCAACCTGGAGGGAAAGCTCCAGAATCTCCCTATGAGCCAACCACCCAGTCGCGTGAGAACTCCGCTTGGATGGGAGCCAAATCCCAGTGTGGCTATGCCCCACTCCCGACAATCCGAGCAATGGGTTCCACCTCCAAGGAACTCGGGAATGGATCCCAGAGCTCCCGAATATAGACCACGACACAGTACCGGACCTCCGTTGGTACCTCCAGCCCCCGAGGCAGTTCAGTACAACAGGGCAGTAGAGGATGTGATTCCCCCCGGGAACGCATTGGCACTTTTTCGAGACCCGACGCCTCGTATCATGGAGAGTTGGCGCCTAAACTTTGCAGGGTTCAACGATATGATATCGGCGGACCGGTTCCTTTTCCGGATTCAGGCGTTGGTATCCAGCACCCTGGGAGGTGATTCCTCGGCCTTCCTCCGGCATGCACATCTTTTGTTCAGCGGCGACGCTGCCGACTGGTACTGGAGCTTTAAAGAGTCAACGCCACGTCCCACCTGGCACTCTTTCAGTGCAGCCTTCCGCAATCGATTTGAGGATGGCTTCACTGAGAGAGAGCTAAGAGAGCAAATAAAGAAACGGAAACAAGGCGCTCACGAACCGTTCGACCAGTACTACACAAGTATAGTGAGATTGAGCACTCGCTTGCGAAATACCATGCCCGAGGACGAACTGGTAGAAATTATCAGAGAGAATATGCGCTGGGATCTCCAGAACAGCCTTCTGCATTTTCCCATCAACACCATACAGGGATTGCGCCTCCATGCCCGGAGACAAGAACACTTGGATGAGCGGCGTGGTACCTTCCGTCCACAACCTCGCATAACGGGACCAAATCCCCGAAATCATCACACCGCGGAGTTGATGGCAGCAGACCACCTGCTTGCTGATCCAGTACCAGTACCGAGGAGCGGAGCACCACCGGAGCTTGAGGACCCAGCATTGATTGATCGACCCTCCCTTGAAGCAATTACAAGCCCGACGGTCTGTTGGAACTGCCGACAACCGGGACACCGGTTCTATGCATGTCCAGCGGAGCCAACGCCGACACATACGCACCTGACTGTGCAAATTGCAAAGGGCGAAAAAACTTGCCACCGAGTGCCGCGACCACCCGTCGGCACTCCTAGACCCCGGACGAACCAATCCAGACCCCATCACCAGCTATGACCCAGCTCCCAACAGGACTCCAACTCTGCTGACTCGCACCGCTAAACACAGTTCTCCCGAAGTTCCACAACCGACGCCGTCCTCCGCCGAGGCCAATGCGCAGGGAAATGATAGCGAGACGAAAGTTCCTTGGCATGTAAAACCTTTTCATGTCAGGCTGCGGAATTACTTGGCTACTCGACAGCGCATCTTCCATGAGGAGTTGGCCACAAATGTCCCACCGCGAAGCAAGCGAGCCACGCGTCGGATGCGGAGCTTCTGGAGAAAAGTCAGGCAGTCGAGGAAAGTGTTGAAGGACATATACTTAGACGAATTATTGAGGGATGATGTTCGGCCATATGCGTCAGTACACCTCCTGCAAAAACGAGTGTCAGGCTTAGTCGATACGGGAGCCAGTGTGAATTGCATATCAGCCAGTGTGAATTGCATATTGACACCTGCAAGGAGTTATTTCTTGCAGGTGTCGCAGGCAATTTTAAGTTCCAATCATATTCGAGCACGAATATGATTGGAACTTAAAATTGCCTAAAACTGAGTTACGATGTTATTCTTCGCAGGTGTCGATATTATACTTTTTTTTTGTAAATACATACATATGATACATAGAAAACAACCAGGCCAGACACAAATATTTATTTCTTAAGCATAAATACTTGCACCCGGCGGGATTCGAACCCGCAGCCTTCTGCATCGCAGCCGGGCCTTCGCCCACTGCGCCACAGAGGCCATCATATATATACATACATATAAATCACGCCTCTTTCCCGTAGGGATAGACTACTTCTTTCCACTTGTAGATAGGTATCAAAATAGAGAAAATCGTAAACATACTCATTTAAATTAATAAAGTTTTGTCAGTATATGTCTTAAGGGGGTCGTGAGAATTTTTCATCCTGTAAAGGGGTCGCGTATACAAAAAGATTGAAAAACGTGGTGCCTTGGCTACAAGCTAGTTATGCGAAAGCTTGGCGCTCTATGGAAGCCTTGGATACATGATGCGGAAGAGATGGACGAGATAGTGCGCGGACTCTTCCCGGCCATCATGTCCGTGTTGACGCTGTCCATGGCGAAGCAGCAATCGAGTGTCCACTCTTCACACAGCTGGAACTGGAGGTGACAGTCCGTTCATTGTAAGAGAAGAAGGCTCCAGGTCCAGATGGTGTTCCGGCTTGGGTGTTGCGGCTTGTCTTTCACCATTGTCCTGACTTGCTGCTCAGCATATTCAACGCTTGCCTATGGGACGGGGTTTTCCCGGTACGACGGAAGATGGCAAGGCTCATGCTGATTAGTAAGGGGAAGGGAAATTTCAAATCGCTTTCTACATATCGCCCGTTATTCATGCTAGACAGGGCTGGAAAAGTGCTAGAGAAATTCGTCAAGGGAAGACTCACTGACGCAATTCGTACTAAAATTTATAATTTTTCCGAAACTTGTAGTTGATCTTTAAAATGTTAAAAAAACATGTAGCTAATCTTTTCTACAATAACTTTTATTTTAAGTATATGTGCATTTCGGGAGCAACTTACTCCCTTCCTCAGTACAATAGCTACTAATTCATTGACAATTTTTTGAATCTTATAAATAGTTTAGGTAGTTAAGCATAACATATGAACTTATTACAATATGCAACAATAAAAGGTAATTAGAGAAGACAATTTTACAAGGTAACAATATGAATAAACTAACATACATAAATAAAGGTAATTGGAGAGGATTAGGATGATTGGGTTTTTCTCGCTAGGACTTTAATAATTTTGGACGCACAATTTCCTTGATCCGTGCTTAAAAGATTATCGGGATTTTGGCGGATGATGAAGAGGCTTTCCTAAGCGTTTAATGTGTAGGGTCGACTAACGTACTTTAGGAGCTTCAAATTGTCTTCGTCGATGGTATGGCTTTTCTTAATTATATGCATCGCTACCGCTGATCGTACGGTGTTGAAATCTCGCTTGTTTCCGCTAACCACTTCGTTCATGTGCTCTTGGAAACGCGTTTTGATTAATCGTTTTGTCTGGCCGATGTAACAGTCTTCGCAATCATTGCAGCTAATCTTGTAGATCCCGCTCATTTCCGCCATTTTTAGGGGGTCTTTCTCGCTACGCAATCGGCGTTTGAGGGTACTGCTTCTGGTGGATGCTACGACGCGGATATCGAAATGCCTAAGAAGAGATTTAATTTTATAATACGAATCACTCATTGGAATGCTTATAAATTTTTTGATTTCTAAGCTATCTTGCGTGAAGAAAGTTGTATGCTGGTTTTTGAACATTTGGTATTGCTTTTTCCTAGCCCGTCGATCTATCATATTTGGGTCATATCCATTTTTAATGGCGGTGTCGACGATATACGACCTCTCTTTATTGATAAGTAACGAGGCGATGTACCATGCAATTGTATGCAGCCAATTTGAGCGTGGTCGGATGTGCTGACTTGGCCATTATAGTCCTTTGTGTAGCGGTAGGTTTTCGATATATTTCAAACTCGAGATGGCCACAATTGTTGATTACGAGCAGGTCAAGAAACGGTAGTGTTCCATTATTTTCCTGTTCCATGGTGAATTTTATCGTAGGATGTACCTGGTTGATTACGTTGAGAATATCGTGTAGTTTGTCTTTCTGCACTATGGCGAAAACGTCATCAACATATCTTAACCAGACTTTCGGCATTAATCCTCTTTCCTACATCACCGATTCTATATATTCCATGAATATTTCCGCTATTAATGGTGATAGAGGATTACCCATCGCAACTCCTGCTGTTGTTTTATAAAATTTATCGCGGAAGGTAAAGTAATTCTCGTTCATACAGAGAAGAGCTAGATTTTTGCTGGGGACCTATCTCCTCGGCAGTCTGGATTTAGAACAGGACGTTCTACTATCGATGCGATTGAAGAGGTGGTGAACGCGGTCCAAAAGGCAGAGGCGCATAGTTGCACCAAGCGATGGATCGTCCTGTTGGTAACACTCGACGTCAGAAACGCTTTCAACTCCGGTAGATGGGTGGATATTCTGGATACACTGGAACATCATTTTTGAGTTCCAGAATATCTAATGTAGCTTTTGAGGAACTAATTTAAAGACCAAAGCCTGCTCTACAATACGGTACAGGCCCTACGAAAGATGGCGGTTACATTGTGTGTTGCCCGGGAATCTATCCTTGGTCCAGACTTGTGGAACGTATCTTACGGTTAGGTATGCTAATGCGCCGAGTGAGGGATTAGATGACTGCTCACAGGCTCAGTTTAACACTGGAGAAAACCGAAGTGGTCATCTTGATAAAAAAGAGAATCCCTAGACTGAGGATGATCAGTATTGGCGACTTACGAATCGAATTGAAGCCATCGGTGAAATACCTGGGGCTACTGATCGGCTCCAAGATGAGTTTCTTTGAGCAAATCAGGGCAACGGCTGAGAAAGTTTCTTCGGGAATATCGACTCTGAGTCGACTTATGGCCAACGTAGGGCGACCCACCCCATCAAGAAGACGCCTCTTGATGAGTGCTGCAGGGTTAGTGCTACTGTGCGGAGCAGAGGCATGGGGCGACGCTCTCAGCAAGAAGGTATACCGAAAACGTTTGGCACAGGTACAGAGAAGAGGAGCACTGAGAATTGCATCTTCGTATCCAACAGTCTCTGATTCAATGTTGAGAGCTATTGCAGGCGTGATACCTGTCGCCCTCCTTGCTAGAGAGTGCCGCACCATTTACCTGCGCCAAAACGAGGATGCGAGAGAGATGGTTGTCCGCGAGGAGAGACAACGATTGGCAGCAGTCTTGGGTCAATTGCACGAAGGGAAGGTGGACTGCGCACCTCATCCCGGATGTGAGACTGTGACTAAATCGAAACGCATGGTGAGACTGACTTCTCTCTGACCCAGCTTTTGAGCGGGCATGGGTGTTTTCAGTCTTACCTGCACAAGATCGGTAAGAGACAGTCCCCCGATTGTCGGTTTTGCCCAGGAGAGGTGGACAATGCCTGTCACACATTTTTTGCGTGTACGAAATGGATCAAGCTACAAAGGGAACTCTGTGGGGAGACGGGAAAGCTCACTCTGGATAATAAAGTCACAGTTATGCTCGAATCGGTTGACAAATGGAACCAGGTGGCACATTATGCTCGGGCAGTCCTAAAATATAAAAGGGACTCACAGCAGCCGGGGGCACTGGGGCTGGAGGATCGCTCTTCTGGCAATTGGTCTTCGCCTCTCCCCTCCCGCTAGGAAAGAGACTCCCCAGCTTGAAGGCGCCCCACGGCGTAACAAAATGAGATCTGGCCCGAAGTAATGTGTCAAATGGTTCCAGGCTAGCTTCTCAGGTTGACGGGGAGGCATTTAGTGGGTAGTCCAGTCGTGAATAGAAGCTCCACACTCTGTGCATAAATGGCATCTACCTCACTTCCACAAAAAAGGGCTTCAAATGCCTCAAAATAAATTGTCATCCAGTCACATTCCCATGGATGGAATTTGTCTTATCTCGATCATCGTCAACTCCATTGTCACTATACACAGGCGTGATTATCTCATTGAATTCATTGCTATGCAAAACCCACCTCAATTTGTGGCACTCCATGACATTCAAGGATTTTGAATTCGTAAGAAACGATATTGGTGAGGACACCCTATTGTTTCCAAAAGATTGAAAAAGACAAATTTAAAAGCTTTGAATCTCTTGAAGTATCCGTTATCAAAATTCCACTGTCAGGTGGGGATAATCTCTTCGTTATCTCTGCTTATGCAACTGGTGGAACTGTTCTCAAGCTCAAGGAGGAGCTCAATTCCTTGTTTGAAATACTCGAACTAAACAGGCTGCATAGTTATTATATTCTTGCTAGTGACCTAAACGCTAAGCATACATCATGGCTGAACACCACTAACAATCGAAGATGTGTATTCTTGAAATCCTGGATAACAGATAACAAATTTAATACTGGTGCGATCTGTATGGGTGGGAGTTCCCAACATACTCTAGGACGAATTCATATTTGGACCTCTGCATTGCTGACGCAAGACTTGAACTCAGCTTTAATAGTCCTCGACGGAAACTACAGGTGCTTCCTGATGATAGCGACCATATTGCAATCAGAATGGAAATACATCATCAAAGGGATGCTTTCTTCCTCATCCCAGTTCAACATGAAACTTATCGGTTGAATTTCAATAAAAAAAAAAACAGACTGGGGAAAGTTTCAAAAGAAGTTTAATCGGGAGTACCAGAAGCAATATCCCCCTCCTGATAGTGGCAACTCTTGCCAATGGTTCCTAATGACAGGAATCTAACTGACGATGAAATAGATCTCTGTTTGTCGAAGTTAGAGAAGTGGACGTTGGAAACGATTGAGAAAGTCGTTCCCAAGATTAAACATCGAAAAAAATGGAAGGGTATGAAACACCAACCATCGCAAGGTTGAAAAGATTGTAAAGCCTTCTTCTCACATGCGTCAACAATATTTATCGACGATTTTTGGACCACAACCATCCCTCGTTGGCTTTGTTGAAATCACACCTAAAAAATGTCAAAAACATAATCCTTTCATACTTCAGGAATGAGGTCAGCAATCAACTGGCAGAAAAATTGAGAAATATAAGCCCACAGGACCTATATGGCGTTTTCGTGAAAATGAATAGCATATTCCGCAAGAAGTCTCGAGTGAAGGGATCGAATCTTGAAGTCACTAGTGATGAGATAAATCTTCTCGATAGGGCTGGTATCAAAATTGATAGTATTACTCTGGAAAGAAATGGAAACAGGATAATATGTGAGGAATTACATAGACTTGCTCTGATTGTAACACATTTTGAATTGGTTCATCTACCTGAGAGAGGGAATGCCATATTTTCAGAGCTCGTTGAAGCAAAAGTTTCCGACTTCAAATCAAGCCTGAAAGGCCAATCAATTCTTCAGTTCGATGGAATATTAACATCTGACCTCATACCGAGCTTGAATCTTATTGATTATTTTGTCTGCTATGAAGACTTGTGTTTCATATTTGGCAGAATAAATAACAAGAAATCATGTGGTACTGATGGTATTCCAAATGTTCTCCGGCATTTGCCTGAGGTTGCTATTAGGAGTTATTGCATGTTGTTCAATATAATGTTGAGCAATTCATATTTCCCAAATGAGTGGAAAAAGGTTAAGGTATTTCCGATCTTGAAGAAAGGAAAAGAATCGTCATGCGCTAGAATCTATCGCACAATCAGCTTGCTGCCATACATCAGCAAAGTGTTTGAAGTGATACTCAACAGAGCATTAAACACCCACATTGAGGAATATGAGCAGATGCTGAATAGCCAATTTGGTTTTCATGCCAGGCATTCGACTATACATGCAATAACGAAAGTAACCTCTGACATCTGTTGGAAACTAAATGATAGAGAATGTGTTGGAGAAGTTACTGCGCCTCTGTTCTTCTCAATCTTCATTTGGAAGATATTGAACGGCTTTGATATTAACGTCTCGCCAACGAGATTATTGGAAGCGTTTGCTGATGATCTGATCATCTACATGGCAGACCGAAAAGCTACATTAGTTCAGAGCAATGTCCAAAAAATGTTGAATGATGTATAGGTGTACACTGACAATTGGCGAATGCAAATCAATGCGCAGAAGTGCGAAACTATTTTGTTTCGGACAACGCTGTAGGGGGTCAGTCAAGACCTGAAACGTAATTGGAAGGGTTTCCTCATCATGGCTGGCGAGGGTGGTTCAGAATGGGTCCCACATAAATCCTGTGTTTGATACTTCTGTGTTTATCTCGATGAGTATCTGTACTATACTGAACATGTGAAAATCATGCTCAGTAACACGTTGAAAGCAGTTATGGCTCTACGAAGACTCTTTCATTCCAAATACATTGATCAAAAGGTCAAAATTATCTGTTACAAGACCCTGCTTAGACCAGTTTTGACATATGGATGTAAGATCTGGTACAACCAGAGTGCTAGTACAATGGAAAGATTAAGAGTTTTCGAAAGGTAATGTCTTCGTGTATGTAATGGATTGTACAGAAATCCTGAGACGGATTGAAAACCTTATATAGCGAATACAAGAATTTATCGAACTGCTGAAGTGACGAGAGTCGATATCTTCATATAGAAACTTCTGCGGAATTATATCGCAAGATCTGTGACTGTGAGCTAAAATTTTTGGATTTCGCAGCCGTTCCACCCTACAGACGGGTATATTGCGACTTGCCTCGCTACTGGCTTCGTTCCTCCAAAAGCTTTCGTGTATTTGGACATGAATCGATATGTTTTTGATTCTGACGGCGTCCCAGTCATATATCACATATATAGACGGGCCACCGATAAGAAGATAAAATATCCTCCGAATTTGAGCTCACGAGACCAACAATTCCAATGGAGATACTCATTTGCTAGATTCGTTGAAGGTGAGACGGGGCTGAGACGGGGCAGTCTAGGTATATGTGGCTGAATGACAATGTCTTAATAATTCGTGTTTATTTCCAGTTTTCGTGTTTTTCGTTATTTAGTTTTTGAGTTTCAGCTCATTATTGCTACATTTAATATTAATGTTTATTTGTGTTAAAAGATAGGGATAGGTTAAGAATGTTTTATGTTTATTATATTAGGTTTGAATTTTTTAGTATAAGATAAAGTTTTTGATTGAATTTTATTAGAATTAAGTTTTAACATATTAGGTGCAGGATCAAATTCGCTGTTGTGGTTAAATTATAAATAACTTTAGGATAGTGTGGGTTGAGTTTTTCTCCGTTTTCCAATTGAATTTAAAAAAATGTAATAAACTTGATTAATTGAATTTGCTATAGTTTTTTTGATGAAACGTGTTTATTGATCATGTATAAATTTAGAGAGGAATTCGGGCCATTAAGTTTTTGTATGTTTATTGCTTGGAATTTGATTTATATTCTTTGAAAATTTATATCGATTAGTATTGAATAAAGTGCTTTTGACTTTGACAGAGCCAATGTAATGATAATAATCCACAGGCAACTGACGGGTCTCAGCTTAATTTACGAACTATTGAGCAACGGTCTTATTGTTTCTCTTTCTACTTCACGGATTACTCTTGGTCAATTGTGCAATAGAACATGATTGATCTCTAGGAAAACTTCATAAACAATATTCTGATTTTTCATTGTTTTATTGCAGCCACTATCCAACCGCAATGGTCTACCGCACGCTAATAGAATCTTTACTTTTTATCACTGCTGCCTCAAGGTCTTCCTGTGCTGCATACTGTGCCTTAGCGTTGACCCCGACTCCGATTATCCAGCTGCTGGCGCACTTGTTCGCGGTGAAGATCAATAACAGACTCCCTTGGCTGTCAATCGTCCACTCTCAGTCTCTCTGTCACACCAGAACTCGACGAGCCTCCATTCATCCCGCTAAACACTTCCCTTTGCCAATGCAATACATGCATGTGCAGCGGGAAGAGGTGTTACCAGGTCTGAATTTAATTTGGATATTTGAATTATTCAGTTAATAAAACAATAATAATGTAGAAAAATTTAAATGATAGTGAAAAAAGATAAATATCATAAGGAATATAGGTAATTATAAAGAAAAATTTACAATAAAGATAGGGAAAAGGATAATATAAAATGTATACTCATTACAAAAAAATATATATTTTATAATTTATAAGACCACAAATTGGGATAAATAAATTTTTCAAATCTTTAATTAAAATTCGGATCCGTGTTATGCCGGCTTTCGAGCAATTTGCTTTGGTGACTCGATTACTACAATCCTCCAAATTAATTACTCATTTGCGAAGTATGCTGAGGCTGATCGAGCTGAAATAGGGAAGTCTGGGTTTTGGTGGCAGTTAATTGTTATTTTAATTTACTTATGTCCGTAATTTTAAGTTACTAGACATGAGTTTGTATGTAGGCTTGGAATATTGTACAATATTGTGACAAGTTGATACATATTAGTTTTAAGCTAAAAGCTCACATTTTCGTTAGTTAAATCTAATTTTTAATAGGGTTTGGTTGGTTTTTTGTCATTTTTTCCCAATAAATTGATAAAATTTAGTAATTTTCGTTTGGTGACTAGATTTTATTTTTTGACTAAACTTTTGATTGAATATTGCTGCCATTTGGGTCGTTAAACTTCGTCGTTTTCATAAAATTTATAACGATTGCATCAACAGAGTGAGAGGATATCAAATTTAGGATATTTTGCTGGGAATGGATGATGCAGCATAGTAATATAACATATCGTTTTTCATACGTAAAGACAACAAAATTCACTTATTGCTCCCCTGCAACCTTACTCTCAAGGAAATGGGTAGAAGTTTAATATTTCAAATTAGCTACTCAATAGATGGAAGAAACTCTTGTCAGAAGATATAAATAGACAATGTAGAGGACGTTAGACAAAAATCATGTTTAAATTTTAATTAAAACATTTATTTTATCAGGATATTCACCATAAAGACGAGTATCTCATCAAAAACCCACGGCTAAGAAGAACAGTAATGACATCCTGTCTCGAAAAAGTTTAACAGGAGCCATCCATGTCATGATGGTCCTTCAACCACTTGCCTTGCTCATGCAGCGCGAACGACGTACTTTTGTGAATATTATTAAGAAACATTACGCATCCTTTTCACTGTCATTGCAATACTCTGTGCTTGCATGACTAGAGTCTAGAGTGGTTCGTGCTGACTGTGTAATATTCCTTTCTTGCATACCAAATGACAAGTAAATTATAAGTAAAGGAACAACACTCGTTGTGCTGTTGTCGACCTCCACCTTTAGCTATCAAATTTGCATTTAAATGGTATTTATTCATATATTTTTGCATTCAATCATTCCGGTGGAAATTATTTGGATTCACTTGAATGATCTTATAATTTGTTGACTATTTGTTGAACTAATTATGCATGGTAATAAGGTTGTGTACACTTTTATTAATACCAATGGGATTTTAAGAGAATAATGCCGAGAGATTGTAATTTGCGATCGATGAGATTTTCTGATAGATTAGGGAGGATGAAGATGGAGTAGAGCATCGAAATTAATTAACCTGCTGCACAATTCATATTTAAGGGTGGATATTTTTGAAAATTTTTTTTTCCCAAAACTAATCAAGTTAGCTCTAATTTTATATTATGTAAAACTGTTAAGTTGATTACTTATTGTTTTATCATATTTAATCTTTGCTCAAATTGACTCTCTGCAGTCGTCAATACATTTAAGATATTCGCTAAAGCAAATGAAATTTGCAAAGTTCCACTTACCATCTAACTGCAATACGATTTCAATTACATTTTATTGCGAAACAAACTTACGAAAAAAATTCCAACTCATATCAAAAATAAAACCTGAAGACATAAACGTTACGTAATTGCTACATAAAAGAACCCAATCAGAAACATCTTGGCTTCCATTATTAAAATTTCAATAAAAATTTAGCTTGTTTATTTGTGCTGGCGTATAAGCCCATAAGAGAAAGCCCCAAAAACAGATAATATAATTTCATGCCTTCTGCAACACGTTCCGTGGAAGAAAGTAAACGTACCGTCGTAACTGTATTACAAAGGATCGTACATACTCGTATCCACGTTCATATGTACAGTCTACGAGTATAGTATATCTGCTTGCTGCACACCTTTTCTTATTGCTGAAAGGAAAGAAAAATTTTACGAAAGAAATAAATTTGATGTTCTCGTGATGTTTTATTTAATAAATGTCTCACTTTCGCCGTAGGAATCGGTCGGTAGTGGATATCAGGACACCGTACAACATGAAACTTCCATCGAAGGCATGGATGGGGAGCAACAACAAAAAATAAAACTCAAAAATGAAAAGCAGGAAATTCAAGTTAACTTCTGTTTACACTGAAATGTGATCCGTAAGAGAAAAGTTTATTTTTTCTTTCGTGTCGTAGAAGTTTTCGTCTTTTGTGATTCTCAAGTTGAATTTTGTCAGCAGAATGAAAAGTATCCTTCCTGCTTCCTTTAATGTTTTAGTAGAAAATGACATGATAGCTTCAAAAGTTATTTTGGTAAGTGTACTTCATTTACTTAATAATTTATAATGGCACGAAAACTAGATTCATAAAAATTAGGAAAAGGATTTTGTAATGATTTTCTACTTTTCAGATCGAACGCGGAACCGACCTCTCATCGGTTCTAGACGTTAAGTCTGAGTAGTGCCAACGGATGGTACCAACAGGTCAACCAATCCGTGCACCGTAACCCATTCACGCGGTGACTGCTTGTCGGCCAGCTAGTTCGGAGAGGATTTCGGTCGCGGGTCTCCGAATGGATTACGCTCAATTACAATATTTCAGTCACCTGAACTTGCCCGTTTTCCAAACGCGTCAACAATTACTCATCCAGAACGAGAAACCTACATTACGTTAATTCTGGATGTGATCTATCCACAGATCTCAAATCAAAAACGCTACAAAATCCCATAGGCGCGTTACCGATTCCCCGACGCGGTACCGAAAAATATGCTACTCGAACTTAAACCGAAGAAAACTACTCTAAAGAAATGACGAAACAATCAAAGGTACCGCGTACCGCGCGCGACGCGAAACCGACTTCAGCGGATTTGTCGAAACCCTACCCTCGCGACGGCATACTTACCCTACACTCTCGGTTCCCACTGAAAAATAACGGACCACTGAAAAGGAAAGTCGTGGTTAACGTTTTAGCAATTCATATTATTTCTACTATAACTTGGTTTCATTTTAAATTTACATTAAATTTCTTCTCTTCACTGTTTGAACTTAATCTTAAACATTCATTTTGCAATTACACTTTACAAAATAATCATCTCATAATTTGCTTGACATCTCTAGAAATTTGATGAGAAGTGATTGTTTAATTTTTTTTTTTTTTATAATAATTATTTATGATTTGTTTAAATTTAATTAATAAATAACACAATATTAAACCGAGATACCATATATGTACTAAAATGATTAATAAAAGTCTAATCCTTTGCTAATTATCCAGCAAAAACGGGAGCGAGGGCAGGAATACTTGTAATTTTAGGGAGTAGACGGGAAATCGGATTAACTACGAAAGAAAGATTTACGAATCTCAAATAAGATCGGAAATATTGTGTTACTGCTCTAAAAAAAGTGTTGTGTACTATTCCGGTAGGCATAATAGCGCAATATGCAAAAAAATAGCATTCAAAGTAAAAAACCAATAAATTTTGATGTTCAAGCTACACATTAATAATAAATTCTGATTACATTCGTATTGGTGTGTTTTTTTATTTTGACCGCAACTTAGTCCTTAAGAAGAAAAGTCTTATTTTTTATTTTTTTTTTTTCATGCAAAACAAATTACTATCTAGCAGGTACATTATCCAATTTCCATTTCGACGCTACTGTGACAGATACGAGTTTTCGTTAAATGGTTTAATCTTACAGAAATTGTATTAGGTTCAATTATCATCCAGATTTAACTTTAAATGCGGAAACTTCAAAATTTAGCCCATCGGACTAATACATGAATGGAAAGTGCACAATTAAGTCCATACTTTCAAGTATCACATTACAAATTTATGAACGCTAGCTTTTATTAAATTCTAGAAGTACAAAAATATCCATTTGACGATTCATTGGATATAAGAAATATAATTTTTTGTTGTTTTTAACTGCCCAAACGTACGTATTACAATTGGAATTCGGATTGTATGTCGTTAGGTAAATCACATAAATTCTGGAGCAGTAAGCTGACTTCTTAAAATTACATTTTGATACCTTCCCAAAATTAATTGAAGGAGCCGTTACGCGATTTTTGTTCAAATAAAGATCGCTTGGATACACACACCGTATACGCCAACACAACGTATGTTTTGCGTTATTATTCTGACTTACTATCTCGCCTCATAACTTCACCGTCGAGCATAGGGATGCGATAGGATTGTGAACTCAGCTTATCGAAAACTCGCTTGCATTCACTTAATATCCGACAAACGACGTTTTGCTTGGCATGCGTGTGTCCTTTTATTGTTTAAACAGCAACACTCAAATCACATAATCGAATTTCTCTATGGATTTTCGCATGTCATTCCATCAGATAATTTATGCAAAGTTCATCAACATCAGCTGACGATTAACTCCATATTTTCAGGATATCCTGAAGGTTTATCAAATCCACTAAACCATACACTTGTGTACAGTCTTTTTTTGCAGAGGTCAAGTTGGGATATTCCAATAAATTGGTTTCCTTTTTGCAAGCTCATTTATATTACACCACAGGATAACTAACAAAATGTGATTCCGACGCACTTGGGTGCGTGGAAAACGCCCAGTTATAGAGGATAACGTTTCAAGGTGAAAAATCGCTGTTAACAGCAATGTATTATTAGCGATATGTCCTCTGGTGGCTTTATTGAGTTAAAAGCAAATGATTATGAATTGCAATGTAGAAGCCGTATTCTAAGAACTGCTGAAAAAGCACTTCTCGTTCCATTTCGTAGGAATTTTTATTATGTAATTTGTTAATGCTTTGAAAACTTAATTTAAACACATTTCAAACTATGCAATCACTTCAATTCACTCCTGTAAGGTGAAGATTTTGGCTGGTAACCTATTTTCGAGGGTCAATTTCATCCGCACCATGCATTCACTTCCAATTTCTAGGAACCCGATGTCAGAATATTCGTGTAGTTGTTGTGCAATGGCCGAAAGTAAAATTCCAAAAAACTAGGTGAAATATTTCAAAGCAATGTTCATTTGGTTCACGGGAGGAAGAATTAAACGGACGAATCAAACTCTTATTATTGCCCCCAAACCATTTCAACTCCCAGGTACACGATCCCACACAAATCTAGGAGCCGGCCTCGCTCTGATCCTGATTCCCTCGTTCTTTGTTTTTATCCCAGAACAACAAAACCTACATACCTCGAGATCGCTTTACCTTCCCTCCTTTTTGTCCACATCATAAATGTGGAGTTGCGTGATGATCCAAATGATGCAAATTGTTTGCCGATGGATCCCCGCCAAACAGCTGATTGGAAACGAAGATCTGTTTTGAAATCTCGAGCAATTTCACGAACCAAACGTGGAACGGTAATTTCCGGATCAACAATTCTGTGGACTCCTGGTAACGACGAAGTTCTCGAAGAGCAACCGTACCGGGACGATAACGATGTGGTTTCCTTACACCTCCTGTCAATGGTAGTCTCGGTACTTGACTGTTGGTTGCAGATGGAGTTTCTACGTTTCGAATTATGCTACAAACATGAAAAATTACAAATTTTACATATCATGGATACGAATTGTTTCATCATCCCTACCGTCACGATCTGTTCTAGCCTGAGGCACTGTTCCGTCTTCATGTAGTTTACGAACGCCTGTATCAGATTTGTCCTTGCATACATAACCTGTTAACCTTAAATAGTATCCAATGTCCAAATATTTAAGTGCTTCCTCAGTGGTGCCCATGAATCCTCTAATAACAACGTACGTTATGTTTGGATATTTTCTTAATATCTCCAAGACATCTTCTTGCGCTGATCGTTCGTGTGTTAAACTAGTTTGGCTAGACTACAAGCGAGATGCAATTGCTTCTCGAAAATCTCCTTCGCCGCCATGTGGCTGTCAAAATCCCAGGTTGTCACCTCGGACAAAACATATGTGTGTGGAATGGCACGCCATATGGCGGCAATGTGCCTCTCCAGTTGTCGCCAGTGGCATAGTTTTCTCGATGGCCACGGTGGAGGGGCATTTCCAGATGGCTATGTCTCGAAATGTGCCGGGGTTTGGGATTAATTCTATATTTTGAATATTTATATCCACAGATCTAAATATTTGGACAGAAAAAAAAATATTTTCTGCACAACAATATCCGCACGACAGATGAAGTCCGCTGGCACTTCGAGGACATATCCATCTGGCCGGTTGCAAGGGTTCGGGATCGGAATCACTTCGATTCCCGGGCGTAGGCGTCACATTACACATTCCCCCCCCCCAAAATCGAAGTAATTACGATCCCGTCTCCTATATACAAGGTCTTGGTTAAGGCCGTGGCGGGTCGAAGGTCGGTTTCGAAGGATAGGCTACAACCATGTTCGTGAAGACTCGACAGTGACTATATAGTAGGGAGTCGGGTGTTATCCGGAGGTCTTCGTCTAAGCAGAGATTGGGGTAAGCCAAGGTTTCTCGTGGGAAATAGTTGCACTTCATCGTCTAAGGTCTTTTGCGTGGTAAATTCCCAGGGTTTTACCAGTCATGTCCGCGATGAGGTATCGGGTGGGGCTTATTACTTGTAGGACTCGACACTTCACGAATTTCTTGTCTAGTTTGGCATTGTTATGTCGGGTGGCATCGCTCTGTCGGAAGTTTCGACGATATATTTCGTCGCCTGCCTTAAAGCCAGAAGGATGAGATCGCAAGTTGTACCGCTCCTCTCCCATCCGTCTACTTTCTTCAATCTTCTCCCGCAGTTGATCTCGCAGAAGTTGGAGCTTTTCGTGCGGTTCTAGAACCACGATTGGGTCCTCTAGCGATTTCAGTTGCCGCAATAGCCGGTAAGCGCTCCCATGACAGATCATGTACTGGCCGAACACTGCGAAATACGGCGAAATGCCGGTAGTGGCGTGGTACGACGAGCGCAGCGCACTAGTTATGGCGGACAATTTGCGATCCCAGTCCTTCTGATTCGGGTGGACATAGGCGCGGATGGCCGCTATGAGCGTACGATTCAGTCGTTCGGATGCGTTGGCTTGTGGTGAATAGACGGCAGTTCGTTGGTGGATGATGCCGTATTTGGACATTAGGTCTCGGAACTTGCTGGAGGTGAACTGGACCCCATTGTCGGAGACAAGTTTCTCCGGAACTCCAAACATGTGAAAGACTCGGTTCTCCAAAAAGCTGATTATAGGTCCAGTGTGCATGTTACGTAGTGGTTCTATGATAGGGAATTTAGAGAGCTGGTCCAGGACCACGACAGCTCCCGTGTGACCAGAAGCAGATCGAGGGTAAGGACCGATAAGATCAATGTACAAGCGCTGGAACACGCGTTCGGGGACCTCAACCTTACCCATGGGTGGCCGAAGGATGGTGTTGGGCGCTTTAGTGCACTTGCATAGCTCACAAGAGGCTACGTACGCTTTTATCTGTTGTGCCATCTTAGGCCAAAAGAAACAGGTTTTCAACCGCCTAAGTGTACGACCGTATCCGCCGTGCGCACTTGATGGGTGGTCATGAGCCCTTCTGATAAGATCAGTGGTTAATTCTTCGGGCACCCACAACTTCCACTGTTCTTCTTCTTGTATGGGGTCTCCGGATGCGTGTCCCATCCGCTTATAAATAAATCCATCCGTCAACCGCAGTTCAGGAAGCTGGGGCTGTTGATTCTGGATAGTGTGAATCAGTTGTCTGTAGGTTGCTGACTTGAAGGCAGGATGGTCCAGATCGATCAATTGGGGGCTGTCGTCCTCTTGGACAAACTCGGCTCCTTCAGGGGCGAACATTCTGGATAGGGTGTCGGGGACTACATGCTGGCTTCCTTTTCGGTGGCGAATTGTGAAGTCAAATGCCTGTAGTTTCAGTGCCCACCTTGCCAATCTGCCGTTGAGATCAGTCTGGCTCATTAGCCATTTCAGAGAAGCGTGATCCGTAACGATTTCAAAGGTGTGTCCCTCCACATAGGCTCGGAAGCGTTTCACTGCCAACACCGCCGCTAAACATTCCTGCTCGGAGACCGTGTAATTTCGCTGGGCTGGGTTCAGCTTGTGAGACATGAAGGCTATAGGTCTCTCCTCGCCGTCTTGTGCAACCTGGACTAAGACTGCTCCCACCCCATGTTGACTCGCGTCACAATGGATTGAGAACGGTTTGTCAAAGTCCGGGCTGTGCAGTACGGGGGCTGTAGTCAGACTCTTCTTTAGCTCTTCAAAGGCTCGCAAGCTGGGCTCTTCCCAGACGAATTTACGTCCCTTACGCAGCATGTCGGTCAAAGGAGTGGTTATGGTGGCATAGTCACGTACAAAACGCTGGTACCATCCGCATAAACCTAAGAATCGGCGTAACTGTTTGGTGGTCTTGGGTAGTGGGAAAACGTCAATCGCTTGAGTCTTTTCCGGATCGGTCTTGATATGGCCATGCCCAATGATGTGACCTAAATACTTCACCTCCGTCATCACAAACTGGCTCTTCCGTATGTTGATGGTTAATCTTGCCCTTCGGATGTGTAGAGCCACCTCCTGAAGCAGGTCGATGTGTTCATCAAAGGTCTCGGTTATAAGCAACAGATCGTCCAAGTAAACGAAAACTTGGTGCCGCAAATGAGGTGGTATCACCTTATCCATAAGGCGCGTCATTGTTTGGGGGGCATTACACAATCCGAATGGCATGGTCACGAATTGATATAGGGGCCGACCTGGGACTGTGAAGGCTGTTTTCTCCTTTGAACCGGGGTCTAAAGGAATTTGCCAGAAGGCGGTAGAGGATATGCGTCCTTGACTGTGACGGCGTTCAAGCGTCTGGCATCTAGGCATAACCGGACCTTGTTCGGCTTGACCACTAAGGTGACTGGGGAAGCCCACGCGCTCTGTGATTCTTTGATTACGCCTAATGCTAGCATTCGATCCACTTCGGCATATAACGATTTTTCCTTCGCCGGAGATATGGCGAAACGTCTCTGTTTTATGGGTTTAGCATCCCCCACATCTATAGTGTGGAACACCAGGGCAGTCCGCCCGAGACCTTCCTTCTCGTGCGATGGAAAAGCCGATATAGCCGAGTCAAGACGCAGTTGCTGAGTTACATCCAGTGTATGCCGTAATAAGTTAGTGGGTTGAGATTGGTCAGGAACGGTGGTGACGGACTCCAGGGTCGAACCGGAAAATAGTGCCGGGGCCAAGTTAAATTTTCGAACGAAATCCACTCCTAGGTAAAGATTCTGGGTTAACTGAGGTATGATGAAAAATTCCATAGGTTTAGTTACTCCTTTAAAGGTGACATCCGTCATAATTTTTCCCACTACAGAGTGACGAGTTCCGTCCGCCGTGCTTAACCAGGAGGTGAAATGACGGATTTGGTCCGCGTGCTTTGCCAGTACCTCCCCTGCAAACTCGGCAGATATGCAATTCACACTGGCTCCCGTATCGACTAAGCCTGATACTCGTTTTTGCAGGAGGTGTACTGACGCATATGGCCGAACATCATCCCTCAATAATTCGTCTAAGTATATGTCCTTCAACACTTTCCTCGACTGCCTGACTTTTCTCCAGAAGCTCCGCATCCGACGCGTGGCTCGCTTGCTTCGCGGTGGGACATTTGTGGCCAATTCCTCATGGAAGATGCGCTGTCGAGTAGCCAAATAATTCCGCAGCCTGACATGAAAAGGTTTTACATGCCAAGGAACTTTCGCCTCGCTATCATTCCCTTGCGCGTTGGCATCGGCGAAGGACGGCGTCGGTTGTGGAACTTCGGGAGAACTGTGGTTAGCGGTGCGAGTCAGCAGAGTTGGAGTCATGTTGGGAGCTTGGTCATAGCTAGGGATAGTGTCTAAATTGGTTCGTCCGGGGTTTAGGAGTGCCGACGGGTGGTCGCGGCACTCGGTGGCAAGTTTTTTCGCCCTTTGCAATTTGCACAGTCAGGTGCGTAGGTGTCGGCCTTCCCGCATCGGTAGCAGAAAAGCGTCGGCTCCGCTGGACATGCATAGAACCGATGTCCCGGTTGTCGGCAGTTCCAACAGACCGTCGGGCTTGTAATTGCTTCAAGGGAGGGTCGATCAAGCAATGCTGGGTCCTCAAGCTCCGGTGGTGCTCCGCTCCTCGGTACTGGTACTGGATCAGCAAGCAGGTGGTCAGCTGCCATCAACTCCGCGGTGTGATGATTTCGGGGATTTGGTCCCGTTATGCGAGGCTGTGGACGGAAGGTACCACGCCGCTCATCCAAGTGTTCTTGTCTACGGGCATGGAGGCGCAATCCCTGTATGGTGTTGATGGGAAAATGCAGAAGGCTGTTCTGGAGATCCCAGCGCATATTCTCTCTGATAATTTCTACCAGTTCGTCCTCGGGCATGGTATTTCGCAAGCGAGTGCTCAATCTCACTATACTTGTGTAGTACTGGTCGAACGGTTCGTGAGCGCCTTGTTTCCGTTTCTTTATTTGCTCTCTTAGCTCTCTCTCAGTGAAGCCATCCTCAAATCGATTGCGGAAGGCTGCACTGAAAGAGTGCCAAGTGGGACGTGGCGTTGACTCTTTAAAGCTCCAGTACCAGTCGGCAGCGTCGCCGCTGAACAAAAGATGTGCATGCCGGAGGAAGGCCGAGGAATCACCTCCCAGGGTGCTGGATATCAACGCCTGAATCCGGAAAAGGAACCGGTCCGCCGATATCATATCGTTGAACCCTGCAAAGTTTAGGCGCCAACTCTCCATGATACGAGGCGTCGGGTCTCGAAAAAGTGCCAATGCGTTCCCGGGGGGAATCACATCCTCGATTGACCTGTTGTACTGAACGGCCTCGGGGGCTGGAGGTACCAACGGAGGTCCGGTACTGTGTCGCGGTCGGTATTCGGGAGCTCTGGGATCCATTCCCGAGTTCCTTGGAGGTGGGACCCATTGCTCGGATTGTCGGGAGGGGGGCATAGCCACACTGGGATTTGGCTCCCATCCAAGCGGAGTTCTCACGCGGCTGGGTGGTTGGCTCAACGGGAGATTCTGGAGCTTTCCCTCCAGGTTGCCAATCCTCTCCGACATATCCCTCATCAACGCCACGAGGGTGTCAATGAAGTGGGCGGAAGGCATGGGTGTCACCTCGGACACGACACTTGCGGCCGGAACTTCACCGCCTACTGCTCCTTGCAGGTCTAAGAGTGGTTGTGACGGTTCGGCTTCTGGAGCTCCTTTCGCCACTGCTCCACGCGTTGGTAGGGGCGTTCCGAGGGGGACGTCTAGGGCAGACCCATCTATGGGTCGCCGGCATAAGGGACACAGCTCTGACGTGAGGAGGAGCTGTTGTACACAGGCACGATGGAATAGATGTCCACAATCCAATCGCACGCTGTGTACGCCCTCCACTACGTCTTCGAAACAGATTCCACAGTTCGCGGGTTGGAACGTTTTGGACCGGGTCCACCGCTTATCGGGCGTCCGCTTCGTTGCCATTTCGTGTGGGTTTAAAATATAAAATATACTTATTCCTACTAAAGATTATAAAATAATAAAAGATTTTAAATATTATCACTAAATTAGTGGCCGTTAGTGGCGAGCTAATAATAGAGGGGGAAAAAAAAATATTTGACAGTCACTTTCCTTTTCAGTGGTCGACTCCTTCAACGGGAAAAGAGAGTGCGTGGTAATCTGCCGAAGAAAGGGTGCTTTTGGTCGATTTACGAAATTTATCCCCATACCCACATACATTACAAACCGTTTCTAATCTACGTTAAATGACTCGACGAGACAAGTGGTAGAGCTACCGTAACGATTTTGTACGCGGTCAAAATTCCCGACGCGTGGAAGCATTCCGGGCTTCGCAACTCCAGCATACGCCACCGAACGTTGAACCGATACCACTCGTCTATCACGCATACGAAATAAGTAGAATCCTTCCGCGACATAAAGGCAAGGTAGCCTTCTATTTTCTTGAGAGTCCATGCTGATAGGTAAACCCATCAGGCTGGCAGTTCCATCAAGAAAATAGAAGGTCCTTACAGGGGTTAGCCTGGGACAACACATCGAAAGGATTCTGTCGCGAAAGCAAAATCAAACAAAGGAGAGCGGAAGCTACAACTCACGTGAAGCGACTGCGAGTGTGTATCACACAACTCCACTGCTCCTGATAGTGGGACTCGAGTACCAAAGTACCTTACATCCTCCGTAAAGGACCAACTCGTCAGAAGACGCGAAGTTCTTTCCCCCTTAGGATGTTTTTGGCCCCACGTTGGGCGCCATTTGTAATGATTTTCTACTTTTCAGATCGAACGCGGAACCGACCTCTCATCGGTTCTAGACGTTAAGTCTGAGTAGTGCCAACGGATGGTACCAACAGGTCAACCAATCCGTGCACCGTAACCCATTCACGCGGTGACTGCTTGTCGGCCAGCTAGTTCGGAGAGGATTTCGGTCGCGAGTCTCCGAATGGATTACGCTCAATTACAATATTTCAGTCACCTGAACTTGCCCGTTTTCCAAACGCGTCAACAATTACTCATCCAGAACGAGAAACCTACATTACGTTAATTCTGGATCCACAGATCTCAAATCAAAAACGCTACAAAATCCCATAGGCGCGTTACCGATTCACCGACGCGGTACCGAAAAATATGCTACTCGAACTTAAACCGAAGAAAACTACTCTAAAGAAATGACGAAACAATCAAAGGTACCGCGTACCGCGCGCGACGCGAAACCGACTTCAGCGGATTTGTCGAAACCCTACCCTCGCGACGGCATACTTACCCTACACTCTCGGTTCCCACTGAAAAAGAACGGACCACTGAAAAGGAAAGTCGTGGTTAACGTTTTAGCAATTCATATTATTTCTACTATAGCTTGGTTTCATTTTAAATTTACATTAAATTTCTTCTCTTCACTGTTTGAACTTAATCTTAAACATTCATTTTGCAATTACACTTTACAAAATAATCATCTCATAATTTGCTTGACATCTCTAGAAATTTGATGAGAAGTGATTGTTTAAATTTTTTTTTTTTTATAATAATTATTTATGATTTGTTTAAATTTAATTAATAAACAACACAATATTAAACCGAGATACCATATATGTACTAAAATGATTAATAAAAGTCTAATCCTTTGCTAATTATCCAGTAAAAACGGGAGCGAGGGCAGGAATACTTGTAATTTTAGGGAGTAGATGGGAAATCGGATTAACTACGAAAGAAGGATTCACGAATCTCAAATAAGATCGGAAATATTGTGTTACTGCTCTAAAAAAAGTGTTGTGTACTATTCCGGTAGGCATAATAGCGCAATATGCAAAAAAATAGCATTCAAAGTAAAAAACCAATAAATTTTGATGTTCAAGCTACACATTAATAATAAATTCTGATTACATTCGTATTGGTGTGTTTTTTTATTTTGACCGCAACTTAGTCCTTAAGAAGAAAAGTCTTATTTTTTATTTTTTTTTTTTCATGCAAAACAAATTACTATCTAGCAGGTACATTATCCAATTTCCATTTCGACGCTACTGTGACAGATACGAGTTTTCGTTAAATGGTTTAATCTTACAGAAATTGTATTAGGTTCAATTATCATCCAGATTTAACTTTAAATGCGGAAACTTCAAAATTTAGCCCATCGGACTAATACATGAATGGAAAGTGCACAATTAAGTCCATACTTTCAAGTATCACATTACAAATTTATGAACGCTAGCTTTTATTAAATTCTAGAAGTACAAAAATATCCATTTGACGATTCATTGGATATAAGAAATATAATTTTTTGTTGTTTTTAACTGCCCAAACGTACGTATTACAATTGGAATTCGGATTGTATGTCGTTAGGTAAATCACATAAATTCTGGAGCAGTAAGCTGACTTCTTAAAATTACATTTTCATACCTTCCCAAAATTAATTGAAGGAGCCGTTACGCGATTTTTGTTCAAATAAAGATCGCTTGGATACACACACCGTATACGCCAACACAACGTATGTTTTGCGTTATTATTCTGACTTACTATCTCGCCTCATAACTTCACCGTCGAGCATAGGGATGCGATAGGATTGTGAACTCAGCTTATCGAAAACTCGCTTGCATTCACTTAATATCCGACAAACGACGTTTTGCTTGGCATGCGTGTGTCCTTTTATTGTTTAAACAGCAACACTCAAATCACATAATCGAATTTCTCTATGGATTTTCGCATGTCATTCCATCAGATAATTTATGCAAAGTTCATCAACATCAGCTGACGATTAACTCCATATTTTCAGGATATCCTGAAGGTTTATCAAATCCACTAAACCATACACTTGTGTACAGTCTTTTTTTGCAGAGGTCAAGTTGGGATATTCCAATGAATTGGTTTCCTTTTTGCAAGCTCATTTATATTACACCACAGGATAACTAACAAAATTTGATTCCGACGCACTTGGGTGCGTGGAAAACGCCCAGTTATAGAGGATAACGTTTCAAGGTGAAAAATCGCTGTTAACAGCAATGTATTATTAGCGATATGTCCTCTGGTGGCTTTATTGAGTTAAAAGCAAATGATTATGAATTGCAATGTAGAAGCCGTATTCTAAGAACTGCTGAAAAAGCACTTCTCGTTCCATTTCGTAGGAATTTTTATTATGTAATTTGTTAATGCTTTGAAAACTTAATTTAAACACATTTCAAACTATGCAATCACTTCAATTCACTCCTGTAAGGTGAAGATTTTGGCTGGTAACCTATTTTCGAGGGTCAATTTCATCCGCACCATGCATTCACTTCCAATTTCTAGGAACCCGATGTCAGAATATTCATGTAGTTGTTGTGCAATGGCCGAAAGTAAAATTCCAAAAAACTAGGTGAAATATTTCAAAGCAATGTTCATTTGGTTCACGGGAGGAAGAATTAAACGGACGAATCAAACTCTTATTATTGCCCCCAAGCCATTTCAACTCCCAGGTACACGATCCCACACAAATCTAGGAGCCGGCCTCGCTCTGATCCTGATTCCCTCATTCTTTGTTTTTATCCCAGAACAACAAAACCTACATACCTCGAGATCGCTTTACCTTCCCTCCTTTTTGTCCACATCATAAATGTGGAGTTGCGTGATGATCCAAATGATGCAAATTGTTTGCCGATGGATCCCCGCCAAACAGCTGATTGGAAACGAAGATCTGTTTTGAAATCTCGAGCAATTTCACGAACCAAACGTGGAACGGTAATTTCCGGATCAACAATTCTGTGGACTCCTGGTAACGACGAAGTTCTCGAAGAGCAACCGTACCGGGACGATAACGATGTGGTTTCCTTACACCTCCTGTCAATGGTAGTCTCGGTACTTGACTGTTGGTTGCAGATGGAGTTTCTACGTTTCGAATTATGCTACAAACATGAAAAATTACAAATTTTACATATCATGGATACGAATTGTTTCATCATCCCTACCGTCACGATCTGTTCTAGCCTGAGGCACTGTTCCGTCTTCATGTAGTTTACGAACGCCTGTATCAGATTTGTCCTTGCATACATAACCTGTTAACCTTAAATAGTATCCAATGTCCAAATATTTAAGTGCTTCCTCAGTGGTGCCCATGAATCCTCTAATAACAACGTACGTTATGTTTGGATATTTTCTTAATATCTCCAAGACATCTTCTTGCGCTGATCGTTCGTGTGTTAAACTAGTTTGGCTAGACTACAAGCGAGATGCAATTGCTTCTCGAAAATCTCCTTCGCCGCCATGTGGCTGTCAAAATCCCAGGTTGTCACCTCGGACAAAACATATGTGTGTGGAATGGCACGCCATATGGCGGCAATGTGCCTCTCCAGTTGTCGCCAGTGGCATAGTTTTCTCGATGGCCACGGTGGAGGGGCATTTCCAGATGGCTATGTCTCGAAATGTGCCGGGGTTTGGGATTAATTCTATATTTTGAATATTTATATCCACAGATCTAAATATTTGGACAGAAAAAAAAATATTTTCTGCACAACAATATCCGCACGACAGATGAAGTCCGCTGGCACTTCGAGGACATATCCATCTGGCCGGTTGCAAGGGTTCGGGATCGGAATCACTTCGATTCCCGGGCGTAGGCGTCACATTACAATTTGGTTTGGACGTCGAAAATACGAATCATATTTATTCAAGGACAATGTAGAAAATTAAAATGTCGATAGTACTATAGGTTTTAACAATTGTAGAAAAGCTTGAAAGGCTTCTTGTTGAACATAAGGCTTACATTAGTTATCCCCATAACATCAAGAGATGACTTTAGATCAATTTGCTGGGATAATATTTACCGGCGAAGACAACTTATATAGAGTTTTCCATTAGATATACTATATAACAATTTTACATCTTTATATGAGCGCACCCTTAAACTGTTTTAATAAACTGTCAATGCTAAAACGTTATCTAATGTCAACATTTTTGTAATGGTAAAGCTCATGAATTAGCAACGTTTGAAAATTATTAAAAATTTCAACCGAAATTCGGAGTCGTTGGTCGTAGTTTTAAGAGTGCTTACTCCAATTTTCGGCTGTAATAATCGTCCTACTCGACGGAGTCCCGGTCCCAAAGATATGTCGTACCGGTTGTAGCGAAGGAAATATCGCAGCCGAAAGTCCAGCGATTCAAAATGAGCCAAATGGCCTTTTTCACATGGGAATGGAACTCATCCATAGTAAAACAAGTTTCGCGCTTAAGTTCACACGTCGTCATAGTTCACCCAAGCTATTCTCGTATACGATACACGTCTTACGAGTGTATGAGTCAAAAGGATCATTTGGTCGTTAATCGTCGTGCGGACAACATGAAAGCGAAGACAGAGAGATAAGCGATTGAGAATTGATGTTTTTGCCTTGAATTTTGCACGAGGTAATAAAAACTGGAATGAAAAAATGTATTTCATGATTGTTTAAGTTTGTCGATACAAACTTCAATTGCATTTATTTGAATCCTTGGTGTTTTTCCGCTTTCTGAAAAATATATTCAAAATTTACCCTTCCAACAATATAAATAAAAAACATCGTTTATTTTCTATGCATTTATAATAGACAATTAAAATTTGTTTTGGATCGTAATTTCCGTAATGTTGTCTCTTGAAATTGAACATGGCCTCTGCTCCGTAGCTTCTCGCGTCCACCCATCCATGTTTTCACGTAAATTAAACAAAGGTAATTATTTCATGACGACCACCTTCTTCACCGAATGCTCAATTTGGAATGATCACCGGTGCTTGTATAAAATTTCTCCGACCAAATGATCAATAAAATGTGTTTGTGTATGTGCATTACGTTCGCCCTAGAAAATTTTGGAGTGTTTTTACCATCAACTTTCCTCGATGCCTCTCTCTGTTCTTGCCCATATAACCTGTTTCACGCTTACTATTTACGCTGCATGTAGGATAATCAGTGAATCCATGTCGTTTTCAGGAATTTGGCATTGCTCAAACGACACTGTGGCGTATTTTGTGAAAATATCTTGGCCTACATGGTTACAAGATCTGTATTAATCGAGCAGTCACACAAGGAAAATGCTCGAAAAATTTCCTATTCCCTATTCAAAATTTTATTTGGCAGATTTGAAAAAATATGTAACTATTTTAATTCTTAATCGTAATTTGTAAAATAATTTTTGTTCCATTATGTTTATTACATATTATTTCATATCAATTTTCCTTTATATTAAAATTCAATTATTTCCCTTTTATTATATTCGTCATGAGATTTAGCTTTTATTATTATTTAAAATCTTCATTTTCTTTACTTCAGTTAAATTTTATTAAAAAAAAAATTGTTTTTAAATCTGCACATAAAATTTCAAATTTAGTAATGCTGATCTAATGCACCCCAACGTTGTATTACATCACGGAAGGCATGGTAACTGGGCTGATCGAACTCAGCTGATAGGAGTTTTACCGGTTGCTACACGAAAAAGTGAAAGACAAGTTTTGGACTGATCGACAAGTGGAAAGGACACATGAAGCAGACGTCCTAAAGACCTTCGTCGGTAATATCCGTTTTATAGAAAAAGTGATTGCTCGAGTTCGTTTCGATAGCATCGCATAGATGGTTCTCATAAATTAAAAATAATAAAAAAACATACAACGAAATAACGGACTGTACGCCGTCATGAAACAGCTGAACTTGGTTTGTCATGGGCCGCGACAGATGCAAATTGTGCAGTGAAAGTACTAAACAACGGCGGTTGAAATTGTTCTGTGAAACGACTTACAACGGCGATTATTGATTTGCGCATAAGTATGTAATTTTTTCTCGCGAGTCGTGGATGCGACAGTCATGGTTCTGTATTGAAACTCCAAATTTACGCGAATTCGAAGCATAATAACTGTTAAAAACGCATCCTTTTAGCGTCTTGCTGAGCACCCTGGGATAGAATCGCGGAAGAGTGCAAAGCATAAAGCTGTAACACATCGTCCAATAAGTCCCGAGACTAGCAACGAAAACAGTATTTTTTTTTCAAAAACCATTTTTATCCATCAATATAATCTCTTTTTAGGGTGATACAATCTATTCAACACCTTTCCAACATTACTATATCATGTTTATAGAGGGATTTATTCTTTGCTTCAATATAGACTTCAGTCTAGGCAATGGCCTCCACATTCGAGCCAAATTTTTTCCCTGGAGCATTTTTCTAAGATCAGGAATGAACCAGTAATCGCTGGGGGCTAAATCTGGTAAATACGGGGGGTGGAGAAGCAAATAAAAGCCCGATTTGTTCAACTTTGCCATTGCTTTCATGGACTTGTGGCATGTTACATTGTCTTGGTGAAAAAGGATTTTTTTCTTCTTTATGTGCGGTCGTTTTGCTGTGATCTCCGCCTTCAAACGGACCAAAAAGTTAATATAATAATCACTGTTGATCAATTTACCTTTTTCAGGTAGTCAATGAAAATCACGCCATGTGTATCCCAAAAAACAGACGCCATGACTTTGCCAGCAGACTGCTGCGTTTTTGGACGCCTTGGGCATCTTTCGCCAGCCGTGCACCACTCAAATGATTGCCGATTCGACTCCGGAGTGAAATGATGTATGTTATCCATATTTTATCCATACATATCGACGCAGGGAATCCTTCTTATTGCGAGTAAATAGCGATCAACAGCTCTCTGAATCGTCGACTCGTTGCTGGTTTAGTTCTACTGAAAGCAATCGCGGCACCCACTTGGAAAAAACCTTGTTCATGCTCAATTTTTCATGAAGGATTGTAAATACGCTTCCAGATGATATCTTTGCCATTTTTTCAATCTCGTGGGTCTACAATTTGCGAATTTTCATTACAATTTTTAACACTTCACTCACATTTTCCTGTGAAACGGCTTCCAATGACCTACCCGAACGTTCCGCATCGTTTGTGTCCGTACGACAACGTTTAAATTCAGCATACCAACGACAAATCGTTGGTTTTGATGTAGATGAGTCCAGGTAATGTTTTTCAAGCCTGGGCTTCTACGGTATTTTAACCCGTTAAAAACAATGTTTTATCAACACGCGAAACTCGCTTTTTTCCATTTTTCAAACAAATTACAAAGTGACTTTACTCTAACCTCGATAACTTTGCTGTCTGTAGTCCGATTGACTTGAAATTTTTACACGTTTCATGTAAAGGCTTGCACCGAAACTGACATAAGATAGGAAGCCATATGGTAGCAATTTACATATGTATTAGTCGGCCTACTATGGACAAACTTCTGTGAGCTGTCAGCCAACTGCGGCATTGACAAATGCTTACATTGCGTAATATAAATTATTTTCCGAATGAAAACGTACGAAACACCTTCCGTGCATACTTTAAATTCACCTTGCATAGCCCACTGTACTCCTAAACTTTTCAAGATGAGCAAATGAAGCACATGTTTTGCACCTTCGACTTATTGCTCGACGTTGAGATGTAAACAAACTCCTATAAATTCTCTTTGGAAGGCGATTAAAATTAAACGGCTATAAGAACTGAAATAACTTTCAATTCACTAGGAGCGCTATTGTGTTCTCCCCGGACCATCTGGATTTCACTGTAGGAATCCGTCTCTAAACCGTACAAAACCTCGAATTTTCGTTGGCACCTCCATAATTCTTCATATACCGCCATGTAAGTTAGCCAGAAAAGTCGGCCTACTAATGGTCATGTGTGGTGTACTAAGCGCTGCTGCCATGTGGCTTCCTAATTAACGTCAGTTTTGGTTTGCACTCTATGGAAACGTGGCCAGTTTGGTACTACTAGCACCATCTATGGGTTAGTCTCGGGACTTATTGAACGATGTGTTAGATATAGGGTAGTGTTATAGGAGAAGTGGAGTTGAAAGCAAAATATATAGTAAGGGTAAAAAGATCGTGAAGATCACAGTGCAAATAAACAAATTGAATAGCAATTGTAGGGATTTGCTATAAAACGGTAGTGCTAATCGTTGTTGTCATATGCTCAATAGTTGGACGGGCGGCACATAGAAATTTGGTTCGCGCTGGGCACCAGTGAAAACTTGTGATTTTTTTAAAAAAAGTTCGCTTAAACAAATAAGTTCGGAAAATAAGTTAAAAATCTAATTATAAACTGAAAACCACACAGAGATTATTACAGTGGCATAAAGTTTCTCATCATTTGATTTAATTCACCAACGATATAATTGATGGATCGTTCAATTCACAACTACAACACATTAGATTAGCTGAGTACGATCGAGAAAATAAGATTGGAATAAATCAAGTAGTTGGTTAAAAGATATTACATTCGTCAGACAAAGCCTCATCATAGTTCAGCATGAAGCTTCATCAGCAAGTATCGAACAAAGAGAATGAAGACCTTATTTTTTCTTTTTTTGGTCCTCACATTGATTACCTCAATCAGTATTTTCAGTCCAATAAGGAGTCTCGCCCACCCCATCTACGTGCGCTCGTCGAGGATGATGGGTAAGTACCCTAATTTGGTAATTTATTAAATTATAAGGATTTAAAAAAAATCAAACGAATAATGTAAATTTTTTTTTTTTTGGTTGGAACAATTTTGGGGTTTGCGGTCAGTTATGCAATAACATCAGTCCAAATAATTAAATAAAAGGGGAATTTACTTCGGCAGATTAAAAGCATTGTTTGTTAGTAGAGACATAAGAATCTCTCTCCCCATTCAGAATATGCCGATTGTTTCATATTCGATTACGAAAAAATTGGTGAAAACTGTGAGGTTAATTTTGAAGTACATTCAAGTATATCAATCAAATGGTTGTGGTACCTAAGAATAAGTGCTATTTACGGAAACAATTCCTTATGTTTTGAAACAGTATTAACGTTCAGTTGAAGTCTAACTTTGTTTTAAGGCGGAACTCAAAAGCAAAAAAAATAAATAAAATTAAAAGTTGATTTGAAATTAAACCTCGGTCTTTCCATTCCGTCATACCTCACCAGGTATAGGGCCCGCATCGCTGGCAGATTTTCTGCTGATATGGGCTAGCCATCGAGCGCTCTTGCCGGGTAGAGTGGCCTTCCGCTCGCGTGCTCTTTTATGATATAGGGTTATATGGTTTCATTGCATAACTCTATAGCATAAATTGGTTAAGTTTCTGCTTCTCATTTGAGGGAAAGAGTCATACAAAGTGCATTTGTATGAGTTTTTCACTCAAATGGGAAACACATAGCCACGTCTACGTTAGGATCTTCATCCGGTTGGGAGGGTACGAGGGGGCACCACCTCCATGTGGATGCCCAACTTTTATTTGTGGGCCATACAAATCGTCAGGTAACGACGAAGTCTCCGTCAGTGCAGCCATTTTTACTCAGCACAATTTGTTTTTCGAACAAATTTAGCAACTCTTAGTAGGTTACCTCGGCCTTGACATCAGTCGACCGGCATGTTTGACAGTTTTTAATTCGTGAACGCGAAATTTTTTTTGTAGTGGGTCCTTATGCTAGGGGAAAAGAACCCGCCCCACGACACCACAACGCTAGCCTGCCAGCGCATTTACGCATCCCCAGACAAGACCAATCTCGGCGGATCTTAACATCCTCTTCTGCCGAGGCAGCAGACCATTGCTGCAGTCCTGTACGGACATTTAACTATTCTTACTATCACTACACATCAAATTAACTCAAGAACTAAAGCTATTTGATCATTCAAAATCCCAGACTTCTCCAATTGGGCTCAAGTTCAATGGCTTTGTTTATAAGCAAAATATGCATTATTGGTCAGCAACAAACCCACATGAGCTTTATAACATATCATTGTATCTGCAAAAAATTACTGTTTTGTGCGTTTTTCACGCCGCGGGTGAGAAAGAGCCGTATTTTCTTGTAGATGAAAACGACCGTTATGTTTCCGTCAATAAAGAGCACTATCGTGTTATGTCTGAAGATTATTTATGGGCAAAATTGGATGAACTTGACATCAAAAATATAACGTTTCAATAGATCGGTGACACTAGCCACACAGCATGCCTCTCAATAAATTTATTGCAAGGTAAATTTAATGAACGTTTTATCTCAAGAAATCGTCCTGTGGAATGGCCGCCTTATTCGTGTGATCTGACACCACTGGATTTCTTTTTATGGGGCTATATCAAGTTACTAGTCTGTGCCAACAAGCCAGCAACTTTTGATAAACTCAAAGACAACATCCAACGCAAAACTGCTAACCTTCCGGTGGAAATGAGTGCCAGAGTGGTGGAAAATTGGGTCCAAAGAAGCGACCGCTTTAAACGGGCTCGAAGTGGTCATATGACCAAAATCAAATTTCTTCCATAAAATGTAATGCTTGCACTACACTCACAATAAATTGGAACTCAATATCTCAAATAATATTAATATTATTAATAGATAAAATTGTTATGCCCTAAGTGAAAAACTCAGTTATAATAACCTTTTTCTGGAACTTTTTGAAAAATGTAAAACATTACGGCTGTGTTATCTTTGGGTGTTATTGCAAACACGGAAGTCACCGCAGTTGCAGACATTAAGAATTAGCAGAGGGGTGTGTAGCCCAGGGTGGCATACTGAGGCCGGCCCCTCAATAATTTTTTTAATGCGAAACAAATTAAATAAGATATTAATCAAAAGAAGAAACTAGCCAATTGAAATAAGCTAGGAAAAATACGCAATAAATAAAAGGATGTCAAAAAAACAAGGAAAAATATTAATTACTACTTACCCTCTTCTTTTTCCGTGGACCTCCGAGCGCTCGGCGAAGGACGCGAAAATAAAGAGGTGGGGTCACTGCAAAATTTAATTGACTTCAAATTCAAATACATTAATTACTGATAAGCGGCCACTTCGTCATAATTTCAGTCAGCCCGTGATTTTCCGTTAATGACCGTCTTAATTTATCGTAACTTCATAAGTAATTCACACTTATGCATAAGAAAACCGTTCTTTTATAATTCCTAAATTTACTGTAGGATCAGAAGGTGATCAACTCTTTCACTTCTCACAATTCCCACTATCTAATTCTTGTTTCCGTTTTTATTGTTTTGGGTTTTTCTTTCCCCTTCTCATATCCACTAATTACTTTTTCATCCGTACCAAAACTACTAGGAAGAAACCGTTCTGCTCTCAAAATCTTTTCTTCACTCAACTGTTTCCTTGTTTAACTCTCAAAAATTCCACTTTATTTCAACGTATTTAACCAATACATTAAACTTCACACCTTGACTTCAACCACCTTTTATTCTCCAAATTTGAAAAAAAAACTTTCTCCAAAACCGCCAAAAATTTCACTCATTCACAAGCCAAAAACTGACTGCTCCAACCCCAACAACTTAATCCCACATTTCAACTCCATCCAATCCGATCCCGCAATTTTTTTTCATTTTCGATTACCGCTGCCGCATCTGAGTAACATGATCGAAGTTCATGACACCTCGATTCCACTACCCACACATCTTCCGTATCGACAAACACAATAATATCCATTGATTTGCATATATGGCAATTCGCATCATCAAAGAAGCGCTTGATTGAATCCAAAGTGTCACATATACATATACGGAAACTATTGATCCTGCCGATATCTCAAAAAGAGTGCTTCCCTACGCTCGGGGGAACTTAAACCCAGGGTTCCAGTCGGCCCCCGGTCAAGAACTCGCAGTGCAGCCAATGGAGCCATGGCTTGTCGATCTCCCATTCATCTAAGCAACTTCAACGATGCATCTGGGTATGAGATTGAATTTTGTTAGTAGTGAAACGTGAATTAATTTTCGTTAGTATAAAAAATAAAATTTGTCAGTGGGAATAGAATTAGTTAGTATAAAGGAAGGAATTAGGTTTTTTCAGGGAAAACGTATTGAATGAGGTTTTGTTAGTGGGAATTAATGAATGGAATGTTGTTAATGGGAAAATTGAAATTATAAGCATATATTACATTATTTTAGTTCGAAATAAGGGAAATGGGTAGGATTGTGATGATTGGGAAGTAAAATATATAGGGAAATTCGACAATCGTTAATCAAAATAAATAAACACACAAAGGAAAAGTTAGGAGTGCCCAAAAGAAGGCGGAGATGGTACGGCAACAATTTGAGGTTGCGAATGGGAGAAAGTTAAATAAAATACTTCGATTAATATAAAATGAAAGTAATTGTATTCATTAGTAATATCAGATACAAATAGATTACAATGATCATGCAACAAGAACAATGCGTCGCGAGTACGCAAAGAAAGTGGCTGTCCCTAGAGCTACCGGGGTCGAAGTACCCATATTATTACCACGCAACTGAGCTACGCTCAACCTACCACACTATGCTCATCGCTGATACTGGTGCATACTCATGCACCACAACTTTCTACTTTTTTAGGATCTTATGCTAAATTACAAGGATTGAAGAATATTTAACGAAGTTATTGTAATTCAAATTTTATTGTATTACACCAACAATGGTGAATGGATTTAGAGCAATACGCTCTGTTTCAGGAACGATGTTATCATAGATATCATTCAGAATTTTTGTCAAGGAGTGACATCAGTAACCTGTAATGATATTCTTTTCGCACTTTTGTCCAAGATCTCCCAAAGAAAATCCAAGCCAACATCTTATCGATTGATGTAAAGTTTTGAGACGCATTAACGAGCTGTGCTTCTTGAGGTCTACAAGTTCGTATGTTTGCTGTCTATTCCAAAGTGGCTGCTTTTTGGTTAGTTAGTTTGGAGAGAAAATCCACTCGTGGGTCTTTACGCAAGTAGACTACGCTTGAATACAACTTTCTAGCCATCGATTCAAAGTGCCCAAGGAAAATGTTAGATGTCACGTTACCGCAGCGTTTTTGAAGCTTCCAACAATTCAACAAAAGAACAATTTCAAGCTCACCTATCCCCAATCCACGTACCAACGCGGTGTCAGACATACTCTACTTTAATTAAAACCAGAATAGCCTACACTAAGTGGAATCTACAAAACACAAACTACTAAACCACGTACGAAAACAAAAGCCAGAACCAATTAGTCACAAATTACCGGAAACATGACACAAGACATACACACATGACAACATGCTCACTTTCTGCTTCAATTTCCGCTAAAAATATCTTACTGCTGAAAGGAAAGAGGATTGCCAGATGTAAAAATTCACTTTAATTTATTCATAATAGTATCTAACTTTTAATTTTTATGCTATACACCATAAAGTCTCAAATAAACTTTCTTCTGAAATTGATAAAGTCAAGCTAAATTATGGACACAAATTACAATATCCAAAACAAAACACGAATAAAACCTCTTCATTGTCAGCCACCTGCTGAAGAAAATTTCAAATTTTTGTTTCTTATACTGTCTTGAAGGAGCAATCGAAATTCAATACTTCTGATTATGCATTCGTATCTGTGTTTTAATTGATCCATAAATTTATAACATTTTTTTGTGGTTGAGAGATGAATGCCATTTACGCACTAAGTGTGGGGCACGCACGCTCAAAAGCGATTGAATTACCCACTAAACATCTCCCTTGTCAACCCAGAAACCCAACCTGGAAACTTTTGACACATTACTTCGGGCCATATCTCGTTTTATTACAGCATAGGGCACCTCCAATCTGGGGACTCACTCCTCCAGCGGTAAAGGGAAGAGGAAGGGGAATCACCAGACGAGCAACCACCAGCCTCAACGTCTCCGGCTGCTGAGAGTTCCTTTTATCTTTTAGAACTGCCCGAATATAATGTGCCTTTTGGTTCCATTTGTCGACTTATCCAAGCGTTACTGCAACTATACTAAACAGAATAAGCTCTTCAGTCTCCCTGTAGAGGTCCCGCCACAGCTTGTCCCATTTTTTCCTGCAAAAAATATGCGGCAGGCATCGTCTTCCACTCCTAGGCAAAAACAGAATTGTGGACTATGACTTACTAATCTTGTGCAGGGACGACTGAAAACACCCATGCCTGCTCAAAAGCTCGATCAGACAGAAGTAAGTCTCACCATGCCTTCAATTCACCGAGAGCCTCACATCCGGGGTGTGACACGAGATTCTCCTTATTTTCGTGCAATTCACGAAAGACTGCTGCCAATCGTTAAGTGGGCGCTGTCCTTCCTCGTGAGCAGCCGTATTCTAAGCTTTGATTCAAGTAAATAGCAAAGCACTCAAGGAGGGCGATAAGTGTCATGCTTGCAATTACTGTTAAAGCTGAATCAGAGACTCTTGGTTATGGAGATACAATCCTCAGTACTCCTCTTTTCTGTACCCGTGTCAAGTGCTTTCGGTATACCTCTTTACTAAGAGCGTCGCCCCGTATTTCTGCTCCAAACAGTTGCATTGATCCTACAGCACTCATCAAGAGGCGTCTCCTTGATGAGTTGGGTCTCCCTACGTTCGCCATAAGTCAACTCAGCGCAGATACTCCTGAAGCAGCGTTCTCAGCCATTGCCCTGATTTGCTCAGAGAAACTCATCTTTGAGTAGATCAGTAGCATCAGGTACTTTACCGCTGTCTTCGATTTGATTAGTATGCCTCCAATACATCATCTTTCCTCTAGAGGTTCTCTTTTTTGTCAAGATGACCACTTTGGTTTTCTTCAACGCTACTTGTAGACTAAACTCAAGAATAGTGATCTAGCTTTCACTTGGTGCACTAGCATACCTAGCCTAAGTTTCGCTTGTTCAATGGTGCGTCCAGTGACCAGAGCCACAACATCATCTGCATAGTCAATCCAATGCGACTATTCTGGCATGTTTACTCTTAGTGGCCCATCGTCAGCAACTTTCCACAGGTCTGGACGCAAAATAGAACCCTGAGCAACACTGAATACAACTTTCATCATCTTAAAACAGGCTTTAGGCCTTCAGGTCCCTCAGAAGCCCCATCAGATATTCTGGAATTGAAACGGGTTTTCCAGTATATCTAGAATATCCACCTTTCCAGTGGAATTGAAGGCATTCCGAACGTCAAATGTCACTAACAAAACAATCCGTCAGATGGTGCAAGGCAGTCGGTCCCCAGTGGCATGAATTGCATCAGTGAGTCTTCCTTTGATGAAATTCTCTAGCACTTCCCAACAGTGTCTAGCACGCATAATGGGTAGTTTGCAAACAAAGACACGGGAATTCCCTTTTCGATGCTGATCAGCACAAGCCTCAAACCTTTCCTCGTGCAGGAAAAACATAGCCCCGTAGGCAAGCGGAGATGTGCTGAGCAGCAAGTCAGGATAATGATGATAGAAAAATTACAACACCTAAGCTGGTACATCATATGAACCTAGAGTTTTCCTCATTTTCAGTGAAAGGACTGTCGCTTCCAGTTTCGGCCATGTGAAGAGTAGACACTTGACTGCTGTTTCATCATAGATACCGTCGAGCGGAAAAAAGTGCCCGCACTATCGCGTCCATCTTTTCCCCATCATATACGCAAGCTTTCCGTAGAGTACCAAGCTTCCACATAACTAGGTTATAGCCAAGACTCTACGGATCCTTGTTCACACTGTCCACTAAATTTTGCCAGCAGTGAGCCTTGCTGTTGTTAATCAATTTGCAAAGGCATTTTCTAGCTAACTTTTATGCTGCTACCCAGTTGCGTGCCTTGTGACGGTTCCATTTTAATTGAGCCTCACGCCAAAGCTTATGCCACTCCCTTCGCAGTGCACTGCGGATTTGCCGTGGCAGAGTTTTTGACGGGGCGTAGAAGCATTAAGCAGACGTGATGATGCTTGTTGAAATCATGATATTTTGAGCTGCTAGTTCTTCCGTCCTCTGCGAATCACCCTGCAGTAGATCACCTGCTGTGAGCACCTCGATAAACCTCTCGACGTCCATCCTTCAGATATTCCACGCAATGATAGAAGGTCGGGACTACGGGCGGTGCGAGACAGAGTCATGGATCTCAAGCAGAATAGACTGATGAATACTGGCTAAGTGGTTCTCTAATACTCTCCAATTGTGTATACTCTATACAAAAGACTCCAATGAGAATGTCATGTATAGTATGATTCCTTTGCAGCCAATATGTTGGAAAGTCAGCATATATCCGGTGTTTAGTACAACGAGCACTATATTGGCTGTGATTTCTAGGATTCATTTTCCCCGTGGTTCTGTTTAGTGCGTGCCCCATCTAATTGTTTAAGCATTGTAGTCGAGCACGTTACCGTCTACCCTCCAAAGCATTAAACTTAGCTTGGAAACATGATATCAATTGATTCAGCGTTTAGTACACACTAAAGAAAGTGGTCCCTGAGTACTGAACCGACACGAAACCATCCCTCTGCCCCATGCCCCCTCCAGAAAATCACTGTTCTGAACCAAGATGGCGACTATAACAGTTTCATCTGGATACCATGATGCAGAACTTTTATCATGGTGCTGTTCACTCAGCAGCATAAAGCGACTTTCATGTCCCTCATAAACTGCTTAAGCAGGTTTAGGACAGTTGAACTACGGTGTAGGTTTAGCTACAGGATGCTGGTCATTGAAGTTCTAATGTTGACTTTGCCAGGGCTTTCTATGGAACCTGATATTTCCCTAACCTCAAGACGTGCCGAAGATCCGGTGTAGGATCAGCATCCTTGCAAAAAATATAGTGTGCCTCTTTTGTACACTCTTTTCTTTGATGCCCCATTTTACCATATTTGGGACAAAGGGAGCTCCTATGAGATATTTTGTATACTTGTATGGTGTGACCACAATATTTGAAACATTGAAGAGGCGCTGCTCTTGGCCGTATTCTGCAGACAACCCACACTCTTCTTACTTTGCCCTTATTCTGCAATTGTTTGGCGTCCTTTTCGGCCAAGTCAATGATGACCATGCAATGTCTCCTGTGGTTTTCTGGTGTCAGCTTCTTTTTGATCCTGTTCACGCTAAGGAACTCTCTTTTGATGGCCTCTTCTACCTTTTGCTGGTCCGTGACGCAGTCAATGTGTCTTATATTATCGATGCCATTGGCTCAAGTGAGGCTATAGTTGCGCTCGAGTGAGGCTATAGTTGCTCAGAGTTTGACCCGTATTTGGCCCGACCACGTTAGTCGTACAGCTTTAACGGTAGTGTTGGCATCTTTAGGTCTTACATTTTTCCTTATATCCTGCACCACTTCTTCATAAGATCGGCCATTTTCGGGTTTTACGGGTAGTGCCTCCTACTGGGATCTTCGTCCGGGCTTCTTTTTCTACTGTTTTGTATCAGATCCTTTTCTTGGTGGGCGTCCATACAAACTTTATTTTCTGGGACTTTTAAAGGGGTTTCTTTGCGACTTTCTTCACTTCTTTTGTCGGCACTATCTGGAATCCCTAATAGGGAGTTACATGCCCATCAATTGCCTCTTCCTTCCTTCTTTCGTGTGGATCTCCTTCAACTGGGCCAGACGCTATTCTTGTATTCATGTTTGATGGTGGAATTATCTGCTCATGCTCTTCAAACTGAGTCCTCAACGCTCCTTTAGTCGTCTGCTTTTTTTTAGCCTTCTGGTCGTGTCCAGCCTTTAACCAACCCCTTGGTTATATTATATGAAGTGCTGGAGCTCTTCTAATACAAGGAGCCTAATCGTTACTCCTCTGATTATTTTTGGCGATTTGCATGCAGATTTTATTCTTTTTAACACCATCTTCTTCTTTCACGATTAATCGTTCTTCTTCATGTCGTTGGGTGGAATGTGTCATTCGCGATCACTTTTCTTAGGAGAAGTTATCGGTTTCTATTTCCGACGACAGTACCTCAGCAACATTTTTGACGGTAGCGATGAAATTAGACAACGGCGCTTTATTTTTTTGGTAACTCCTTTCTTTTCCTGGTGTAATATCCTTTGTTTGGTCGCTTTGAATTCTTGATGTTGTTTATACATCCCCCACCAAGCAAACATCCGACGCATCCTGCAGAGCTTCCCGCTCTTCTTTTTTAAGATGCTCTGGTGTTTGCAATATACTTTAGATGTGCCCACACGCCGCAGGAATCGCAAACTGGACAAGACTGTCTGTTAATCTTCGGTTTTCGTCCATTTTATCTAACATTGTATTCGTCGTCATTTTTGTCATCATTAATATTATTATGAACTCCACCGTAGACGGTTCCAAGCCCATTTGAGAAAGAAGGAGGGAACTCCTCGTTTCTCCAACATATAGCCTTCATGATTCCTTATCTCAAACCCCCCGAATGAAATGGTAGTAAATGCTCGCGGGGTCGCACATTGGGTTTACTGGTTCCCCAATAATGGGACATAACATGTCAAAAAATGCTGGTAACTGTAAATACAGCTCTGCTACTAAATTCTACTTACACTTTTGTGGGGACGCAAGAGGATGAAGGCAACTCTTCCGCCTCTAATAACGGAATCGATGTAATAACCGCCCCTTCGGGATGCAGGCTGGGTGACGGGCTAACTCACCGTCCCTGGAAAACTTTAAAATGTTTCGAAACATGCAGATGGGCCTCGAAATGGATTAGATTCAGGGCGGCGATCTGGCAAATGGAAAAAAGGATTATGGCATTGGACCGTGAAATTTCAGATCACTCAATTATTCTGGCACTGTTAAGGGCCTTTTACAACAGGGCAGCCAATGTCAACTAAAAATACTGGTGATCAAGGAAACGAACTGGACTGAAAAGGATATTCAAGACATGAGATCACACACAATATTCAAAAGTTGGAAATCTACTGGAAAACGAGCATTAGCAGTGGCCTCCATTGTAGATAAGGAGTTCAAATCGCACGTTATTGATTTTAAGGCAGTAAATGAACGATTGTGTATGATCCCTATAATAGTAAAACTCTTCAAAATCTGATAGCTAAATGTTTACACCCCGACCGAAGAAAAGGACGGAGAAACGAAGGAAATGCTCTACAATTACTTGGAAAGAATGATCGATTCCTTGTCCACAAATAATACAAAAATGATTCTGGGTGATTTCAACGCTAAGGCGGGCAATGAGCTATCTCATTGGGGAACGACTGGAGGATACAGCCTCCACGGCAGAACAAATGACAATGGCCAGTGCCTGATTGACTTTGCTTGCAGCAGAAATCTACTCGTAGGTTCGGCTTGCTTCCCACATTGACGCATTCATAAAATGACCTGGGTATCACCGGATGGCAACACACAAAACTAGATCGATCATGTTCTGATCCAACAACGTTGGGCCTTGAGCATACTTGACGTCCGTATATATCGAGAAGCCAATTGTAACTCAGATTATTACTTGATCAAATTAACCTATCGATGTCGTAGGTCAAAGGCATATTCAGTGAAGACCAGCTCGCTACGAAAATTTAACATCGAAAGGCTCCAAACGGCATCTGTGGCCAAACATTTCATGGACACCCTCGACAACAAGCTGGCTTCCATCTTATTAGACGCATCGTTAAAGACGAGCAACAGCTCTGGGTGGAAGTGAAAGTGGCTATCAGAACCGTTTCAGAACAGACGATCAGACATCAATGCCGAAGCAAAAGAAATGATTGGTTCGATGATGAGTACCAGAATGCGTTAGACAATAAAAATCCAGCGTACAAAGAATACGTAGGCAGAAAAACCAGGACAAAGAGAGAACACTATGAAAATCTCAGAAGAGTAGCGAATAAGATAATAGGTAAAAGCCTGAACCGTGGTTGTAAGCCCAAAACCATGCTCTGCGGGGATGACAGCGGCAATGTCATCGCTGATGAAACATAGATTAAGGAATAATGGGCATCATATTTCATGAACCTCCTTAATCTTCTGCACAGCCCCAGAACATCGGAGCCTATAGATATCTGCGGAGAGCCTCCATTGGCGCCACTAACTCTGGATGAAGTTTATTCCATCATCAAAGATCAAAAGAATAATAAAGCGCCGGGCATCGATTAGATTCCAGTGGAGCTCATCAAATATGCTGGCAGTAGTGTTCATCAAGCTATTCACAAAGTCATCCAGTACATTTGGCAACAAAAACATATGCCAAAAGAGTTGAGCCAATCAGTTACATTCCCTATCCACAAAAACGGTGACAAGCTACAGTGCGAAAATTATAGAGGCATATCATTACTTTGTATGGCGCAGAAAATATTTTCAGTATTGACGATCTTGAAGACCAGCTGCATACATAGGAGAACAAAGCGCCAAGCATACAAATCTGTGATGAGACCTGTGTTGTGCTCTGGGTGTGAAACATGGACCCTAGCCCAAGCATCCGCAAATAATATATATTGAACGCCTTTGAGTGATGGGTCCTGAGGCGAATAATCGAAGCGAAGCAAGACGGAGACCGATGACGAATTCGATGCAACCCTTAGCTGTATGAAATTTTTGACGAACCGGAGGTCTCAAGAATTGTAAGACTGCGGAAGCTGCAATGGGCTGGACACATGAATCGTATGGACGAACAACGGATACCTAAAAAGGTATTCGTTGGGAGAACTGTAAGCCGGAGGCCAGTGGGGAAACCGAAGAAACGCTGGTCTGACTCGTTCGACGCAGACAGTTTATCGCTGCTTGGATTTCGGAATTGGAAGACGCGGTCAACGGACCGAGACAGTTGGAGGCGCTATTTGCAGGAAGCCAAGGCCCGATAGGGGCGGTAGTGCTAAGAAGAAGAAGATTGCAGTTTCCTAGAAAATAGACGGGCAGACAAACGGTAAGGCAAAGTATTATAATTGGCCCTAGATTTACTGGAGTATATTTGTGAATAGGTTCACATGACTCAATTTCGCGACAAAATGATGTCATTTCCTTTTCGTCAAAACTTAAAAAAACACCATTCTATTAAACAACAATTTTGACTTGTCATCTTTGAAAACAATACCTCAGCATTTCCAGTTATTATAGATAATTGAGTTCTGAGAGTAGTTTTTGTGATTAAAATTTGAACAATGGTACTACATTTAATACATGAATTCTACCCTTGCATGCAAAGCTCAAGCCTATTGTGCGAAGGTTTGTATGTTCTTTTTTCTTTAAAACAATAAAGCCGCGTTTGAAAAATATAACTCACTTTAATTACTATAGTATTTACTGGCTCAATTTCCTTTTAAGCAAATGAAAATAACTTCAGTAGATTCTTTATCTTCCCCCACGATGAAACTTTAACAAATGTGACTCAATATTTAGGGTATGCCTTCACGTCTGCTTCATTCATCATTTCAGGGTCCCTATTGCCGAAATACTTTCGCTTGCCTTCGCTTACATATTGAATTGTGAATTCGATTTTTGAAAACGAGATAGAAATATTCAAAGACAAGACAAATTGACTATAAGAGTTTTGTCGATTAGTTATGTGTCGTATGTGAGTGAATTCTACAGGCAATCCAACGTTAAGGATATATACACATATACAGGCCAGGAAGATTAAAGAACTTTTGCATTTTATTTTACCAATTCCTCCACTTGCATGTCTCTCTGTCCGCGTTGGTATTTGTTTAGGGTTAGCTAAATACATTATCCCAATGCAAACGTTCAAGACCTAATCAACTTGGAGGGTCAAAGAAATTTGTCTTTGTCATTCACTTCTCAAATATTTCCTCTAAATTCAATAAGCATTTTACTGTGTGCATTTTTTCTCAATTCCTTACTTCAGCTGCTAGCAGCGGGATACTGCGAAGGAACATCAATGAAATGCTAATTTTTTTCTTCTTTCGTCCTTAAACTTTTCTTATACTTTTTGAGGACAAAGTGTCTTAGTTTTATCCAATAATCTTGTTGTAAATGATCCTTCCCAGACAGGGTTGGTTCTCCCAAGTATTTACCTTTATCATACGTGGAGACACATTGAAGTCACGTCAACTAACTTGAAGATGAGATGTTGGAAAGTAATACTTAGTATTCTGACTGCAAGGAGAAAGTACAAATTGTATCACTTGTGGCAAAAGACACTGTCATTAACGATATTTATCCGAGGTTCATATTTATATACTGAAATCTGTCAGACTAAAGTCAAGATGATTGATGAAATATCATAGTGTATGGCAAGTAATAACGTACTAACGCACCCAATAAAGATGGGTAATGTATAAGGCAAATATTGGTAGCGTTTGATGCCCTATAAGGCTAACGATTGATGATGGACAGCTCATGATCTTAGTATTAGATACTCTAGTCAGAACATCTTACTTGCCAATATTAAGAATATTTACTTTCTTAAGTTAAAGACAGATTTTCTCACATAAACGCTCCCTTTAACGTTTCACTTGAATTTCGAAAAACTTTCAAAGTCACGTCCCAAACGTCGTCCCTTATGAAGTCGAAAACGCATTTCCTCGTTGTACGTGGTGGTAAGAACATCATTGGCACTAAGGAAATAGGAAAGCCATCAAGCAGTAAAATTCAAAGAAATTCGTTCCGCTGAAAGAAACTTTAAATAAAACGCATTATTGTCAAAAAAGTTATGTAACACCCCTGAAAAAAGGCTCATAGAAAATGTCAGGCCACGTACATAGCAAGCAGGTCCACGTTTCGTCTTTTTACGAGATCAGACGGAATATAAAATATTCCACTGTCATTTCAGTATGTTTCCATGAATTACAGGAAACGCTCTACTATGCCCTCTTCTCGCTAACTGTATATTTTGTTGTGGATGAGATGCGACCACAGCGCTTGGAGATACGAATTTTTTGAAGCCTATTTTAAAAATAAATACCTCATTATTGTGGATTTTTACTTTTTATTTAACTACAATAAACTTGTAAAATTTGATAAAATTTGATAAACATTTATTGTCAAATAGTTGTTTTGCTGTAATATTTGAAAAACATTCGTTATTTCAAATAGTATCGACCGTCTATCCCGCATCGATATATCGATTAATCTATTATAGTACTGTGAGTCAGAGTGCCCAATTTGGATGCACAGAAGCTGGTTTGTCTCTGTCACACAAGTGGCCTTCGATTGTGCGATAGAGACAAACCAGCTTGCATGCATCCAAATCAGGCACTCTGCTGTGAGTACATATTGCCAAGTTTACTACACGTATACTTGGCATATACTGGCAGCACATCTTGATAAAATCGTAGGTTTTGTATATATCGTATGTATATACTACTGTGACCAAAAACTAAGGTGGCATTTGAATTTAAACTGCACGCGTCGTGATGGTGGAAACAGGCTGGCAGCTGCCGATGACTTCTCCCACTTTGATGTTCGTGGTTGAGCCTGCGGTGTAAAGGACTCTAACCGGCACGTATCCGTTCCTTATAGATCTTACAAAGCTTCGTCCTACAATCAAACGGCGCAATACCGACATCTTCGTTGGGTCTATCAGATAAGATCGGTGGTCTCCAGAATCACCATTAAGCTTGGCCCATACAATGCTTTCAGAAGAATTTGGCTCATCAGTGTCGGCATATACTACCACATTAGTCTTGGGAATTCGGACGCTGGGATCCTCCATCAATACTTCGACACTTCGCTATTTCAATACCCGTTTGCCCAAATCCAACGTGATTTCATGTGGTCGCAGAAAATCCATTTCGAGAATGCAGTCATCCATAATGTTCGCGACCAGAAAATTATGTCGGAACTGTATCTGGAGATTGACCTCTCCATGGACAGGTAGAGTTTCTCACGTAGCTGTCCGTAGTGAGAAAATCTTGCCCTTGTGAAGTAGTTGTTGCCTCACTAGGTCTGGTCGGATAATCGATCGGGTTGCACCAGTGTCGATTGTTATGGTGCAATATTCTCCGTCAACTTGACTCGGAAGGCAGAAGTCCGCTTCCCCACAATGTAGTCTTGGCACGGTGATGGTGGTGTTGGGGATATCGCTCCTCCTAGCCAACTTTTGCCCCATGAGGTTGCCCCGTCAGTTTGGTGGGCTTCCATTCTGGGCTACTGACTCGGTCTGGATCCCCACCACCCTGGACAATAGCTCTGTTTTCTTTGCTTCTTGCAGTCTCTTTTCAGGTGCTTATTCTCTCCACAATTCCAGCGTCTGGGCGCATCATTTGCCTGCAACTCTCATTTGATTCCCACGCACTCATACCTGCACTCACCTGTCACCACCTCACGAACCCGGGCAGTGATACGAGTCACACTTTTTGCTGCCTCAAAGTTCAGACTATAAGCCAATGCGTCCTTAACTGTTTACTTTTGAGCTGAATGCACGGCTCGTTGCAATTCCTGGTCCTTTAATGCGCTGATGAATGCTTCTGTTGTTGCGTCATATCGATGTTCTGGGTCATAAGCTGGGTAAGCCAAAAGTGCCAGTCGCTCAATGTCTTGCTCTAGCTGCTGTAAGCTTACACCAGATTTCTGCATCCGATGCTGTAGCTGTGACCGATAAATCTGCTTCAGATGATCGCCACCATAATGCATATTGAGCGCATTCATTATTGCAGCTGGGTTTGAGTGCACTCAACGGGACTAGTCAGTAAAAACTCGGTACCTGGGCCTCTTAGAGCAAAAATTAATACAGTCGCTCGGTCCTGCTCATTCCAATGATTTGTCCTAGTGGCAGCTTCAAGGTGGATTTTGTAAATACTCTAGACCGTTTGCTCGTCAAATATTGGTGCTTTTACATTTCTGGATGTGCTTTGCACTGTGATTATAAGCGGGGCTGATGAGGTGGTTACTACTGCCTTCGCTGCTTCCAATTAAACTTTAACTTTTTCCATCTCATGGCCCATTCTTTCTTCGACCTGGCTGATCTCATAGTTGATTCTCTACTTAACTTGGCTGACCTTCTACCTGGTAAACCTTTTCCTCAACGCATTCGATTTTGTTCGTCAGACTACCGAGCTCTGTTTTTGTTTTGGTTGACTGTTTCTCCAGCTTCTGTGTGATGTCTGCCTTGTTTCGAACGTTTGTTGGTCTATCTTCGCTGATTGTTCATTTAACAGGCCAATTGAAAAGTCCCCAGTGTGATACACAGATGGCGGTGCTAGTATTAAATCCATATCATTTCTAATTAGTACCAACCTTCAAACGATGCGTGTCAAAATTTGACAGCAGTCCAACCATTAATTTGTGAGATATTGCGTTGTGAGTGTAGCTACTTTTGTTATTTGAAAAAAGATGGAAAAAAAGAATTTCATGTGCTGATAAAATATTGCTTTTTGAAGGGTAAAAATACAGTTGAAGCAAAATCTTGGCTTGATAAAGAGTTTTCGGGATCTGCACTAGGAAAATCAACCATCATTGATTGGCCTGCTAAGTTTAAACATGGTGAAATGAGCGCCAAAGACGGCGAAAACAGTGGACGCCCAAAAGAGGTTTCACCGACGAGAACATCAAAAAAGTTCACAAAATAATTTTGAATGACTGTAAAGTGAAGTTGATTGGGATACCAGATACTGTGAAAATATCATCAACACGTGTACATCATATCATTCACGAATTCACGAGAAAGCTGTGTGCAAAATGGGTACCGCACGAGCTCACAATCGATCAAAAGCAACAACGTGTTAATGATTCTGAGCAGTGTTTAAGTGCAACAAAACTGAATTTTTGCATCTATATGTGACAATGAATGAAACATGGCTCCATCATTTCACTCCAGAGTCCAATCGACAGTCAGCTGAGTGAACTGCACACGATAAACCGAACCCAGAGCAAACACAACAGTCAAAATGGCGACAAAATGGCGACAAATTTAAAAACATAACCATAAGAATTTTTCGAATTCAATTAATGGAATCTGTATATAGAGTTCTCCAATAAGAGGTGTTATTTTGAATAGATCTTGTGATTTAACACCTTGCGACTTCTTTTTTTGGAGCCACGTGAAAGAAAAAGTCTACGCCAATGGCCCAGTGTCGATTCAAGACCTAAAAGATGGAATTCGTGAGGCTATCGAGGACATAGGGCAGCCACTTTGCGATTTGGTTATGAAAAATTTCATGAAAAGGATATAGTCTTGTAAGCGTGCCGTGGTGGCTATTTGCCTGATGTTATTTTTAATATTAACTACATACCGTCCTCTTTATAATGAAATAAACATTCGATCATTCATATTAAAAAATGGCATTTTTCTTTTAATATCAAAATAACATCTCTTATTGGATTTGCTTATGGAAAATTTCATGAAAGGGATATGGTCCTGTAAGCGTGATGGTGGTGCTCATTTGCCTAATGTTATTTTAGACTACTAGCGGCATATCTTCTTCTTTATAATGAAATCAACATCCGATAATTTATATTAAAAAATTACATTTTTCTTCACATATAAAAATAATACCTCTTATTGGAAAACCTTATATTAATCAAGTTACGATATACAGAATATATTGTTTGATTTACTGATTGTTTTACAAAACCCTTCTGACAGGAGCACTCTCCTGCTACTTCAACTTGTTTTCTTATAAACTATGGCACTATTGATCTTTTTTCGATTTGACTAAGTCAGTTATGATAATTTAGTGAGTTGCATTCAATGAGCCCAAACTGCACCCTTGCGCTTTAAATATCTCTAAAATTAATTATCCATTCAACAAAATTAAAAACTTCTATCAAAGCATCTTTAATAGTGGAAAAAGATATTAAAAATAATTTACTACCTTATCATCAGAGCTGAGTACCCTAAAATTTGTAGCTTGCATGGTGCAAATATATTTTCAACACAAAACAGCATTAACTTTCGATTCAGTTCTTCCATCACGAGACGACTCCTAGGAGATTTTCTTCATACTCGCACATGCAGGCAAGATGCTCAAATCAAGCATTCGCACACCATTATGGTCTATTAAATATCCGTTTGATTATCCAAGACGGACACTATCAGCAACTTTTATGATTGTAACCAGAACCAGACATTGGAGTTGGTCTTGCTGCCAAAGCAATACGTAGAGGTCATTGAAAACTTTTCAAGTTATTTGCCACATAACAAATAAAGCCATTAACAACGCCATATCCCTGATAGTAGGATCCAAAAACCAAAGGATATATGGAGTGTCAAGTTTATTTTAGAAGATGGTGGGGGATATTGCTGTATGAATTCGGGGTTGGTTGTGGTGATAGTAAAAGAAAATTATTTAGTAGAAAGGGGATAAGTTATTGTGATAATATAAGTTTATGCTTTAGAGGACAGAAAGGTTTTTGCTAGTGGGATCATGTATATAAAGCTCCATGTTTATCTTCAGACAAAGCATAATTTTTGTCTACAGCGAACTGTCTGCTTTTTTTAAATTTTTCTATGTTCGATATTAAGGCAGCCATTCTTTTGGCCTAGTGGGCGGTTTTGCATTGCCAAACAAAATAATCGCTGTGTTCATGGGTTTCCAATACAGTCAATTTCACGTTGTATATGACTTTCACTCCAGTGCAACACTATTTCTAGTCTATAAAGCTTAGTTGCTGAAAAATATATCTAACAAATAAAAGGGGCGAAAACGACTTGATATTCCAACTGTCTTCAGAAATCCCACAGATTGTCAGATGACTCTTTGTGTTACTCCTTATAAGTCAATATTTCCTTTATTTCTAGGTAGTTCGAATTCAAATGAGCTTTATTGATTCAATCGTTTTATTTTTATTTGAAGTGTGGGAACACCGCAGAACAAAGCCTGCGATTCGAGCTGCCTAGATGTCATATGGCCGATGCGACGGTCGAATTAAAGATGTTTGTCAAACGTCACACCAAGATCCTTAAAATGGTCAACTGATAAAAGTACTGAACCTTGAATCTCATAGTCGAATCTTAAGGTATTTAGTTTATTGAAAAAGCACATATGGAAACATTTAGGAACGTTGAGAGCAAGACGATTGATACGACACCATTCGTCCAATACATTAATGTCATTTTGGAGTATCAAGCAGTCATTCATCGAGCGAATGATCCTGAAGATTTTAAGATCGTCTGCAAAAGAGAAGACAGTTTGAAGTAAAAGTACTAGGAAGGTCATTGATGAAAAGGTTGAATAGCAGAAGGCTTAGGATAGATCCCTGTGGCACGCCAGAAGTCTGAGCAAAAGGGGGCAGAAAAGCTCCCGTTCCAAATTACTGAGCCAGAGCGGTTATGGATAAGGAACTAATCCAGGTAAAAAGGGGACCAGATATTCCATATTGACCAAGTTTGTATAATAAAGTTTGATGGTCGATGCTGTCGAACGCTTTGGCAAATTCGGTATAAATCACGTCAACTTGGCAACTGAAATCCAGGGCAAGAGCTATGAAATTGGAAAACTCTAGTAGATTAGTAGTGGTTGAGCGACCTTTTATGAACCCATGTTGCTTAACGGAGAGATTTGTATGGAAAGCATTGTAAATTCTGGATTGGACAATCCTCTCTAATATTTTGCCAAAGGATGGGAGGAGAGATATTGGCCGATAATTTGAAACGGAATTGCGGTTGCCGGATTTATGGATGGGGAAAATATTAGCACGTTTCCATGCATCTGGGAAAACACCAGTCGAAAGACTCAAATTAAAAATCAAGGATAGTTGAAGTTGGGAAGGCCATCAGGTCCCATAGATCTGCTTGCATCTATCGAGGCGATGATATCTTCCACTTCTATCGAATCGGTAGAGATAAAGGCGAAATTGAAGGGAGCTGGGCCACAGGAATTTATGGAGCAAGGCGAAGAGGATCTGAAATTGGATGAAAAAAATTCGGCAAAGAGATCGCATATGTCTTGATCATGAGATGCTGTTTTGTTAAGCAATGAAACTGAATTAGGAAGAGTGGTGGAAGAATTAAGTGAATGAACATATGACCAAAAGGATTTGGGGTTATTGGAGCAGGAGGAGGCTTTGATGGACTGGTAATAGGCAAGTAAAGCTTGAGAAATGGCTTTTTGGCATCAGATCGTAGAAGTTTATATCTTAAAACGTCTATATTGGACCTCGAGCGAAGGTAGATTTTACGGGCTTTGTCTTTCACACGCAGTACTTTTGCAACCTCAGCATTGAACCAAGCTGGATTCTTATGACTTGGTGTACGAGTCAATGGCGTGAACTAGAGTAGAAAGATTGTACAGCAAGTTCAGGATTAATTGGATCCAAAATCGAAACCCAATCAATGTTCGCAAGCATTGATGATATTCCTTCGTAGTTTGCTTTAAAAAAGTTAGAACGACGAGGGTTTGATTTCCGGTGCAGACGTATTGAATGCAGCGTTAATTGTGTTTCTAATGGGGGATGATGGATATCCGGTATAACATACGGCGACACCGCCAGAGAAATTGGACAGACCGAAGAAGGATTATTCGATAAAATGAGGTCGAGAATTTTATTGTTAGCATTTAATACAGGATTTAGTTGGGTGAGGGAGCAAAGGGACAAGAAAGATGAAAGAGAAATGGAAATTTCATTAACTGAAGTTATAGAAGAAGTGATCCAGCTTACCGACGGCATGTTGAAATCACCACAGATAAGGATTTGGAGAGAAGGATTTGCATTATTTATGAATAAGGCAAGTTCATTAAAAAGCCGCTCATAGGAGCGAAGTGGCATATTACAGGGAACGTACAGACATATCACGCAAACTCGAAGATTGGTAGAGAAGTTTATTTGGACTGCGATACTTTTCACAGGCGGAGAAATGGTCAAATCAGAACAACTTGAAGTCTGAAAGCTATTGTTGACCGCTATTAGCACACCCCCACCATCTGATTTCCCAGATAAAAGGCGATCCCTATCTTGTCTGAAGACTGAATGAAGAGGAAGAATTTCTTCATCCGTAAAATCACTTATAAGCCAAGTCTCAGAAAAACAGATTATGTCATCGTTGGCAATGTAAGATGCAAGATTTATTGCGTTCAGCTTGGTCCTCAAACCGTGAACGTTTTGATAGAAGAAATTAAGAGAGAGAGAGACGAATCAAGGCGATTTAATCTTTCCGTTGAGACTTGCCTGATGGACAGAAATATTTTCGCGGAGTCTATTCAAAGCGTTTTACTAAAATACTGGGAGGCCAGAAGTCTAGATTAAGTAGGAATGATAAGTTTGCCGAAACTGTTAATTTAAACAGTTGAGTAGACAGACCTATGCTCATGTCAGAAGGGTTTTGTACTCAACTTACAAAATGCAGTAACCAGCAATGAATAAAATCAAGAAACATGTCAAAGACGATTTAATTGGAGAAAATGTGAAATTCAAGGATCATACTATTATTAACAAAGATGAACGAATTTTGACTTCTGAGGTATTTGTTAAAGTTATACCCATAAATATCTCCTTTGATATTTTTTTCAGATTTTTTAGATCACTGGTGTCCATTCGCGAGGGAGGAAACACATTTTTCATGTATTTCCCCCCCCCCGTGCCCTCACTGAAGTAAAAACTGTCAGTTCAAGAACTGTTTTGAAAAGCTCTCATAGAAAACTTTCAGTTGATACTCATATCGGCTACCTTTCATGAAACTTTTTTTCAGGGGCCACTCCTCTGTACTGTAATCATCGATTCATGGCCTATTTTTTCGAATCCTAGAATGGTTACACAGCCCTTTTGCTAGGAGCTCTCTCCGGCCTCTTCGACTTGTTTCAATTGTATGTACTCATCTTCATGATACCTATCACTCCTGAAATTTTCATGCAAATTCTAGCAAAACTGTAGTGTCTAAGTCGGTAAAAAGCGCATATGGCTCCATAGCAATATGTTTCCATAGTAATACAGGGCATATTGCTCCATAGTAATACACGAAAATTCAAATCGCTATAACTTCGGTAAATACTATTCGATCTTTATGAAACTTTCCAAAAAGATCAATCTTGTAAATAGTCATCTCTTTGTTAAATTTTATTAAGTTTAAAGGTACCATTCAGATTTTATTCAAGAAAACACAAAATAGATAAATCATACAATTACTAACAAAGTTGAGTGAATTTCGACTTCTCATGTATTTGTTGTTGTTGTACTCATAAAGGCCTACAATCGTGATTTTTTCAGATTTTTCGGATGAAAGGTGTCCAATCGCAAGAAGGGTATGTGAAAAGTTCGTACATTTCCCCTTCCCCTGCCCCCCTCGGTACTTATAAGACAATTTTAAGACAATTTTTCTCAATGAGATCTTTTCTCATTGAGACCTTTCCAATGACACCCTACTCGACTACCAATGGTAAACATTTTTTTTTGAGGGGTCACCCCCTCATATGGGGAGACCCCCCTTAAACGCCTTTGAAAAAATTTTCCACCCTTGAACTTTCAAGAGGTCACCACTTCTGACCTTTCTACAAAGTTTCATGGCTGTAGCCCTTATAGTTTCGGAGAAAAAGTGCTGTGACATACAGACAGACGGACGGACGGACGGACGGACGGACGGACAGACGGACATAGGTCGTGATTGCAATAGGGTTTTGTATTTTAGTACAAAGCCCTAAAAAGCCAACAATACGATTTGGACGGTCGTCACGCGTTAATTTAATACAGTCCAAAAACTGCGGAGGATGATCCAGTCTAGCAGTAATGTATAATTTTAACTCTTCCACCGAAGTGTCCGAAGCTACACGGGAGACCAAGAGCGATAATGGTGGAGAGACGATCCTGATTGAGGGTAAAACATCAGCTGAACCACCGTTATTTACGTTGGTACAGCTCCTAAGAGATGGGAATCGCAGCTAGGTGGACGAACACATGTCCAAACCATGGTACTAGCCATATCACGATCAAGATAATGAGATACTCTAGCTATCTAAGTAACTATCTAACTAAAGCAAAAAACTACGGTTTACTTTGAGCTTACAACTAATGTATGTACATCAAGTTCATCTAATAAATGTTCTCAAAAACATTGACTTCTCCTGCTAAAACAATATTACAATGTTAAAAAACACGTAGCTAATTCTTTTTACAACAGCTTTTATTTTCAGTATATGCGCATTTTGGGAGCGACTTACTCCATTCCTCAGTACAATACCTACTAATTCATTGACAATTTTTTGAATCTTATAAATAGTTTAGGTAGTTGAGCATAACATATGAACTTATTACTATATGCAACAGTAAAAGGTAATTACAGAAGACAATTTTACAAGGTAACAATATGAATGAACTTACATACATAAATAAAGGTAATTAGAGAGGATTAGCATGATTGGGTTTTTCTCGCTAGGACTTTAAAAATTTCGGACGCACAATTCCCTTGATCCGTATTTAAAAGATTATCGGGATTTCGCCAGATAATGAAGAGGCTTTCCCAAGCGTCTAATGTGTAGGGTCGATTAACGTACTTTAGGAGCTTCAAATTGTCTTCGTCGATGGTATGGCCTTTCTCAATTATATGCATCGCTACCGCTGATCGTACGGTGTTGAGATTTCGCTTGTTTCCGCTAATCACTTCGTTGATGTGCTCTTGGAAACGCGTTTTGATTAATCGTTTTGCCTGGCCGATGTAACAGTCTTCGCAATCATTGCAGCTAATCTTGTAGATCCGGCTCATTTCCGCCATTTTCAAGGGGGTCTTTCTCGCTACGTAATCGGTGTTTGAGGGTTCTGCTTCTGTTGGATGCTACGACGCGGATATCGAAATGCCTAAGAAGAGATTTAATTTTATAAAACGACTCACTCATTGGAATGCTTATAAATTTTTCGATTTCTAAGCTATCTTGCGTGAAGAAAGTTGTATGCTGGTTTTTGAACATTTAGTATTGCTTATTTCTAATCCGTCGATCTATCATATTTGGGTCATATTCATTTTTAATGGCGGTGTCGACGATATACGACTTCTCTTTATTGAAGCCATTTGGTGTTAATGGATAAGTCACGAGGCGATGTACCATGCAATTGTATGCAGCCAATTTGAGCGGGGTCGGATGTGCTGGCTTGGCCATTATGGTCCTTTGTGTAGCGGTGGGTTTTCGATACATTTCAAACTCGAGATGGCCACAATTGTTGATTACGAGCAGGTCAAGAAACGGTAGTGTTCCATTATTTTCCTGTTCCATGGTGAATTTTATCGTAGGATGTACCTGGTTGATTGCGTTGAGAATATCGTGTAGTTTGTCTTGCTGAACTATGGCGAAAACGTCATCAACATATCTTAACCAGACTTTCGGCATCAATCCTCTTTCCTCGATCACTTATTCTATATATTCCATGAATATTTCCGCTATTAATGGTGATAGAGGATTACCCATCGCAACTCTTGCTGTCGTTTTATAAAGTTTATCGCGGAAGGTAAAGTAATTCTCGTCCATACAGAGGAGAGCTAGATTTTTGTAGTTTTTCATTTTCTTTCTCCATTCTTTTGTTGTACTAAATTTATGGTGCCAAAATTCTAGTTGGTAGATCGCATGTTTTATTGGAGTATTTGGAAACAAAGTTTTAACGTCAAACGAGACCAAGGTTTCGTTGTTGTTTATTACTCCAATGTTCTGTAGTTTACTTATTAATTCGGCGGTGTTTTTAACTGCAAATTTACTCTTCAAGTCACCTAGAGCCGTTCATTGGTGAATTAGCCACTTAGCGATGTTGTAGGTTGTTGAGTTTGAATCAGCGATGATTTCCCTCATTTCATTGCCATCCTTGTGAATTTTGGTCTGGCATCTGATTCTGGGTTGGGACGGATTTGGCATTCGTAGCTTGTTGATGTGTTTAAATGAAATGGTAATGAAATGAGGGAAATCATCGCTGATTCAAACTCAACAACCTACAACATCGCTAAGTGCCTAATTCACCAATGGACGGCTCTAGGTTACTTGAAGAGTAAATTTGCAGTTAAAAACACGGCCGAATTAATAAGTAAACTACAGAACATTGGAGTAATAAACAACAACGAAACGTTGGTCTCGTTTGACGTTAAAACTTTGTTTCCAAATACTCCAATAAAACATGCGATCTACCAACTAGAAATTTGGCTCCATAAATTTGGTACAACAAATAAATGGAGAAAGAAAGTGAAAACCTACAAAAATCTAGCTCTCCTCTGTTTGAACGAGAATTACTTTATCTTCCGCGATAAATTTTATAAAACGACAGCAGGAGTTGCGATGGGTAATCCTCTATCACCAATAATAGCGGAAATATTCATGGAATATATAGAAACAGTGATCGAGGAAAGAAGATTCATGCCGAAAGTCTGGTTAAGATATGTTGATGACGTTTTCGCCATAGTTCAGCAAGACAAACTACACGATATTCTCAACGCAATCAACCAGGTACATCCTACGATAAAATTCACCATGGAACAGGAAGATAATGGAACACTACCGTTTCTTGACCTGCTCGTAATCAACAATTGTGGCCATCTCGAGTTTAAAATATATCGAAAAACCACCGCTACACAAAAGACCATAATAGCCAAATCAGCACATCTGACCACGCTCAAATTGGTTGTATACAATTGCATGGTACATCGCCTCGTGACTTATCCATTAACACAAAATGGCATCAATAAAGAGAATTCGTATATCGTCAACACCGCCATTAAAAATGAATATGACCCAAATATGAAAGATCGACGGATTAGAAAGAAGCAATACTAAATGTTGAAAAACCAGCATACAACTTTCTTCACGCAAGATAGCTTAGAAATCAAAAAATTTATAAGCATTCCAATGAGTGAGTCGTTTTATAAAATTAAATCTCTTCTTAGGCATTTCGACATTCGCGTCTTAGCATCCACCAGAAGCAGTACCCTCAAACGCCGATTACGTAGTGAGAAAGACCCCTTCAAAAATGGCAGAAATGAGCGGGATCTACAAGATTAGCTGCAATGATTGCGAAGACTGTTACATCGGCCAGACAAAAGAGCATATCAACGAAGTGATTTGCGGAAACAAACGAGGTCTCAACACCATACGATCAGCGGTAGCGATGCATATAATTGAGAAAGGCCATACCATCGACGAAGACAATTTGAAGCTCCTAAAGTACGTTAATCGACCCTACACATTAGACGCTTGGGGAAGCATCTTCATTATCTGGCGAAATCCCGATAATCTTTTAAATACGGATCAAGGGAATTGTGCGTCCAAAATTTTTAAAGTCCTAGCGAGAAAAACCCAATCATGCTAATCCTCTCTAATTACCTTTATTTATGTATGTAAGTTCATTCATATTGTTACCTTGTAAAATTGTCTTCTCTAATTACCTTTTATTGTTGCATATAGTAATAAGTTCATATGTTATGCTCAACTACCTAAACTATTTATAAGATTCAAAAAATTGTCAATGAGTTAGTAGCTATTGTACTGAGGAAGGGAGTAAGTCGCTCCCGAAATGCACATATACTGAAAAATTTATTGTAGAAAGGATTAGCTACGTTTTGTTTAACATTTTAACATCAACTACAAGTTTCGGAAAAATTATAAATTTTAATATTACAATATTTTAAATGTATATGTAAAACTTATCTATAATTACTCAACATAAAGAACAAAAAGAGGTTACGATAACACTTTTTTCTATTTAGCGCTAGGGCTTTTCTTAGGCCTTCACTTAGAATTAGTTAGAGTTCCTCATTACCATGGCCGAAACCCCTTTTCAAGTTTCAGAATATCTGATATGGCTTCTGATGGACTACTTAAAGAACCGAAGTCTGCTTTACGACACGACACAGGGCCTACGCAGGATGGAAGTTAAATTGGGTGTTGCCCAGGAGTTCACCCTTAGTCTTGACCTGTGTAGTGTTTCTGACCGATGCCGATGATGTTGCGGCTTTAATCATTAAACGTACTGTTGGAAAAGCGCAACAGAGGTATGCTAACTTGCCAAGTGAGAGACTGGATGACTACTTGTGGATTCAGTCTAGTACTGGAGAAAACGGTAGTGGCCATCTTGACAAAAAGGAGAATCCCTAGAGCAAGGATGATTAGTATTGGAAACACACTAATCGAATCAAAGCAAACAGTGAAGTACCAGGGGCTCATTATCGACTCAAAACTGAGTTTCTCTCAGCTAATCAGGGCAGCAGTAGAGAAGGCTGCTTCGAGCGTATCGGCTTTGAGTCCACTTGACCATAAGATATCCAGCCCATCAAGAAGACGCTTCTTAATGAGTGCCATTGGGACAGTGCTACTGTACCCAGCAGAAATATTGCACAAGGCTCTCAGGAAGGAGGCGTACTGAAAATGCTTGGCACAGGTACAAAGAAGAGGAGCATTGAGGGTTGAATCTTCATATCCGACAGTCTCTGATCCGACGGTGTGAGTGATAGCACGTGTGATACATGCTGCTCCTTTGCGAGAGAGTGCCAGTGTATTCGCCTGCGTCGAAGCGAAAACACGAGAAAGATGCTTGCTCGCGAGGAGAGATAGTGTGCAAGCGAAAATTGACAGCAGTTTTGAGTGAATTGCATGAAGGGAAGGTGGACTGTGCACCTCATCCCAAACCTGAAACTATGGCGAAATCAAAAGCTTAATGAGACTGAATTCTATCTGACCCAGCTTTTTAGCGGGCATGGGTATTTTCAGCCTTACCTACACAATATTGGTATGTACGTTCACTCGGTTCATGGTTTTGCCCAAAAGAAGAAGACAATGCCCACCACACATTTTCGCTTGCAAGAAATAGGCTGCAACCCTCTATAGTATAGTCTCTGTGATGCTCGAATCAGTTGGCGAATGGAACCATGTAGCACATTATGTTCGGGCAGTCCTTAAAGATAAAAGAGACTCACAACAGCCGGGGATGTCGGAACTGGGGGATCACTTTTCTGGCGATTTCTTTTCCCCTCTCCCACCCGATAAAGGAGGGATCTCTCAGATCCTGACCTGGCCTGAAGTGATGTATGAAACGGCTCCAGGCTGGCTTCTCAAGTTGACAGGGGAGGTGTTTAGTAGGTGATTTAGTCAAATCCAAGCACAAAAACCCCACATGTAGTGCAAAAATGGCATTTACCTGCCAATTACAAAAAAAATTCTTGATCAAATGTATCGGTACTCAAAAAGATTATATAATTAATACCACTCCATAGGTGTTAAAGATTTGAGTAGTATGCTGTTATCACCCAAAGTTACTTCAGCTCCACTGTTAGCTGCTAATATTCTTGGTAACGCTTTACCAGAAAAACTTTCCAAAAAATGTTTATCTGCGAAATCGTTTCGTCTTTCTCTGAGAAAACAGCAAAGCACTGGAGCACAGGACCAATTGTGACAGAAACAACCAAGTGGCAAAAGCTCAGCTTGTATTATTTGAAACTTTTCTTCGGGTATTGCACAATTCTCCTTGGCCTGTTCGTAAAAATAAACCTTTTGACATGAGCTACTTCTATACATTACACGGCAGTTTCAAACAAGAACATGGCGACATCTCCATACAATATCAGCCTTTGAAACAACCTTCAAAAAAATCAAGATACAGATGGCTACTGTTCTGCCTCAGATGAGTGACGAAAGTGACGGGACTTGCTCTAAATGGCAAAGGTCTCCAAGCACAGCATAGAGCATTTTATAAATTAAATCATGTTCAGAAAAAGGGTCGCTCGCAATCAATCCTTTTCGGGAACTTTTTACTTTTAATGGTACATTGCACTTTGGGGTGCCATATACAACTGACGGTGCTGTGGAGAAGTTTTTAGTGGATGCATGGGAAAATATTTTTCACGATTGTAACTCATGCAACATCGCTAAACTCACGCCCTTGGCTGCAAGCGCTCCATGAGGTCCAATACTTGTGAAATCTCAATCGGAAGATAATAGTTAACGTAAAATTTCAGCGAAATTATACTCGGCCCACTTTCTTGGGGGTAGAAATTCTCTGACTTATGAATTGTGTGGAATAAAAGCAAAATCGCTCACTACGTTTCTTCATCACTTTGTCCTTTACTCCATTCTTTATTCTTGTTTTAAGGTCTTTAAATTTTTTTTTACAAAGACCTAATAGTTTCGCGACCTGTCTGTCCGTCTGTCCGTCCATCCGTCCGTCCGTCTGCCCGTCTGTCTGTCTGCCCGTCTGTCCGTGCGTCACAGCTAGTTTCCTCAGGAACTATAGTAGCTTGAATGCTCAAACTTTGTGAAAAGGTCAAAAGTGGTGGTCTCTGAAAAGTTAAGGCCTTACCAAAAATTTAAAATTTTTTTAAGGGGGGTCCCCCTAATAACGAATAAACCCTTAAAATTTTTTTTTAACCAAAGTTAGTCGAGTGGGGTATCAAATGAAAGGTCTTGATTTGAACTTATAGAATCTGAAATAAAAAAATGATTTTATGAATTAGGGGGTCCAGGGGAAGGCAAAATGTACCAAAAATTTAAGGAATAGTGTTTAACTTGAATTTGTTCAATTGGCCGAACATTCAGAACAATCATTTAAGCTAGATCAAAACGATTTTATATCCAAGTATTGGATGAAAAAATCAAGTTATCGATTCACGCTATTAGAAAAAATGTTTCTAACCCTAGGATGTTTACAAAGACCTTCTGGTAGGAGCACTCTCCTGCATACTCAACTTATTTAATTTTGGAATAAACACAACGAATAAACTGTCTCTATATTAAAAACGGAGCATTCCTTTATCATTTATTGGGTGTACAATTTAATAACCGGAATTTGACGCTAGATGTTCGTACTAACAAATATCGTGAAAGCTCGAACTTTATATATGTGTCATTTTAAGGTACATTTGACAGCTTTCGAAATCAGTCAACAAAACAATTTTATCTTGTGTGCATCATTATTATTTTTCACGATGAATAACTTCGAAAATTGGAGAAAAAGACAGCATTTGCGGGAGGTTCTGTTGGGTAATTTTTTTGCAAAGAAAACTGCTGCGGAAAGCCACCGTTTGCTTGTAGAAGTTTATGGCGACGATGTTTTAGCAAAAACATAGTGTTTTGAATGGTTTCTGCTTCAAAAGTGGCGATTTTGACATCAAAGACAAAAAATGCGCAGGACAGCCACAAAAGTCTGAAGACGAAGAATTGGAGACGCTACTCGATGAGGATTCATGTCAAATGCAAGATGAACTTGCCAAATCGTTGAAAGTGACTCAGCAGCTGAAGCCGAGAGACGTTCAACGGCGCTTCTGTATGTCTGAAATGCTGCTTGAGCGCCATAAAAAGAAATCATTTTGGCATCGGATTGTACCTGGAGATGAAAAATGGATCCATCATGACAATTTCAAGTACAAAAAGTCATACGTGAAGTCCGGCCAACCAGCCAAATTAACGGCGAAGCTAAATATCCATGGCGCCAAGGTTATGCTGGGTATTTGGTGGGATTAGAAGGGGCCGTTATATTATAAGCTATTGAAATTGGGTCAGAAATCACAGATGACCTGTATCAAACACAATTAATACGTTTGAAGCGTGCCATCATCGAAGAATGCCCAGAATATACGACCAGACACGAGACTCTAATTTTTCATCATGACAACGCTCGGCCGCATGTTGCAAGACCCGTGAAAAACTATTTGGAAAATAGTGGATGGGGAGTTTTGGCCCACCCGCCTTATAGTCCGAATCTTGCTTCGTCTGACATTCATTTATTTTGCTCGATGCAAAGCGCCCTCACCGGAATATGCTTCACTTCAGAGCAAGGCATCCGAAATTGAATAGATTCGTTTTTGGCCGCCAAGCCAGCGCAATTTTTTTGGGATGGAATTCATAAATTGCTTGAAAGATGGGAAAACGTTGTAGCTTTCGATGGACATTACTTTGAATAAAATATATTGTAAGATTTTTTCACAATAAAGCATCAAACTTCGCTAAAAAGTTCCGGTGATTAAGTTGTACACCCTAGTAGCCTATGCGGATGACATCAAAATTTTCTCACCGTCGTTGACAACTGCTAAAGAAATTTTTCTAAAACTCGACAACAAGGCAAAACCAGTGGGGTTATGAACAATGAGAATAAAACAAAACTCGGGACGCAGAAGAAGAAAAATACCTAAGATACCCAAAATATCACACTTGACGAATACAATATCAAAAATATGGGCATATTTGAGTATATGGGTGGCAAAATAAGGAGAACCACTAACAAAATATATTTATTGACGATCTTGAAGACCAGCTACATGCACAGGAAAACGAAGTTCGAAGTATATAAATCTGTAGTAAGGCCTGTGCTATGCTATGGGTATGAAATATGAAACCTAAACCAAGCACCCACAAACATATTCAACTCGTTTGAGTGACCGATCCTGAGGTGAATAATCAGAGCGAAGCTGGAGGGGAGCTGTATGAATCTTTTAACGGGATGGAGGTCTCAACAATTGTAGGACTGCAAACGCTTCAATTGGCTGGCCACATGAATCGTATGGACAAACAACGAATACCCAAAAAGGTATTCGTTGGGAGAAGTTAACGGCGGAAACTATTGGGGGTATTGGGAAAATGCGGCTGAACCTTGGTTGACAGAGACAGTTCATCATTACTCGGATTTAGGAATTGGAGGACATGGTCGATAGTAGTTAGTTAGAGTTGCTTTTTATTGGTAGTGAAGGCCTGAAGTCTCACCCAGCTATCGAACTGTACTTTTTCTTGATGTGGAGGCTCTTGCCGAGGCGTTGCATGCAAATTTGGCCATCATGACCCTAAGTTCGGCTGGGAGAGGTGCGAAGGGCTCCGATTCCATCAGGATGCCCCACTTCTTATCGTGGACTATCATTTTACTAGGTAAGGACGAGATAGCACTGCTGATATTGTGCAGCCAAGTGGGACAGGTAGGTAGTGTAACAATGTAATTTTTAGGTTACATGCAGGCCTTTGCGCTTCTCTTTTTTTGCAACTCTATGAATTTGCGTATGTGAAAAATGATTTGTAGTGGGACATGACGATAGGGAAAAGAACCTGTCCCATACTGCCTCAGATGCTAGCCTGCTAGTACATACACGTGCCCCTTGAACAGGTCAATTCTAATGAGCACCAATATTTGGCTCTGTAAGGCAGCAGGTCACCGCTGCAAGTCCTTTACGGACATTTTTATGCATACATTACCACTGCATTATTTGTTGTTATTCAAAATATATTAACATAATCATCTTATCCCTTTGTTTCATTGTGCTAAGGATTCTATAAAATTATTTCTTGAGACATTGATGTATATTTTCGTAGCCAAAAGTTTACGAGTATTTATTTCGCACCAAGTTTACGCGCTAAAGACACTATTGAGATAATTTATTTGTAATATTATCGCGACAGGCTATCTTAAGATAAAATAAAAAGCTAGAAAATCGTGCGGCGACGTGACCAATGCCGATACAATTTTATGCTCTCACGTTCATGTCCAATACTCCATGAAATACATTTTAGGGGGTGCGATAACTTAATTACTGTCAATTTCGAAGTATATGAAGTAGTCATGCAACCAGTCGAATGGCCAATGGTCCTTGCAAATATACTCCATAGAAAGCTGTAAAGGTATTTTCATGCATGTACTCCTTCGCCTCGGCTACCACTGGTCTAGGACACAGCACATTCAGATAAATAATATTGCAGCTACCAATAGAATATAAATGCAACAGCACGAACTAGGGATACGAGTGAAGTTGGTAACGAGAATTGCTGGAGCTGAGGGAGATGAAACGTATTAGCGAAAATTATTTGCAATCTCTGGACATGTTCAACGTTGCAGATACAATCGCGTTGCACAATGCACCAGGGAATCAGCGAGATAATGTATAATTCGTCGTGACATTGCAATGAACAGGAGCAGGAGACGTTTGATCATATGAATATGGTGCGGTAGTTTCGATGAATAACGTGAGCAGGTAGTCATAGGACAATGTTTAATTTCAAGCCTGTTCATAGTTCCCAGACTTTGCCAATATGAAATTATATTAGATAATTATTCAAAATGCGATTATCAACATTCGCACTTAATGAGACAGCTGAAACCGGGGACTTTTCAATACCAAGTTAAATTAGGGGGCTACACTGTGAAGGATGTGAATATGAATTAACGCTCAAATCACTCATAGTTCGGGTTTATTAGTCAATTCTTCTCACGTAAACATTCGCTATAAATTGATTTCAAATACAAACATCTTTTTCTGATCCTCGACTCTGTGCAATTTTTTCATAGCTTGAAATGCTCCACTAAAAGCAATTACATCCTGAGTGCATTGTTATCATGTCTGCTAGTGATGGGCTGGCAATGCGGCATGACGTCCTGACAAATAACGACGAAACGAGAATGTTTGCTGCACTCGATTGAAACCGAAAAACTACCAAGTACGAAAAGTACGCAGTACAAAAGGTGAAGAGCACTTTCATGTCCTGATTGCATTTGAAAATAAATCAAAATTTATCAAAGTATGTTCAATGCACGTTTGTTTGTCCGTAGTTGTATGAATGTTTATGCTTTGTGTTATCCCTATATGAACTTCTTCATTCTTTTCAATGCACTCATTGACAAATGTTGAGATCAATCGAAGCTTTTGTCGCTGTTGAATAATCACAGAACAACATACGTCAGACACTGATATGGTTAAACGCCTGTTTAGGTAATAGTTAACCTCGTTGTTATATTATTTCGAAGAGGAATCTGGATGATTGGTTCATATTTACAAAATGTAAAAGTTAATGGTGAATTTAAAAAAAATGCTTTCTGAAGTTTCCGCTTTTCAAAAAATCCCCGTTGGCAGCACCAGCCGGAAAGGTAAATTTCTCGTATGTAGCATAAAGCTTCGAAAAAAAATTTTGTTTGCCTACTACTCAACTTCTTTCTGCAATTTTCGTAGTACCACATGGGTATTTATTAACATTCAAAAAATCTGGCCACGTTCGTTCTTAGAGACCTTTTATTGGGGCGCAAATATTTTGCTAATTAAATTGAGTTGCATACGTATGGATTACATATTGAAAATCGGCGGATAATAAATTGTTGTAAACATATAAATACCGGTTTCGCCCTTCTCGCATTTGCTGTTGACACAGTTCACAGTGGTAACCACACAAAGGCTTAAATAGCTCGAATAGTTAATTTCAAAAGATTTCCATGAAAGTTTAATCAGCACTTGCGTTGCCATTAATATATACATTTTCAATTTTTTTCTGAACTATGAGGGCCGTCATTTCAATTTTTATTGAAATCGGCTGCTAAAAATATTAAGCCGTAAATTTTCGACTTTTTTATTTGTCATTCGATTTGCATAATTAAATTAAATTAACTTGCGTTAATAACTTATAATTTCAAGTTTCAACGGAATCTGTTGAGAATCTTGGCTGCTACAGAAATAAAAAAAATTGTATGCCACCCCCCTGTATGGGGAGACCCCCCTGTATGGGGAGACCCCCCTGTATGGGGAGACCCCCCTTAAAATACCTTAAAATATTTTCTTGCACTGCAAATTTCAAGAGGCACCACTTTTGACCTACGTAGAAAATTTCCTCATTCTAGCTCATGTGGTTTGCGAGAAAACTTGTTTTGACGCACGAACAAACGGACGGACAGACAGACAAGTCGCGATTTTATAATTTTTTAAGGGGATTGTTAAAAAGATTTTAACAATATCTTAAAAATGGTCGGGTTTATGAATGCTATCAAGTAAAGTCATTTAAAACGTTATCATGAAAAATATTCATTATTTCAGTTGGCACTAAAATAGCGAATTGCGCTTGCCTTCTGACCTTTGGGGGCCGCCATTTTGAATGCATGCATTTTATTTTGGATTATTTTAAATCTTTGTATGCTAGGAACTCATCAATCAATGTACTATCTCGTTCAAATAGGAGTTTCACTCTAGACAGGGCAAAATAATTCAATTTTCAAAGAATATGGCAGCTAAAAATATTGGGCTTTAAATTTTCGACTTTTTGATTTTTCATTCAATTTTAATAATTTCCTGCATAATACAAGAACATAGTACAGAGATCCATAATCTCAAGTTTCATCAAAATCCGCTGGAAAATGTGACCGCTAGAGGGCCATAAAAACCTGAAAAAACGCATATTTAAACGGCCGCCATTTTGAAATTTGCTCATGCATGATCACCAAAATATTAAAGACTATAGGCCTAAATAATGTCTATCTTGTAACCGAATTTCATATATGTCGGATTATAATTGCGTCTTTAAAAAGCCTTTGAAATTTCGCCCTTCAACTGGCCGCCATTTTGTTTTTTGCAACCTGACCTCCAGTTTTTTCACGCGATTCTTTAGATACTTATAATTTCTTTCAAGTTACCAAATTTCATGAAAATCTGTTGAAAGCTTTGACCACTATTACAACAACAAAATTTTGCACGTTTTTCGACCTTTGAGCGGCCGCCATTTTTTTTCTGCCGTACCGACTTTGAATTTTTTATTGTGAGATTCATGACATACATCAACGAACCCTTGTACCAATTTTCATCCAAATCGGAGCTATACTTTGGTCAGAATAGAAATCACGATTTTTCGTCTAAAATAGCCGCCATTTTGTTTTTGCCCGTTCGATATAGCTGGTTCACGAACTTAACCGAGATAATTATCCAATACACCTTTCCTGAAAATTTGGTGAAAATTGAAGCAAAATTGCAGCCTCTATCGTGGTCACAAATTTCGTTATATCCCATATATATATATATATATATATATATATATATATATATATATATATATATATATATATATATATATATATATATATATATATATATATATATATATATATATATATATATATATATATGATGCTCTCCGCAATAGGTAAATTTCTCTCGAGAAATTTACCTAAAACAAACAATTGAGAATGCAGATGGACGATGCGACATTATGACCTCAGTTTTGACGTAGACTGTAGCAGAGGTCTCGACCGAGTACTATAAGCAGGTCGAATGTTAGAAAAACAGCTCCTACAGTATTTCAGGGCAATGGCAAATTGCGATGTTATGTCAGTGAATTCTTTTGCAGCATTTAGTGGTGATAACTAGTCCGTAAAGGACGTGCAGCGGTGGTCTATTACCTCAGCGAGCTATAAAGTAATCAAGCTCAGCTGAATCAGCCTTGCCTGTCAACGCATATATGTGCTGGCAGCTAGCCTCTGCGTTGTTGTGGGGCGGGTTCTTTTCACCAGCGTAAGGACCACCCTAAAAAAATTTCAAACGAAAGTGGTGAACGATCTAAGAAGCTAAAAGGGTCAATAAGGTCAGGGCCCGAGGATACGCCCGAAGGTGCTGCAGCATTTCATAACGGAACCTACCTACTTTTTCTTCTAATGCGGTTGCAACAGGAAGAACGATCTCATCCTTGATGAGGATATTAACGGCCCACAATAAGAGTCGGGTATCCTGCTGGTGATGGTGTCCCCATGCACCCGCCTCTCCGGATCTAAGATCCTGATGAATTGGTTCGCGTTCGACAGCTATTCATCCCAAGCCTGAGCTTCTGAAGCCTCCAAGGCAAAGAGCTACAGCCCGATGACTCGCTCAGCAGCGGAGGAGCCGGCTATCGATGCGGGTCTCATATCCGTTGAAAAACGGAATGACAGCATAAACTCTGATTTTGTTTTTCAGCAATTCATCTCTGTATTTCATCACATGTTTAATGCAGCTTTATATATTCTACATTTGGCAATCGATTTTGACTTAAAACAAGGTAAGTGAGCCGAAGAGTGCTCCTACCAGAGGGACCTTGCAACGTCATAGGGTTTGAAACATATTTTGTGATGGCATGAATCGATAGCTTGAATTATGCATCCAATACTTGTGTAAGAAATTGTTCAAATTTATCCGAACGATGGAGAGTTTCTTTCATAAACTTGTAGCAGCCACAATTTTGTTTCAGCTTAAATAATTTTTCTATATACCAAGCCAAGCACTTTTCCTCAAGTTTTCATGGAAAACCGAAAAAAAATAAGAGCGCCTAGGTCAATTTAAAATATCTGTCAACGATCAACTCGTGTTATTGTTGTTATAACTAAATACAGTTGAAATAGGTATAGCATACTTAGTTATGATCTGATGTCCATGAAATTTTTTGGCATAAGGACCTAATATCAATCGACATAACTGTAAAATTTCAAAAAGTTTATGTGGACTCTTATGAGTCCATGAGGAGCTGTGGGTTAGGGCATACTCCGCTTCCGCAGCAGCTCTCAAGTTCAAACTTCGGTCGCAGCATCGAATTTGAGCTTCTGATGCTGCTGTCGGACTATCAGCTCACCCAGCTGTGATGGATACTAATTGAAAAAGTAGGTAATAATCACATAGTTGGGCGTGACATTGACCATATCACCTCGAATCCCGTTATGGTCATGGAATGAGATACCCTAGCAATAAATTTCAACGCCAACATTCATATTTATACGAAGAGCAATGACTACTTGGTTCCCACCTTCGTGTGGGACTTTCGGTCCCCAATCGGACGTGTCCTCAGGTAGTGGACAGAGGGTGTTCTAACCAGCTAGCCAGCAGGTATGTGGTAGAGAAATACCACTCGTGGACGAAAACTGATTAAGTCAAAGCGCTGACAACGCTCCACTTAGTGATTAATTGTCATGAAACCAAGAGAACAGCCTCGGATTGGATTTGATTAATGGTAACGACTTTCATAACGTGAGAAAGACTACTCTTTTGGAACTTGGAATGTTTGATCATTGAACAGGACAGTTACGCTGAAACAACTTCTGGATGAAAAAAAAGAAACATTGAATCAACATCCCTACAATACAAGAAACCAGATGGCATGATGAAGACATACATGACATGCAAACGCACACTGTGTTTAAACGTGAATGATTACATAGAAGCCATGACTCCGGAATGGTTTTCATTGGTGATAGCACATTTAAAAAAATTATCACCGACGTTAAATGTTAACAGAAAGGCTCTGTGCGTTTCGTATCAAAATCAGTTTTTTTAAATGTCTGGCTGTTCAACTGTCACGCACCCACAAAAGACAAGAAAGAGACAATCAAGGACAAATTTTACAGTACCTTGGAATGCACTGTCAATGCATTGTGGTCAAATAACATTAAAATTGTTCTAGGTGACTTCAATTTCAAAATTTGCTGAGTAACAGCACATCAAGGAAAAACCGGAGGGTATAGCCTTCATACAGGAACCAGCAACGACGCCCCATGGCTTATAGACTTTGCTACTAGTAGGGGCTTCACAATAAGCTGCGCTTGCTTTCCATATCGAGATATCCATAAGAGAACCTGAACGTCCCCAGACGATTGCACATTCAGCCAGATTGACTATGTTTTCATACAAAACGAGCCACCACCAGCATTCTTGACACACGCTCATTCCGCGGTGCTGTCTGTAATTTGAACCACAACCTTATAAGGCATCAAGGTATCAAGTTCCGATGCTGCATTTCCAAGAACTTTAAACAGCGAGTATCATGAAAAATTATTTTTAAGATTTCGTCGTCAAAGCACTCATAAAATACTGGCTCTTTATTCGATGGATTGACATGATCTCAATTTAAATGTCAAGTAATGCTCATAACTTTTTTTATTTTTATTTAAGTCAAATACATTTAATTTTTGCATTTGCTAGTTATACCGAATTTTAATTAAATTTACAATCACTTGTGAGAGTTATCTAGCACTTATTAGGTGCAGGTTATTAGCTGGGCTTACTAATTCAACAAAGCTTATGCACGAACTACGTGAAAAGCATTCTATGTGAAGATGGAAAAACTTTTATTAATTTTTATTTAATGAGAGCAAATGCATGAAAAATTGTTTTTGAGATTTCGTCTTCGAAGTACTCATCATGCAATTTCTCCTAGGTAGCGTTCACATACATGTTAGTACTGAAAAATCACATCAAAATGCCCTCCTAAGGCTGGAGAAAGTAAATATGACATCAAAACAATGCGGAGCAGTAAGAGATGCAGTGACAGCAGAGGAGGAGGTCTTGGGGCACCAGCCAAAGAAAAGTAGAAACGACTAGTACGAAGAAGAATTCAAGGAAGCGATTCAAAAAAATGTGCCGTAGGAAGAACTAGCAATCAGCATCAAAATCCAACAGATAAGCGTAAGCATGACGCAGCATGAAGTCAGATTGGCATATGCCTCTTTGAAACAACTAAGTGACGGCTTTAATCTACAAGCAAGTCTTTGCAAAAGTGTACCAGGAGCAATTATATGGAAACCAATCGATATTGAAAACAGATGGCTGCAATATTTCTAGAAGCCATTCACAACCTCCCAAAAAACGACTCAAGCTGTGAAGATTCCTGAAGCAGAGCTCCACCAACTAGAAATAAGTATAGACAGCCCAACGGGACCACAAAACAAAAGCCTCCTAGAATAGATGAAATAACAGCAGAAATGCTGCAGAGCAGGAGTCCGTATCTAAATATCCTTCTGCATCGATCAATATGTAGAATATGGTCAGAGGAGCAGTTACCAGAGAGCTGGCGAAAAAGTATAGTATGTTCTGTACATAAAAAGGGGACTAGTTAAGGTGTGAAAATCATATTGCATCACTCTACTGTGCATTTCTTATAAAGTGTTTTCTAAAATCATAGAAAGAAAATTAAAGCGATACTATGAAAATATTATAGAAGAGTATCAGGGAGACTTTTGAAGTGGAGGGTCTACAAAAGACCAAATATTCTCAATAAAGCAGGTGCCCAAAAAGTGCAGGGAATAACGCATAGATGTGTACCAGCTCTTTGTAGATTTCAAGCCATTGCACGACAGTGTCGACAGAAATACGATGTAGAAAATAATCCTTGAATTTGACGTCTCAATAAAACTAGTCCGCATAGTCAAGCTCTCGTTCCATCTTAAATGCCAAAGGAGCATTTCCAAGGCAAGAACCTGAAGTAAAGCGAATTGGCCTACGAGCTAATGAAACATAAATACGTTTAGAAAAATAAAGAAAACCGAGCTGCTGTGGGATGATGCGTGAAAATTGAGGGAAATCACTGGGGGTGGATTGGGAGAAACATTTAAAAGGGGGCAGATAAGTTCAATAATATATCAAAGTTTTATACAAATTAAAAATTTTATTTTGTCGCTTTTGATATTTTGTTTTTTAATAAATCATAAATTTTTCTTTTCCTTTGGTTAATTCTCTGGTTTTCAGTGAATATAAAGTTTGGCTTAGAGGAATATATTCTGCTGAGACAAAACTACCTGGAAAGTATTTGGAGAAAAAGGATTTGTATTTTTTAGTGAAGGAAATAGTATTGGAATAAGAAAAATTTGTTTCGTGTGGGAAGTAATGTTCGCGGGGAGAATCGGTATGCAAAAAAAGGTTATAGTAGTGGGGAAGTTCGATGGAAGGTAATATATTCTGGCAAGCCACGATTGTTTGCTGGCGGCTCATGTAGTGTCCTTCTTGCCCTATAGTGACCAGCACACACGCCCGTCCTCTGGTGAGCTACCGGGGTCAACGGGCTTAGCCAGAAGGTCCCCAGCTTCGTGCGTATTTCATACTTTTTCTCCAGTGCCTGGCCACTTCCAGTGATACCCTGCATTTTACCCTACTCTACACAACCAAGACATTCACTCTTTTGGCGAAATGAAACACTCTTTGTCTCTACCGATTTCACAATGTGTTTGTAAAATAACTTAGGAATTACAATTTACTTCCGTACAAAACTGGCAGCCGAGTCCTGCTCTCTGCACCTCCCGCAGGCCGTCTCCTTGACCTCCCTCCAGAACTGTGGTTGGATTTTACGGGCCTCTTCCTTGAACTACTTTCACTTGTCCACAGTAACTGCTAACCATGTGAGCCAGTTCCCCAACTTTAGCCTGGCCAGAGCTTGCTTAGCTCCCCAGTTGTGTATGAGGGGGATCTCACTGGTCGTGATTGACTCATTTAGGGGCTTCTTTTGCCCCACCTTGCACTCGTCTAGCGTGATCGGCTGGGACCCTGCACGGGAGTTACTTGCCAGTGCCTGTTCCAGGCTCCGGACGGGAACTTTTTGGTAGAAGGGACCCTGTGCGCCAGGGTAGAAGTAGGCTTGGCAACCTGTAAATATCCAACGCTTGAATTAATCTGTTTGTTACCTGCTTTGGAACTCTGTCCAGTCAGGGGTTTCTTACCATCGCGAGCACTGCGGATAAAGATCTTGGAACCCGATGCAGTGACTCAGCGGGACGTAGGTTCGATTGCAGTCTTTGGTGACGGTAACTGTCACAGGCTCGATATCCAAGACAGTCTGCGATCTCGTAGTGGGAGTGACCCGTGTCCTCGACTTACGCCTAGTAGATAGAACGACTAACTTTGCCCGTGCGCTTGGCTTACATGTAGTGACACTATAGGTAGGACAACTGACTTGGCTCACGTTCTTGGCTTACGCTTAGTGACACTATATTCACGAAGATACAATGACTGAACTGGCTTGTGTCCTTGGCTTATGCCTAGTGACACTTTATTCACGTAGATAAAATGACTGAACGGATCCGTATTCTCGGCTTACGTCAATTGGCACTATATTCTTGTAGATGAAATGACTGAAATGATCCGTGTCCTTGGCTTACGCCTAGTGACACTGTATTCACACAGGTAAAATTATTGAACTGATCCGGTTCTTTGGCTTACGCCTAGTGATACTGTATTCGCGTAGATCAGATGACTGAACAGGCCCGCCTAGTAACACTATATTCGTGAAGATAAAATGACTGAACTGGCCCATATGACACTGTATTTGCGTAGATAAATTACACTGTTTTTGCATAGATGAAATGACTTAACACTATTCTACCACAACCAAAAGTTTTTATTGGAAAAATCAGCCAAAGCTGCGTAAACCTCAGTCTATAATTCCATAGGATTCACCATTTCTGCTGATCAAAACCCAATTTTGTAGTGTAACTTTCCGTAGAATCCACATTTTCCCGAATCCATAATTTGATACCCAATTTCACAATGCATTCCCTCTATTATTTACTTAATGCAGAATTTACGTCGAATCTGCATCTTCGATATTTTCTTCATTTCAACCCGTAACTCGGTCACAATGTACATATCAGCATTTCCACTAATCATTTTAACCGGCGATCCCCACATTTGTCGTTATGAAATTTGATCGGATGGTTCCCATAACTGATTCACCTAATCCCGTTCGTGTTGCTCATTTTTCTTGACAAGGTCACCGCTTGTCTCGTGCTAGTGACATTTGTTCTAATTTCATCCAGGTAATGTCTTGCAATACAAACAGTTTGCTTTATTTTCGTTAGCTATATGGCACTTCACAGAGGTTTTCTGCTACGTGATTTTTTTATTTTTTATTTGCTCATGCGATACTTGTAAGTTCTTTTGCTACGTGTTGTTTTGCTTTTTATATGTTGGGTTGCTGGTGGAAGCTTTTGTTTACATACCTTATGCTTTTATTTAGCCAAATAATTTGTCTCGTTTTTTATGTGGCTTGCTTGTGGAAGCTTTTTTGGCATTTTTGTTTAGTCATGCGGTGTGTTTTGGTTTTTTATGTGGAAGTTTTCTTTTTAAGCTTGGCATGCGTTGCGACCGCGGAAGTCACCGCAGTTGCAGACATTAAGTTTTAGCAGAGGGGTGTGTAGCCCGGGGTGGCATACTGAGGCCGGCTAGCGCTCAGTCGTGTCGTGGGACTTCCGGGACACCCTCTGCTCATGCTGAGCCATCCTACATACAATAACTAACACAAAGGGAAAGGAGGAGGTCATTTCAAGAAATGAAAAATATGGTTTCTAATAGGACATGGCCGTTTATTTAATTCAAACAAAAACAAAGGAAAAGAATTCTAAAAGTGGAATTTACAAATTTTAACTCCCCGTTTTCATATTTATGCAAGCAAAAAAAAAAATTTACATACAATTTAGTAACAAGAAAAAAAATGTAAATTATTAATTTACGATAAACTAACAGTGCAAAAAAAAAACAAATTCAAATAATTACTTACACTTTCCTGGTTGAACTCCGAGCGCTCGGCAAAGAACAAAAGAAAGGAATTCGAGGCACCTGAAACTCAAACTTCAATTTAAAATTACTGTGAACAAAGTCCAGAAATTAAAGCACAAAACGGCCACTTTTCGCAAGACGCTGACTTCACTTTCTTCACCAATTCACTACCCTTCATCCAATAGGATACTTTTGAATTCAACCAAAATGAATTTTTTTTTCACAAAGTGCTTCACGGAAACTTTTTTCTTCCCTTCTTTTTTCGTTTATCTTCTCGTTTTTTTTTAATCAAATTATATTATATACTTCACTTTGAAATGCCCAATACAACATTTAAAGTTTTAATCCGCAATATAAGTTGATTTTATTTTCTACCCAATTTCGAATTTGAGCCGTGCTGGACCATTTTTAATCCCGGTTCACTTCACTTTTGTAATTTAATTCAAAATCACACGTCTTCACAAAAGCAAAATTTAGTCCACTTCTTCTTTGTAAACTCCAAAATCGAATCTTTTTTCCCTCGAATTCACAATTCCGCACCGTCAAACACAATTCCTCTTATCCCTCAGTCAAAGACTAACTGCCCTCATTCAACGAACTCAATCCTCTTCATTTTCAATTACCGCTGCCGCATCCAGGTAACGTAATCGAGGTTCATTACACTTCGATTCCGCTACCCCCACATCTTGTTTTCCGTATCCATTGATTTGCATATATGGCAATTTGCATCATCAGAAAAGCGCTTGATTGAATGCAAAGTGTCACAAATACATATACGGAAATTATTGATTCTGCCGATACCTCAAAAAGAGTGCTTCCCTGCGCTCGGGGGAACTTAAACCCAGGGTTCCAGCAGACCCCCGGTCAAGAACTCGCGATGCAACCAATGGAGCCATGTCTTGTCGGTCTCTCATTCATCTAATAAGCAACTTCAACGATGCATCTGGGTATGAGATTGAATTTTGTTAGTAGGGGAAACGTGAATTAATTTTCGTTAGTATAAAAAATAAAATTTGTTAGTGGGAACTAGTGAATAGAATTAGTTAGTATTAAGGAAAGAATCAGGTTTTGTTAGGAAAAATGTATAGAATGAAATTTCGTTAGTGGAAATTAATGAATGGTATGTTGTTAGTGGGAAAATTGAAGTTATTAGTATATATTATAGTTGGAACTAAAGGAAAAGGGTAGGATTATGATGATGGGGAGATAAAAATTATAGGGAAATTGGAAAAATGTTAATAAAAATAAATAAATACACAAAGGAAAAGGTGGGAGTGCCCAAAGGAAGGTGGAGATGTTGCGGCGGCAATTTGAAGTTGCGAATGGGAGAAAGTAGGTACGCCGGAATTCGCAACACATGGTGGAGAGTTCCTAACACGTACGCGTTGTTGTGATTGAATGGACGCTGAAATGTGTCAAAACTTTGGGTGAGTTGCAATGGAAAGTGTGATTTAGGTTTTTTCAAAATAAATTATATAAACCAGATTTTATCAAAGGTTTTTGCAACATCTAAAATAACAAGACCTGTTCAATGCTTGCATTAAAAGTCTATTTTAATATATTGGGAGTACCGTGATGGACTAGAATTCTGTATAATTGTTTGTTTTATAGCTAAATTCTTCTTTCAATTGAGCTGTTCGTACTAATAAAGACTCATTAAATAAATTCAGTAGTCTGTGCGGTCTAGTAGTTAGAGCATAAGACGCATAAGCCGAAGGTCCCAAATTCAAATCTCGTTGGTGTACACATGATTTAGTTCAGGAGATTTTTTGGACAGGCTACGAGTGTTCACTCAGTGGTGATATTTACTGATTTAATCAGATCATATCATAGCTGAGCAGACACACGGGAGCATGGTACTGACCAAACCAACTTCCGAAAAAGTCAATACGGTCATGAAAATGAGATACTCTAACTATCTCTAAGCGAAGGCCCGAGAGGGGCCGTAGTGCTAAAAAGAAGAAGAAGAAATAAATTCAGGAACATGCTGCCTGATTCCTATTTGATTTCGTGAGAAAAAATAATTACAGCTGATTGTCAAATTTTTAAGTATTTCTACAACTGAAATATTGCGTTTACGTAACCATTCCTCAAAAAAGACGTGTGGTTTCCTAAAAACCAGTCAGTTATATGCTACGAGTATTTTCATCCTGAATGTCCAGTCTTTAGGATCCTACCTACCGTTGGCGTTATTCTATCCTTTGTGTCAATGTCCTCTTTGCTAGAAGAATTTTCTCAGAATCGCATTTCCAACGTTTTCTCAAATGCTGCAACTTTTCTTGTACGTACTATCAAATGACAGTCCGTTCAGACGGTGCTTAAGAGGTATCAAAATTTGATTTTTGGGCTGTATTTGGACACCCTCCGGAAACAATTAGAATCAGGCTCAAAGCTCTGCAAAAAGTCCTCCGTTTATTATCCTGAGGAAGTTTGTAGGAACCCACTTCGTTTTTCAAAGTTGATACGCTATTATGCTGTTTCATCAACTTAATTTTCTCTGAAAGGGTATCACTGATGTTTTTTATATGATCGCTCACTTCAGGTGTTCCGAAAGTTACTTCATCGACCAATGCGACTCGGAAAGCTTGTCAACTTGCTTTCTACCCTTCGGTTTTGATAAGGAATTAAAAACCTTGCAAATGTTTGCATCATTGTTGAATTGCCAAAAGAAAGTTCTATTCGAAAATAATTTACCTTCGTTTCCACATTTCAACTTTACTACCCTCCCTACATTCCGTTAATACAAATTATCTACGTCATTTGATCATTAAAAGTGGAAACTGAAAAGAATTTCAGAGCAACGCTAAATTTTCTGTAATTGTCACATATAAAACAACTCAATAACGCTTTTATTGTCCTAATAAAAGGAAACGAGACGGGAAAAGAGCAAACATTTTCATATGCATTCGTTTATTGCGAGTTGATTTCCTACTTAGGACTTTCATGTTGATGATGAAACAAAATAAATTCTATTTGCTTAAGAAATGAGAGAAGAGTTGATGCATTAAATGGTATATGATGCGCTCAAATTGTCTAGACAATTCAGTTAAACCTATGTTATATTTTATTGAAGCTTGAAAGGTAGAGTGGAAACTCTATACTTCCAGAAACGTAGTTAGTATCTCATGACACATCAATTAAATTATTTACTGAATAATAAAAGAAAGTAAATTAATGCAAAAACACATTTAAGCAGGTAATTGAAATATTAAATTCATTTTGTGATACCATACATAATATAAATCGGAGTTCAAATATGACAGCAAATCACCTTTTTAGTTAATTTTTCAAAGATTTTGTTACAAAACTATACTTAAGCTTAGAGTTTTTGTTATACTTTTTATCAAATTACTTCAACAAATAAATAATGCTGATTGATAAGAACAATTCTTCTTCTTCTTTGTAGCACTATAGCCTCTCTCGCGCCTTCGCTTCCTGCAACAAGCGCCTCCAACTGTCTCAGTCCATCCATCGCGTCCTCCAGTTTTTAAATCCAAGCAGTTATTGCACTGTTTTCTTTGAACGAGTCAGTCCAGTATTTTCTCGGTTTCCCCACTAGTCTCCGCCCTGCAGTTTTCTCATCGAATACCTTTTTGGATATCCGTTGTTCGTCTATAAGATTCACGCAGCCAGCTCATTGCAATTTCCACAGTATCACAATCGTTGAGGGTTCCAATTCGTCAAAAATGTTATAAGTTCATGGTTTTATCGAATTCACCTTTGGTCTCCATTAAGCTTAGCTATGATTTTTCGACTTAGGACCCACCTTTTCAAGGTGTTCAATGTGTTCACGGATGCTTGAACTAGGAGTGCATGATTCACACATATAACATAGCACAGGTCTAATCACAGATTCGTCTACTTCAAGCTTTATTTACCGTCACAACCAAGTAAAATTTTTAATTTGCATGCTATATTCTTTGGAGTGTTTCGTCTCTTTTTTGGCATCTAAATACATAAATTTACCCATATTTTGATCTTGTATTTGCCAAGTGTGATATTTTGGATATTTAAGGTAGCCTTCTTGAACTGCGTCATAAGCTTTGTTTTATTCTCATTGATATCTAGCCCTACTAGTTTTGCTTCGCAGTCGAGTTTCGGAAAAATTCGTTTGGAGGTTGTTAAAGACCGTGATAAAATGTTTTATGTTATCTGCATAGGCTACCGCTTAGCTTAACTTGTATGGGGTTTTCCAATAAGAGGTGTTATTTTGATATCAAAAGAAAAATGCTATTTCTTAATACAAATGATCGAATGTTTATTTCATTATTAAGAAGAAGGTATGCCGTTAATATTAAAAATAAAATTAGGCAAATGACCACCACGACCACGCTTATAGGACCATATCCTTTTCATGAAAAGTCCACGTGGTCTAGTGGTTAGAGCACTAAGCCCGTAAGCTGAAGGTCTCTGGTTCGAATTTCATTGGCGTCAACGAAATGAGTGATTCTTTAAACGGACTATAAGCCTATTCAGCTATGATACGTGCTGGTTTCAAATCAAAACGTATCGCTGCTGGGTCGGACGGACACACGGCCAAAGCGTGATGATGATCATATCACCTTGTGGAGTGTTGATACATTCGATCATGACAATGAGATACTCTAACTATCTCTAAGCGAAGGTCCAAAAGGGGCTGTAGTGCTACGAAAAAAAAAAAATCCAAAAAAAGAGGTTTTAGTTTTGTATTAAAAGAAAAATGCCGTTTTTTATATGAATGATCCGATGTTTATTTCATTATAAAGAAAAAGGTATGCCGTTAACAGTAAAAAATAGCATCAGGCAAATGACTGCCACGACACGCTGACAGGACCATATCCTTTTCATGAAATTTTCCATAGCTAAATCGCAAAGAGGCTGCCCTATATTCTTGATAGCCTCCCGAACTCCATCTTTGAGATTTTGAATCGACGCTGGGCTGTTGTCGTAAGCCGTTTCTTTCACGTGGCCCCAAAGGAAGAAGTCACAAGGTGTTAAATCACAAGATCTATTCAAAATAACACCTATTATTGGAAAACTCTCTATAATAACGTAATAAAAACAATCACTCGTTAAAACCGAAGTTCAGTAATTAAATATTACTGACATGTTGACCAATGTTTTGTTTTATTCTATTCATAAATTAATTATTTAACGTAATTTTGAACATTCTCAGATGAGCAGGCCCCTAGGATCTCTATGTAAACAATGACAAGTGGAAGAAACGATACCATACTTGCGGACATACATCACGCTTAAATCGACAAGCATTGATTCAGGAATAACACATTTGTCTATATTTTCAAGGCCCATGAAAATCATTATAGTAGTTTAATCATCATTATCTATGGTGCAGCAGTCTAAACTGGACCTTGACTTTCAAGAATAACCTCCTTCAATCGTCATGGTTCTGCGACCTCATTTGCCGGTCGATCACTCTCTACTAAGATCTGTTGCCAGCTTCTTTCGTATCTTCCTATTGAGTCCTAAGTGTTCCGGCTAGATGTCTACGTTGTGTTCTACTTTTTAATGTTCTTCTAGGTAACCGTCAATGCAATAAGCGTAACTTTACGCAAGTAGATACAGGTGGTTCATCAAATCGTTCATCCAACACATCGTGCTTAACTAAGCCGTAAATTTGTGGAGTACTTTGTTTAAATATGTCCACTGCCTTTTCAGATTCGCTAATCAGGGTCCATGTTTTACTCCCATATAACCGCAGAGATTTGACTAGTGGTTTGTAAATACGAAACTTGTTCGGCCTGTGTATGGGAAGGATGGGGAAAGGCTTTATTTGCAGCGTCAATATGTCGTCGAATCTCATCCTTTTTGATGTTACTTCTGTGGGAATTAAAAGGATGTGAATGATATTAGTACTTACCACTTAAAAAGAAAGTGTACCATTGATCCCCGAACACCTCCATCAGCATAATCACCACAAAACTGAAGGGCTGAATGGACAATCTACATTGTACAAACTTCTGACTCATGAATTCTTGGTATCAATAGTATACGTTTGACCGTTACAACTGGAAGTTTTATGCGTATTCCAATACATCCAGGATTGAACAAATATAACATCTCCCGCGGCAATAAAAGTGGTGAGTGCCAATGATACTAGCCTGGAAAATATGTCGCCATTTTGAGAGCTGCTGTTGGAACGCAAATGTTGAGTTTTAGAAAAGAAAAGTTCCTTTCCCTTGGCACAGAGCGGATAGCTGAAAAAATAAAAACAAAACTCAAAACAAGCCAAATCGTAATGTCAAGGGTATCTGCTACCAGTGGCAAGTGGAATCGCAAAGTTGTGAGAGTAAGGCTGAAGTAAATTGGGATTATCAAGGAGATCAATTGGCGTACTGACTTTGGCAAGCATTCTTAGATATTTGAGACAAAACACCAAGGAAATCAACTTGCATATCAAGGCTGGCGCGCATTCTTGGAGAACTAATCCTGGTGGAAGCAGAATTCTTAGGGATCTCAATTATTCAATAAGAAATAATATGGGATTTCGTTTGTAGCATAAATTTTACTTTTAAATTAAATTATTAGCGATCATATTTCCGTATAATATTTTTTTCTATTTCTTTTTAAATTCAATTGGTGCGAGATTTACCTTGTGATAAATTTTTTAAGGGAGAAAAGTGCGTGGTAAGCTGTAAAACTGGCCTGTGCGTTTGACTTACCTGGTTTCTTTTGCTCATTTACCACGTTCCAAATTATTGTCGTGTTAACTAGATTAGTTTTAGTGGAACTGCAGAGTTTCATTAAGTTTGAGAGAAAATTGGTTATAGATGAGTTACGTTCTTGTTTGGAAGCTCGTTAGAACAAACAACTGGCGCCCATTTCCGTCTCCTGATGAGCTTGTCAGGATCTGAGAGCTTCAGCCAGAGGGTTGCTTAGCCCTGAGTGGCATACTGAGGATGGTTAGCACTCAGTCGTGCCACGAGTCTTCCGAGAGACCCTCTACCCGTGCTGCGCCACCCTACACATAAAAAATTAAGTTGAAGCGAGGGAAAGGAAAGAATAGTTTTTACGAATCTACGGTCGTTTTATCTTATTGAAAAAATTATACAGACTATTCGCAAACTTTGCAAAAAGAAATAAAATAAATCAAAAACAAAGCAACCTCCTTTAAAATCTAATATAATTTAATATGAACATAAAAAATAACATTATAGAAATGCAAAAAATATATAAAAACAAGTTGGGTAAACAGACCTTCGCTCATGTCAGAAGGGTTTTGTATTCAATTTACAAAATGCAGTCACCAGATCGAATCAAATCAAGAAACATGTCAAGACGATTTTATTGGGGAAAATATGAAATACGAAGATCATACTATTATTAACAAAGTTGAACGAATTTCGACTTCTGATGTTTTTGGTATTGTTATACTCATAAATATCTCCCTTGATAATTATTTCAAATGTCCATCCGCGAAACACATTTTTCATGTATTTCCCCCCCTGTGTCCCCACTGAAGCAGAAACTGACAGTTTAACAACTGTTTTGAAAAGCTCCCATGAAAACTTTCATTTCATACTCATATCGGCTACGTTTGATGAATTTTTTTTTCAGGGGCCATCTCCTGTACTGTTATCATCGTTTCATGGCCAATTTTTTCGAATCCTAGAATGGTTACAAAACCCTTTTGCTAGGAGCTCTCTCCCACCTCCTTGACTTGTTTCATTTATGAGCATTAATTGTAGGTACTCACCTTCAGTCATTCATTAAATTGAATCAAGTGTTCAAAGAATGCACCTTAAACGTTGAAGTTGGGAAAAATAACTCAAAATTATTCAATCTTCGCGTTTAAAACAGCCATTATTTTGTTTTACGATTACTTATACCATTAGCTGAACCGATTCTCAAAGATATACATGACACCTATCATTCCTGAAATTTTCATGCAAATTCTAGCAAAACTGTGGTGTCTAGGTCGGTAAAAAGCGCATGTTGTTCCATAGCCATATGTTGCCGTAGTTATAAATGCAGCGCATATTGGTAGAAAGCGCATGTTGTTCCATAGCCATATGTTGCCATGGTATCTAATAAATGCAGCGCATATTGTTCCATAGTAATACAGGAAAATTCAAACCCCTATAACTTCGCTAAGTATGATTCAATCTTCATGAAACTTGCAGAGTAGATCAATCTTATAAATAGACATCTACGTACTGAATTTCATTGAATTTAAGGGTACCGTTAAGATTTTATTCAAGAAAACATAAAATCGATAAATCATACTATTACTAACAAAGTTGAGTGAACTGCGACTTCTAACGTATTTGTTGTTGTTGTACTCACCAAGGCCTACATTCTTGATTTTTTTCAGATTTTTCGGATCACAGGTGTCCAATCGCGAGGAGGGGGGGGACAAATTTTTCGTGTATTTTCCCTCCCTGTGCGCCCCTCAAAGCAAATTTTGCCAAACTAAGACCTGTTTTGAAAAGTTCTCATCAAGACCTTTCATTTGATATCCATATCGGCTACCTTCAATGAAATTTTTTTTCGGGGGGTCGCTCTCCTATATGGGGAGACCCCCCCTTAATGACCTTATAAATTCTTTTTGTAGTTGAATTTTGAAGAGATCACCACTTTACACCTACACCCAAAATTTGATGTTTCTAGCTTAAGTAGATTCCGAAAAAACTGCTGTGACACACGGACGGACGGACGGACGGACAGACGGACAGACTGGTCGCGAAACTAGTAGGGTTTTGTAAAATTATTTTGCAACACGCTAAAAATGGAGAAAAATGTCAAATTTATACTCACTTTCTTTCTTTCAGAGCTCCAAGCGCTCAGCAAAAGACAAAAAAAGAGGTGTGGAGCCGCTGAAAATTAGGATGGTATGTATGTAGTGTAAAATAATCAAAAGAATTCAAAACCAGAAGCACCATGCGCTGGCAATCCATCTACCTGTATTCTATTCTGTCTACTAGCAGGAAATTCAAAATTCCACATTTTTCGTTTTCAATTGGCAATTAGCTCTTCAGTTTTTCTTAATTCAATTTAATTTTAGTTTTTTAAAGTTTAATAATCTTCACTCCTTTCAATTCTTATTTTTGTCTATTGAATTACAATCAAATTTTATTTATTTCTTTTCTCCTTCCATCACCCCCAGACTTGCTCTAATGTAATTTTGACAAAAGATTTAGCATTTCTACCCTCCAACTAAATGCTCGTGTATTTAATTTTTGCCACCTTTTGCTGCAATTTATAATATCAGCGTCACGGATATGGAAGATTCACTTAATAACACACTGCAATCTCAAACTAACGTTTTTCCGTTTAAGCTCTATTGGTTAAATTGAATTTGCAACACGGCACTTCTTTTGAATTTCAGCATTTTTCTTTTTCAGTCCAAATCATCGAAATTCCAATCGAATTTGCACAGCAATTTTTGACAATTTAAACGAACAATCTGCACAATTTCCCGCAAAATCAATATCACCGTTCAAAAAACTCAATGCTGTCACTTTTGATCCACTCTAATCTTCGTCACTGTCAAAACCCCACTCAGAACTGCTTGCCTCTTCAATCCCGCTGAAACTCTCTCCGATTAATAGTTCATCAGCCTGTAACTGCCGTTGTCGACGCACTCCGTTAAAAATGCACGGCTGATGCTCCAAAGCCTTTCGCTGGTTCTTCTCAGCTGTGCGCTTGACGACACTCCATGCCGTCACTACGCCAGCTAGTGAAATTTTTTTCGGCAACAACGTCCATATGTTCGCGCTATTCAATAGTAATATAAAATTTAATATCGAACGACACAAAAAATGTTCGTTGTTTTTAGTGCAGCGTCTTGGGAATAAATTGCTCCAGGCTGGATATTCATTCATTAAAAACTTTTGGGTGTTTGAATTTTTAACCCTTGATTGCTAATGATGAAAAATTCAACTAGATGAAAATAAATTTCCTACATGCAACAATGGCTGATCACAACACTGTCTTCGTTGACTGAGTCAAACCAGGATTTCCTTAGTTTCTCCACTGGTCTCTCAACGAATACCTTTTTGGGTATCCGTTGTTTGTCCATAGAATTCACATGCCCAGCCTATTGCAGCTTCCACAGTTTTGTAACCGTTGTAAACTCCGGCTCGTCAGAAATTTGGTGCAGCTTATGGTTGTATCTAATGCGCGAGTGGTCCCCGTATATTTTTGCCCAATTATCGGCCTCAGAACTTGATGCTAAATAGCGTTCAATATGTTTGCGGGTCCTTGGGTTAGGGTCCATTTTTCACACCCATCGCATTTTACAGTTCTTACCACAGATTTGTACACTTGGACCTTTGTTTTCTTGTGTATGCAGCTAGTCTTCAAATTCGTCAAAGCTGAAAAAAATATTTTATTTGCGAGCTGTATTCTTCGGCATATTTGGTTTCTTTCACCAGCGATTCTCATTATTTCTTTCCACATTTTCAATATTATATTTGCGAAGTGTGATATTTTGTGCATTGAAGGGTTTTTTTGACTGCGTCATGTGCTTTGTTTTATTCTCTTTAACATGTAGCCCTACTAGTTTTGCATTGCTGTTTAGTCTCAGGAAAACTTCTTTGGAGGTTGTTAGTGACCATGACAGAATGTTGATGTCACCTGCATAGGCTACCACTTACCTTGTATTGTGTACTAACGTACCTCTTGTGAGCGCAGGGGGAATGTTGGTCGACAAGAGCACTCTTGGAGGCCCCCACGGTCCCGAAGATATAGGGGTGCCGTGAGGTTCCCTTCTAGGATGACAGGTAACGTCTCTGATTAGATCTGGACTACGCTTTGGACAACGAACTAGAATTGATGCTTTGGGCTGGCGGATGTGATGATTTGGACCTGGTTGCTCTGCACAGTAGCGCCGAGGTGGCACGCGTTTGTGAACGGCTCTAATTCAACTATCATATCGTCTCCGTTCGGACGTTCGAAGTTCGCACCATTGGGTTGCTGGTGAAGGTGCGGTTGAGAGGAACTCCCGATTAGCGTAGGTCTGGCTCTGAGCACTAGTCCACAAAAGGGCTTGTGCCAACCCTCCATTGGCCTCCCTGCTCTGCAAAGATAACCATGGGACCAAAAAGGCGACTACACACACGAATAGAGAAAGCGGCTCCGAGGGGGGACCCAATAAAACTGGAGCAACCAAAAACATATAAAAAAGATGAGAGCGGTACTAACTATAACAACAAGTTGGGTAGACAGACCTATGCTCATGTCAGAAGGGTTTTGTACTCAACTTACAAAATGTCGTAACCAGCAACGAATAAAATTAAGAAACACGTCATGTTCGAGGATCATACTATTATTAACTAAGTTGAAAGAATTTTTTAATTCTGAGGTATTTGTTAAAATTATACCCATAAATATCTCGCTTGATAACTTTTTCAGATTTTTTTAGATTACGGGTGTCCATTCGCGAGGGAGAAAACACATTTTTCATGTATCTCCCCCCCCCCGCCTCTGTGCCCCCACTGAAGCAAAAACTATCAGTTTAAGAACTGTTTTGAAAAGCTCTCATAGAGAACTTTCATTTAATTCTCATATCGGCTACGTTTCATGAAATTTTTTTCAGGGGCCACTCCTCTGTACTGTAAGCATCGATTCATGGCCTATTTTTTCGAATCCTAGAATGGTTACAAAGCCCTTTTGCTAGGAGCTCTCTCCTGCCTCTTCGACTTGTTTCAATTGTATGTACTCATCCTCATGATACCTATCATTCCTGAAACTTTCATGCAAATCCTAGCAAAGCTGTAGTGTCTAAGTCGGTAAAAAGCGCAAATGGCTCCATAGCCATATGTTTCCATAGTAATAGAGGGCACATTGTTCCATAGTAATACACGAAAATTCAAATCGCTATAACTTCGTTAAATACTGATCGATCTTTATGAAACTTTCAGAAAAAATCAATTTTATAAATAGTCATCTGTTTGCTAAATTTTAATGAATTTTAGGGTACCATTTAGATTTTATTCAAGAAAACATAAAATCGATAAATCATACTATTACTAACAAAGTTGAGTGAATTTCGACTTCTCATGTATTTGTTGTTGTTGTACTCATGAAGGCCTACATTCATGATTTTTTTCAGATTTTTCGGATGGAAGGTGTCCAATCGGGAGGGGGTACGCGAAAAGTTCGTACATTTCCCCTTCCCCTGCCCCCCTCGGTACTCATAAGGCAATTTTAAGACCTGTTTTCAAAAGATCTCATTGAGACCTTTCCAATGGCACCCTACTCGACTACCATTGGTGAATATTTTTTTTTGAGGGGTCAATTCCCTATATGGGGAGACCCCCCTTAAACACCTTCGAAAAATTTTTTCACCCTTGAACTTTCAAGAGGTCACCACTTCTGACCTTTCCACAAGGTTTCATGGCTGTAGCCTTTATAGTTTCGGAGAAAAAGTGCTGTGACATACAGACGGACGGACGGACGGACGGACAGACGGACAGACGGACAAAGGTCGTGATTGCAATAGGGTTTTGTATTTTAGTACAAAACCCTAAAAACGATGAATAACACTCTGACAGTTAAGATTAACGAAAAACGGAGATTAGCAAAGAGTCTGGTTCAGAATGAGATTCCTGCGGCGTTTGGGCGCAGCAAAAAAAATTATGCAAACGCCAGAGTGTCCTAAAAAGAAAAAGCGGGAAATTCTGTAGGACGTTTCAGGTGTTCGAGCGCTGGAAGATAATATAAAGAGCATCAAGAATTCGATGGTCACCGCTGAGATCGTTATGGGAGCGACCGATGAAAGGGCTGAAAATCCCGACAAAGTAAAAAAAATCCTGAAGCCAACGAGAAGATTACGCCACGAAAAGCAACGAGTGACGTTGTGCGATTGCACCGCCAACATCGAAAATTTGGCGGAAGTACTGCATTTAGAAACGGAACGCGATACTCTCTCCCAAGGATGGTCGCAAGGCATAATTGCCACCGAGCGATACGAAGAAGAAAGGCTATTCCGAAAAGCGGGAGATGTTCTGAAAAGAATACAATCTGCATGCGACTCCCCAAAAATCAGCAAAGCAGTAAAGGTTGGGCTCCTTCAAATAGAGGAGCTCCTAGATTGCATAGTGCACTATCGGAGAAGCTGGTTAAGGGCGAAAGACGAGCAGAAGGCTAAAGAGGTGCTGGGAGCGAAATCTAACGGCCACCTGCACATAGCTCCACCGTTAAAAATCAATAAAAAAATGGCGTCTAGCCCAATTGTAGGAGATCAGGATAAAAGAAGGAATGAAGTGGCACTTGATGAGTGTGGAGCACCAGATCACGGGTTCCAGATAGTGCTTACAAAAGGAGCGAAATAAGCCGCAAAGAAACTCCTTCAAAAAATGCCAGCTAGTAAAGTTCGCACGGACGCTCAATCAAAAAATAACCTGATGCGAAACAGGAGAGGCAGAAGCCCCGACGAAGGCCCCGGCTGCTCATAAAGCCCCAAGATGGCCGATCCTACGTGGAGGTACTGCCGGACATCAGGGGAAACGTAAGGCCTGAAGACACCAACACTACCATTAAAGTAGCACGACCAACGCGGTCGGGCCACATACTGGTCGAATTTGGAGCAGAAGCCGGCAATAATGAAGCATTCTCCGATGCAGTAAAGAAAATCCTCGGCAAAAACGCAACTATAGCCTCGCTCGAACCGATGGCAACGATCGAAATAAGAGACATTGACTGCGTGATGGATCTGGCTGAGGTAGAAGAGGCCATCAAAAGGGGGTTCCCTAGCCTGGGAAGGATCAACGCGAGACTGACACCAGAAAACAACAGGGAACAACGCATGGCCATAGTTGACTTGACCGAAAAGAACGCCGAAACAGCAACTCCTCTTCAATGTTTCAAATGCCTTGGTTATGGTCACACCACACAAGTATGCAAAGTATCCAATAGGAGTTTCCTATGTTACAAATGCGGTGAAATGGGACATAAAAGAAAAGAGTGTACGAAGGATGCTGATCCAAAACGTGATTTTGGACACGCTTTGGGATAACTTCGACGACCCGCATCCTGTAGCAAAACCTACATCGCAGTTCAATCGCCCAAAATCTGCTTGGGCAGTTTGCGAGGGACATGAAAGCCGAGTTCTTGCTGCTGAGTGAACGACACCATGATAAAATTCCTGAATTATAGTATTCTGACCAAACTGGTACTGCCTACATCTGGATTCGGAACAGTGATTTCCAAGCGGAGAATTGTGGACGGGGGGATGGTTTTATGTGGGTTCGGTGCTCAGGGACCACCTTCTTTAGTGTGTACCTAACGCCGAATGAATCGATATCATCTTTTGAAGCCAAGTTTGATGCTTTGGAGGGTGCTGTCTTGAAAAAGTGCTCGTTGGGAGTGATTTCAACGCTAGAACAATCGAATGGAGCATACCTCAAACGGATCCGCGAGGGAAACAAATCCTGGAAATGGCGGCAAGGACGGCGCTCGTCGTACTAAGCTCCGGAAATACGCCGGCTTTTCGCCGTATTTGCTGCGAGGGAACCATACCAGACGTGACGTTCACCTCGGAGTCCTTAGTATGGAGGATACACAATTGGAAAGTATTAGAAGACTACTCAGCCAGTGATCATCAGTGCATTCTGCTTGAGATAAGTGATGTTGTCTTCCAACGTCCGTGCTCTTAGCTTTCTACAAATGGGTGGAACATCGGAAGGATGGACGTCAAGAGGGTCGTCGAAGTGCTCACAGCAGGTGACCCGCTGCAGGGAGCTTCGGAGGGGAAGGAATAACTGGCAGCTCAAGACGTGATGAAGTCTACAATGAGCATCATTACGACTGCTTGCTGCGCTTCTATGCCCCGTCGAAAACCCCGGCACGGTAAGCCCCAGTGTACTGGTGGTCATCTGAAATCGCTAAAAAGTGGAGGGGGTGTCATAAGCTTCGACGTGAGGTTCAACGGGTGTGGAACCATGACGAGGCATGCAACTAGGTTGCAGCATATAAGTCGGCCAGGAAATGCCTTCGCAAACTGATCAGCAATAGTAAGGCTCGCTGCTGGCAAGACCTAGTGGACAATGTGAACAAGGATCCATGGGGCCTTGGCTACAAGCTAGTTATGCGGAAACTTGGTGCTCTACGGAAGCCTTGTATGCATGACGCGGAAAAGACGGACGCAATAGTGTGGGGACTCTTCCCCGCCCATCCCGTCCGTGTTGACGCTGTCCATACTGAAACAGCAGTCGAATATCTACTTTTCGAACAGCCAAAACTAGAGGAGGCAGTCTCCTCATTGAAAGCGAGGAAGGCTTCAGGTCCAGGTGGTGTACCGGCTGAGGTGTTGCGGCTCGTCTATCACCAATGTCCTGACTTCCTGCTCAATATATTCAACGCTTTCCTTCGGGACGGGGTTTTCCGGTACGATGAAAGGTGGCGAGGCTCGTGCTGATCAGCAAGGGGAAAGGGAAATCCCGAATCGCCATCTGCATACCGCCCATTATGCATGCTAGACACGGCTAGGAAAGTACTAGAGAAACTCATCAAGGGAAGACTCACTGACGCGATTCGTGCTGCTGGGGACCTATCTCCTCATCAGTCTGGTTTTAAAGTAGGACGTTCTACCATGGATGCGATTGCAGAGGTGGTGAAGGCGGTCGAAAAGGCAGAGGCATATAGTCGCACCAAGCGACGGATCGTCCTGTTGGTGACACTCGACGTCAGGAATGGCTTCAACTCCGCTAGATGGGTGGATATTTTGGATACGCTGGAAAACCCTTTTCAAGTTCCAGAATATCTAATGCGGCTTTTGAGGGACTACCTTGAGGACCGAAGCCTGCACTACAACACGACACAGGGCCAACGAAGGGTGGAAATTACATCGAGTGTTGCCCAGGGATCTATCCTTGATCCGGACGGGTGGAACGAGTCTTACGGTGGGCTACTGAGACTTGAGATGCCAGATGAGTCGCGCTTCATCGGCTTTGGTCGCAAGAGGCACCGTTGAACAGGCGCAACTTAGGCTAGGCATGCTAATGTGCCGAGTGAGGGACTGGACGACTGCTCGGGGGCTCAGTTTACCACTAGAGAAAATCAAAGTGGTCATCTTGACAAAAAACAGAATCCCTAGAGTAAGGATGATCAGTATTGGAGATACATGGATCGAATCGAAGCCGTTGGTGAAGTAACTGGGGCCAACGATCGACTCGAAGATGAGTTTCTCGGAGCAAATCAGGGCAACGGTTGAGAAGGCTGCTTCGAGAATATCGGCTCTGAGTCGACTTATGGCCAACATAGGGAGACTCAGCCCGTCATAAAGACGCCCTTTGATGAGTGCTGCAGGGTCAGTGCTACTGTCTGAAACAGAAGTATGAGGCGACGCTCTTAGCAAGGAGGTATACCGAAAACGTTTGACACAGGTACCGAGAAGAGGAGCACTGAGAATTGTATCTTCATATCCGGCAGTCTCCGATTAGGCGGTGAGATTTATTGCAGGCGTGATACCTGTCACCCTCCTTGTTAAAGAGCGCCGCGCTATTTACCTGCGCTGAAACGAGGATTCGAGGGAGATGGTTGTCTGCGAGGAGAGACAGTGCCCGCACAACGATTGACAGCAGTTTTGGGTCAATTGTACGAAGGAAAGGTGGACTGCGCCCCTCATTCCGGATGTGCGACCGTGGCTAAATCGAAGGCATGGTGAGACTGACTTCTATCTCATCCAGTTTTTGAGTGGGCACGGGTGTTTTCAGTCTTACCTGCACAATATTGGTAAGTCACGGTCCCCCGATTGTCAGTTTAACTCAGGAGAGAAAGAGAATGCCTTCAACACATTTTTTGCGTGTACAAAATGGATCAGGCTATAAAGGGAACTCTACAGCGAGACGGGAGAGCTCGCCGTGGATAATATAGTTGCGGTGATGTTCGAATCGGTTGACAAATGGAACCAAGTGGCACAATATGCTCGGGCAGTCCTAAAATATAAAAGAGACTCACAGCAGCTGGAGGGGCTGGGGGATCACTTTTCTGGCACTTACTTTTCCCCTCTTCCCTCCCGCTAGAAAAGGGATACCCCAGCTTGAAGGCGCCTCATGGCGTAACAAAACGAGACCTGGCCCGAAGTAATGTATCAAACGGTTCCAGGCTGGGTTCTCAGGTTGACAGAGTAGTTGTTTAATGGGTAGTCCAGTAGCCTTCTCAAGAGCATGGGAGTACCACACACTGTGCATAAATGGCATTCACCTCCTTACCACAAAAAAAATATCGGTAGGTCTGAATTTTTTCATAATCAACAAAATAAAAAATATATTTAATCTCAAACCGAATCAAGGAACCTAAGATTCAATTAAAGTATTATTAAGCGTGAAAAATGTATCAAAGTTCGTTAAGAAAATAAATGAACATGAGAGTTATTTACAGAAGATTCTAGTTAATTGTATTAAACTAACAAATTTCAAGAGACTTGTTGGATCCTCGGATGGTCTTATTTACCCCTGCGCAGCGAACACAGATAACTAACTATTGTTAAATAACAATATGAAGTGTTCATTTGAAATGATCAAAAAGGCTTTTTGATAATTTTATATTAAATGGATTGTTAGAGACCTTTCTATCCCAATATAAAATGCAACTATTTATTCTATATGCTTTGCTAGTTTATAAAACCTAAACTCATTTTAGTGTGTAGCAATAGTATATTAACAAAAATATAAATTGCTAACCTAATAATCGCCTTTCCTTTCCAGCGAAACCGTTCCCATTCAGAGGGTTGATGCAAGCGAAAGGTGAGTATACCGCTGAGAGGGCAGAGTTTTGCTAATCAATAAATGGTCGGTTTCGCGTTGTAGTCAGTACAAAAAATGCTAAACCCAAAATATGGGGTTTAGCATTTTTTGTTAGAATAGATAATATTTAGGAGCACATATGTTTTGTTCAGCGGCTACAGCGAAAGTAACGTAATTTAAAGTAGAGTCGGTAGAAGCTGTTCGACGCATTTTAAATCGGGTATTTGAACCGGTGACTAATTTTTGTACTTCAAACTTAGTCTGCTCGCGTAAGACCTGCGACCAAAATTCCTCTCGGACATAGCTAGCCAGCCAGCAGATGCCTTGGAGTAGACTAAGAGGATCCGGATTTGTCGGCCTGATGGGTACAGTCCGTTGTCACGTTCCAACATTCCACGTCTAGTACCGATGAGAGGTTGGTTTAGATTTCCTTCGGATAAGCTCTCGAGCGAGTGAGCGAGATTTAAAAATCATTACAGTTCATTCATTTTCTAAACCACGCAACAAAGCTTTCAAATTTCCCAAATGTAATTAAAAATTCATTCACCCCAATCTCAAAGCAATTTATCTTACTTTTTTCCAATCCTCTATCTATTATCCTTTGCATAGGGAATTTTTTTACTTCATTCGATAAACGACACTGCAAAAGAGCGTGCAGACGTACCGCCATCAAAATAAAGGAGTGCAACGCAATACATGTGAAAAGTTTTCGGTAAGGGAAGCGCACCACATTCTTACCGACGAGAAGTAAATAGATGAATATTTTCCCAAGGCTATGTTAGCTTTTATATGAATTTCCTAATGAATGCAAGTAGTGAATTTACGGGTACATTCACTACTTTATGGTTTGTTGGGCTGCTTGATTGTAAACAATTGGTCTTTCATCAATCTACTTGCTGTAAAGCCACCTTGATACTCCCCAAGAATACTGGTGGCATATGATCTGATTTTGTCTTCTAAGATCTTTGAAAGCATTTTGTACACCGTATAAAGTAGTGATTTGCCTCTATAGTCTTCGCACTCTAACTTGTCGCCGTTTTTGTGGATGAGGAATAAATCTTTTTGACACCACTCATTCCTCATATGTTCTTATTGCCAAATGTACTGGATGACCTTCTGGATGGCTTTTTGAACACCGTTGCTACCATATTTCATAATCTCCACTCCACATCGATACTCGGCGCTTTATTATTCTTTTGGGCTTTGATGGTGGAATAAACTTGCGTTAGTGGGAGCTATCTGGTTATATCTATAAGTAACGATGTTGCTTGAAATCATATTACATATTTTATTCTCATACTCGTAGTTTGCTATTCAAATCACTGGTGTTATTACCTTCCTTATTAGATAAATATTGTGAAATTAAATCTTTTAGTTTTACATAAATTCTTCAATAAGGTAGAGAACAAGCTCAACCAGGTAAAAGTTGTTCTAATACTAACAACCAAAGATGAAACTTTGGGAACTCTTCGCATTTCCTTTAAAAATTCGTAATATTCTTAAAGTAGGGAATATTAAGAATTTTTAGAGGAAATGCGAATTCTTAATATTCCCTACTTTTACAATTCCAGTCAAAAGAAAATTTAGATTTTTATTGGAAAAAGCATTTATCATCGAAGAAAAAATAAATGTGATATGATAACTGATATGATATGACAACTGGTGACGAACAAAGTGCTAATGTGTGCAAAATATTTAGCGGTACACGATGTTTTAGCTTTTAAAATAGATTATGAAATAACAGTAAATGAAAAGTGCAAGTCCAATGAACAAATACCAATTAATAAATTGACCTTGACCACATGTGAATGCTAGCATAATTACATTATCCAGTGATACAATAAATTCTAGTGAGCCATTTCTTGACCTACTTACAAAGTGCAAGAAGAATAAACAAATATAGTGACATACATAGTGGTGACCAACAAATAGCTTTACGTGTGCAAAATAATAATAAATGATAATTATAATTTAAATTCAAAATAAAGTAATTACTTCTAATGTTAGTCCAGTGAAAAATAACAACAATTAAACAATTAATCAATTTACCTTGGCCGCTAAGTACAAATTAAGTAGCGTTCTATGTGTTCGATCTGTAAGAATTTCAATCGTTCATTACAACCACGAAGTGACTGCAAAACTTTTATAAACTTTTAAAAATTTTAGAACCTTGCAAACCAATCTTGCTCATAATGAATGTTAAGTGTAGCTTACCGAACTGTATCGCCTTTGATATAAACATTCAAGTTTGTGACGTGCAAGGCCTTTTGCAACAGAAAACTTCACGGAGCTTGCATGGATGCCCCAAGGGACTGGTACCACCCATATATGGATATGCATTTTATTTGTTCCGATGGTCAAGGTTTGGAAAATACTTTAACTAACATGATATATGATAAGTTGATCAGCAGTATCGAAGATTTAAATGAAGAAAAAAATCAGCTTACCTCACGGCAGCATTCTCAGACGAGAGCTAACGATGAGAGTTTTGTGGAGATGGCGGGCAGCTTCGACGAATTAGCTGCCAAACTGTATGATAGCAACAAAAAAGTGTATAAAGCACTAGAATTATTGAGGAATCATATGGTGTAAATCAAAGAGACAGTTACTCATATTCAACCATCGCAAAATAATGAAACTTTTAAGAAGTCATCATGGTTTGAAAGTAACGTCTCGAGCGCCCTGCAAAATCTTAGTGAAGAACTTCAAAAAGTATCTTCACAGCCTAACAAATCAAGCGACCGAGAGGAATTCGCTCATATTCTCACCAGATTGAGCAGGCTCGAGGAGATGTGCGCCAGTATTCTGAACCAGCAACATAAAATTTCATGGGCTCCCCAGACATTGCGCTCAACAGAAATACAACATGCCAATATCACCTGATCCAACTCTTAACTACATCTACAAGCTTGGAACCTTCTGGATAGAAGAAGAATGGGAGGATCGCGTCAAAAGATTACAAAAGTCAATAATTAATCCTAGACAATCTCTGGTAAAAATTGCAGATGCAGCGTACAGCATCTTCTTTACGAAGGGGAAAAATTTGAATGCAACCGCTGTCAGAAAAAATATGGAAAACATACTCCACATCAATAGCTGCAAGGTTGAAGAACTATCTTCTCAGAACACTCGAAGGAAAAGCTTCAAAGTCTTCATTCCATCACAGTTTTCTTGGCTCTTCACAAACTACAGAAAAAAGAACGGCAACTACATGTGGAACGGTATGAGCTTTAAATTATGGAAGGAGCGTAATGGAGTCACAGAATCCAAGGCTAGCCATGACAAAAGTAATTATAAGAAAGTATGTATTCCTAACTCCATAACTAACACTTCAATTTCAACCAACATCTCTTATAACGCACCTCCATCCTTACCTCCTCCTATTTTATTGAATAGTGATACGTTAAATGAGCCAGAAGTCAACACCACTAAGGAGATTTGTAGCCGACCACGAAAAATTTCTGGAAAAGAGCGATCGAGTGTCGATGAGATGACTAAAGATCCGTCCTCGATACCTGAAACATCCACCTCAACAACTAGGTACAGTAATTTCGTGCGTGGTGAAGACCAAATACCACCAGCCACGAGCTCATCCGGACTGCCAACTTTATCAACACCTTCAAAAAGAGCAAATCATTTCTAGATCCACTCTTGCCACCCACTGTTAAGGCCACTATTGTCTCGAGTAACGATCTGGAGAAAAGGTACCTTATTTCAAGGCTCAGAGGGCACAAAATTTATGAATGTGTTCGCCTTTACCTCTCCTACATGTATAAAGCACCAGAACTAACCTGTATTGAAGGTAACACGAGGACTAGTCTCAACATTATTATTCAAAGAGAAGGCCTTCCGGTCGATCTTGACGCCCTTCGGAACTTATATTTTTCCTATCATGAAGAGTTGGGTGTGACCATAGACCAGGCGAAAAAAGATCTTGAGACTTATGCTTCTTTTGTTAGTTCCAGTTATATCTCTTCACTACAAAGGACATGAGAAAACCAACACAAATTTTTTCGTCCCCTTTCATAAGTCTATTCAACATAGCCTTAAACTGTTTTACCACAACTGTGGTGGTATCCGTAATGAACTGCCCCAACTGTTTCTTGACGCAAAATCTTGCCATTTTAATATACTTACCCTAACTGAAACATGGTTTAATGACTCTCACGAAAATGAGGAGATTCTGGACAATAATTGGTCCATTTACAGAGACGACAGAGATTTTCTTAGTACTGGACAAAGACGCGGAGGTGGTGTATTAATTGCTGTACATAACTCTTTCCTTAGTGAGCGCGTCAAAACGATATCAAATTCATTATTCTAGCATAAAATAGTGCAAATAAAGCTGCAGAAATTCTCTGTATATATTGGCGTCTTCTATGTCCCTCCAGAATCATACTTACCTCCAGAATCTGTCGAAATTATCTATAATGCTGTATGTGATATTATAGCTGGAATTACTGCTGGAATTAATGAAGAAGACAGAGTCATTATGACTGGTGACTTTAATCGGCCAAACATTAAATTCGTAACCGATGAACTTGGTAATCTTCTTCCCGTCAATCTTCTCGACAGTAATGACTTTAACTTAGTGAGCACCCTATATGGAAATGATTTGCAGCAAACCGCTCCTATCCCCAACCAAAACGGAAATTGGTTAGACCTCATTTTCACAAATGCACATGACGAAGTAGTGGTCAATCCAACTGATGAGAGCGAGCACCTGTTTTCCAACACAATTCATCACTCCGCCTTTTCTGTTGAATTTTCCACTCCTAATTCAGTAAACCCTATTTCTTACAATGATGAGATTGTATATGACTTTCGTAATGGCGATTATAACAATATTAATAGCCTTCTATCAACTTTCAACTGGACTGGTACTTTGTCAACATTAGACTTGGATCAAGCCTTATCCACCTTTTATCAAATCAGCGTCAAGCTGTTGATTCATTTGTACCTAAAATTAAGAAAAAAGGCAAGGTTTCTGAGCCCTGTCTGGGAAGTGGCCTCAGGCGTTTACGAAACCAACGAAACAAGCTATATAAAATATTAAAAAATGGTAGCAACGTTGGCAAAGAGTTTAAGAGAAAATATGATGAGCTCGCTAATGAGTTTAAAATTAAATCTCAAGAAGCATATAAATCCCACGTAAATGTTGTAGGTGAAGAAATCACTCGGAATCCTAGAAAATTTTTCGAGTTCGTCAACGTAAAACGTAAGATACATGGTTACCCTTCAGCAATGAAATACAATGATTCTATCTCTTCTTCTCCAGAGCAAATCTGTGAGTTTTTTGCTGATTTTTTCCAAGGAATCTACTGCGGTCCTGGAAACTCTCGAAACCTTCCATCCTCTGAAATAGCACCAAGAGCACTGATCGATAGTGTTTCGATATCTGAAGAGGAAATTCGTCAAGCCATCGAAGCTCTTGATTTGAACAAAGGACCTGGCCCCGATCTCATTCCCCCTCGTTTTTTGGCCCTCTGTAAAGATAATTTGTCGCTCCATCTTTTCCTCATTTTTAATAAATCGCTTTTGAGTGGTGTTTTCCCCTCATATTGGAAACCATCTTATATAATACGAATCCATTAAAAAGGCGAAAAGCGGTCTGTTGAAAATTATAGGGGAATCGCTACGTTATCTTCCATACCGAAGCCTTTTGAAAAGATTGTATGCGATAAAATTTCACCTCTTATTGAACCTTATCTCAAAGACGAGCAACATGGTTTCCGGAAAAGCAGATCTACAACCACCAACCTTGTCGTGTTGACGTCAGACATTCTATGTGCGATGGAAAAAGGTCACCAAATTGACGCCATATACACCGAGTTTAGCAAGGCGTTTGACCGCGTGAATCATGAAATATTGATAAAAAACTGCATAGTTTTGGAATCACTGGCCTACCGCTTAACTGGATTCATTCATGTTTGAAAAACCGCATCCAATATGTCAAGTTCCAAGGTCGCTTATCGAAGAAAATTAATGTCCTCTCTGGGGTTCCTCAAGGTAGTCATCTGGGTCCATTACTTTTCAATATCTTCATATCTGACCTTTCAGGGGCACTTTCCAATATACTTCACCTTTTTTATGCCGAAGATCTGAAGGTATATCACATTATAAAATCGCATATTGACGCTTCCTTTCTTCAATCCAAATTAAATATTTTGCTCCAATGGTGCAGCGATAATCAACTTGCACTCAATTTGGATAAATGCCATGTCATAAGTTTTTCCAGAAAAAAAAATCATCGTTAACGATTATCAAATCAAAAGCACGAGTTTGAGCAGAGTTGAGAGCATGGTAGATCTAGGCGTAATCTTAGACACACAGCTTCGGTTCAATCTTCAACATGACGAAGCCCTCTCTAAAGCTAATAGGATGCTAGGTTTCGTCAAAAGGAGAGCCAAAGAATTCGAGAATATTTGGGCAACAAAATCGCTATACACTTGGCTTGTTCGTCCCATTCTCGAATACGCTTGTTTGATCTGGGACCCAATTCACAACATTCATAAAACTAGATTCGAGTCGGTATGACTCTATGACCCCGGCGATTTCCATAGCCTTCCATCCTACGATAACCGACTCCAGATATTGAATAAGGCATCACTAACTTCTAGGCGAACTGCGTTGTCCTCCTGTCTAATTTTCGATGTGATTAGGGTAAATATTAACGTGAAATTTATTTCCGAGAAGGTACGGCTGAATAACACTTCTAGAGTTACCAGAAATTCTCCTATGTTCACCACAAGAACACATCGGACCATATATGCGGATAACGCGCCAATAAATAGATGTTGTAAAGCATTTAACAAATTCAGCAATCATTATTCCCCAACCATTTCCAAGTCCCTTTTCAAGTCCATAATTACACAATCCTGCTCTTCCCGGATACAGTAGATCATTAAGTAACCTAATGTATAAATTGTAATATCTTTGTGTTTTGTTAAATGATGCCTTGTTTGGCAATAAATAAATAAATAACAGCATCATTTAAGTTGCCCTGTATTTTTCACCTTGTCGATCTATTCAACCCTAGAATTAAAAATCCAAGAGACAACTAGAATACTCGTAGAATAATTTTACTTAATTCAGAATAATGTGTGTAATTTAGAGTAATGCGTATACGAATTTTAATGCAGTACTACTTGTGAGGACATATATTTACATAAATAATTTAAAACAGCTTCTTTGTTTGCTCTCCAAATGAATTACTTTCCTGTTTTGAATATCGTTGATGATACGCCTCTGATTCACGCGCTCCTGTTTCATAAAAGGATATTCCATAGAGAGTGAGATTTCAATTTGACCATGTCAAATGCTTCGGAAGTAACTAGTCATTAAATTTTCTCTGTGCTCACTTCCTGGGTATGAGTGTAGGAAAAACATCGAAAATCTTGAAAGCTTGCTTGCATGCACAATAAATTGTAAAGAATACAAGGACATCGCCAAACCATATGATTTTCGCCGGGCGCCTGGCGTACATATGAAAAACTATTACAGTGTCGTCGTCGTAGTCGTTGACGCCGCCAATGCTGTCCTAAATTGCCGGGCAGCCCACACTAAGGAAAATCCAAAGACGATAACTAAATGCCGCTAACGAATGACTTCTATCAGCTGAAAACTAAAAGTTGTTCAGGCAATCGACCTAGTTTCGTCCTATCGTTTAGTTCGAATCCTAACCCAACCAACTCCTTTTTGTTGGCGTTCAACAGCGAAGCCGGCATGTTGCCCCAACCTAAATTCACAACACACGAGTTTAGATAGGAAATCCACTCTTGGCGGGCTGAGGATGTGGATGCAGACCAACTCTGATTTGAGTGCCTCCCTCTACCTTCAGCACAAACTGCTGAGCCCATTCGTTGTAAATGATACCAAGAATATGCGGCAATTTTCCTTGTTCGTGAAATATTCTGTTTGTTGCCCTCACCAACAGTTGTTTTGGTTGGCTTTAACCCGATAAGGCAAAAGGATGTTTCCACTAGACAACTTGAGAAATTCTGATAGTGCATACTTCCTGGAATGGAAGCACCGAATATGACTAGAATCTTAATACCTGGTTCATTTGTGATCTAGATTTCGAAAACTTACGTTGCTTCTAATTGCCATCTAGGATCAACTTGCAGGAAAATTTCACTAACATTCTCCCTGCACGCTCGCAGGACTCATCGCCGATAAAATACCACACGAAATATTCTGCCGAAGAAAAGACAAAATGGCGACAGGGCTCACTATAGACGGCGCCAACATGCCGCGACGTACAATGTTGATGTGGCGCCCAAAAAGGCATTTCGAAATATTTCCAACTCCAAACGTATCGCCAACACTCTAAGGGTAGGAAATTTCCTCTGTCCTCTGTACAAAACCCAATAACTTGTCGGTGGAATGAGAGCGTACGAATGCGGAGAAAGACTTCATTTTGAATGCTGGAATTGTCTAGAATTTGTATTCACATGCATGTATGTATGAGTCTGAGGATTGGAATTGTACATGAGTTGAAGTTGGAGCCCAGTAAGACTTTCTGACGTCGTTGTCGTCGTATCCTGCCGCTCATCGTTGCCGGCTACCACTTACCGGCTCTGGATCGTCAATATTGTGCGAAACTAGTGACGAAACAAATGGAGAGCCGAGGATCCAGAATGGTATTTGTGCATTTTTTCCTGGAGTTATGGTAAAACGGAATCCTTGTTGAGGCATTACGAAGACTGTTGGAAATACGACATTTGCAAATTTTTTATGGGCTTACTTCAGTGAAGTGTATTTTTGCAAGACTCGAGTTGTAGTCAAGGATACTAGCAAACAAGGAAGTACACGCATTAATTTTGGAATAGAAGTTTTCGCCAATTGGGAGACAACTGAATGTAGAGATAAATTTTTAGTTTAGATTTGGCTAATATTTAACACTCTAGGCATAATAAATTTTATAGAATGGTAGTTTTGAAATTTTTTTGGCAGCGAAAAGCTTTCTGGAAACCGTTGTTTTAAATAAAACGAGTCAAAGGGAGCAGATTATAAAATCATTTGCAGAAATTAAACATTTGATGTAACTTAAATGCTTTAAAATTATTTCTTAAATCAAATGATCAATTTTTTATTGTTGAATGGTAATGGAGAATGAGTTGGGGAAAGTTTGTGTATTTTGGTGCACAAGGTCTAATTTTAAGACGTATTTCACTGCATTACTTCACTCTATGCTGTTTTTCTGTCACATTTCGTTGCATTTTGATGCATTGCAGTGAATTCCGGTGTATTTAAGTTCAGTATGCCTCAGTATATTGAGATTACACATTGGAAATGCATATAGCAGAGCAGCATTAATAAGCAGTTAACCGCGAAACCTGTTAATAAATTATGGCGAAAGAAAAAGAACCAGAACCAAAACTGACATTAGATAGGAAGCCATGTGGCAGCAGCACTTACTACGTCACACATTACCATTAGTAGGCCGACTTTGCTGGCTAACTTACATGGCGGTATATGAAGAATTATGGAAAATTCGAAGTTTTGTACGGTTTTGAGGCGGATTCCTACAGTAAAATCCTGATGGCCCACGGAAAACACAATAGCGCTCCTAGTGAAGTGAAAATTATTTCAGGTCTTATACCCGTTTAGTTTTTATCGCCTTCCAAACTGAATTTATAGGAGTTTGCTTACGAGTACATCTCAACTCTGAGCTATCAGGCGAAGGTGCAAAACGTGTGCTTCATTTGCTCGTCTTGAAAAGTTTAGGAGTACAATGGGCTATACAAGGTGAATTTATAGCATGCACGGAATGCGTTCCGCACGTTTTTTATTCGGGAAATAGTATATATTACGAAATATAAGCATTTGCTAATGCCGCGGTTGGATGACAGCTACCGGAAGCTTGTCCATAGTAGGCCGACCAATCCATATGCAAATTGCTACCATATGGCTTCCTATCTAACGTCAGTTTTGACCAGAACACGAAAATGTGCAAGACCCAAACAACTTTGTCCTCCTTTGCCAAGTCTATTTAAGAGGGGTATCTTGTGGGAAATTGACATAAGTCACATAAGTGGGCGGGCACATTTCCGCACGATGGTTGCAAAACCATCGCAATCTACACATAAGTGGAGAGGGTGCACACTATTTTTCTTTCCTGGTCGTATGTCGCAAGGATTTGTGATTTTTCGTAAAAACAGGTCGCACGTTTTCATGATACATGAACATCATGTTAGGAGAAGATTATTCAAACATACATACCGACTCCGGCCGGGGCGTTTTGGGCCCCGGGTCGCTCTGTCAGAGACAAGCGTAGGCGCCACTCGTCTACCCGTAAATTTGTCCCCCAAGCCTCGAGACGAGCTTGGCTCGCGCCGAAGTCTTCACTTTTAGGGGAAACGATCACTGCCTTTATCTGCGTACCAACCTAGAAGAGAAGGACAACCCACCCTACAAACTCCCGCGACAATCCCGTCATTTATCTACCCTAAGACCTAATTGAACAGAGAAATTACCTTAACTGGGTGCTGGAATTCAAAACCAAACAAAAGACTTAATACACCCCAGCACTTGTGGAATACTGGCGCAGAAAATGGGCGCCTTAACATTTTCACATTCGTTCCCGAACCAAGTATCACACTTCACTTCTAGCGGTTTCTTGATTGGAAGTAAAGAAATAAAAGTAAATCCGATTCACTAAACGTTCAAGTATAATTATAATTCATAAGTTATGATTCTCATTTCAAACAATCTCAATGAAATTCTTCCTTAACTTTATCATTATATTTACCTTAACTCAATTAACTCGTCGACGGGGGCCCCCGGTAAATTTTCCGCTTCGATTGTGTCCCGTTTTGACTCCTGCTAACCGCGTGTATTCCGATAAAATTCACACACCGATTCCTCGAGGCGTGTCCTTGTCAGCCCGATGTTTTTTTTCGTTCCTGGAAGAGTTTCTGGAGTAATCGTTTCGGAAACAGCCGTGTTCTTCCCTTGCATTCGGATTCCAAAAAAAAAAACAGAAGCCAACTTGAGAATTGTTATCAGAGATTTCTTCCCTCGTTCGATGGTGCAACCTTCCCACACAGGTTCCAAAACAAGCATGGGAGCTCCTCGCTCAGTATTCGGTCCCTCCTCGCCTTGGGTGGGATTTTTCGCCCCGTTGAAAAAACCCTTCGGTGAAGTTGGCCGCAACTTCTTCGACTCATGGATTCTAGTGCCACCATTGACCTTTCGGATCTTCAGATATCCGTGGCTCCAACATAATTTTTATGCGAGCTTTATCCCTGTATTTTTTTTTAGTTGTTCTTATTTTCAATGTTGGTTGCCGTGCCTGATTGAAACGTCAAGTGTCTTCCGTTTGTTTTTGCTTATTTTCTCCTGGAGTTGATGATACCGAATGTGGCAAGATGTAAGCTTGCTTTGTAATTTTCCATCCATTCAATAGTTCTATCCATTGAATGATTCTATCAATGCCAGGGCCTGTGTAGTAGATGCTAACGAAACAACAAACGATGGGATACGACACGATAAATTCGCCAATCGTCCTTCAGCCAACAAGATGATTCGTTTGTGATCCGGCCAACCAATTTGCTCTACTTACGATTGAACTGGAGTCCATAAACTATTCACATTAATTTTGGTATTCGATTGCCCCATATTGCCGACTATACACCCATTCCTGATTTGTTCATATGATCACGAATTACAACATTTTTATTACCAGTGACGGCAACAACAATGTCTACATTTCAAATAACTTCATTAAGCTTCGCCGCACGAAAACCGTCCGTGCTGGCATGAAGAGCGCAGGTAGGGTCAATTTCAGTAATATACACAGTGCATCCCAATCCTTTCAATGCTTGTGCGCATCCTTTTCCAACTTCACCATATCTAAAAATGACTACTTGCTTCCCGTCAAACATAACGTCTATTGAACGCTTTAACCGATCATTAATGGACTTTTTGCAGCTAGACAAATTATCAAATTTTGTTTCAGTGACGGAATTCATTACATTCATTACTGGGACTGTAAACTTTTCAGATTCTGATAACTGGTAGAGTCGATGTACCCCAGTAACACTTCCCTCTACCATGCCTTTAACCGTTTTAAACATGGCTGGATATTTCTTCAACATTAACTGTGTTGCATCGCCTCCATAATCCAAAATCATATTCGGTTGCCAATTTTCGGCATTTACACATTTATCGCCCATCAAATCGTTGCACCTAATTCAACCAAAGTCTCGATGAAAACTGCAGCATGTGCATTGATATGTGTAACGCCAACAATTCGTGCATTTTTTAACAGTTTGTTTTCGGAGGCGCGCTTCCACGAAGCCATTATTCCGGGCATTTGTTGTTAAACTAACGTCCTAGCTTATGTTTACTATTAGTGTTATTAACGATTACAACATATTTATATTTACAAAGTTTCCAATAGTAACTTGGCCTGGGTGTTTCTATCATATGTTCCGTACAATTTGTGAACTTATTGCAGAGGCAAGTGCTGAGGTTTGGTAGGAATTTGTCCGTGACAATCATTGGGCTTTTTCACACGGGAATGGTAAAAACCCATATCGCGCTTACGCTTTTATGTTTACACGTTGCATAGTTCAGCCCATGGTACAAAGAATAACAAGGTATGCTCGCTCATGAGGAAAGCTTTTTGTGTGACGTCACGTTGAGCGAATTGCTTAGAGCTTTCATGTAAAATGTATTGAAATATTGATTGTAAACAATTTTTGCGGCTTATTTCATATCATGAAGTGAAGTTTCAAGAATTTTTAATTACATTGAATTCATACCTTTTGACGTATGATCTTTATTTCTAATTTCATGGTTACTTAAGCTGAATTCTTGAAGCAAAGAAACAACTAAGATTTGCTGGCGAACATGACATCCTGAAATTAAACGAGGATATCTCTATACCTATTAAATATTTTATAATGGTTTTTTTTCTGTATATTTTTTTCATTAAGACGTTTGATTGAGTGAATTTTTACAATAAGCGGTTGTTGATTATTAGTTCAAAATTTCAAATAGTTATGGGTCTGGTGAATTTTAGGCATAAGTTTTCGGAATATGAAAGTATTTTTTTCTACTTTTGTTCGATACTTCGTGATATCATTTGGATATTTTAGAAGGAATTGATGCATTATAAAAAACAGGTATTATTTCAATCTTCCGACATATGTTTTTGCCACTTATCCAAATACGAAAATTTGTTTTGTAATCAATATTACATGAAAAATTATAATTTTAATGAATTTTACAATCTATCCAAAGTTTGAAAATAATCTTGTCAATAATTAGCAAGTCCGGTAGACAGCCCTACGTTCGTATCAGAAGGGTTTTGTACTCAAAATATGATTTGCAGTTACCAATAATGAATGACTTCAAGATGCTCTTGAATGACATACACATCAAAAATTTAGTTTACATGAAAAGCCAACGTTGCTTCTGTTTAAGCGGCCGCCATTCTGTTGTGGTACTATAAATATTTTTGATTGGATGGAATCTGAAAGATATTTATGTTGTTCATATTATCTGAACATTTTGAGGAGATCGATTCAAAACTGTAGCGTCTGGTTCGATGAAAAGCCTTTGATACCCCACATGACTACCTTCGGTGATTTTTTTTTCAAGCTTCCGCTCCGGCATGGGGCGGCCCCGCTTTAAAACTCTTTGAACGTTTTTTTGACTGCTGAACTTTCAAGAGGCAATCACTTCTGATATGCTTACCAGGTTTGGTTTCTGTAACTATTATAGTTTCGGAGAAAAACAGCTATAACACACTGACGGACAGACGGACAGACAGACGGACAGACAGACGGACAGACGGACAGACAAAATCGATTACAATAGGGTTTTGTATTTTAGTACAAAACCCTAAAAAACAAAGGCTTGAAATTATTAGAAATACGCTTTTTTTGGAGAAGCAATTTTCTTCTAGTCCCTATGCACTTTGGTATTAGATCCTTCTTCCTAGTAACCAAAAATTGGATGTGCATGTAATCAAAGTAACCTGTTATCAGTGACGTGTAACCAAAAAACTGAGGCCATTTCGCCACCTGCCATTTGAATTGGAAATATCTACGATATGTTATATGTTGTACGATTTAATTTTAATTTGTTCAGGTCACTGGGTTTATTTTCAAAATTTGTATTATGAACATGAAATTAATAGTGATTCAAAAATTTACCTACCATATCCGTCTCCTATCTACCTAAGAAAGTTCCAAAATCATATGCTCAAGTTTAAATAAATTTTATTCATTTGAAGCAATGTCGTTTTTTGTTGGTTTAAAGTTGTTATGTACATAATTTTCTCATTTTTGTTGACTTGCCACTGTATTTATTTTCACGAATATTTCCATACAAATGTTTTAATCGAAAATATATTCTGCATCGATAAAACAATTCTTTGGCTTTATTGTCCAAATCAACGTTTGCAGATAAACTAATTAAATGTTGAATAGATCCTGATCTAATTGTGATACTATTTGCATTCACAGCTACAAAAATGGATTCTAACTTTTTAATTTCTGTCAAAAAACGCTCAGATGGCTTTATCAGGCCGCCTTCCGAAATTTCGTCTACCCAAGTAAAGGAATGGTGACTACTATCAAAATATTCGCTTCTGTTAGCGTATCCACATTTCCTTATCATATAGCCAGCCAAATTTTCAAGAGCATCTAAATGTAGCTCATCAAATTTCTTGTCTTCATTGTCTCGCATATCGCAATCAATTTGACCCCTAGAGATTGGTTCGAGTAATGAATGGGTAATTACAGCCTCGTGTTGCTCTGAATAATTTAAATTTAAAGAAAAATCGCTATCCTTTTCTACATTTGAAGACTAAAGAATTGTTTCGTTCCTTCCTATTTATTAAAAAATGAAATAAAATAACATTTTTAAGTGTTCCAACATGCAAAATATTGGCGGCTACAAGATGGAGGAAGGTTCTCAAACATCACGAACAAAGGAGATAGAAATTATAGAAGTAAATTACCAAGCAAATACGATCTTAGTCTATATTTGAATTGCAGAGCTGTCGGATGATCGTTTAGTCCTCCTTTGGATCTTATTGCACAAAAAAAATTTTCAAGCACGTCTTGATTCAACCGGTTTGTCAAAATGTACTGAAGACCTTGTCTACTTCTCAAATATACATACATATCTCTTAAGGATTTGTTGTTGATTAATATGCCTTTTTGAAAAGGAAGCAGGTGAGATTGATAATGTCAGCACATTCAATCACATTATCGTTTTTGAGCCTGCCGCTCTGCATAAAGCGTTTTAAGCAGCAAGAAACACTATGTGATAAAAGTTGGGCTGCTAATCTTACGTTTTGTCTAGAAGCATTTTTTGGATTTAGGTGTGCATAAGTAATTTTGTGTGTAATTTTTAAATCTGATTGATTTGATGCATCAAAAATTCTTTGACTGGATTTATGTTGATATACTTGCTATCCACAATAAATCCTGTATCCAAAAAATGATTCCGAACAAGTTTTAACAAATGGGGAGCATCCGCAAAAACAAATATTTTGCCCTCCTGTATTTTTGGGTGTGCGAAGGATGTATTTTCATTATCTATTGAAAGTCACTTCCAAAGTCCTTGATTACAAGGACCCATATCGGATACTATTGCAGCCACAATGTATCCAGCATCATACAATAGCGAAATTATATTATTCAAAATAGGAGCCATCATATTGCAGTCGTAGTTGTAAAAAATAGGTTGTTTCCACTTTTTTATCAGCCCTCTAACCATCACAACTTGGACATAGTTTGATGGGCTTATAATGCTATCATTCCCCCGGTCATACTCAAATTCTGATTTTATTTTCATTTCGTCAAAAGATAAAATGCATAACTGTCGTTTCTATTCAGGTTGGATTTTTCCATTAATTTGAGTACTCCTGTTAGAATTCCTGGCTGCACGTTAATTTTCATTGTCCACCTTCTTAGCGTTGACATTCCTGATAAAGGAAAGCCGTTTTGTGCATACATCTGTAAGCCCGAGATCCAGCTGAGTGTAAACATATAGCAGATGAAATGTCATCAAGGCTCCATTTTATGCATTTTGATTCTTTCTTTAATTTTTTTATTTGGCCAGCAGTAAATATATGTTGTATTGAATTATGAAGTTCTTTACGCTGTGCTTGGTATCTTTCCTTTTCACTTTTGAGGACCTTTTTTTTTTTTGCACAACTTCTAGCTTTTTCCTTAGTATGAAATTTTCATTCTGGAGTTCGCACTCAAGATTACTTATAGAAAGTAATTTGAAGCTAATATTTTGCTGAAATCTTCTCATAGCGATTGTTTACTCTGTTTGACTTCTAGTTTCTACATATAATTGTGATTCAGGACTCATGGCCGGACTTGGTTCTTTGTTAAATAGGCTATCAGTTCTAAATTTAACAACTAATGAATAATTTTAACATTAAAATTTCCTGTAATTTTGCATAAGTGGGTCTTCACCCAAATCTCAAACACTTAAGAACTATAGATTTTTCAAAAATAGCTACTTTACGCAGGGGGCAGAAAGTTTTCATGATTATTATTTAAAGATTTAAAAATTGCCAACGGGTTTCTCCCTTTTTCTTACATTCGAAAGTGATTTTTCCAATTTTTCTGCCAATATTGACAAAATAAAAAGAAAGGCATTCGTCTATTCTTGTTAATCATAATCTTAACGTTTGGCAATTGAAAATATGCAAAATATGTAGAGGGATACCTTTGTAATTTTAATGCGACTTGAAGGAGATGGGGAAAAGGATTTTCTTCTTTATATATATAAATTTTATGAAGGAGGGCGTCCCCATTTCCGTTGAATTTAAATGTGACCTTTACTCCATCAACTTAAGTCCAATCATAAGTTAATATTCATTGCCTTGCGATTTAGGTAAGTTTTAATAACTATTATTGAAATTATTTTCCTCTGAAGAAAATCAACTATTTGTTACTGATTTGATGGATACTCATCGTTCGGAATTATTTTTTCGAGAAATTGCGGTGGAACCCACTTATGAACATCTAGCGAATCTCCCAATAGTTTAACAGAAATATACTCACACAGTTGATTCATTCAGAATTCTTTCAACTTCTTTTTTCCTAGAATTTCTGGATGCACGTTTTGTTCTCTCCGTGATAATTTTTTCAACTGGCAGATGAAGTGTCGGCACCGTATCCAAAACGAATTTTTTTTAGATACACGTTCATTCAATAGTCTACTTTTTAAAGTGTAACTATGATCATCAAAATGTATCGAGCCAATTCTCGCACATTCTACGTTTAAATTATTTTTGTTACATGCAATAACCCAATCTTTACAAGCAGCCGATTTCGGGAAGCTATAAAACCACCCAGTAAATTTGTTTTTGGATTTACGGTTATTGCTATGCGAACACAATAATAAGATACTTGTATGCAATTGCACATTCGACCAATTTTCGATCAAGCGAAAATCACGCAATGCAGTCGATCCCATGTAGTCGCTCATCGCTCATAGTGACGTCACAAAAGCTTAAAATGGCGATGGAGCTTTCGTGAGTGAGCATACCTTGTTATTCTTTGTACCATGGTTCAGCCAAGCTATTTTTGTATACGATACACGTCTTGCGAGTGTATGTGTCAAAAGGATCATTTGATCGTTAAACATCGTGCGGACAACATGAAAGCGAAGACAGAGAGATAAGCAATTGAGAATTGATGTTTTAGCCTTGAATTGTGCACGAGGTAGTAAAAACTGGAATGAAAAATGTATTTTGATTGTTAAAGTTTGTCGATTCAAACTTCTATTGGATTTATTTGAATCCTCCGTGTTTTTCCGCTTTCTGAAAAATATATTCCAAATTCGAATATCTTTTTTAGTCGCATATTTTTCTTGATGTGTTGTAAACTTGTTCATTATAATGTGATTCTATGAAGATTATGCGTACTGTCAATTTTCTATAGATTTACAATAGGCAATTTATCTTCATTGAAATCGTGATATTCGTCGTGTTGTTTCCTGAAATTAGACATGGCCTCCACTTTTATAAATTTATTAAATAACGCGTACCTTCTCGAGTCCACGCATCCATTTTTGCACGCAAATTAAAGAAAGGCAATCGTTTCATGATGACTACCTTCTTCACCGAATGTTCAATTCAGAATGATTACCGGCATTTGTATAAAATTTCCCCCACCCAATGATCAACAAAATGCGTTTGTGTATGTCTGTTACGCTCGTTCACCCTAAAAAATTTTGGCTTGTTTTTACCATCAGGTCCCCTCAATGCCTCTCACTCTTCTTGCCCATATAACCTGTTTAACGCTCACATTTAACGCTGCGTCTGAAAAAGCCCATTTGGAAATTTAATTTGGTCATATAGGACAGCTACTTTCAGCTCACCATATCAGTCCTACACATGCCTAAAGATGGTTAGCGAATCTTATCATGCGCTGGTAATCGCGCGTCATGACAGGCCTATTGGAATGTGCCCAAATCCTAAAGTGGAAAGGTGAGGCGAAGAGAAAGAGAAATAATGAAGTTGGAGGTAGACCCATCCTTGTCTTACTTCGGATCATTCGTATAGATATTTTCTTACCTAACGGTCCAACTAAAATGTCGTCGATTTATTTTCTCGTCTTCACAAAGCATATAATGCAGCTTATCCACATTTGACAAGTGGCAACAATCAGCATAAAGTTATTACCATCTGGAAAGCAACGAAAGAGAAATATAAGGTTTCCGAAGAATTCATTTCTCAAATCGAAAAAAATCGCCGTTGGCAGCACCAGCCGGAAAGGTAAATTTCTCGTACGTAGCGTAAAGTTTCGAAAAAGAATTTTCTTGCCTCCTACTGGACTTCTCACTGCAATTTTTGTGGCACTACATGGGTATTTAGAAAAAGAATCTGCCGCCGTTCGTTTTTGGAGACCCTTCATAGAGGCGCAAACATTTTGCTAATTTAATTGAGTTGCACACGTATGGATCACATATTGAAAATCGGCGGGTAATCAATTGTTGTAAACATATTTATACTCGTTTCGCCCTTCTCACATTTGCTGTTTATCCATATCACTCGCAGTGGTGATACCTTTGGCTTAAATAGCTCAAATAGTTAATTTCAAAAGATTTCCATAAAAGTTTAATCAGCACTTGCATTGCCATTAATATATACATTTTCGATTCTTTTCTGAACCACAAGGGGCCGTCATTTTGAATTTTTATTGAGAACGGCTGCTTAAAAATATTAAGCTGTAAATTTTCCAATATTTTATTTGCATTATTAAATTAAATTAACTTGCCTTAATAACTTATGATTTCAAATTTTACCGGAATCTGTTGAGAAACTTGGCTGCTAGAGGGCTACAGAAAAAAAAAAATGTTTTGTCACCCCCCTGTATGGGGAGACCCCCTTAAACACTTTAAAATATTTTCTTACACTGCAAATTTCAAGAGGCACCACTTTTGACCTACGTAGAAAATTTCCTCATTCTAGCTTATGTGGTTTGCGAGAAAACTTGTGACGCCCGAACAAACGGACGGACAGACAGACAAGTCGCGATTTTATAATTTTTTAGGGTGTTGTTAAAAATATTTTACAATTTTGAAATAAAGTCTGATTTATAAATACTTTCAAGTTAAGTCATTTAAAACGTTTCCATGAAAAAAATTCATTATTTTAGTTGCTACAAGAATAGCGAATTGCGCTTGCCTCCTGACCTTAGGGGGCCGCTATTTTGAATGAATGCATTTGATTTTGGACTATTTTAAATCTAGGACCTCATCAATCAATGTGCCAAATCTCGTTCAAATCGGAGTTTCACTCTAGACAGGGCAAAATAATTCAATTTTTAGTGAAAATGGCAGCTATGGTTTTAAATTTTCGACTTTTTTATTTTTCACTCAATTTTAATAATTTTCTGCATAATACAAGAACATAGTACAGAGCTCCATAATCGCAAGTTTCATCAAAATCCGCTGGAAAATGTGACCGCTAGAGCACCACAAAGACCTGAAAAAAACGCATATTTATAAACCGCCGCCATTTTGGAATTTGCTCATGCATGATCCCGAAAATATCAAAGCCTGTAGATCTAAGTAATATTTATCTTCAATCCAAATTTCATATACGTCTGATCAAAATTGCTTCAACTAGCCGCCATTTTGTTTTTCGGGACCTGAACTCCAGTTTTTTCACGTAATTCTTTAGATGCTTATAATTTCTATCCAACTGCCGAATTTCATGAAAATCTGTTGAAAGCTTTGAGCACTATTACAACAACAAAATTTTGCACGTTTTGGGACCTTTGAGCGGCCGCCATTTTGTTTCTGCCGTACCGACTTAGGATGCTTTATTGTGAGATTCATCACATACATTATTGAACCATTATACCAAATTTAATCCAAATCGGAGCTATACTTTGGTCAGAACAGCAATCACGATTTTTCGTCTAAAATGGCCGCCATTTTTTTTGCCCGGCCGATATAGCTGGTTCTCGAACTTAACTGAGAAATTTACCTAATACACCTTTTCTGAAAATTTGGTGAAAATCGGAGCAAAATTGCAAACTAATTTCGTTATATCCCATACACCATATATATATATATATATATATATATATATATATATATATATATATATATATATATATATATATATATATATATATATATATATATATATATGTATATATATTTATATTTATATATATATATATATATATATATATATATATATATATATATATTTATATATGTATATATATATATATATATATATATATATATATATATATATATATATATATATATATATATATATATATATATACGAGGTGTGTTCATAAAGTATCGCGAATTTTGAATTTTCACGGGTTACGTATATTCGAATTTCGATTTTTTTGTGGCGTTATGTTGGTACTCATGTCTGTCACTTATGCCGACAAGCTCGGCTATTTTGAATGTTCACTTGATTGGTGATAGCTGCTTTACTTGCACGTGTTTTCAATCGTCTTCGATTTTTACTTATTCAAAAAAATGGATCAAAGAACGTGTATCAAATTTTGTGTGAAAAACGAAATTAAGTGCGCGGATGCATTCCGAATGTTGACTGTGGCATATGGAAAAGCTACCTTGGACCGAAGCAACGTTTATCGGTGGTACAAAATGTTTTTAGAAGGCCGAGAAGATGTGAACGAAGAAGAGCGTGCCGGACGCCCGAGCACTTCAACAACAGACGAAAAAATTAATGAAGTGGAGAAAATGGTATTGGCCAATCGTCGAATCACCGTTAGAGAAGTTGCTGAGGACCTAAACATATCGATTGGCTCGTGCCATTCGATTTTTATCAACGATTTGGGCATGAGACGGGTCGCCGCGAAATTCGTACCAAAATTGCGACCAAAAACAGCAACGCATGAATATTGCTAATGAGATGTTAAACTCTGTCCGCGACGAACCAAATTTGCTCCAGAGGGTCATAACTGGTGACGAATCGTGGGTTTATGGTTATGACGTGGAAACCAAAGCTCAATCATCTCAATGGAAGCTGCCGCATGAACCAAGACCGAAAAAAGCGCGCCAAGTTCGGTCGAATGTGAAAGTTTTGCTGACAGTTTTCTTCGATTGCAGGGGCGTGGTGCATCATGAGTTCTTGCCACAGGGAAGAACGATCAATTAGGAATATTACCTGCAAGTAATGCGCAATTTGCGCGAAGCAATCCGCCAGAAACGCCCGGATTTGTGGGAGAACAAAAATTGGCTTTTGCATCACGATAACGCCCCTGCTCACACATCCTTGCTTGTGCGCGACTTTTTGGCCAAAAACAACACACTAATGATGCCGCAGCCACCGTATTCCCCAGATCTGGCCCCCTGTGACTTTTTCTTGTTTCCTAAACTGAAGAGGCCCATGAAAGGACGACGTTACGCTACGCTTGACGAGATAAAGACGGCATCGAAGGAGGATTTAAAAAAATGATTTTTTGAAGTGCTTCGAAGATTGGAAAAACCGTTGGCACAAGTGTATAATATCTCATGGGGATTACTTTGAAGGGGACAAAATAGATATTCATGAATAAATAAATAATTTAAAAAAAACACAAAATTCGCGATATGTTTTGAACACACCTCGTATATATATATATATATATATATATATATATATATATATATATATATATATATATATATATATATATATATATATATATATATATACATATGATACTCTCCGCAATAGGTAAATTTCTCCCGAGAAATTTACCTAAAAGAATTCAAGAGTTGACCAAACAGCAACGCAATACTTTACTCAGAGGTATATTCTAAGTTTTTTTTTGTGAAGGTAAGTATTTTTATAACTTTATTATTTAATTATGGGAATGCACCAGGTGCCAAATATTAACAGATGTGTTCAGTAAATATTTACAGAGGTTTTTACTTATTAATTTAATAATAATAATAACCTTTATTGATATTTTATCATGCAATTCTAGAAAGACCTGAATCTACATTCATTACTGCCATTAAGGTATTTTCTTTTTATCTGCATATTGCAACTGCAATACAACTAACTCAGCGGGACTTTGAATGATGGATTTCTGGCTTATTTCTTAGTGAATTTTTAGAGGGAGCGCTTCCATTGTTGTCCCTTCCGGACAAATGAGGTTTTAATCTCCTACTTACTGTTAAATTGGTAACTTTTTAAAGTCATTGATTTAAATTTAGAGATTTGAATCTGGGACCTGTGGCTTATGCGACTAGGGCTCTAACCCCGAGACAATGAACAAATCATCAGAGGGCTATTTCATTTCCCTATTATAATTCAATGCAGGAAGTGGACTTTTTGCGTGTGTTGATGACAACCTTATTCTTTTCATCGACAGATGTAATAACTTCAATCATTCTAATCACTGCATGATATTATCATCGATTATTCAATTATTGAAGTTGGTGAAAAAGGAACAATCTTATGATCATTGCATACACATGAAAAATTTGAGTAGGCGTATATACATTGATGATAACTTTGTTCCTTATTCATCAGACAATCTTCTATCATCTTGAATAATTGAATAAACGATGAAAATGTCATGCAAAGAGTGGAGTTATCACATTTGCCAATGAAAATCATGTAAAATTTCCATGCATTCGTTATTAATTTGTTCCCATTGATGAAAAGTTTTATGTCATTTACTCCCAAACCAATCACTAAATGCGCTTATCTTTTTATTTGAACCTTAAGCCCGGTCCAGACGCTATGTCTTTCACAACCTTTTGACTGCGCAAACCAAAACGTTGCAGGCAAAATGTTGCGGGTGGACGGGAAAAATGCAACGTTTTTGAAGTGCGCATAGAACTGTGCAGTTGCAGCGATATTTGAGCTGGTAGGGCTTAAATATCTATGAACTGCACAAAAAAGTTGGTAAGATGTGCACCATCTGGATGCTCTTTCAATGTTGACTGCGCAGGCAGACGTTATGCAAGAGGTAGAGTCTAGACTGGGGTTTACGTAAACAATAGGAAACACCGTTCTTTTTGGTGGGTATACGTAGGTTTTGGGTGTAGGTGCATTTTGCATTGATGTGTATGCAGTATTATTTGGCACACTGAGGGTTTAATAAACAAAATATATCTTTTTCGTGCGCACGTCAGAGTGATTATTTTCTGTCAAGTAAAAGTTCCTAGGGTATTAAAAATGGATATAGACGTTGAAGCCGACGTCAATATCGAAGATAGTATTATTAGTTGTGTTTAAATTTTAGTGGAAAAAGTGAAATCAGCAATGAAAATCTAGCTACATCTTCAACGGGAGGGACGAGAAACAAATCTAACAAAGGAAGCTCCACTGGAATCTCTTTGATACCGGCACTTTATTATTCTTTTGGGCTTCGATGGTGGAACAAACTTCATCCAGAGTAGATACCCAACGGGAAACGAAGCGCTTCGAAAGGCCTTAGGAAGCGCTTGTTCTGAAGCACTAAAGCGCTTACTCTTCATACGAGTGTTCATTATCATTTTAGCATTTGATGTCCGCAGAAGTAAGCGCTTACCTCTAAATTACTTCGAAGCCCTTTTAAAGCGCTTCAAACTAAGGCGAAAAGAAAGGTTTGGAAGCGCTTTTGAAGCGCTTCAGAATAAGCCAAGGAAGAACAGTTTGGAAGCGCTTTTGAAGCACTTCAAACCAAGGCGCAGAAGAATGGTTTGGAAACGCTTTTGAAGCGCTTCAAAAAATGCAAAGAACAGCGGTTTTGATTCGTTTCAGAGTCTCATCTGAAAATTTTCAGACAGTAGGCAAGTAAAATTTTGATTTTTTAATTTTAATCTGAGAAACGTCATTTATTCTTTTTCTTATTTTTAGCACTACAGCCCCTCTTGGGCCTTCGCTTAGAGATGGTTAGAGTATCTCATTTTCATGACTGTATTGACTTTTTCGGTAGTTGGTTTGGTCATTGCCATGCTCCATGTGGTGAAATTGATCTTTTCTTGCTATAAAGTCCTCATCTGATCTTAACGAAGCAATTGATGTAGCGTATGTAAGCCGCTTGTTTTTCTTTTCAGCAGTTTGCGTGCATTTAGAGCAACCTTTACTTGAAGTATGACCAACTATTCCTACGATAAAAGCTCTTGCAGCCGCATCACAAATAATGCCATTTATTTTGAAAGAAAAAGGAATTCCATTTATAAATGATCCGACACTGTTTAAATGTTTTATTTCTTTCACAAATTCCGACAGATATTCATTAACTTTTTCCGGTTCTCGAGGACCAACATAAGCACCTATAAGGAACCGTTTTCTAGTTAATTTTAGGAAGTTAGATATACATGCCAATAAAGACCAAAGTTGAGTTCCACTACTTTTAAAAAGTGGCAGACCATCGATACCTATGTCAATTAGCAAACATGTTTCTTCTCCTGTTACAGATATATTTAACATTTCTAAGGCTTTTTGCAGACCGAAATGGAAGTATGTTCCTGGAGGTAGTGTGAAGATTTCAATTTCTCTAATAAAGTTTTTCTTGATGATGGTACATCTAGTCCGGCTTGTTTTATTATTTACAAAATTTTATCCCAGGTCTTGCGCTTTATTTCGTTTTCAATGGCCCAATCTCTTGTTTTTTCGGCTCTTGTTTGATTTCCTGTTTGATGCTCATGCCCTGGCGGCACATTTTCTTGCATTATGATAACCTGATCAGTAGGACTGGCATCTCTTATTTTTTTGGCCGTCGTTAGATTTTCTGCCTGATGCTCACTCGTGTTTACAGTAAAATCAGACTCTGTTGCATTTTCCTGCATTGCAATAACATGATCAGCAGGACTGGCATCGTTCATTAAGTCACAATTTTTATTTGAGTTTTTGTTAATATATATTTCACACGCAACTTAATGCCTCATATGTCGCTTGCTGATGCCGCAAATTCGCCGCTTCATTTTTGATGAAATTCTAAATACAAAATGTTATAGTAAGCAAAATCCTTAACACTTTCACAAAAAAATATCCAAGGAATACACAAAATCCCATTCCTTAGGTGAAAGTAGTGCAGAGCGGCATTTTAAAATCATTGAAAATCGATGAACGATAAAAAGATTCAATATTCGACCTGTAAAGCCGAAAATACAATTTTTTCATTACTAGGGCTTTTAGCATGTAACCAAATACATATTTCCCTGCTTTGCTGGGATGATCTCTTTGTAATCAACGGGTTGTAAAGGATAGCAAACCTTCGAAAAACGGACACTTTGCGAACAGATTTAAATTTTGCATTTTTATCCTGCTCATGGAATAATTCACTACCTAACTCATACGCATAGGTTGTGAAGGTTACGAAAAATTTGGCTAGAAATGGGAATTACGCTTCTTGTTTCTTACGTTTTTATCTCTTCTTCTTCTTTTTACTTACGTTTTTATCTCAGCAAAAACTCGGCATAAATCACTTTAAAAATGTTTACTTGACTACCTTGTCTTCTCGCGCACTTCAATAAAATGACCACTTTGCAGGGAAAGCGCTTTGTTGATTCTGCGCAATTTGTTTTGTTACAGAACAGGTCCTGTAACAAAGCAAGTTGTGCAGAAACAACCAACCGCTTTGAATTCACTTTTAAATGAAGCGTAAACAAAGCGCTTCATTGTCACTTCATTTACAAGCGCATATGAAGCGCTTGGTGACTTATGGGCATGCAGAGAAAATCAAGCGCTTCAAATCCGCTTGTTGATGAAGCGACAACGAAGCGCTTCGAATGCGCTTCCTTTACAAGCGCTTCTTAATTTGCCCATTGGTTAGGGCCAATAAAAGCAGGAATATCTGTAAGCCTCGATGTTTTGGAGCTGATTAAGGAGTTTTTTTTTAAATATGATGCCCATCTTTCCTTAATCTTGTTTCCATCAGCGATGATGTTGCCGGTTTCATCACGGCAGAGCGTGGTCTTGGGCGGATAACCTCGTTTCAGGATTTTTACTAATTTGAACGCTTGCCTTGTGTTGTTTTCTAGAATTACATCTATGCCTCTCAATTGGACGTCATAGCATTTTCTTTTCCTAGTTCTAATTATTTTAATTGCTACTTTTCTGAAATTTTCATAATGTTCTCTTTCTGTCCTGGTCTTTCTACACAAATATTGTTTGTTCACCTGATTCTTTTTGTATAAAGTACTCTGACAATCATCAACTTACCAGTCATTTCTTTTGTGAAGGACTTGATTTGAATGCATATGGTATTACTGGAGGAGCTGGGATAAGACCGAAGTTTACCAGAAGGTCAAAGAAGAGCAAAAAGCTAAAGAAGTATTGAAGACTGAGCGTAAAGAGCAGGCAAAGACTGCTGCACCATCAATAAAAGAATGGGGTCTTATTCAATAGAAGAAGACCGGGATAAAAGGAGGGAGGAAGAGGCACTTCATTTATATGAAACGCTAGACTGTGCTGACTTTCTACACAAACAAACGAACCTGGCCGAGGTAGGAGAGGTTATCATGAGGGAGCTTCCTAACGTGGGCAGCATCAAATTGAGGCTCACAGCAGAAAACCATAGGGGACAATACATGGCCATCATTTACTCAAACTGAATAGCTGCCGAACAGTTCCCAAATAATGAAAAAGTAAGAACAGGGTGGTTTGTCTGCAAAATAGCGCAAAGAGCAGCGCTTTTTCATTGTTTCAAATGCCTATGCTATGGTAATAACACAAGTATGCAAAGGACCCGAGAGGAGGAGACATCAAAGAAAAGCGTGCACAAAGGAGGCATACTATACAAAACAAGTTGGGTAGACGGATCTACGCTAATGTCAGAAGGGTTTTACACTCAACTTACAAAATGCACTAATCAGCAACCAATAAAATCAAGAAACATGTCAAAGACAATTTTATTGGAGAAAATGTGAAATTCGAGGATCATACTATTATTAACAAAGCTGAACGAATTTTGATTTCTGAGGCATTTGTTGTTGTTATACCCATAAATATCTCCTTTCATAATTTTTTCAGATTTTTTAGATCACAGGTGTCCATTTGCGAGGGAAGAAAAACATTTTTCATGTATTTCCCTCCCTGTGCCCCCACTGAAGCAAAAGCTGTCAGTTTAAGAACTGCTTCGAAAAGCTCTCATAAAAAACTTTCATTTGACACTCATATCGGCTACATTTGATAAAATTTTTTTCGGGGGCCACTCCCCTGTACTGTAATCAGCGATTCATGGCGAATTTTTTCGGAACCTAGAATGGTTACAAAGCCCTTTTGCTAGGAGCTCTCTCCTATCTACTTGTTTCACCTATGAGTAGGTACTCATCTTCAGTCGTTCATCAAACTAAATCAAGTCTTCAAAGCACGCACCTTAAACATTGAAGTTGGGGAAAATAACTCAAAATTATTCAGCCACTTTTTGGTTCTACGATTACTGATATCACTAACTGAACCGATTCTCAAAGATATTTATGATACCTATCATTTCTGAAACTTTCATGCAAATCCTAGCAAAGCTGTAGTGCCTAAGTCGGTAAAAAGCGCATATGGCTTTAAAGCTATATGTTTCCATAGAAATACAGCGCATATTGTTCCAAAGTAATACAGGAAAATTAAAATCGCTATAACTTCGTTAAATGCTATTCGATCTTTCTGAAAATTTCAGAAACAAATAGTCATCTGTCTACTGAATTTTATTGAAACTAAGGGAACTGTTAAGATTTTATTCAAGAAAATATAAAATCGATAAATCATACTATTACTAACAAAGTTGAGTGAATTTCGACTTCTCACGTATTTGTTGTTGTTGTAACGCAAAAATTCATGAATGTAGGCCTTTATAAGCCTACATTCATGAATTTTTTCAGATTTTTCGGATGGAACATTTCCAATTACTAGGGAGGGGGGGGGGAGAAAACCGTCCATCCTTCCATCCCCTGCCCCTCTTGGTACCGATAAGGCAATTTTAAGACTTGTTTGAAAAGATCTCATTAAGACCTTTCCAATGACACCCTATTTGACTACCAATGGTGAAAATTTTTTTTTTTGAGGGGTCACCTCCCTATATGGGGAGATCCCCCTTAAACCCCTTTGAAAAATTTTTCCACCCTTGAACTTTCAAGAAGTCATCACTTTTGATCTTTCTACAAAGTTTCATGCCTGTAGCCTTTATAGTTTTGGAGAAAAAGTGCTGCGACATACAGACGGACGGGCGGACGGACAGGATTGACACTGGTCGTGATTGCAATAGGGTTTTGTATTTTAGTACAAAACCCTGAAAATGTTGAAGTTTCTAGAACACCCTAGCCAGGGCAATATCAAAACTTAAATGATCCGTATCCTGCAAGTAAACTCACGCAGAACTTCAACCACCAAAAATCTGCTTGAGCAGTTTTTGAGGGACATGAAAGTCCACTTTTTGCTGCTTAGTGAGCAACACCACGATAAAACTTCTGTATCATGGTATCTTGATGAAACTATTACTGTCACCATTTAGGTTATTTCCAAGTAAAGATCTATGGACAGGGGGAATGCTTTCGTATGGGTTCAGTGCTCAGGTACTACTTTCTTTTGTATGTACCTAACACCAAACGAATCGATATCATCTTTCCAAGCTAAGTTTAATGCTTTGGGGAGCACTGTCTCAAACGCTGGTGGCTACGTGCTCTTTGGGGGGGCTTCAACACTAAAGCAATTGAATGGGGCATGCCAACAACAGAATTTCGGGGAAAGCAAATCCTATAAATGATGGCCAGAAAGGCACTCGTTGTCCGAAACACCGAAAATATGCCAACTCTCCACCGTATTGGCTGTGGAGGAACCAAAGTGAATGAGATATTTGGAGAGTTTTAGAGGACTACTCAGCCAATGATCACCAACGCATTTTGCTTGAGATCAGTGATGTTGTTTCCCGGCATCTATGCTCTCAACCTTTTATAACTGAAAAAAATAAACAGAGGGACGTCGTGAGGTTCGACAAGGTGCTCATATCAGGTGTTTTGCTGCATATTGGTTCGCAGGGGGCAAAAAACCGACAGTCCAAGATGTAGTGAATTTATCTATGAGAATCATCGCGACCACTTACAATGCTTCTATGCCCCCTCGAAACCCCGGCGCGGGAAGCCCCAGTGTACTGGTGGTCGACTAAGATCTCTGAAAGGCAATGAGGGTGTCACAAGCATCGGCATGAGGCTAAATGGCCACGGAACCATGACGGGGCATTCGACCGGGTATCAGCTTGTAAGTTGGCAAAGAAATACCCTTACGAATTGCTTAAGAACAACAACGCTCGCTGCTGGTAAGATCTAGTGACGATGTGAGCAAGGATTCTTGGGGCCTTGGCTATAAGCTAGTTATGCGGAAGCTTCGTGCCCTACGGACCCCTTGCATACATGAGGCAAGAAGGATGGACGAAGTAGTAGTTGCGCTTCCCATGTAAGTGTCAGACCGTAGAGTGAATTGGAGAAGATAAGTAAAAGGACCGGGGTGAACACACGGCGTGAAACGCCAAAAGGCCGATTGAGGTCCACGGCTCAAGCCAACATCTTACCCCTTACCATCTATTGATCACCGATCAGCACTTCCAACTCAAACTTAAACCACAGATGTCACGTCACTACTTGAGCGTTGAAGTCCGCTCCTTACTTCACTCGTACACAGACTGCTCGCCATAGCTTAATCAACCGCTTTAAATACCGTTCTTTCGTGAGCTTTCAACCGCAATTCTCTTAATAGGCACCGAATAGCCGGATACGTGCACTCTCGTTCCACGAAAGCTTTTCCTCCCCGCTCCGTCTCGCTTGCTTGGATATTGAATAAGCAAAACTGGGTAAATTGACCAAAAGAGTGCTTTTTTCTATCAGCTTTTGGCTTTCTCACGATCTTTTGAGGTGAATTAGCGAAACTGGCGACATTCAACAAGAGAGCGTTCAAGCCGGAACTTTCACTTTCCCTTTTAGCTTAACTCTCTTCGAAGCACACCCAAAGATTGTAGTTCACGATGTAGTAATCGTGTGAAGTGCGTTGGGGGTTTTTCCCGTTTACTTTTCCGCTTGCTTATTTACTGTTACGCTTGACCATTGGACGATATGCTTCGATAGCAATGGGGGTATGTGCTTGCTTTACTAATTGCATTGGAAGTGTGAGACAAGCGATCCTCCAGCCCCAAAACCCCCGGCTGCTGTGAGTCCCTTTATCTTTTAAGACTTCCTGAACATTATGTGCTACCTGGTTCCATTTGTCAACCAAGTCGAGCATCACCGTGACCATATTATCCGGGGTGAGCTCTGCAGTCTCCCTGCAGAGGGCTCTTTGCAGCCTGTCCCATTTTGTACACGTGAAAAATGTGTGGCAGGCATTGTTTTCATCTCCTCGGCAATACCAACAATCGGGGGACCGTGACTTGGCAATTTTGTGCAGGTAAGACTGAAAACACACATGCCCGCTCAAAAGCTGGGTCATGCCTTCGATTTAGTCACCATGCCTTCGATTTAGCCACGGTCTCTCATCCGAGATGAAGCGTGCAGTCCACCTTCCCTGTGTGCAATTCACCGAAGACTGCTGCCGATCGTTGAGTGAGCGCTGTCTCCCTTCGCGTACAACCATCTCGCATGCTCGTTTTGACGCAGATAAATAGAGCAGCGCTCTCTAGTAAGGAAGCCGACCACGCCTGCAATGACTTTAACTGCCGAATCAGAGACTGTCGGATACGAAGATGCAATTCTCAGTGCTCCTCTTCTTTGCACCTGTGCCAGGTCTTTTCGGTAAACCTCCTTACTGAGAGCGTCGCCCCACACCTCTGCTCCATACGGTAGCACTGACTCTACAGCACTCATCAAGAGCCGTCTTCTTGATGGGCTGGCTCCCCTCCGTTGGCCATAAGTCGACTCAGAGCCAGTATTCCCCAAGAAGCCTTCTCAGCCGTTGCCCTGATTTACTCAGAGAAACTCATCTTCGCGTCGATCAGTAGCACCAGGTACTTCACTGCTGGCTTCGATTCGATTTGCAATTCTCCAATACTGATCATCCTTACTCCAGGGATTCTCTTTTTTGTCAAGATGACAACTTCGTTTTTTCCAGTGCTAAACTGAGTCCACGAATAGTCATCCAGTCTCTCACTCGGCACATTAGCATACCTAGCCTAAGTGGCGCTTGTTCAACAGTGCGTCCGGTGGCCAGAACCGCAAAATCATCTGCATAGCCGATTAAGTACGACTCATCTGGCATCTCAAGTCTCAGTAGCCCTGTCGTAAGACATGTTCCACAGATCTGGACCAAAGACAGATCCCTGGGCAGCACCCGATGTAACCGCCATGTTTTGTTGGCCCTGTGTTGTGTCGAAGAGTAGGCTTCAGTCCTTTAGGTAGTCCCTCAAAAGCCGCATTAGATATTCTGGAACTTGTAAATGGTTTTCCAGCGTGTCCAGAATATCCACCCATCTAGCGGAGTTGAAGGCGTTTCTGACGTTGAGTGTCACCAACAGGACGATCCGTCGCTTGGTACGACTATATGCCTTTGCCTTTTAGGCCGCACTCACCACCTCTCCAATCGCATCGGTAGTAGAACGTCCTGCTCAAAAGCCCTACCGCCGAGGAGATACAAAGTTTAAGGAACTTTTGTAGGACTACTTAAATATCAAGTTTTGTTCAGTTTAAGAGTACCTATACGATTTTATTTGGGAAAATTTGAAATTCAAATATCATACTATTATTAACAAAGTTCTAAGGTATTTGTTTTTATTGTACTCATAAACACCTACCTCCAGAATTTTTTTCAAATTTTTCGGATCACAGGTGTCCAATCGCAAGGGGGGAAACAAATTTTTCGTGTATTACCCCTCCCTGTGCCCCCCTCAATGCAAAAAGTGTCAGTTTAAGACCTACTTTGAATACCTACCTTTAATGAAATTTTTTTTTGGTGGCCACTCCCCTATATTGGGAGACCCCCCTTGAATTCTTTATAAAACTTTTTTGTAGTTGAACTTTGAAGGGAGCACCACTTCACACCTGCATACAAAATTTGATGTTTCTAGCTTAAGTAGTTTGCGAGAAAAAGTGCTGTGGCACACGGACGGACGGACGGATAGATAAACAAACAGACAGATGGATAGACAGGACATGATTTTAGTAGGGTTTTGTAGAATTATTTTACAAAACCCTAAAACTGAATTTCCTGTTTATATATGAGCTTATTAATTAAATTTTCATATACGCATTTCGATGTCCAGTTGACTTCTTCATCAGTGATTGTACTGCTTCGATATGCGCATATGAAAATTTAATTAATAAAACCGTGTTTAAGGAGGAAACTCAATTTCTATTTATTTTATGAAACACGAGGTCAAAATTCTTAGAGAAATCTACAATAGAAAATGATGAGCAATTAAATTTTTAGATATACTATGTACCAACCAAAACGCACTAAGTTAATTGTAAATAAAACAAAAAAATTTCAAAGAATTATGTTAATTTTTTTTATAATAGAAGAATCTATGACAATTACGCGTAAAGCAAAATATTGCCCAAATACTCGCCACGGCTACGGTGACAAATGAGATATAATTGAGGTTCAATGTCGTTAATGTGCACAATTATCTCATCCTTTAGCTCTTGAATTTTTCTTGGCTGATTGACGTACACTTTTCCTTTTAAATGTCCTCAGAAAAAGAAGTCACATAATTGTGGCGATCAATCAACATCGCCACAATGTGAGATAACACGGCCATTGAATTTCTCACGCAAAAGAGCTATTATTTCGTTGGCCGTGTGGCAAGTGACACCATCTTGTTGGAACCACATATCGTCCAGGTCCATAACCTCAATTTTTTGCCACAAGAAGCCCGTTATCATCTCGCAATAGCGATCATCATTCATGGTAACTGCTTTGCCATCCTGATTTTCGAAGAAGTACGGCCTGATGACACCACCAGCCTATAAACCGCTCCAAACAGTCACTTTTTGTGCTTGTCAGCAATCACTCATGGATTTTCATTCGCCCATATGTGGCAATTCTGCTTTTCAACGAATCCACTGAGGTGAAAGTGTGCCTTGTCACTGAAGATGATTTTCTTTGCAAAGTCAACATTCCCTTCTGTCTGCTCAACTAACCATTCGGCGCATTGCTGATGCTTGAAATGGTCAGTAGGCTTCAGCCCTAGGGTCAATTGAACCTTGTAGGCGTGTAAATTCAAATTTTTATTCAAAATTAACATCAGTAATGTTCGTGAGATGTTCAATTGTTGGGCACGATGACGAGTCGAGGTTGACAGCTCTTCTGCCACACCATTGCAAACAACAGCAATGTTTTCCGTAGAACGAGCTAAGCGAGCATGTACAGGCGATAGCACATTTCCTGCAGACTCGGTTTACTGAAATTGGTGCACTATTCTTCAAACTTTGGACACATTTGCTCCATTATGCTGACAAAAAAAATCATCAAGTGCACGAAATGCATTTTGATTTGAACGCCCATTTTCGGCTTCAACAACCTTGACACGCTGCTCAATTGTGTATCTATCCATAGTTGAATTTGTCAAAAACTGAAATAAAGAAATGTCAAATTAAGTTTGGCGAAAAACTTGACGTTAAATTTTGACTCACAATTAACATTGTGCATTGTGGTTGGACCACCCTTTAAATTGCAAAACTAAAATTTCAGCCATTTTAAGCGGTCACAAAATCAATTAATTGTTTATGCAAGACAATTGTATTACTATAATATAAAAAAAAACTTTTCTTCAAAATTCACGTTCAAGCTCCAAACTGAGTCTCTAAATTTAAAACCTAATCCAATCGTGAGTTAAGACGATAAGGACATTATCAGTTTAGCTACTAACCACTGCAAAGTGGCAATATTCTTTTCCTCTTCCACGCCATAAACTGTTTATAAACTCCCAGTTTGTCAGACAACTCCCATTTCATGTTCCCCGAAGGAAGCAGACAAACTTTTAAAACTAACTTTTAAATCCCTCATAACTTCGCTAGTCGTCATCTCATACATTTCCGTTATGATAGCCTTGTCCCATTAATTTCCACAAATTGCTTTAGCGAGGCAATAAAAATCTCATTACGGAGAAGAATTAACAGGGTCGTGTCCAAGATGGGGGAGTTAAAGCCTCGCCATAATGCAATTATGAATCAAGTAGGGTCATCGATCCAATCCTAGGCTATAACGCGTTTAGAGAGCTCTTGTATCGGAGGCACATACTCGTATACAGAGTATTATGTTACGCGATGGCTTGAAGGTTTCTCTCATATACTCCTGATTATAAAAGCTTTGCAAATATTTGATAATTTGCCCACGAACCGATGATGACCCTATAGTTCAGAAACTTCTTTCAAGAGTAGAGATGAATCCTTAAAGGCTTTGGTTGTGTTTTAGATAAATTTATAGATAAAAAAGTGTTTACATGGCTGCAGCATGAGTAAAAACTAATTTGCATTTTCCCAAAGTCTTAAGTCCCATTTGAAAGTGAAATTACAATTATAATGAAACCTGAATATCATTTTAATTACCTCATAATACTGTCTAAGCGATATTCCAAGCATGGGCTACATAATTTCGCGATACATAAAAGCGTAGTTTCGGTTATGATGAAGTCCATAAGGATGCTGAGCTCGGTGAACGGTTGCAGGAAAAACCTGTTGATATCCTTAAGCATCCTTGCATCAGCATGAGCAACAGTAGCACCACCAGCAACAACAAAATCCAAACAAAATACGAGTAAAAGCATCCGAGTAACTGGTCTCGGAGTACCGGCGAAAAACAGGAAAATGCACAGCATGAGATCTCGTTGAATGCAATTTTCCTCCTTTCTCGCAATGTTCACGTTGCCCTTAGGTTTTCAGGATGTGGCAGGAACATTAAAATTGTTAATTTTGTCGCTTTGTTAAATGTTACTTTCCGGCGAGTAATACCTATTTTTCTGGGAGGCACCAAACACTGGCATTGGAACAGTAAATGACTCTCTGCACGATGTATCCGGGATATTCGCTGTTAACATTCGAGGTTGTTGAGGACGAACCTGTGGAGTTTTGCAATGGTCGTATAATGAAAATTTATCGAATGTTCAATGACAAGGACTTTTGCAAGTTTTTACTTAATTGCTACGTATGAGTTATTGATAAATGCGAATGAAGTAGACAATTATTATGATTGCTGGTGTTCGTTACTAAACGTTGGTTTTTTCGGGTTGTGTTTGAATAAGATAGCTTAATTTAATTGAAAAATGTCACAAAGGGGAAAATGATTATGCTTATTGCTTTTAAAATTTGATATCATAAATTTACGTCATGTAATGGTAAGAGTAGTTTGCGTATTATGTTTAAGTTTCAGTAAATTGTATGATGATTCAAATCATCCTTCAATTTTCTAGCTAATAGATACTTAGCAAAACTATTCCGCAATCATTTAGGGCAATCATCCTATTCTTTAGGCAAGAAAATCGATTATCACATTAATTAGGAGGGCATAGTGAGAGAAGATACTTTCAAATCTCAGAATATCAAGATTTATACCAACTATAGCAAGCACTAATAATGCATAATGATAGTCAAATTGTGCGTTAGCTAACAATGAAGATTCACTCCATCCATAAAAACTGCTTACTATGCTGCAAAAGCATGAAATTTCTTCAAAGGAGGCTAAACTAATCATCCTAAATGAACAACTCATTCATTTTGAATATTTTGTGACAATACTAAGAGCAAACAAAATAAATTTAATGTATTTTTTAAATCAAATGGAATCTGGATTTTATTACTTTTATCATATCTTATAGGCATAAATAGTCCCGAACTTACTTCTCTCAATTTTAGAAATACAATTTTAGATATACTGGACTACCCACTACACACCCCATCTGCCGTGCGATCCTTGCCCAGAATCGCTTTATGTATTAATCCAGACAGTAGTCTGTGTGGTTTTGTGGTTAGAGTATGAACGCATAAGCCGAAGGTCCTAGGTTCAAATCTCGATGGGAGCAACGTGATTTAGTTCAGGGAATTTTTCAAACAGACTGTGAGTGTTCACTCAGTGGTGATATGTACTGATTTAATCAGATCATATCATAGCTGAGCGGGCACATGGGAGCATGGTACTGACCAAAACCAACATCCAAAAAAATCAATACGGTCATGAAAATGAGAAACTCTAACCATCTCTAAGCAAAGGCTCGAGACGGGCTGTAGTGCTACAAAGAAGAAGAAGATTAATCCAGTCTGGACCTTTTGCATTCCACCGCCTAAGGAGTGGCTTATATTCAGGGGCTCATTTTTTCCAATCAAAGAGGATGAAAGAGACACTGGAAGCAAATCTCTGGTATCTGCGCATCAATGCAATTCAGAATACCTTTAAAGAACAAACCAAGCGTAATGTACCATATAATTCGATTTATTATTACATCAAAGCTTTTCTCCATGTAGATTCTTTGGAAAGAGCTAATCAATAGCATGGAACAAATTTCCGCACTACTTCTCCTTTCTTTTGCTCGAAAACAAGTTGTGATGAGCTTCATCCCTTGATAAAATTGAAATCACACATTTCTAATCTATTGCAGGTAAGAAGAAAGCATCTTTGACACCTTAACAGATGAATTGAGTAGAAATTAGATTCAGCATGCCTTCGATTGACTCACGTTCTAACATTATTGATGAAACTAGCAGCCCACCTTAATTTTATTTCCCTTGGCCATTGCTGCAGTCATTTGCTAAAAGTTTGCCACCTTTCCTTACGAGTGAAAGCTTCATTGTTACTCTCACGTCAGCGAATGTTAATATATTCCACTGTCTAGCAATGTGAGCGATGAGTATCTCCTAAAAATAACTAACACCACTTGTAAGGCAACCGTAACGTATGCTAATGCAAAGCACAAATGCCCTAGTCTTTGGGCCCACACGGGTCACTTATAGTACAGACATAAGCAAGGTTTCCATCTAAAGCTGAGAAACGTTAAGCAGTATAGACTAAGCTGACCCAATGGGGTATCGTCTTTTAATAGATATAGGTCAAACCAAATTAGACATACATCAATTTAGTAAAGTTACACCCATCGGTGATTTACGAGTATCTACCATTGTCCTAGTTTCTTGGCAAAGCTCATCTTCGAGTCAATCAGCATGTCAAAATATTTGATTGCCGATTTTGAAGTTGCCCTCAAATTTTCTATCCAAGTGGGAATGCAAATTGAAATCCTTTTTCATGATTAGGATTACCACGGGAGTAATTTACTTGCCTCATAAGATGCAAAGATATTACAAGGCTTTGCTTTGCTTATTCAAAGATCATATAAGAAATTCTATCAATAAGGTCAGCGATTCCCGCGTTCTTCTACTTCTCTTTTGCCTCATATAGAAGTGGAGGTTTTCACGACGATTAAATAAAAAACAACTTGGGTAGACAGAACTATGCTCATGTCAGAAGGGTTTTGTACTCAACTTACAAAATGCAGTAACCAGTAACGAATAAAATCTAGAAACATGTCAAAGACAATTTTATTGGAGAAAATCTGAAATTCTGACATGAGCTTTTGCTAGGAGCTCTCTCCTGCCGTATGAGTATTAATTGTAGGTAGGTACTCATCTTCAGTCATTCATCAAATTGAATTAAGTGCTCAAGACCTGCAACTCACACGTAGCCATATGTTTCCATAGTAATACAGGGCATATTGTTCCATAGTAATACAGGAAAATTCAAATCGCTATAACTTCGTTAAATACTATTCGATCTTTATGAAACTTTCAGAAAAGATTAATCCTATAAATGGTCATCTGTTTGCAAATTTAAGGGTACCGTTTAGATTTTATTCAAGAAAACATAAAATCGATAAATCATACTATTACTAACAAAGTTGAGTGAATTTCGACTTCTCATCTATTTGTTGTTGTTGTACTCATAAACGCCTACATTCACGATTTTTTTCAGATTTTTCGGATGAAAGGTATATAATCGCGAGGGGGGGTACGCGAAAAGTTCGTACATTTCTCCTTCCCCTGCCCCCCTCCCCCCCTCGGTACCGATAAGGCAATTTTAAGACTTGTTTTGAAAAGATCTCATTGAGGCCTTTCCAACGACACCCTACTCGACTACTAATGGTGAACAGTTTTTTTTGAGGGGTCACCTCCCTATATAGGGAGACCCCCCTGTTCAGTCTTCTCATGACAAAGCAGCGGCGAGCAATACCATTATAGTTCCAGCCTCATACACATACACACATACATATAATTTTGCATCATGTACAAGCTACTCTCAGTACTGGCATCACCCCAGTACATACATACGACAACAGTAAATCTGTTTCCTATCGGGAGTGATGCTAATACTGCGATTAGTCTTCCCTCTGTTCAAATTTGTCGTTATCATAGTGCGGACATTGGCAATTTACCCTTTTCGTTTGTAGCCTTTTTCTCGGCCTTTGTTCCGCTTGCATTATCGATTTAACTTTAAATAAATTCTCGAAATAAATTTCAAACACGCTTGAAATTTATACATGGCCCGTCGAGCCGGATAATTGTTGCAATGCAGTTTTCGTTCTCGGAATCAATTATCTAAAGCATTTATCGCTCATCGTTTTTCGCTTGACAATTATCAGTAATCGCATAGTTTTCATTTCCCCTTGTGATTTGCGTGATCATCTTTGAAACTTTTCGTGAAAATTTATCGCGCTATCAGTGAATTCAATTGTGCGAAATGGCCGGTGACGATAATCCAAAACTCGACCCCAAGGTCACCTCAAGTGCAAAGGCAATATCGGAATTGCGTATACAACGTGGCGTCATCTTGGCCCAGCAAACTCGGATGAAAACCTTTCTCGATGGCAAAGTGGATAATATATCCATTTTCGAGGCCGAAAGCAAACTCTGTCTACTTGAGACACAGTTCAAAAACGTGAAACTGTTCAGTGCCAACTCGAGGTTTTAGACGCAGAAGAGCCATCATCTGGGAAACGGGACTTATATGAAGACAGTTATTGCCAACTCAAGGCTTATTTGCTATCAATTATCGAGAAGCTTTGCCCGAGGCAATCAGTCGATGCATCCGCCATTTGGAATTCGACCGCTGCCTTCGAAACCTCATCAACCAGACTTCACTTGCAGAAACTGAATTTGACCAAGTTTTCGGGTTTGTACAGTGAGTGGTAAGGTTTTTTTGGGATGTTCGAGAAATTGATCGACTCCAATACCCACTTATCGTCTTTGGAAAAATTCCAATATCTTCGTTCTGCACTAACCGGTACAGCTGCTTCAGTGATAGAGGGGATTGAGCTTACCGTAGAAAATTATTCTAAAGCAAAGGAGCTTTTAAAAGGAAATTCGACAACAAGCCATACATTTTCGCTTCGCATATCAACGACTTGCTTCAAGTGCAATCCATTCGTCATCCGTTTACTAAAGAATTGCGTCAGACGACCGATGCTATAAACAAGCATATGCGCTGTTTGCTGAGCCTCGGTATAAAGGAAAATATCGCAGACGGATTCCTGTTGCACATTCTCGTATCAAAGCTTGATGCTGAGTCCCAGCTGAAATGGCAAGTATTAATTACTAGCTGTTCTCGATCATCCATAGAATTTAGCGCTCAATTTCCAACTTGGGAAAAGTTTACTGATTTCTTGAATCTACGATGCTCAGCGCTAGAATTCGTAGAAGAAACAAAATCCAACAACAAACCTCTTCCAATCGTCAATAAATCCAAGCGGACTAGTTTTATTGCTAGTAACTGTGTAACGAGAGCGATGTGCAATTTTTGCGATTCACGCAGCGGACACACATTATTCGACTACAATGGTTTAAAGAGCATGCCACTCGACCAATTTTACCAAAGAGCTAAGCAATTGAATTTTTGTTACAATTGCCTTCGAAAGGGGCATTCATTGAAAAGTTGTTTACCGAGCAAGTGTCGTACATGTAACCGCAGCCATTATACTCTACTCTACGGTAACGTAAAGAATTCAGGCATCTCTCAAAGATCTCATCAGTCGACTGAAATTGAAACTCCAACAACCATCGAACATTCGTCGCTGATCGGTCAAACGAGATCTAGACATCAATTGTCCCACCTGGAAGAAGATGCTCAACCCAACATCGTTATTTTGGGTACTGCTATTATCAGAGTCAAATCACCTGATGGAGCTTCAACCGAATGCCAAGCGATATTGGACAGCGGTTTCCAGTTGCACTTCATGACAGAGAGACTCGCCCAGCAACTTCGTTTACGACGAGAAAAAACTGATGTGGCTATTAGTGGAATTTGTATGACGACATCCCGATGTATTTCGAAAACCGTTGCCACCGTGCAATCACTACAAAACGATTACAGTTCATTGCCAGAGTTTTTCATCGTACCAAATTTCGTCGAATTGCAGCCATTGCAAAGGATCAATACATCAGACTGGAATATTCTTAAGAACACTCCACTAGCGGACCCTCAAATTGACATACCTCGGAAAGTTGATATTTTGATTGGTGCTGCCTTGTTTTTCAAATTACTTGCTGTTGGACAGATTGATTTAGGCGTTAATCGGCCTATTGTGCAGAAAACTCTTTTCGGCTGGGTGGTTGCGGGGCCATCCAGTACTTCATACAACTCACTCAGTGTAAACATTAGTGCCAACAGTAACAATGAACCGTGCGAACAAAATTTAAATAATATCGTCGCTAGGTTTTGGGAGCTAGACCACTGTAATAGTGAAATAGACAAAAGGTCAGCTGAGGAGATTGCTTGTGAAGAACACTTTCGTGTCAATACAATTCGTGATGCAAACGGTCGGTTCGTTGTGAGATTACTCTTAAGGCAAGATGCGTCAGTGCTTGGTGACACATACGAAATCGCATTAAAACGATTTTATAGCCTTGAAAGAAAACTTGAGAAATGCCGTGAATTACGCGTCAGTTACTACGATTTCATGAATCAATATTTGTCGTTGGGACATATGGAGGAAGTCATTGATTCACAGTGTGTGTTACACAAACCTCATTATGTTCTCCCCCATCATTGTGTTGTAAAGAATTATGGCAGCAGCACTAAATTAAGCGTAGTCTTTGATGGTTCTTGGAAATCCTCCAGTGGTGTATCCTTAAACGATATTCTAATGGTAGGACCCACAGTTCAAGATGACCCTTTTTTCGATCTTACTTCAATTTCGTTTCCATCTTTATGTAATATCAGCTGACATAGAAAAAATGTATCGGCAAGTCATAGTGCATCCCAGTGATAGAGACCTACAACTAATAGTTTTTCGTAATTCAAGTCATGATCGTGTGAAGCTCTATCGATTAAAAACAGTTACTTGTGGCACTGAGTCTGCTCAATATCACGCAGTAGAATCTATTCGTCAAGCAGCAGAAGATGCTAGGAGTAAGTTTCCTATAGGAGCATTGATTATCAAGCGAGATGCATATGTCGATAACTTATTGACTGGGAGTGATGACTTGGATGAAGCTGCAGAGATCAGAAACGAAGTTACCGATATTTTACTATCAGGCGGCTTCCCCCTTAAAAAATGGGCATCAAATGAACCATCGTTGCTAGAAAAAATCGATGAAAATGACAAGGAAGTAATGACTCGACTAGATGACAAGGATTTCATCAAAACTCTTGGCCTAGCCTGGAACCCAACTGCCGATGAATTTCTAATTACATATCACTCGCTAGAAATACGAAGTTCTGTGACCAAAAGAATAGTGTTTTCGGAAACTGCTCGATTCTTCGATCCATTAGGATTACTCAGCCCAGTGATTGTTACCGCTAACTCTTTTGACAGGAGTTGTGGAAGCTTAATATTGATGGGGACGAAAGTTTACCCATGGAGATGCAAACAAGATGGCAGTCTTTTCGCTCGGATATGGCCAAGGTCAACAACTTTAGTATCCCATGACATGTTTGTTTGTCGAATTCCAGCCTTCAAATCCATGGATTCGCTGATGCCAGTCTACGCGCTTATGGAGCTTGTGTATATATTCGAAGTGAAACTCCTGATAAGAAAGTATCGACGAACCTGCTTTGTTCGAAATCCCGTATAGTTCTATTGAAAACTACTACGATACCGCGTCTAGAGATCTGTGCAGCCCTAATACTTTGCGAGCTCATAGAACGTGCTACAAAGATTATCCCCCTCGACCTAACGGATGTCGTGTGTTGGAGTGACTCACAAATCGTGTTAGCCTGGCTAAGTTCACCTTCGTACCAATGGTCCACATTTAAAGCCAATCGTGTGTCCAAAATTCAAGCTGTTACATCCATTACATGGCGCTAAGTTCCAACGCAGCATAACCCGGCAGATTTGATCTCGCGAGGCGCTAAATCAGAAATTCTACAAGGAAATTCTACAACTTATGGCTGCATGGTCCAAGCTTTTTATCTGCATTGTCATCACAATGGCCATATCATGGAAAAGTTCCAGATCAAATCGATGTTCCAGAACATCGCAAGCTAAACTTCACAGTCTTGTCGTCTTATGCAGTGGAAGACCTAGTTAAGGACACAAAATATATTAACTCATACTGGAAAACTCTTCGAGTATTTGGATACGTTAATCGATATCTCAAATCATTGCGGTTGCGAGCACGTAGTTCAACGAAACCTAGCTTTGCGTTACAAAGCTTTACGGTGTCAGAGTTAGAAGAAGCAGTCACGGTTATCGTTCGTTGCATACAACGAGTATATTTTAATCGTGACTATACTGACCTCCTTAAGTGTGCATCCGTAAATGCGAGAAGTCGAATTTTACCTCTACGTCCTTTCCTTGATGGAAATGGAGTTATTCGAGTCGGTGGACGTATTACGAAATCTAATCTACACTTTGATGAGCGCCATCAAATGCTTCTTCCGCAAGCGCATCCCTTTACAAGCGCATTGTTAACTTTCTTGCATGTTAACAACTAACATGCTGGCTGCCATACCTTGGTAAACATTTTTCGCAAAGGTTTTGGTTGATCAACGTAAAGTTGGAGGCTAAACAAGTTATTCATCAGTGCACGATATGCTTTTGAACGAAGCCTCGCTTCTTTCAGCAAATAATGGGAAACCTCCCATCGGATAGGCTGAAAGTATCATATCCCTTTGCGGTTACCGGTGTAGATTTTTGTGGGCCGTTTTTCATGTGAGCTCAACTACGAGGAAGATCTCCAATCAAAGGCTACTTATCGGTTTTTATATGTTTCGCTACCAAGGCTGTACATTTTGAACTCGTTTCAGATTTATCGACAGCAGCATTCATTTTATGCCTTAAATAATTCTTCGCTCGCAGGGGAAAATGCAACAAGCTATACTCGGACAACGCTACTAATTTTATCGGTGCCAATAATCAGTTGCGAGAGTTAAGAAAACTTTTCTCAACTCAATCACATATTGACCAAGTCCAGCAAGTTTGCCTTCTGGAAGGCATTGGATGGTGTTTCATCCCACCGCGCTCCCCACATTTTGGTGGCTTGTGGGAGGCGGCGGTGCAGAAGGCAAAATTTCACCTTACCAGAACAGTGGCCAATGCATTGCTAACCCATGAACAAATGCTTAAGGTTATCTATCAAGCGGAGGCGATCGTTAATTCTCGACCCATCACGGAGATGTCATCAGATCCAACTGATTTGGAAGCCCTCACACCCGGACATTTCTTGATTGGACGACCAATTACAAGCTTACCTGAACCAATCACCGCACAACGTAAATTCGATTCCTTGGACAATTTTCGAAAAATATCCTTCATCCAGCAATCCTTTTGGACTCGATGGCGCAACGACTATCTTTACCTATTGCAGTCGCAATCTAAGTGGACCTCAGTCAACAGCAATGCCAAGGTTAACCAACTTGTATTAATGAAAGATGAAAATCCACCCTTCCACCTATGAAGTGGCCTCTCGCCAGAATCATCGATGTGAAACGCGGCGAAGATGATAAGGTTCGAGTTGCTACAGTACGTACAGCTTCGGGAATCTTCAATCGGGCCATCGTGAAGCTATGTCCATTGCCTATCGAATAATTGGATGCAAACAGAAGTTTTCATGGTGGGGAAGATGTTCAGTCTTCTCATGACAAAGTAGCGGCGAGCAATACCATTATAGTTCCAGCCTCATACACATTCACACATACATATAGTTTTGCATCATGTACAAGCTACTCTCAGTACTGGCATCACCCCAGTACATACATACGACAACAGTAAATCTTTTTTCTATCGGGAGTGATGCTAATACTGCGATTAGTCTTCCCTCTGTTCAAATTTGTTACCCTTTTCGTTTGTAGCCTTTTTCTCGGCCTTTGTTCCGCTTGCATTATCGATTTAACTTTAAATAAAGTCTCGAAATAAATTTCAAAAACGCTTGAAATTTCTTCACCCCCAAAAACCCCTTTGAAAAATTTTTCCACCCTTGAACTTTCAAGAAGTCACCACTTCTGACCTTTCTGCAAAGTTTCATTGCTGTAGCTTTTATAGTTTCCGAGAAAAGTGCTGTGACATGCAGACCTGACGGACGGACGAACGGACAGACGGACACAGGTCGTGATTGCAATAGGCTTTTGTATTTTAGTACAAAACCCTTAAAAAACAAGCAGGGTAGACAGACCTACGCTCATGTCAGAAGGGTTTTATACTTAACTTACAAAATGCTGTTACCAATAACGAATGAAATCAAGAAACATGTAAAAGACGGTTTTATTGGATAAAATATGAAATTCAAAGATCATACAAATCTTAACAAAATTTAATGAATTTTGATTTCTTAGGTATTTGCTATTGTTATACTCATATCTCCCTTGATGATTTTTTCAGATTTTTCAGATCACAGGTGTTCATTCACGAGGAAGGAAACACATTGTTCATGCATTTCCCCCCCTGTGCCCTCACTGAAGCAGAAACTGTCAGTTTAAGAACTGTTTTGAAAAGCTCCCATAAAGAAGTTTCGTTTGATACTCATATCGGCTACCTTCATTTGAATTTTTTTCAAGGGCCACTCCCCTGTGCTGTAATCATCGATCCATGGCCAATTTTTTCGAATCCTAGAATGGTTATAAAGCCCTTTTTCTAGGAGCTCTCTCTTACCTCCTCGACTTGTTTCATCTATGAGTATCAATTGTACGTACTCATCTTCAGTCATTCATTAAATTGAATCAAGTGTTAAAAGCAAAATATCTCAAAATTATTCAATCTTCGCATTTAAAACAGCCACTATTTTGTTTTATGATTACTGATACTACTAGCTGAACCGACTATCAAAGATATTCATGGTACCTATCATTCCTAAGATTTTCATGCAAATCGTAGCAAAGCTGTAGTATCTGAGTCAGTGAAAAGCTATGCTTCGTTAAATACCATTCAATCTTAATGAAACTTTCAGAACAGATTAATCTTAAAAATAGTCATCTCTGCACTGAATTTTATTGAATTTAAGAGTACAGTTAAGATTTTATTCAAGAAAATGTAAAATTGATAAATCATACTATTACTAACGAATTTGAGTGAATTTCGACTTCTCATGTATTTGTTGTTGTTGTACTCATAAAGGCCTACAATCATGATTTTTTCAGATTTTTCGGATGAAAGGTGTCCAATCGCAAGAAGGGTATGTGAAAAGTTCGTACATTTCCACTTCCCCTGCACCCTCGGTACCGACACGGCAAAGATCTCATTCAGACCTTTCCAATGACACTCTACTCGACTATCAATGGTGGAAAAATTTGTTTAAAGGGTCACTTCCCTATATGGAGAGACCCCCTTAAACCCCTTTGCAAAAATTTTCCGCAATAAACTTTCAAGAAGTCACCACTTCTGACCTTTCCACAAAGTTTCATTGCTGTAGCTTTTATAGTTTTGGAGAAAAAGTGTTGTGGCCTAGAGAGGGACGGACGGACGAACAGACAGAGGGACACAGGTCGTGATTGCAATAGGGTTTTGTATTTTAGTACAAAACCCTGAAAAAGGTGTAAGCCTTGATTTTTCTTTAATTTGAAAATGTTTTTGATGATACTAGTTTTTAGGGTTTTGTACTAAAATACAAAGCCCTATTGCAATCACGACCTGTGTCCGTCTGTCCGTCTGTCTGTCCGTCCGTCCGTCCGTTCGTCCGTCTGTATGTCACAGCACTTTTTCTCCGAAACTATAGAGGCTACAGCCATGAAACTTTGTATAAAGGTCAGAAGTGGTGACTTCTTGAAAGTTCAAGGGTGGAAAAGTTTTTCAAAGGCGTTTAAGAGGGGTCTCCCCATATAGGGAGGTGACCCCTCAAAACAAAAATTTCACCATTGGTAGTCGAGTAGGGTGTCGTTGGAAAGGTCTCAATGAGATCTTTTCCAAACAAGTTTTAAAATTGCCTTATAAGTACCGAGGGGGGCAGGGGAAGGGGAAATGCACGAACTTTTCGCGTACCCCCCCCTCGCGATTGGACACCTTCTATCCGAAAAATCTGAAAAAAATCATGAATGTAGGCCTTAATGAGTGCAACAACAACAAATACATGGGAAGTCGAAATTCACTCAACTTTGTTAGTAATAGTATGATTTATCGATTTTATGTTTTCTTGAATAAAATATAAATGGTACCTTTAAATTCAATAAAGTTCAATAGTAAACAGATGACTATTTATAAGATTGATCTTCTCTGAAAGTTTCATAAAGATCGAATGGTATTTACCGAAGTTATAGCGATTTGAATTTTCCTGTATTACTATGGAGCAATATGCCCTGTATTACTATGGAAACATATGGCTATGGAGCCATATGCGCTTTTTACCGACTTAGACACTACAGCTTTGCTAGAATTTGCATGAAAATTTCAGGAGTGATGGGTATCATGAAGATGAGTACATACAATTGAAACAAGTCGAAGAGGCAGGAGAGAGCTCCTAGCAAAAGGGCTTTGTAACCATTCTAGGATTCGAAAAAATAGGCCATGAATCGATGATTACAGTACAGAAGAGTGGCCCCTGAAAAAAAATTTCATGAAAGGTAGCCGATATGAGTATCAATTGAAAGTTCTCTATGAGAGCTTTTCAAAACAGTTCTTAAACTGACCGTTTTTGCTTCAGTTGGGGGGGGGGGGGGGGGGGGGGGAATACATGAAAAATGTGTTTCCTCCCTCGCGAATGGACACCAGTGATCTTAAAAAATCTGAAAAAATTATCAACGGAGATATTTATGGGTATAACTATAACAAATACCTCAGAAGTCAAAATGCGTTGAACTTTGTTAATAATAGTATGAACCACGAATTTCACATTTTCTCGAATAAAATCGTCTTTGACATGTTTCATGATTTTATTCGTTGCTGGTTACTGCATTTTGTAAGTTGAGTACAAAACCCTTCTGACATGAGCATAGGTCTGTCTACCCAACTTGTTGGAATTGTGAAAAGAAAGATGGGAATTTATTTTCTTTGATCGCTCGTGAAGCTGTAGCTGTAGTATTTTTGGAAAGGAAAAACGGGAATTGATTTTCTCTTGAATCGGACTTGTGAAGCTGTCGAGTTTCAGGAATTTTGAGAAGAAAGATGGAAATTCATTTTCTTTGATCAGACTTGTGAAACTGTAGAGTCTTAATTTTGAAAAAGAAAAATGGGAATTGATTTTTTCTTGCGTCGGACCCGTGAAGCTGTTAAGTTTTTGGAATTTTGAAAAGAAAGACGGAAATTAATTTTCTCTGATCGGGCTCGTGAAGGGTAGAGTTTTGGTATTGGCAAAGAATAATGGAAATTGATTTTCTGTGTTCAGGCTCGTGAAGCTGTGGTATTTTTCTTGAAAAAGGAAAAACTGAATATAGGATTGCTGATGTGGTGTATAATTTAGATGGTGATGTTCACGAGTGTAATTATTTGACTTTGCCAAGAAAAATTTAGAGACTAATCAATCTATATGAATAAAGTGCTAAAACTTGAAATGCTATCAAAATAACTGAAAGTAAAAGCCAAACAGTTAAGATAACCATGTGTACTTTGCGGTTTTCCAATAAGCGCCGTTAATATTGAAAAATAACATCGGGCAAATGACCACCTCTACCACGCTTACAGGACCATATCCTTTTCATGAAATTTTCCATACCCAAATCGCAAAGTAGCTGTCCTTTGTCCTCGATAGCCTCACGAGTTCCAACTTTGGGGTTTTGAATCGACGCTGGGCCATTGGCGCCATAGGAAAAAGTCGCAAGGTGTTGTCAAGATCAATGCCATCCGATTTCGGCCACAAAAATCATTAATCATCTCTCGATAGCGTTCACCGTAACTGTTGCTCAAGCCTCATTTTCGAAAAAGTAAGGTCCAATGATACCGCCGCACCATAAACCGCACCAAACAGTCACACATTGAGAATAGAGAGGCTTTTCAACAATAACTCTTGGGTTTTTCAAGCCCCAGATGCAACAATTTTGCTTGTTGATGAAGCCACCGAGGTGAAAATGGGCCTCATCACTCAAGATGATTTTTCGATGGAATTCCAGATCATTTTCATGCGTTTCAAGGACCCAATCAGCAAAGACACGACGTTATTGATGATTGCTTGGCTTGAGTTCTTGTGTTAACTGAGCTTTATAAGCCTTAAGACTCAAACCTTTATGCAAAATACGGTGTAATGACGTTTGTGAAATGCTTAACTCCAAAGAATGACGACGAATGGACAAACCTGGGTTTTCGTCAAGACTTTCGGCTACAGCAGCAATATTCTCGGCCGTTCTTGAGTGATGTTCACGGGTTTTATTCATCACATCACTAAGTTGTCCGAACAGCTCGAATTTTTCCACTTATTTCCGTATTGCGGTGCGACAAGTTGCTTCATGACGATCCAAAAATGTTCGAATGTAACGAACCATCTCTGCCAAATTTTCACCATTTTTATAGTGAATTTTAATAGTTTCAATGCATTCTTGAAGCGTGTATCGTTCCATTTTTATCAATGGTGTAGTTTTTACTTGTCAAATATCAAAAATGACAGCTTCAAAAGTGACATCTACTGAAATAGCGGGCTATTCAAAATAACACCTCTTATTGGAAAACCCTTTATTATACCTTGTAGCTCTTCGCTTATGTTAATAGCTGTGTGGGATCCTTTTACAATGCTACATTGGAGAAGCATAGAACTTGCGTCGAAATCATTTCTTATAATGTGAACGTTCGCTGAAAAATAATTCACCTGTGCACACGAGGTCCAGCAGTTAATAGTCAAACATACGGATGTGATATTGGCCATTTTTTCTTTGACTTCATTTTCACACATCTTATAATCTACGTTTAGCATGGTGTTGAATAAACGTTTTTGGCTAGGCAGCTTGTAGGCAGAATTTAACACCCCAACAAAATTTTTGAAGTTTTCGTCTTCAATTAAAGAAAATGGCAGGAAGCATTTTGTGAATAATGTCATCAGTTCATCATCAATTTCCTTTTGTTGAAGAGCAGTAAGTTTTTCCACATTAGCAAATTTTGAAATTTTGACTGTATTAGTCTTATGATGACATTATCATGCCTTGTAGAGTAAAAGTCCGTTGGTCCAGGTATAAGTGCATGACAAAATGGTCACATCCCTTGAAGAGGCTCAATTTCAACATTTAGGTTTGTTGACGACGTTTGTTCATCAATAGGAGTTACCGAGGACAAAGTAGATTTAGTGTTTACAGGTATAGCTGCAGAAATATTTTACTTTACTTCTTTTTGTCTTGCCTGTGATAGTTGAAGGGAAAGTAAGTGTTTGTTTTTCAAGAGCTTACTAAGGTCGGAAATTGTTCCTTTGAAACTCTGTTTGGCGTGGCAAAGTGAACACTTTGCAATTTTATTTTGTTCGAAATCCACAGCGAAATGATTCCATACTTCACTCAATCTAGCGCGCTTCATTTTTCTTTATATTCTAACCTTTTTTTTTTTGTTTGTGGTAGGGAGGTGAAGGCATTTATGCCCGCCGAGTCTGGCAGTGTGGGACTCCCATGGAGGATACCTTTGGACTACCCACTAAACACCTCCCCTGTCAATCTGAGAACCTAGCCTGGAACCGTTTGACACATTACTTCGGGCCAGGTCTCGTTTTGTTACGCCGTGGGGCGCCTTCAAGCTGGGGAGTCCCTTTCCTAGCGGGAGGGGAGGGGGGAAGAGGAATTGCCAGAAGAGCGATCCCCCAGCCCCAGTGCCTCCGGCTGCTGTGAGTCCCTTTTATATTTTAGGACTGCCCGAGCATAATGTGCCACCTGGTTCCGTTTGTCAACCGATTCGAGCATCACCGCAACTATATTATCCGGGGTGAGCTCTCCCGTCTCCCTGTAGAGTTCCCTTCGCAGCCTGGCCCATTTGGTACACGCAAAAAATGTGTGACAGGCATTGTCCTCCTCTCCTGGGCAAAACCGACAATCGGGAGACCGTGACTTGCCGATCTTGTGCAGGTAAGACTAAAAACACCCGTGCCCGCTCAAAAGCTGGGTCAGATAGAAGTCAGTCTCACCATGCCTTCGATTTAGCCACGGTCTCACATCCGGGATGAGGCGTGCAGTCCACCTTCCCTTCGTGCAATTCCTCCAAGACTGCTGCCAATCGTTGAGCGAGTGTTGTCTCTCCTCGCGGACAACGATCTCCCTCGCATCCTCGTTTCGGCGCAGGTAAATATAGCGGCGCTCTCTAGCAAGGAGGGCGACAGGTATCACGCCTGCAATCACTCTCACCGCCGAGTCGGAGACTGTTGGATACGAAGATGCAATTCTCGGTGCTCCTCTTCTCTGTACCTGTGCCAATCGTTTTCGGTATACCTCCTTGCTGAGAGCGTCGCCCCATACCTCTGCTCCGTACAGTAGCACTGACCCTACAACACTCATCAAGAGGCGTCTTCTTGATGGGCTGGGTCCCCCTACGTTGGCCATAAGTCGACTCAGGGCCGATATTCCCAAAGCAGCCTTCTCAGCCGTTGCCCTGATTTGCTCAGAGAAACTCATCTTCGAGTCGATCAGTAGCCTCAGGTACTTCACCGCTGGCTTCGATTCGATCTTTATATCTCCAATACTGATCATCCTTACTCTAGGGATTCTCTTTTTTTTGTCAAGATGACCACTTCGGTTTTCTCCAGTGCTAAACTGAGCCCGCGAGCAGTCATCCAGTCCCTCACTCGCCGCATTAGCATACCTAGCCTAAGTTGCGCTTGTTCAACGGTGCGTCCGGCGACCAGAGCCGCAACATCATCCACGAAGCCGACCAAGCGCGACTCATCTGGCATCTCAAGTCTCAGTAGCCCGTCGTAAGACACGCTCCACAGGTCCGGACCAAGGATAGATCCCTGGGCAACACCCGATGTAATTTCCATCCTTCGTTGGCCCTGTGTCGTGTCGTAGAGCAGGCTTCGGTCCTTTAGGTAGTTCCTCAAAAGCCGCATTAGATATTCTGGAACTTGAAAAGAGTTTTCCAGCGTATCCAGAATATCCACCTATCTAGCGGAGTTGAAGGCATTCCTGACGTCGAGTGTCACCAACAGGACGATCCGTCGCTTGGTGCGACTATATGCCTCTGCCTTTTGGACCGCGTTCACCACCTCTGCAATCGCATCGATGGTAGAATGTCCTGCTCTAAAGCCGTACTGCCGAGGAGATAGCTCCCCAGCAGCACGAATCGCGTCAGTGAGTCTTCCCTTGATGAGTTTCTCTAGCACTTTCCCAGCCTTGTCTAGCATGCATAACGGGCGGTATGCAGACGGCGATTCGGGATTTCCCTTCCCCTTGCTGGCCAGCACGAGCCTCGCCACCTTCCATCGTACCGGGAAAACCCCGTTCCGTAGGCAAGCGTTGAATGTGCTGAGCAGCAAGTCAGGACAATGGTGATAGACGAGCTGCATTCTAACCTTAGTCTACTTTATATGTAGTCTAATCGAAAAAATAACACAACTTTCAAACAAAATGATAGTTTAGTTCAAAGATCTTATGTTACCTTATACTTAATCAATAACTTTTGAAAATAAAAATATAGTCCTGAAAAATCACTATCCACGCTTATTATAGTAACCAAACGACTTTAAAAGCAAAATTTTAAATTCTAGTTACACACTAAACAAATTCAATTTTCTGAACCACGAAATACATTCGCTACGACAAAAAGTTTTTAATTCAAAGTCAAAAGAAATCACAAAGAATTGATTGACTGATAAAATGACGACACTTGGAAAACTGCAAAGAATACAGAAAGAATGATATTCTTGCATCAAATGAGCGACAACATCATGATCAGCTGATATTCGTATCGCATACATGATATTATGAATATATTCCTTGACGAATATCAGCCGCCAAAACGTTTGATATTGGTTGAATATCAATACAGTATTAGTTTTGCTAGGAACTATGAAGTATCATTTTCCGAAATATGCATTTTGGAAGGTGATACTGATATTCATTTGAGTGGCCAATATTCGCAAAGTAATTGGTATACCGTATGCATATTGTTTATGCATTGCGACGATACAATTTTATGGTTGATGGGAAACCCCATTATTACATACAAATTTTTTTCAAAAACGTTTGATTTGATCATCGCTTCAGACAATTCGAATAAACACAAACCACCATAGAACAAATTATGTCTAGGTATAGTGAAAATAATGAGAAGATGACACAGGCAAGATAGATATTAGAAGAAGAGCTGTTGCCTGTTTTATATTTGAAATTTTGTTTGCTCGGCTTGAATTTGGACTCCATTTATGAGGATTCTGCGACCGTTGAGCACAGCAATTGGATTTTATGGGTTGGTTTGGTCAGTGTCGTCCGCGTGCGTTGCCGTTTGGATTACCTGATATTTTGTATTCTAATATTGGAGTTTTTGATATCGATGGTACAAATATTCCAAAATATTAGTGATACCAAAACGAATACTAGTATATCTGTCTCATCCCTACTAATGACCATGTCTTCCTCGGTCTCCCCACTAGTGTACAAACTTTAGTTCTCCCAATGAATTCCTTCTAACGTATCCATTGTGCGTCAATGTGATTTACGTGGTCAGTCCATTACAGCTTCTGCGGTCTTATTATTGTTGAAACCTACGGCTTGTCAAAAATTTCATACATCTTATGGTTGTATCGATTTGCCATTGATACCCGCCTAGCTTCGGTCTGATTATTTGCCTCAGGACCCGTCCTTCAAAGGCGTTCAATATATTTATAGATGCGTGGGTTAGGGTATATGTTTTACAGCCGTAGGACAGCACAGGTCATATCACAGATTTGTAGACTTGGAGCATGGTTTTCCTGTATGTGCAGCTGATCTTCAAGATCATCAAAACTGAATCAAATATTTTATTTGCGAGCTGTATTCTTCGGCGTATTTCATCTCTTTCAATACGGGTTTTCATTATTTTAGCACCTAAATACAAACATCTTGTGAACTTTAATTTATTTTCATTGATTTGTAGCTCCACTACTTTTCCTTCACTGTCATGTTTCGAGAAAAGTTCTTTAGCGGATGTTAGCGGCCGTGACAAAATATTAATGGCATTCGTATATGCCACTTAGCGTGACTTTTGTGCTGATGTAACTCTTGTTCTGATAGATAGCTTTTTTATGATATATTTTAGAGCCAAATTCAATAGCAATGGGGCCAGCCCATCACCCTGGTTGCTTATTGCTGAGGACTTGGGAGGTTATCGATGTCATTTTTATTTTGGCAAGACGAACTAATTTAGCAGCGATATCAAAGCAAAGCATAATTTGGAACAGTACGTTTAGATCGATACCGTCGTTTGCTTGCTTAAAGCCAACGAAACTTGGGTGCACGTCTATGTTGAATTCTTGGCCCTTGCTTGGCTGCAAGCAGTTAGTTTAACTGCTTGCTCTAAGGTCACATTGATGCTCCTCAATAAGACTGCTGACATTTGATCTGATTTTATTTTCTAAGATTTTTGAAAAATTTTGTACGCCGTATAAAGTAGCGATATGCCTCTTTTATTTTCGCACTGTTGTCTGTTATTTTTTTGTGGATACAGAGTGTAAATGACTGGCTCTACTCGTTTGGCATATGCTCTTGTTACCAAATGTGCAGGATGACTTTACAGATAGCTACCTGGGCACTGCTGCCACCGTATTAAATGGGCTTCCCTAGAATCTCATCGATGCCGAGCGTTTTATTACTAAGCAGAGTTAATGGAGCCAATGGAAGCTCGCCTGGAATATCTGTAGGCTCCAATGCTCTATAGCCCAGTCATATTAGGGCTTTCACCTCGGAATGAAAGATAATAAGCTGCAAATTGGTATGAACCTTTGTTTTGTCATTCTAAATGTTGTCTCAAAAGTCACAATCGTTATCGTGTTCGCGTCTCAAGATATTCAAGGTCAAAGGTCACAAAAATCGGTTTTTCGCGAATATCTGGCTTCCTATCGGTTAAATGAGATTTGCATTTATTATAAAAGTTGTAGGCTATAAAATTCCCTACAACTTTTGTTTAAACTTTTTTTTCATACGACCAACCGTTTTGAAGGTAGAGCGCGAAGAGTGCACATCGTACAGTCATATACGGCCTAATGCAAGGTCAAGCGTGAGTTATGGTTATCAGTACGTTATAAAGTCAATTATTTACTTGGAAATTATAATTATTAAACAATGCCTATTATTTATGTACTAACTATTAATTATTTATATTTAATTAAAGTAAGTAACTTGATTTGCAACGGTACAATTTCAAACTAACGAATAATCTTGACTCATACAAAGTGGAGAGAGTGGCCTTGAATACTATAGAACATCTGTCCCGGCAATGAATAGAAAAGGGCATAGGGTAGGGACAAGTATTTCCAGGTATATAAGTATTGAGAAATTTACGCGTTTTAAAGAAAAGATATATAATGTCGTGTTAACTTAAAATAAAACTAAAATATATAATCCAGAATTAATAATATTTTATACTTAAATAGTTAAATATGAATAATTATATATATTATTTATGTACTAACTATTAATTATTTATATTTAATTAAAGTAAGTAACTTGATTATTTATATATAATTATTCATATTTAACTATTTAAGTATAAAATATTATTAATTCTGGATTATATATTTTAGTTTTATTTTAAGTTAACACGACATTATATATCTTTTCTTTAAAACGCGTAAATTTCTCAATACTTATATACCTGGAAATACTTGTCCCTACCCTATGCCCTTTTCTATTCATTGCCGGGACAGATGTTCTATAGTATTCAAGGCCACTCTCTCCACTTTGTATGAGTCAAGATTATTCGTTAGTTTGAAATTGTACCGTTGCAAATCAAGTTACTTACTTTAATTAAATATAAATAATTAATAGTTAGTACATAAATAATAGGCATTGTTTAATAATTATAATTTCCAAGTAAATAATTGACTTTATAACGTACTGATAACCATAACTCACGCTTGACCTTGCATTAGGCCGTATATGACTGTACGATGTGCACTCTTCGCGCTCTACCTTCAAAACGGTTGGTCGTATGAAAAAAAAGTTTAAACAAAAGTTGTAGGGAATTTTATAGCCTACAACTTTTATAATAAATGCAAATCTCATTTAACCGATAGGAAGCCAGATATTCGCGAAAAACCGATTTTTGTGACCTTTGACCTTGAATATCTTGAGACGCGAACACGATAACGATTGTGACTTTTGAGACAACATTTAGAATGACAAAACAAAGGTTCATACCAATTTGCAGCTTATTATCTTTCATTCCGAGGTGAAAGCCCTAATATGACTGGGCTACTAGATCTGTGCGGAAGATTAAGGAGGTTCGTAAGTTATGAGACTTATTTTCCTTAATCCTTTTATCGCCGGAGGGGATGTTGCCCACGTCATCACGACAGAGCGTGGTTTGGGGCTGTTAGTCTCGTTTCTGGGTTTCACTGCTGTGTATTCTTGTCTTGTTGCTCACTAGATTAACATCAATACTTTTCAATTAATTGTCATAGTATTTTCTTTTCTTAATTCGAATTACCTAAATCGCAATTTTGCTGAGAATTTTGTAATTTATTTATTTATTTTATTTATTTATTTATTTATTTAAATTCCATTTAACAGATAAACATTATACAATTACAAAATGGAACAAAACAAACAGAAAAGAAAATTAATGAAAACTAGAATTAAGTGTTAAAGTTAATATAAAAAAGAAATTCAATGGTACTAACAACAATAAATATGCGTGTAAAATTAAATTAAAGCACACAAAAAAAGAAAATAAAGTCTAATATTTACTCCAGTTGAGTTTTAAGAATTAGGCTTCTTAACCTCAATTTAAAAACTAGGTATGAGTCGGAAAAAGGACCAAGCTCAAGCCTATCATGATTCCTCACCATTCGTATAATTGGAGAGTGAAAATACAAATTTGTACGGGCATACGGTGGCACACAAAAATTGTTTGCCCGAGAAGAACGCGATGATTGACGAAGACGTAGGTCTGCAAGCAATGATAATGAAATTTGATTGTGGCAGAGTTGATACAGAGAACACTGATCTAGATACATGCGACGGGATGACAGAGTAGGCAAACGTAGGAAGGATAAACGGCAGTCATAGGATTGATATGGGATTTTGAATTTGTAAAACAAGACACGAGTAAATTTACGCTGGACATTCTCTAACGAGTCAATGAGTTAGGAGTGTCGGGGAGACCAAACTACAGAGCAATATTCGAGGATAGGACGGGCAAGACAGATAAACAAGCGGACAGGAGTAGATATATTGTTAAATTTATGAGCGTGACTGAAAATAAGTCCCAATATTTTCGAGGCCCTAGTAGTCGCGATTAGAACGTGTGCATCAAAATTGAGCTTAGGATCAAAAGTAACGCCAAGGTCCCTAGCAGAGCTCACAGCAGCGAGTGGGACTTCGTTCAACATATAGGTAAAATTCAGCGGAGAACGATTTAGATTAAAAGTCATTTTATAGCATTTGGCAACATTAAGACAGAGGTAATTAGACGAACACCAGTTACTTAGTGCAATCAGGTCCATCTGAAGATATTGACAATCTTGTACAGACCTGATAGCTCGAAAAACTTTAAAATCATCGGCATACAGTAGGCAATTGGAAGCGATAACCGAAGGAAGATCATTTATAAACAATAGGAATAAGAGGGGACCTAAAATGGAACCTTGAGGAACACCAGAGGACGGATAGAATGGAATTGAGGTAGTTCCACAGTAACTAACACAACATATACGAGAAGACAAGTAGGAGTCCATCCATGATAAGAGAGGGCCAACAACCCCAAAAGTTTTCAGCTTATAACAGAGAAGTTGATGGTTGACCGTGTCAAATGCCTTCGAGAAGTCAGCGATGATTACATCAACCTGCAATCGATTGTCTAGGGCCTTAGCAATGAAATTGGTGAATTCAATTAAATTTGAAGTCGTAGAGCGACCTTTGAGAAACCCATGTTGTTCTTTCGACAAGATAGGGGTCAATGAAACTGAAAGCCGGTTGTGTACCAGACGCTCAAGTAATTTTGGGAAACAGGAAATTAAGGAAATAGGACGATAATTGGACACAGAAGAAGGATCACCACTTTTAAGAATAGGAACTACGTTTGCTCTCTTCCAATAAGTAGGGAAAATACCAGTCTTTAGACTGAGGTTGAAGAGAAATGCCAGAGGGATACAAAGTGAAGACGCTTATGACTTGACAAAAATATTCGGCAAGCCGTCAGGATCAGGTGATATATTAGGATTAAGTGAATTAATGAGGGATTCAACTTCGATATGGTCAGTGAAAAGTAAAGGAATGTCAACGGAGTGAAGTACGGGTGTATTAACTGGATTAGAGACGTGAGAAGAAGAAATAAAAGTTGACGAGAAGAACTGAGAGAACAAGTTGGAAATATCCTGTGGAGAAGAGCTAACTATATTATTCCAGCGGACTGAAGGAGGGACAGAAGAGGAGGACTTAAAGGATCTAATGTATGACCAGAAGGTTTCGCATTATTCGCCATGAGGGAACGCTCCAAGCTACTGAAGTAGTTTTTCATTGCAGTCTTTAGTTCTTTTTTTGCTGCAAGACGTAGATCACAAAAGCGGGCTCTGGATTCTTCACTACCACAATGCTTGAAACGGCGGTATGCCTTACTTTTAGCATTCAAGGCAGAAAGTACTTGCTTGGTTAGCCATGGTTTCTGCTTTACTTTGCGAAGAGCTTGTAAAGGTGTGAAGTGTTTAATCAACTCATAGAGGTAATTATAAAACTTATTCAGAGCTTCCTCACACTCCAAATTATTAAAAAACTCCTACCAGTCAATCAAGCTCAGCTCGGAGGCTAAAGCTTCGTAGTTTGCTTTGAAGAAGTTGAATTTTGGCGAAGAAGCAAACGTACGACTTGACAAAGGTGTAATGGAGAGATCGAGCGATAATGGCGGATGATGACTATCGATACTCACTAGAGGATTTAATGCAGTGGAAACAGATAGACAGTTTAGTGGAAAGTTAGAAAGAACCAGGTCAAGTACCCGACCATTAGCATTAGGGATATTATTGAATTGCGATAGTGAACAGAGTGATAGAAACGAGGAGAGGGATAAAGAAGATGCATCGGTTGATGAAACAGAGAAAGGAAGGTTCTTCGTCCATTGCACTGTTCCCAAATTAAAATCACCGCATATTAGAATTAAAGATTGCGGATGTTGCGATAAGACATAAGAGGAAAACTCGTCAAAGAATGTCTCATACACATACAAAGAAGAGTTACCAGGTATGTAGACAGAGGAAACTAATAAAGATAAATGATCTATCTTCGTTCTAATTTTCCTATCTAAATATTGTTTGTATGCCTGTTTCGTTTTGTTTAATGCATTCTCGCACGCATCATCAAACAAATCGCTCATCTGTTATGCCATGTTCTTAATTGCCTCTTTCACTTCAATCCATAGCTCGTTCCTTGTTGTTAGTGAAGTATCTGATAGGATGGAAGTCAGCTGGTTGTTGAGGTTCTGCTTGAACTTTTTTTTCCACAAACGCCATTTGGAGCCTTTTGGTGACAAATCTCCCTTGAGAGCTGATCTTTCTCGAATACACCTTTGACATGCAACATCGGTAGGTTAATTTGATGAAGTAATGATCCGAGTTACAATTTACTCATCGGTTTTACGAATGTCAAGTATGCTCGAGGCCCAACGTTGTTGGATCAGAATATGGTCAATTTGGTTTTATTTGTTGTCATCTGGTAATACCCAGGACATTTTATGTATATGTCAATGTGGGAAGCAAGTCAAACGTATGACTAGCTTTTTGCTGCATGCATAATCATCAGGCGCTGGCCGTTGTCATTTGTTTCATCATGGGGGCTATGTCTTCCAGTCGTGTCCCGATAAGATAGCTCATTGCCAACGTTAGCATTGAAATCATCCAGAATTATTTTTGTATCATTTGAAGGCCATAAGTTGACAGTCTTCACAGGTGCCTGTAGAACGTCTCCTTCGTTTATTTGTTGTTTTCTTCTTTAAGCTGTTGTAGTTATGTTTGAAGTTTAAACTGTAATTTACAAAAAAGGTTTTTTTCGGTTACATTACAGAAAAAAAAAAACCGAAGAAAAGTTAAAGTTTGTAGTAATAGGACTTGGAAAATCTTCACAGTGCGTCATTTTTTCCGGATTTTTTTTTAATACTTATAATTTGAAAAGTACATGACCAACATTTTTAAAATATTTTTCCGAAAACTGTCAGTATTTTGCCTTTCACCCGTAAATAGCTTGACATTGATTTCGTGGACATACTGAATTGTATATTTTTGCTTTCAGAAGCCAAAATGGAATAACACGTAAAATTTCAGATACTCAAGACTTATATGTAAAAGTATTCATTTATTAAGTAAATCTGAATCTCAAACCTACTTTTTATCAAAATACGAAGACGGTCCCAAAACTACCTGACCCGATAAAGAAAACAGTAAAACATTTGTGACAATGTTTTTTATTTTTCAACATATTCTCCTTTCAGCCCGATTCACTTTTCTCAACGATCTTCAATAGCTTCGATGCCCGCCTTATAGTAGGAACCGTCAAGCTCCTTATAATAAATAATTTTGCAAAACCCTAATAAAATCGCGTCTGCCTGTCCATCTGTCCGTCCGTCCGTGTATCACAGCACTTTTTCTCGCAAACTACTTGAGCTAGAAACATCTAATTTTATACGCAGGTGTAAAGTAGCGCTCTCCTCAAAGTTCAACTACAAACCCCCGAAAAAAAATTTCATCAAAGGTAGCCGATATGGGTATCAAATGAAAGGCCTTGATAAAAACTTTTCAAAAGACATATGTCTTCATTTGACACCTTTTCTTCGAGGGGCGTACAGAGAGGAGATTGGACACCATTGATCCAAAAAATCTGAAAAAAATTACATAAGTAGGTGTTTATGAGTACAACAATAACAGATACCTTGAAAGTGAAAATTCGCTCAATTTTGTTAATAATAGTATGCTATTCGAATTTCACATTTTCCCCGATAAAATCGAATGGATACCCTTAAACTCAACGAAATATAATATTTAAGTAGTCCTACAAAAGTCCTTTAACTTTGTAAATTTGTTGAAAATTGGATGATATACATAGAAGTTATAGCTATTTGAAATTTCTCCAATTGCAACAACAATAACACATGGTTTTGGTATTTTATGGACTTTTCATCGAATCAGTCACTGTAGTTTTGATTTGATCTTCTCGAAATTTTCAAATAAGAGCAAAAACATTAATTAATTCCCACATGATTTGAGTGTTTTTTGTTGGTTTGCAACAAAATGGTGCCCGTTGAAAATAGAAAAATAATGGATTTTCTTATAAACGTGCACATCTCCTTGACATATTTCTTGGCTTTATTCGTTGCTGGTGACTGGATTTCTGAAAAGTTGAATACGATACCCTGCTGGGATGAGCGTAGGTCTGTTCACTCAACTTGTTTCTTGATTTCATAACTCAAACGTTGCAATAAGGCCGCATAATATGTGCCGCTGTTTTTTTTCCTTTTTCGAGATCATCAATAAATATTACTCCACGCGCACCCCAGAAAATGAATGCCATGACCCTGCCATCTGACTGACCTGCCTTTGCTTTCTTTGGAGCCGGTTTTCCCTGTTCAGTCCACTGCTTTGACTGCTCCTTGGTCTTAGGTGTAAAATTATGGACCCATGTTTCGTCCATGGCTATGAATCGATGCAAAAACTCGTGCACAGAACTTTTTGAAATGCATATCATGTCAGCTATCTCGCGCACTTTTAGTCGACGGTCATGCAATACCAGTTTGTGGATTTTCTTCACATTTTCTGACGTTGTGACCTCACTTGGTCGGCCACTGCGGTGTTCATCTTGGCAGCTCGTACGACCTCGCTTAAACTCATCTACCCAATATTTGACTGTTGTAAACGAAGGACAGACCTCCTAAGAGTAGAATCCAACTTGGCTTTGATATCGGTTGAAATTAGACCTTTCAAATGAAAGTATTGTATCACATAACGATGCCCGATTTTTTCCATATTTACAAATTCCCTGAGAGCGTTCACTTGTACAAAAATAATAATAATGACTGCATTCTCGGAATGGATTTTCTGCGACCATATGGAATCACGTTGGATTTGGGCAAACGGGTATTGAAATGGCGGAATGTCGAAGTATTAATGAAGGATCCCAGCGTCTAAATGCCCAAGATGTCATTATGTTCACTGTACAAAAATAATAATAAACGTACCGTTATGAATTTTTCATATTAAGTTGTTGAAAGATGGTATTGTCAATAGCAGTAATTGTTTTTTTAAAACTACCTGCACTCATAAGTCCGGTCGGGTACTTTTTGGATGACCCTCGTATAAAATTATCTAAGAAGAATCAACCTTTCCATCTGACAGTGCCTATGGGTATGTTTTAGTGATGGGCGAACTCGGGTTTACGTTAAATCGAGTTAGCTCGGGTTACAATTTAGCTAACCCGAGTTCAAACCGAGTTGACTTAATCGAGTTAGATAGAAAGAATGTAGTGATGGGTGAGCTCGGGTTTACACCAAATCGAAGTTAAAATTTGCCTCAACCGAGTTCAAGAAGTTAGCCAAACCGATATAAATAGGAAAAATCTAATGCTTGCGTGGTTGGAAAATCGGTTTAAGTTGAATGGATGTTTGGGTAGTGGGTAGGATGGATAGTGTAATGATGAGTTCAACACTCTCTCTTTTGTTGTGTGTTTTGTGTTACACTAGGCAATGATTAAAAAAATAGTTATTACTGTAGGTAAAAAATAAAACAAACTATGATTCAGAAAAGAGTTAATTTTACTTGACTTTCAATTACAAACTATACGGTCAAAGTCTTGAGTAATGAGATTTATCCTTAATCCAGTAATCAGTCTTTTCAAGCTTAAGAAAAAATAAACTATCTATTAATTCATTATAACTCCCCAATAGGTAGGTATTTAACAGTATACATATTCAAAGTAAAATTAAAAAAAGTAGTTAATTCTAAGTAAGAATTAGTGTTTTACATAAATAAGAATAGCATCAAAAAGTACATTCTTACGAACCTCCAGGATTTAGCAATATCTACATCAGTTAGTAGATATTGTTAAATCCTGGACAGTACTCAGAAGTACACTAACCCAAAATAAATTAAAGATATTTCATATTCTAAATAAGAACGGTATAATTTTGAAATCCTGTAGATATTTTTGAGTACTCTATGACAATATTATTGTATAGTATATACAAAGGTACTGTTCTGGAGTTCTTAAACATTACATTCAATACAGTGCATTCAGGACAAGTATTTCATTGAACTTTTTTGGTGCAAGTCAGTTTCTTCGATCATTACATAAAATGCCCGCTTTAGAAAACAGCCTTTCGGACGTCACCGAAGTAGCCGGATACAGAGGTATTTATGCGCCATTTTAAATAACGACGGTAATAGAGCTTTTTTCTCAGTCCAAAATTGAAGTGGATCTTGCTTCCTATCTACGTACGGCAACTCAACATACAGTTTTATTATCGCAGCTGCTGAAGAAAATGTAGTCGAGTTTGACTGTCCGACGGCTTCCAATACTTTTCGGTCGATAACACCCCGAATTTCATCTTCTGTAGAAGAAGAAGCAGCATCAAAAGCAGCAGGCATACAAGGTTGATCAAGTGAGGTCTCCATTGATAAGTAGTCTTGCAGTTCATTAAGTACCCACGTTTGCGCATTGTCAGCATTCGACTCTAAACTAAACGCTCTGTTTTTAAATCGTGGATCAAGAAAAGTCGCTATTGCTGCTACTCTGTTAATTTCATAAACCTTGAGGTGTTTTTCAACTGCGTTACTAAGAGCTCATTGCAAGCATTTGCCCGTTTCTGTTATTGGGGTTTTGGTATTGATAGTATTTTGTAGACCAAATACGAGCGGTATAACAGATGATAGTGATGGATATTTTTCACCGCATAAAATTGTGGTTACTTTTTCAAATGGATGTAGGAGCATCACTATATCTTCAGCAATAGCCCAGCCTTGAGAATTCAAATTCGATGGTGGTGATTCCAGTGTTGGCAATGTCGCAGAAAGTGGAATCTTGAGCTTTAGTAAGCGGTCGAGCATATAAAATGTACTATTCCAGCGTGTGCAAACGTCTTGTTTTAGTTTGATTACGTCCAAATTCATTTGCTTCTGCATGGTGGTCAATGCAAATGAAGATTTTGTGCTGTGTTTAAAATGTGAAACGATCACACGACATTTATTTATTACATGCAATAACTGGCTATTATAAGCGGTGGTGTCTCTTGAACCAGTTATATCTTTTTCCATACAATCTTTCACAGCAAGATTGATCGTATGGGTGACACAGAAATGATTGCACTCATTTAAAACTTCACTCACTGCTTTTTTCATTGAAGCAGCATTATCCGTTACAATAGTGACTATTCTTGAGTTTATCTCCCAGTCCTCCAATATTTGACGAATAGCATTTGCTATAATTTCAGCTGTGTGACTGCCTTGTATTTCTGAAGCTGAAATAACCAGTGACTCTAGTTTGGTGTCGTCTATAAAATGGGCGGTTACACTTATGAAACTTTTATTAGTATCTGACGTCCAAATATCTGACGTGAAAGCAATATTTTCAATTTTCTGCAATTTTTTCTTATATCCCGCCGTTTCAGTTTCATATTTTTCTTCCAACATCTGAGCTAATTTTTTTCTGGAAGGAAGTTCATAGTCAGGATTTAATGTGTTAGAATACCTTCGGAAACCTTCATTTTCAACTATTTGTAGAGGCTGATAATCTTGCACAATCATTTGAATCAGCGCAGCATCGCCAGATTTCTGCAAATTTTTTCGCGGCAAGGCCAAACGAGTCTGCCTGAATCGTTTTGTAGTGGGCTCACCATCTACAGATGATGAAGACGGCGTAGGCATGGTTGCTGATGGCGGTTCTTTTGAAATTTCTTTTTGAATTTCACTCAACGATGATGAGCTTGAGGGTCGATTATTAATGGATGTAGCACTATTATTATCCGGCTCTACCAGTTCACAGTATTTGCTGGGATGCATTTTTTTAATATGGTTCATAAGTGAACTGGTATTGCCAGAGTATTTATAAATATTAGAACACATTTTGCACTTTACACTTCCTTGTGAAGGTAAATCAAACACTTTCCAAACCGGGGAAGATTTTTTAGGCCCGGGCATTGTCCAGTCACGAGAATTAAAATATGCAAGGAATGTAATCTAATAACACTTATCGGTTTAACTTGAAAAAATTACACAAACTTTGTTTGAAAACGATTACAGTTCAGAACAAACCACACAAAACAATGTTCCGCTCTCGGTCGCTTTTGGGGACATGAAATGAACTTGAGTTAAGTCAGCAATACAGTTGCGCAGATTAACTCCCCAGTGGAAAATAGAGCCCTCAAAAAGTGTTTCTGAGCCGTTTTTCATAAAGCAATGAAGTGCTCCAAAGTCCCTTATACTTCATATGTATTTTAACATTAGATGTCCGCAGAAGCAAGCACGCTATCAGATAGCTTCCTTAAAAGCATTCCAACGTGCATGCATGCTTCAAATATGCCTCATATGAAGCTGATATGATCTAATGTAGCTTAAAGTGAAGCGATTGTAAAGCACTTCTCTTTGGATATGGTAACAGAGTGCTTCAAAGGTGATTCTTTAGGAAGCGCTTCAAATTTTTTCGCTGGGTACGAACGTGCATTCAACAAAGCAAAAATTATATGCAACGACTTCTCCCCAAAAACCAGAACGATAACGTAAACACAACTCGAGTTAGAAATAGCCTAACACGGGTTGACTCGATTTAACCGCAACTCGAGCTGTCTTGGTCTTAAATCATATGCAACGAATTTTGCCAAAGTGCAGAGCGACGACTTAGAAATACAACTCGAGTTGGAAATAGCCTAACACGAGTTGACTCGATTTAACCGCAACTCGAGCTGTCTTGGTCACAAATCATATGCTGCGAATTTGCCCAGAGTTAGAGCGATGACTTAGAAACACAACTCGAGTTGAAAGTAGCCTAACTCGAGTTGACTCGATTTAAGTGCAACTCGAGTTTACTCGGTTCGTTGAATCGAGTTGACCCATCTCTAGTATGTTTTTTATATACAAGGAAATGCCATCTCACCACATCATGGCAGAAATCTTGGGGTGGTGAACACTATTGATCACATCAAAAGAAAACGTTCACAAATTTAACCCGGCTAACTTTTAACACTCCTGTTTACGAGACAACTTATCCTTTAATTTCATCAAATACCAATCTTAAACAGATCATAATTCAATTCACCATGTAATTGTTTTCAATTTGATCGAATAATTAAATTACTCTCCAAAATCAGAGAATTATTATCGAAGAAATTATTGCAACGTATCTCTTCAACCCAATCTAATAGGGGACTCAGATACTCCCAAGCACATCCGAATGCCATCGCATTGCAACACTCTGCTCGTACATTGTCAATTATAAATGTAATTATGGAATGCTCCCTCGTCCGAGTTTAATTCGGTAAATAATGATATTACCGTTCCTCAATAATCCTTTGAGATTTTCTTTCGATATGTGTTTGGGTTCAAAGAAAGTATTAAGGAGGGTCGGACAAATGCACTATCATTTTGCTTCGATGTACTTTAAACAAATGTAGAAATGTCTGAGTTCAAGGGGAAAGATTTAGGATAATTGAGCTTTAAAGGTGGATGAAAACATTCATGCATGAAATATATCCTTCGGTCTAGGTTGACTAGTTAGTTGATGATTTCTATGGGAGAGACAAAGAGATCATACAACAAAACTAAATAAAGTGAATAGCAACAGTTTTTGCTGAAAATAAAAATAAATCCGTTTGGAGAAAAAATCAAGGATTTTACAGAAGCATACTGATGATGCGTTAGTATCCCAAGAAACGCACATCTTGCCGGTTGGAACGATTGCGTTAAAATTAATTTTGAACTATAATGGATCTATCGTATTTAGTTTTAGATTTCGTGCTATGAAGGCATCAGTATAAGATGTAGTTGAAAAGATTACTCGTATATTTTAATTCTGACAGATGAAATTGCTGCAGTCATTTTAATTTATTTCTTTTATTATAGAGTCGAATAGAGGGAATTTTATAAAAATTCGGAATTCTTTTTCAGCGATATTCATTCCATAATTTCAACACAAATCGTAAACATGTGTGCATCTCTATATGTATGAAAATTTTGCGAATTTCGTCTTCAACCGCAATCATTGTCATCTTGGGAGCAATCCTATCTGCAAGTCAAGAACTCAAGGGTGGTCGACCGTATTGGACCATACAAATGGCTATTTCAGCGTACAACATGCATCCTGCCACCTTCCTAAGCATTCACTCTATATCCTTTCCTTTACTTTTATGTGAATTGGAAAGCATACCGGGTCGTCTAATATGCGCATATATAGGCGAAATGACACGTGGTGTGGTCGTAAAAGAAAATAAAATTTGTTGCAAGCGTGGCTGGCGAGTGTGGTAAACAATATACAAACGTAGCGAGCGACAGTGGTAGACGAACAAGAAGAAGTAGGGAATAAGCCAGGAATTTCATTTTCTACGACATACGGAATTATCTTTCTTGAAACTAACTAAATTGGATGCGGTTTCTGTATTAAGAGCGAAAGACTCGTCCTCGGCGTTATAGTGTCATCCAAAGTTGTATAAGGGATATAACAATACTTGTGGTGGCGGTTTAGACGAGCTAGCGCTAATGGTAGCATAGGTCGCTTTTTACTTTATCCTCTATGAAATGGAAGTCCTTCGTAAATAGTTGAAGCAATGCCCAATAAAACTTTATTGTGGAAAAGTTATTTTTCAACTACATGGATGAGAAGTGGACTCTGCAAGATAAGAAAGTAAGTCGCTTAGTTGTGGGAGATGCAAGCATATATTGCGGTTTTAATGCGTTAAAAATTAAATCGCGATTGCGATCTTTCTGCATTAAAGTCGATTAAATAAATTTACCTTAATGTTTGATGGCCATTTTGTGATATTTTCAAACGTTAAATACTTATCAATTCAAAAAATTTGTTACGTATTAGTATAGCGTTCAATCCTTGTAGCCTTAAGACTCGTGTTTTGTAAGGACCCGAGTCAAAATTTCAAGTTGTTATGGGTCTAAAGGGAAATGATAAGTGAATATGATAGTGAAAAGTAAAACTCCTTCAACCACCGTCGAATTGAATTGTTTTCGAAAACATATAACCAAACCAATTGTATTAAACGTTAACTATGTAGTAAATTAAAATTTTATCTTATTAATGCTATTTTTCAATTAGATCCAGTAAAGAAATTTAAGAAGAAGTAAACTAATTTAAGAAGAAGTAATATTAATTTAAGAAGATTTTAGGAGTTGCTATATAGGAACCGAGTATAGAGAATGTTAGCGAATTTGTGTATTTAGGCGCCAAAATAACGAAAACGGGCAATGAAAGAGACGAAATACGCAGAAGAATACAGCTCGCAAATAAAATATTCTATTCAGTATTGACGATTTTGATGGCCAGCTGAATTCAAAGGAAAACAAAGCTCCAAGTATACAAATCTATGATAAGACTTATGTTATGCTATGTGTGTGAAACATGGACCCTAACCCAAGCATCTGCAAATATATTGAATGCCTTTGAGCGACACGTCCTGAGGCAAATAATCGGAGCGAAGCTAGACTGGGACCAATGGCGGATTCGATACAACCATGAACTGTATGAAATTTTTGACGAACTGGAGGTCTCAATCATTGTAAGACTGCGGAAACTGCAATGGGCTGGACACATGAGTCGTATGGACGAGCAATGGATACCCAAGAAGGTATTCGTTGGGAGAACTGAAGGCCGGTGGCCAGTGCGGAAACTGGGGAAACGCTGGTCTGACTCGGTCGACGAAGACAGTTCATCGCTGCTCGGTTTTTGGAATTGGAACACGTGGTCAACGGACCGAGACAGTTGTAGGCGCTGTTTGCAGGAAGCGAAGGCCCGAAAGGGGTGGTAGTGCTAAGAAGAAGAAGACGATATAGGAACCGCCAGAAGTCACAGGATGGATGGTAGAATAAAACTCAACTATACAGTGAAATCTTCACCAGCAGCAAACGCCACAAACAAGTTCAATTAAAAAGCCAAAATAAATGCAAGTACTGCAGCAGCAGAGAAATCAACAAATTTCGCATACTGAGATAACTGCAAATAAAAATTAGCCTAACCGCAATCAAATGTTCGTATAAGACAAGTCCAAGTATGCAATACCATAGCGAGTAATGTTCCATACCAGACAAAAGCCGATACGCATCAAAACTTCTCAAACTCATCCTATCCAATACAGCAGATATTGAATCTGGTTATGTACAAGCAAATAGCACTCAAATTCCCTAAGGTGATGAATGTGCAAGTGATATCATAGCCAGCCTTGTGCAACAATCCGAACCAACACATTGTCAACCATGCTACACAGTAGATTACAACTATCCAACAAAAAACCCATTGCAGCGTCACCACCTTCAGCAATCTCTGCGACAGAAACATTACCAACAGTTTATGTCTGTAGGACATCAACCATCATTAAATAAATAAATCTGAATATCTGAATATGCTTTGACTTGCAACCATCATCATCGTCATTATGCCCATACTTGTAGCAGCCAACGGCAGCAAAAAGCATCCGTGCGACATCAACAGAAGATTCGAATAATCAACTACAAAAGGCTAAGCAAATGAAAGCCAGCCAATCACAACCGTTGCAGCATCACCACTTTTAACCAAATCTGCAACCGAAGCATCTCAAACAATCGATATCTGCGAGACATCAACCATCTCCACCAATTGTAACATCTACGCTTGCCCTTGGCTCGCAATCATCCTCGTCATTATCACGCGCAGACTTCCAGCAGGCGTCGCCACAACAGCAAGCAGCGCAACAGTAGCAGCAAAGTATACCTCAGCGCCAACAGCAAGCACCCCAGTGGCAACAACAGCCGTAACATCGACATTACAGTGCCAAGAGCAATAGCAGGGACAACTGGCACGACAACAGCCGATAAACCTGCCAGCTTCAAGATGTACCTTCCAGTAGAAGTGCATTGAGAAAACCACAATTATGGCCTTGGCTTTGAAATGGCTAAGCCGTTAAGCCCAAAGTAATAAAAGGGGCTGCGAGATAATGGTGGGGTTATGTTTCATCTGAGTGGCGAAGAGAGTCGGAGTTCAAATAAACGTAAAATTAGGCAAAACGAAGGATAAAAAGAAAACAAGAGGAAAAATTGGAATTGGAGCATTGTAAGGGCGGAAAAGTATCGCATCAAGGTGAACAAAAAGGCGGTCAAGGTTTCGAAAAGCCCAGGAACTTAGTGGGTGGAAGAATTGCGACGGCTAGGGAGATCGGATGGATAACGGACGTTTGACGGCTCATAACGGAGCCCCAAATTGGCAAATTAATAGGTTTATTTTTAAATTTTAATAATTGATGTAAAATTAGTTCTGAGTGAAGATTACATTAATGAAATAGTGAGAGTTAAGAGAAACCTTCTCGTTTTTACTTTGAAAGAGGAAAATTGGTTGAGTGGACGCGTGTATGACAGATTGTTTTCCCTTGCGTGAAGTAATTACGCGTCTAGTGCTACGGCGGTTGATCCAAAGTCTTAGGTGCCCTGCTCTCCTTTAGGGGTCCACAGTCTCGTTTGGTGGACCACGGGGTGGTGGCACGCAATTGATTAAACGAGTGGCATCATGATCCGTCTTCACTGGGCTATCCGAGACCCGAAAGTCCCACCTAAAACAAAGCCAACAAAATTGATTTTCACATCTTATTGGCACTGGAAAGAGACTTTTAACTTTTCAGTTCCTGATGCTTTAAAAAGCTCAATACAGTCAGTGAGTTTTAAAGTTTCTTATGTAGTCTTTAGTAACTATTAAACGTTCCACAGCTGCCCCAAGCCACTACACTTTTGTCGAGATTGACAATAATCTTCCAAAGTTAGTCACATTTTTTTTGAAGTGTCATCAGAGCAGCCTGTTGATTTTCGGTCGTCATATCAAGAAAAACGTGAGTTCTTACTTTTTTGTGTTTAATTAGTTTTCAAGAAGTTGTTGGTTCTATGTGTGCAAAAATATTGAGGTAAACATAAAACGTTTGCTTCAAACATAAACTTAATCACTAGTGCACCCTGTAGGGTGCACTTGGACTTTAGTCAACATTGTGTTTTGATCCTTTTGATGAATCTTCGACTGTTTATATTACTAATCTTATAATTTCAACGATTATTATTGTCAATGATTTATCATATCTTATGTGCTAAAATTAGTAGTAAACTCTTTCGATTATTGAATTTGTTTTATTTTCAGTTTCATTACATGAAGTACTAGCCCTTTTAGAGTCCGGCTTAAATATCGGTGACCTAGAAATAACTCTTTTTCTACCCAACGGTGGAAAAAACACAGAAGAAGAAAGTGGAGATGAAGTAGAAAATGACTTCAACCATTTACCGAGAAGTGTGCTTCGAACTGAAGTTGAAGTAGCCTTTAAGATGTGAACAGACCTGAGTCTGATCTTAGTTTAAAACCTGATTGTGAAAGTGATACGATTTTATTGGGGAAAATGTGAAATTCAATGTTCATACTATTATTAACAAAGTTGTGTGAATTTTGACTTCAAAAGTATTTGTTGTTGTTGTGCTCATGAACATGTACCTCCATTATTTTTTTCATATTTTTCGGATCACAGTTGTCCAATCGCGAGGTGGGGGACACAAGTTTTTCGTGTATTTCCCCTTCCTGTGCGCCCCCCGTAGAAAAAAAAATACCAGTTTAAGTCGTGTTTTGAAAATTTCTCATTAAGATCTTTCATTTGATACCCATATCGGCTACCTTTGATGTAACTTTTTTTTGGAGCCACTTCTCTATATGGGGAGACCCCCCTTAAGCACCTTGTAAAATTTATTTCATAGCGAAACTTTGAAGAGGGCATCACCTTACACTTATATACACAATTTTATGTTTGTAGTTTATAATGTTTGCGATAAAAAGTGCTGTGACATACGGACGGACGGATTGACGGACGGACAGACGGACAGACAGGCGCGATTTTAGTAGGGTTTTGTAAAATTATTTGATAAAGCCCAAAAAAAAGGAAAGCGCAGATAAAATAAGGGATACAGTATAGAAAGCGATGAAAATTTCTTTACTAAAAGATCAGGATTAGTTGATGATCTAGAAGTTACCAAAGATTATCAAGGTCCCGCTTTGTCTCGTGTTGAGGGTTTTGAAAAAATGTACACCTTGGAAAAATTAGCTAAAAAACACGCATGCTCCACTAAACAGTGATAGAGATGAAAGTTTTCGTTGCCATTCTTCTCCCGATAGGTTTTCTTTCCTCAAAGTACATGCGCATGTTTTGGAAAGAACAGAGTGATATCAATAATAAACTGGAAGCCCAAAGCATGAGACGTGACTATTTTTTGAGATACAACAATATCTTTACTTATGTGACAACCACAATTTGCTTCAGACTGATAAATTCGCTAAAGTAAGAAAATACTTTTCCTTACGTAGCCAAAATTATAGGAAAATTTCGACGCCAATTTTTCATCCCTCATTGCAGTCGATAAATCTATGGTACCATACTTTGGTCGCAATGGATCAAAACAGCATATAAAAGGAAACCCTATCCGTTTTGGATATAAATTGCGGTCCATGGTAACGCAAAGTGGTTACCTTATTTCGTTTGAGCCCTACCAAGGTTCAAAGAGCTCCCCATTTGGGGGCAACAGTCGTACTTCTCCATGTGGCTCCTACAACCTTTACGTCAGCAACTTCTTTTCAGAGCTGCCATTGGCACATCAGATAATCAGCAAAGGCTAATGTATCTGCAGCACAATAAGGGAGAACAAAACCAAAAAATGTTCACTTTCTTCCACTGCTGACATGAAAAAAACCAAAAGAGGGTCAGTTTCCATCAGAGCCGTGGAAAATTTTTATATTGTTGGATTTAATGAGAATAGCATTGTCAATGAGGAAAAAGAACAAAAATTACTGTAAATTGCCCGAAGGTCATCACAATGTTTAGTCGATATATGCTTGTAGTAGATAGATTCAATTAAAATATAGCATCTCTAAGATGTTAAGGGTGGTCTAACCATAATGCTCGATGTTTATTGTGAGTGACACCTTAACATCGAGTTTTTCGCCCAACTTAATTTGACATTTCTTTGTTTCAATGTTTGGCGAATTCAACCATAGAGAAGTCCACAATTGAGCAACGCGTTAAGGTTATTTAAGCCTTTTACGAAAATGGGCGTTCAAATCAAAATGCATTTCGCGCACTTCGTGATTTTTTTTTGTCAGCATTGATATGTGTCCACATTCGGGAGAATTATGCGCAAGTGTCAGCCAACCGGGCCTATAGAAAATACCAAATCACTTGCACATGCTCGCCCAGTTCGTTCTCTGGAAATCATTGCTGTTGTACACGATAGTGTGGCAGAGGAGCCGTCAACCTCGACTCGTCGTCGTGTCTAACAATTGAACATCTCACAAACATCACTGATACAAATTTTGAATGAAAATTTGAATTTAAACGCTTACAAGACTAAATCGACTCAAGAGCTGAAGCTCACTGACCATTTCAATCGTTGCAATACGCTGAATAGATGGTTGAACAGACAGAAGGGAATCGTGACCTTACAAAGAAAATCATTTGGTTCTATCGAATTCACCATTAGTCCCCGTCTAGCTTCACTCCGATTATTCACCTCAGTACCCGTCGCTCAAAGGCAATCAATATATTTGCGGGTGCTTGGGTTAGGGTCCACGTTTCACACCCGTAGCATAACACAGGTCTTATCACAGATTTGTATACTTGGAGCTTTGTTTTTCTGTGTATGCAACTGGTCTTCAAGATCGTCAATACTGAATAGAATATTTTATTTGCGAGCAGTACTCTTTGGTGTATTTCGTCTCTTTCATTGCCCGTTCTCGGAATTTTGGCGCCTAAATACACAAAAAACACTCACATCAGTGGATTTTTTAAAAACAGAATTGCCGCATGTGGGCAAATGTGAATCCACGATTGATTGTTGAAAAGCCGATGCATCTACAAAGAGTGACTGTTTGATGCGGTTTATGGGCTGGCGGCGTCATAGGGCCGTACTTCTTCGAAAATGAGGATGGCCAAGCAGTAACCATGAATGGTGTTCCCTATAGCGAGATGATAACGGACTTTTCGTGGCCAGAAATTGAGGTTATGGACCTAGACAATATGTGGTTCCAAAACGATGGTGCCACTTGCCACACAGCCAACGAAACAATGGCTCTTTTGTGCGAGAAATTCAATGGCCGTGTTATCTCACGTTGTGGTGATATTAATTGGCCGCCACAATCATGTGATTTGACACCGTTGGACTTCTTTCTCTGGTGATATAAAAAAAAAGTATAAGTCAATAAACCAAGAATAATTCAAGAACTAAAGGACGAGATAATTCAGCACATTAACGACATTGAACCTCAATCATGTCTCAGAGTCATTGAAAATATGGACCTTTTGATAGAAGTTTGCTACCGTTACCGTAGCGAGCATTTGAGCGATATTTTGTTTTACGCATAATTGTCATAGATCTTTTTATTGTGTTAAAAAAAATTTCACGTAATTCTCTGAAAACTTTTTGTTTTATTTACAATTAACATCGTGCGTTTTGGCTGGGCCATTCTATAGTTTGAAGAGTAAAAAATGATGGTATTTTTTGTCTCGACGCTTCCTGCCAGAATAGATGGCAGCCACGGAAATAATGTTCACCTGAAATTTATTGCAATTTCAGAAGGGTTGTAGTTCAAACTTACTGCTTCCAGTACGGATCATCCCCTCAATGAGTGGGATTGATCTCATTTGTTCTACAATCGAAAATGCAATAAAACGATTCATTGGATCATAACATGTCACAAAACACCAAATTCATGTGCAAAAAATGTGAAGTGGGCCTACATGTTCACTGTTAGTATGAATTTCATGCAGCTTTTAAATGAAGCTCTATGCTTTTTCACTGTATATTTTGAAATAAAAATTCTAGCATGTACTTGATCCCTATGTTTCTCTAATCAACTTTTAATTCTGATACAATAAAAAAACCAACGACTGTTAAGCACAAAGTGTATTGTATTGTTGTTCCCTTGCTAAAACGTAGTTTAATTTAGCTATAATTTTAAAGGAACTTTTTTGTTACATTAATTTGGATGTCTAGCATACGGGAAATCTAAGTAAGGTCAAAGTTTCAACCGAGGATATAATATAGAATCTGGAGAGTTAAGCTACATTAAGTCTTAAATTGTCCACAATAAAGTTCCTTCTGGATCTAAATTAAAAAGTAACGTACATATATATAGTGTAGTCATGGTGATGCTTCGATCGGTTGACAAATGGAACCATGTGGCATATTATGTTCCGGGAGTTCTAAAAGCTAAAAAGAATTCAATGCAAGTAGGGACATTGGAGTTGGGGGATCGTTTATCTAGCAAATCCTCTTCCCCCCACAGGACGAGGGTCCTTAAGCTTGAAGGCACCCCACGGTGTAGCGAGATAAGACCTGGCCCAAAGTGATTTGCTAAACGGTTCCAGGATAGGATCTCAGAGAAGAGGTGTTTATGTGGGTATTTCAGTCGCTTGTGGACATAAGACCCCCATACCTCAGTGCACAAATGGCACTCATCACACAAAGCCCCCTCAAAAAAAACTTACAAATACGATCCACAAATTTGAATTGAGATCACGAGTTGAAATTTTAAGCCTATTTTGATGACTATCGTATCAACGCGTTGTATTCAAAATTAAAGCGACTTTGTATTTTTAAAGAAACAATATTTATTTATTTCAGAGTAACTCCCCTCAGATACAATGCACTTGTGCCAAGGCATTTTCCAATCCTCGAAGCTTATCGGTAAAGCCTTCAGCTTTTCCAGCGATGCGGTCTTGGCTCACCTGGGCTCTTCCGTTTGGACAATCAGGCTGTGGTTTCGATATCATAACCATATTTCAATGATTCGTCACCAGTTTTTACGCTTTTGAGCAAATCAGGATCCTCATTGACATCTGTCAATAGCTCATGAGCGATGCTCATGCGACGATTCTGTTGGTCAAAATTAAGCAGTTTTGGAACAAACTTCGCTGACGCACGCCTCATGCCCAAAACGTTCAAAAAAAATTCCATTGTATGAGCCAACAGATATGCCACCATCCTCAGCAACTTTCGACGATTCGACGATTTTCAAAAATAACTTTCTTCACTTCTTGAACGTTTTCATCGGATGTTGACGTGCTTGGATGTCCAGAGCGAGGCTTGTCATTGCCATCTTTTTGGCCATCTTGGAAGAGTTATAACGTCTTGTAAACAATTTTTTTACTCAAAACAGTTTTAACCGTATGCTACTGCCAACATTTCAAGTATTTTGAAGCACTTAATTTCATTTTTTACACAAAATTTGATCCGAATTCTTTAATCTATATTTTTCGATAGCAAAAACTCGGCGAGCATGCCAAAACACTTCTAACCGTTATGCCTGTCACAAACAAAAACATATTGTATAGTTGAAACTGTAAATATATGTTTGTGACGCATGTACCAACATAAAAAAAAAAAAAATTTAATCGAATGTACATTGCCAGAAAAATTTGAAAAGTCAACTTAATTTTTGAGCACACATGACAACTAGCTAGCTCTCATCCTATCAGATACGTCGCTAAAACAAGCTACGAGCTATGGGATGCAGTAAAAGCGATGTTGAATTTGCAGTTTCATCTTTGTCACATGAAGACAAAAAATATAGCATCCTGTTCGCTTTTGGTTTAAATGATAACAACGTTAATGCTCCGTCATAACAGAACATGGAAGTACCAATTACTCTTCTTTGACTTTTCTTCATATCGTTTGGTATTTTTCTTTTGTTGGCTTACAAAGTTCCTATTATTGTCAGCTTTTAAGGCTATTTTAGCAGTTGTTTGGCCAATGGAATTGATGTGAACCAATCGTCAGTGGTAAGATTTTTATTTAAACCGTGAATACTGTGCATTATTTCCTTCTCAATCTATTCACCAAGGGTAACTCCTCCAGTACTAGTACCTTTTCAAAGGTAAGGCATAGCGTTCATCATGTACCTTGTTCCACTGTCACACATCATTACAATTTTCAAGCCATATTTAGCCGGCTTATTCGGGATATACATCTTAAATATACACCAACCATGGAATGCCAGCAATTGCTCATCGATGTTAACGTTGGTCCCAGGAATATAATTTGCTCGACATTGAAATATCAACAAGTCCTATATCTTTGGTATTAGAGTGAGTGGATCAGACTGTATGCTTTGCAACCTTATAGCCTTATCATCAAATCTGAGGCAGCTTATAAGGAAATCAAACCTTACTCGACTCATACAAGAGATACATCGGGTTCTAAAGAGAGTTAAGCTCTATAATTCATCACTTATTAGGTGATTTTCTTTATGGCAGCCGCCAATAATAAAACACCAAGTTAAGCACGGAGTTCTGATCTTTTAAGTTGAAGTAATGGTCATATAATTTTCTTTCTTTAAAGATATTTGACAACTCGTCCACTTTAAATTCTCCTCAAAAATTTCATTAGTAATAAAACAACGAAATATGTCGACTGGTTTTTTGATGTTTCATATTGAATAGGCAGGTCCCCTTGCGGTGCAAACTATAGTAATTGCAGAAGCACAATAAGATGCGCGTCCTCCATGGGTGGCCCATACGTGACGATTTTTGCCTCAAATATGAGGTTGACTTCAGTTCACAATATTATTTGAAGCTTATGAAGAATTTTCGCGAGGCTCACCAAGAAGGGGCTTTTGGAGATGGCATTTCTTCTAATTCTTCATTATCCGAGTATTCATAATGAAAAGCACTCTCTACTTCATCAACCAACAGATTGTCTTCACTTTCACTGTCAGAAAGAATATCTGTCAATCTTCATTCTTTAACGCATGCAGCCATTTCTCACAATAAATGCAATCACTATAAAAAAAAACCAAAATCATTACTAACTCAAAATGAAAATGCGTTTCAGCTAAACACAACTATGATGCAACGAAGCTGGGTGGTCACTGAGTTGGCGTGAGGAAAAGTATAATAATAACAAGGAGACCGATCGATGTTTATTGGGCAGTCGTCATTTTGACGAATGGTAAGCCTATGTGTAACTTTCACGTCTTTCTTTCTAGGGTCAAAATGGACTAGGTCGCTGTTCCTTGTACACTTTTGCAAAGACTATCTTTTGGATTGAAGCCTCTCTTAGTTCTTTGATAGAGACATACGCTGATCTGACGTCATAAAGGGTCATGTTTTCGTTTATCTGTTAGATTCTGTTGTTGATGGTCAGTCGTTTCTTTCTTCGGTTCATTTTTTTAAGCTTGACGTTGAAGGCTTTTATATTGTCCTTCTTTGGCCAGAGCAGGTTGCTGGATGTATTCTTTATGTGTCTGGTCCTTTTTTAAATCGTTTCGTTGCATTATTTGTCATACCAGTCGTTCATACTTATCATTGGCTTTCCCCCGCCTGCTGCAATATGTTTATGCAATTTTCCAGCGCTGAAATGTATTTCAATATTATGGTGGCTGCGCACTCTCGCCATCTTTCATCGAGTGACGAGAGCAATCCTGTATATTCTCGTTTTATACATTACGTTTGCAATCGTTGAGAAGAATGGATACGTTCGAAGTCACGGCAGCAGTAGTTTATGTGCTTTTAGCTTTTTTAACTATGTGCAAATCGATCATGCAAGAACAGTTTAAAAAAATGGCGTAAACTGAGATGGTGGATGCTCACCATACATCGAAATAGAACACGGTAAGCAAAGATTTTAATTGATTTACTCTTTTGTAACTTCTTTCATTCTGTTTTATTTTCACAGAGCTACGATGTAAAGCCAACTGGCAGAATTGGTAGCGGAGCCTTCGGATAAATTTGGAAAATTTACATGGATATCTTCAACGAATTTTGATTACATATTAGAAAAAGTGAAGCCCATCATATCAAAAAAAGATACTCAGCTAAGAGAGGCAATCTCAGCCAAAATTCGTCTGGCAATAACATTGAGGTTATTGGCTTTGGGAGGCAGCTTGGAAAGCCTTCATTACCTTTTCAAGATATCTAGTTCTTTGGAATAAAAAAATCATACAAAGTTTTATAGAAAAAATATCAAAAACATGGAAAAATGAGTGAAGTCAATGTATAGCATCATAAAAAGCTTTGTTGACAATCTTAGAATTTTCAGAGTATGTAACAGGTTGAGCAGGAGTAATTACTTCATGAGATAAGATATTCATTACTTTTGAGGGTATTTGTTGAGATGATTCCAGTATTTAAATGCCCAGAATGTCGTCTTTATTATTGTAAATAGATGTTGAATAAGCTGAAAAATCATGGGATGGAATGAGTTGTTGGGATATGTTCCTATCTGAACACACCGAATACGATGAATGTGATGCAGGCAAAGGGCTGGGAGATGGAACGAACAGTCGACTTTATGGTTGAAGTGGTTTCTTTTGAATGCTTCTGATGTATAAGCCATCAATCTCCCACATTAATTGCATTCTTTCTAACTCAGGTAGTTTTCTTAACTTATTGGCTAAGATTTTCCCATATCGCTCACAGTCATCTTCTGGTACTTCTTGTTTTTTTCAAAACTTTATTTAAAGTGCTCATCGCATTTTTCACTTATTGTCCGGCTTCTTGCAACTCGATGGGGTTTTCCGGCGCCTTGTACCACAGGACTTACAAATGACGGCGATACGTCTCCCCTCGAAGAATCTTGAGAAACAATGGCTGCAACTGAAATTTGTACATTTTCTGCTGCAGCCGAGAGCTGTACATTTTTTGCATTGTTTGCCTATGCATTTGCTTCACTGACACATTCGTCTTGACTTGTAGAAGGCTGATTATTCTGTAAAACAAAAACGAAGTTACTAATTTACATTTTTATCTTTTCAGATTCCAGATAATGCAGAATCATGGTTGCAAATAAAAGCGGGGTTTAGAAAAAACCTCCCCCAGTGCATCGGTGCTATCGATGGAAAGCACATTGTTATACAAATCCCAGCGGACAGTGGCTCAAAATACTGTAGTTACAAGCAAAGTTTCAGCATCTTGCTGTAGGCTTTAGTAGATCAAAATTAAAAGTTCATATTTGCTAACATCGTATGTCAAGGACGAATAAGTAATGGTAGTATATTTCGAAATAGCGTACTGTGGCACAAAATTTGTTCTGATGATCTTAATTTACCATCACCGATACCACTGCTAGGCTTAATGAATGCCGTTCCCTATGTTTTCCCAGGAGATGAGGCTTTTGCTCTTAGTACGCACGTTATGAAACCATATCCTGGTGCCCACAATACAGGCACACCAAAACGCATTTTTAATAACAGGCTTGCTTCTTCCCGTGTAGTTGTCGAGAACACTTTTGGTATAAATGCTTCAAAATTTAGAATTTTTCGGAAGCCAATATTGCTTAATCTAGAAAAGGCAGCAAGGCCAACAATGACATGTACTTTATTGCGTAATTTCCTCCGCAAAAGTGCTACATCAAAAAGAATTTAAACGCCACCGGGAACTGTGGGTATTTATAACCAAAATGGTGTATTGGTTTAGCTAGGCTCCCACAGGAATGAAGTTAAAAAGTTTGAAGGAAGCTGTGCCAAAGGATATTTGCGAAATATATTCCTAGAAGTACTTGACGCAATTCTAAATAAAAATGTTATTTTTTTAAACAAATAATACTTACTTCATTTGCAGTGTTTGGTGTTTATTTGCATTTGTACAAATGCCCAAAAAACGAGTGCATAAATTCAAACGCAAACCAAATCGGTTTATACACTTCTTCACTTCTTACGTGTCCTCTATTTGTCACCATCAGTGATGTCTTCTTTTTTCCATTCGCTCCGGAATTCGAGTCCACGCATCGTGCAGCTTTTTTAGGGTTTTGTACTGAAATACAAAAACCTATTGCAATCACGACCTTTGTCCGTCTGTCCGTCCGTCCGTCCGTCCGTCTGTATGTCACAGCACTTTTTCTCCGAAACTATAGAGGCTACTGCCATGAAACTTTGTAGAAAGGTCAGAAATGGTGACCTCTTGAAAGTTCAAGGGTGGAAAATTTTTTCAAAGGCGTTTAAGTGGGGTCTCCCCCTATAGGGAGGTGACCCCTCAAAAAAAAATTTCACCATTGGTAGTCGAATGGGGTGTCATTGGAAAGGTCTCAATGAGATATTTTCAAAACAAGTCTTCGAATTGCCTTATAAGTACCGAGGGGGGCAGGGGAAGGGGAAATGTACGAACTTTTCGCGTACCCCCCCTCGCGATTGGACACCTTCCATCCGAAAAATCTGAAAAAAATCATGAATGTAGGCCTTTATGAGTACAACAACAACAAATACATGAGAAGTCGAAATTCACTCAACTTTGTTAGTAATAGTATGATTTATCGATTTTATGCTTTCTTGAATAAAATCTAAACGGTACCTTTAAACTCAATAAAATTTGGCAAGGAGATGACTATTAATAAAATTGATCTTTTTTGAAAGTTTCATAAAGATCGAATAGTATTTAACGAAGTTATAGCGATTTGAATTTTCCTGTATTACTATGGAGCAATATGCCCTGTATTACTATGGAAACATATGGCTATGGAGCCATATGCGCTTTTTACCGACTTAGACACTACAGCTTTGCTACCACTTGCATGAAAATTTCAGGAATGATAGATATCATGAAGATGAGTACATACAATTGAAACAAGTCTAGGAGGCAGGAGAGAGCTCCTAGCAAAAGGGCTTTGTAACCATTCTAAGATTCTAAAAACAGGCCATGAATCGATGATTACAGTACAGAGGAGTGGCCCCTGAAAAAAAATTTCATGAAAGGTAGTCGATATGAGTATCAACTGAAAGTTCTCTATGTGAGCTTTTGAAAACATTTCTTAAACTGACAGTTTTTGCTTCTGTTGGGGCATAGGTGGGGGGGAAATACATGAAAAATGTGTTTCCTCCCTCGCGAATGGACACCCGTGATCTAAAAAATCTGAAAAAATTATCAAAGGAGATATTTATGGGTATAACTAACAAATTTTCGTTCAGCTTTGTTAATAATAGTATGATCCTCGAATTTCACATTTTCTCCAATAAAATCGTCTTTGACATGTTTCTTGATTTTATTCGTTGCTGGTTACGGTATTTTGTAAGTTGAGTACAAACCCCTTCTGACATGAGCATAGGTCTGTCTACCCAACTTGTTTGTCCTTGTGAAATCGATGCGTTTTATCACATAATACAGGCTCAGTTTGGTAGACTTCTAAAAAATTAAGTTGTATGTCGTTACTACACATTTTCATAATACGTTTTCACGATTCGATAGCTTGAATGAAGCTAAACCACGCGAGAGTGTAAAGGATGCCCTCGCGTTGCCTCGCGAGGCGCTTCAACTGGCGCACAAAATACCGACACGGAATGAAGAGCTGACGAGGTGAGGCGAGACAAAGCAAGACAACACGAGAGTAGCGTGTTCACTCTTGCACTCGTCGTGCCTCGCTGGATCTAGACGAGAGTGTACAGGTGCCTTTACTGAACTAGCATTTAGCTTGTGTATCCGGTTGAATTTACGGCCGTCTGAGGATGTCCACGTTCATTTGTGGATGCTTTGATATGGAAAGCGTGTTGAACATACTGTGAAGCCTCTCCTAGTAGCAAAATCTATTAGTATTTCTTACATATTCATATTATCTTACTAGATTCTTGGAAGGACAGATGGCTTTGTCTTCCATTTTTCCTAGCGAATTTTTTCATCAATAATTTTATTGTTTTAACACCGTATGATTTCTTATCAATAATAAGTTGTTATTGGAGCCTGAAATAAACACATTAAATTGATTGAAGTTCAAAATTTAATATTTAACCGAATACTTTAAGTTTTTTCAGGTACACAATATATTGTAAGACACAAAATTTTCTCATAATTTGATTCACCTGCTTTTTAGGGTTTTGTAAAATAATTTTACAAAACCCTACTAGTTTCGCGACCAGTCTGTCCATCCGTCCGTCCGTGTGTCACAGCAGTTTTTCTCGGAAACTACTTAAGCTAGAAACATTAAATTTTGTATGTAGGTGTCAAGTGGTGATCTCTTCAAAGTTCAACCACAAAAAAAATTTATAAGGTATTTAAGGGGGTCTCCCCATATAGGAGAGTGACCCCCCGAAAAAAAATTTCATTGGAGGTAGCCGATATGGGTGTCAAATGAAAGGTCTTGATGAGAACTTTTCAAAACATGTTTTCATTTGGCAAAATTTGCTTCGAGGGGCGCACAGGGAGGGGAAATACACGAAAAATTTGTGTCCCCCCCCCTCGCGATTGGACACCTGTGATCCGAAAAATCTGAAAAAAAATCAGGATCGTAGGCCTTGATGAGTACAACAACAACAAATACGTTAGAAGTCGCAATTCACTCAACTTTGTTAGTAATAGTATGATTTATCGATTTTATGTTTTCTTGAATAAAATCTTAACGGTACCCTTAAATTCAATGAAATTCAGTACGTAGATGTTTATTTATAAGATTGATCTACTCTGCAAGTTTCATGAAGATTGAATCATACTTAGCGAAGTTATAGCGGTTTGAATTTTCCTGTATTACTATGGAACAATATGCGCTGCATTTATTAGATACTATGGCAACATATGGCTATGGAACAACATGCGCTTCTTACAAACTCAGACACTTCAGTTTTGCTAGGATTTGCATGAAAATTTCAGGAATGATAGGTGTCATGTATATCTTTGAGAATCGGTTCAGCTAGTGGTATCAGTAATCGTAAAACAAAATAGTGGCTGTTTTAAATGCGAAGATTGAATAATTTTGAGTTATTGTTTCCCAACTTCAACGTTTAAGGTGCATGCTTTGAACACTTGATTCAATTTAACGAATGACTGAAGATGAGTACCTACAATAATAAGTGAAACAAGTCAAGGAGGTGGGAGAGAGCTCCTAACAAAAGGGCTTTGTAACCATTCTAGGATTCGAAAAAATTGGCCATCAATCGATGATAACAGTACAGGAGAGTGGCCCCTGAAAAAAATTCATCAAACGTAGCCGATATGAGTACGAAATGAAAGTTTTCATGGGAGCTTTTCAAAACAGTTGTTAAACTGTCAGTTTTTGCTTCAGTGGGGGCACAGGGGGGAAATACATGAAAAATGTGTTTCCTCTGTCGCGGATGGACATCTGAAATAATTATCAAGGGAGATACTTATGAGTATAACAATACCAAAAACCTCAGAAGTCGAAATTCGTTCAACTTGGTTAATAATAGTTTGATCTTCGTATTTCATACTTTCTCCAATAAAATCGTCTTTGACATGTTTCTCGATTTGATTCGATCTGGTGACTGCATTTTGTAAATTGAATACAAAACCCTTCTGACATGAGCGTAGGTCTGTTTACCCAACTTGTTTTTTGTTTGATTACCGCAATCTTAGTCGTTGAAATTCGGGACCCCTCCTTCAGATCTTGCATTTGATTTTGACGTTGGGTACTTTTTACAAAATTTTTTTCTAAGGATCAGTTCCATCTATGCATGAAGCACCCCCTTAAAAACCCCATTATACAATATTTTTTTTAGAGCTATTCTACAAAACTCATATGTGCGCCTGTCGTAGTATCCTGAAAACTAGCTGTGGAGCGTAGAAGGACAGTTGAATAGACAGAGAGATTCTGATTTTAGTAGGGTATTATGCAATTTTTTTAGGGTTTTGTAAAATAATTTTACAAAACCCTTCTAAAATCGCGTCCTGTCTGTCCGTCTGTCCGTCTGTCCGTCCGTCCGTCCGTCCGTCCGTCCGTGTGTCACAGCAGTTTTTCTCGGAAACTACTGAAGCTAGAAGCATCAAATTTTGTATATAGGTGCAAAGTGGTGATCTCTTCAAAGTTCAACTACTAAAAAATTTTATAAGGTATTTAAGGGGGGTCTCCCCATGTAGGGGAGTGACCCCCCGAAAAAAAAATTTCATTGAAGGTAGCCGATATGGGTGTCAAATGAAAGGTCTTGATGAGAACTTTTCAAAACAGGTCTTAGTTTGGCAAGATTTGCTTCGAGGGGCGCACAGGGAGGAGAAATACTCGAAAAATTTGTGTCCCCCCCCCTCGCGATTGGACACCTGTGATCCGAAAAATCTGAAAAAAATCACGAATGTAGGCCTTGATGAGTACAACAACAACAAATACGTTAGAAGTCGCAATTCACTCAACTTTGTTAGTAATAGTATGATTTATCGATTTTATGTTTTCTTGAATAAAATCTTGACGGTACCCTTAAATTCAATGAAATTCAGTACACGGATGTCTATTTATAAGATTGATCAACCCTGCAAGTTTCATAAAGATTGCATCATATTTAGCGAAGTTATAGCGGTTTGAATTTTCCTGTGTTACTATGGAACAATATGCGCTGCATGTATTACTATGGCAACATATGGCTATGGAACAACATGCGCTTTTTACCGACTCAGACACTACAGTTTTGCTAGGATCTGCATGAAAATTTCAGGAATGATAGGTGTCATGAATAACTTTGAGCTAGTGGTATCAGTAATCGTAAAACAAAATAGTGGCTGTTTTAAATGCGAAGATTGAATAACTTTGAGTTATTTTTTCCCAACTTCAACGTTTAAGGTGCATGCTTTGAACACTTGATTCAATTTAATGAATGACTGAAGCTGAGTACCTACAATTAATACTCATAAGTGAAACAAGTCAAGGAGGCGGGAGGGAGCTTCTAACAAAAGGGCTTTGTAACAACTCTAGGATTCGAAAAAATTGGCTATTAATCGATGATAACAGTACAGGAGAGTGGCCCCTGAAAAAAATTCATCAAACGTAGCCGATATGAGTATGAAATGATAGCTTTCATGGGAGCTTTTCAAAACAGTTCTTAAACTGTCAGTTTTTGCTTCAGTGGGGGCACAGGGGGGAAATACATGAAAAATGTGTTTCCTCCGTCGCGAATGGACATCTGAAATAATTATCAAGGGAGATATTTATGAGTAGAACAATAACAAAAACCTCAGAAGTCGAAATTCTTTAAACTTTGTTAATAATAGTGTGGTCTTCGAATTTCATAGTTTCTCCAATAAAATCATCATTGATATGCTTCTTGGCTTTATACAATCTGGTGACTGCATTTTGAAAATTGAATACAAAACCCTTCTGACATGAGCGTAGGTCTGTTTACCCAACTTGTTTTCTTTAAAAGCCGTCAGGCCTTGCTTTGTTGTGTGAGCTGACGCGTTTCGACTACTTCAAATCATTTTCAGTGTCTAAAGGATGTGCTGCAGGGAATGACTTTATATAGTCGTAGGATGGGTAATTAGGTCAGGTAATAAATTACGTCAAGTACTAAATTATGCCAAGTAGAGGAATATTAAGTTTTTGTTTTTTTTTGCTTATTGGATGTCCGTTTGTTCTGTTTCATCTCGTTTCCGTTTTCGTCTTAGAATTTGGTCTAGTACTGAGAAAATTGCTTCAGAATTGGTAGCAAGTTGTTTGTTGATAATGTTACCGTCTGCCTTTCTTTGTTTATAAATGTCAATACTTTCTAGGATTTGAGTCTCAGTCCTAACTGTGACCTAAGTGTGATACGTGAACAAACACGATCGAACTACAAAATATACAGAAAACCAACCACAACTGATCATACCATACATGAAACATCTAACCACCCCGTACAACATAAGCTAGCAGCGTACAAATCAATGGTGCAGAGGCTTCACTCCATCCCCATGACTCCTACTAACTACTCCAACGAACTAAATAACATTTACAGAAAGCTTATAATAATGAATACAAACAATGCGACATTGATAAACTTGTCACACAGTACAAACAAAAACAGGAACGTCAACCGACTGAAACTCATAAGAACGACCAACAATGGGTTTCATTAACATTCGCAGGCAAAGAAACATACAAACTATCAAACTTCCTTAGGAAATACAAATACAAACTGCATTCAAAACGAACAACAACATTGGAAACAAACTGAAACCAAAACTGAATGACACATCAATATACGAAAACAGCGGCATATACAAACTGACATGCAAGGCCTGCGACATGGTATATATAGGAAGGACAACACTAAAACTAACGACAAGATATGAAGAGCACTTACGATCTTTCTTACACAACAAGGTAGACTCCAATTATGCGACGCACCTACAAAACCACGTACATGAGCCTGACGCTATGACAGACACTATGAAATTGCTATACAAACAAAGCAAAGGACTGAGACTCAACATCCTAGAAAGGCTTGAAATTTATAAACATAGAAAGACAGACGGTAACATTATCTACGAACAACTTGTTATCAATTCCGACGCGATTTGCTCAGCACTAGATCAAACTCTAAGACGAAAACGGAAACGAGATGAAACAGAACAAACGGACGGTCGGCATAATTTAGTACTTAACTTAATTTATTAACTGACTTAATTACCCATCCTACGACTATATAAAGTCATTCCCTTCAACACATCCTTTAGACGCTGAAGATGACTTGAAGTAGTCGAAACGCGTCAGCTCACACAACAAAGCAAGGCCCAACGGTTTTTAGAGAAAAAAGGGAATGGACCTGCGGATATTAAATAAACAAAATTATTGACCACCAGCGACCTATATCCATACCTTTCTACTTATATTCAAGAAAAATTTAACGATATTTGAGTGAAACAAATGGTACTTTAAGTAATTTTACTTTTCTTTGCTGTACATTGTGAAAAATTTGCGATAACCCATGTCATTCAAAATTGTTATATCATTTTCACCGTTGGGTCTTTGAAATACAATACCCACAAAACTACAGTTTCTGGGCTTGTTTTATATGAATAGCAAAAGAACAGTGGGTTTACAGAAGAGAAGAATTGTTTAATCTTAAATCAGTTACACCTTCCTTCCAACTTTTCTAAAACTATGCAAATCATAGCAGCCTTTCTACATACTGCTGCTTTGAATAAATTTTAGCTTCCAAAAGATTCAGTTGGTTTCCATTACAAATGCAATTTTAAGCACTTTTGGACTTACAAAGGATGCGCTGACTTTTGCACTTTCTAGTAAGGCTTCAAAAGGAAATGAATTTTTGTGAAAATCAGTCAGATCGGAAGAATTTCTCTTTTGTTAGAAATTTTCCGTTTCACCTTTCCGCATTTCAAAATTTTATTGCCTGTAACAATTCAAACGGCGTTTATTTGAATACAAAAGTATTCACCTTCATGGCTTGTATCCTTGCGAACTATGATTGTAGTTGCAGTTGAGAGATAAAATTTGTTACAGTTTTTGAATGATAAAATTCTAGAGAAAAGCTACTTTTAAATTGTAATAAAAGTGTTAACCAATTTGGATACAGATAATTGGTGTTGAAAATGCCTATTAAAAGCTGGTACGTTCTAGAACTTTTAAATCATAATCTCACAAAAAGTTTCTTGTGACGATAATAAAATACTTGACAGATAGAATTTTTAACTAATGATGAAAAATATTTAAAAAATGGTAAAATGAGTTTGAATTATGTAAGTATTCGTTTTGAATTTCCATCCATATGAATTTATGAAAACTTCATTGGATCGAGTTCAAACCATCATTCAGTGTGGTGTCCAAGGCTATACATCATACATGCATTAGGTGTAAGCGGAAATATTGCTACCAATGCACGTACTCAATTGGTGAGTGCATGTTTCACTAGCACAACGTTAAGTACTTGGTAGATTTCATCTCTGTACAACGCCAAAACTACATATATTCAGCACAATATTAGGAAAACAAGTAAGGAACTTGTCTAAAATACCAATTTCGAATTCAGTTCGTGTAGAAAATGACCAGAAGAAGTTTTATTACATTTTGGTGTTGTGCTTGTTCTTAGTACGAGTATTTTCCTGCACCGGTACCAATTCAGTTTTTCACATTTCTTTTGGAATCTCATCTGTTGAAAGAATGACTTGCATACTCTACTATTAGCAGAGCCAGTCTCGTGTAGAGCACATACGGTTTTTGACGGTGCATTTTTAGAAAACCTTTCGTGTCCATCATAAATAACAATTACTTGTTGGTTGTCTTACCCTAGAATAAACTTATATACTATTCTTATAGTCAAGTATGTACGAATATGTCTTGAAAAATTATTCTGGTAGAAATTTAAGCATTTTCAATTCATTTTGTACGTTTTTATCCTAAAAAAATTGAATGAAAATTAATGACAGAAAAGTTGTGGTATTAAGTTTAAACCTTAATGGAAATATACTTATCATATCATGAAGTAGTTTTTTTGAAGCATCATGGTCGTGAAAAACTAAATACTTTTGATGAGCCATTTCATCAAATAATAGCCAAACAGTGAACTGCATTATATTAGAATGGGTCCGGAATAGGTTGGCAGAGAGTATTAATAATGCACGCTGGGTAAGCCGCTTGCCAAAATACCAATCAACATTACTCGTATAACTTTCAGCGTTGACATTTTGGACTGGTGCATTTGATATTTTGGGCTTGAATTCCTCGCACTGTACCACCAAATTGAAACTCAAACCAGACGGCTCCAGTCTGAGCCTCTACTGTTGGACGTTAATAACAAAATTTTTACAGATGCAGGTGACTCAAGGCTGGAAAAAACATAAGCTCTTGTTGAAGAGCTGGATGCATCAAGGCCTTATATTTACGAACGGATGGTCTGCAGACCAATCAAAAGGGATAAATTTAAAAGGTAAAAGTGCCAAATATTAAACTAAGATATCATTTCAGGCTCAGGATCTTAGACAGCACTGTCTAAGGCAGCTGGAAAAGCATCCAAAAAGCGCATACTTCCAAACGGTGTTTAAGAATATTAAGCAAAAGAGAGAGCTGTTAAACCAAATGGCGCCAAACCTACAACTAGTTTAGTTTTGTCAACCCTGTTCGGTAGCTTACAATTGCAATAGAGACCAGCACTCATCGGTAAAGATATGTTCTGCCGCATTCTAACAAAAAATCAACAAGGTATTTGGTGAATACTAACTATACGCTTGAAAGAAGTTATTGTAAACCCTCGAATTCAGAGACTTAGACTGCGTCAAAGATTTGGCTGAACCAGATGTAGCTAAAAAGGACACCGGATATATTCTAATCGAGAGTCAAATAAAGATTGGTTAGGTGATCTGCAAAGTATGGGGAAGAGCATTCTTTCTCCGCTTTTCAATGTACCTTGGATATGGCCAAGCTGCAGAGGGCTAAAAGAAGATTGATAGAAGTTTGCTGTGCCATGAATGTCTTAAAAGAACCACAATCTAATGGAAAAAAGCAGTACGTACACAATCCATTTCCGATATATCAATTATATTATTTTTCTAATACAGTAAAAGCTCTTTATTCGCGGGGTATATGTTCCATAAATATGCCGCGAATACAGAAACCGTGAATACGGAATGGTAATTTATATGGAATTATAGGGGATACGTTCCTAAGTGACAAAATAAGAAGAGACGAATTATAAAAAAATCAATTTAATTCAAGTTTTTGATTAATTATTTTGATTACTAATTATAATTTTGAACATTTTGATTATTAATGGAACATTTTGATTAATTTATTTTGAGTAAGGCTTAGGAAATGGTTTGAAAAATTTTGTAATTTTCTCTGGCTTGGCAGTTTTTAAAAGCTCCTTCAATTCAGACTGATACACAGCAGTTGCAATAGCGATTTGCCTCTTAAAAATAACACTTCGTTCCATAGACGGGTCAATGTTTAGAAAGAAATCGCAAAGCTCATTTGCCATTCTTAAACCTTCACTAAGATTTTTAAAATTAAATGTTACGGTCCCAGTGCTTGTCGAAGCCTCTTCTTCAATTGGCTGTGAATTTAACATTTCCTCCAAGTCGGTGTCAGTCAAATCTTCATTTTGCGATTCAAGCAATTCCTGAATGTCACCAGATTCTATCTGTTCGAACCCATCTTGACCTATTCCATTCGCGATTTTGGCTATGTTTGCAGTCAAACTTTGAACTTGCACAGATTCTTCGTCAATTTCCGCAGTTAGAGCAGGCCACAGTTATTTCCAACATGATTTCAACGTATGTGGCTTCAGTTCTTCTTGATTCTTTTATGTTTACGTTGCACTTTGCTATGTCAAATTTCTTCCAGTATTCCATTACATTAATATCAGGACTATATTCCATATAATCCAATATGATTTTGAAGGTTCGTCTGATGTAGTAGAGCTTAAAGGCATGGATTATTCCTTGATCCATAGGTTGAAGCAAAGCCGTCGTGTTGGGAGGCAAAAATTCCACTTTTATATTTGGATGCATAGTTTCAAGTTCGCGAGGATGATCTGGTGCATTGTCCAAAACAAGAAGTGCTTTAAAGTCTAAATTCTGGTTTTTTAAATAAGTTTCAACTTCAGAAAGAAAGCAATTCCGGAACCAGTCACAAAAAATAGCGCTTGTAACCCACGCTTTCTTATTAGCACGCCAAAATACTGGCAGGTTGTCCTTGTTTTGAATTTTTAAAGCCCGAGGGTTAAACGATCTGTAAAGCATCAGTGGCTTAATTACACAATCTCCAGATGCATTCGAACAAAGCAACAGTGTAACTCTTTCCTTTGCTGCCTTAAATCCAGGAGCAGACTTTTCGCTTTTAGAAATGAATGTTTTGTTTGGCATTCTCTTCCAAAACAAAGCAATTTCGTCTGCATTAAATATTTGCTCGGGTTTGTATCCTCCATCAGCTACTATGTTTGCAAATTCTTCTGGGTATTGTTCTGCTGCAGCAGCGTCTGCACATGCTGCTTCTCCAACTAATGTTATGCAGTGATTGTCCCACCTTAAATTTATTGAACCATCCTTCCGATGCTTGAAATCCTCCATCTGTACATTCACCGCTACAACTACTATCAGGTTCTTAAAAATGAGCGTAAAGACGCTTTGCCTTCTTCCGGATCATTGGACCACTCAGTGGCACCCTTTTTTGGTTGCGGTCTTCGATCCATAATGACAACGCCACTTCCATTTTTTCTATTGCCGGATCACGAACAATTTTCGCTGACAGTGAAGTTGTAGCTACAGACGACCTTATTTTATCTTCGGACTTTTTTATCGATCGTACAGTTGATTCGTTGATATTGAATGACCGTGGTATGGATGCAAACAATTCTCCGAGGCGTAAACGATCAAGCATTTCTATTTTCACTTTAAGGGGGTAACGCAGATTTTTTTCGTGTCGAAACTCGTTTCTCACTTTTTTTGGTTGATATTATAAATTGGAAAAAACGACGTGTTACTCGATCACAATTTTTGTAACGAATGTTTAAGACCAAGCAATAAAACACGCTGAGCGAAGAAACAATAAAACACGCAAATATACTTTATTCATTGAGTAATAGGGTTGCTTTCATTCTGTTTGCTTACATTCTCAAAAACACCAATCGCGGCGAATGTTGAAGACGAAACAATGAAACACGGAAAGCGACGAATCAATAAAACACGCAAATACTTGTATACGTTATCCATTGAGTAATAAGATTACTTTCATTCGGTTTGTTTACATTCTCAAAAACAGCGATCGCGGCGAAAGCTGCTTATGAAAAAGCACTTGGCGACATCATTTAACAACATACTTTTGGTAAAGTTGTAATAAGATCCATTTTACTTTGTTTAGTAGTCTATTTGAAGGCATTTACAATGGATATTGGGTTGGATGTCTATTGGAATCCTTTTATTATTATGTATGTACTTTTTAGATCCACGAATAAAGAAATTTATAGTCGCGAATGAAGGAATTGGGTCGCATTTTTTTTTAAACCCGCAAATAGGAAAAACGCGAATGAAGGAAGCGCAAATAAGGAGCTTTTACTGTACATCAATTATATTGGTAAGTCTAAGAAGTATTGAGCCTTTCTTATCATTTTTCAATTGAATATTTCTTTTATTTAAAATGGATTTTGTTCAATTAAATATTGTCTATTATTGTTTATGACCTTTTGCGATTTTTCGGGTGCAACTTCTGTGGTTAATCGGCGAAAAACTTAGCCAAGTGACTTTCACAGTTCCTTTTTGAAGTGAATTTCCTTTCATTAAGGAAGCTTTACTGCAACCCAAACAAATAGTAGTCTGATGGTGCAAGGTCTGGACTATACGGTGGATGTATCAAAACTTCCCAGCCAAGCTCTGTCAATTTTTGCCGGGTCATCAAAGATGTGTGTGGGCTGGCATTGTCATGGTGGAAGACAACGCCCTTTCTATTGATCAACGCTGGCCGGTTTTTTTTTGAATTGCTTGTTGCAATCTGGTTAATTGCTGACAGTACAGAGCCAAATTGAGTATTTGGTCAGGTTCTAGTACCTCATGATAAACAATCCCCTTCCAATCGAACCATATACATAGCATAACCTTATTTGGTGTCAATCCTGGCTTCGAAGTCGTTTGTGATCATTCACCTTTTTGGCCATGATCTTTTTCGAACGAAATTCTCGTATCTTACCCATTTTTCATCGCCCGTAATGATTTGCTTCAAAAATTGCTCGATTTCGTTGCGTTTTATTAGCATTTCGAAAATAGAAATTCGGTCGATAAACTTTTTTTGTGTTAATACATGCGGCAACCAAACGCCGAGCTTCTTTGTGTATACAGCCTTACGTAAATGGTTCAAAACTGTTTAGTGATGAATATTCAGTTTCTTACCAATGTCATGGCTGCTTATGTGTCGGTCTTCTTCAATTTTTTGTAAGATTTCATCGAATTTTTCAGTGATTGGTTGATCTGAGTTAGGTGCGTCTTTGACATCAAAACCTCCAGAACGAAAGCGAGCGAACCATCTCTTGGCTGTGGGTTGTGATATAGTATTTTGACCATAGGCGCGACTAATTTTTTCACGAGTCTGCGATGCATTCTCTCCTTGATCATAGTGATCCCTAATTCAAGCCTTGTTCGCACCATCGAGTTTAAGCCTCTGATGCTGCTATCGGACCATCAGTCCACTGAGCTGTGATGGGTACTGATTAGAAAATTAAGTAATAATCACATGGTTGAGTGTGATATTGACCATATCAACTCAAATTTCGTTGAGGTCATGGAATGAGATGACCCAAAAATAAGTCTCAACGCCAACGCTCAGATTTTCAGGCTGTTGAGCGATGGATTATTATTATCATATACATATATATATATATATATATATATATATATATATATATATATATATATATATATATATATATATATATATATATATTTATATATATATATATAGATATATATATATATATATATATATATATATATATATATATATATATATATATATTTATATTTATATATATATATATATATATATATATATATATATATATATATATATATATATATATATATATATAATGTAAGTCTCTCTCGAGAAATTTACCTGAAAATTATTAGGAAAAAATGAAATCCTACTTCAAAATACCCTATAAAGAATTAAATAAATTTTATAAAATCGGTGCCCTTCCAGTTTATCCTCTTTCTTATGTGATGCTGCACATGTTGGAAATTTTTGTATGGGAACGTTATATTGACTTGACCCTGCTTCCATGAAATTAATTTTATCGTTGTTAGACCATTTTGAAGTTGTTTTTTTTCGAAAAAGTTCTGCCATATACATACATATGTCATAAGCAAAATCTTTATTTCAATAGCTATATTTTTTTGGATTGGGCATATACAGAAACTCAAAATCACTCAACTTTTAAAAGATATTAAAAACAATTTCTGGAATCCATAAGGTTAAAGTGAACAATCACCGCTTCTAAATGGCATTTTTTTATTCAACATGATGACTTTTCAAAGTTTCGGTAGTAAATTCATCTTCTTTTTTGTACCACTACACCCCTTCTCAATCCTTCGCTTCGTGTAACAAGCGCCTCCACCTGTCTCGATTTATTGAACGCGTCCTCCAATTTTGAAATCCAAGCAGCAATGAGCATTCTCCCTCAACTGAGCCAGACCAGCGTTTTCTCGGTTCCACCCTGGTTTCCTGCCTCCAGTTCTCCCAAAGAATAACTTTTTGGGTACTCATTGTTTGTTCACATGATTCATGTGACCAGCCTATTGCAGCTTCCGCAGTCTTACAATAGTTGGGGCCACCAGCTCATCATAGTTATATTGAGTTCGTCCTTGGTCCTCACCTAGTTTTGTTCCGATTATTCACCGCAGGACCCTTCCTTCGGAGGCATTCAATATATTTGCAAATGCTTGGGTTAGAGTCCATGTTTAACACCCATAACATAGCACAGGTCTTATCACAGATTTGCATACTTGAGGCTTTATTTTCTTGTTAATGCAGCTGGTCTTCAAGATCATCAAAACTGAATAAAATATTTTATTTGGGAGCGGTATTCTTCAGCGTATTTTGTGTCTTTCGTTCTCAGTTCTCGTTATTTTAGCACCCAAATATACGGATTCGCCCACATTTTCGATATTGTATTCGCCAGGAGAGATATTTTGGTAATTTGAGATATTTTCCTTGACTGCGTCATGAGCTGCAAGCATTAAATTAGTTTCTATCAAATTGTCAAAAAATTTTCGATTCGTTGTATACAGAAGTGTTTTTAAAAGCTCCTGTCACATGTTTTTTAAAAATTCAATATTTAAATGAAAAGAATTAGTTAGAAGTTTTTAATTAGAAAGTCATACCATTAAATTATCCATTCAATTTATCGAATATCCGAAGTCTTACTTGTAGAGAAGTTTCGACTAGCAGAAAAAAACATTCAAGGGGTAGTCTCTTTTGATGAATTTTGCCTGGAATTAGTTAAAACTAAGATTTGAAAGAAAGAAAAATGAAGGAAAAAACAACTTGTAAATCTTATCAGTTGGCGAAATTAAAGAAATAGTCAAAGCTAATGACAACATGAAGAAGGTCTAGAGGCAACATTAGAGAGCTAGAGTAGTAAGGTGGGAAATTTACATTCAACAAAAAAAAAGAAATGATCATCAAGAAAGAAAAGGCACAGAGATTAAAAGCAATCAATGAAGCGATTTCAAAGAAATTTCACGAAGAACCTAATTACGATGTCGTCAGTGCAGGCGGAACTAATGTTAGTCCAAATTATTATGTAGCGTATGATGATTTAATGAATATCGAAGAGGACGAAAAGAATAAAAAATCTGAGAATTTCAATAAAAAATCTGAAAATTTCAATAAAAAATCTGAAGATAAATTTATTGAATATTCAAAACTTAAAAAAAGGGAGAAAAACCAACAATCTTGTCTGCTTACTTGTATGTAAAAGTTACAAAAAAAAGGAAAAGGTACATTTTACCAAAGCGGTAAAAATATGGTTTGGTTATTGGCAGCCGAAACTAAATTAAATAATCATTAAATAAAAAGGGAGAGTACTAACAAACTGACCATCAAAACTAGGTAGTAGTCTTTGCGTATAGACGTCTTTTAAATCGCTCCTGTCAAAAGTTTTCAAACATTAAATTAATTTTATTAAAACGTTAGTCCGAAGTTAATTTTTATCGGGAAAAATCTTATATTGTCGAAGTAATCGACTCAGGAAATTTCTATCGAATATTTTTACCTCGATTGGTAACGACAAACAAATTACCAAAGAAAACTTCGCCGCTAGTATGGAGTAGCCCGACGGCTTCCCACCGTTGGGGCAACCTGAGGACACGACGAATACGAAACTGGCGATAATCACCGAAAGAAAACATAACGAAGAAAACTCCGCAGATGGAGGGTGCAAGCTGCAAATAATAGCGGACAATCAACAAATGGCCTAATTGCAAAAAGAAAATGATGAACTAAGGCAAGAGATACAGTCCCTCAAGGATCTCTTCAAGAAAGGGATGAAGCCTCAAATCAATGGCAACAGGTAACAAAGCCGAAGAAAAGTACAAAGCAAGTCAGTCCAGAAGAAGTTCTAAGTGCTGGTGGCACCAACGAGAGCCAAAACTATTTTGCAGCGCTGGAGGGATTAACCGAAGATATGGAAACTGAAGAAAATATCGGCGGTAATTTTAATCAAGATAATGACTTAAATTTTATTCAATATTTAAAGAACAAAAATAAGGAGAAAAAACCAGCCCGCAGTTCTGCTGGTTCCTCTGAAAAAGCTTCCAACAACACAGAAAAAGTTCCACCAATCAACGTGTTTGGACAAACCGGGAAAGATATGGTTCGGCTTTTGGCAGCCGAGCCGAAAATAAACTGGCTAATTTCGAAATCAAAAGAGTTAATGCCGAAAAATTAACTATAAGGACAAAATCACTGGTTGATATCAAGTCAGCCGAAGATGCGCTGATTTCTGGGGAGGTTCCACACTTCACCTATACCCCAAAAAGTGAAAAAAATCAGACTTTCTTGTTGAAGGGTTTGGACAGCGGAGAGGATACGGTCAATCTTCTTCACTGCACCAAATATTGATTTTGTTTCAGTCAAAGCCTTTGCGACAAGAAGGTCGACCATAGAAAGGAAGAATTTACCACTTTACCTGCTACAAATTGCAAATAAGAGCAATCCAAGTGCCCTTCAACAAATAAGGTACTTGAATTTCAGAGTGGTGAGGTGGGAACACCTCCAAAAAAGAGAAGTCAACCAGTGTTACCGGTGTCAAAGATTTGGACATTTGGCTGCCAATTGTGTCATGCACTATCGTTGCGTGAAATGCAAAGACGTTCATGCTCCCGGTGAGTGCAAATTGGCTCAGACGGAGCCTAAAGAAAAATTATACTGCGTTAACTGCGGTGTTTTTGGTCACCCAGTATCATATCGAGGATGCTCCCGATATCAAGATGCAAAAGTTAAATTTGCTCCAAAGCAAACACAAGTGCACCGTAATATCATACCTTCCAACTTCGTCAAGCCCGGAGTATCATTTGCACTCGCCGCTAGAGGACCAGCAGAAAATGCTGAAAATAATGTAAAAAATGTTAGTGGCAATAATGAGCTGCTTCTCAAAATTTACCAGCAACTTAATTCTTTATCAGATAGAATCGACAAACAAGATTCAAAAATTAGTTTTGCTTTTCAGCGTTTAGGTCTTTCAAATGCCTAGTAATAACTTGTCATCCAGTCATATTCTCAATGGATAGGCTTCGCCTCATATCGATCAACGTCAACTCTATCGTTGCTATACATCGACGTGATTATCTCCTTGAATTTATTGTTAAGCAAAAGCCTGACATCATACTTCTCACTGAAACCCACCTCAATTCATGGCATTCCATGGAATTCAAAGATTTTGCATTCGTAAGAAACGATAGGGTAATAGGTGATGGGGGAGGAAGCACCGGGATATTGGTTAGAAGACCCTATTGTTTCCAAAATATTGAAAAAGTCGAATTCAAAAACTTTGAATTTCTTGAAGTATCCGTCATCAAAATTTCACAGCCAGGTGGGGATAACCTCTTCGTTATCTCTGCCTATGCAACTGGTCAAAATGTTCTCAAGTTCAAGGAGGAACTCAATTCCTTGTTTGAAATACTCGAATTGAACAGGCTGCATAGTTATTATAGTTTTGCTGGTGACCTGAATGCCAAGCATACATCATGGTTAAACGCCACCAATAATTCAAGAGGTGTATTCTTGAAATCATGTATAACAGAGAACCAAATTGAATACAGGTGCAACCTATATGGGTCGGAGTTCCCAACATACCCTAGGACAAATTCATATTTGGACCTCTACATTGCTGACGCAAGATTTGAATTCAGCTTTAATAGTCCTCAACGGAAACTGCAGGTGCTTCCTTACGATAGCGACCATAACGCAACCGTAATGGAAATCTATCATCAAAGGGATGATTTCTTCCTCATTCCAGTTCAACATGAAAACCATCGGTTGAATTTAAAAAAAAAAACAGACTGGGGAAAGTTTCAAAAGAAGTTTAATCGCGAGTACCAGAAGCAATGTCCGCCTTCTGATGGTGGCAACTCTTGCTCCATGGTTCCTAATGACAGGAATCTAACTAACGATGAAATAGATGTCTATTTGTCGAAGTTAGGAAGCTGACGTTGGAAACGATTGAGAAAGTAGTTCCCAAGATTAAACATCGAAACAATATAGAAACATATGAAACACCAACCATCGCAAGGTTACAAAGATTGAAAAGCCTCCTTCTCACACGCGTCAACAATATTTATCGGCGATTTTTGGACTACAACCATCCCTCGTTGTCTTTGTTGAAATTACATCTGAAGAATGTCCGGAACTTAATCCGTTCATACTTCAGGAGTGAGGTCAGCAATCAATGGGCGGGAAAATTGAGGGGTATCAGCCCACAGGACCCAGACGGCGTGTTCGCGAAAATGAATAGCATATTCCGCAAGAAGTCTCGAGTGAAGGTATCGAATCTTGAAGTTGCTAGTGATGAGATAAATCTTCTCGATAGGGCTGGTATTGAAATTGATAGTACGACTCCGGATAGAAATGGAAACAGGATTATTTGTGATGGATTGCAGAAACTTGCCCTCGTTGAAAAACATTTTGAATTGGTTCATCTGCCAAACCCAGAGAGAAGGAATGAAATATTTTCAGAGGTCGTTGAAGCAAAAGTTTCCGACTTCAAATCAAGCCTGAACGAACAATCAATTCTTCATTTCAATGAAACATTAACATCTGACCTCATACCGAGCTTGAATCTTATTGATTATTTTGTCAGCTATGAGGACTTGTGTTTCATATTTCGCAAGATAAACAACAAGAAATCATGTGGTACTGATGGCATTCCAAATGTAGTTCTCCGACATTTGCCGGAGGTTGCTATTAGGAATTATTGCATATTGTTCAACAACATGTTGAGCAATTCATATTTCCCAAATGAGTGGAAAAATGCTAAGGTATTTCCGATCTTAAAGAAAGGAAAAGAATCTTCATGCGCTAGAATCTATCGCCCAATCAGCTTGCTGCCTAACATCAGCAAGGTGTTTGAAGTGATATTCAACAGAGCATTAAACGCCCACATTGAGGAAAATGAGTTGATGCCGAATTGCCAATTTGGTTTTCGTGCCAGGCATTCGACCACACATGCAATAACGAAAGTAACCTCAGACATCTGTTGGAAACTAAACAACAAAGAATGTGTTGGAGCATGTCTCATTGATATGGAGAAAGCCTTCGATACGGTGTGGTTAGATGGACTAGTTTTCAAACTTCTTCAGGACAAGTTCCCCAGACACATTGCCGCCATGATGTGCCATATGTTCTACGGGAAAACATTTTTTGTAACTGATGGAAATCTGACAACAATGCGCGAATTCAAGGTCTTGAATGGTCTACAGCAGGGAACAGTTACTGCGCCCCTGCTTTTCTCAATATTCATTCGCAAGCTATTGAACAGTTTTGATTTTAATGTCTCGCCAACGCGATCATTGGTAGCGTTTGCTGATGATCTGATCATCTATACAGCAGACCGAAAAGCTACAATAGTTCAGAACAATCTTCAAAAAATGTTTAATGATGTGCAGCTTTACACCGACAATTGGCGAATGAAAATCAATGCGCAGAAGTGCGAAACAATTTTGTTTCGGACAACGCTGCAGGGGGCCAGTCAAGACCTGAAACGTAATTGGAAGGATTTCCACATTATGGCTGGTGAGGGTAGTTCAGAATGGGTTCCACATAAATCCTGTGTTCGATACCTCGGTGTTTATCTCGATCAGTATCTGTACTATACTGAACATGTCAAAATCATGCTCAGTAAAGCATTAAAAGTAGTCACGGCCCTTCGGCGACTCTTTCATTCCAGATACATTGATCAAAAAGTCAAAGTTATTTGTTACAAGACCCTGGTTAGGCCAGTTTTGACATATGGATGCCAGATATGGTACAACCAGAGTGCTAGTACAATGGAAAGATTAAGAGTTTTCGAAAGGAAATGTCTTCGTGCATGTACTGGTTTTTTCAGAAAGCCTGAGACGGATTGGAGGCACTATATATCGAATAGAAAAATTTATCAAACCGCTCAAGTGACAAGAGTCGATATCTTCATATTGAAACTTCTTCGGAATCATATCGCCAGATCTGTAACTATGAGTGAAAACCCTTGGATTTCACAGCCGTTCCACCCTACAGACGGGTATATTGCGACTTGTCTCGCTACTGGCTTCGTTCGTCCAGAAGCATTCGTGTATTTGGACATGAATCGATATGTTTTTGATTCTGACGGCGTCGCAATCATATATCACATATACCGACGGGCCACCGATAAGAAGATAAAATATCCTCCGAATCTGAGTTCACGAGACCAACAATTCCAATAGAGATACTCATTTGCTAGATTCGTTGAGGCTGGTCGAGCTGAGATGGAGCAATCTAGGTATTGGTGGCTGAATGACAATGTCTGAATTATTCGTGTTTATTTTCTGTTTTTGTGCTTTTTCTCGTTCCCTAGTATTTTAGATTCATATCATAATTGCTACATCTAGTGTTGTTGTTAATTTGAGTTATAAATTAGGTATAGGTTTCAATATAAGGTAACGTTTTGTTTTTTTTTGGATTGAACCTATTTATAATTAGGGTGTAACATATTAGGTATAGGATATAAGTGCATTGTTGTGTTAGTAATATAAGTAATTTATGAATAATGCTGGTTGGTTTTTTCTACTTTTTCCAATTGAATCAAAAAATATGTAATAATCTTTATGAATTTCAATTTGCTAGTGTATTTTTTTTCATTAAATGTGTTTAACTGATAACGTATAAATTTAGAGAGCCATTCGGGCCATTAAGTTTTTCATAGTTTTATCGTTTGGAATTTGCTTTATGTTCTTTTAAAAACTTATAACGATTGGCATTCAATAAAGCGCTTTTGACTTTGACCATCAAAACTAAATCACTGGTTGACTTTCAGGCAGCAAAAAGTGCTTCAAATTCTGGAGACGTCCCGCACATTACGTGCACCTCCAAGAGGCAGAAAAACCAGACCTTTTTGTAGAAGGGTCTGTACTGCTGAGAGAGCACAGTAAATTTCCCACAGGTGCTCGAAGCAGCTGCACCATTAACAGAATTTATTGTTTAAAAATTTATAACAAGGAGATTGACTGTCGAAAATAAAAATTTGCCTTTTCATCTATCCCGAATTTCCAGCAAAAGTAGTCCAAGTACCATTCAACAAATAAAGTAATTGAACTTTCGAGTGGTACTTCCCAGTTCTATAATTGCCAAAGGTTTGTTCGTTTGGCTGCCAATTGTGCCATGACATACAGATGTATGATGTGTAAAAGTTTCCATGCCCCCTGCGAGCGCAAATTGGCCCAGACGGAGCGAAAAGAAAAAATATATTTTGCAAAGTGCGGTGTCTTCAGGTCATCCATGATCATATCGAGGATGCTCCCGATATCCAGATTTCAAAAGTAAAATTTATTACAAAATGAACGCAGGCACTCCGCAATGTAATACCTTTCAACTGCATCAAGATCAGGATAGCATTTGCACTTACCGCTAGAGGACGAGCGGTCAACAATGAAAACAAATATGAATAATTTAAGTAGCAATAATAAGCTGCTTATTGAAATCTCTAACAACTTGAGTCGTTTTTGACAAGAATTAACAAACAAATTGAAATTATTAATTTTTTTTCATCGTTCAGATCAATATGTCCCCAAATGACATGTTAATCAGTCACATGACCACGGATGGGCTTCATCTCATTTCGATCAACGTCAACTCCATTGTTGCTCTATATCAACGTGACTATCTTTTTGAATTCATTGCTAAGCAAAAGCCTGACATCATGCTTCTCAATGAATCCCACCTCAATTTAATACTCTCCATAACATTCGTGGATTTAGAATTAATAAGAAACAAAGTAAATTACGATGGGGGAGGTGGCAGCGGGATATTGGTTAGAAGACCCTATTGTTTCTAAAATATTGAAAAAATCGATTTCAAAATTTTCGAATTTCTTGAAGTTTCCACTTTCAAAAGTTCACCACCAGGTGGAGATAATCCCTTCGTTATCTCTGCCTATGCAACTGGGTAGTAGCCCGGCACTCATTGGAGCTGAATGCCAACAATAATCCAAGAGATGTATTCTTGTGGATAACAGAGAACCAAATTGAATACAGGTGCAATCTTTATGGGTTAGAGCTCCCAACATTCCTTGGGGCAAATTCATATTTGGACCTCTACCTTACTGACGCCAGTCTTGAGTTCAGCTTCAATAGTCCTCAACGGAAATTGTAGGTGTTTCCTTACGATAGCGACTATAATACAATCGTAATATAAATGAGTCATAACAGAGATGATGTCTTCCTCATTCCAGTCCAACATGAAACTCATCGGTTGAATTTCAAAAAAATGGATTGAGGAACGATTCGAATGAAGTTTGATCGGGGTTACCAGAAGCAATGTCCTTCTTCTGATGACGGCAGCATTTGCTCAATGGTTATTTATGACAGGAATTTAACCAACGATGATATAGATCTCTATTTGTCGAAGCTAGATAAGCTGACGTTGGAGGCGATTGAGAAAGTGGTTCCAAGACTAAACATCGAAACAATATGAAAGGATATGAAATACCAACCATTGCAAGGGTAAAAAGATTGAAACGCCTTCTTCTCACATGCGTCAACAATATTTATCAGCGATTTTTGGATTACAATCATCCCTCATTAGCTTTGTTAAAATTACACCTGTGAAATGTCCGGAACTTAATCCGTTCATACTTTGAAAATGAGATCAGCAACCAATGGGTGAAAAAATGAGAGATATTGCCCACAGGACCCAGATAGCATTTTCATGAAAGCGAAGAGCATATTCCGTAAGAGGTCTCGAGTGAAGGTATCGAATTTTGAAGTCACTAGTGACGAGATAAATCTTCCTGATAGGGCTGGTATCGAAATTAATTGTGCGACTCCGAATAGCAATGGAAACAGGATTTTATGTGATGAATTGGTTCATCTACCAAACCCTATAACAGGGAATAAAAATTTTCAGAGGTCGTTGAAGCAAAAGTTTCCGACTTCAAATCAAGCCTGAATGGCGAACCTCTTCTTTATTTCAATGAAAAATTAACATCTGACCTCTTACCGACCTTGAACCTCATTGATTATTTTGTCAGCTATGAAGACTTGTGTTTCAAATTTGGCAGAGTAAACAACAAGAGATCAAGTGGTATTGATGGTATTCCAAGTATAGTTCTCCAACATTTGCCTAAAGTTGCTATAACAACAACATGTTGACCGATTCATATTTCCCAAATGAGTGAAAAAAAAGGCTAACGTATTTCCAATCTTGAAGAAATTAAAAGAATCTTTGAGCCCTAAAAGCTATCACCCATTTAAGTTGCTGCTTAACATCAGCGAAATGTTTGAAGCGATACCAAACAAAGCGTTAAACACCCACATTGAGCAATATGAGTTGATGCCGGGTTGTCAATTCGATTTTCGTTCCAGTCATCCGACCGGACATGCGATAACGAAAGTAACCTCAGACATCTGTGAGACACTAAGCAATAGGGAATGTTTTGGGGCGTGTCTCATTGGATGGAGAAAGTCCCAATAGGTCTGGTTAGATGGATTAATTTTTAAACTCCTTCAGAACAGGCTCTCAAGACACTGTTATGAGCAATATTTTGTACGGGAAATCAGATGGGCAATATTTTGTGATGAAAATCTGATGACAGTGAGCGAGTTCAAGGTCTTGAATGGTCTACAGCAGGGAACACTTACTGCGCCTCTACTTTTCTCAATATTAAATTTGCAAGCTATTGAATGGCTTCGATTTGAACTTCTCGTAAAGTAAACAATTTTTTTTCGGACAACTCTGCAAGGGGGCCAGTCAAGAGCTGAAAAGGTAATTGGAAGGATTCCCAAATTACGGCTGGTGAGGGTAGTTTAGTATGGGTTCCACATAAATTCTCTGTTCGCTAACTCTGTATTCATCTCGATCAATATCTGTACTATACTGAACATGTCAAAATCATGCTCAGCAAAGCACTTCATGGCCCTCTTTCATTCCAGATACATTCCAGATACATTGATCAAAAGGTAAAAGTTATCTGTTACAAGACCCTGGTTAGATCAGTTTTGACAAATGGTTGTCAGATCTGGTACAATCAGAGTGCTAGTACTATGGGAAGATTAAGAGTTTTTGAAAGGAAATATTTTCGTGGATGTACTAATTTGTATAGGAAGCCTCAGATGGATTGGAAACAGTATAATTCGAATAGAAAAATCTTCGGAATCATATTGCAAGATCTGCAACTGTGAGTAATAACACCTGGATTTCACAGCCATTCCACCGTATAGACGGATATATTGCGACATGCCTCGCTACCGGCTTCGTTCCTCCAGAAGCATTCATGTGTTTGGAAATGATTCAATTTGTTTTTGATCCAGATGGTGTCCCAATAATATATCAAATATGGAGATGGGCCACCGATAAAAAGCTGGTCGAGCTGAGACTATGTATTAGTGGCTGAATGACAATGTCTAAATTATTTGTGTTTATTTTCTGTTTTTTGTTACTTAGTTTTTAAGTTTGCTACATTTAGTGTTGTCGTTTACTTGTGTTAAAAATTAAGGATATGTTGTTGCGAATGCCGGCGTACCAACTTCCTCCCATTCGCAACTTCAAATTACCGCCGTAACATTTTCACCTTCCTTTGGGCACTCTTACCCTTTCCTCTGTGTATTTATTTATTTTTATTGACATTTTTCCTATTTCCCTTTAATTTTTATTTCCACATCATCACAATCCTACCCTTTTCCCTGATTTCCAATAACAACAACCTAGTAATATAATAAGAAGTTGCATCTCCCCACTAACAACACTCCCTACATTAATTCCCACTAACAAAATTTCATTCTATTCATTCTTCCTAACAAAATCTAATTCCTTCCTTCATACTAACAAATTCTATTCACTAGTTCCCACTAACAAATTTCATTTTTTTACTAACGAAAATTAATTCATGTTTCCCTACTAACAAAATTCAATCTCATGCCCAGATACATCGTTGAAGTTGCTAATCTGATGAATAGGAGATCGATAAGGCATAGCTCCATTGGTTACGTCGCGAGTTCTCGACCGGGGGTCTGCTGGAACCCTGAGTTCAAGTTCCCCCGGGCGCACGGAAGCACTCTTTTTGTGGTATCGGCAAAACCAATAGCTTCCGTAATGTATGTGTGACACTTTGCATTCAATCAAGCGCTTCTTGGATTGTGCAAATTGCCATATGTAAAACAATGGATACTATTGAGGTTATCGATATGGAACAAAAGATGTGTCGGTAGCGGAATCGAAGTGTAATGAACTTCGATTACATTACCTAGATGCGGCAACGGTAATTTGAAAATGAAAAGGATTGCGGGATCGAATTGGATGAAGGTGAAAGGTGGAACTAAATGGTTAGGATTGGGGCAGCTAGGATTTGACTGGGAGATAGAAAAGCAGTGCGGTGCGAGATAGTTAATTCGAGAAAAGATTCGATTTTTGAATTTGGAAAGAACAATAGGGATTGCGGTTAGCGGTGTATTAAATTTTAATTCGCGGAGGAAAGATTTTTTGTGCTGATTTGATCTTGAAAGAAATAGGGAGTTATCGCGTTTTTTTGTGGAGGTGATTTACGAAATGGATTGTTCGACATGCTGTTTTTGAAGAAAAAGAGGATTTTGTGAATTAACAATTCGAGGAAGTGTGTCAATGGTGTCAGTGGTTTGGTTTGGATTAATGACCCAATGTGATTAACGGTCATGAAAGTGCATAGAATACTTATAAATGACGTGCAGTTTATTGTATTAGAAGTGCAGCAAAGATTTGGAGATTTGAGCGGGTCTCGTAGTTAATGAATAAATCCGTTTAAAATTACAAAAAAATGGAAGGTGTTTAAGTACATTAACGAGAAAATTCCTTTGTTTAATGTGTATAAAGCTGGTTGTGTCTCTTCGTGGAGTGACAATAAATCGGAAATACTCTGAACATTTAAGAACTTAAACGACTCGTTTTTAAACGGCCCTTAGCAATAAACAATATCAGTAACCGAGTTAAATTAATTTATTAATGTTTTTCGATATTTTTGGTAGTAGCCCAATTCCCCTTCTGTTGCAGAGCGCTCCGCAGCCGGAAAAAAGGGTGACTAGTTTTTAATTCTGTTTTTTTCCTTTCTCGGTTTCTCTTATGATATTATAAAGTGGATTCATTGATTGATTGTTTTCTTGGTGTAAATTTTAGTAGTATCATTAATTGAAAGTAAATTTTCATTTATTTTTATCTTTGAATTAAATTAAAATTTGCAAAAGGAAGAAAACGGGCTTATAGAATTGAATTTTTTTTGTTTGATAAATTGGTGCCTTGTGAATTAGTTGAAGAAAAAAATATAACTCATGAAGTGTTGAAATAATTATTTTTCATTTCTCAATGTGGCCTCTCCTTTTTCATCCTTTTCACTTTGTGCTAGTTTTTATGTAAGGTGGCTCAGCACGAGCAGAGGGTGTCCCGGAAGTCCCACGACACGACTGAGCGCTAGCCGGCCTCCGTATGCTACCCCGGGCTACACACCCCTCTGCTAATTCTTAAGGTCTGCAACTGCGGTGACTTCCGTGGTTGCGACAAATTGCGTCCAAATTTGCGGTTTTTGTTGTTCATTTCATTCTTAATAGCACCATCTGTGGTTGCAACAGAACTGGCTACGGTTTTCTAATGGTTTTATTAGTTTTTAATTATAGCTAAAATTTTTCCATTCTTGATTTGTTGGGCTGAGTACCTGGAGTGCCTAACTTGAATAGTGGTTTGTGCATTCCAGGGATATATTTTTCTTTGTGACGATTTTAGCTTTTATATTTGATTTAATGTTTCAGTTATGTTTCAAATGATTTAAATTTTATTCATGATTTCATGGTCTGTTTTGAGTTTGAGAGTTTTTAGTTTTGATATTAATTTTTAGATTTTGATCACGGGGTTCGCCGTAGTTGCAGTGGCGTCCACCGTGCTGAATTTTGTGTTTAACAGTCTCCACCGGCTATGTAAGTGGATGAGCTGTGGCAATGTAGACGTTGGTTGGGATCAACCGAATTTTGAGCCGTTGGTTATATCTCCCTGCACGGGATGGTTGGACTTGGATCCAACACTTAGAATTAGCCAACGCTTTCGGCCCTACCAACATCTATCTGGCTTTAGCTTTGGGATTTATGTGGCTCTTGTCCGAGCCATTATGAAGTCCGTTGAGTTTCATAATGGTCTCGTGGTCAACCCTTGTGGTGACATTAGAGCAGAGTCCGCCTTCGAATTGCATGGCTATGCCAGGCATGGTTGCGGTTTATTGGATTTGTGTTGTCTAAACTTTAACCCCACTTCCCATTTAAATTCCTGTTGCTAGGCCCTATTCCCACTCAAGGAGTTCATTTTTGAGAAATGAAAAATGTCTATTGTATTCATCTTTTGCTGATAATTATTGCTTTGATTTTTTTTATTTTAACTACACGCTGGTTATTGCTTTAACTGACTTAATTGTACGAGATTTGCTGTACGCCGTATTTGATACAATATCTTGCATTTGATATTCTATTGCTTTTAGCGAGTCATTAAAAAAAAAAATATATATATATATATATATATATATATATATATATATATATATATATATATATATATATATATATATATATATATATATATATATATATATATAAAGACTAGTCACCGGCCAATCTCGTGTCATTATGCCGAACACAGTAAGACGCTCAGATGATTCTGGGTTGGCACATCTTACGCGAGGTCTAGATTGCTTGACGCAGTCACCACCACATCCCGCAGGACATCTTACAAATTTAGGGGACAATCTCGCACCTCCTTCGCCATTAGAATTGCACCCAGCTACTAACGCAGTTCATAGAACATCACGGCATAGTGTGGAAACCCCCAGGTTATCGAGTACCCATAGACGAACAGCCGAGCCTCAGAGACAGCCTTCAAGATACTTGCCGGTGAACAAATGGAAGGTGAGTTTTGACGAAACCTCACGAGGGTTGGATGCTGAGCGGTTTCTGTTCCGAGTGGAGACTCTCGCCCATCATTAAGGGATATCCTCCAAAACATTGGCTATGGATTTCTCTCTTCTCCTCAAGAGACCCGCCGAGGATTGGTATTGGACTTTCTATCAAAGCTGCTCCATAATGCTATGGTCCTCTCTGGTGGACGCATTTAAAGAACGGTTCACTGGCCACTATATGGACATAGATATTCGTCGCAAAATAGATGCCCAAAAACAAAAACCTGGAGAGTCTTTCCAAACCTTTTTCGACGATATTATAGCCAAGGCGGTACGTCAGAAAAATTGCCTCTCCGACTGTGACCTTCAGCGCATACTCAGTCTGAATATGAACCAGCGTCTGCGGGATCACTTGGCGGGCATTGATTTCTCCTTGATAAGCTCCTTACCGGCGGTGTCGAGCCATAGAGACTGTCTGGTACCTTGATGGGATCCCAGAGCCACGAAGCACAATGCGTGGGACCCATAAACTTCAAGAAGTCTCTTGGGAGGAGGATTATTGGCCTTCGGAAAATATGACGGGAAGGCCAAGACCAGCGCAACCGTATTCCCCTGATATACGACAAACTCGGCAGTATACTGAGTTCACCCCCCATGGACAATATACCGAATTATCTGCGGTGGACTCGCAATTATCCGCAAGGAGTGCATGGGTAGCAAATACACACGGTATCTCAAAGATTTCCCATTCTACTGGAAGTAATCAAACAGCGTCACCCTTCCATAATGCTGACCTGTATGACTCAATTCCATTTCTGGTGCAGTCCGAATTAGCAGCAGTAGGCCCTCCGTTGGCCCCAAAGGTTACCTGGTCGAGCAAGACATACGTAAAAGCTCAAGTTCGTTCTTTAGCCACTACGCGGCCCGGATACAAATTTAACGTCTGCTGGAATTGTCTAGACCTTGGGCACACTTATCGGTATTTCCCTCAAGTAGTCCAGCGCAGATTCTGTTTTGGATGCGGAGCTCGAAACGTCCTTCGTCACATCAGACGGGGTGTGCCGAATCAGGGGAACCAACCACATCCTCCGACGCCTGTCACCCCAATAACCTACGAGACCAGCGCCACCAATACAGACCCCGAGTTGAGACACCGTCTATAGATGTTCGTGAACTTGCTTTCTCTGACAGTCTGAGCACCTCTACGGCTGATCCCAACTTCATCCCAAATAATGAAAAGGCGGACGATGATCGTGAATCACCCGCTAGTTTTAGAGCACGACCTTTTCGGGATCGCTTTCGGAGATCCTGGAGATATTTCTTCGCCAGGCGTCTCTTGAAGCGTGCCTGCGTGGAGTCAATTGTTGTAACTCCTGGCGACACTAGGCCCTACGCAGAGATTTCCATCAAGGGTCGCAAATTGACGGGCTTGCTTGAAAGCGGAGCCAGTGTAAGTATCCTCGGAGCCGGAGCCTTGGACCTGCTGTCGGACTTGGGTTTGCATATGCATACCATGCATGCTCATATTCAGACTGCATCAGGGCACAAGGATCCAGTTCTGGGATACGTCACCACATTGGTGCAATTTAATAAAACCACCAAATTGATGAGATTCCTGGTTGTTCCTTCCTTGACGCACGCAGTGTATCTTGGAATTGACTTCTGGGATCTCTTTAAAATAGCATCAATCCAGGTCAACGCAATCGAAGCAGCCTTGGAGCCTCAGAGCCCTGAATTCGATCTTTTGTCTTCAAAAGATCAGCAACGACTGGACTTCGTCAAACAACAGTTTCCGTCGTATAATGAGAATGGCTTGGGTAGGACCAGTCTGGTGACTCATCACATCGACACTGGTTCTGCTCGACCCATTAAGCAGCGGCATTATGCTGTCTCACCTGTTATACAGAAACTGTTGTATGACGAACTCGATCATATGATGTCTTTGGGGGTAATAGAGGAAAGTCAGAGTTCGTGGAGTTCTCCTGTGACCCTTGTCAGGAAACCCGGCAAGGTGCGTTTATGCCTTGACGCTAGACGCCTCAACGTGGTGACCGTTATCCATTGCCACTGATTGAAGGTCTTTTGGCACGGTTGCAGAGTACCAGGTTCATTACCAGCTTAGACCTGAAGGATGCCTTTTGGCAAATACCATTGGATGAGGCAAGTAAAGAGAAAACGGCCTTTACTGTCCCTGGCAGGCCCTTGTACCATTTCAAGGTCATGCCGTTAGATCTATGTAATGCTCCCCAAACGATGTGTCGATTGATGCATAAAGTAATACCGCATGAGCTGCAGGACAAGGTATTTGTTTATCTAGATGACCTGCTTGTTACAAGTTCAACATTTGATGAGCACTTGGAGCTCCTGGGTACTGTTGCGAAACTGCTTAGGGACGCCAACTTGACCGTCAATGTTGAAAAAAGCAAGTTCGTCAAGAAGGAGATCAAATATCTTGGCCTTGTAGTGAGTGATGGTATCCTGCACACCGACCCGGAGAAGGTTTCAGGTATAGTCTCCTATCCTGAACCCCGAACGGCCAAAGACGTGGTACAGTTTATGGGCATGGCAGGATGGTACAGGCATTTCATTCCAAACTTTGCCTCGGTTACAGCCCCTCTAACGGATTTGCTAAAGGGCAAACATGTCTTCAAGTGGCCTGCTTCTGCCAATAGTGCCTTCAATGAAGTGAAGCAATTGTTGATTTTCTACATGAAGTGTTAAAATAATTATTTTTCATTTCTCAATGTGGCCTCTCCTTTCTCATCCTTTTCTCTTTCTGCTAGTTTTTATGTAAGGTGGCTCACCACGAGCAGAGGGTGTCCCGGAAGTCCCACGACACGAATGAGTGCCAGCCGGCCTCAGTATGCCACCCCGGGCTACACACCCCTCTGCTAATTCTTAAGGTCTGCAACTGCGGTGACTTCCGTGGTTACGGCAATGTTTCAATATTTAGGATAGGTATATATTATGTTTATTACATTATGTTTAGAGATAAGGTTTAACGCTTAGGTTGAGAATATTGTTTTAGCATTGTGTTAGTATAAGATAAAGGTTTTGAATAAATTTTAATAATGCTTTTATATATTATAACATATTAGGTGTAGAATAAAAGCTCACTGTTGTGTTGAAATTATAATTAATTTTTGAATAGTGCTGCTTGGTTTTTTCTTCTTTTTCCAATCAAATTATAAAATTCGTAATAATCTTAATTAATTTGAATTTGCTAGGGTTTTTCGATTAAATGTGTTTCACTGATAACGTATAAAATTAGAGAGCGTATTTTTATTACTTGGAATTTGCTTTATATTCTTTCAAAATTTCTAACGATTAGTATTGAATAAAGTGCTTTTAAATTTGGCCATGGTAATTTTGGGTGTGAAATTATATGAGCGCCACTTAAAAACTGATTTTGAATAAAGGTACGAGTATGTATAATTATATAGTAAATATGCTAAAAATACTATTAATATTTTAAAATAATATTGTATATACATTCTTAAGAGAATCATAGGCGACAGTGAAAAAACTTTTTATATTTCCCCTCTGAATTTAAACTATCCATGAAAGAAAAAATATGCTAAATGAATTTAATTTTTCAAAACTGTGTTTGTTTTTATAAAGTTTCCTATAAAATTAAAACTTTTTATGCATTAGTAGGTATAATACTAAATTTAAAAGCGTTCATTTATCGTACAATTAACATGCTTTATTAGTATTTTTAGTGTATCTTTTCATGTATTAGTGACACTGTGCATCTTATATTTTTTTAATTATTTATTTATAAAAAAACACTTTAAAAATTGTAAGGTAAAATCTAGTTTTCCTAAGCAGTCATATTTGTAGATGATATATATTTTTATTAAGTAATTTATAATTTTCCTTTTGATGTTAAAAATGGATTTAAAAATAAATTTCGCTTTTATCAATGTGGGATGTGGAAATAAAGAAAGAAATTGTTAAATTATAATTCCTAAAACAGCGTTTATACGCCTGCTAGTGATGGCTTTGCTGTTAAGCTGAGCCGTTATTACTAAGAATAAAAGATGACCGATTTGTATATCTTAACTTGCTGGTGCTCTATGTAGTGCACTCGATAAGCTCTGTTATTCCAAATCCTCCTTTATAATATATTGACTTTATAACGTTACCGGCGAGTGCCAAAAATGCATGCACATGTTACATAATGCACAACGTACAAATAAGACATTTACTTGTAGGTTGATACATGATATGTATGACTAAATTAAATGAAAAGATGTTCGCACAAGTTGATATATGATATGCATGACTAAATTGAATGAATGAAATGCCATGGAATGTATGATGTGAAATGTGTGATAATTATTATGCTAATTAGTAATTACGTATGTACGCAATTGGTATGTACTACATTATATTCATTTATTTATTTCTATATAACAGAAAAAAATTCCAATAACAAAAAAAAAATAAAATAAAAGTTCAGCAAAATGAATTAAATAATAGCACAGCATGCAAAAAAGATAGATAAAAGTAATAAAAAATGGAAAAACTAGGAGAGAAAAAATAAGAAAAATTACTGAAAGCTGAGAAGACGACAGTTGACAAATCTTTTATATACTAAATACGAAGGGGGGAAGGCCCCAAGCTGAAGGTCATCATGGTTACGAGGTAATCTGAACATGGGTGAGTGAGAATACACCAAACTACGTGCAAATGGAACATCAAAGATATTCGACGATCTTGTAGAACGCATAACGCGCCTCACAGGAACCTGGTTGACAAGGCGAGTATCGAATAAACCACGGCAAAGCCTGTAAAGGAAACATTCATTAAGGTAGAGTCGACGCATTTCCAGCGAAGGAATATTGAGGATAGCTAAGCGTGATTCATAAAAAAATGTAGGGAATCTGGTATTTCAAGAAGACGATCCTGGTAAATCTTTTTTGTACAGCTCCTAGCGTGTACTTCAAACAGTTTGAATGAGGTGACCAAACTGGCGAAGAGTACCCAAGGATGGGACGAAACAAACTAGAATATAATTTGACACACGATAAAGGATTGGAAAAAATATAGGAATTTTTTAAGATCAAGCCAGAAATGCGAGAGGCGTTAGAAGTTATTTCAGAAATATGAACATCAAACTTTAATTTAGAGTCAAAAGTGACACTCAAGTCCCTGAAGTGTGTGACCGTACAAAGGTACGAACTATTCAGCGTAAATTGAAAGCTAATAAGGCAAGGGTTATTAGAAAATGAAAGATGGATGCACTTAGAAACATTTAGTGTAAGTTGGTTATACGAACTCCAAGATAAAATCGCATTCAAATTATCTTAAATCAAAGCACAATCATCGATTGACGACACTATTTTGTAAACGTTGACGTCATCTGCATGAAGAAGGCAGGAGGATTTGATGACAACGGATGGTAGGACATTTATAAACAGAGTGAGCAAAAGTCGGCCCAGAAAGGATCCTTGAGGAACAATGAAGACGGATGGAAGGAAGTAGAAAGACAGCCTTGAAAAGATACCTGACTGACACGATTGGATAAGTAAGAGGCTAACCAGTGGAGCAAATAATCAGGAACGTTAAGAAATTTAAGTTTGCTAAACATAATATTGTGATTTACTGAGTCAAAGGCTTTAGAGAAATCCAAATACAAAGTTACGACTTGTAAACGGCCTTCCATGGCTTTTAAAACTAGTAAAAAGAAACGGAAGCAGGATAACCTCGTCCTTACCCGGAGAGGCTCATCGCCCACAAATGAGAGAGGGGCAACCGGGTGGTGATGGGGCCCCTGCACACCCACCCAACCGGATTAAAATCCATAATTGTTGCAGTGGCCAGGTATTCCTCTTCTGAGTGGAAAACTCATACAACTTAACTTGCATAAGCCTTCCCATCAGAAGAGAAGTACCCCGGTGACCAATTTATGCCATAAAATTATGCAATTCGATTACATAACTCTATGTCATAAAGAGGCACCTTGCTCGGGCCACTCACCCCGCAAAGTCACCTGAAACAAAGAAGATTATAATGTACCCGGCGACTGGCTCATGTTTTATGGGGAAAGCCTGCCACCGTACCGGGTCCTATACCCGGTCAGGACCAAAGGGAAGGAAAGACCGAAGGGTAGTGTTTAATTCCACATTTTTCTTTTCTATTATCTCATAAAGGTGTTTCTAATACAATTCTCAATCAGTTTAATTGTGTGCAAATTGGAATATTTTGTAAACTGCGATTGCTAGGAAAAGTTCAGACACACATTCTCTTATCAATTTTGAATTTCCTTTTTCTTTTTCTTATCAAAACATATATTTTTATATCTGTATCTATAATTCAAATGACTTTTTTTTTATATCTGTATATATAAATCAAATGACATATTTTTTCATATCTGTATATATAATTCAAATGACATATTTATAAAATTTTAAAAGCAAAAATGAAAAAACATGCAAAAAAAATTTGAAAAGAAAGGATACTTACCCAGACCTTCTCCTACGAGCGCTCGTGTTCGGGGCGGGTAAAGGCCTGCAAACTTTAATTTTGGGTTTTAAAAACCTTAACAACACTATAAAATTTTTGTTTTCTCCGTTTAAAAACTTTAACAAAATTATAACGTTAACTGAAACATGATTGAGATTCCATGCACCAAACTGGCCAATTTCCGTTAAAAAACTGTTATTATCTTTCGTATCTGGTATGATTATATTATGATTTTTGTTTGATTCAAAGTCCACTGTTCAGGTAACACTGCTCTTTGATCATCACGAACTAATATGCATGGTATTGTTGGAAAAAAACGTTTACTGTTCTATGGTTATCATTAACGCTAGGCAGTAACGTACGCCACATTTACTTTTGCCGAATACGGTTATTTTTATCACGTCACCGAAAGACGGAAATATCACTGGGTAAGCGCATTAATCTTGCTCACACTGAAACGGTTTTCCTCACCATGCACTTTTATAGCACATTGGGAATGAGAACTAGTAAAATTGGATTGCTTAAGAAAATATGCTTTTCCTCAGATTACGCCACTTCAAAGTAAAAGAACATGAGTCACTCGCTAATATTTGATTCCAACGATTTGTATCGAATTAACACTAAATGTACTAGATCCGACGAACAAATTGCCTTTTTTCCATCGACAATTCCTTGCAACTCTCTCTTAACACTTTCTCCTTCCTTTTTTCATACGATTCAAAGTGATTCCCAATTAGTTAATGAGAATATTAAATTTGATTCCTTGCTTTTTCATTATTGTTGACGAATTTTTGCTCACTCGCCACGAACAAGATACACTTTTTCTTTTCTTCGCGGTAAAACTCTACCCAATCAAAAGCGCTTTCAAAATCTGCCGGGTAACCGACGCCGTTCGCGACATAGCAGCAACTCTCTTCTCTTTCCGTACGGAGCATTCCCACGATTGCGCTAAACTTTAGGTGCTGTAAATCTTCACTGCACTTCAATCACTTCGCGATTTTTCCGGTCTGTATTTATTCATTTGGTAAACAATTTCCGCGATTATTTTAGCGTTTGCTTGTTGTCTTCGTCTCCGTTTTCAGCGTCGTCGCGATCACCGTGGATTTCTTCCGCGACTTCTTCTGAATGTCTCCCATTCAATTCGATTCTAGTTTTTCACTCCGTAGTAGTTTTGTCGTTTTCGCTCCCGTCTCTGCTCCGAATGATATTCTTGCCACTTTCTGCACTAAACAGATGCAATAACTAGCGAATTCAAACGAAATTTTAAATTTTTCTCGCCGTACACGCGGCGTCCGCGTTCGTTCGCGATTTCAAGCAGACCCCCTTCTTTTATCCCAATCTTCAAATCAATTTTCAGACGACTCCAGCCACACACAGTAGTTCTCGCAACGAACCCCGTTACCGGACCATCCACTCCCAACGGAACTATTCAACCGCGCGGCGGCAATTCACCCTTTTCAGTCCGGCCACCAGACCCGAATCTCAAGTACCAATTATAAAAAACTTCCTCGAGGAAAAATCAACTAACTGAAGCATTTAAATATGCCTACGACCTCGCAATCCACAATCACTCATTGGGCTTTTTCAGACGCAGCGTTAAAAGTGAGCGTTAAACAGGTTATATGGGGAAGAAGAGTGAGAGGCATTGAGGGGACCTGATGGTAAAAACAAGCCAACATTTTGTAGGGTGACCGAGCGTAACGCACATGCACAAACGCATTTTATTGATCATTTGGTGGGGGAAATTTATACAAACGCCGGTAATCATTCCGAATTGAACATTCGGTGAAGAAGGTAGTCGTCATGAAACAATTTGCGTGCAAAAATGGATGCGTGGATGCGAGAAGCTACGCGTTATTCAATAAATTTATAAAAGCGGAGGCCATGTTCAATTTCAGGAAACAACGCGACGAATATCTCGATTTCAATAAAGTTCAATTGCCTATTGTAAATCCATAGAAAATTAACAGTACGCATAATCTTTATAGAATCGCATTATAATATGCCAGTTGACAACACAACAAGAAAAATATGCGACTTAAAAGGATATTAATATTTGGAATATATTTGTCAGAAAACGAAAAATCACGGAGGTTCTAATAAATCCAATAGAAGTTTGAATCGACAAACTTTAACAATCATAAAATACGTTTTTCATTCCAGTTTTTGTTACCTCGTGCACAATTCAAGGCTAAAACATCAATTCTCAATCGCTTATCTCTCTGTCTTCGCTTTCATGTTGTTCGCACGACGTTTAACGATCAAATGATCCTTTTGACACATACACTCGCAAGACGTGTATCGTATACAAAAATAGGTTGGCTGAACTATGCAACGTGTAAACATAAGGGCGTAAGCGCAAAACCTGTTTGGATATGGGTTTTTACCATTCCCGTGTGAAAGAGCCCATTGTTTGCAAATCGCATAGACTGGTATAATATCGTTTGGTTAGCGTTAAACAAGTACAAGCAAATTCAAAGCTCGAAAAATTCTTCAGATTTCTGGCTGCTATCAATGATTTGCATTCTTTGGGTTTGAATCATATCCGATGATTGTTGTTGTTGCCCGTCTATATTCATTTGCGATTGATGGAGGAGTTGTTACTGTCCAATTTGTACCCTTATCCTATCGTGATGCGAGTGAGGTGGATTAAATTTAGAGCTTTGCGTTGGAATTATTGTGCTGTACGAATAACCGGGGCTGGTTACTATTCGATTTGGTAATTGTTGGACATTGATTCGATGCTGTGACGATATAATTCGTGGAGCTCGTGAAACATGTCTTCCTGGTAGCGACGATGGTGATGACATTGTCGCTGCTGATGGGTTAAACGAATTTTCGTCCATTTGCGAATGCGGGGTTCCGATGCGTGGCGAAGCTTGGATGGTATTGAATGGCGACGGAGTAGTATTAGATTGGTGCACTGGGCTTTGAGATATTCCACCAGGGCTATGTGAGAGGAGTGGACTTGGTGACTGGATAGAACTACGCGCCGATTGTAACATATGAGCGCTTAGCGGTGAAGTAGATGTTCTCATTTGTATAGAAGACTGGGAACTGGTTGAAGGCGACAACATCGGTGAATGAGGAGTCATTTGCGCTGGAGATGGGATATTAGGTGAAGGCATTTGAATTTTTGCTAAATGTTTGCTTTTGTACTCCTGCATTAAAAGCCCATGTTGCCTGTATTGTTTCTTTGCATTATCCAGTTGCTTTTGTATTCCAAGTTGCTCCGCTATTATTTTGGCTAGCTTTTTGGCATCGTGCGGGGTCAGTTCACCTCCTGACTTCTTAACCAGCCGTTGCTTACTATTCAGCGACTTCCTACTCTTTCGAATTTTCGTGATCTTGTCCTCGAAATATTTCAACTGATTCTCCAAAGCCACATTCTGATTGTTCAGCCATTGCTCGTAGTTTATTTGAAGTATTCGATCCTGTTCTGTAATAATATTTACAGGAGGTTGCGGTGGTGCTGGCTGGAAATTGAAATTCATTGCAGGCGGATTCCCAATTTCTTTCTTTTGATCAATGTTTATCATCATATTATTCGGGGTTTGCATCATTTCCACTGTATTTTTACGCCACGTGTTTAGCATCGGGGTTGCGCTTCTATGAGGGTTTTCATTTGGAAATCATTAAAAATAATTTTTTCGTAACTTAATAACTCAATCAACGGCGAGAACAGTTTACGTTCTTCCTCATATTTAGCATCATTTGATTGTAAAGCGGCCATTACTTCATAACCCGATTCCTTAGGATGTAAGCAATTTTGTTCATGTTCTGGAGCTTCATGAACTGGTCCCTTCCATTGGCATCCAATACGATGGTACTTGCAAATTAGAAATTTCTTTTACACCGAGAACGGAAAGAAAAACTACGTGAAAAATCCTTTTTTCCCGGGGCGAACGAAGGCCTCAACAACCTTACCTGCTCGATCACTACCAGGATCTTGTTTATAACTTGTTTATAATTTTGTCACAAATGCAGGTAAACTTTGACCGGTTGTATCTCAGGAGCTAATGCGCATTATTCAACTTTAAAACAAGCGTCTTTTGCTTTATCTCTATTATTCAATTTATTTATTAGCAAACATTGTTTATAACATTAAATAATTCCTAAGGTCACCATATTGATCCGATTTAAATGTTATAAAATGCGTTGAATAGGTGAAGTGCCTAGTTTCTGACTTGAAAGATTTAAAAAAATTTTAATTTTTTGGGATTGCAAAATTATTTTGCAAAATCCTTTGAAACAACTTTGATGAAAATTGGTGTACAGTTTTACTATATTACAAAGCTTTTTTCAGTGGATTATGAAGATCCTTAGTGCATTCCAAGGGGTAAAAAGATGAAACAAAAATAGCCTGTGTTTCTCCTTTTTTATATATTGTTGCAATCGCGATAGTCGCCGCAACTGCAGACATTTATTTGTGGCGGTGACCAATGTTCCTTTCTCCCGGTGGCATTTTGAGCCGGCTAATGCTCAGCCGTGTCTGGGTTCGTAGGAGATAGGTCACCGCCCGTGCTAGCCACCTAATTACTTACTACCACATGGGTAGAAGAAAAGGATTAGGGAAATCGAATAAAAAAAATTAATAACGTTTAAATTGATTCAAAAAAAAAAATCTAAATTCGTTTACAAAAAAATTTACAATGATAAGACGTCACCGCGTGAATATCTTCTAATTTCTATTTTGAATAGTTCTACAATCTTCAACGTTCTTTTTTTAAAAAAAAAAATCCTTGTGCCGCACCAGTCCTTTGTCACCTAAATTGATGACAGCAAGATGCGTCAATTATAGCCGCCAGTACCTGATTTTAGCTTCGAAGGAAACTACACCCGAGAACGAAGCACATAATAATTCGTTTGTTGGGTCTTCGGGGTTTTTAATGTTGCGCAAATTTATAAACAAGTGTCAAGTACCAGCTCGCTCGCACCATGCAACTGGCCATTTAATCCATCGTTTTTCCGATACTGCTCGAGTTCGGGTTGAATTCTGTGGCTCGGATTCCACAGATTACACTATTCCGTATATTCCGTCTTTTCTGTCTTGCAGCAAATTGTCTATTTATCACGCACAAGCGAACAATGATGTTCCACCAGACCACTCCAACTTCGAATCGGTATAGATATCGGTCGCCGTCTGGGGCTCGGTTTGATTTTGACGTTTCACCGATGACGGTAGTCTCGCACACCAACCGAATCCACAACCGTACTCCTACAACACCAGCACGCGTTACTTCTTGCTTCACCTCTCTACACACTTCTAAATCTGTATCTCACTTTGCCATCATTTCCGCTACATTTTTTTGTTTATTTCACTTTTTAATTACCAACTCACCCATCGGCGCAGATCCATTGCTCTTGCGACCGCTAATCAATTCTATTGCTCCAGTTCAGGACCAATTCCCACGTCTATTTCCAACCCTGCGAGTCCGTTCACGCTGCTCGTACCCTGCTTTCGATTCCGACACTCCACTCGACTCGTGGCAGCCGCCTAGAGCACCTACTAGCCAACAGCTTCAAAGAACATATGCAATTTCTGCTAGATCTGGTCCGAAAATTCTCCTCTTGCGCAAATCGTTGTCACCGATGCAATAATACCGAGTCCAAATTAACGCACTTCCCACTGCTTGTCCGCTGCACTTGCAAAATCTATTGTATTCCAGTCACCTACACCAACTGTTTTTTCTTCGACACGCTAACTTCACACTGAGCGAGAAACTAATTGAATTTGACTTGAGACGATAACCTAAATCCAATCTTTTAAAACTCTAAAACGCTAACATCGTCTGCTTCAGAAGTCCAGATCCAAACTTTTTCATTTTTGGCAATTGTTCGAAAAACAAAACTTTCACCGCTTGCTGGGATTTTTTTTTTATTTTATTTAAATTAAAAACTATATAGTATAAATTTATTATAGAAATTAATTAAGTTATAATATTATAATAATAAGACAGCATGTTGTTCGCAACATTCGTGGGGACGACCCAGACCCTGAGGTCTCATCAGCCGGGCACAAGACACAAAAAAAAATCAGTCACCACGGATATCCTTGGCGTGATAGGTACCAAGCAACTTGCCAGATTCGTCTTCAAGCTCGTATGACACCTGCCCAATACGACGTCGAACCACTGCTGGAGTAAACCGTGGAGCAAATTTAGCAGTAAAGCGATCTGCTGCATTGCTCACGGTGAAATTCCGCACAAAAACCCTCTGACCCTGGAGTAGCTCACGAGGACGAACCCGAAGGTTGTAGCGTTGAGCTCCCTTTTGATAAGCTTCTTGTAGTTTAGCCTTAACGCGATCCTGTACAGCTCGCAGTCGATCACTGTTCGCACTTAGTTGAACCTCTCCATCCTCAAAAGCATTCAAACTTCTAAGGAGAGGATATTCAGAACCATGCTGTATAGGATGGTACCCGAACATGAGGAAGTAGGGCGAGAATCCCGTGGACTCATGAATTACCTTGCGAAAGACAAAGCATGAGGCCGGAAGATTCTCGTCCCACTTGCTATGATCGGATCCTATGTAGGCTCTGATGGCATTCAGTGTTGATTGGTTCGACCTTTCCGAGGCATTCGCCTGCGGTGAATGATATGGTGTGAAGCAGTGCTGCACACCATAGTCATTCATAAGCTTGGAAAATACCTTGGATATGAACTGTACGCCGTTGTCCGAGTGTAATAATTCAGGGACTCCGAAGGTCAAAAAGATTTCGCGCTCCAAATAATGCACGACTGACTCCGCAGTGGCTTTAGTCATGGGCTTGAGCCATACAAACTTAGTATAATGATCCAGGACCACGAACAACTGGGTATTCCTTGATTTGGAACAGGGGTATGGGCCCATGAAGTCCACAAACAGGCATTGCATAGGACGGACCGAGTCTCGTGATGCGCCCATAGGGGTCTCATTGTGGAATTTGAAGGCTTGACCTGTTTGCAAGTGACGCAATTCTGAATATGTTGAACTACGTCTTGTCGCAAACGAGGCCAATAAAAATACCTTCGCAAAACTTCGGTAGTCTTGCGGATTCCACAATGAGAGCCCCGGGGATCATCATGAGCTCGTACCATGAGAGCCCGCTGGTGACCCTCTGGAACCCATAATTTTGTTCCGGGGATATCGGTAGTCAGCGTTGCAGGAGGACCAGTATTAATGTATATTCGACCATCTGCAAGGTGCAAATTCTGAAACTGATCAGGTTGTTTCAAAATTTGCTCCTTCAGATGCTCATACTCAGGCTCCTGAAACGCAGAATCCGGGATTAAACCACCAATGTGTTCGTGCTCCGGGAGACAAGGAATGATCGAGGCCACTCGCTTGTCCTGCGAGCAAGATCTAGACAACGCATCGGGAACAGTATTAAGGGCACCCTTCCGGTGTTCGATCTTGAAATCAAACCCTTGTAGTTTCAGGCTCCAGCGGCCCAATCGACCAGAAAGGTCCGATTGCTGCATTAATCATTTAAGGCTAGCATGATCGGTTATGATTGTGAAAGGCAGCCCTTCGATATATGCCCTGAACCTCTTCACGCTTTGCACCGCAGCCAAGCATTCCAATTCAGTAATGCTATAGTTGCGTTGCGCAGCGTTGAGCTTCAAAGACATATATGCGATTGGATGCTCTCCACCCTCATTGTCCTTCTGGAACAAAACACTTCCAATACCCACGGTACTTGCGTCACATTGGATATAGAAGTGCCTCGTAAAGTCGGGATTGGCCAATACTGGAGCGGAGACCAACAATTGCTTCACTTTATCGAAGGCACTGTTGGCGGAACCAGACCACTTAAAGGCACGTTTGCCCTTTAGCAAATCCATTAGTGGTGCCATAACGGCAGCAAAGTTTGGAACGAACCGCCGATACCATCCCGCCATTCCCATGAACCTTCTCAAATCTTTGGCCGTTCGGGGTTCAGGGTATATAATTATACCCGAAACCTTCTCCGGGTCGGTGCGCAGAATACCATCACTCACCAAAAAGCCAAGATATTTGATCTCCTTCTTGACGAACTTGCTCTTTTCGACATTGATGGTCAAGTTGGCACCCCTGAGCAGTTTGGCCACTGTGCTCAGGAGTTCCAAATGCTCATCAAATGTCGAATTCGTCACAAGTAAGTCATCTAGGTAAACAAATATCTTGTCTTGCAGTTCATGTGGTATGACTTTATGCATCAACCGACACATCGTTTGGGGAGCATTGCACGAACCGAACGGCATGACCTTGAAATGGTACAAGGGCCTGCCGGGAACAGTAAAAGCCGTTTTTTCCTTACTCGCCTCATCCAACGGAATTTGCCAAAAGGCATCCTTCAGGTCCAAACTAGTAATGAACCTGGTGCTCTGCTATCGGGCCAACAGACCTTCTATCAGCGGCAACGGATAGGCGTCCTTAACAGTGACGTCATTGAGGCATCTAGCGTCTAAACACAAACGTACCTTACCGGGTTTTCTAACAAGGGTCACGGGAGAACTCCACGAGCTCTAAATTTCCTCTATTACCCCCAACGACAGCATACGATCGAGTTCATCATACAACAGTTTCTGTATAACGGGAGAAACAGCGTAATGCCGCTGTTTGATGGGTCGAGCGGAACCAGTGTCTATGTGATGAGACAAGAGATCGGTTCTACCCAAGCCTCTCTCGCTACACGAAGGAAACTGTTGCCTGATGAAGTCGAGTCGTTGCTGGTCGGGTGGGGAATATAGATGGAATTCAGGGTTCGGAGGCTCCGCGGCCACGTCGACAGTGTTGACCTGGATTGGTGCGATTTTGAAGAGATCCCAAAAATCAATTCCCAAGTACACGGAGTGCGTCAAGGAAGGGACAATCAGGAATCTCATCAATTTTGTGATGTTGTTAAATCGCACCAATGTGACGATATATTCCAGAACGGGGTCCTTATGACCTGATGCAGTCTGGACATGGGTATGCATGGCATGCATGTGCAAGCCCAAGTCTGAAAGCAGGTCCAAGCCTCCAGCTCCGAGGATACTCGCACTGGCTCCACTGTCGAGTAAGCCCGTCAATTTGTGACCCTTGATAGAAATATCGGCGTAGGGCCTATTGTCGCCAGGAATTGCAACAACAGACTCCACGCAGGCTCGCTTCAAGAGACGTCTGGTGAAGAAATATCTCCAGGATCTTCGGAAGCGGTCTCGGAAAGGTCTCGCTCTAAGGTACAAGGGTGGTTCTCGATCATCGCCCGCCGTTTCACTACTATAGGTAGGAACTAACAAATCACGCCGGTTCGTGGAAGATGTAGCGATGTGGTCGGAGCAAGGTTTGGTGGATAGTCATAGGAAACGTCGCAGCTCGGGATCAACGTTGGTGGCTGCATCAACGCGGTCAGGGAACTGGATTGAAGCTGTCTTAAGAAGAGGATCCGGATTCCGCTTGGGCAAACTTTTGGTGCGGCAAGCATTGCAGTTAGGCTTCACAACTCCCTCCTGCCCACATCCAAAACAAAACACATATTTGACTGGCATAGCACAATCAAAAAAACTGTGGCCCAAGTCCTTACAATTCTAGCATACCCTATAAATACTGCGCTGGTTCTGGTTTGAAGTAGGGATCATTCTGGTAGCTAGCGCTTGAACTTGAGATGCCACTGGTGCGTTCGCCCAAGTAATGGTTGGAGTTGATGGGTTGGTCCCATAATCAACGTCAAGCCTTTCAGATGCCAAGTCTCTATACGAACCGGGAAGATATGCCTCCTCGTCCCCCAATCGTCCTAACGTACCATCTTCAATAGCGTGAACTCGTGCTGAGGTACGCCTTTCAAATAGGCTTCGCCGAGCATTCAGACCTTTCCACGCAGCTTCCATCTGACAGCAGCGTCGAACAAGATCCCGAGTAGTGGGGAAGGTCTGCCCAGCCAAGTGTTCCTGTAAACGGGGACTCATATTTTTCATTGTTATTCTCTGGAGGTCAAAATCAAGGATGGGGATTGTCAACTGCAGGGACAGGGCTTCAATAGCTTCGAAGAAGTCAATGAACCTCTCCCCCAGTTTTTGTAAGCGAGCATCCATTCGTTGGCGAATATCCACATCGGTGAAGTGTCCCGAAAACCGCTGCAGGAATTCCGATTTAAATCGAAGCCAAGAAAGATCTCCGTACAGATCACGTGTCTGCCAATACCAATTTTGGGCAGTTCCTTTAAGGAGCACATGGAGATTGCGCATGAGCTCTCGATCTGATAATTCATAATCTTCAGCCAATGCTGAAATGCGGAATATAAACTGTTGAGCCGTTATTCCCGAAAGGCCCCCATCGAATGATAGTCCCCATTTGGTGATAGGGATGCGGGGAATATTGGTGGTCCCGTAACCTCGCATTTCCCGAAAGGTGACACGCGGTCCTATATAATGAGCCCGTGAGGCATCGGCGTGTACGGGAGAGGTGACTTTTGGAGAAAGTGATACTCGTGTCGGTGGGACTTGTGAATTGGCTGGAGCAGTCATGTTTATCGGGGTTCCTGTCAGAGAGTTGGATAAACTGCGCCGATCCAGCTCTCGGTCTAATGCATTAAAAGCGGGGTCCCAACTGGCACTTCGTCGATGCATGATTTTCTTATCACTAAAAAAACATTAATTGCAACAATATAAAAATGTTAATTAATTATCAATAAAGTACCCAAGATACTACGATTCAGAAATTTAATGGGGTAAATATGGCAACTATTTTTCGATTGACTATTGATTCATAAAGGCTTCATTTCTCAGGATGATCCTTTTTGTAAAGGAAAAGGATAAAAGAAGGGTAATTAAAAATGGGAACGTGGGATAAAATTTACACAGTGCAGAGGCAAGCATCTTGGTGCCTCGTCCAACAAAAAAAAACCGTGAGGCGGACTCCGTTCAAAATTGTCGCCACTCAGGGCCGACTACAAGACTATTATGGATCCTAACAGACTCCATAATAGCTCGGACAAGAGTCGCTCAAAGTCCAAAGCCAAACGAGCAAGGATGATGAATAAAAAAAATCAAGAGCGTTAGTTGATTCCAAGAGCTAGCACGACAGCCAGCTATTCCATAAAGGAAGATACAACCAACAACACGAATAATTCTTCCTTTCACCATCCACAACTTGATAGCATGCATGCTATCAAATCCGAAAAAAAACTATAGAACATAGACGTCCAGCACGTTGGGCGCCACTGCAACTGAGGCGAGCACCGCGATAAAAGTGGGAATACAAAATAAATAAAACCTCAACAAAAAAAAAACCATCACAATAAAATGCAGGTCCCATGAGTCTAAAAATTACATAAAAACAACAAATCAAAACAAAAAAACTTCTCATTATTAAAATATATCAAAACCGATATTTGGGCGCCACTGTTGCAATCGCGATAGTCGCCGCAACTGCAGACATTTATTTGTGGCGGTGACCAATGTTCCTTTCTCCCGGTGGCATTTTGAGCCGGCTAATGCTCAGCCGTGTCTGGGTTCGTAGGAGATAGGTCACCGCCCGTGCCAGCCACCTAATTACTTACTACCACATGGGTAGAAGAAAAGGATTAGGGAAGGGAAAGGAATAGAGAGGACCATCCTGTGAAATGAATAAAAATTAAATTAATTCATTATAAATATATATTCAATAGCAACAAAACATGTATTTATATATACAAATAAAAACCAATTTTCATTTTTAACAAAAAAACAAACTTACTCCTTCCTGATTGCTGAGCGCTCTGCAACTGGTAAGAGACTGGAATGAAATTACAGTAATTAAGTAAATTGAATAACAAAAATTAATAACGTTTAAATTGATTCAAAAAAAAAAAAATCTAAATTCGTTTACAAAAAAAATTTACAATGATAAGACGTTACCGCGTGAATATCTTCTAATTTCTATTTTGAATAGTTCGTACACGAACGTTCATCTACAATCTTCAACGTTCTTTTTTTTTTAAAAAAAAAAATCCTTGTGCCGCACCAGTCCTTTGTCACCTAAATTGATGACAGCAAGATGCGTCAATTATAGCCGCCAGTACCTGATTTTAGCTTCGAAGGAAACTACACCCGAGAACGAAGCACTTAATAATTCGTTTGTTGGGTCTTCGGGGTTTTTAATGTTGCGCAAATTTATAAACAAGTGTCAAGTACCAGCTCGCTCGCACCATGCAACTGGCCATTTAATCCATCGTTTTTCCGATACTGCTCGAGTTCGGGTTGAATTCTGTGGCTCGGATCCCACAGATTACACTATTCCGTATATTCCGTCTTTTCTGTCTTGCAGCAAATTGTCTATTTATCACGCACAAGCGAACAATGATGTTCCACCAGACCACTCCAACTTCGAATCGGTATAGATATCGGTCGCCGTCTGGGGCTCGGTTTGATTTTGACGTTTCACCGATGACGGTAGTCTCGCACACCAACCGAATCCACAACCGTACTCCTACAACACCAGCACGCGTTACTTCTTGCTTCACCTCTCTACACACTTCTAAATCTGTATCTCACTTTGCCATCATTTCCGCTACAAAGAACATATGCAATTTCTGCTAGATCTGGTCCGAAAATTCTCCTCTTGCGCAAATCGTTGTCACCGATGCAATAATACCGAGTCCAAATTAACGCACTTCCCACTGCTTGTCCGCTGCACTTGCAAAATCTATTGCATTCCAGTCACCTACACCAACTGTTTTTTCTTCGACACGCAAACTTCACACTGAGCGAGAAACTAATTGAATTCGACTTGAGACGATAACCAAAATCCAATCTTTTAAAACTCTAAAACGCTAACATCGTCTGCTTCAGAAGTCCAGATCCAAACTTTTTCATTTTTGGCAATTGTTCGAAAAACAAAACTTTCACCGCTTGCTGGGATTTTTTTTTTATTTTATTTAAATTAAAAACTATAGAGTATAAATTTATTATAGAAATTAATTAAGTTATAATATTATAATAATAAGACAGCATGTTGTTCGCAACAATATTAATTGCTTTTTTGCGGCAAGAGTAAAAAGACGTTATTCAATCATATTTTATCGAAAATTTAATTACAAATCTTTTATTTCTTCTCAAGTTTGCTCTAAAATGAATCGTTTTGAAGTAAGAAGTGAATAAATAGGAAAAAATCGAGTTTTTTCTAATTTTTAATCATCTCGATTTATTTCTTAATGTTAAGTCAATTATTGTTACAGCTGTTATTCTGCGAAAATCAGTGTGCCTCCTCTCAGCAACCTACTGAAAACAGATCTACACTGGTCTAAACATGGTTGGTTATTTTTTAGAGTTTTTCTAATCATTTTATTGAAAATATTCACTATGATGTAATTTTTACTAATAATGTTAAATTTAATTTTTTCAATAGACGTGTATGAATTCAGAGCGTCCTCGCGGCCATTAGTTTTTATAATAATTTATTTTTAAAAATTAAGAATGGATTAAATAATATTTATTTTCAATTTCTACATACTCTTACTCAATTCAATTTAAATCTGTGTTGTGGAAATTCGATAAATTTAATAAATCACATATCTGACCCCATCCCTGTATGCAGCACTATTTTTCCATATCACTTCTCATACCCTTTTCTCAATACAAAGTGAAACAAATTTAGGTCCCTATTAATACACTCCAATATTGGTTTCTTCACACCAAGTACAAACAAGACCATATTAATATCTTAGCAATTTCTTAGAGGGTGGAAACAATGCAAGACACTCTAAATATAATTGAGCTTTCCTTTATTATGAATGGGAAAATTTTTCCTCTGACCAAAAGTACACTCAATTGCTTTATCAAGCGATAATTTATCGATATTAATATCGAAACTTTATCAAGACTATAAAAGAATATTAAATTTAACCAAACTTGATCATGAAAAGACCATTTTATGAGAGTTCGAAACAATATGCAGTAAAATTGCGCTCAATGTAACCAACGATTATTCTGAATAATGCACTTTCATAGTGATGCATGCGTGTCTATGTGCCATAATATGCAGTTTGTTCGATAATAGATGGGCAAACTTTGCAAGCCCAGAAAAAAATTTCATCTATATGTGATTATTTTTTTTTTGTGCTGCGTGGGTCTTCATACATATATTGATTCAGTAAAATTGCGACATTAATGTCATTGAATCGTTCCTCGGAGACAACATCCACCCGAGAAAATTTATGGGACATTTTAATATATTGGCACCACCAACAGAATAGGGTTGTAAGTGGACAAGCAGCGTATCCAAGTGCAGACAGGGGTTGCAATATTGCACATGAATATGTAGTTTAGTGACGTATGAGTACACGCATTACTATCAGAGTGTGCACAAGGCTTTGCAAATATGTTGAAATATTTATAGGAAATTTATTATCTCATACAAAATATATTATAATGATGATGTGCTTTGACTTTAATAGCTTTCTGGCTGGTTTGATGATGGAATCCTTGATGACATCATAACGTGGTTGCAAAAGGTATTACAATTTAATCGTATTAACTTGACTTTATTCTGATTGAATTGTTTGATTCTACAAATTTTCATCATTTAAATATGATTATTGTGAATGTCCTTTCTTTCAATCCAAACCTTTCCACCACCTCACACACAGCATTCCATAAAATTATTAAAATGGTCATTCATTTTCCATCCTCCATATTATAGTCTGCACACCCTTCCAAATAAACCAAATGAATCATAATGCTTTTGATTTCACTTGAAAGGATTTAATTGAATTTTCCTTTTTAGCCAACAACATTTTTGCAGAAAACCCTAAAAAAATCACACGAATCAAATTCTGTTTGTTCCTGCTGACCACCAAAATGAACGATTGTAGTTGCAATCTTTTCGCTCCATGTGACTAGATTGCTGGACAGGATAGCAGTGGCAGTCATAGTCGTAGTAGTCTCCGTGGAAATCACACACAAAAAAAAACATCGAAAAGGAAATTAATAAATTTTATCAGAGAAGATCAGTGATGGACATGAACGTCAGCCATTGCCAGCTGGTGATGATGAGTGGTGAAACCTTTTTGCTATTAAAAACTTTTAATGAATTTCTGTTGCGTTCGAGTGTAAAACATTTTGAATTTTTCCACCATTTCACAGATGATATAACAAAATAATTTTAATTCTTATTATGATTTAATTTTGATGAATAGTTTTTTTTGGTATTTTCCAGTTAACGAATTTAGTGAGCGTGTGTGCGAACGAACGAGTTTATGGGAATCATACTATAGGCTATTTTTCATTCTTTTGCTAAATTGTGCTAAGAAAATCGGAAAGACTTGAAGTTATTTTTACTTTAACTTCCAGAGAAAAATGGTTATAATTTCCATACGATTTTTTCAGGACTTCCTAAAATAAAACATGTAAAGTCATTTTAGTTTTGCGTCTTATTGGCCCCTATGTCGTAGCAGAAGTGGTGATCTCTCAAAACTTTAAGTCTGATAGAAAATCTTGATTGTTTTAAAGGGGCCCTCATATTTTGAATAAAGGCTTAAAAATATTTTTTTAATGAAGGAAGACAAGTGGGACATCAATTAAAAGACCTTAATTAGAACTTTTAGCATCAATTGCTAAAAAATCGGCTTGTAAATCAAGGAGTCCAGAAAGACTCAAAAGTATAGATGATTTGTGTACCTCCTTGTGATTGTGCACCTTTGCTTGTCTTAATGGCAAAAAAGATGACAAATACTTCAGAAATCAAATCCACCCAACTTTAAATGGAATGATTTATCAATAGTATATATTACCATCTTAAATCGTAGTGCATGTGGTGTAGTGGTTAGGTTTGCACGTTTAAAGTTCGTTGATGGCAACAAAATGTTTTTTTTTTGTGGTAGGGAGGTGAATGCCATTTATGCACAGAGTGTAGAACTCCCATGCTCGCCAGAAGGCGACTGGAATATCTACTAAACACCTGTCCTGTCAACTTAAGAACCCAGCCTGGAACCATTTAGCACATTTCTTCGGTCCAGCTCTCGTTTTGTTACGCCGTGAGGCACCTTCAAGCTGGGGTATCCCTTTCCTAGCGGGAGGGGAGAGGGGAAGAGGAAGTGCCAGAAAAGCGATCCCCCAGCCCCAACGCGTCCGGCTGCTGTGAGTCCCTTTTATCTTTTAGGACTGCCCGAACATAATGTGTCACCTGGTTCCATTTGTCAACCGATTCGAGCATCACCACGACCATATTATCTGGGGTGAGCTCTCCCGTCTCCCAGGAGAGGTTACTTCGTAGCCCGACCCATATCTTGCTCGCAAAAAATGTGTGGCAGGCATTGTCCTCCTCACCAGGGCAATACCAACAATCGGGGGACCGTGACTTACCAATCTTGTGCAGGTAAGACTGAAAACACCTATGCCCGGTCAAAAGCTGGGTCAGATAGAAGTCAGTTTCACCATGCCTTCGATTCAGCCATGGTCAAACATCCAGGATGAGCCGCGCAGTCCACCTTCCCTTCGTGCAATTCCTCCAAGTCTGCTGCCAATTGTTGAGCGAGCGCTGTCTCTCCTCGCGGACAACCGTCTTCCTTGCATCCTCGTTTTGGCGCAGGTAAATAGCACGGCACTCTCTAGCAAGGAGGGCGACAGGTATCACGCCTGCAATAACTCTCACCGCCGAATCAGAGACTGTCGGATACGAAGATGCAATCCACAGTACTTATTTTCTCTGTACCTGTGCCAAACGCTTTCGGTATACCTCCTTGCTGAGAGTGTCGTCCCATACTTCTGCCTCGTACAGTGGCATTGACCATACAGAACTCATCAAGAAGCGTCTTCTTGATGGGCTGGGTCCCCCTACATTGGCCATAAGCTGACTCAGAGCCGATACTCCTGAAGTAGTCTTCTCAGCCGTTGTCCTGATTTGCTCAGAGAAACTCATCTTCGAGTCGATCAGTGGCCCCAAGTACTTCACCGATGGCTTCGATTCGATTCGTATATCTCCAATACTGATCATCCTTACTCTAGGGGTTCTCTTTTTTGTCAAGATGACCACTTCGGTTTTCCCCAGTGCTAAACTGAGCCCGCGAGCAATCATAAAGCCCCTCAATCGGCGCATTAGCATACCTAGCCCAAATTGCGCCTGTTCGACGATGCGTCCAGTGACCATCCGCATAGTCGACTAAGCGCGACTCATCTGGTATCTCAAGTCTCAGTAGCCCGTCGTAAGACACGTTCCACAGGTCCGGACCAAGGATACATCCTTGGGCAATACCCGATGTAATTTTCATCCTTCGTTGGCCCAGTGTCGTATTGTAGAGCAGGCTTCGGTCCTTTTGGTAGTCTTTCAAAAACCGCATTAGATATTCTGGAACTTAAAAACAGTTTTCTAGCGTATCCAGAATATCCACCCATCTAGCGGAGTTAAAGGCATTTCTGACGTCGAGTGTCTCCAACAGGACGATCCGTCGCTTGGTGTGACTATATGCCTCTGCCTTTTGGACCGCGCACACCACCTCCATAATCGCATCAATGGTAGAACGTCCTGCTCTAAAGCCTTACTGCCAAGGAGAAAGTTCCTAGCAGCACGAATCGCGTCAGTGAGTCTTCCCTTGGTGAGTTTCTCTAGCACTTTCCCAGCAGTGTTTAGCATGCATAACGGGCAGTATGCAGACGGTGATTCAGGATTTACCTTCCCCTTGCCTATCAGCATGAGCTTCGCCATCTTCCGTCGTATCGGGAAAACCCCGTCCCGAAGGCAAGCGTTGAATGTGCTGAGCAGCAAGTCAGGACAATGGTGATAGACAAGCCACAACATCTCAGCTGGAACACCATCTGGACCTGGAGCCTTCCTCGCTTTCAACAAAAGGACTGCCTCATCCAGTTCTGGCTGTGTGAAGAGTGAACACTCGACTGCTGTTTCGCCATGGACAGCGTCAACATGGACGGGATGGGCGGGGAAGAGTGCCCACACTATCTTGGCTATCTTTTCCGTATCGTTTATACAAGGTTTCCGCAGGGCACTGAGCTTCTGCATAACTAGCTTGTAGCCAAGGCCCCACAGATCCTTGTTCACATTGTCTACTAGATCTTGCCAGCAGCGAGCCTTGCTGTTGTTGATCTGTTTGCGAAGGCATTTGCTGGCTGACTTGTATACTGCTGCGCGGTTGTTTGCCTCGTCCTAGCTCCATGCCCGTTGAGCCTCACGCCAAAGCTTGTGACACTCCCTTCGCTTTTCAGCGATTTCAGTTGACCACCAGTACACTGGGGCTTGCCGTGCCGAGGTTTTCGACGATTTATAGAAGCCTTACAAGCAGTCGTGATGATGCTCATAGTAGAGTTCACCACGTCTTAAGCTGCCAGTTCTTCCAGCCCCTCTGAAGCCCCCTGCAGCGGCACACCTGCTCTGAGAACCTCGACGAACGTCTCGACGTCCATCCTCCGGATGTTCCATCCAATTGTAAAAAGCTGAAAGCACGGATGTTGGGAGACAACATTGCTTATCACTGGCTGAGTAGTCCTCTAATACTCTCCAGTTATTCATCCTCCGTACTAAGGACTCCAAGGCGAATGTCATGTCTTGTATGGTTCCTTCATAGCCAATACCGTGAAAGGTCGGCATATTGCCGGTGTTAAGTACGACGAGCGCCATCCTGACCACCATTTCTAGGACTCATTTTCCCCGCGGATATGTTTGAGGCATGCCTCATTCGATTGCTTTCGCGTTGAAGTCACCCTCCAACAAGCAACAAGTGCCCTCCAAAGTCTGAAGGTTGGCTTGGAAAGATGATATCAATCCGTTCGGCACTAGGTACACACTAAAGAAGGTGGTCCCTGAGCACCGAGCCCACACAAAACCATCCCCACGTCCACAGCTCTCCGCCTGAAAATCACTATTTTAAACCAGATGGCGGCAGTACCAGTTCCGTCAGAATACCATGATGCCAAAATTTAATCATGGTATTGCTTATTCAGCAGCAAAAAGTCAGCTTTCATATCCCTCGCAAACTACTCAAGCAGATTTTGGGCGGTTGAATGCGGTGTAGGTTTAGCTGCAGGATGCGGGTCATCGATGTTCTGATTTCGTCTTGGCGAGGGCTTTTTGGAAAACCCGGCATTTTCCTGAACCCAAAGCGTGTCTAAAATCGGGTCTTGGATTAGCGTCCTTGCAAAGAATACAACCGCATTTGTAACATAGAGAGCTCCATCGGGTCCTTTGCATACTGATGCGATGTGACCAAAGCCAAGGCATTGTTTTTGCCGTATCCTACTGACAACCCACCCTATTCGTACTTTGCCCTTATTCAGAAATTATTCGGTGTCCTTTTCGGTCAAGTCAATTATGGCCATGCGATATCCCCTATGGTTTTCTGGTGTTAGCCTCGCCTCAATTTCGCCAACGCTAGGGAACTCCCTTCTGATGGCCTCTTCTACCTCGGCCAGATCCGTGATGCAGTCTCCTATTTCGATCGTTGCCATCGGCTCGAGCGAGGCTATAGCTACACTTTTGCAGAGGACTTTCTTTACTGCATCGCAGAATGCTTCCCTGTTCTCGGCCTCTGCTTCAACTTCGACCAGTATGTGGCCCGATCGCGTTGGTCATACTGCTTTAATAGCAGTTTTAATGTCTTTGGGGCTTACGTTACCCCTGTAGTCCCGCAGCATGTCCACGTAGGATCGACCATCTTGAGGTTTCAAGAGCAGTGCCTGCTGCCGGGGTCTTTGACGGGGCTTCTTTCTCTCCTGTTTTGCATCGTCTTTTAGGTAAATTTCTCGAGAGAAATTTACCTATTGCGGAGAGCATCATATATATATATATATATATATATATATATATATATATATATATATATATATATATATATATATATATATATATATATATGTATATGGGATATAACGAAATTTGTGACCACGCTAGAGGTTGCAATTTTGCTTCCGTTTTCACCAAATTTTCAGGAAAGGTGTATTGGGTAATTATCTCGGTTAAGTTCGTGAACCAGCTATATCGGCAGGGCAAAAACAAAATGGCGGCCATTTTAGACGAAAAATCGCGATTTCTGTTCTGACCAAAGTGTAGCTCCAATTTGGATGAAATTTGGTACAAAGGTTCATTGATGTATGTGATGAATCTCACAATAAAAAATCCAAAGTCGGTACGGCAGAAACAAAATGGCGGCCGCTCAAAGGTCGAAAAACGTGCAAATTTTTGTTGTTGCAATAGTGGTCAAAGCTTTCAACAGATTTTCATGAAATTCGGTAGTTTGATAGAAATTATAAGTATCTAAAGAATTACGTAAAAAATTGGAGGTCCGGTTGCAAAAAACAAAATGGCGGCCAGTTGAATGTCGAAATTTCAAAGGCTTTTAAAAGTCGCAATTTTTATCCGTCATATACGAAACTTGGTTTCAAGATAAACATTACTTACACCTACAGTCTTTGATATTTTGGTGATCATGCATGGGCAAATTTCAAAATGGCGGCCGTTTAAATATGCGTTTTTTTCATGTTTTTGTGGCCCTCTAGCGGTCACATTTTCCAACGGATTTTGATGAAACTTGAGATTATGAATCCCTGTACTATGTTCTTGTATTTTGCAGGAAATTATTAAAATTGAATGAAAAATAAAAAAGTCAAAAATTTAAAGCCTAATATTTTTAACTGCGATTTCCTTTAAAAATTGAATTATTTTGCCCTGTCTAGAGTGAAAATCCTATTTGAACGAGATAGTACATTGATTGATGAGGTCCTAGCATACAAAGATTTAAAATAATCCAAAATCAAATGCATGCATTCAAAATGGCGGCCCCCAAAGGTCTGAAGGCAAGCGCAATTCGCTATTTTAGTGCCAACTGAAATAATGAATATTTTTCATTGAAACGTTTTAAATGACTTTACTTGAAAGAACTTATAAACCAGATCATTTTTAAGATATTGTATAATATTTTTAACAATACCCTAAAAAATTATAAAATCGCGACTTGTCTGTCTGTCCGTCCCTCCGCCCGTTTGTTCGTGCGTCATAACAAGTTTTCTCGCAAACCACATGAGCTAGAATGAGGAAATTTTCTACGTAGGTCAAAAGTGGTGCCTCTTGAAATTTGCAGTGCAAGAAAATATTTTAAGGTATTTAAGGGGGGTCTCCCCATAAAGGCGGGTCTCCCCATACAGGCGGATGGCATACAATTTTTTTTATTTCTGTAGCCCTCTAGCAGCCAAGATGCTCAACAGATTCCGTTGAAATTTGAAATTATAAGTTATTAAGGCAAGTTAATTTGATTTGATTATGCAAATCGAATGACAAATAAAACAGTCGAAAATTTAGAGCTTAATATTTTTAGCAGCCGATTTCAATAAAAATCGAAATGACGGCCCTCACAGTTCAGAATAAAATTGAAATGTATATATTAATGGCAATGCAAGTGCTGATTAAACTTTTATGGAAATCTTTTGAAATTAACTATTCGAGCTATTTAAGCCTTTGTGTGGTTACCACTGTGAACTGTGTAAACAGCAGATGCGAGAAGGGCGAAACCGGTATTTATATGTTTACAACAATATGTAATCCATACGCATGCAACTCAATTTAATTAGAAAAATATTTGCGCCCCGATAAAAGGTTTCTAAAAACGAACGTGATAATTTTCACTGTAAGCATTACCTCTCCTTGCCATAGTAAACTGCATTAATTTTATTCATCATTGTTCCATATTTTCTGATTACCTCGAATTTGTATATTTATACAATACGAAATTAAAAAATGGAAATGCCTTTAACTATACATCATTAACTAATTTTGTTGATTGTATACATACTTTGATTTAATATCTATTATATAAATATCGTAGTTTCATATTAAAATAGAGGTAAAAAAAAAGTGATTAGAATAAATTGATAAATTAACAATAATCTTTTCTTTCAAGTAGTTGGTTTTTCTGGAGGAAGCGAAAACGGAAGGTAAGTATTCAGTGAATGATCGATTATTTGGTTTAGTTACGCAGTGCCAGAGTTTTTTGATTAGCCTAGAGTTTGTCATTTAGAATACAATTTTCTTATTTCTGGCATCGCGGTGGTATTTTGATCGGGAACGCACCAATTCATTGTTAATGGATGGACAGCCTTGCAAAGGCAATTTCATAGCCATGACAAAATTTTCTTCGGAAAATTGTTGACCGCGTTTTAAAAACGTATTTAACTAGTAAGCTGAAAAGCTGTATCTAGACTTAGTCTACTCGCGTAAGACCTGTAACCTCTCCAAATTAGAAAGCCTGCAAGCAGCCATTTCGGAGTATGCTAGGGGTGCTTGGACCAGTTAACCTGTTGGGTTCTCGTCTTTAAAAAATGAGAGCTCAGTTTAGATTTCCTTCGAGAAAACTCAGACGAACGTACGTACGAGAATATATCAAAAATCATTACAGGTATGTACGGGCGTCAAGTATATTTGAGGCCCATCGTTGTTGGATCAGAACCTGGTCAACTTGGTGATACCCTGGTCATTTCATGTATGCGTCGATATAGGAAGTAAGTTGAACATATGACTATACTTCTGCTACATGCATAGTCAGTCTAGCTCAGGCCATTTCATCTTGGTGGCTATATCCTTCAGGCATTCCCCAATGAGATAGCTCATTGCTAAACTTTGCGTTGAAGTCATCCAGCATTATTTTGGTGCCTTTTTTGGCAATGAGTCAACTAGTCTTTCCAGATGACTCTAGAATGTTTTCTTCGTTTTTTCATCCTTTTCTTTGGTCAGAGTATGTAAGTTTATCAGCCAATTTTGAATCTTTTTGGTTATATATGGATCGCGCGCAGTCTTTCATTGCCTGTTTTAACATAAATAACGTGCGATTTGAACCCCCTGGCTACAGTAAAGGCCACTCCGAGTTCTCACTTTCCAGAAAGCTTCCCACTTTTGAATATTGTTTGCGATCTCATATCTTGAGTACCACTACCAGTCCAGTTCATTTCCTGGATTGCCAGTACATTTAATTTATATTTATAGGCCTATTATAAAAACCATTCTAAGGGTCTGTTGCAGGTTTCGAAACACTGTAAGTTCTCTCAGGGATGTGAAGTTGGCCCTTCACTCAATCTCTATTCCAGCAGTCTGGTTATTCTTTTTAATTCCGTAACTAAGCGCGGGAGGCTTCATCACCACAAAGGAGATGTTAATAGGATTTAATAGTAAAGCTGTAGGTGTATTTGCAATTTTGGCATTTAATGTTTCATCTTCGGGGAACGGGTAAATCCAATGTGTTACTCTGAGGCCATTTTGTGACATTTGATCGTTGGAATTTACGATGAGAGATCATCGAAGCTGTGGGTTGAGGAAACAAGGAGATCCCCTCCTGATCTCTCAAATGGGCTTGGATCATCAACGTCGAGGTTAGACGGAAGATTACACAACTAAATAGACTTGAATTCCCTATACTAATCCTTTGGCTGCCACAACCTTATGCGACGAGAACCGGTATTCAAAGGTAGAAAAGGTTGAAACTAGAATGCATGCAATATAAGTATTTACAAGGAGGAGTTTTATAGATTTCATAGTAGACACTTTCAGCCGGATTTTTTGAAAAAAATTTCTGCATGTGACATCATACATTATGCATACACAGAGGGTATTACTATTTTCGACTGAGAAAAATATAAATGAGTTAGAGGCCACTTTGTAGTACCGGTAACTGGTGCCAAAAATTGATTTGAACCTTATCCAAGCAAAAAAGAAAACTCACTGGTGCCCTTTGCACAGGAGCAAAAACTAGAAAAGCTTTGAATGAAATGAGAATTCTAGAGATAAATGAAGTATCTTGTAATCGACCTGGATAGCAAACTCACTTAGAACCGGCACATCACAATAAATGTCATAAAAGTCTTGGCGATATGCAGAACCCTAAGGGCTAGTCCTGAGCTAATGCCAATTGATACATTGCTGGATGCGTACCAAATAAGTAAGACCAACCATCACATACGAGGCGATCACCACACCAACAAGATTCGGGACCATGTAGCACAATATACTTTTAATAGAGTGCAATGTCTGGCCATAATTGGTAAAGAGTAGGTCCTATTCAGAAATGATCTATGACATCGAAAAATCTATGAAGCCCAAACACAGTGAAACTATCATGAAAGCAGTGAAGCTAACATGGCTTGGTGAGCTGTTTGTTGAACTCAAAGAAGCGGCCATAAATAAGCAGTCGTTTCACGATGTGGCTAAAGAGACCCTGGGTAAGAAAGCTACAATAGCCTCACTTGTGACCATAATGACTTTACAAATTAAAGAAATTGACTGCTTGACCAAAGTCAAAGAAGCCATTAAAAGGGAGCTCCCTCATTGAAGTGGGACTAAGGTGAGACTCCACGTAGTGTAGTTGTTAGAGCAATTGCTGCATAAACCGAAGGTTCCCTTTGGTGGTAATGCAATTTGTTTCGAATGATTCTTCTGATGGACCTTAAGTCTATTAACTTATGATATGCACTGGTTTAAAATCAAAATGTATTACAGCTGGTTGCATGGATACACAGTAAAGCGAGATTCTGACTATATAACTTTCTTGAGTACCAATACATTTGATCAAGATAAAGTTGTAGTCATAAAGCTACAAAAAAGTTAGGCTCACTAAAAAAAAACAAAAGATAACGCAGGACTGCTATTGATCATTTTGCAAAGGCAATCAAATATGGTAAGGACAAATTAAGAAAAAGGTAGGTAATCTGCAGGGTGTGGCATAGAACAGTTTGTATCCGCTGCTTAAGTAGCCTTTTTCACGGCCATATAGTAAAGGGTTGTAAAGAATCTGACAGAATCTCTCTATCTTATAAATGTGGCAAATCAGAGCACAAAAGGAAATATAGTCAAAACCAGTATACCCTTTGTACACTAGCAAAAGCTGGGAGCTTGATATGATGTTTCTCCTTTATACACATTAGGGCTCTTGAGAAGAGAGAGGAAGAGAGATCTTCCTTCATGAAACTTACCTGCTGCTGCATCCATCTGATCTAGATAAAAAAAAAATTATGGTTTTTAGTGAATTAAATTTATTTGTTTGCTTTATCATTTTCCATTCATATATTGAATTGAATTTACATTTGAACGTTAATTTGAATTTTGGTTCCTGTCACTTAACGTTCCTTGATAAGATAAAGTCAATGATTGAGTTTCATTAGAATTAGGTAATAATATATTAAATGTATGATGAAAGTTCACTGTTATGTTATGTCAAGATCATAATTAATTTTTGAATCGTGGTGATTGGCTTTTACTTATTTTTATAATTTGATCCTAAAGTACAATATAATATAATTTAATTTAAATTGATCTTGTTTTATGGATAAATACCCTTGCTCAGCAATACACAAATTTGGAGAGCCATATGGACCATTATCTTTCTTATGTTGGGCGAAGCACGTCACGCTTTCCGTATGAGTGTTGGCCTGTGAAGGGATGTCAAGTGGTTTAATGTTGGTGTCTACACGACGTGGTACACCAAAAAGCCGAGTGAAGATGATGGCCTGAGCCAACACCAAAAATCCAAATGAAGATCATGGGTTACGCCAACACCCTACCATTAATTGATAGTGATCATGCCCTGCTTAAGCATCGCCGGAACACAACTGATCAGGCAATTAGATTCGGATGGAGCAAAAAGAGCTTTTGAACTGATTTTCATGTGCAGCATCCTCCTCTCTGCAGCTTTTAATAGGCTGACTTATGCTCACTCGCGAGATACATTTTGCTTTTTCATCTTCGCCGCACACCTTCTATATGTGGCGAAGGGCTAGTTGCAACTTGATGTTAGCATTTATCATGCAAATCAACGCAAAGCAAAAAGCATCATAGTTGCCCGCTCATAACTTTTAGCATCGATGCCATTAGTTGGCTTAAAGCATAAGGTGGCGCGTTTGCTTGCTCATAACGATGATCCATAATATTTAGCTGAACTTACATTGCGGTAATGATTTCCAAGATCTGCTTGATCAGTTAGGGAAAGACACAAAAGCTGACCTACTGCTACTCAGTGAACAACACCATGATAAGAAACCACAAGGATAATATCCTGTCAAATCTGGTACCGCTGCTATCAGGGTGTGGAATAATGCTTACTTTAGAGTGCAGAGCTATGAACGCGGGGATGATCTTTTGTCTGCCCCATGTTTAAGTACCACACTTTGAAATCTGTATCTAATGCCAAACTTAACAGCACCATCCTTTCAACCCAAGCTCAACGTTCTGAAGAATAAAGCCTCAATACTAAATAAGAGGCTCTTTCCAGGGGTGACTTCACCGCTCAAGCCTGGAGATAGTAACCAAAATGGTACCTTTCATGCTGAATATAGGCAACAGACTTTTTACCATTGAGGCTACGTAGGGACAACCCTTTATGTGACGTGCACTTTGATGTCCTTTGTGTCTAAAGTACAAGAGGATTATTAACTCAGTAATCAGTATATTTCCCTACAAATTATCATATACTCCAACACAGGAAGTCTCCACTATACTGGTGGTCCATTAAAATCTCTGAACAATAAGAAAGCATCACAAACAGTGACCAAAGGCTCAAGGAGTATAGAACCGAGGTTAGATATGTACTAAATTACTGGCATAGAAGATGGCAAAGAAATGACTAAGAAGACCAATCAAAAACAGTAAGGCTTGTTGCAAGCAAGATCTCGTGGACAACATGAATAGATATCCGGTAGCCTTTAAGCACCATGCTTACATGATGCAGAAAAGATGGACGAGATAGTGCTCGAATCCATGCTGATACCATTCACTATAAAACACTAGAGGAATATCCACTCATCATGATCATTGAATTTGAGGAGGCAATACTGTCTTTGAAGGCAAGGCAGGCTTTAGGGCTAGTTAGCGTACCCACTGAGGCAGTGCAACTCGTTTACTACTTTTTTTGATTTGCTGCTCAGTACATATTGAATGTGTGAATTAGCCTACATAGAGCACTGGAAGGTAGCAAGACTTATATACTCGTACACTGATCAATGAGGGGGACATACATCTGAGTTATCGTCTGCATACTGTCCACCATGTATTCTAGACATAATTGGGAAAGGGGTCAAGAAACTCATTAGAAAAAAACTCACGCACGCAATTTACGCTGCTGAAGACCTATTCGCGTGGCATTTCATGGCAAAAGTGATGAGCATTGCCCAACGAGTTAGAGCACACAATTATGCCACTCAGCGTGCACTTTTTTTCTCAAATACCATCAATTCCGTTAAATGAGATTACGTTTTAGTCGCACCGCAAAGCCATTTCCGAATCCTAGAATAACTGATGCAAGCTTGGGTAAGGATAAAAGTTGGATTTGGTCATACCTAAGGTTCCAAATTCATACCAAATCTGTAGAAAATCCCATGTGAAAGGCCTTTGAGGCTTGAGCAGCCGAAATAATTGTGTTTAATTTGCTATTCGGATGGCATTTAGGCGTTAGTAGCAGGACCCATAGCCAAACAGGCACAACATAGAATATATACGCTTACATGCTTAGTGAGGAACTGGATTTCTCCTCGTGAACTCACTCTACCGTTGGAGATCAGCTTTTAGGAACGACTAGTTGAATCAAAACGAGTTTCTCGAAGTGAACCTGGGTAGACTCTTGCTCTCAGCCAACTTATAGCAGATGTAGTTGACTCTTTTTCATTTTTCTACACTTATGAATGAAAGATATTTCAGCGCCAGTATTGGCAAGGAGCTATACCAAAAACTAGTGCTAGTCATCAATGGTGTAATACCCAAGACTATCCTAACTGAAGTGCACCGCAATATTTTTCTGCATAGAAATGATATGGAGGTAGTGGCTCATGAAGAGAAGCAATTCTCAGTCAGTGATTGGCAACAATCCTGGCTAAGCTGCGATAAAGGGAGGTGCACCGTCTACTCATAAATGATATTAGCCCATGGCTCAATTTAAGGCATGATGTGCGTAATAAACTTTTATCTGACTCAGTCCTTGGCCGAGCATAGATATTTTTAGCTGAACATGCACTAAATTGGTATATAGCGGTGTCTTGATTGAACATTTTGCATAGAACAAGACGACAATGCCTGCCCCATATTTTTTTGAATGCAAGAGCGAGGTAGGTGGCTTCATCAAATAAATAGGGGAGTTCTCTAAATCAGCTTCTTTAAAGGCAAATACTTCTCTTGTCTCCGAATAGTTTCATTTAGAAAGAGATCAGTAATCTTGTTGAATGGAACCATATAGCACAATTATACATATTTGAGCATCTCTTTATTGGTAGAAAGGGTATTTTTGGTCGCCCAATCTATTTTCTAGCAATGAGTTTCCATCTCCATCTTTTTTGCTAGATTCTTCTGACTCAATGATCCTTGAAGACGCAGAAAAAACGTGACTTAGCTCAATGTTATGTCTCAAACTGTTCTAGGCTAGGTTTTCAAATTGATAGGAGAGCTATTTACTGGAAAGTCAAAAAGTGCAGCGCTAATAGGAGTCCCAGACTGTCGTCGTAAATTACCTTGGCCTTCCTACCTCACAAAAAAAACACCTAGCTTGTATCTGTATCACGTTATGCGTGACTGTGGTACTCGAAATGTACTAAATTTATCATTCCTAGATTAGGAAGAAGTAGAACACCTTAAATCAAGAACCACTATGATCAAGATATTTTACCAGGTAAAGGAGAGTTTCTTCAGGATTAGACATAGTCGACTGGTGAGCACTTTGATGGCATGGTGACTCAATCTAGCCTTATTAAAAACGCTTGTTATGAAGTCTCAATCTAATGTAAGTTTCATAGAGCTCCATTCAATCAAGTTGTGCATGAACATATCTAAGAATGTAAAGGAAACAAGAATTGGAGTACTTGGGCCTAGCAAAGCACTATGAACCACTGAAAATGATGCCAAACATCTTCTTGGTGGATGTCTATTCAATTGCAGTAAGTACGCAACGGTGTAACTCTTAAGCATACAAGGGCCATCTGGTCTGATAGCCAAGCAGCTATTAAGCCCTTAGGATCATCAATAATAATATCAAAGATGGTTTAAGCCCACTCAACAAAGGTCAATCAACTGGGTGCCAACAATAAGATTACTCGGCATTACAAACAACAAGGAGACCTTTTACCGAGACTGGGTCAAGGCCAGCATTTGCGAGACCAGAATCTTTCGGTGCGGTTGAAGAGGATTTTCTCCAGAAATTCTTGAAGAAAATAGGGGCTATGGAATGTAATAAATTCTGGAGACAGTATCCAGGGCTCAAATCATCGAACATATTTCTCAAGGCTATGATAATAAACAACTTAGGTCGGGGAACCAACTAGGAAAGAATCAGCGTATGATCTTTCTCGCGGGGTATTATAAACTTGCTGGACATTTTGAAAATTTGGTTCACAAGGTGAATGGCGAATGAGGACTTGCACGTTTACAGATGAAACACAAAGACATCTTTTGACGTACTGAGAAGCTTTGATTCGGGAAAGCATAGCTATCTGAGAGATATATCTGAGAAGCTCTACGTATATAATATAGACATATGATCAAAATAATCCGGGAATAAATTTTTCAAACTCTTAGGCATGAAGAAAAATCAATAAAATCAACTGTGAACTAAAAAAGGAGAGAAAAAGATGATAATTTGGAAGGAGGATCACAGTAAGTAAAGATGAACAAAAGAAAAGGAGTTAGAAAGGAGAAAAATTACTTGCTTTAGAGAGCTGATGATTTGATCCAATTTGTTTATAGTAACATGCTGTACTACGCTATTTATATAATTAACGCTATAATTTGACATCGCGATGCAGATTATGGGGATGGTCTAAGAGATGATTTCAAGCCTGTTATGACCATTCTTTTCCTTTCACAAAAAGAGGCGATACAAACTATACTAAATATCACCTTCGATAAATCAAAGCTAATGCTATTGCTTCATTTGGGGTTATGAGGGAAAAACAAAAGCAATGTAAGAGCTCTTGTAGTACAGTCAGCAGGTTCTAGTCTTCGAAAATTCTTAAGCTTCTTAAAAATCAACTTTTCCCATTGGTATATCAAAAGAGCTAAGCTTGTACATGATTTCGAGATGACAACTCTCCATCATCAAAATTTTGGTGTAAACGTTGAACTGTTGAAACTCCAATTGCAGCAATGAAAATGTGCTTTCATTTAATATAACATCACCTGCAATTGCATCTAAATCATAATAAATTTCAGGTTAATCCTGCAATTAGCACGAAACCATTTTCACACCTTGATAAATGCTATTATATTTCATTCATCCAATTAAAATTACAAGCACTTTCCAATTTTAAACTTCATCAAACTAATTACATAAATCAATTGAAACTTATTCACGGGCGTACTTACATAGAGGATTCATTTAGACATTTTCGTTCATAAATATTAATGCTTACCAAAGGCTTACCCTTAATATTTCATAAATCCGATTTATTTTAGATTTTCCTGGTTCACCACTAACAAATTCTTGTAAGCTCAATATCACTATCGTGTGTGTGGGTATGAGTGAGGTACTCATGTATCTTTCTCATTTTCATCCATCCTCTGTGTTCCCTCCACATCTGCCATGCTTATTCATCAGCAGGACTAATTGGTGGAAAATTAACTTTGGGTTTAGAGTTGAAAGCTCGACGTAAACAAATTAAATGTTTCCCCATTTATCCTATTATCATCATCGTCATCAGCATCATCGTTTGGATTGAGAAGGAAAATAGATTATTGAAAAACTGAAAAATTTTGTTTATGAACCTCTTCAATTGAACGTCATGTGCTATCCACATCCTCTTTAAGAAATTGTAAGTTCCTCAGCTTTCGTTGTAGAGAAACAAATAAAGGTTCGCTTTAAAGGGAAACAAGGAAAAATATTAATAAAAAATTATTGAGGAAAATATATCAAGGCTGATAATTTCGTTCTATATACGAGTACATATTTGGACATCATGTAAAATATTGGTTGAAAGGCCTTTAAATAACGATAAATAAGCTGAGTTGCAAAGTTTCGACTTTTATTTATACGTCTCATTGACAAGACAGTAGACAAAACACGTGACAAACGAATGAATGATGCATTGTTAATCAACTATGCATGGGATGGTGTGCGTGAGAGTACTATCATTCTGCAAGTCATAAGAATATGCTTTTAAATTTTTATATAGGCTGGCGCAAAATTAATCACCCTATTGGAAGATGTTATTACTTTTGCAAATGGCATCGTACGTGAATCATATTTGATATTTGTGAACTCAACAGCTGCAGAATACAAACAGACAAGCAAAAGAGCGCTATACTCCGCAAGATCAAGGAATAATGGTGTCGATTTTGTTTTGACGATTTTGTATCGAAAATCATCATGAGCGACGAGACGCATTTGCTCTTAAGCGGTTACGTCAATAAGCAAAATCTTCACTTCTGAGGCACTGAAAATCCGCGTGTGATGCACAAAGAGCCATTGTATACACTCTAAGCTACTGTGCGGCGTGGCGTTCACGAGAGGGGAGTGATCGAGCCTTTTTTTTGAGGACGTCATCGGCAAAACGTTCACTGTTACTGGCGAACGCTACAATGCCATGCCATTTCAACAAGACAGTGCAACCACACACACAGCACGAGCTACAATGAATATTGCAAAGGAAGCATTTCCTGGTCGTGCAATCTACTCATTTAATGATTGGCAGCAGTCTTTGGTAAATTGCACGAAGGTAAGATGGACTGCGCACCTCATCTTGGATGTGATAGCATGGTTAAATCGAAGACATGGTGAGACTGACTTACATTTGACTCAGTTTTTCTACGGGCATGATTGTATTCAGTCTAACGTGCTCAAGATTGGTAAGTCATGGTTCGTAATTCTCAGTTTTGCCCAGGAGAGGAAGACGATGCCTGCTAGACATTTTTCACGTGTGCAAAATGAGACAAGCTGTGACAAGACCTCTACAGGAAGATGGGAGAACACATCTAGAATTTTATAGTCACGGTAATGCGTGGATCGGTTGACAAATGGAATCAGAACGGTTCCAGGCTGGGTTTTCGGATTGACTGGGAGGTATTTAGTGGGTAGTCCAATCGTTTGCTAGCATAGAAGCTCCTCACGCAGTGCGTGAATGACATTTACCTCCCAATTATATAAAACAAACACTGAAAGTGATACAACGGCAAATAAATATACATAATAACCTTATATTACTTTTACGAGCTCAATTCAGGATGTCACTCACAAGCTACATTAAATATTCTGGAACTTGAAAAGGATTTTCCAGCGTATCCAAAATATACACCTATCTAGTGGAGTTGAAGGCGTTCCTAAAGTTGAGTGTCGCCAAAAGAACGATCACTCACTTGGAGTGATTATATGCCTCTGTCTTTTGAATTACGTTTACCATCTCTGCAATAGCATCAATAGTGAGACGTCCTGCTTTAAATCCATACTGTCCAAGAGATAGGTCCCCAGTGGCACTTTTCCAGCCGTGTCTAGTATGCATAACGGGTGTTGTGCCAGCGACAATCCAGGATTCCCTTTTCCTTTCTGATCAGCTCAAGCCTTGCTACCCTCCATCGTACCGGGTAATCCCCATCTCGTAGGCAAGCGTTGAATGTGCTGAGCAGCAAGTCAGGACGATCGGGATAGATAAGTTGCAAAATTTGATCTGAGGTGGGAGCTTTCCTCGCTTTTAATGGAAGTACTGCCACTTCCAGTTCTGGCTGTGTGAAGAGTGGACACCCAATTACTGTTTCATGGCTAGTGTAGACACAAACGAGATGCGTGGACAAGAGTGCCTGCACTATCTCGTCCATATTTTCCATATGCAAGACTTCCATAGGGCACCAGGTTCCCGCATAACTAGCGTATAGCCAAAGCTCTACTCATCCTTGTTCACATTGTTCACTAGATCTTCCTAGCAGCGAAATTTGGTGTTGTTAATCAGTTGCAAAGACATTTCATGTCCAACTTATATGCTGGTTCCCAGTTGCCTGCCTCGTCAGGGTTCCGTATCCGTTGAGCCTTATGCCGAAGCTTGCAATACTCCCTTCGCTTTTCAGTAATTTTGGTCGACGACCAGTACACAAGGGGTTTTTGATTGGGAATAAGAGCATTGTAAGTGGTCAGAATGATGCTCAAAGTTCACCACGTCTTTGGCTGCCAGTTTTTCGGTCGCCTGCGAATATTCCTGCAGGGGAGCACCTGCCGCGAGCACCTCGATAAATTCCTCGATGCCCATCCATCCGATGTTCTACCTAATTGTAGAAAGTTGCAAGCGCAGACGTTGGGAGACAACAGTATCATTGGTTGAGAAGTCCTTGAATACTCCCCAATTGTGTATGCTCCAAACTAAAGATTCCAAGGCAAATATCGCGTCCAGTGTATTTCCTTCTCCATCAATATGGCGGAAAGTTGGCGTACTCCTGGTGTTTAGTCGAAAGAGTACCGAACTCATACAAAACCATCTTCCCTTCCACAGTTCTCCACCTGGATGTCACTATTTTGAACCAATATGGCGGCAGTACCATTTTTATCGGGATACTATCATACAGAACCTTTATCATGGTGTTGCTTACTCAACGGCAAAAAATCAGCTTTCATATCCCTCGCAAACTGCTCAAGCAGGTTTTGGGCAGTTAAACTGTGGTGTATATTTAGTTTCAGGATGCAGGTCATCGAAGTTCTGATTTGGCCTTGGCTAGGTCTTCCTGGATAACCCGATATTCCCCTGATCCCAAGTTGTGCCCAAGATCCGATCTTAGATCAGCATCTTTGCAAAGAACACAGTGTGCTTATTTCGTACACTTTTTTCTTTTATGTCTCATTTGTAACATACGGAACTCTTATCGGATCCTTTGCATACTTGTGCGGTGTGACTATAGCCAAAGCATTTGAAACATTGGAGACGTGCTGCTTTTTGCCGTATTCTGTAGACAATTCACCATTTTCTTAGTTTCCCATATTTTAAAATCTTTCGGCGCCCTTTTCGATCAAATCAATGATGGCCATGCGTTATCGTCTGTTGTTTTATTATGTCAGCCTCGCTCTTACCTTGCCCACGCTAGGGAACTCCCTTTTGATGGCCTCTTTTACCTCCACTAGGTTCGTAATGTAGACAATGTCTCTTATTTCAATCATTGCCATCTGCTCGAGCGAGGCTGGTGTTGCGTTTTTGCCGAGGACTTTCTTTACTGCATTACAGAATGCTTCTTTATTGTCAGCCTCTTCGGCAAATTCGATCAGTTTGCAGCCCAATCACCTAGTTCGTACTGCTTTAATAGAAGTATTGGCATCTTTGGGTCTTATATTCCCTGATATTCCACAGCACTTTTGCGTAGGATCGCCCACCGTTGCTTCCGAGGTCTTTGTCGGAGCTTCTCCCTCTCCTATTTTATATCAGGTCTTTTTTCTTGTTGGGCGTCCGTGCGAACTTTATGTACTGAGATTTTTTGATGGAGTGTAGTTTTCTTGATCATTTTGTCAGCACTTTCTGTAAACCCCGGTCTAACATTCCATGCCCATCAATTGCCTCTTCCTTCCTTTTTTTTATCCAGACCTCTTTTGATTGGGCTAGGTACTTTTCTTTTATTGGTGTTTGATGGTGGACGTATCTGCGCGTGCCCTTAAGGCTTAGCTCCCTGCACTCCTTTTGCCTTCTGCTCTTCTTTGGCTTTCTGGTCCTCTGTGGCATGTTATCAGCTTCTCCGGCAAAGCCCTGTGGTCTAGGTGCTCCTCCAGTTCAAGGAGCCAAATCTTTACTCGTTTGCTGGTTTTTGACAATTTTATTCTTTTTAGAACATCCCCCGGTTTCGGGGGTTAGCCTTTCTTCTATACGTTGCCGGGCGGCAATTGTACTTTTCAACCACCTTTTTTGGGAGAGATTATCGGCTTCTATTTTCGAGTATAGTAATTCCGTCATATTTTTGAAGGTGGCGATGAATTCATACAATGGCGCATTACTTGCCTGGTTACTCTCTTTTTTCCTGCCATAATCTCTTTGTAGACTTAATGATGGTTCGTTATTATTTTGGGATTTTTTATCCTTGCTTCAGTTGTTTCAGTAATTATCGCCGCAGATCTCACCGCTCAAACATTTGGTGCGCTTTGCAGAGTTTCTTCCTTTTTAGGACGCTCTGGCGATTCTATCATTTTGTGCTGCGCTAAAGTCCCGCAGGAATCTCAGTCTGGACAATACTGACTATTTATCTCCATTTGTTCTCCTTCTACCCCGTCATTGTATTGATCACCGTTTATGTTATGTTAGTGCCACTTCTAATGTGCTGCATACATCGTGGCTGCAGCCACTGGTTGCGTCGTCACCATCGTTATTTTTCTGCCATTTTTTGAGTTTTTTTCCCTTTTTTAGGGTTTTTAGTTGTCACCGTTCGTGTATGATGGGACGAATGTTATATGATAGTTGAATTGGAGCCGCGAGTGTCACTTCGGTGCTACCACAAAGCAAATAAGTGCCAACAATCGTATCCACCAGCTCAATGCATCAACTCAAATAGACTGTCCAAAGCGTGGTCCAGATTCAGGCAGGGTCGTTACCTGTGATCCCAGGAGGGAGCCTAACGATGCACCCCATAACCTCGGGTCCATGGTGGTGCTGCTCCCTAAAGAATGCTAGCCTCCAAGAGCACTCTTGTCGACAGGCATTTACCCTGCGGGAATTACCTTGGGTATGTAGGGGAGGCACTCCCCAAAGAATGCTAGCCTCCAAATTTATTACATTTAGCCGGTATTTCTCTTGCGGTTATTTTCAGTATGTTGGCCACAATGTTTGAGGAGTCATGATAATATATCAATTTTTTAAAATATAGGGTTATTCATTTTACGCTTGGGAAAGCAAAGTTTAAGTAAACACATAAAGTATTCAGATGAAAACAAAATCCCTTATTCAATATAAAGGTTGAACCTTGCCATTATATGTGAAATACAACATCGTTCAAATATCATCCACGGGACCTCTTATAAGCTTCAATCTTTTGAGGTAATTTTCAATGACCTTCCGGCAATATCTCGGGCATAACTTTACGAATATTGGTTTTCAATTGCTTAAGATTTTGAGGATTGTTCGCATAAACATGATCACCCAATTCGCATATATTCTGCGCTGTGTATGGTCTTGAGGCTTAAGTTCTTGAGTGAGTTGGATTTTGTACGGATATAGATGCAAACCCAAACGCATAATCCGCGACAATGAGCCGTAAGACAAGCCCAAATGTTGAGCACGTCGAGGAATCGACAAATTCGGGTCTTCCTCCACACTTTGAGCAACGACACCGATATTTTCAGCAGAAAGAATGTTGCGATGATGCACAGGCCTCGCAATATCAATAACCAATCCAGTTTCTTCAAATTTTCTCACTGTGTTCGAAATTCTTTGCTGTGTAGGTCGATTATGTCGACCGTAATCGGCTCATAAAGCCCTGAATGTTAATACAGCAGAATCACCATTTTTATAATAAAATTTAATAATTTTAACGCATTTTTGACAGTTAAACGATCCATATTTCTAAATGGCAAATTTCCAACTAGGAAAAACACGTTTTGAATGACATTTAGTTTTGACAAATGTCAAATGGCAGGGTTATAACTTCCCAATTACGAAATTTTAGAGATACAGGGTTATGTATCTCTAAAATTTTAGTTAAAACCTTCACACATCTGTAGTGTTTGAGTCCTTTGCGAACGCGTATTTACACAGTATCACGTGTAATTGTTGTTGTTATTCATTAATTTCATCTGTAAATAGCTGTTTACGTCTCAATTTTTATGAAACTTTCATAAAGCATGCGTTTTATATCAAGAAATCTAATTTAAAGGTCATCTCTCGATATTACAGATGAAAACGTCAAATTCATAAAATGTACTATTATTAACAAATTTGATCGAATTTTAACTTCTGAGGTATTCGTTCGCCTTGTCCTCATAAACAACAGCTTTCGCGACTTTTTTCACATGTTTCTCTTCAACGATATCCAATCGAGAAGGGGAGACACAAATTTTTTGTACATTTTCACGCATACTGTACGCCCCGCCCCCCTGCACAAGCTTCTTGTTTAGGACCTGTTTTGAAAAATGCTCATCAAAACCTTTTATTTGACACCCATACTGGCTACGTTGGGTAAAAAAATTGTTTAAGAGCCACCCTTCTATGTAGGGAGAACCCCCTAAATGCCTTAGAATATTTTTTTGCAGCGCAAATTTTGAGAAGGCACGGACGGCCGTGTAGACTGAAAGACGGACAGATAGGTCGCAATTCTAGGAAAGTATTTTACGATACCGTTAAAATTATCTGTTGCATAAATACTTCCAAATTAAACCATTAAAAACGATTTCATGAAAAATATTCATCAGTATGGATGCAACTAAAATAGGGGATAGCGCCATTTTGAACGCATGCATTTGATTTTCGATTTTTCAAATTGTTTGTGGCTTAGGGTCTCATCAATCAATGTGCTTAGGCTCGTTCGAATCACAGTTTCATTTTAGACAGGGGAAAAATATTAAACTTTTATTGGAAATGGCAGCTAAAAATATAAGGTTTCAAATTTTCGACTCATTTATTTTTCATCCGAATTTGATAATTTATGATACAGTACAAGAACTTATTCAGAATTTAAAATTTAACCAAAATCCGTTGGAATATGTAGCCACTAGAGGGCCACAACTATCTGAAAAAATGGCATATTTAAACCACCGCCATTTTGAAACTTGCACATGGCTGATTAGAAAAATAGCAAGATCTTTAGGTCTAATGATATTCTTTCGTCAAACTAAGTTTCATACACAACGGATCGAAATTGCGATTTTTGAAAGCCTTTATAGTTTCGAGCTTCAACAAACCGCCATTTCGTTTTTTGAGATCTGACGTCTAGTTTTTTAAATTGTTGTTTGGTTACTTATAGTTTTTATCAAACTGCCAAATTTCATTAACATTGGTTGAAAAGTTCGGTCACAACTACAACAATAGATTTTTGCACGTTTTTTGGCTTTTGAGCGGATATCTTTTTGTTTCAGACGATTTGACTTCAAATTTTTTATTGTGAAGCTCATCGTACATTCAATAAACCTCTTTACTAAATTTTGTCGGGAGTGGAGTTATACTTTGTTCAGAGTGGAAATCAAGATTTTTCTCTGAAATGGCCACTATTTCATTTTCGCCTGGCCGATATAGTTTATTGAACAGAGATATTCACTCCATGCACTCTTCCTGAAAATTTGGTGAAAATTGGAACAAAATTGCATCCTCTAGCGTAGTCACGTAGTCACTATTCATTATGAGGTTTGGCTTTTAATCTCAAATATAAGGCGGAAAGTTGTATTTTAAACTTTAAGTTTTATTGCGAATCATAAGAACAATCAATGACATTTACTTTTTCAAGATAAATTTGTTTGAATGTTGCCCGCAACTACGCCATAAATGGTCCATCCCGAGGGTCTAATTTTGTACGATGTGGTCCAGCATAGTGACCAGTGTCTCGTGAATGGCACAAGTAATGTTGGTTTCCATAGCGTAAATTGAAGCTTGCTTATTCCTGAAGACAAGAGACTTCGTGTAACGCCAAACAAAATAATCTAAAAGTGTGATATCACACGATCATCTAAAAATGCATGCTGGGTTTCAAATTTGCGGATGGTATTGGCCAAAGTGGTTTCGATAGGTCGACGATCCGCATCAAAAGTTGCTCTAAGAGCACAAAAAATATTTCTCGCAGAACGCTAATGTTCATAATAAAACTGAACAATTTGGATACGTTGTTGCAGTGTGTCTTTCCATGGTGATTTGTCAAACAATACTGAATAAAAATTACGTTACAGTTTGATAGGAGTCACGCGTAATCTATGAAAAAAGCCTATGGAAAATCAAACCTCATAATGAATCACCCTTTATAAACGAGTGTTTATAACTCGTATATAAAGTACACCCCGCAATAGGAAAATTTATCTCTAGAAATTTATCTAAAAAATAAGACCTATGAACGGTAACAATTAAAGGGCTCAAATTAACTGAAAATACTTGTGGCTCTGGAATGAACTACATAAGGGAAACCTTGACTGATATAAGGGTTTATTAAATAAGTAGATCATTGTGCAAAGACCCAAACTAAAGGCCAAAGATGTGCTTTCGCTTGATATTGCTTCCATAACCACCAAATTTCCTGAGTTCTGCTTGAAACGTCAGACCGTAAACTTATTTTAGAGAATAGAAAACACCATTATCGCCGTAAATGTCAATTTTAAAGAACAGCTAATTCAAAAAACAGGCTTTCAAGAATATCGTAGGAGAAAGGAGCTTGTAGACTACGTTGGGCGATAAAAATGCAGCTGATCGGAGCTAAAAGAAGAGCAAATGGCTCAGATTATCAACAAAGTCCAAACATTTTCAATATCAAACACCATTACAAGGTTAGGATCTAGCCAAATTAAAAAAAACTGTAAAGAATTAGGTACGAGTATTTATTGGAGTTTTGCTCATAGTCTGATGCAGCACTCATGCTATGATTTGTAGATAATGCAGCCAAAAACAGCTAAGAAGGTCACCGAAAAATGCCTACTAAAAGTATGAAAAAAAGCCTCACATAGGAAAACCAACCCATAAAAGTATCCGATACGATTCAGAGAACAAAAAGTAAGCCTTAATATTGACTCCCATGGTAGACACTGCTGGTGAAATCTCCAGATCCTACGTTATACACAGAAGCTCTGCTCAACATAAGTCGAGTTTTGGGGCTAGAAAATATCTTAACTATCATTAAAACACCAACCCAGTCTGATGACTTTTAATGGTATCCAGAGCAAAAGCTACAAATTAACAAGTTGAGTAAGCAGGAGAGTGCTCCTACCAGCAGATATTTGCAAACATCGTAGGGTTAGAAACAAGTTTTCTAATAGCGTGAATCGCTAACATGAATTATTCATCCAATACTTGGATATGAAACCGTTCAAATTTATGCACAAGATGCACAGTTTCTTTCATAAGCACAATGCAGCCGCCATTTTGACCTTGCTTAATTGATTTTTTTGAATGCTGTTGCGAAGTTCGGCGTATCGACTTTCTCCCATTCGCAACTTAGAATTGCCGCCGCAACATCTCCACCTTCCTTTGGGCACTCCTACCTTTTTCTCTGTGTATTTATTTATTTTTATTAACATTTCTCCAATTTCCCTTTAATTTTTACTTTCCCATCATCACAATCCTACCTTTTTCCTTATTTCCAACAACAACAAAAATAAAAGGTACCAATAATTTCAATTTTTCCACTAACTACATTACATTCCATCCCACTAACAAAACTTCATTCAATATCTTTTCCCCAACAAAACCTAATTCCTTCCTTCATACTTACTAATTCTTTTCCCACTAACAAATTTCATATTGTTATACAAACAAAAATTCATTCACGTTTCCCTTTTAACAAATTTCCATTTCATGCCCATCAAGAAAGAGTTGAAGTTGCTAATCTGATGAATGGGAGATCGACAAGATATGGCTCCATTAGTTGCGTCGCGAGTTCTCGAGTGGGGGTCTGTTGGAACCCTGGGTTCAAGTTCCCCGAGCGCAGGGAAGCACTGTTTTTGGGCTGTCGGCAAAACCAATAGTTTCCGTATATGTATATAAGACACTTTACATTCAATCAAGCGCTTCTTTGATGATGCGAATTGCCATATACGCAAATCAATGGATTTTATTGTGTTTGTCGATACGGAAAGAAGATGTGTGGGTAGCGGAGTCGAAGTATAATGAATGCATCAGCGGTAATTTGAAAATGAAAAGGATTGCGGGATCTGCTTTGCAGAAGGTGAAATGCTGGATTGGGTGCTGGAATTTGGGCAGTTGGGATTTGACGAGAGTCAATATTGGACTTTGGGAGATAAAAGGAATTGTTTTTGGGCGGCGCCGCACGTTTATTCGAGTAGTCAGTATTTGGCTTAAAAATAAGCGGAAGTACTTTTGGCAGGGTCGGAAATGTTTGTTAATTTTTAATTCGAAAAGGAAGGAAATCTGGATTTGGACTGGAACGAAATTGAGTTTCTTGGTGTTGGAAGAAGAAATTGAAAAACAGTTTAATTGATTGCGAAGTTTAGTGGCGGAAGTTTTGGTGGGGGAAAGTGAAAACCGAAAAACTGCATCGGATGTGATATAAATTAAGATTTGTGCAAATTTACGAGTGAGGAAAAAGAATTTTGGTTTTCGGCCGCCGGGATAAAATTACTGCGTTTGGATTTTAAAAAGGTACGGCAAAGCAAAAAGTGTGAATAAAGCGCAATTGGTTGCACATGGTGCTAAGTGTTTCAGAAGTAGAGAAAAAAACTTAACAAAAAACGAAGTGAAGAAAGAAAAAACGAAGGTGTAAGTTTGTTTGTGACTTTAACCATCAATATTGTATCGAAAGTAGAAGCGAAAATCTGTAGTGGGAAGTCAATATCGCTTGATTTTATATAATGCTATATTGAGAAGGCAAAGTGCCGGACTTTGGACTTTTTTGTTATTGTCAAATTAACTTACACAGAAGAGACTATTGGACAGCGGACCATAGTGATATAAGTGGCCGTTGAGTGTTCTATTGATTCTGATTGTTTACCTTCAAACTAATTTAAAACTCAACTTCCAGTGGCCCCACACTCTTGCCGAGCGCTTGGGGTTCCACGAGGAAAGAGTGAGTACCAATTTGGATTTTTTTCTATTTATGGTATATTTGATTCACATTTTCAAGTTCATTAGTTTCTTTGTTATCATTTTTACAAAAATTTTATTGACTGTTTACTTTTACATAAAATTTAAAAGGGGTTTTTTTTTATTGAAATAAAAATTTGTGAATTTTCTTTGTAGAATTTCATTTTTAAACTAAATAAAACGGCTATGTTGAGTTAAGAGCATCATTTTTCATTTCTCAAGATGCCCTCCCCTTTCCCGTCCTTTTTCCTTCGTGATAGTTAGTAGATGTAAGGTGGCTCAGCACGAGCAGGGGGTGTCCCGGAAGTCCCATGACATGACTGAGCACTAGCCGGCCACAGTATGCCACCCCGGGCTACACACCCCTTTGCTAATACTTAATGACTGCAACTGCAGTGACTTCCGTGTTTGCAACAATGCTCGGCCGATCGAACATATTAAAGTGTAGCACTATTCCTTAAATTTTCATGAAAATTGAAAGAAAATAAAAGTCCCTAGGTGAATTTGAAAGATGTATAAACCATAAACACGTGTTAATGTTGTTGTAATTCCATACAATTGAAATGGCTATAACTCACTTGATTAGGATTCGATATCGATTAAATTTTTTGAACGTAAATATCTTATATTAGTCTATATAATTACAAAATTTCAAGAAGTTATAGATACCATTTTGATTTTGCGGACGAAAATGTTAAATCTACAAACCATACTATTATTAACAAAGTTGGGTGAATTTCAATTTCTAAGATATTTGTTGCCATTGTACTCATAAAGGCGCACAATCGTGATAATTTTCAGATTTTTCGGCTCAAAAGTATCCAATCGCGAGGGGGGGGGGGGGGATAGGACCCCCTAATTCATTAAATGATTTTTTTATTTCAGATTCTAAAAGTTCCTATCAAGACCTTTTATTTGATACCTCTTTCGACTACTATTGATTTTTTGGATTTTTCAGATCAAAGGTGGTCAATAGCTAGGGGATGACATAAACGTTTCGCACATTTCTCCTCTCCCTGCACTCCTTGGAGCAAAAAGTGTTAGCAAAAGATCTCTTTTATAAAGTTCTCATCAAAACCTTTCATTTGAGACACACATTGGTAACCTTTGTGAATTTTAGTTTTTTTCAATGGTCACCACTCTAAATGGGGAGACTCCCTTTACACAGCTTATATAATATTTTTGTGATGAAAGCTGAAGAGGGAACCACTTTGAACCTATCTGCAAAATTTCATGTTTCTAGGTTACGTCATTTGCAAGGAAGCTTGCCATGATACACGGGTGGATGAACAAACAGACAGACAAAAAGATAGCGGATTAAGTAAGGAATTTTTAAATTATTTTACAATACCTTAAAAAGGGGAATTTGACTGATGAAAAGATCGAACCAAGAGCATAGTGGATTATGTACGAGATGTGACGAAGAGTAGTCCCTCTTGGTTGCGCCATGTACTTTAGTGATATCCATGCTTCACAGCACTACAAAGGTCCTTACAGGAGCTCACTGCACGACCAATAAAGTGGAATAATATATTAAAGATAATAGCAATAATAAAAATCCATCGCACAACAATCCAAACCTGCGCTTTGACGTTGAAATCTATTGTTAAGGTATCTTATTCCATACTGTAACGGAATTCAAAGTGATATGGTCAATATCACACTCAAGAAGGTGGTTACTACCTAATTTTCCAATTATTACCCATCACGAATGCCACTACTTGAATGCTACTGCGCAAGCGGAGTGTGCCCTAACTTACTACTCCATATAGGCTATGTACAAAAGCTAAGATTGCATTTTGGTTCAGACTTGAACAATATTCAGTGAGCCTATTCCCATAAAAATAAGATTGCACAAGAAACCTTCACTGAATCTTTTGCAGTCTGAACCAAAATTCAGTGAACTCAAGTATGTTTTGATGAACTAGAAATGCCCAGATACCCAGTCAAGATCAAAGCACTACTGCAAGAGTCATATCTTAAAAGTTCAATACACAATCATCACCCAAGACTTGCTCGATAAATTTGTCAGAAACCTGAAGACCAACCTATTGCTCCAGGCGCAGCACCAAGAGATGAACTTACCAGCTTAGAACCCTGCAGAGTCTGGTGTTGCTAACAGTCGGGTTTCAAAAGAGCACTAGTCTTAAGTGGTTAATCATACACAAAGGTATGGTTAAATATGAGTTTAGTGCAAAAAAGCAACATTGCTATGCCATCTTTTTAAACTACGTTTAATATTTTCAGGATATGCGTCAAAAGCAGCTCATCATATTCTGATCCAGTAAAGCATCAGATCTGAAAGAAAAATGGGCTCTGAAAATGGCAGCTAGGTCAGGACCTCTCATACTTAATATCAACAGTATGCCTACACTCCACTAAACGTAACATTTTCTTTGGAGTTTCTCGTGCCTTGGCTCTACAATTGAAGAGTATTAGAGGGCTAGGCAGTCAATAATCACATTTTTTTCAGTTAAGTTCCATTGTAACGTTTCTGAGTATCTGTGTCTTTCATCCTCCAGTTTTGGGTAGAATACTAAGAGATTAACTTTAGTAGGTACATTTATGAACTTACGGAGACACATTACTGTTCGCAGATTTGCCGGAGAGTGAAAGACTAATAGATAAAAACGTAATTGCCACACTTTTGGGTCATCCTTGCCCAACCGCTGTATTAAGCATGGTAAATTGTCAGTATGTTGGTGGTCATTCAAAATTTTTAAGAGCAATGTGAATGCTACGAGCTTTGATGAGAAGCTAGAAGGTTACGGTATTGAGTCGCAAACCTATGGTGGTAGCATATTGGTCAGCCAGGAAATGCTTTCATAGACTTATTCAATGCACTGAAGCTCCTTGCTGGCAAAGTCTTGAGAATAACGTAAAATTGGACCCGTGCCGCATGAGTTAAAAGGTTGTCATGTGAATGCTGGGTGTCCCATGCGTGCTCGGCTTTCTTTAAACAGAATAAATGAAACGAAAGCGTAGACTTTTTACACATCCCGCCCTTGTTGATACTCTCCGCGATGAAAAATCAATTGATTACCCATTCTAAACGCATACAGAATCTGTGAAGCTAGTTCTGTTATTGCAAACAAAGAAGCCAATGGGACCAGATGGCATCCTTATTGCGGTGTCGCAGCTGGCTTATTATCTTCGCCTTAAATTGCTTTTGAGAAATTGAAATACTTGATTGAGTTCATGTTCGTTTCGGTGCACTCGAAGGTGGCAAAGCTTGTACTAATCACTCAGAGGAAGATTGCTTCCAAACCACCATTGCATACTACGTGATATGATGTTAAACATGATTGGCAGGCTGCTAAAAAACCTATCACGAGAAAACTCTTGAACACCTTTGCACTACGGGAGAACTATTTTATGGCAATACATTGCGAAGGCTATGAGTGTGTGCCATCGACTGCAAGCACATAACTGTACCACTTGACAGTTTATTTTACTGGTAAATCTTGATGTCAGAAATAGCTTCAATTCCACCAGATGGGTAGATAAAACTTTTTTCAAGTTCCAAAATATCTGATGAAGATTCTAGAAGGATTACTTAGGGGTCTTAGCCTGCTCTACAACACAAAGGGAGTTCAGCGAGTTGTATTCGATGTTTTTCAAGGCTCCATTCTTGGCTCAGACCTATGAAACATCGCGGATACGTTGTGTTTCATCTGACATGTAGAATATATTGTTTACAGTTATCCAATACACCATCAAACATGCAAAACTAAGGCAAGATACTCGAATGCTAATAAATAGGGTGAGGGCACTGATAAGTATTCATCAATTAAGCCAAGCTCTAAAAAACGAGAAAAATCTTAAATTTGAGAACAATTAACATAGAGTAAGTACCGATCATGTCAAACTAGCAGTTTTTCTTTGAAAATAGGGGCATTATAGGTTGGTATATCCGCTACTTGGCACTTAATGGTCAACACAGCGGAGCCTCCTGGACACGATCACGTCTCATGACGAGCACAGTGCCGTCTGTATTTTTATATAGAATAGAGTCTATCAGCAAGAAACTACACCAAAAATGAGTAGTGTAGGTATCAGGACAGAAAACGCCACCCACTGCATGTGTATGCTAATTGGTCTCCGATTTAGTGGTGTTGGTGATTGCAGTATACTCGTATATTCTTCTTCATCGTAGCACTATAACCCCTCTTAGGTCTTCATTACCTACAAAAAACATCCCAACTCTCTCGGTCTATTGACCGCGTCTTCTTATTTTGAAATCGTAGCAGCGAAGAACTGTTTTCGTCAACCGAATCAGATTAGCGTTTCCTCAGCTTCCCAACTGGTCTCCAGCTTTCAGTTCTTCCAACGAATATCTTTCTGGATATCCGTTGTTCGTCCATACAATTCATATGGCCAGCCCATTGCAGACTCCGCAGTCTTGCAATCGTTGAAACCACCGGCTCGTTAACAATTACATACAATACATTGTTGTAGCCAATTTATCATCGGTCTCGGCTTAGCTTCGCTCCGATTTTTCGGCTCAGGACACGTCTCTCGAAGGCATTTGAAATGTTTAGGGATACTTGGGTTAGGATTCATAGTTTACACCCATAGCATAGCATAGGTCTTATCACAGATTTGTATGCTTAGAGCTATTTTTTCTTGTGTATGCAGCTGTTCTTCAACATTATCAAAAATAAATTAAATATTTTATTTGCAATGTGTATTTTTCGGCGTGTTTCGTCTCTTTTATTGCTAGTTCTTATTATTTTGGTGCCAAAATACACAACTTTGCTCACCTTTTTGATATTGAATTTGCCAAGTGTGATATTTTGTGAATTTGAGGTATTTTTCCTTGACTGCGTCATGATCTTTGTATTATTTTCATTGATTTGTAACCCTACAAGTTTTGTTTCGGTGTCGAGTTTTAGAAAGAGTTCTTTGGCAAGTGTTAATGATCGTGAAAAAATGTGATGTTGTCCGTATAGGCTACCACTTGTCTCGACTTCTATAGTAATGTACCTCGTGTATGAAAAGGCAGCTTTCTGACGACATATTCCAGAGCTTAATTGAATGGCAATGGGGCCAGCCCATCTTCTTCCTTTCGTCCGATATTTGTGTCAAAGTTATTGGTGAATTGGTTATTGATGCGGACTTGGAAGTTTGTTGACTCATTGTCATTTTGGTAAGACGGACCATTTTGGCAGGGATGCCAAAGCAAAGCATCATTTACTAAAAGGTACAGAAACATCCACTTGTAGAGAAATGAAGACAGCAGGGAAACAGTTTCTTAAGAGGAGAGACAACGCCCACCCAGCATTTGGCAACAATGCATTGTGAACAAAGTTGCTTTAAAAAAAATTCCACTAGTACTGAAAGTTTAACAATGAGTTCGATTAAACCCTAACATTTTCTTGAAACTTTGATACTGCACCTGAAATCAAGGTAGGCCTAAGTTGCAACAATTTACGTATCAACCTTAAAAGTGGTAACTGCCAAATCCTAGAAATGGCAGCCAAGATGGTCCTCGTCGTACTAAACTCCGGAAATACGCCGACTTTCCGCAGTATTGGCTGTGAGGGAACCATACCGGACGTGACATTCGCCTCGGAGTCCTTAGTATGGAGGATACACAACTGTAAAGTATTAGAGGACTACTCACCCAGTGATCATCAGTGGATTCTGCTTGAGATAAGTGATGCTGTCTCCCGACATCCATGCTCTCGGCTTTCTACAACTGGATGGAACATCGGAAGAATGCACGTCGAGAGGTTCGTCGAGGTGCTCACAGCAGGTGAGCCGCAGCAGGAAGCTTCGGAGGGGACGGAAGAACTGGCATCTCAAGACGTGGTGAACTCTACTATGAGCATCATTATGACTGCTTGCTGCGCTTCTATGCCCCGTTGAAGACCCCGCCACGGCAAGCCCCCGTGTACTGGTGGTCAACTGAAATCGCTTTGAAACAAAGGGAGTGTCACAAGCTTCCACGTGAGGCTCAACGGGTGCGGAAAGGTGATGAGGCATGCAACTGGGTGGCAGCATATAAGTCGGCCAGGAAATGCCTTCGCAAACTGATCAACAGTAGCAATGCTCGCTGCTGGCAAGACCTACTGCACAATGTGAAGAAGGATCTGTGGGGCCTGGCTACAAGCTGGTCATGCGGAAACTTGGTGCCCTACGAAAGCCTTGTATGCATGACGTGGAAAAGCTGGACGCGAAAGTGCGGGGACTCTTCCCCGCCCATCCCGCCGGATCGACGCTATCCATGCTGAAACAGCAGTTGAGTGCCCATTCTTCACACAGCTGGAACTGGAGGAGGCAGTCCTTTCATTGAAAGTGTGGAAAGCTCCAGGCCCAGATGGTGTTCCGGCTGAGGTGTTGCGGCTCGTCTATCACCATTGTCTTGACTTGCTGCTCAGCAACGCTTGCCTACGGGATGGGGTTTCCCCGGTACGACGGAAGGTGGCCAGGCTCATGCTGGCCAGCAAGGGGAAGGAAAATCCCGAATCGCCGTCTGCATACCGCCCGTTATGCATGCTAGACATGGCTGGGAAAGTGCTAAAGAAATTCATAAAGGGAAGACTCACTGACGCGATTCGTGGTGCTAGGGACCTATCTTCTCGGTTGCACCGCTTTAGAGCAGGACGTTCTACCATTGATGCAATTGCAGAGGTGGTGAACGCAGTCTCAAAGGCAGAGGCATATAGTCGCACACTCGACGTTAGGAATGCCTTCAACTCAGCTAGATGGGTGGATATTCTGGATACGCTGAAAAACTCTTTTCAAGCTCCAGAATATCTAATGCGGCTTTTAAGGAACTACCCAAAGAAGCGAAGCCTGCTCTACGACGCGACACAGGGCCAACGAAGGATGGAAATTACATCGGGTGTTGCTCAGAGATGTATCCTTGGTCCGGACCTGTGGAACTTGTCTTACGATGGGCTACTGAGACTTGAGATGCCAGATGAGTCACGCTTGGTCGGCTATGCGGATTATGTCGCGGCTCTGGTTGCTGGAGGTACCGTTGAACAAGCGCAACTTAGGCTAGCTATGCTAATGCACCGAGTGAGGGACTGGATGACTGCTCGCGGGCTAAGCTTAGCACTGGAGAAAACCGAAGTGGTCATCTTGACAAAAAAGAGAATCCCTAGAGTAGGGATGATCAGTATTGGCGACTTACGAATCGAATCGAAGCCAGCGGTGAATTACCTGGGGCTACTGATCAACTCGAAGATGAGTTTCTCTGAGCACATCAGGGCAACGGCTGAGAAGCCTTCTTCGGGAATATCGGCTCTGAGTCGACTTATGGCGAACGTGGGGGGACCCAGCCCATCAAGAAGATGCCTCTTGATGCATGCTGTAGGGTCGGTGCTACTGTATAAAGCAGAGGTATGAGGCGACGCTCTCAGCAAGGAGTTATACTGAAAAAGTTTGGCACAGGTACAGAGAAGAGGAGCACTGAGAATTGCATCTTCGTATCCAACAGTCTCTGACTTAGCGGTGAGAGTTATTGCAGGTGCGATACTTGTCGCCCTCCTTGCTAGAGGGCGCGCTGCTATTTACCTGTGCCAAAACGAGGATGCGAGGGAGATGGTTGTCCGCGAGGAGAGACAGCGCTCGCTCAACGATTGGCAGCAGTTTAGGGTGGATTGCACGAAGGGAAGGTGGACTGCGTGCCTCGTTCCGGATGTGAGACCGTGGCTAAATCGAAAGCACGATAAGACTGACTTCTATCTGACCCAGCTTTTGAGCGGGCATGGGTGTTTTCAGTCTTACCTGCACAAGATCGGTCAGTACGATCCCCGATTGTCGGTTTTGCCCAGGAGAGGAGGACAATGCCTGTCACACATTTTTTGCGTGTATAAAATGGGTCACGCTGCTGAGGGAACTCTACAGGGCGATGGGAGAGCTCACCCCGGATAATACAGTTGCGGTGATGCTCGAATCGGTTGACAAATGGAACCAGGTGGCACATTATGCTCGGGCAGTTCTAAAATATAAAAAGGGCTCACAGCAGCGGGGGGCGCTGGGGATTGGGATCGCTTTTCTGGCACTTTCTCCTTTCCTTTCCCCTCCTGCTTGGAAAGGGACTCCCCAGCTTGAAGGCGCCTCACGGCGTAACAAAACGAGACCTGGCCCGAAATAATGTGTCAAACGGTTCCAGGCTGGGTTCTCAGGTTGACAGGGTGGGTGTTTAGTGGGTAGTCCAGTCGCACATGTGAGGCCCACCTTCTGTGCATAAATGGCTTTCATCTCCCTACCACAAAAAAAAAACAGCTCATCCCCTGCTTGCTCAAATGTGTGTGTTTTCTGCAATCTGCGGGAACATTTGATAGTAAAAATTTCGTTACCATAAACAAACGCTAACTTTCTTTTCTGATACTAGGCAAAGAAAAGATTCAAGTAGAACCATAACTGTGGCATTTAGTTCTACGTACGACACCAATGAACATCAAGAAAGCTCAAAAACATTTTATTCCAAAAGTATTAGTCAATAAATCGTCGGGCACAGACAAGACAGCAATCTGGCGATGAAAATAACTTCCAATAAATGGACTTTGGTGGTTTGCATCCAAATGCTCCCAAGCACCAACCGTAAAGCATAATAAAATCGAATAAAATATGCAAATAGAATGGTGCTCGCAGTTGCAATCGTGACTCCTTAAAATCTCATTTAGGACGGTAAAGGCTTTGAATATTGGGTTCCATTAAGAACGTAAAATGCCAAAATAATGTCGCCGTACTACGGCAACGCCTCTTTGATTCTGCAGAATGTAGTAATATATTTTCATTTTTTCGATCTTCTTCAGTGAATTGGAGAACACTGATATTGTATTCAAATTGAATTGAAGTTTAGGATACCATTTTTTTGCTTTTTCTTTGTTTTTCGAGCTGAGCATTCAGAAAAATCTGATTCGAAGCCTTGTGGGAATCTAAAGAAATGCTGTCTATGTAGACTAAGTAGTGTGTCTTGCCAAATCATTGCTTTCAATTATTGTTCGCTCATCATGAAATGATGTAAATGCAAAAAAAAATACAAATGACTTCTATCCTATAGGGGATAGTTCTGCATGCAGAAGCTCCTTGAAGAAACTACCAAAGTTTTTTTGTAAATGAGATGATTTTGTATTGCACTTTTTCATTGTACTGCTTAAAGGACTGCATATCCGCCTCTATAAACTCGCTGTCGACAACTTTTTCCTGGAGTTTTCCCATATTGGACTTTTGCCAGTGATATATAAGTAGACGAGAACAAACGACTTATGGGATCATGTTAGCGGACATGCCGCCTTGCGCCATGCTAGTCATTGAAATCAGAGAACTGAACTGTAACAGAAAAAAGAAATAATTCCTGCCAGCGTTGCAAGTTTCATGTTACGTATTTCGCATCGTGTCCTTGTAAATGTAGCCACTTGCCTGTTGGATCAACAGAAACTAGATTTCGTCATAGTACAAATGATGACCTATGAAATTACTTTGGGGCTTTTGAGCTCGTGTTCCATGGAGGTATGTTTCGTCTTACGTTCAAATAGGGATTTCTGCTGTAAAACATATGGAGGAAGTGATGAATGATATAACGTATGATACAAGTTACTCTTTAATATATTTATGTGAGAAAATCTTTTGATGATCTTACATATTGAAGTTGGATGTAAGAAGTATCCACTATATCTTAATTTTTTACGTCATTTCAACATGATCAAAATGAGTTGATTAAGCAGTAGTATGTTCCTATCTGATGGGTTTTGTACCCAGCTTATTGCGATACGGTGCTCACCGGACAAGAAACTATGTCTATGATTAGCACTGGCATTTTGCGCTGTGCATTGATGGCAAAATTAGGGAGGGAAGATAAGGAGTAAATGATAGCCCAAAAATTTTCCGAATATCAGGTATGTATTCGAAAAGTTTCTTCAATTGTATTGGTAGTGGCTTAAACCAAGGGTTGTCTCAGCAAGGCAAGGGCAAATGAAATCAAATGGCGGGAAAATTCAAATTAATAGAACGATGAGAAAAATATTTAACTCAAAATGATTTTACTTATTTTTTTAGTTTCTAATTTAAGGTGTATAAGGCAAATTTAATAATTAACTTAACTTTCGATTAAATGTAATCAATGAACACATATTTTTTAAGATTATTGATAAAAATCTAATAAGATAATGATGAACAACTTTTAATTTTCCGACGAGTATTGGAGTTAGGAGATTTCGACAGAAACAACGTGAATCAAATATTGAAACAAATAAATCAGATCAAAAAATATCGTTGTATTTCATTTCGTTTCCAGGTCTGGAAGACAGTTTGATTCATAGCGATATATTTTCCATACAATAATGTTCAGGACAATATTTTTTCTATTAAATATTTTTTCCTTACATATTGAACTGTGGAGTGTTTTATTCAATTTTTGGTGAAAAGAACATCTTTCAGACTTTTTTTAGGGTTTTGTAAAATAATTTTACAAAACCCTTCTAAAATCGCGTCCTGTCTGTCCGTCTGTCCGTCTGTCCGTCCGTCCGTCCGTGTGTCACAGCAGTTTTTCTCGGAAACTACTTAAGCTAGAAGCATCAAATTTTGTACGTAGGTGTAAAGTGGTGATCTCTTCAAAATTCAACTACTAAAAAATTTTATAAGGTATTTAAGGGGGGTCTCCCCATGTAGGGGAGTGACCCCCCGAAAAAAAAATTCATTGAAGGTAGCCGATATGGAAATCAAATGAAAGGTCTTGATGAGAACTTTTCAAAACAGGTCTTAGTTTGGCAAAGTTTGCGTCGAGGGGCGCACAGGGAGGGGAAATACACGAAAAATATGTGTCCCCCCCCCCCTCGCGATTGGACACCTGTGATCCGAAAAATCTGAAAAAAACCAAGAATGTAGGCCTTGATGAGTACAACAACAACAAATACGTGAGAAGTCGCAATTCACTCAACTTTGTTAGTAATAGTATGATTTATCGATTTTATGTCTCCTTGAATAAAATCTTAACGGTACCCTTAAATTCAATGAAATTCAGTACACAGATGTCTATTTATAAGATTGACTTTCATAAAGATTGCATCATATTTAGCGAAGTTATAGTGGTTTGAATTTTCCTGTATTACTATGGAACAATATGCGCTGCATGTATTACTATGGCAACATATGGCTATGGAACAACATGCGCTTTTTACCGACTCAGACACTACAGTTTTGCTAGGATTTGCATGAAAATTTCAGGAATAATAGGTGTCATGAATAACTATGAGAATCAGTTCAGCTGGTGGTATCAGTAATCGTGAAACAAAATAGTGGCTGTTTTAAATGTGAAGATTGAATAATTTTGAGTTATTTTTTCCCAACTTCAACGTTTAAGGTGCATGCTTTGAACACTTGATTCAATTTAATGAATGACTGAAGCTGAGTACCTACAATTAATACTCATAAGTGAAACAAGTCAAGGAGGCGGGAGGGAGCTTCTAACAAAAGGGCTTTGTAACAACTCTAGGATTCGAAAAAATTGGTTATTAATCGATGATAACAGTACAGGAGAGTGGCCCCTGAAAAAAAAATTCATCAAACGTAGCCGATATGAGTATGAAATGAAAGTTTTCATGGGAGCTTTTCAAAACAGTTGTTAAACTGTCAGTTTTTGCTTCAGTGGGGGGCACAGGGGGGAAATACATGAAAAATGTGTTTCCTCCCTCGGGAATGGACATCTGAAATAATTATCAAGGGAGATATTTATGAGTATAACAATACCAAAAGCCTCAGAAGTCTAAATTCGTTCAACTTTGTTAATAATAGTATGATCTTCGAATTTCATAGTTTCTCCAATAAAATCGTCATTGACATGCTTCTTGACTTTATTCAATCTGGTGACTGCATTTTGAAAATCGAATACAAAACCCTTCTGACATGAGCGTAGGTCTGTTTACCCAACTTGTTTAGATATAAAGTAATACCTGATGATGAGGAATTCGATTATCAAACTTAAAAGGGAGCAATAGTGACTTTGTAGTCACTGAATAGTTTCTTTTCTAAAAAATACTTTTGGACCTATATTATAATTTTAAAATATTATTTTCTTGCCAATATAGTTTTGTCATTTGTCATTCATTTGATATTTCGTTGAAGGATGCTTTCCATCTCTTGACAAATTTATTTTACACTTTCCAAAGGTGATTTCATGTAGTCTTTTGTTTTGTAGGCCATAAGTGATCTTTCCGAAAATTCGCCTTCAATGAAAACTAAAAACTCCGTGAATTTTATGGTTTTTTTTTTCTTTTTTAAAGACGACAAAACTAGCGATGTAATCTACGTCATAGGAAACATTCAGTTAATTTTGTTGGATAATTAGCATAGCTATGTTCCATCATGAATTGCGTTACCCCAAAAGAAGAACATTCCGAAAGTATATCGATTTTTCTCATGTATAAATTCAAACCTTGTGACAGTTTTCTCGCGTTGGCCTGAACTGGAAACAGAATCCTAATAATTATATCAGATAAAATTAATCTTTAATCGTTTTGATTTAATTACTCATATTGTTTTGCAGATGGCAGCATTGAAACAATGAAAGACAAAATCTTACTTCTTTATTTTTGAATATAATGTTCTAATTTAAGTTGTAATAATATTTGAAGGGAGATTTGGAAGAAAATAGATTTTTTTCTCAATGAAATTTGAGAACAAATCTGTTGAGGTCCAAACATTTACCTAAGACTACACATAAATGTTAATACTAACATGAAACTATGACAGCACTTCAAAATTAAGTCTTAAAAAAATAGCTTATCATGTCGAAAATTATGATTACGCAGTCAGTTTCAATGGAAATCTACAACGAAAATGATTAAATTGGTATTCAAATATAATGCAGAAAAGATTTACACTTGCTAAATGCGGCTTTACGGCCATCATCATGCTGGGGGCAGCACTCAATAAGGCTAGATCCTAAAACAATAAAATGCCAAAATCAACGAAGCATGAAATATAGTAGAAATTTACGCTCTTGATACTGTCCGCAATCAATGGAGCCGTTGTCAAATTTTCATTGGTGTTGTACTGCAAAAGTTTCAAATATAAGTAAATCTAAAATTCAAATTCAAATCTTATACTTTACATATTGGATTCAGACATTGCTTCTATTTTTTCAGTCGCTAAGTCCACCTTGAACAAGTCCTAAAAACCACAATGTTTATAGTTGTCAAAATAATATATAAAATACATCCACATTTTCGGAATCCTGCCTTAAAATCATACAATTTGACAAGTAATCAATGGCTGCTTGAACGGTATTTACTAGTATAGTATACAAATCCTGAAATCAAATATTGATACAAAATATGCGCAAAATTTTTATGTGGCCATTACATACATCCATTGAATCTGGCAGCATATCAATACTGCAAGCTGTATGAATTATCTCTCGCTGATTGGTTCGAAGCCTGAACAAAAAATGTTATAATTGATGTTGCATACCATACATTAAAAATTAGCCTCTCCAGGCCTCCCATACACATCGCTGTAACTGAAGGGCTTGAATCAACATTCATCTATAATTGTAGAATTAACAATAACATTATGGAAAAAATCAAAAGGCATCGCCTTGAAAATAACGCATTCTAAAAAGAGAGGATTACAATTTAATGTAAGAAATTCACGCGTTCCTCAAATTTGATTTGGAGCCCAATAAATCATTCAGATGACTAATGCTCGCAATTTCGTCGTTGTTGGTCCAAGAGTCCTGAAATTGAGCGTGCTAAATGTCGGGTAGCTAAATGACACTTACACTATTCAGAACAGTTGACTTATCCTTCGAAACCGAAGAAATCATTTCATAATCGTACTAAAATTAGATGTTTAGCAACGAAAATGGCAAATACATGTAAGCCTACGCATCCTGACTTAAATTCGGAACTTTAACAAAACTTTGCCCCATTCCTAGTTGAATTTTAAAATAAAAAATTTGTAATCGCCATTTTAATCAATTATGAAATATAGTTACATGTCTAAAAGTAGATGTAAAGGTGTTAATATCTTCAATTCCACATAGTCTAAAAATATGAGATACTTGAATTTAGTGCGAATGTTAATTTAAGAATAGCTATCTTACACTTTTAGCTTTGATTCAAATAAATCGTTTCGCCATTCTTGAAATTATCTTTGCAATTTCGCGAACGTTTTATTTCCGGATTTATCCCGAGAATTCAGCACCACTCCACTTTTGCACTAATATGACTTGGAATTCTAAAATGATAAAAAGTTACAATGAATTATGACCCCCTTAAAAAATGCCACAATTTGAACCGCTTCTGCTTTAAGCCACTGGATTTGCGGCAAAATAGGAAGCAATCAAAACAAAAAATTGCAAATATTTTTGAGCAGTTTTCTTGCAATTCACATCTTTGAAACTAAACTTTCAGACGATTTTAAATCAATGAAACTATTAATTTTTAACCTAAAGTAGGATTTTCCGCTCGAGCTACTATTGAAATTCGGGCAACATGGAAACGAACAGCGTATTGTCGTTTTCTAATGTTTAAGTCACCTGATTCAATAAAATTTCAATATATATCGCGTGAAACTAACCGAAGCAGTACGTATTACGTTCACCACTTAAATATTCACTACCGTTTTCAAGAAAATCACGAGAAAATGATGCTTTCCGGATATTGACTACGATGAATGCACGAAGCCGTAAACAAAATTATGACATTTGTTATGATTTCCCCTTCCCTCAAAAAAACCACCTCTGAAAGCAAAATATTGGAATTCACAAATAGGGTATTACACGGATAGACTTACTCCTCTTCTTTCTCTCCCTCTCTCTCTCTTAGATGGCAAACTCCCGGGCATGGGCCTTCACAGCACAGCTGCAACTAAGGTCAACGCTCAGCTGCTCATGTTTATTTTGAGCTGTCAATGTCAGTTATAGTCGATGCTCGGCTAAGCATGTTTATAGTTGGCTTCCAACTTTAGTTGACTCTCGTATTGAGGTAGTTTAATGCAGATTTTATCTTATGCTTTTTATGACTGAATTCAAAATTGTTTGATTCCATAGGGTTTTTCAATTTGGGATATAACAACCTTGTATCTTTATATGAACGAAACCTTAAACTTTTTTAATAAACTATTAATATCAGGACGTTAGCTAAAGTCAATATTTTCATTATGATGAAGTTCAAGAACCAACAACATTTGAAAATTATTAAAAATTACCATCAAAGTTCTGAGTCAGTGGTCGCAACTTTAAGAGCGCGTACTTCAAATTTCGGCCGTAATAATTGTCCCACCTGACAACTTATCCACTATGCATGCCATAGTGGATAAGTTCGAGTTCAAATTTTCACTATTAGACGTTCCGGTACCAAGAAGATATCGTTCCGCTCGAAGCAAAGGAAATATCGCAGCCGTAATGCATAAATTTAAAATGAGCCAAGTCAGTCGGTTCCATGTCGTTCTCAAGCTTTCGGCATCGCTCAAATGACACTGTGGGGTATTTTGAAAAAATATCTTGACTTACATGGCTATAAGATCAAATTGACTCAAAATCTAAAGCCACTTGATCAAACGGAATGCCGAAACTCCTCCAATTGGGCTCTGGCAAAGCTTGAAGCAAATGAAGAATTCCATCTTAAAAATCATCTTCAGCGATGAAGCTCATTTCTGGCAAAATGGCTTTGTTAATAACCAAAACATGAATTATTTGTCAGCACCAAACTCACATGTATTAGTTGAGATACCATTGTATCTCCAAAACATTACCGTTTGGTACGGTTTTTATGCCGTAGGTGTGGTTTGGCCGTATTTTTTTTTTGTGGATGAAAATGACCGTCATGCCACCGTCAATGGAGAGCGCTATCGTGTTATGTTGAAAGATTATTTGTGGCCGGAATTGGATGAACTTGACATAAACGATATGTGGTTTCAACAAGACGGTGCCACTAGTCACACAGCATGAGCCTCACAATCGATTTATTGAAGGCTAAATTGTTTTCTCAAGCAATTTTCCGGTCGAATGGCCGCTTTGTTCATATGATCCAACTTAATTCGATTTCTTTTCATCGGACTATTTCAGTCACTAGTCTATGTCAATAAGCCAGCAACTTGAGACGAGCTCAAAGACAACATCCAACACAAAAGTGCCAAGGTTACGGTCGAAATGTATGCGAGATTGGTGAAAAATTGGGTCCAAATAATCTATCGCTGTATATGGGCTCGTGGTGGTTATACGAGTGAAATGTAATACTTGCACTACACTTACAATATATTTGAACTCAATGCCTCAAATTTTTCTGTATTTTATTAAAAGATAAAATTTTTATGTCCTTAATGGGAAACCCTTTATATCATTTCAAATATTAATTTGTCAAATAAAATTTTGAAGGATTCAGGTTTGAAATGAGCTATTTCATCAGTCAGATAAAAACTGCAGCCACAGTAAGCAATCGCACTAGGATGATTCGCGTGGTCCCAGGAACTTAATGTCATTCATATTATGCCTCAAGCCCATCATCACCTAAAAACATCTTCCTGGAACCAAATGTCTGCAAAAATCTAGATACTGGAAGTTGACATCTGAGTGAGAACTGAAAATTTTAAAGATTCAATATTTATCTGCAATTTTACTCTTAGTTTTGAAAATATGATGGCTTCCAAGGTGTTACCCTCACACTTTATAGGCCAAGATTTGAATATTCAACAAGTTGGGTAAACAGACCTACGGTCATGTCAGAAGGGTTTTGTATTCAATTTACAAAATGCAGTCACCAGATCGAATAAAATCAAGAAACGATTTTATTGGAGAAAATATGAAATTCGAGGATCATACTATTATTAACAAAGTTGAACGAATTTCGTGTTCTGAGATTTTTGTTGTTGTTATACTCATAAATATCTCCCTTGATAATTATTTCAGATATCCATTCGCTAGGGAGGAAACACATTTTTCATGTATTTCCCCCCTGTGCCCCCACTGAAGCAAAAACTGACAGTTTAACAACTGTTTTGAAAAGCTCCCATGAAAACTTTCATTTCATACTCATACCGGCTACGTTTGATGAATTTTTATTTTCAGGAGCCACTCTCCTGTACTGTTATCATCGATTAATGGCCAATTTTTTCGAATCCTAGAATGGTTACAAAACCCTTTTGCTAGGAGCTCTCTCCCGCCTCCTTGACTTGCTTCGCTTATGAGTATTAATTGTAGGTACTCATGTACAGTCATTAAATTGAATCAAGTGTTCAAAGCATGCACCTTAAACGTTGAAGTTGGGAAAAAATAACTCAAAATTATTCAATCTTCGCATTTAAAACAGCCACCATTTTGTTTTACGATTACTGATACCACTAGCTGAACCGATTCGCAAAGATATTCATGACACCTATCATTCCTGAAATTTTCATGCAAATCCTAGCAAAACTGTAGTGTCTGAGTCGGTAAAAAGCGCATGTTGTTCCATAGCCATATGTTGCCATAGTAATACATGCAGCACATATTGTTCCATAGTAATACAGGAAAATTCAAACCGCTATAACTTCGCTAAATATAATTCAATCTTTATGAAACTTTCAGGATAACCTTAAATAGTCATCTATGTACTGAATTTCATAGAATTTAAGGGTACCGTTAAGATTTTATTCAAGAAAACATAAAATCGATAAATCATACTATTACTAACAAAGTTGAGTGAATTGCGACTTCTCACGTATTTGTTGTTGTTGTACTCACCAAGGCCTACATTCCTGATTTCTTTCAGATTTTTCGGATCACAGGTGTCCAATCGCGAGGGGGGGGGGACACAAATTTTTCGTGTATTTCCCTCCCTGTGCGCCCCTCGAAGCAAATTTTGCCAAACAAAGACCTGTTTTGAAAAGTTCTCATCAAAACCTTTCATTTAATATCCATATCGGCTACCTTCAATGAAATTTTTTTCTTCGGGGGATCACTCCCCTATATGGGGAGACCCCCCTTAAATACCTTATAAAATTTTTTTTGTATTCGAACTTTGAAGAGAACACCACTTTACACCTACATACAAAATTTGATGTTTCTAGCTTAAGTAGTTTCCGAGAAAAACTGCTGTGACACACGGACGGACGGACGGACGGACGGACAGACAGACGGACAGACAGGACGCGATTTTAGAAGGGTTTTGTAAAATTATTTTACAAAACCCTAAAAAAGAACTCGAAGTATTACAAGGTACCACAAATGCTTTTGCCAAACTATTAAGTTGAAAACTTACCGACTAGCCGCTGAAACGCAATAAAGAAGACTACTGCCAAAAAATTAAATCCCTACAAATATAGTCAAGCGTACGCTCCTGTCAGAAGGGAAACAACGATACGAAGACACTAATAACACTAATACCTCGAATAGAAAAGGAATTATTATTCCATTTTCACCGGCCGCCATTTTGCTTATATAGCAAACATCATAGTCATCATGAAGTCTCAAAAATTTTTCATTTGGCATCTCATGTGACAATCTTTACTGTTCATAATAGATTTCATTTTCGCAAAGTTTTTTTGAAAATGATCTTAAATTAAAACAATTTAGATAGGCAGGAGAGTGCTCGCACCACAAAGATTTAGTAACATCTTAGGGCTCAAAACAAATTTTCTGATGGCATGAATTGATCGCTTGAATTATTTATTAAATACTTGTATAAAAAATCGTTCAGTCTAGCATTCGGTACATACAGATGAGTTTTTTTTACCCCTCCTGTCACTTGTTTTTAAAAATTAAATAATTTGTTGAAACGTTAATTGGGAGTTAATTTTTATTAAAATAAGCTTATCACGACTTTGAAATCCAAGCAATTTTTATCGAATATCATAATTTTACTTCGATGCATTAAGAAAAGCGAAGTATCTCAAGATAAGTTCCAGACAGCTGCTATGGACAATCCGACAGCTTCCCACCATTGGGATAAACTGGCCATGCGTAAGATATGAAGGTGCCGACAACTATCAACAATAGAAAAGAAGATCAAGAAAACTCCACAGATGGTGGATTTAATTTACAAATACTCGCCAATAATGAAAAAATTAGTAAATTATGCAAAGAAAACGATGAGCTCAAGCTACGGATAAGTCTCTCGAATAGCTAGCCAAAAAAAGAGATCAAGATTCAAAACTTGAAGCAGCAAAAACTAGTCTAGCAGGAAAATATGATGGAGAATAATGTGAAGGAAATAATTTTTGGAGAAATTCTAAGTGATGGCGGCACTTATGAAAGTCGAAACTATGTTGCAGCGCTAGAAGCACTGACAGAAGACATAAAAGCCAAAGGAGATAGCCAAGGTGATTTCAATAAAGATAGTGACTTAAATTTTAATCAATTCCATTCAATATTTAAGCAAGGAGAAAAACCAACTCGGAAATCTGCTTGTTCTTCAAATAATGCCAGCAACAAGGCAGAATACTTGTAAATACCATCACTAAATATATACGGACAAAATTGGTGAGATATGGTAATGAACTTAGCAATTTTGAAATTAAAAGAGTAAACGCAAAGAAATTAATAACTGAAACGAAACCAGTGGTTGATTTTAAGTCACCCAAAGATGCTCTATTCCGCAGTTCATCTACCTCAAAAAGCAAAAAAACCAGAGTTTGCTGTTGAAGAGTCTAAACTGTAAGCTGGACAAAAACTTTGCAGCAAGGAGATTGACTATAGAAAACAAAAATTTACCTATTTATTTTGTAAAAATTTATTATAAAAGCAGTCCAAGTACCCTTTAATAGATAATGTTCATGAGTTGCATAGTGGTGGGGAAGAAACGCCTCCAGAAAGGAGAGTTCCACCAATTACCGGTGTCCACAACTTGGCGATTTGACTGCCATCTGTACCATGCACTACCAGTGCATTTTATGCATAGAAACTCAAGCCGCCGGCGAGTGAAAATTGGCTCAGATAGGGCCTAAAGAAAAATTATACTACATGAACTACAGCATTTTCGGGCATACAGCATCATATCGAGGATAACTCCTTTATCAAGATGCAATAGTTAACTCTATCTTAAAACAAACGCAAGTACATCAACGTGTGATATCTTCCAATTTCGTCAAGCCCAGAGTATCATTTGTACTCGCTGCTAAAATACCAACCGACAATACTTAAAATAATGTACATAATTTAAGTAGCAACAATGAGCTGCTCCTTAAAACCTGATAACAAGTTAATTCTTTATCGAAAAGAATCAACAAATAAGACTCGAGAATTAACTTTGTTTTTCAATGTTTAGATCCTTTAAATTTCTCAAAATAACTTGCCATTCAGCCAGAGATCCATGGATGGGCTTCATCTTATCTCGATCAATGTCAACTCCATTGTAACTCTACCTGGACGTGGCTTCTTCTTCTTCTTCTTAACACTACTGCCCCTCACGGGCGTCGTTTCCTGCAAACAACTCTCTCGGTCCATTGACCGCATTCTCTAATTTCGAAATCCGAGCGGCGATGAACTGTCTCCGTCGACCGAGTCAGACCAGCGTTTCCTCGGTTTTTCCACTGGTCTCCAGCCTTCAGTTCTCCCAATGAATACCTTTTTGGGTATCCGTTGTTCGTTCATACTATTCATGTGGCCAGCTCATTGTAGCTTGCGCAGTCTTACAATCGTTGAGAACTCCCGGTTCGTCAAAAATTTCATACAGTTGTATCGAATTCGCCATTGATTATTCGCCTCAAGACGCGTCGCTCAAAGGCATTCAATATGCTTGCGGATGCTTGGGTTAGGGTCCATGTTTCACATGCATAGCATAACATAGGTCTTATCACAGACTTGCATACTTGGGGCTTTGTTTTCCTGTGTATGCAGCTGGTCTTCAGGATCGTCAATACTGAATGAAATATTTTATTTGCGAGCTGTATTCTTCGGCGTATTTCGTCTCTTTCATTTCACATTTCGTTATTTAGGCGCCTAAATACACAATATTATATTTTGTATGGCGTACAAAATATTTTCAAAGATATTAGATAATAAAATTGTTAGTAAAAAGCTCGACGGCATACATCTCACTGAAAACCACCTCAATTCATAGCATTTTGAATTCGTAAGAAATATTATGGTAAGCGGTGGTGGAGGAAGATGGTACTATCACATAAGTAAGAAGACCCTATCGTTTCCAATGTATTGATCAATTCGAATTCAAAAACTTCGATTTCATGCAGTGTCCATAATTAAAATTTTACTGCAAGGTGGACATAACATTTTCGTTACCTTGGTCTTTGCAACAGGGAGAAACCTTCTCAAATTCAAGGAGGAACATGTTTTCTTATTTAAAATACTTGAATTGAATAGGCTGTACAATTATTTTGTTCTTGCCGATGATTTTAATGCTTGACATGCATCATGACTGAATGTTAAGAATAATCCAAGAGGTGTATTCCTGAAACGCTGGATAAAAGAGAATCAAACTGAATACAGGAAAACACTAACCAACACATGACTGAAAAGATTGATAAGCCTTCTTCTTACATATGTTAACAATATTTATCGACGATTTTTGGACTGCAACCGTCCCTCGTTAACTTTGTTGAAATTACACATTAAGAATGTCCAGAATTAATCCATTTATACTACAGGAGTGAAGTTAGCAACAAATGTGCGAAGAAACTGAAGGATATTAACTCACAGAATCTAGATGGTATATTCACAAAAGATAATATTATATTTCGTACGAAGACTGGAATAATGTGACGCCCAATTAGAAAATGGCCTGATGCAAAACAGGAGAGGCAGAAGCCCCAACAAAGAACTCGGCAGCAGGCACTGCTCGTAAAGCCCCAAGATGGCCAATCCTAAGCGAAGGTACTGCGGGACATCAGGGAAAACGTAAGGCCCGAAGAAACCAATATTACCATTAAAGTAGTAAGATCAATGCGGTTGGCCCACATACTGGTCGAATTCGGAGCAGAGGCCGGCAATAAAGAAGCATTCTGTGACGCAGTAAAGAAAGTCCTCGGCAAAAGCGCAACTATAGCCTCGCTAGAGCCGATGGCAATGATCGAAATAAGAGACATTGGCTGCGTGACAGATCTGGCCGAGGTAGAAAAATCCATCAAAAGGGAGTTCCCTAGCGTGGGAAGGATTAACGTGAGACTGACACCAGAAAACAATAGGGGACAACGCATAGCCATAGTTGACTTGACCGAAAAGCATGCCGAACAGTTCCTGAACACGGGCAAAGTAAGAATAGGGTGGGTTATCTGTAGGATACGGCGAAGAGCAACTCCTCTTCAATGTTTCAAATGCCTTGGCTATGGTCATACCCCACAAGTATGCAAAGGACCCGATAGGAGTTCCCTTTGTTGCAAATGCGGTGAAATGGGACATAAAAGAAAAGAATATACGAAGGAGGCACATTGTATGCTCTGCAAGGTTGCTGATCCAAAACCTGATTTTGGACACGTCTTGGGATCAGAAAAATGCCGGGGGTTCCAGGAGCCCTAGCCAAGGCAAAATCAGAACTTCGATGACCCACATCCTGCAGCTAAATCTACACCGCAGTTCAACCGCCCAAAATCTGCTTAAGCTCGGGGACTCTCCCCCGCCCATCCCTTCCGTGTTGACGCTGTCCATGATGAAACAGCAGTCGAGTGCCCACTCTTCACACAGCTGGAAGTCCTTTCATTGAAAGCGTGGAAGGCTCCTGGTCCAGATGGTGTTCCAGCTGAGGTGTTGCGGCTCGTCTTTCACCATTGTCCTGACTTGCTGCTCAGCACATTCAACGCTTGGCTACGGGATGGGGTTTTCCCGGTACGATGAAAGGTGGCGAGGTTCGTGCTGATCAGCAAGGGGAAGGGAAATCCCGAATCGCCGTCTGCATACCGCCCGTTATGCATGCTAGACATGGCTGGGTGAGTGCTAGAGAAACTCATAAAGGGAAGACTCACTGACGCGATTGGTGGTGCTCGGGACCTATCTCTTAGGCAGTACGACTTTAGAGCAGGATGTTCTACCATTGGTGCGATTGCAGAGGTGGCAAACGCGGTCCAAAGGGCAGAGACGTATAGTCGGATCATCCTGTTGGTGACACTTGACGTCAGAAATGCCTTCAACTCCGCTAGATGGGTGGATATTCTGGATACGCTAGAAAACTCTTTTCAAGTTCCAGAATATCTAATGCGGCTTTTGAGGAACTACCTTAAGGACCGAAGCCTGCTCTACGACACGACACCGGGCCAACGAAAGATGGAAATTACATCGGATGTTACCCAGGGATCTATCCTTGGTCCGGATCTGTGGAACGTGTCTTACTACGGACTACTGAGACTTTAGATGCCAGATGAGTTGCGCTTGGTCGGCTATGCGGAGGATGTTGCGGCTCTAGTCGCTGGACGCACCGTTCAACAAGCGCAACTTAGGCTGGGTATGCTAATGCGCCGAGTGCGGGACTTTATGACTGCTCGCGGGCTGAGTTTAGCACTGGAGAAATTCGAAGTGGTCTTCTTGACAAACAAGAGAATCTCTAGAGTAAGGATGATCAGTTTTGGCGACTTACGAATCGAATCGAAGCCAGCGGTGAAGTAGCTAGGGCTACTAATCGACTCGAAGATGAGTTTCTCTGAGCAAATCAGGGCAACGGCTGAGAAGGCTTCTTCGGGAATATCGGCTCTGAGTCGACTTATGGCCAATGTAGGGGGACCCAACCCATCAAGAAGACGCCTCTTGATGAGTGCTGTAGAGTCAGTGCTACTGTACGGAGCATAGGTAAGGGGCGACGCTCTCAGCAAGGAGGTATACCGAAAACGTTTGGCACAGGTACAGAGAAGAGGAGCACTGAAGATTGCATCACCATATCCAACAGTCTCCGACTCGGGGGTGAGATTTATTGCAGGTGTGATACCTGTCGCCCTCCTTGCTAGAGGGCGCGGTGCTATTTACCTGCACCGAAACGAGGATGCGAGGGAGATGGTTGTCCGTAAGGAGAGACAGTGCTCACTCAACGATTGGCAACAGTCTTGTGTCAGTCGCGCGAAGGGAAGGTGGACTGCGTGCCTCATCCTGGATATGAGACCGTGGTTAAATCGAAGGCATGGTGAGACTGACTTCTTTCTGACCCAGCTTTTGAGTGGGCATGGGTGTTTTCAGTCTTACCTGCACAAGATCGGTAAGTCACGGTCCCCCGATTGTAGATTTGGCCCAGGAGAGGAAGACAATGCCTGTCACACATTTTTTGCGTGTACAAAATGGGTCAGGCTGCAAAGAGAACTCTACAGGGAGACGGGAGGGCTCACCCCGGATAATATAGTTGCGGTGATGCTCGAATCGGCTGACAAATGGAACCAGGTGGCACATTATGCTCGGGCAGTCCTAAAATATAAAAGGGACTCACAGCAGCCGGGGGCGCTGGGGCTGGGGGATTGCTTTTCTGGCACTTTCTCCTTCCCTCTCTCCCCCCGCTAGGAAAGGGACCCCCCAGGTTGAAGGCGCCCCATGGCGTAACAAAACGAGACCTGGCCCGAAGTAATTTTTCAAACGGTTCCAGGCTGGGTTCTCAGGTTGACAAGGAAAGTGTTTAGAGGGTAGTCCAGTCGCGCATGAGAGTCCCACACTCTGTGCATAAATAGCATTCACTTCCCTATCACAAAAAAGGAGGAATAGAACTACCGGTGAAAAAAAACCGATAAGTTAATGTTGCAAGAGATTGTCAGCATGCTGCTCGTGCTGCAGAAATAGATGAGCAAGGGATGGTTCGCTTATCAAAACTTCTATAAGAGCTCCAAAATCCGAAAAGCAGACTAGTCAGCACTTGCTGTCCATGCAGAAGCATACTCGTCTAGCTAGGGCAAATGAAACTGAGGAGCAATCCAGTCAGCGCTTTCTGTCTATGCATGAATATGCTTGTCAGAGTAGAGCTTATGAAGGTGAAGAGCAAACTACTCAGCGCTTATCATCCGTGCGTGAACAGATTCATGAGATGAGAGCTAATGAAACTGAAGAACAGCGGAAAAACAGGCTAGTTTAAATTTAACAGGCGGTAGTAAATAAACAAAAATGGCATTTTGCTGATGTACACCTGTACGCTTTGCCATAAAATGCTGTATCCGCAGTAGTGTATTAATTTGAAGCTCTCAGATCAGATAAAGAAGCGTTCCTAAAATCACCCGACCCAATGAAGAAAACAGTAAAAAAATTGCAAAAATGTTTTTTTTTAATTTTTCAACATATCCTCCTTTGAGCTTAATACAATTTTCCGAACGATGTTTAATAGCTTCGATACCCGCTTTATAGTAGGAACCGTCAGGCTCTTCAAAGTAGCTTTTAACCGCAGACTCTACCTCTTCATTGTTGGCAAATCTTTTGCCGTTGAGCCATTTTTTCAAATTCGGAAAAAGGAAATAACCCGAGAGAACCAGATCTAGCAAAAAGGGTACATTTGGAAGCAATTTGAACTTCAACTCATTGATTTTAGCCATCGCAATGACGCACGTGTGGACTGGTGCGTTGTCGTGATGAAACAACACTTTCTTTTCGTTATATGGGGCCGTTTTTTCTTGATTTCATCACTCAAGCGCTGCAATAAGGCTGCATAATATGTGCCGTTGATTGTTATTCTACGCGCAATCTAAAAAACGGATGACTTGACTTTGCCAGCTTACTGAACTGTCTTTGCTTTCTTTTGAGCCGGTTTCCCCTTTTCAGTCCACTGCTTTGACTGCTCCTTGGTTTCAGCTGTAAAATGATGGACCCATGTTTCATCCATGGTTATGAATCGACGCAAAACCCCGCTTTACTGCTGCGAAACATTGTCAAACACTCGATGGAAACATCCTCACGTTGCTGTTTTTGCTCCATTGTGAGCAAACGTGGCACCCATCTTTCGCACAGCTTTCTCATGTCCAAATTTTGGGTCAAAATGCGATGCACAGCACTTTTTGAAATGCCTGCCGTGTCTGCTATCTCGCGCATTTTTAGTCGACAGTCATCCAATACCAGTTTGTGGATTTTCTTCACATTTTCTGACGTAGTGACCTCACTTGATCGACCACACGGTGTTCATCTTGGTAGCTCGTAAGACCTTGCTTAAACATAGCTACCCAATATTTAACCATTGTGAACGAAGGGCAGACTTCCCGAGAGTAGAATCCAACTTGGTTTTGATATCGTTTGGATTCAGACCTTTCAAATGATTATATTGTATCACATAACGATGCCCGATTTTTTCCATATTTACAAATTCACAGAGAGCGTTCACTTTGGATGTCTGTAAAAAAATAATAATAAATATACCGTTATGAATTTTTCACATTATGTTGTTGAAAGGTTGTATTGTCAATCGCAGTAATTGTTTTTTTAAAACTACCTGTATTCATAAGTTACGTCAGGTACTTTTGGGACTACCCTTGTACCTCGGTAAGGTTATTAGAACTGCTTGGTTGTACTAAAAATCTCACATATTATCAAATGCCTTTCTAGTTTAAAAAAAAATTACTTTCACGTATTGTACCTTTTATAAATGGAGTTAGACTCACTGATCAATTTAGCCAAAATGGTGCAAAGGCCAGGCTAAATTATTTGCTCAAGACAGGGAAGAGCCAGTGGAACAACTGCCTTTACCATTTAGTTGGGCAATTTGTTTTATTTTAGCTTTTAGAAAATAACTCTTATATAGGATTGTTTGGGAAACTTCCTCTGATATGGGCATAGACTTAGTTGATGTTGTTCAAAACTTAAATTTAGAAATCAACCAAAATTTACCAGGCACCGCCGGTGCCTTGCGAAAACGTAGATAAAATTATTTCTGAGAACAAATGCCACAAAATTCACTAAAAAAACTAAGAGGCGACAATGCACTGCTATGGCAACCATCGCAAATGGTTCTGCAAACGTTACAAATCTCGAACATTGGGCAAGCAGCGATATAGACTTGATTCTTTTGGCTGGAGATCGTTACTACAGAGAATGCATTACTACTAGGATCAAATCCTCGCAACAAAAGGCAAATATTGACTTCTTGGCTATTATTCTTGAAGTCGATTCATAATAACGGATTCAAGCAGACAACATCACGAAGTATCCATTTGTTGCTTACAAAAACATACATACATACATACATACAAGCATACGGATCAAACTAAGAACCTCGTTTTTTGAAATCGGTTAAAATACTACATATTGGGAGTCTTATTTAAAATGTTGCACTGGCATCACGTATAATGGGGAAGCAATTGGAAAACATTGAAAACAGTGATTCATAACGAGACCAATAGCTAAGTAATCATACAGGGTTATCCATTTCGTGGTACCATTTGACATCTGTCAGAATTAAATGTCATCCAAAGAGTGTTTTTTTTTTAATTGAAGGTTTGCCATCTAGAAATATGGATCGTTTAACAGTCGAAGAACGCGTTAAAATTATTAAATTTTATTATAAAAATGGTGATTCTGCTATATCAAGCTTTAGGGCTTTACGAGCCGATTACGGTCGACATAATCGACCTACACAACAAACAATTTCGAACATAGTGAGAAAATTGGAAGAGAGTGGATTGGTTTTTGATATTGCAAGGCCTGTGCATCATCACAATATTCGTTCTGTTGGAAATATCGCTGTCGTTGCTCAAAGTGTGGAGGAAGACCCGAATTTGTCGATTCCACGACGTGCTCAACATTTGGGCTTGTCTTACGGCTCATTGTCACGGATTTTGCATTTGGATTTGCATCTCCATCCGTACAAAATCCAACTCACTCAAGAACTTTAGCCTCAAGACAACGCAGAATGCATGCGAATTGGGTGATTGAACAACAAGCCATTGATAACGATTTTTCAAACAAAATTGTCTTTAGTGATAAATAAACAAAACCCTCATGTGATCGCAGAAAGGCCTTTGCATCCGGAAAAAGTAATCGTTTAGTCTGCATTATGGTCTGGTGGTATTATTGGCCCGTATTTTTTTGAAAACGATCAAGGAACAGCCATTATAGTCAATTCTGACCACTATGGACGGCTGTTAACCGATTATTTTTGTAGAGAAATTGAATATTATGATCTGAAAATATGTGGTTTCAACAGGACGGAGCCACAAGCTACAGAACACAAACTAATCGAGGACTTTTTCAAGAAAAATTTCCAGGACGCGTAATTTCGAGATTGATTGATGTCAATTGGCCCGCAAGATCCTGCGACCTAACACCTGTGGATTTCTTTTTATGGGGTCATGTGAAAGATTGTATTTACGCGAACAATCCTCAAAATCTTGAGCAATTGAAAACCAATATTCATGAAGTTATGGCCGAGATATTGCCGAAAATGTGCCGAAAAGACATTGAAAATGACCTCAAAAGGAGGAGGCCTGTAAGAGGTCCCGTGGAAAACATTTGAATGATGTTGTGTTTCGCATATAGTGGCAAGGTTCAATCTTTATTTTGAATAAAAATGTTTGTTTACATCTGAATATTTTATGTGTTTTCTTAAGCTTTACTTTCCCAAGCGTAAAATGGATAACCCTATATAAATTTATATTTTTGAAAAGTTTAGACGTTCTACTATTACTTTGGATCTAGTTACCAAGTTTGGTGCCTGAAGCGATTATTTTATTATTATTAGTTCTTTTTAAATTTTTTTTTTTTCCAAAGTCATACTAGTTTCGTGACCTTTTTGTCCATTTGTCCATCTGCCCGTCTGTCCATCAGTCACAGCAAGTTTCAACGGAAACTATAGATGCTAGATAGCTTAAACTTTGTGAAAAGCTCAGAAGTCGTGGTCTCTTAAAAGTTTAGGTCTTACCAGACATTTCAAAATTGTTTATAACCAAGTGGCCCTTAAACATTTTTTTAAATTAAAGGTGGTTAACCAAGGTATCAAATGAAAGGTTTTAATTAGAACTTTTAGAATCTGCACTTAAAAAGTTATTTTGTGCTTCAGGGGAGGCAAAATATACGAAAATGTTGGGTCCCCCCCGCAATCGGACACTTTTGGGCCAAAAATCTGAACGAAAACACGGTGGTAGGACTTTATGAGTACAAGGGCAACAAATAGCTCAAAAATTGAAATTCACTCCATTTGGTTAATAATAGTATGATTTGTAGATTTTACGTTTTCATCCATAAAATTAAAACAGTTCCTTGAAACTTCTTGAAGTTTAGCACTTATAGGGATTGATATAAGGTCTTTATGCTCGGAAAATTTTATGAAAATCCAATCATAACCAAGCGAGTTATAGCCATTACAGTTGTATGGTATTACAACAACAATAACACGTGTTGATTGATGATACATATTTCACTTGTATTTTCTTCCAAATTTCATGAATATTTAAGGTATAGTGTTTGATTTGAATATCTTTAATCGGCCGAGCATTCAGAAAAATTATTTAAGCTGTATCTTTTGCATAAATTTGAACGATTTTTTACCCAATAGTTGGATGAATAGTTCAAGTCACAGATTTACGCTATTAAACAAGTTGGGTAGATAGACCTATGCTCATGTCAGAAGGGTTTTGTACTCAACTTACAAAATGCAGTAACCAGCAACGAATAAAATCAAGAAACATGTCAAAGACGATTTAATTGGAGAAAATGTGAAATTCAAGGATCATACTATTATTAACAAAGTTGAACGAATTTCGACTTCTGAGGTTTTTGTTATAGTTATACCCATAAATATCTCCTTTGATATTTTTTTTCAGATTTTTTAAGATCACTGGTGTCCATTCGCGAGGGAGGAAACACATTTTTCTTGTATTTCCCCCCCTGTGCTCCCACTGAAGCAAAAACTGTCAGTTTAAGAACTGTTTTGAAAAGCTCTCATAGAGAACTTTCAGTTGATACTCATATCGGCTACCTTTCATGAAATTTTTTTTCATGGGCCACTCCTCTGTACTGTAATCATCGATTCATGGCCTATTTTTTCGAATCCTAGAATGGTTACAAAGCCCTTTTGCTAGGAGCTCTCTCCTGCCTCTTCGACTTGTTTTAATTGTATGTACTCATCTTCATGATACCTATCATTCCTGCAATTTCCATGCAAATCCTAGCAAAGCTGTAGCGTCTAAGTCGGTAAAAAGCGCATATGGCTCCATATCAATATGTTTCCATAGTAATACAGGGCATATTGCTCCATAGTAATACACGAAAATTCAAATCACTATAACTTCGGTAAATACTATTCGATCTTTATGAAACTTTCCGAAAAGATCAATCTTATAAATAGTCATCTCTTTGTCAAATTTTATTGAGTTTAAGGGTACCGTTTAGATTTTATTTAAGAAAACACAAAATCGATAAATCATACCATTACTAACAAAGTTGAGTGAATTTCGACTTCTCATGTATTTGTTGTTGTTGTACTCATTAAGGCCTACATTCATGATTTTTTTCAGATTTTTCGGATGGAAGGTGTCCAATCGCGAGGGGGGGTACGCGAAAAGTTCGCACATTTCCCCTTCCCCTGCCCCCCTCGGTACTTATAAGACAATTTTAAGACTTGTTTTGAAAAGATCTCATTGAGACCTTTCCAACGACACCCTTTTTGACTATCAATGGTGAAAATTTTTTTTTGAGGGGTTACCCCCTTATATGGGGAGACCCCTCTTAAACGCCTTTAAAAATTTTTCCACCCTTGAACTTTCAAGAGGTCACCACTTCTGACCTTTCCGCAAAGTTTCATGGCTGTAGCCTTTATAGTTTCGGAGAAAAAGTGCTGTGGCATACAGACGGACGGACGGACAGACGGACACAGGTCGTGATTGCAATAGGGTTTTGTATTTCAGTACAAAACCCTAAAAACTTGTTTCGAACCCTAGGGTGATTACAAAGACCTTCTAGTAGGAGCACTCTCCTTCCTACTCAACTAATTTAGCCTTTTTGGGCCTTCGCTGAGAGATAGTTAGAGTATCTCATGTCATGATAATATGGATCGTCTTTCAAAAAGGAGGTGTGGTCAGTACCACGCTTGGGCCGTATGTCCTTCTACCCAGCTGTGATACATTCTGATTTTAAACCAATGTATACATAACTCAACAGGCTTGTAGTTTGTTGGAAGATTCTCGAAATGATCTCGTTGTTACCAACGGGATTTGAATCAGAGACATTCGGCTAACAGGGTGAGTACTCTAACCACTACACTACGTAAAACATGTGAAGCAACTATGGTTGCTTAGAAAATCAGCTTTAATAGATGAAAGAACTTGAACAGATAGGTAACAATTTCAGTAAGGTTTGGTAAGGTAATACAAGATCCTCATGAAATATTTACTTTATTCTTTTTCTTGTCAAACATTCCAACTACTCGAAATCTTTATAATTTTAGATCTCACTCTTTTAACTTTCAATCTAATCAGTGAAATTTTCTCCGTGCATCGCCGTTTACGTGCTTTTTAACTTGTTTGTCAAATTTATCAATAATAAAAGTTCTTAAACTCCATTAGTCACGTGGACTTTGTATGCCCTTTAGTTCTATTTGCACTATATCACCAAGAGCTTTCCATGTGGTTACTTCTATGAACTCTCGCTGTAAGTCCCTTGAGCTCAATCGATCAAATAAGTTCGTACGCAGTGTGGACTCCATTGCTAAAGCTACACAGCAGATTAGTATGGTATAATAGCGAATTTCAACAACTTGAAACACTGGACAAAGGATTCTCTTTCTGCCTCGTCTATTGAAGTACCATTCCAGGCAAATAAAGTTTAAGGGGGTGATGATACGAAGTGACCAGTGTTAAGGACGTGGAAGTTGTTATTGTCGTCACCAACTTGTCTCCAAAGGACAAATCCCTTGCTGATGATATCGGATAGAGTTTCATTCGTATCAGAGGGTAAGAGGATTGAAATCCCACCTATGAACTCACAGGACACGCACTGAAACCAGATTCTTGCTAATATTACGAGATGAAGATCGATTTCAATGTTTGCATTTTACTTTTACTTATATTCCAGTGTTTGCAGGAACATTCAAATCGATTGTGGTGAATAGAGAAAGTTTTACCCAGCTGTCTAGTGCATATGGCAATGATTACACTCATTAAACGATTTTCAACCTTTCAAGTCGTTTCAAGCCAGTTATACCTGTTAAAATAAGTTTTTAAAGTATACAATATCAACAAAAATGCTTTAACTTTTCTCATTTCAACGCTTTTATGTTCAGATAAACCTTTGTGTTGCGCCCCAATCAAGCAAATGCATCTCGACTTTTCAGTGATTCAAACAAAATAGGCAGTAGCTAATTTTGATAACACATCCTAATCTGTGAAGCAATCAGCCGTTACAAATGCCTTAAGCATACAACCTCAGACCATATCAGCACGAAGCATTTCCATAAAGCTTGTGGCGGGAGCCATTGTTCTTTTTGGGATCAAATTTCCTTTAGAACGGTTTATGAATGACCATATGACTATATTTGTTGATTTGTGGTTGGAAAATTTTTCAAGGGATTGTGGAAAGTTTTATCGTGCGGAATGAGTCCTGATGAAGTGGAAATTTTCCAATATGATGAAGTTTATTGTTTTAGCAAAATGAAAAGATAATAAACACACAATGGGCTTACAAATGGTTTGTTTTATTTATATATTTTTTTTTATTCAGAAAAGGGTGAAGATTGGGATATGAATAGCCAATATAATTTTAACTGTAATATGGAGAGTGTAAGGGGCTGTATATACATAAGTGTTGAGGTTTGTTTGAATGATAAATGAAAAGAAATACTTTATATTTTTTTTGTTTAAATAATGTTCAAATTATCACAACCGTAAGTCTCAGGTTAGATTGCAGGACCTCTTTCTTCATAAAAACTGTTACATGTACAAATAATTCTACGAGCTACTGTCGCAATTGTTTACACAATCATTAAAAACATCAACAAATGAATTTACTTGAAACCATGAGAACCTAACAAGCATGAACAACATCTGAAAGTGAGTCACTGCTCCATTCATTCATGCTGGAATGTTCCCGCTAATTCACCAATTTACGAGAACTGTGTTGAATGATTAGACACCCTATATAAAGGCGAGTGAATGAATGGGGGGGATCATCATTCATTACAACCGCGATAGAAAACTGCGATACGCGAAGTACAGGCGATATTGATTGTTTGAGTGTGAAGTGATTTTAGTAGACGATTGCGATAGAAATTTATGGACAAGTGGAAGGTAGAATTTTAGTAGTGAAAATTAAAGTTGTTAAATTGTTAGTGAAGTGATTGTGCATTTTTAACAAATTAAATAAACTCTTTTAATTTAATTTAAAAGACATTGCGTTTTCACTTTCCCGGAACATTAACTTATTGGCCGCGAACCAAATACACGCGACAATACAATACTTTAAGGAAAGGGAAGTTTAAACAATATTCAAGGCCGTTCTTAATGTTTTGCTAAGAACCCCACTAATTCTCAAAAATACCATTCTTCGAATTCCAACAAAACTTAATAGCGATTTGCTCTGTGCTACAGTGATGTAATACTCATTGTCGTAAGGTCTACAAGTGAATGAAATCGTGGAATTTCGGAAAGCATTCCTGTATTATCCAAACAGTCTGCTTGCCTGTTTAGTCTTTTGGAAGCAGTCTAGTATCCAAGGAAACCCAAAGATATTTGACATATGATTGCAGCTAAATAGCAACACTATCCAGTTGGGGTAAAATAAGGCCGTCAGCTTTCCATTTCCCCGTGAAGAGTGCCATAATGATTTTGTTCCAACTAATTAACGGTTCGCGGCCCTAGCTTCACTGCTACAAATATCGTCCTCTCGTTACGGGGCTAAGGAGGAATGTGAAGGGATGTATACGATAGCAAAAGAGGACGCTCATCCAGCCACCGTCAAATTGAATTATTTTCAGTAACCTTCAACTAATTGAGTCTGCAACAATCCAATTGAATTTAATGATAACTATGTAGCAAACTAAAATGTTATCTTATTAAGTACTATTTTTCAAAAGAGCGGTACAACTAATTTAAGAAGATGTAGAACTAATTTACGAAGATTTTAGAAAAGCTACATAGAAATCCCAGAGTTCGAGATGGAACGAAGATATAAAAATACTTAATTAACAATAACATCTTCACCAGCAGCAAGCGCAGAGAACGAATAACTTATGTAAACTCAGTACCAAATCATAGACAGCAGTATTACCATCAGAGGAGTTTGATTAAAAATTATGCAACAAATTCAGTAGTAGAGAAATCAGACAAATTTGGATACTGAAGAGTAGTGCAAAAAAAGCCCAACAGCAAAATAAACATACAAGTACAACAAATCTAAGTATGCAATACAAAAGCAAGCAACGTACCATACCAGATAATAGCCAATATGAATCAAATCTTCTCTAAACCACCCGATTCAATTCAACAGGCATTGAATCTAGTTCCGCATAAGCGAATAGCCCTCATATTTTTAGACCAGTGTATCCACCGTACAATAGTCCAATGAATTCGGTCGCAAGACGGCACAGAAACGTTCGGCGATGAATGTGCAAGTGATATTGTTCCGACTTTGGGCAACAATCCTAAATCAACACATTGTCAACAATGCTATAACTAGATCACAACCATCGCAGCATTGCCTCCTTTAACAATCTCTGTGATAGAAATATCCTCAGCAGTCAATATCTAACTTTGTGTTAACTTGCAACCATCGTTGACGTGAGCATGCGTATACTTGCAGCCAAAGTAGCCACAACAGCAAGCACCACACCAGTGGCGGCATGAACAGAAGATTATGATAACCAACTGCAAAAGACTATGACAAACGTAAACCATCCAACAACAATCATTGCAGTATCACTACCTTTAGCGATCTCTGCAACTGAAACATCCCCTGCAATCGATGTCTGCGTGTTATCAAAAATTTTAACAAGCCCCATCATCTATTCTTATCTTTGAACCACAATCATCCTCGTCTTCATCGTGCGTTAACTTGCAGCAGGCGTCTTCACAACGACAACCATCGCAACAGCAGCAGCAAAGTACGCCTCAGTGCCAGCAGCAGACACCTCAGTCGCAACAACAGCCGTAACAGTGATCTTACAGTTCTAAAAGTAGTAGCAGTGACTAACGGCACGATAACAGCATGCAAACTCATCACGTTGAAATGTCGACGCATGCAAAGTGGGTAATGCTTTTAGTGAGATAACTTTAAGATGTGCTTTCCAGTGAAGTGCATCGAAAATACCACGAGCTGACCTAGGCTTTGAAGTGGCTAAGCCGTTAAAAAAGAATCGATACAAGGGGCCGAGATATAACCGTTATCTTCTCTTTTTTTTCATAGTCACGAAGCCAGTCGTATTTATTTTAAAGGTGCGAGCAATTATAAGTTCTAAATTGGAGTTAAAATAAAGAATAATAGTGAAAAAAAAACCGAATTAAACGGAGTTTGAAAGTGGAAAGGATTATGGATCTCAGGAAGTTTGGTAGCCGAAAGAGTTCCGGCAGCGAAGAAATTCCAAGGAAGAACTGGCGGATTACAAGAGAGCCACGAGATAAGGAATTAGGAGGCAAAACTTTGCAATTTGATTTATTTGCCCGAGTATTATTGTAGCTTTTTTAGGCTGCAAGGTCAGAATATATTTGAAAAACAAGTGAAAATCGAAAATAGAATCTTCATTTTTTCTTTCATTGTTTTAAAGTGAAAAATTGGTTTGGGAGACGCGTTGTTTAGATATTAGTTTCAACGTGTAACGAAATTTCGCGTCAGTATGCTACGGCGGTTGAACTGGAGTTTCGATCGTATTACTTTCCCGTTGGTTTCAGGGGCCCGTAGTCTCGTTTGGTGGGCCATGGGGCAGCGGCCCGCAATTCGAGCGAACGAGTGGTGCCACGGCCCGTCTTCAAATGCCTTAAGCATTTGAAGACGGGCACCCAAAAGCCCCGCCTGAAAAGACCCCTCTTCACGGAGGTTAATACTCTTTTGATATTTTTATGAGTAGTCCTTAGACATTTCCTCACGGTCAGTAGGAGAATGTTAACCCTCCATCATATATCATCCTTTTTAGGGTTTTGTAAAATAATTTTACAAAACCCTTCTAAAATCGCGTCCTGTCTGTCCGTCTGTCCGTCTGTCTGTCCGTCCGTCCGTCCGTCCGTCCGTGTGTCACAGCAGTTTTTCTCGGAAACTACTTAAGCTAGAAACATCAAATTTTGTATGTAGGTGTAAAGTGGTGCTCTCTTCAAAATTCGAATACAAAAAAATTTTATAAGATATTTAAGGGGGGTCTCCCCATATCGGGGAGTGACCCCCCGAAAAAAAAATGTCATTGAAGGTAGCCGATATGGGTATCAAATGAAAGGTCTTGATGAGAACTTTTCAAAACAGGTCTTTGTTTGGCAAAGTTTGCTTCGAGGGGCGCACAGGGAGGGGAAATACACGAAAAATTTGTGTCCCCCCTCGCGATTGGACACCTTCCATCCGAAAAATCTGAAAAAAAATCAGGAATGTAGGCCTTGGTGAGTACAACATTAACAAATACGTGAGAAGTCGCAATTCACTCAACTTTGTTAGTAATAGCATGATTTATCGATTTTATGTTTTCTTGAATAAAATCTTAACGGTACCCTTAAATTCTATGAAATTTAGTACATAGATGACTATTCATAAGGTTGATCTATCCTGAAAGTTTCATAAAGATTGAATCATACTTAGCGAAGTTATAGCGGTTTGAATTTTTCTGTATTACTATGGAACAATATGCGCTGCATTTATTACTATGGCAACATATGGCTATGGAACAACATGCGCTTTTTACCGACTCAGACACTACAGTTTTGCTAGGATTTGCATGAAAATTTCAGGAATGATAGGTGTCATGAATATCTTTCCGAATCGGTTCAGCTAGTGGTATCAGTAATCGTAAAACAAAATGGTGGCTGTTTTAAATGCGAAGATTGAATAATTTTGAGTTATTTTTTCCCAACTTCAACGTTTAAGGTGCATGCTTTGAACACTTGATTCAATTTAATGAATAACTGAAGATGAGTACCTACAATTAATACTCATAAGCGAAGCAAGTCAAGGAGGCGGGAGAGAGCTCCTAGCAAAAGGGCTTTGTAACCATTCTAGGATTCGAAAAAATTGGCCATGAATCGATGATAACAGTACAGGAGAGTGGCTCCTGAAAATAAAAATTCATCAAACGTAGCCGGTATGAGTATGAAATGAAAATTTTTCATGGGAGCTTTTCAAAACAGTTGTTAAACTGTCAGTTTTTGCTTCCGTGGGGTACAGGGGGGAAATACATGAAAAATGTGTTTCCTCCCTAGCGAATGGATATCTGAAATAATTATCAAGGGAGATATTTATGAGTATAACAACAACAAAAATCTCAGAACACGAAATTCGTTCAACTTTGCTAATAATAGTATGATCTTCGAATTTCATATTTTCTCCAATGAAATCGTTTCTTGATTTTATTCGATCTGGTGACTGCATTTTGTAAATTGAATACAAAACCCTTCTGACATGACCGTAGGTCTGTTTACCCAACTTGTTATTGTATATGAACTGTCAGTCGCCTATAACGACATCGTCTTTCAACACATTTAAACCTGTTGAAAGTGTAAAAAAATTTCAAAAAAATTATGATATCATTTTTAGGTCTTTGTTAAAAAATTTTTCACAAAGACCTATCAGTTTCCCGACCTGTCTGTCCGTCCGTCCGTCTGTCCGTGCGTCACAGCTGATTTCCCCAGAAAATATAGAAGCTAGAATGCTCAAACTTTGTGAAAAGGTTAGAAGTGATGGTCTCTCCAAATTTAAGGCCTCAACAAAAATTCAAAAAATTTTTAAGGGGGGTTCCCCCTAATAACGAATTGGCCCTTAAAAATTTTTTTTAAATCAAAGGTAGTCGAATGGGGTATCAAATGAAAGGTCTTGATTAGAACTTTTAGAATCTGAAATAAAAAAATCATTGAATGAATTAGGGGGTCCAGGGGAAGGGAAAATGTAGGCAAAATTTGTGTCCCCCCCTCGCGATTGGACACCTTTCAGCCGAAAAATCTGAAAATTATCTGGAACGTAGGTCTTTATGAGTACAGTACAGTACAGAGTATATAATTATCAAGGGAGATATTTATGAGTATAACAACAACAAAAATCTCAGAACACGAAATTCGTTCAACTTTGTTAATAATAGTATGATTTGTAGATTTTACATTTTTGCCCATAAAACCAAAACGTTATCTTTAAACTTCTTGAAATTTTGCAATTATATACACTGACATAAGATATATATGTTCACAAAATGTAGTTGAGATCGAATCATAATGAAGTGAGTTATAGCCGTTTCAATTATATGGAATTACAACGACAATAACACGTGTTTATGGTTGATATAGGGTTTTCCAATAAGAGGTGTTATTTTAATATTAAAAGAAATATGCCATTTTTTAACATAAATGATCGGATCTTTATTTTATTGTAAAGAAGAAGATATGCCGTAAATAGAAAAAATTAACATCAGGCAAATAACCACTACGATACGCTTACAGGACCATATCCTCTTCATGAAATTTTCCATAACCAAATCGCAAAGTGGTTGCCCTATGTCCTCGATAGCCTCACGAATTTCATCTTTGAGATCTCGAATCGACGCTGGGCTATTGGCGTAGGCTTTCTCTATCACGTGGCTCCAAAGGAAGAAGTCGCAAGGTGTTAAATCAGAAGATCTATTCAAAATAGCACCTCTCATTGGAAAACCCTATATATATTTAAAATTGACTTAGGCACTTTTATTTTCTATCAATTTTCATGAAAATTTAAGGAATAGTGTTTAACTTGAACATGTTCAATCGGCCGAGTATTCAGAAAAATCATTTAAGCTAGATTAAAATGGCGGCTGCACCGTGCTTATGAAAGAAACTGTGCATCGTTTGTATAAATTTGAACGATTTCATATCCAAGCATTGGATGACTAATTCAAGTTATCGATTCACGCCATTAGAAAACCCTAGGATGGTTACAAAGACCTGCTGGTAGGAGCACTCTCCTGCTAACTCAACGTGCTTCATCTCTTTTCAACATCCCAATAGTTTTTTCCCCATAGGTATTATTAATTATCCCACAGAAAATTTTAAATAGTGGAATCCGGATAATTTAGATCAAGAAAAAATGTTTTGCGTATTTAATATTCACAGTATACTTTTTAAAAACACCCGGTTAAATGTGGTAATGTTTAAAAAGCCATATTTATTTTAACGTGTTAAAATGCCAAAAGTTTAAAAGATGAATTTGGTGGTATATACATACAGGGTTTTCCAATAAGAGGTGTTATTTTGATATTAAAAGAAAAATGCTATTTTTAATACAAATGATCAAATGTTTGTTTCAGTATAAAGACAAAGATATATCGTTAATACTGGAAAATTGCATCAGGCAATTGACCACGTGAATGCTCTATGTCCTCGATAGCCTCACGAATTCCATCTTTGAGGTCTTGAATAGTAGACCTTCTCTTTCACATGGCCCCAAAGGGAGAAGTCACAAGGTGTTAAATCACAAGATCTCGGTGGCCAATTGTGATTACCTCTTCGAGAGATAACACGGTCCAGAAACTTTTCCCGTAAAAGATCAATGGTTTCATTGCTTGTGTGGCACGTACCGCTGTCTTGTATAAAGTTAACGTTGTCCAGATCAATACCATCCAATTCTGGCCATAAAAATCATTAATCATCTCTCGTTAGCGGAATCCATTCACCGTAACTGTTGCTCCAGCCTCATTTTCGAAAAAGTAAGGTCCAATGACTCCGCCGGACCATAAGCCGCATCAAACGTTGAGGAAAGAAAGGCCTTTTTACAATAACTCTTGGGTTTTTCGAGCCCCAGATGCGATAATTTTGCTTGTTGACGAAGCCACCGAGGTGGAAATGGGCCTCATCACTCAAGATGATTTTTCGATGGAATTTCGGATCATTTTCATGCATTTCAAGGACCCAATCAGCAAAGGCACGACATTGTTGATGATCGACCGGCATGAGTTCTTGCGTTAACTGAACTTTATAAGCCTTAAGACCCAAATCTTTATGTAAAATACGGTGTAATGACGTTTGCGGAATGCCTAATTCCAAAGAACGACGAAGAATGGACAAACCTGGGTTTTCTTCAACACTTTCGGCTACAACAGCAATGTTCTCGTCTGTTCTAAAGTGACATGCACGGGTTTTATTCTTCACATCACTGAGTTATCCCAACAGCTCGAATTTTCCCACCAATTTCTGTATTGCTGTCCGACAAAGTTCTTCATGACGACTCAAAAATGTTCGAGTTTTACAAACCATCTCTGCCAAATTTTCACTATTTTTATTGTGAATTTTAATAATTTAAATGCATTGTTGAAGCATGTGTTGTTCCATTTTTATTAATGACGTAGTTTTTACTTGTCAAATGTCAAAAATGAAAGCTTCAAAGGTGACATCTACTGAATAAGCGGGCTATTCGAAATAACACCTCTTATTGGAAAACCCTTAAGTAATATAATAATGTTTTTATTGACAAAATGTTTATTTAACCAAAAGAAAACATCTAAAAACATAGAAAATATTATTTATCAATAAGCTTATTTGCAAGTTCAGCACACATGCATTCTGTGCTTGTCACACGCAGCATGCTCCGAGAGAGAGCAAAACCAAACTGTTCTTTCGAGTGAGCATATTGCACACAATTTTCTTTTTTCATATTCAAATTTTACTTTATGATTTGCTTTCTGATTATCTAGTAGTAGCTGTAGCAATCGCCTAATTCACAATTTTTTGTCATGCTGTATTGTCGGTGCACTCAAATGTAGATGCAAGCTACAAGGCTTATTGCAAGTTTTTTTAGTACTCAATTGGATGCACGTTTTCAATTTCAAGAACGCTTGGTCTAACATACCATAAAGTAGACGTAACGGCCATCTGTTTGTAATTATTACTCAATTGGTTAAAAGTATCTGGGCCATGTTTTGTCTGGCTGTAAAAGTAAATGATTTCTGACTTCAATTTTATCCAATATTTTCCCATTCGAGTGCAAGCTTGAAATTAGTATCACCACCTTATTTCGCTTAGGACGACGAGACATCAGCGTCAAGTTGTCGGTATATCCAACTCGAGTTCATCCAACATTGCCACTTTTTGAAGAACGCTTTGGGATTTCTGGCTTTTTTTAAATGAGCCAACCACCATCAAGGTATAACTTTTTTTTTCGTTTTTTTGTACTAAAGGGACTTGGATAAACCAATTGTCATATGTAACATTTCGTCCTGTATGGTGTATTATCTTTGTCAGTTCAGTTATGCAGTGACTTGAAGAGTTATCGAGACTACCAGGTCCTTTACCTACGCATGGCTCAACATTGCATATATAAGAGGTTTACGGATCATTTCAGGACATTATTTTGATACCCTATTTGGCGGGTTTTTTCAGAATGTAAGCTCTTCTCCTTAAAAGAACCCACAAAATGTTAAGAGCTGTTCATCGATAGTGCAATTTGTGGATGACGCGTAGTACTTTCGGCAGTTTCCAAGGAATAAATCCCACTTTTTTTGTCGGAGCTAAGCTATGCTGCAATCTTCTTTGCGAACGAGTATTTTTGTCATCAAAACAAATTTTTCCTAATAAAAATATGATAATCTATCGTTATTTGACAAAAATTGTAACCAATTTGTATATACAACAAATTAGTCGATTTCTATGGTATTTTTTTTATGTTCCTATGAAATATAGCAATCCAAGCAAGATTTTAAGTTGGACTAAGCTCATGTTGCACGTAAAATTTTGAATAGAATTCGGTGTGGCCTTGCCTGTTTCTGTATTTGTATTTTCAACAATAATATTCAGGATTGGGACAGGACCCCTTGACACATCAAGCATAATCTTAAGCTGTCGGTAAATAAACTACAAAAGAACGCTTCCCACGCATTTCAGGTGCATTCAAATACCACTTGATTTTGTGAGACATACTGTTGTTGTAATTTAAAGTGAATGTAAAGTCTTGGCAATACTGTTTGGAAAACAAGCTTAGCCAGTTAGTCGCATTTCGCCACGCACTCCGTCAACATCGCTTGTAAATTGTTCTGGACAATACATTTATTTTACTTCAAAGAAAAGTCAAGTGTTTTCTTTTCGAAACCTCAACATGGTAGCAGAGCGTAGTTATTCAATCCTTTGGTGAATAAAACGCGAAATAATTGAGGAAAAGTTTTGTGCGAAACACGTGAAAAGTGTTCATATCGAGAAATCAAATAAAAAGTTATCGCGAAGACAAAGATGGCGACGCAGCAAGCAAAAATTGACGAAGTGACAATTCCAGTATTCGATGGAGAAGATTTTAAAAGCTGGAAATTCAGATTGTTGATGCTGCTGGAGTACAAAGATTGTAAAGAACCAGCAATTAGAGAAGCATCAGAAAAAGATGACATAGGAGCTTGGAAGAAAAGCGATTTCAAAGCAAGAACAATTCTTGTAAGTACAGTGTCAAACAAACAGTTAGAGTATATAAGTGAGTGCGAAACGGCGTATCAGATGATACAGAAATTTGGAAAAATATACGATACAAAATCCACTGCATTACAAATACTTAAGAGAAGTAAAATAGAAGAAATAAAGCTAAAAAATTTCGACACAGTGGAAGAATTTTTCATACATTTCGAAAAAGCGGTAAATGATTATAAATCAGCAGGCGGAACGCTAGAAGAAGCTGAAAAAATGAGATACATACTCAAAGCACTACCATCAAGTTACAGTTATATTGGGGATTTTATCGATGTGATTCCTGAAGAACATAGGACTGAAGATTATGTTAAATCAAAAATAAAGGAAAAGAATCTATCGAAATCAGAAAGTGAGAAGAAAAATAGTTCTAGTACTTTCTCTGCAAGAATCAAAGGCCAATGTTATACCTGTGGAAAAACTGGGCATATGGCAAAAGATTGTTGGCATGGTCAGTCGAGCAAACACGAGCAAGAAGGGCAGCACACTCAGGCTAGGAATATGCAACGAGGCAGAGGAAGAGGACAAGCTAGCGGCAACAGCAAAGGCAGTGGACGAGGCAGAGTTCAAAACAAATCAAGCGAAGATAAACATTTAACGGCAACTTGGACTACGCAAGTATTGCATGCAGAAGATAAGGTAAACGAAATAAATAATTGCGACACCGAAAATACGTTGAATTGGTTGTTAGATAGCGGTAGTACTGATCATATTAAAAATACAGATAGATATTTTGAAGAATTTATTATTTTGAAGAACCCAGTAAGAGTAAGTCTACCAAATGGTGAAAAGGTCAAAGCATCTAAATTAGGAAAAATGAATTTATATTTCCTCACAAATCAAAATAAATCTAAAGTAGAACTCAATAACGTTTATTATGTCGAAAATATTGAGAGAAATTTACTGAGTCTTTCAAGAATAGCCAAAACATGTAAAATAGTAGCAGTTAATGATTCTGCGAAAATATACAATAAAGCTACTTACGAATTGGTAGCAACAGCTAAAGTAGTAGGAAGTTTATATCACGTGAAAAGTTACCTCAAGGGAAACGATAAGAACGGAAAGTTTGCAAATAGTGTTAACAATCAAGATATTCAGCATTTCTCGCGAGATATGTCGAATAACGTAAATAAAATGAATGCTAAGAATAAAAGTGAAAAAATAACAGAAAAAGAAAAATGGCATAGAGCGTTAGGTCATGTAAATTTCCAATATCTAAATAAATTAGTTACAAATAAAATGCTAGATGGTATCCCAGACAAACTTGAAAATATCGAAATGAAATGCGCCAATTGTATTCAGAGCAAAATGTCAAATGTTCCATTTGAAAATAATAGAAGCAAGGCAAAAGAAATATTAGATGTTATTCACACGGACTTAAATGGACCACATAGTACAACGGGTTATGGCGGCGAAAAATATTTTTTAACTTTTATAGATGAGTATAGCAAATGTGCAAAAATTTATTGCATAAAAAATAAATCAGAAACGGCAGAATGTTTTATTGATTACATAAGCTTAGTAGAAAATAAATTTGGAAAAACCGTAAAAAAGGTCCAATGCGATAATGGAAAAGAATACCTGAACAAAGAGATTTATAAATTTATAAAATACAAAGGTATAGAATTAGTACCGTGTCCACCCTATGTATATGAACTTAACGGCGTAGCGGAAAGATATAATCGATCGGCAATGGATATGGGTAGATGCTTATTAAGAGAAGCGAACATAAATAAAAGGTATTGGCCCGAAATAATGAAAACCGTAGCATATTTAAAAAACAGAACTATTGCTAATACTAGTGAAAATAAAACTCCGTATGAAATATTGATGGGAATCAAGCCAAATGTAAAATATTTAAAAATTTATGGAAGTCGAGTTTTTGTAAGAACACCAGAAGTTAAGAGAAATAATAAATGGGCCGATAAAGCAAATTTAGGGGTATTAGTAGGCTATAATGAGAATAGCTACAGAGTTTTGGTGAATAATAAAATTATAAATGCTAGACATGTACAAGTGGTCGAAGATAATATTAAATTAATTTGCTTAAAAGATAATGATAATTCTGAGGAAACTGAAAGTATAAAAGATGTTAAGAGCGAATATGAAGATGATGAAAAAATTGACATTGAAAGTGAATGTAGTGAAAATGTTCAAGAAGAAAATGAATTTAGTCTAAATGACAACAATAGAACTGAATATTTAAAAGAAGAAAGAAAGTCCGAAAGAAAGAGAAGCCCTGTAAATAGATATGGTAATCCTGTAACGCATTTTATTTATGTTAATTATGTAAATGCAAATGTACCGGATACATATGAAGAGGCATTAAACTCAACCGAATCAAAAGAATGGCAGAAAGCTATGGATAGAGAATTGGAATGTTTAAGGAAAAATAAAACTTGGATAGCTGTTGATAAACCAAAAAGTAAGAAAATAATTGATGTGAAATGGATTTATAGAAGAAAAAGCAATAATTCATATAAAGCTAGATTAGTTGTACGAGGTTTTCAACAAAAGGTGTATTTGGAAAATGTCTACTCGCCAGTCGGTAAAATGCAAACATTAAAAATCTTATTAAATTACAGCTGCGTGAATAATTTATTTATTGAACAAATGGATGTTGAAGCAGCATTCCTCAATGGTAGAATAAAATCTGAAGTCTATATTAATGAGCCACAAGGTTATGAAACTGGCGATAACATAGTTTACAAATTGCAAAAGGCTTTATATGGTTTAAGGGAAAGCCCAAGAGCTTGGTATGAAACATTTGATAATTATATCAAAAAACAAGGTTTTGTATAAGTAATTATGATTATTGTTTATACGCAAATAATGAAAGCAGAGATCCTGTATTTATTTTGATATTTGTAGATGATTTATTAATAGGCAGCAAAAGCGTAGGAAAAATAAGCAAAGTCAAAACTAAATTAATGAAACAATTTGTAATGAAAGATTTAGGTAATGTTAAAAATTATATTGGCATTGATATAGAATACAATAAAAGTGAAAATATTATAACATTAAGTCAGCAAAATTATATTGAATCACTGGCTCAAAAATATAATCTAGAACAAGCAAAACTATACGAAACTCCTATGGAGTCTAATTTAAAATTAGAAAGAGCGGAAAACTGTAATGAAAATATTAAATATCGAAATTTAATAGGAGAACTCTTATATATCAGTACAGGCACAAGGCCAGATGTAACATATTGTGTAAATTATCTAAGTAGATTTCAAAACTGTTACGATGAATCACATTATAAATATGCAATGCGAATATTAAAATACTTGTATAAAACAAAAGATTTGAAACTTATATATAATAGAGATAAAACAAATGAGATATTAGATTGTATGGTAGACTCTGATTATGCTGGTGACAATATTGATAGAAAGTCCACAACAGGATTTGTTATAAGAATGTATAACAATTTAATTTTTTGGAAGACACGCAAGCAAAATAATGTAACTAAATGTTCTACATTTGCAGAGTACACAGCATTATCAGAAGCTACAACAGAAATATTATTTATAAAGAATCTATTGAATGAAACATTTAAAATAAACTTTGATAAGCCCATAGGTGTGTATGAAGACAACTCAGGGGCAGTAGCTATAGCAAAGTTTGGAAATTTTACAAAAAATTCAAAACATATTGAAGTACAATACCACTATGTAAATGAAAATTATGAAAAAGGAAATATTGATATAGTTAAAATTGACTCAAAAAATAATTTGGCTGATATACTTACTAAAAGTCTATGTAAAGAAAAATTTCTAAAAAATAGAAGCATGTTAGGATTGAGAAACTGAAAGGAGTAAGAAATTGAAATGTAAGTCATGAATTCGAATAAAGCAATGAAACGATAATAAAATTGTGAACAGCCAAGACTGTAAATTCAAGGAGGCGTGTTGTAATTTAAAGTGAATGTAAAGTCTTGGCAATACTGTTTGGAAAACAAGCTTAGCCAGTTAGTCGCATTTCGCCACGCACTCCGTCAACATCGCTTGTAAATTGTTCTGGACAATACATTTATTTTACTTCAAAGAAAAGTCAAGTGTTTTCTTTTCGAAACCTCAACAACTGTAATGATTTTTCCCTCTAAGTCACAAACGAGGAACCGACCTCTCATCGGTTCCAGACGTTAAGTCTGAGTCATTCCAACGAATGGTACCAACCGGTCAACCAATCCGTGCACCGTTATCCATTTTTGCGGTGGCTGCTTGTTGGCCAGCTAGATCGGAGAGGATTTCGGTCGCGGGTCTCAAAATGGACTACGTTCATTTACAATTTTCAGCCACCATTAAACGCCCGTTTCAAACGCGTCAAAAACACAATCATACGGAGAAGAAACCTTCTTTACGTTACTCCGTATTTCTTCATCAATCCAGTCAAAGTACAAAAACCTAATCTCCATTTCGCGTTCCCGAATTTTACCGACGCGGCACCGAAAAATATACTACGTTAATGTGATTTCGAAGAAAGCTACGCTAAAGAAAAAAGGCAAACCAACAAAGGTAACGCGTACCGCGCGCGTTGCGAAACCAACCTCAGCGGATTTTTCCAAACCCTACCTTCGCGACGGCATACTTACCATGCACTCTCCTTCCCGCTGGAAAAGAAAGTCTGTAGTTCTTTTAGCAATTCATATCTTTTCTTTTATTGAACATAAATGAATTTCCTTCGAAGAGGTTGCATGCACGTACTTATTACTTAAACTAAAACTTTTTAGAAATTAGATTTTGAAAAGACGTGCAATCTAGGTCATAACTAAGGACTCTAACAGTGTGGAGAGTTGAGAGCATTCAATTTGTCTAAATCAAGACTATTTTCAAATTTGTGTTTTACCTCCATTTTCAAAATATTTCAGTAAACTAAGCAAATTATTACAAAAACAAACTGAATTTTCCACTACCATTTTAGCTATATCATTATTAATAATTTTAGGCCCATTTGAAACTTTTTGCATTCGACATCGTTTACAAAGTTACCTTGAAACTATTAAACATACTTTAAAAAAAGCTTAATGGAGGAAATTATTTGCAAAAAAATCGTTAATAACTTCAAAACACTTCATCGATTTGCACTAATTCGTAGCTAAGCATCGTCTTACTATATCTTATGTTTCATTTACCCATACTCCCCGAAATCTTTTCCGCTCATTTCTTTAAAGCAGTTCCGATTGAATACGAAACAGAATGATATCGAATACTTAATACTTGATTCGTATTTGAAACAAAATTATTCATAATAGAAATCTACAACACTGTGTCTGTGTGCACTTATGGTATAATGAATTAGTTTGATTATATAATTTAAATGAAATATTTTGATAAAACCTTTATCCTTTTTTTTACGTCACCACGACTGCAATATTCAGACGTAGCGCATTTGTTACTTGCTTATCTATCTATTTATACAGTTTTTCAATCATATTTATCAGTTTTAGTAACCTTCTTTCCGTCTTGCGTCACACAGTTCTCGGTAAATTATGGAGAAAATTAATTAAAAAGGTGCACCTTAAAATGTACGGGTATAGTGGAAAACTATTCGAAAGTTAGCTATAATCATCCCTATATAACTGATTGGGTTTTTCTTATCTTCAAAGTCTATTAGCCTCAAAAAAGGAACATGTGAGTCGGAGCTGGGGGCTTTCATTAATAAGATGTTATCAGGTTTAATATGCATGGATAATTTTACAGGAATGCAGATGGCTAACGATATTCACTATTTGACTGCTAAAATGCATCACCAAACTTTCGTGCACAACCTTTTTTGTATACTGCCTAATTTTGTTATTAATATCTAAAACGGAACCGAATAGAGAGAACTCCGTAACAAGAATACTAGCATTGGGTGCAATAATAGCCGTTGATAGATCCATAAAACCTGGCAGGATATCATAATTGGTTATACGTTTCTGCACTTCAGTACAAATGTAAATCTCCCATACGTTCAGCGTTTCTGATATTTCAGGGCAACAGTAAGGCCACAATTCGAGTTTGTTGCCTTATACACTGATCCATAAGATCCACGACCAACTTCTTTTTCAATACTATAGTTAACTTCTGCTAAGCTAGTAACTTTAAGATTGACTAATTTAGGAATAGGCGTGTTCACTAACTTATACGGTTCACTACTGTCGTCAGAAGGGAAGTCAATTTTCGTTAAAAATTCTTTACATAATTCCGAATTGAATGGATCAATCGCTTCCTTAGCTAGATGAGTTTCTATAGTTGTGAGGGCTTTCTCGAGGCGTCTCTGCTTGATATCGTCATTGCTTTCTGCGGCAAAGAAGCTGTTTTGCTCGTATGAGCACATGGAATCATCATTTTGTACTGAGAGGCTGGATGTATGCCTTTTAAGTGTCCGACTCAGGGGCGTCAAGGTCTTTGATGAGTAGGACTGGGACAACTTTCTGACTGGAGTGGAATAGTTCGATCTAATCGGATACAGACTCTCACTGTACGTAGAATTAAAATCTGTATTTGAAAGGGAATCGTCACAATAGGTCAGAGTATCATTAGTTACAGTTGACACGCTAGCATTGTCAGTTGGTCGAACATCATTCGAATTCGTATTTGCAAATGAAAGCAATAAATTGGCATCATCGTAGTTTTTCTTGTTTTACTCGCTTATAGAGCCGTCCGTCATCATGGAAACCTCACCAAAATCGCCTCTCTAACTATCTTCTTAACATTAAGGTCGTCCTTATAATATATTTATATTTACGTGAAATGTTTACGTTTGGGTTTAGGTTGTAACACAGAATCTTCACTTTATCCACAAAACGCACAATACAATTTGCAAACTAAAATCCAGCTGCGATAAAAGCAATTGATCTCGATGGCACTCACTACCCACGAACTCTGCTACCATGTGGCTGTCAATTGACTTTGACACCCCACGACCAAAACTGACGTGGGATGTGAATGTCGTCACAACCAACATGAGATGGAAAGCCACATGGCAGCAATTATGACTGATCTTGGACATCCTCGCTCCTCTGCTGGCAGCATCGTTATATTTAGAAAATATTTCTGCCCTTGAAGTTCATATATTGTTCGAGATGAACAACGAGGTATCAAACACAGGATTTATACGGAATATGTTCTGAACTGTGCTCACCAGTTATTGCGTGGGAATCCTTCCAATTACATTCTAGGCCTTGACTGGCTCCTCTGTAGCGTTGTCCACAACAAAATTGTTTCGCCCTTCTGCGCTTTGATTTTCATTAGCCAATTGTCTGTGTAAAGCAGCACATCATTAAAAAAAATTTTTAAGAGTGCTCTGTTCTATTGCAGCTTATCGGTCTGCCGTATAGATGATCAGATCATCAGCAAACGCTACCAATGATTGTGTTGGCGTGACGTTAAAATAAACGCTAGAATAAACATTGCGATGAGCAGAGGCGCAGTAACTGTTCCCTGCGGCAGACCATTCAAAACCTTGAAGCCGCGCATCGTTTTCAGATTCCGTACAACATATAGCACATCATGGCGACAATGTTTCTGGGGAACCTATCCTGACCATATCAAAGGCCTTCTCCATATCAATGGGACACCCCCCAACTCATTTTCTGTTGTTTAGTGTCCAACAGATGTCTGAGGTAACTCTCATTAAAAACTCGTCTGTTTGCAACGAATGCTAAACTTAGAATCTCTGTGCTATGCTAGGGGTGTGAAACTTGGTCTCTAACCCAAGTATCCACAAACATCGTTCATACCCTCAGAAGGCGAGTTCTGAGGCAAATAGTTGAAACGAAGGTACACGGGGACCAATAGTGAATTCGAGACAACCATGATCTATTTACAATTTTTGAAGTGTCAGAGGTCTCAAAGATTGTAAGACTGCGGAAGCTGCAATGGGCTGGCCATGTGAATTGTATGGACAAACCACGGGTATACAAAGAGGTATTGGAAGACTAACGAGAAAATCGAGAAAACACTCGTCTGACTCGGTCGATCAAGACATTTCATTGCTGCTAGAATTTCAAAATAAGGAGACGTGGTAGAGATACCAAGCCTGAGAGGTGTTTTATCGCTACGAGAAAGAAGAGTCAATAACAATTATGGTCAAATTTTGACCACCAGTTGAACACTAGATAACATCATTAAAGAGCTTCGGCCTAAATTTGGCTATTAATATTTGCAATTTTTTTAGTAAATTCAACGATTAAATTTTACTGTGGCTGCAAAAATTCTAATATTACAATTTCAAGTCTTCTTGATTAAATTCAAGTTATTATGTTCAGTTGAGTTATAGCTTCTCCACATTTTGGTTTACTTTTCCTTCCACTACCTACATTCGCAATAAGTCTAGAAAGCCTTACTAAAAGAATGTACAGGGTTATCCATTTCGTGTTTGTGAAAGCCCTTTGACATCAGACAAAATTAAATGTCATTCAAACCGTGTTTTTTTTAGCTGAAGGCTGGCCATTTAAAAATATGGATCGTTTAACAGTCGAAGAACGCGTTAAAGTTATTAAATTTTACTACAAAAATGGTGACTCTGCTGTATCAACATTTAGGACTTGACGAGCCGATTACGGTCGACATAATCGACCCACACAGTAAACAATTTCGAACACAGTGAGAAAATTTGAAGAGACTGGATCGGTTATTGATATTCCAAGGCCTGTGCATCATCGCAACATTCGTTCTGCTGAAAATATCGCTCGGCGTGCTCAACTTTTGGGCTTGTCTTACGGCTCATTGTGGCGGATTTTGCATTTGGATTTGCATCTACATCCATACAAAATCCAAATTACTCAAGAACTTAAGCCTCAAGACCATACACAACGCAGAATGTATGCGAATTGGGTGATTGAACAACAAGCCATTGATAACGATTTTTCGAACAAAATTTTCTTTTGTGATGAGGCTCATTATGGCGACCTCGTTAGAAATTCAAATTTGTCTTTCATCAAAATTTATCAGAATCTAGTACAATTACTAAGTTTGCCAAATTGCCTAAATGTACTTCCATTTGAATTCCATAAATTTCATTATGTTCAAAGTGTTCAGTAAAAGTGACACTCGTTCACTCTCTTCTTATCCGCACATTGTGCAGGTCACGGCCAGGTACATGGAGTACCTGGCCGTGACCTGTCATTTCATTTGTTTTTTTATCATACTTTTGCTAACGAAACAATTGGTGACCCCGCCAGAACTCGTTCCGCGATAAACTATTCAACATTATCGAGAGTGCATAAGCCCCGGAATCCGCAGATACGTGAATTGGATAAAAAATGAATATTACACTATTTGCTGGCAAATCTATTTGTGAGGTTATAGTCTGACATCCAAGGTGATACTCATCAATTTCTCATTGAGTCATCGTGCTTCATCTACACGAAATTTTCTTCTGCTGAAAACGAGTGCACTATCAGAAGGGACTTTCAACACAAAGCACGTCTCGAGCAACGCTTCGTCAACTAGTGGACGCTCCAGATAAACAAATTCATCTTGGTGCTGCAATTTCTTCAACAGTAAGTGCAGTGCGCTGTGTTATTGTGTTGCAATATCTCCAGGAGTGTTTTGGAGGTGCAGTGCTACAGCTTATTTCTGCGTGCTTCATTAAGTTTCAAGGCGATCGTTGTGTTTTTCATCCTGCCGGCTCCAACAACCAGAGCCCCAAACGCAGCGAGATACATCATCGCGGGTCGCAGCACTGTCAATATTATATCACAAACGCAAATTCATCATGTTCGCTACAATAACCTAACATCCGTTTGGCACTTTTGAATGTTGCTTCTGTTCTTTTGCATGGATCCTGTCAACAGTATCAACAATCGTCGAAAGTCGTTGCTTAATTTGAATGGTCCTGAGCCCAGTTGATTTTTTTTTTTCATTTTCAAGTTAAATTATTTGGTATATATTATTATATATAATCATTATCATTTTATAAAATATCCATATTTTAAGGGCTAATTATTTCTGCGATTTTTTTTCTGATTTGGAGTTACACACTTACATATATATTTATTATGGCTCCCACGGGGACAAAAACTACTGAAGAAAGTAATAGTGAATCTAAAAATATTAACATTTCCGCGAATGATTTGTCAAACAGGGAACCTTCTTTATTCGCATCGACATTAAAAATTCCTCCTTTTTGGTCGAACAGACCAGACGTGTGGTTTGCTCAAGTAGAGACTCAATTTCGTGTCAAAGGCATTAGCACTTCCGCAACGAAATATGATTACCTCGTTGGAGCTTTGCCATCTGAGAATATGGAATTAGTCGCGGATATCCTTCTTAACTCATCGTCAATTACCGATAAATATGAGCATTTAAAGAAAACTTTATTAGAACGCAGTAAAGATTCAGAGGAACGCAAATTGGATACTCTATTGAATCAAATGCAACTAGGGGACTATAAACCCTCCGAGCTCTTCCGACATATGGAGTCATTAGCTGGAGGTAACAGTTTGATCAATGTATCTCTATTGAGAAAACTATGGGTAAAGAAACTTCCGTCATCGGTGCAAGCGTGCCTGATTGCTATTGAAGACACCCATAGTCAAGAGCAACTATTCGGAACTACGGACCAAATATACGATTCTACGCAGACAGTAGTTACATCAGTGGATCATAGGTGTATAATACCAACTTCTGCATCCTCTCTTGAAGATATAGTTAACGACTTGTCTGACCGCATGAAGCGATTGGAAAATCGAAATTCTCGTAGCAACGTACGGAATTCTTCGAAAAATCGTTATCATTCAGTAAATAGATCCAACAATTGAAGCAAAAATAATCATGCATTCTGCTGGTATCATTTCAAATTTGGAACCAAAGCAAAAAAATGCATTAATGCTTGCAAATTCCAAACGGACAGTAATCAAAAAAACGGAATGTAGAAACTTCGACTGCGGCTTTGGAGTTTCGGGATGTTTCTCGCCGCTTATTCGTAAGAGATGAACGAACAGGTACACAATTTCTGATAGATGCTGGTGCTGACGTATCTATTATTTCAAATCGTGGATTCCCAAACTTACAGTCGAAAACTTCATTCAAACTAGTTTCCGCTAATGGCTCGCCCATAGATTCATTCGGGATCAAATGTCTATCATTGGATTTTGGATTTGGGAAAATGTATGCACATAATTTTATTATTGCCGCAATTGATCACCACATCATTGGTGCAGATTTTTTGTATGCTAAGAATCTGGTAATTGATTTAAGAGACCGTAAGCTCATCATAAACAAACACTGGTTTCTATCAACTGCTTGTTTCGTGAAGTCAACGTATGTTCTCCTAAATTGTTCCCTATTCAAGGTGAATACGGCTCTATACTAAATGACTTTCCCACTCTGAAAACACCTTCTGATTTTAACATGAAAATAAAATATGACGTGGTTCACTACATCAACACTAAAGGACCACTGCCATCAACCAAGCCCAGGAGACTTAACCCGCCAAAGTTTAAGATTGCAAAGTCGGAGTTTCACGAAATGGTTAAATTAGGTATATGTCGAACATCCTCCTCTAACGTAGCTTCTCGGTTGCACATGGTAGCCAAAAAAGAATCCAATCAGTGGCGTCTTTGCGGGGACTATCGATTATTGAACTCCGTAACCATCTTCGATAAGTACCCGCTGCCCAACATTCAAGATTGTACTTTGAATTTGCGCGGATGCACATTTTTTCCAAAGCCGATCTGGTGAGGGCATATAATCAGATTCCTTTAGCGCCAGAAGATGTCATAAAACAGCTGTAACAACACCTTTTGGACTGTTCGAATTTTCACGGATGCCGTTTGGCGTAAAAAATAGAGCGCAGACATTTAAACGCTTCATTAATCAACATTTAAATGGGTTGGATTTCATTTTTGTCTATGTTGATGATATTCTTATATACAGTCGAAGTCCTCAGGAGCACAAAGAACACCTGAGGCAACTTTTCAAACAATTGCAGGAATATAACATCAAAGTTAATCCAGACAAATGCGTATTTGGACAATCGCGAATTGATTTCTTAGGCCATTCCATATCTGCAGCAGGCATCGCACCTAGTAAAAATCGTGTGCAAGCCATTAGTCAGTTCCCATCACCTTCAACGATCAAGCAATTACAGCGATTTTTGGGTATGGTGAATTTTTATCACCGCTTTCTGCCCAACATGGCTAAAATCGCAATACCGCTGTATGACTTCTTAAAGAAAACAAGAACACAAAAAATGATTTTCAATGGTCTAAAGTACATGAGGATGCTTTCGATCACATTAAAAATTGTTACAAAGTCAAACGCTTCTTGTTCATCCAGCCATTGACGCCAAAATCGGTTTATGAGTAGACGCATCGAGTGATGCAGTTGAAGCAATTCTCCAACAGTGCATTTCCGGTACCTGGGAACCTCTATCATTCTTTTCAAAGAGGTTACAGCCAGCTGAAAAGAAATATTCAACCCTCGAAAGAGAACTCCTTGCAGCATATCTAGCGATTAAAAGATATAGATACTACGTCGAGGGAAGAGAATTTACACTGTACACGGATCATAAGCCTTTGACAAAAGCGCTTTCAAGTAAATCTGAGAAAAATCCCAGACAAACCAACCAGTTGGATTATATCTCATAATTTACAAACGATATAAGACACATTAGAGGTTGTCAAAACATTGTCTCAGATACACTTTCTAGAACCCATATTAGCTCTATTGACCAAATTGATCAAATTAACTTCGAAATTCTATACCAAGAACAAAGTAAAGACGGTGAACTTGCAGAAATTCTTCAATCAACACGATTGGAACTTTCTTTTAAGCTCGAAAGAATAAACGTTCCACTAAAGGATCAAGGTATATGGTGTGAAACCTCTACAGGTAGAACTAGGCCATACATCCCACTATCTTTACGACGCGTTGTTTTTAACTCTGTTCATAACCTGTCGCATCCTGGTATTAATACAACAAGAAAATTGATTAGTTCCAAATATTTTTGGCCGAAAATGAACGCTGACATTGACATTTAGGCCAAAACATGCATTTCGTGCCAAAGAGCAAAGGAATGCAGGCATACTTCTTCGCCCTTTGGCGAATTTGAAGTTCCTTCGGGGAGATTTGCTCATATTCATATAGACTTAGTTAGACCGCTACCACCATCTAAAGGATTCGTTTATCTTTTAACTATAAGAGATCAGTTCTCGCGATGGCCTGAAGCTATTCCAATTCAAAACATCCACTCAGAAACGATTGCAAAAGCTCTGCTACATGAATGGATTTCCCGATATGGAGTTCCAGAAACAATTACAACAGATCAAGGAACGCAATTAGAATCTAATTTGTTCCAAGACTTGACTAAAATTCTTGACTGTCATCGCATCGGAACAACTGCCTATCATCCTCAAGCAAATGGATTCACTGAACGTTTCCATAGGCCGTTGAAAGCTGCCATTAGAGCAACCAATGATCCGAAAAATTGGCACAATAATTTGCCTTGGATTCTTTTAGGGATCGGGTCTACTTTGATGGAAGATTTCGGAGTAGCTCCTACACAGTTGTTATATGGACAAACTTTGCGATTACCTGGAGAAATAATCGATCAATTACATCGAGTTTAGCAAAAGATATACAAAATTCAATTTCGAGAATACGTCCGTGTAGTTCAAGAATTCGACAACAAAAGAATATTTTTGTACCAAAAGAGTTGGACACATGTACTTATGTATTTGATCGCGAAGAGGAAAGAAAAGTAGCTTTTGTCAACCATACTCCGGACCATACAAAATATTAGACAGAAATAAAAAATATTTTAGAATTCTTTTAAATGACAAAGAACGGTCAATATCAATTGATAGAATTAAACCAGCATTTATATTGAATCCTTATATGTTTAATGAAGACCGTAAAACAAGATATATTGGCCAGAAAAATGTCATTTTCAGAATTTAATACAATAGTATAATGAATTTAAAATTAGCGAAAGGAATAGTTATTAGAAAATAAATTATATACAATGTGAAATAAAGAATCTTTTCATAGGATTGTAAGCTAATAAATGTATACAATTCTTTTAAATGAGGGGAGAGTGATGTGGCGACCTCGTTAGAAATTCAAATTTGTCTTTCATCAAAATTTATCAAAATCTAGTACAATTACTAAGTTTGTCAAGTTGCCTAAATGTACTTCCGTTTCGATTCCATAAATTCTATTATGTTCTAAGTATTCAGTAAAACGTACACTCGTTCACTCTCTTTTTATCCACACATCGTGCGTGTCACGGCCAGGTACTCCATAACGTTACATCTAAATATTGTCGCGTGTTATTGGTTCGCGGCCTAATGAATGATGATTTTCCCCATTCATTCAGCTCGCCTTTATAAAGGGTCTCTACCTATTCGCCCATTTCTCGCACATTGGCGAATGTTCTACCGAGAGGTACCTGGTAGGTTCGAGCTAGTTCATGAATGGAGTGACGTCACTTGCAGATGTTGATCATGCTTGTTGGATTCTCGTGGGTTCGAGTAAATTCATTCGTTGACGTTCTTAATGATGATGAAAACAATTGCGACAGTAGCTCGCAGAATTATTTGTACATGTAATTATTTGTACATGTAACAATATTATAAATCTTGTTTCATTTGAATAAATTGAACATCAATCATTATTGTACTTGCATTTGTTTTTTAACCTGACTTTTGCTAATGAAACATTCATTTTTCGCTCAGTGGTTCCGCAAATAAACAGAATTACTATATGGAGCTCTAAAAATCCTCAGGTGATCGCAGAAAGCCCTTGGCATCCAGAAAAAGTGCCCGTTTGGTGTGTATTATGGTCTGGCGGTGTTATTGGCCCGTATTTTTTGGAAAACGATCAAATAAGAGCCATTACAGTCAATTCTGACCGCTTTGGACGGATGTTAACTGATTATTTTTGAAAAGAAATTGAAAATTATGATCTGGAGAACATGTGATTCCAACAGGACGGAGCCAAAACCCACACAACACAGCCTAATTGAGCACTTTTGCAAGAAAAATGTTACCCTTCCACTTCAAGGGTTGTCGCGCTGTTCAGCCTTGCGGGCCCGGTTCGCTCCGTTTGAGACGGCGCAGGCGCCAACTCGCTGTCCCTAGGCTGGAAGGATTTAAAAATAAGATCATCCGCGAGTAAACGATCCGACAGCGCGCGCACGAGAACTAAACACTAAAAAGAATAAAAGTTTCACCTCCTCTCCTCACACTAGATTTCAAACCAAGATTAAAATGAACTGAACACTAAAAAGGAGAAAAGTTTCACCTCCTCTTCTCTCACTAGATTCCAAACCAAGATTAAAATGAACTAAACACTAAAAAGAATAAAAGTTTCACCTCCTCATCTCACACTAGATTGCAAACCTCCCCCGACTTACCCTATTTGTCCACCCCTCGACCTCCTGAAATTAAAAGGATAGTCTGAAAAAAAAAAAGGGAAAAGAAGAACCCACCGCTTGAGCGCCGCGCACAATCCAGGTTCTTTTCCGTTAACAATAATAACTATATTTTTGTTGTTAATTAAAACACTATATTCACACAAGGGGATTCTAATAAGTAAATGTGAGAACAAAAATGATAAAAAGAAAAGGTACCTTTTTTTCCTAATAATCGCTAAGCTAACCCTACCCTGGGGCCCCGGCAAACAATCGTCCGTGGATACTGGTGCCAACCTCGGGAGCCGGATTCTCGTTCAGATGAGCTTTTTCCACCCTAATTCGTTCTTCCGTGCGACAGGTGTTGCACCGCGGTATGATGAGCGTCGTGATAACGCTGATGATGTTGTTTCCAGGCTGATGCACCCTTTTCTTGCGCTTCCAAACTTTAATTTTTCTTCGATCTTCCCTCGCTCGTTCCAAGTCCACAAAAGAGGGCCTCCGTTATCCCTCAGCCCTTTAAATTGGCTCGCCTTAACGGACGCCCGCTGCATTGGAGGTGGTTGGCCTCCCATTCGTACGACGAACTTCTATTCTGCTTTTGGCGCGGTTCGTAGCGCGGCTACCAACCATCTTCACTACCTCAGCTCCGCACCCATGGTTGTTGTATGCGAGTTGGTCTGCATTACCCATTATTTCGGATCAGCTGGACAGTCCCAATATGTGGGTCACTAGAACATCGCAGAATGACATTTCGAGTTGACAGCGGAAAGTAAATACAACGCGATTTCTAGTAGTTCCGATCAATTAGCTTGCGCCCTTTAAGTTGTGTTTCCGTCCTGAAAATGTCGCAAGAATTGCACATCCTGCATACAATCGCTTGTCATGAACTAGTGTCCCCGAAAGAAATGTTTGTCCGCTTCATTTCGCCGCGTTATCACTAATATGTTGCGAGTGTTTGGTTTGCACGTCACAACAAGCTGCGTGTCAGGATTTTGGTGAAAAGGCTTAGGAATTTCCGAATGTCGGTCGACTTGAGCGCAGTACAGGTGTTTTGTGTACCTGGTCATGATGCCTGTATTTCGTCGTGAATATTGACCAACTTGGAAGTCGCCCCGTTTTGGTGTCGCACCGGAGACACAGTCAGGGAAGTGTAAATTGGAGCCGACAATTCCCTTGAGGTAAGATTTTGCATTCGTACACGACTGCGATAGCTTCGCATGTTGATGTTACCGTTTGGGCGATGCCACCCGTCACGGTTTTGATGGTGATTTTACATTTGGTTTCGGCTTTGATTTTTTTACTGTCCTGATGCTGGGTGTGTTGATCCATCTGGTGCGGTGACCAGGAGTGGGCCCCTTAAACGCCTTCCGAGTCGGTGATAGCCTTTGTGGGGCGCTTATGTTAGATGCGTTGCCATAGGCTATCCATGTTGGGAAGAGTGATGGTCGACCGGCCCCCTTCTGATGTCGTTCGTCATCCGTTGCTGCCGTTTGCTTCATACCTAAGCTAAACGCCCTACTCCAGCTCGACTGATAAGTTACATTGCTTTGTTATACAACAATACCATTTTTCTTTTGTATTAAAGCTAAACAAAGTATTTGTGTTAAAGTTAAAACAAAAATACAATGGGTCAACTCTTACCTCGAGGCTCAAGCGGGTTTGAGGTGTATTAATGACATGCATCCCGATCTCCTTAGTGGTCGTGGTGTGGACTCCGGGTGAAAGCTGGTCATCCGTAACAAAAATTTCCAAGACGCGTAATTTCGAGATTGAGTGATGTCAATTGGCCCGCAAGATCCTGCGACCTAATACGTTCGGATTTCTTTTTATGGAGCTATGCAAAAGATCGTGTTTACGCGAACAATCCTCAAAATCCTGAGCAATTGAAAATCAATATTCGTGCAGTTATGGCCGAGATATTGCCGGAAATGAGCCGAAGAGTCATTGAAAATTACCTCAAAAGGATTGAGGCCTGTAAGAAGTAAGATAATGTTGTATTTCATGTATAATCGCAAAGTTCAATCTTTATAATAAATTAAGTCAATAATGTTTTCATCTGAATATTTTATGTGTTTTTAAAGCTTTACTTTCCCAAGCGTAAAATGGATAACCCTATACAAGATCTAAACGGAGATAACTTCTAAATGTAGCCAAATTTAATATCAATCATCATCACAAAATCGCTTTTTTTCAGGAAAATGAAAAAAATACTTCTTCTGGTTATCTCTCTATTGTGTTTTACATATAATATTTGATTGTATTTTGTTATATTGTTAATTAATAAAAAACTGAGTCATAACTATCTAACATTTAGTCTTGCTTTTTTCCTAATTAAACGATGATATAGGCTAAAAAATAATAGATATATAGATTCTATTGTTTGATATTAATGTCGTGACATGAAAATTAGTTTTTTCAATTTATTGCTTTGTTATTATTGTCGCGTGTTATTGGTTCGCGGTTGTAATAATTTTAATGTTCCGGGAAAGTGAAAACGCAATGTCTTTTAATTTAAGTTAAAAGAATTTATTTAATTACAAAAAATGCACAATAAACAATTTAACAATTTAACACTTTCACTAATTTTAATTTTCACTATGAAAAAATCTAACACTTGTCCATAAATTTCTTATCGCAATTGTCTTCTAAATCACTTCACTATTACGAAAATCACTTTTCTACTACTCGAATGATATCGCTTCCCACACACAATCGCAGTTCTTATCGCGGTCGAATGAATGAATCCCCCCATTCATTCAGCTCGCCTTTATATAGGGTCTCTACCTATTCACCCATTTCTCGTAGATTGGCGAATGTTCTACCGAGAGGTACCTGGTAGATTCGAGCAAATTAATGAATGGAGTGACGTCACTTGCAGATGTTGATCATGCTTGTTGGGTTCTTGTGGGTTCGAGTAAATTCATTTGTTGACGGTTTTAATGATTGTGAAAACAATTGCGACAGTAGCTCGCAGAATTATTTGTACATGTAATTATTTGTACATGTAACACTGCCCCCACCTCAGTTCTTTTCGCCCCGAAAAGATGTGTCGATATTTGTAGTCAATTCTTCCTGGGTGTAATATGGGGCAAGATGGTCCAGATGCACAATTTTCATTTTAGCTCTCGGCTTACGATGTTCCTGTATTCGGTATACGACGTCGTTGATTCGCTTTGTAACTCGGTATGGTCCCTCTCAATTATGTTGCAACTTTGGAGACCTACCTTTTCGCCGTTGCGGGTTATAAAGCCACACCAAGTCATCTTGCTGGAAGCCAGTAGAATTAGCCTTTAGATCATACCTGGTCTTCATGCGGTCAGTAGCCGATTCGAGGTGTTTTCGCACTGTCCGATGTATCTGGTTCAACCGTTGTCTTAGATCACTTGCGTACTCCGAGATCGTTTGGGGTTTCTCAGGGGGTGTTCCGAACTTTATATCGGCTGGCAAACGAAAAGTCTTTCCAAAAGTGACTTTGGCTGAGGCTTGGCCCGTCGATGCATGTTCAGCGGCTCTATACGCCATTAAAAATAGTTTGATATGTCGGTCCCTGTCCCTTTGGTTCTCGTCAACCATTTTGGCTAGATGTTTATTGAGCGTGCCGTTGAAACGTTCGACCATTCCATCGGATTGGGGATGCAGCGGTGTTGTCCTCGTTTTCCGTATTCCCAGTAGTTCACACATTTCGCCAAAAACTAGTGACTCAAAGTTTCGGCCTTGATCCGAATGTAGTTCGCCAGGTACGCCGTACCTACTGACCCAATTTAACACTAGCTGTTCAGCTACAGTAGTTGCTTCCTGGTTGGGAATGGGGTAGACCTCGGGTCACTTGCTGAAATAATCGGCTACAACCAGCGTGTATCGATTTCCCCATTCAGATTCAGGAAAGGGTCCAGCGATGTCAACAGCAATCCTTTCAAACGGTACCCCCACATTATAGGTTTGCATTTGTCCTCTCAGTCGTCGCTTTGGGCCTTTGACGGAAGCGCAAATTGTGCATCTGTGACACCAGTCCTCTACGTCTTCTCGAGCGTGGAGCCAGTAGAACCTTTCCCGCAATTTCGCTAAGGTCTTGTTAACACCAAGGTGGCCTCCCGAGGATCCTTCATGCATTTCCTTTACCACATCGTGGATTCGGCTTTTGGGTAGTATAGTTTGCATCCTATAGGAGCTGCCATCCACCTTTTCCCATTTCCGCTTGAGTATGCCACCCTCTACTTGAAGGGAGTTCCATTGTGCCCAATAGCTTTTCAGGGTTGCGCCATGCGTTGAACGTCTTTCCACTCAGGTCGCCCAGCCGTCTCCTTCCATATGAGCAATGGCCCGATGTCTTCATCGGCTAGCTGGGCATTTTGAATCTCCTCCGATGACCAAACTTCATCGAATTCGGCCGTTATCAGTCGCAGATCAACGGGCGGTTCCTTTTCCTCAATCCGTCGGCAATGCTTGCAGTTGGCTGGACATGGGCGACGAGAAAGGGCGTCAGCATTTCCATGAACTCCGCCCTTTCGATGAACAATTTCGTAGTCGTATGACTGCAATCTTTCGATCCATCTCGCAACTTGTCCCTCGGGGTTTTTGAAGCAAAGTAGCCATCTCAGCGATGCATGGTCCGTTCGAAGAACAAATTTCTGGCCAGATAGGTACTTGTGGAACTGCTTGGTGGCCTCTATTATAGCCAATAGCTCCTTCCTGGTCACACAGTAGCTCCTCTCACTTTTTGAAAGAACTCGGCTGTAATACGAGAGGACTCTTTCTTCGCCATTGATCTGCTGGGAGAGTACAGCTCCAATACCGCCGTTGCTTGCATCGGTGTCAACTACAAACATTTTTCCGGGTTTCGGATACGCCAGTACGGGTGATTCACATAGCTTTTCCTTCAGAGTCTCAAAGGCTGTCTGGCATTGTTCATTCCAGACAGACGGACGATTTTTTTCGGTTAGCTGATGGAGACACTTAGCTATCTTGGCAAAGTCTTTGACGAATCTTCGATAGTAGGTTGCCAGACTCAGGAAACTTCGTAGTTGGCGCTTGTTGTTTGGTGTTGGCCAGCTTTTCACGGCTTCAATTTTCTCAGGGTCTGTTTTGACCCCTTCTGCTGATACGACATGTCCCAGGTATTTTACTTCAGCTGCGAAAAGGGTGCACTTGTCGGGACTAAGTTTCAAATTTGCCAGTCGCAGTCGGGAGAAAACCTCTTCTAAGTTCCACACATGCTCTTCGAACGTTCTCCCGATGACGATGATGTCATCTAGGTACACCAAGCAGGTTTTCCAGGTTAGACCACGTAGCACGTATTCCATCAATCGTTCGAAAGTGGCTGGAGCATTGCGAAGCCCAAACGGCATCACCACAAATTGCCACAATCCGGTCCCAACTGAAAATGCGGTCTTCTCTCGGTCCTTCTTGTCAATTTCTACCTGCCAGTAGCCACTCTTGAGATCGAGTGTAGAAAACCATTTTGCGTCGGCTAAAGTGTCCATGATGTCATCGATGCGTGGGAGCGGGTAACTATCTTTCTTAGTGACGCCGTTAAGCTGCCTATAGTCGACACAAAAGCGAGTGCTACCATCCTTTTTAGGGTTTTGTAAAATAATTTTACAAAACCCTCCTAAAACCGCGTCCTGTCTGTCCGTCTGTCCATCTGTCTGTCCGTCCGTCCGTCCGTCCGTGTGTCACAGCAGTTTTTCTCGGAAACTACTTAAGCTAGAAACATCAAATTTTGTATTTAGGTGGAAAGTGATGTTCTCTTCAAAGTTCGAATACAAAAAAAATTTTATAAGGTATATAAGGGGGGTCTCCCCATATAGGGGCCGATATGGGTATCAAATGAAAGGTCTTGATGAGAACTTCCCAAAACAGGTCTTTGTTTGGCAAAGTTTGATTTGAGGGGCGCACAGGGAGGGGAAATACACGAACAATTTGTGTCCCCCCCCCTCGCGATTGGACACCTGTGATCCGAAAAATCTGAAAAAATCTGGAATGTAGGCCTTGGTGACTACAACAACAACAAATACGTTAGAAGTCGCAATTCGCTCAACTTTGTTAGTAATAGTATGATTTATCGATTTTATGTTTTCTTGAATAAAATCTTAACGGTACCCTTAAATGTAGTTCGCCAGGTACGCCGTACCTACTGACCCAATTTAACACTAGCTGTTCAGCTACAGTAGTTGCTTCCTGGTTGGGAATGGGATAGACCTCGGGTCACTTGCTGAAATAATCGGCTACAACCAGCGTGTATCGATTTCCCCATTCAGATTCAGGAAAGGGTCCAGCGATGTCAACAGCAATCCTTTCAAACGGTACCCCCACATTATAGGTTTGCATTTGTCCTCTCAGTCGTCGCTTTGGGCCTTTGACGGAAGCGCAAATTGTGCATCTGTGACACCAGTCCTCTACGTCTTCTCGAGCGTGGAGCCAGTAGAACCTTTCCCGCAATTTCGCTAAGGTCTTGTTAACACCAAGGTGGCCTCCCGAGGATCCTTCATGCATTTCCTTTACCACATCGTGGATTCGGCTTTTGGGTAGTATAGTTTGCATCCTATAGGAGCTGCCATCCACCTTTTCCCATTTCCGCTTGAGTATGCCACCCTCTACTTGAAGGGAGTTCCATTGTGCCCAATAGCTTTTCAGGGTTGCGCCATGCGTTGAACGTCTTTCCACTCAGGTCGCCCAGCCGTCTCCTTCCATATGAGCAATGGCCCGATGTCTTCATCGGCTAGCTGGGCATTTTGAATCTCCTCCGATGACCAAACTTCATCGAATTCGGCCGTTATCAGTCGCAGATCAACGGGCGGTTCCTTTTCCTCAATCCGTCGGCAATGCTTGCAGTTGGCTGGACATGGGCGACGAGAAAGGGCGTCAGCATTTCCATGAACTCCGCCCTTTCGATGAACAATTTCGTAGTCGTATGACTGCAATCTTTCGATCCATCTCGCAACTTGTCCCTCGGGGTTTTTGAAGCAAAGTAGCCATCTCAGCGATGCATGGTCCGTTCGAAGAACAAATTTCTGGCCAGATAGGTACTTGTGGAACTGCTTGGTGGCCTCTATTATAGCCAATAGCTCCTTCCTGGTCACACAGTAGTTCCTCTCACTTTTTGAAAGAACTCGGCTGTAATACGAGAGGACTCTTTCTTCGCCATTGATCTGCTGGGAGAGTACAGCTCCAATACCGCCGTTGCTTGCATCGGTGTCAACTACAAACATTTTTCCGGGTTTCGGATACGCCAGTACGGGTGATTCACATAGCTTTTCCTTCAGAGTCTCAAAGGCTGTCTGGCATTGTTCATTCCAGACAGACGGACGATTTTTTTCGGTTAGCTGATGGAGACACTTAGCTATCTTGGCAAAGTCTTTGACGAATCTTCGATAGTAGGTTGCCAGACTCAGGAAACTTCGTAGTTGGCGCTTGTTGTTTGGTGTTGGCCAGCTTTTCACGGCTTCAATTTTCTCAGGGTCTGTTTTGACCCCTTCTGCTGATACGACATGTCCCAGGTATTTTACTTCAGCTGCGAAAAGGGTGCACTTGTCGGGACTAAGTTTCAAATTTGCCAGTCGCAGTCGGGAGAAAACCTCTTCTAAGTTCCACACATGCTCTTCGAACGTTCTCCCGATGACGATAATGTCATCTAGGTACACCAAGCAGGTTTTCCAGGTTAGACCACGTAGCACGTATTCCATCAATCGTTCGAAAGTGGCTGGAGCATTGCGAAGCCCAAACGGCATCACCACAAATTGCCACAATCCGGTCCCAACTGAAAATGCGGTCTTCTCTCGGTCCTTCTTGTCAATTTCTACCTGCCAGTAGCCACTCTTGAGATCGAGTGTAGAAAACCATTTTGCGTCGGCTAAAGTGTCCATGATGTCATCGATGCGTGGGAGCGGGTAACTATCTTTCTTAGTGACGCCGTTAAGCTGCCTATAGTCGACACAAAAGCGAGTGCTACCATCCTTTTTAGGGTTTTGTAAAATAATTTTACAAAACCCTCCTAAAACCGCGTCCTGTCTGTCCGTCTGTCTGTCCGTCCGTCCGTCCGTCCGTGTGTCACAGCAGTTTTTCTCGGAAACTACTTAAGCTAGAAACATCAAATTTTGTATTTAGGTGTAAAGTGATGTTCTCTTCAAAGTTCGAATACAAAAAAAAATTTATAAGGTATATAAGGGGGGTCTCCCCATATAGGGGCCGATATGGGTATCAAATGAAAGGTCTTGATGAGAACTTCCCAAAACAGGTCTTTGTTTGGCAAAGTTTGATTTGAGGGGCGCACAGGGAGGGGAAATACACGAACAATTTGTGTCCCCCCCCTCGCGATTGGACACCTGTGATCCGAAAAATCTGAAAAAATCAGGAATGTAGGCCTTGGTGAGTACAACAACAACAAATACGTTAGAAGTCGCAATTCACTCAACTTTGTTAGTAATAGTATGATTTATCGATTTTATGTTTTCTTGAATAAAATCTTAACGGTACCCTTAAATTCTCTGAAATTCAGTACATAGATGACTATTCATAAGGTTGATCTATCCTAAAAGTTTCATAAAGATTGAATCATATTTAGCGAAGTTATAGCGGTTTGAATTTTCCTGTATTACTATGGAACAATATGCGCTGCATTTATTACTATGGCAACATATGGCTATGGAACAACATGCGCTTTTTACCGACTCAGACACTACAGTTTTGCTAGGATTTGCATGAAAATTTCAGGAATGATAGGTGCCATGAATATCTTTGCGAATCGGTTCAGCTAGTGGTATCAGTAATCGTAAAACAAAATAGTGGCTGTTTTAAATGCGAAGATTGAATAATTTTGAGTTATTTTTTCCCAACTTCAACGTTTAAGGTGCATGCTTTGAACACTTGATTCAATTTAATGAATGACTGAAGATGAGTACCTACAATTAATACTCATAAGCGAAGCAAGTCAAGGAGGCGGGAGAGAGCTCCTAGCAAAAGGGCTTTGTAACCATTCTAGGATTTGAAAAAATTGGCCATTAATCGATGATAACAGTACAGGAAAGTGGCTCCTGAAAATAAAAATTCATCAAACGTAGCCGGTATGAGTATGAAATGAAAGTTTTCATGGGAGCTTTTCAAAACAGTTGTTAAACTGTCAGTTTTTGCTTCAGTGGGGGCACAGGGGGGAAATACATGAAAAATGTGTTTCCTCCCTAGCGAATTGATATCTGAAATAATTATCAAGGGAGATATTTATGAGTATAACAACAACAAAAATCTCAGAACACGAAATTCGTTCAACTTTGTTAATAATAGTATGATCTTCGAATTTCATATTTTCTCCAATAAAATCGTTTCTTGATTTTATTCGATCTGGTGACTGCATTTTGTAAATTGAATACAAAACCCTTCTGACATGACCGTAGGTCTGTTTACCCAACTTGTTCTTTACTAGAACTACAGGCGCAGCCCATGGACTTACAGAAGGTTCAATAATGCCTTGTTTTTCCATGTCCGAGATCAGCGTGCTCACTTCTCCTTGTTTGGCTATAGGGAGACGTCTTGGTGCTTGTCGAATTGGCTTGGCTCCCTGTGTATCTATGACGTGAGTTACCAAATTTGTTCGGCCTTGGTCATCCGGGCTTGTTGAGAAGATGTCACTGTACTTAGTGACCAGATCAGAGGCTCGTTTGAATAGCTGCACCGGCAATTTGACTTGCTTCATAATTGCAGATGCGGATTCCCGGGCTTTGTCTGTGTCTTGCCTCCTTTTCCAATGATGGTTGTGAGTAGCTTCCAAAGAAGTGATGGTGGAAACAGGCTGGCAGCTTCCGATGACTTCTCCAGCTTTGATGCTCGTGGTTGAGTCTGCGGTGTTAAGGACTCTAACCGGCACATATCCGTTCCTTAAAGATCTTACAAGGCTTCGTCCTACAATCAAACTGTGCAATGCGGATGTCTTCGTTGGCTCTATCAGATAAGATCGGTGGTCTCCAGAATTACCATCAAGCTTGGCCCATACAATGCTTTCGGAAGAATTCGGTACATCAGTGTCAGTACATACCACTACATTCATCTTGGGGATTTGGACGCTGGGATCCTCCATCAGTAATTCGACATTCTGCCATTTCAATACACGTTTGCCCAAATCCAACGTGATTCCATGTGGTCGCAGAAAATACATTCCGAGAATGCAGTCATCCATAATGTTCGCGACCAGAAAATTATGTCGGAACACAAGGTCTCCCAACTGTATCTGGAGGTTGACCTCTCCATGAACAGGTGCAGTTTCTCCCGTAGCTGTCCGTAGTGAGGAAATTCTGCCCTTGCGAAGTTGTTGCTGTCTAACTAGGTCTGGTCGGATAATCGATCGGGTTGCACTAGTGTCGATTGTTAGGGTGCAGTGTTCTCAGTCAATTTGACCCGGAAAGCATAAGTCCGCTTCTCCACGATGTAGTCTTGACACGGTGATGGTGATGCTGGGGCCGTCGATCCTCCTAGCTAACGTTTGCTCCACAAAGTTGGCCCTTGCAGTTTGATGGGCCTCATTCTAGGCTCCTGACAAGGTCTGGATCTCCACCATCCTGGACAATAGCTCCGTTTTCTTCGCTTCTTGCAGTCTCTTTGTAGGTGCCCTTTCTCACCGCAATCCCAGCATCTAGGCGCACCATTTACTTGCGGCTCTCGCTCATTTACCACGCGCTCACACCTGTACTCGTCTGCCACTACCTTGCGAACCCGGGCAGTGGTACGAGCCACATCTTTCACTGCCTCAAAGTTCAGGCTATAAGCCAAGGCATCCTTGACTGTTTGCTTTTGAGCTAAACGCACAGCTTGTTGTAATTCCTGGTCTTCTAAGGCGCTGATAAATGCATCTGTTGCTGCGTCATCTCGATGTTCCTGGTCGCAGGCTGGGTAAGCCAAAAGTGCTAGTCGCTCAATGTCTTGGGCTAGCTGCTGTAAGGTTTCGCCAGACTTCTGCATCCGATGCCGTAGCTGTGCCCGATAAATTTGTTTCCGGTGGGCGCCTCCATAACGCATGTCGAGCGCATTCATTATAGCATTCGGGTTTGAGTTCATTTCAACGGGGATCGTCTGCAAAAGCTCGGCAGCTGGGCCTCTTAGAGCAAGAATCAGTGCAGTTGCTCGTTCCTGCTCATTCCAGTGATTTTCCCTTGCGGCAGCTTCAAACTGGATCTTGTAAATACTCCAGACCGTTTGCCCATCGAATATTGGTGCTTGCACATTTCTGGATGTGCTTTGCGCTGCGGTTATAAGCGGGGCTGGTGAAGTGGTTACTACTGCCTTCGCAGCTTCCAATTCTTTTTTCACTTTTTCCATCTCGTGGTTCATTCTCAATTCGACCTGGCTGACCTTTTCCTCGACCTGGTCAACCTTTTCCTCGACCTGGTCAACCTTTTCCTCGACGCCTTTAATTTGTTTGTTCAGATGACCGAGCTCCGCTTTTATTTCGGTTGACTGTTTCTCCACCTTCTGTGTGATGTCTGCCTTGATTTCGATCGCTTGTTGGTCTAGCTTCGCTGATTGTTCATTTAGCTTCACAGCTAAACTGGATGTCTGTTCATTTAGCTGCGCTGATTGTTCGTTTAGCTTCACAGCTATACTGGATGTCTGTTCATTTAGCTGCGCTGATTGTTCATCTAGCTTCGTAGTTAAATTGGACGACTGTTCATTGAGCTTCGCAGTTAAATTAGATGACTGTTGTCGCAGCTCTTGCTGCATCAGCATCAGCATTTGCATCAGCGCATTTTCTGGTTCCTTTGGTTTTGATATTTCTGCTCCACCACCTTCTGCGCCTTTTTCTGCATCTGAGGGCTCACCTGAGTCCAGATACGCACCTTCCGATTCAATTGCGTCACGCAAGCGTGCAATCAGTGTGGCCTTTGTACCTTGCGTAGCCAGGTTTCGCTGTTCCAACTCTTCCTTAAGCTCCGACATTGTCAATTCATTAACTTTTAAGTTTAGGCTGCGTGGCATTTTCAATGTTTCTTTAAATTTTACTATTGTGCACTATAAAAATGTTCAAATTTTCACTTTCAAAATTTTAATCTCACTTCTCGACACCATTGTCGCGTGTTATTGGTTTGCGGTTGTAATAATTTTAATGTTCCGGGAAAGTGAAAACGCAATGTCTTTTAATTTAAGTTAAAAGAATTTATTTAATTACAAAAAAAGCACAATAAGCAATTTAACAATTTAACACTTTCACTAATTTTAATTTTCACTATGAAAAAATCTAACACTTGTCCATAAATTTCTTATCACAATTGTCTTCTAAAACACTTCACTATTACGACAATCACTTTTCTACTACTCGAATGATATCGCTTCCCACACACAATCGCAGTTCTTATCGCGGTCGAATGAATGAATCCCCCCGTTCATTCAGCTCGCCTTTATATAGGGTCTCTACCTATTCACCCATTTCTCGTAGATTGGCGAATGTTCTACCGAGAGGTACCTGGTAGATTCGAGCAAATTAATGAATGGAGTGACGTCACTTGCAGGTGTTGATCATGCTTGTTGGGTTCTTGTGGGTTCGAGTAAATTCATTTGTTGACGGTTTTAATGACTGTGAAAACAATTGCGACAGTAGCTCGCAGAATTATTTGTACATGTAATTATTTGTACATGTAACATTATCTTAATTTTCGGCTGCGCAACTCAATCAAATATGATTTATTTAGAAACTGCATTGCCATGCAAAATGAAAACAACACAAGACTCAAACTACCCTCCAGGAATCAACATTTCAAAATTCTTATAAGAGGAAATGCATAAAGTACGAAAAATATTTATTTCCTTGTTCTTAAATAAACCATGGTCCACAAACTTCCCTTCTAATCCATATCGCACCCTCTTCATGTTTAATAAATTGGAAAAAAACTAACCTATACTCAGATGACGTGAAAGCAGATGCTTTTGGGTTATTTTATTCGTTTCTGAAATGGAACCAACATAACACCGACCTTTAAAATTCAACCCTTGAATTTAGTAGCAAGTGATAAATTTCCAATTGTCCATGAAAATGTTTTTCACCCTTGGAATATGTGCTGTTTTTTTTCTCTGCTATCAAAGAATAGGCTCGATATGAAATTTTTATGTGTCAACTTCGTAGAGCACTTGAAAGGATGTTGTCATATAAAATGATAGTATCACGTTTGCAGGAGGAAAGTCTTAAAGTTTTGTTGAAATTCAGTAATTAGAAAACAAACGAAGAAACTCATTTGCTTGGACAAAACGAAATAGTTAAATAAATTAAAATTGGAAAAATTAATTTAATACAAATAGTGCCAAATGAGTGTAATTTCAACAACTAACATCAAAACACCAATCTTCTATTGCACTCTGAATGCCAGAGTAAAATTATGAAAGTGATTAACATTCCTTGTACGATCCTTTGTCTTCAGATATGACTGAGTGCATTGCTACATCATTTTTGTTACATTTTCCAACGCTTTTTGAAAATCCCTCTATTCGAAACTAGCTAGTGTGAAATTAAACGTAATGTATCCTTGACAATGAGAAACAATTTCAGGATAGAATACCGTGGGTTATACACAACCCATACTCTCATTGCATGAAAGGGCTGCATTGTTACGGTTTCTTGGTTTCACCATCGTTGGTTGATGCGTCAGTGCAACTTGGTCACCATGATATTCTCTGGAAGCAGTGAACCAGCTACGGTTTCTCTCTTCTGTAGTTTAGAGCTGCCAAAAAGGAAAATTTAATTAATTTTTCAGGTTCTATTTCTTACCTTAACTTCTACAATTCCAGGTAATTCTGCAAATAACTCGCTGAAAATCATCAGGGATGTTCTTACTCAAAACTGCATTTAAGAGTGTACTGTATTGAGTAACGTATATTCACAAACACTCAAAAACGGCAGGACTTCTTTCCGACTAAACACAATATTGTTGATTTGTTAACGTATTCTAAGCGTTCCATGCTTGTTGCTGTGAGTCCAGGCCAGAGCATATCTACTAACAAGCAATTTCACATAGAACAAATTTCGCATCTAACGGTAGTTGACGTAAAAACCGATTTGTGCATGTATTGCGTAAAATTAGAAATCGATTTGTGTATGTATTGAGTAAAATTTATTTTCCTCTCAAATTGTTAGAAAGGAAAGAAAGAAATGCAAAATAATGTCTCTTATGTTATTTTGCGTCCCTTTCTAATCGGAAAAACAGCTGGTGCAGTTGCTTGTTAGTATATATGCTCTGTCCAGGCGTTAAAAGGAACAAAATAATATGCATATACACTCAACTTTCTGTAGGTTCAAACAAAGAAAGATAGTAGCGAGGAAAAAGCGTAAACGAAAATGTTTGTTTGCGTCCTGCTTAGAGACGACCGACATGATACAAGTTGAAGGGTTTAACATGCCAAACAATTTTGTAATGTGGTAATAGTACTTTTTACTTGGACGACTCTTTAATTGAAGACTTGTATTTCGTTAGAAATGCTCTTTGTACATACAACAATGATGTTGTACTCAAGAATAGTTTGCTGTCTTTCTTCTACAGAAATAATATCCTCTGCTCATTTGGGGAAGAAACACAACTATCTTCTGAAGTATTTGCATGGTAGAGGTTTCATGTTTTTATGTTTACGAAAAATTAAGTTTCATATTGGCACGGGGAAAAATCAAGATCAAGAAAACAGTTTCAGAATTTTTTTTTTAAATATACGAAACGTTTCGAAAATATTGAGATACATTGGTTAAATGGTTGAAGTTCTCTATTACAAAGCTCTAGTATAGATCCGGTATAATCTAATTACTAGTACAATGGAAATGTTACGAGTTTTCGAAAGGAGTCTTCGTGCATGTACTAGGTTTTGCAGAAACTCTGAGGCAGATTCGAATCACTTCATATTGCATCGAAGAATTTATCAAACTGGTAAAGTGATTAGAGTAGATACGCGTATATTCATTTTTAAGTTTGTTCAAAATCTTATCGTTAAGTTTGTAACTGTCTGTGAGAATTTTGCAGCCGTTCCACCCTACTGACGAGTACATTGAGACTCGTTCCACCATTGGTGTCATACCTCCAGAGGTATTCTTGTATTTAGACATGAATCAGTTTATTTTTGCTTCTGGTGGTAGCCCGCTTATATTTCATACATATAATAATAGATAAAAGTAGAATATCTTTCGAATTCGAGCTCACGGGATTAACCGTTTCAATAGAGATACTCATTTGCAAAATATGTTGAGGCTAGTCGGCCTGAGACGGAGCAGTAGAGATGTTGGTGGTTAAATGGCAATTACTAAATTATTCATGGTCATTCGGGGCTTTTCGTTTCGTTTGTGTTGCAGTTCATTGTTGCTACGTTAATTGTTACTACTGGCCTTCAGTTCCGTCTTTGCTGCGGCTTGTATCTCCTCTATCGTATCAAAATGGTGTCCCCGGAGTGGTCTTTCGAGCTTGCTGAACAGGCAGAAGTCGTTCGGTCAGGTTAATATTTATTTATTTATTGATTTATTCAAATCCATTTAACAGTCAGAAATCCAATTACAAAATAGACTTAGACAATTAAATATAGTCAAATATAATTTCGAGTAAGACAAATTAATACAACAAAATCAAGCAGAAAAAGAAGTTAGAGTCTAGATCAAAGTTTGAAAAATTAAGTGATAAGAAAATATTAATCACTATTCGCAAAAAGTAACGTCTTTAGTTTAATTTTAAAAACAAAGTAGGACGTGGATAAGGAACCAAGCTCAAGGCTGTTATGCATTCTGATGATTCGCGGCATAATTGACTGAAAATGTAAATCCATCCGGGCGTACAGAACCTCGAGAATGTGATTAGACCGACTAGGACGTGCATACAGTCTGTAGTGCAAGTTTGCGCTTAGGGCGGAGGGAATTTGTTGGTGGTACAACTTATACAGGAAACATTGATCTAAGAAGGTTCTACAGGACGACAAAGAAGGGAGACGAAGTATGGATTGACGACGCTTATAAGACTCATAAGTTACGTTGAATTTGAAAAACACAATACGAGTAAACTTACGCTGAACAGCTTCTAGTGAGTTCACAAGATATAAAACTCTAGGAGACCACACTTTTGAGCAGCACTCAAGAAGCGGGCGGACAAAACATGTGAACAAGCGAACAGCGGTAGCGATATTTGCAAACTTATGCAAATGCCGCATAAGAAAACCCGAAAGTTTTGATGCCTTGGTAATTAAGCTAAAAATGTGGACATCAAATTTGAGCTTGAGGTCAAATATTACACCAAGATCTTCACATGAGTCTGCAGAGGAGAGAACAACACCACATACGGTGTAATTAAAAGTTAAAGGAACAATTTTCAAAGTAAAAGTCATTTTAAAACATTTGGAAACATTGATACGAAGGGAGTTTACATTACACCAGTTATACAGGTTGAAAAGATCAATTTGGGGTTGCTGACAATCTTCAAGGGATATAATTGTCCGGAATACCTTGAAATCATCAGCATACAGGAGACAAGAAGAAGGAATTACAGAGGGAAGATCATTGATAAACAGTACGAAAAAAGGAGGTCCAAGGATTGACCCTTGAGAGACACCAGATGTAGGATTGAATGGAAAGGAAATTGTGTCATAGAGATTAACACGACACGAACGGGAGGATAAATATGATGAAATCCAAGAATGAAGGGAACCGGATCTGCCGAGCAAAGCTAACTTTTGACAGAGGAGAACATGGTTTACGGAGTCAAAAGCTTTGGAGAAGTCCGTGAATATTGCATCTACTTGAAGCTGTTTATCTAAAGCTCCTGCAATATAATCTTCGAACTCAGCCAAGTTCGTAGAAGTTGAACGACCCTTCAAGAATACATGTTGCTGTGGTGTGACAAAAGAACTTAGGGACTCAAGACGCCTGTTGTGTACAAGTCGTTCCAGCAGCTTAGAGAAACAGGAGAGGAATGATATGGGACGATAGTTTTAGGCAGATGATGGGTCACCGTTTTTAAAGATAGGAACAACATTTGCATCTTTACAGTACGTTGGAATGGTGCCAGTACCAAGGCTGAGATTGAATATAAGGTATAGAGGAAAACACAAAGAGGAACCAAGTGACTTTACAAATATATTAGGTAATCCATTGGGGTCAGGACTAACATTCGGATCGAGCAAGTTAATAAGGGATTCAACTTCAGAAGGATCAGTGGAATAGGATGCACTTGATTCTGGATAAGTTTGAATCGAATTTATGGGTGAGTGTAGTATATCAGAAGAAAAAAAAGTAGAGAAAAAATATACAGCAAATAGGTTAAAAATATCCTGAGGGGAGGATGCTTCAGTACTATTCCATTTGAAAGTATGCAGGATGGAAGAGGAAGATTTAAGGGTTCGGATGTATGACCGAAAGTGTTTAGGGTTATTTGTCAGGAGGGAACTCTGTAAGCAGCTAAAATAGTTTTTCATGGCCGTTTTGAGCCCTTTTTCAGCCAAAGAGCGCAGTCTGCAAATATTCTGTTTAGCATCATCATTTCCGGTCAATTTATAGTGCCTGTGCCCCTTGTCTTTGGCTTTTAAGGCACGAAGAACACTTAGAGTAAGCCAAGGCTTAATTTTAGCTTTGCGAGGATCTTGGAGTGGAGTACAGGGTGGTCAAAAAGTCGTAGATCAAACGCAACTAGGGGTTAGATGGGGTCATCAGCTGCAAAAAATTTTTCTACGCGAGGTCTTTAAAGTCAAACCCTGCAGAGTTATAATTTATTTTGTGTTTTTATGAGAAAATTAACTATTTTTACTAATTCTTATAAAAATTCGAAAAAATCTACAACCTGTATTGTTTTTATGATTTTCACTAGATTAGTACTGATGAGTTCTTGCGTTAGACATGCTATTTATGGTTGTTTATTGGGTGTGTTGAAGACAATATTGAGTTTTAAGATTTTTTTTCTCAAATCATAACTTCTTATTTACTTCGGACCCCCCTGTGAAAAAAAAAAATACTCTACCGAAAAGTGACCCTGTATTATAAGTTTTGGCGCATTAAATAGGGATTCTGAAAAGGTATAACACATGGCCATGAGTGACTCTAATATCTTTCTAGGAAGAAAAAACAAAACAAAGATTGTGAAGTAATTGTTTTAATAAAATAAAACATTTTACAATAAATGCTCAAAATTTCTACCTCTGACCATTATACATAATCTGCACCGTCTAATAAAACTCCCACGTAACCTACGGAATGCACCTCTGTTGTTAATAATTTGTATCCTAGCAAGCTCGAGCTTTTGTCGTAATTCTTGTTCGCTATTGTTCTCTCCTTGATAAACTATTTCTTTAAAGTAGCCCCATAGAAAAAAATCTAGTGGATTTAAATGGGGCGACCGGGGTGGCCACGCAATAGGTCCGCCGCGACCAATCCACTGGTTGGGGAAGCTCTCGTTCAAATGATCTCTAACTGCTCGAGCGTAGTGAGGCGGGGCGCCGTCATGTTGCAGCCACATTTCTGCTATTGTTACTTCTGGAACCTTAGCTTCGTTAAGAATTGGGTTTAAATTATTTTGTAAAAAATTTAAATACAGAGCACCATTCAGCCTTGCTGGCATTTCATGCAGCACCAACTGCTGGCCAATTATACCAGCCCACATGTTTATACCAAACAGATGCTGGAATCGATCATTTCTTATGATATGGGGGTTCACTCTGGAGTAAAAATGTAGGTTGTGGATATTGAATACTCCCATTCTTCTAAAATTTGACTCATCCGTCCATAATACCTTGTTGAAGAACTGCGAATCCTCTCTGTGGTATCTTAGCATCTCTCTGCAAAACCTCACTCTAGGTTCATAGTCACCGGGGAGCAAAGCTTGCACCCTTTGCACGTGGTAGGTGTGATATTTGTTTCTTTTAATGATATGTTGCACCGTCGATCTTGGAATCCCGAGATTACGGGATATTTGGCGTTGACTTATATTAGGATCCAATCTTAATTCTCTCAGCACTTCATCTTCATTTTCAAGTCGCACCACTGGTCTGCCTGCTCTTGGAGCATGCTGACCGGGTAAGACTCCCTCCATGTAGGAATTATGTATGCGCATAAAGACCCTGTAGTCCGGAAAATGATCACGGTTAGGGTAGCGTTGACGATATTCCCTGGCAGCAGCCCGGGCATTGCCGTCGCAAAAGCCATACAGGTAATGCATTTCTGCATACTCCCGTTGGGTGTATTCTCTCCTCGCAGCAGCCATCTGTCCACTTATTTAGCCAATCCGTCCGATTCCGAATCTAGTCCGATTCACACAGCACTGGTCACAGGTAGACAATCTATCACAAGTCCGAAAAACAAAGCGTAGGTCAAATGGTCAAGGGAAAGAAACTGATCAAAAGTCGTCGTGAAACCGAGAAAAAGAACACGTGCTTAGTCACAGGCAGGAAACGAGTCACTAAAGAACAGTCTAAACATTCAAAAGAAAGATACTCACGCGCATCCCCCGGCCACCACCCCACCCGGCCCGGCCTTTCGTTTCCTAGAAAAAATATCGCTACCTGAAGTGATGGGCGAACTGGCCTTTTATTGACAAAGGATGAAACGGTTAGTGTAAAAGGGAGGCAGAAAGTCTTTGTCATTAATTGTATTAGTCCTAGTTTATTTTTAAATCGGTCAGGCCGCGTTTTATGGTTGGGTTAATTTTGGTCTTCCTACGAATGATCGTCCTCGAAAGATATCAAAGCTACGCATAGCCATGTATTATACCTTTTCAGAATCCCTATTAAATGCGCCAAAACTTATAATACAGGGTCACTTTTCGGTAGAGTATTTTTTTTTTTCACAGAGGGGTCCGAAGTAAATAAGAAGTTATGATTTGAGAAAAAAAAATCGTAAAACTCAATATTATCTTCAACACACCCAATAAACAACCATAAATAGCATGTCTAACGCAAGGACTCATCAGTACTAATCTAGTGAAAATCACAAAAACAATACAGGTTGTAGATTTTTTCGAATTTTTATAAGAATTAGTAAAAATAGTTAATTTTCTCATAAAAACACAAAATAAATTATAACTCTGCAGGGTTTGACTTTAAAGACCTCGCGTAGAACAATTTTTTGCAGCTGATGACCCCATCTAACCCCTAGTTGCGTTTGATCCACGACTTTTTGACCACCCTGTATAAAGAGCAATCAGATTATTAAGATAATCGTAAAATTTGTTCAAAGCACTATCGCGGTTACGACGAGTGAAGAAGGTACACTAGTTGACCGAGTTCAGATTGGTTTGAATTGCCTCATAATTTGCTTTGAAGAAATTGTAACGATAAACTGAGGTACTTCTCTGGGGTTGTAGGGTATCACCGGATAGTGCTAGAGACAAAGGTGGATGATGGAGATCGGGTTGAACCTAAGGATGTAAAACGGGAGCTATAGATAGACATCCAGTTTGAAAATTTGACATGACAAAGACCAGAAGACGACCATTAGGGTTACGGATATGATTAAATTGTGAAAAAGAGCAAAGGGAAAGAAAGAAAGAAAGTAACGAAGAAGGATTATTTGTTGAGAAATGCCATGTGTTGTTAAGTGGTCCCATTTCACTGCCCGTAGATTGAAGTCCCCACAAATTATAATTTTGGAATGTGGATGACGAGCAAGAAGATAGGCAGAGAGTTCATCGAAGAAGGCTTCGTACACAGTTAAGGGAGAGTTACAGGGAATATACACAGAGGAAAATAAATAATTGGGAGTTATGAGGAAGAGGGAGTTTCACAATTACACACTCAACAGCACGAGCAAAATTGAAGTCAGCACAAAGTGAACTATTTAGGGTTTTGCAGACTGCAACCAAGACTCCCCCACCATCAGATTTATTAGTGACGTTAAAGTTACGGTCACATCGGTAAACTAAATAGTCAGGTAATATTTCTGCATTTGAAATATTCTCATTTAACCACGTTTCAGTTAAACAGATAACTGAATCGTTAGTTAATTGGGACACGATTAGTAAGTCCTCAAGTTTGGTTCTCAAGCCACGAACATTCTGATAGTAAATAGAAATAGATGAACAATTAGGAGGAGAAGAATTACTTTCAGAGTTAGATGATCCTTGAAGGTTGTTGAGGCAGTTTGGAACCTTTTTCGGGACAAAATCGCCGCTTAGGTTGCCTTGTATCAAAAGTTTTGATGAGTGTCCCTTTTGGCCAAAAATCGGAACTAAGCAGGATAGAAAGTTTAGCTGGAACTGTCAGCTTGTAAGAACTTATAACCTGGTCAGGAAGGTGGTCTTTCATTAACTTTACGCACCTGAAAATACTAGGCGTGTAACCAAGCTTCGATGTTACGTAGTTGGTAAGTGTATCCTTGGTTGGGTTGTAGGCGAGCCTTGATATGAACAACTGGAGAGGTGGAAGACTGCTTGTAATACTCCGTTATCAGCTAACAAACTATATGTAAGGTTTTGTGGTGTTGAAGGACATAACGATATTTTGCTGAAGATTCGTTGATTGTGTTAGGCACAGCTCGGATTGAGGCTGAATTTTTTGTTGCTGCTGAATTGGCAAGATAGACTGCTGCATATGACTATTATGCTGCAGGACCGGAGCTTTATTAATTGGAACCGGAATTGACTCCTGACTACATGCTTGCTATTGTTGCGCAAGCACACTTCGCGTAAGAAGCCGCTGCTGGCCAAGAGGGGACATGGTAGAATTTTTGATAATAATGTGACGGCGTGACGATACCAGCTCGTCATACACACCGGGCGAAAGTAACTGCGGGGACAGCAGAAGATTTTGAGGTGTCGACGGTTGATCCGGAAACTGCTGTAGCTGATCCTTGTAAATCGTGCTCTGGTTGCTGTTGTTGTAGAGCAAGCTCAGGTTGGTGTTGTAGTGAAACATGCTCATTTTTAAATGGAACACCCTGTTCCAGTTGCTGGTTCATCCGACGGGTTGACAATAATTCCACCTACAAAATTGAAACAAGAGACGCTAAAGAAGTTTTATACGGTGGTTGTGGAACAATGTGGGTTGAGTTTTTGGTGAAATGATCACGAATTACGAGTGCAGTATGGGATGGTGCATTATCGTGGTGTAAAAATCAAGAATTGTCTTTCCACAATCCTGGCCTTTTTAGGTGGATAGCGTTACACAAATGACGCATAACGTTCAAATAATATTTTTTGTTGTCTGTTTGGCCTGGCGAAAGGAGTTCATAATGCACAACACCACGAAAATCGAAGAAGAGAAGAGGTTGATGGTCGCCTAGGACGCTCTTTGTCTTCGACACGTTCACGTTCGGTTTGGAACCCACTATACCACTTTCAAACATTTTTTTAGACATTGCCTCATCACCAAAGGCTTCCTGCACCATCTTCAACGTATCCGCAGCAGAAAATTGATTCCGCAAACAAAAACTCACTTTTAGCAGCTCACAGAACGAAGCGTATCTCATACACTAATGAATATTTTGACATGTAAATTTGACATAGATGTCACTGGTAGTACTACCAACCTAAAAAATAGTTCTCCAAATCATTTGACGCGCGCAGCTTAAATTCAAATGTCCCCTTATTTTTCGGACACATTTGTTTTTTGGATATGAGCATCCAAAAAACAAATGATGAATTATTTCAAATTCCGTTAACATTTTTTTTCTTATATGAAACTTTAAGTGGAATGTCAAAAAGCTCCGCCGTAAATGGTAACAAGCCTTTTTGAGAAAGAAGGAGGGAACCCCTTGATTCCCCAACCCACAGCTTCCATGATTCCTCATCCCAAACCTCCAATTAAATGGTCGTAAATGTTCCAGGAGTCGCACATTGGGTTTACTGGTTCCCCAATAATGGGACATTGAATGCCGGGTAATGCTAATAGCTCTAAATACATCTACAGCCCTGCTACTAAATCCATTTTGCACCTCCTTTGTGGGGAGGTAAGAGAGTGAAGGTAAATCTTCCACGTCTGATAAAGATGCCGCCGTAATGAAGGTTGGGCGACGGGCTGACTCCCCGTAACTGGAAAACTTTTAAATGTTTCGAAACCTGCCGATGGGCCTCGAAATGGGTTGGACTCACGGCAATGACCTTGCAAATGGGAAAAGGACTATGGCATTGGATCCTGGAATTTCAGATCACTCAATTACTTTGGCGCAGTTAAGGACCTTTTACAGCAGGCCAGTCAATATCAATTCAAAATACTGATAATCCAGGAAACGAACTGGACGGCAAATGAGATTCAAGACATGACATTGCACACAATATTAAAAGTGGGAAGCCTACTGGAAAACGAGAATTCGAAGTGGCCTTCATTGTGGATAGGGAGATCAAATCACACATTATTGATTTTAAGGCAGTCAATGAACGGTTGTGTGTGGTCCGTATGAAAGCAAAATTCTTCAAAATTTGGCTGATCTATGTTCACGCCCTGACTGAAGAAAAGGACAAAAAAATGAAGTAAACGTTCTACAATCACCTGGAAGGACTAGTCGACTCATTTTCTGCAAATGACACAAAAATAGTTCTGAGTGATTTTAACGCTAGGGCTGGCAATGAACTACTTCGTCGGGGAACGACTGGAGGAATTCACCTCCACGATGAAACAAATAAAAATGGCCATCGCCTAATTGACTTTACATTAAGCAGATATCAAGTCATACTTTCAAATTGCTTCCTAGATCGACGCATTCATAGAATGACCTGGATATCACCACATGACAACACACAAAACCAGATCCACCATGTTCTGATCCAAGAACGTTGGGCCTCGAGCATACTTGACGTTCGTACATATCGAGGAGCCAATTGTTACTCAGATCATTATGTGATCAAATTGCCCTATTGATGCCGTATGTCAAAGGCGTATTGGGCAAAGACCAGCCCACTACAAAAATCGACATTAAAAGGCTCCAAAATGCGTCTATGGCCAAACATTTCACGGGGACGCACGACAACCCATCTCCCATCTTATTAGACTCATTGTTAAAGACAAGCAACGGGCTCTGGATGGAAGTGAAAACGTCTATTAAGACCGTGGCAGAACAGGCGATCGGACATCCATCCATTAATTATTTTTCCAATTACCTCTAAGTTATTTAATCTTATGTTCGGGCTTTTTGGTTAAAGTCGAAGAAAGAACGTTGTTTGAAAAGCATGTTTATGTGGACATGATTAAATCTTTGACTTGAATATTTGACACTCACCTGAATTTTTTGTGATGTTGGTTTACATTGGCTTATTGACGTGGGTAAGTTATTTCATGTAGAAGGGCAATACAGTTTTGGCAGTGGCAAGATGATAAGTATGAAATATTCAATGAAAGTTTAGACATTTAAAAATTAAATAAAGAAATAAAAAGACTTGTTTGTTCGCTTCACCGTACATTAATTTTTATTCCGCTGTATAAACCTGTTTCTTTAGACTAATTTAGTCGCTTCTTGCAAATAACTAAACCATTGTTTTTACAACCATCCGCTAATTTACTTTAATTTATAAATCAGGGTCAACTAAATATTCAAAAAAATTGCTATCATAGTTACTTATATCACTGATTATTTAAATTTTGGATTGTTATTTATTTTTATAATTTCAGTGACACGTAATTTACATTGCCATCATTACTTGTTAGTCATTAAGAGCGTGTAATTAAGAATAAGAATTCAAACGAATTTCATGATTTGAAAGTTATAAAAATAAAATTTAAATTTAGTAAATGAAATGTCACTGAAAGTATTAAACAAATATGAACCAAATTACAATTTGTTACCCCTGACTCCTGGGGTTCTTTAGCAGTGGAAGCCCTGCGGTTCCAACTTTGCTCGACGCAGACGGACGTTGGTGCCAACTCGTTGCTTTGTCCTAGGCCCCACACTTGCCCTCCCAGTGAGTAAGGCAATTTACCAAAGCGCGTTTCACAAACACTCCGCAAACAGAAACACACCAGACACTCACTATTCGGGATGGACCCTATCTCCTCCAACCCGCGCTTTGCCACTTAAACACCACATAGCATGCAAATTCACCAAAAAAAGCCAACGCGGTATAATAGGGGTACCGGATAATTCATGCAGTTTTCTAACAGATGACGTAACTTGATTTTCATTACAGTAATTCGCCTTTCCAAATATGTGTTGGAAACCTATTGTCATATAGTTTCAGAATCAGTATGTGTCTTTAAGCTGAAACGTAAACAACAATACTTTTTCTTACTCTGAAAATGTCGAATTTTGTGCCGAATGAAGTCTTTTTGCGGGGAGTACTTCTACATTGAAGAAAAAGGCTGCCAAAAGCCATCGTATTTTTATAGAAGTCTATGGTGTGCATGCTCTAGCTGAGCGTATGTGCCAGAAGTGGTTTGCACAGTTTAAAAGTGACAATTTTGACTTGGAGGACGATGAACAGCCCGGAAAGCCAAAAAAGTTTGAAGATCACGAATTGGAGACATTGCTCGACCAAGATCCATGCCAAACTTGCAAAATCACTTGGCGTTGCTCAACAAAGCATTCCCGATCGTCTAAAAGCAATTTTTTAACAATAAAGCTTCAATTTTCGCAAAGAAAACCGCACGAATTAACCGGTACCCCTATTATTTCTTCGAGCAAACCAGTTACACTTCCTGAAAACAAAATTATATGTTCCAAACAAATTGAATATATACACTTCAAGTTTTCTTTATGCAAATGGGATTTAATTTGGATTCGTGAAATCATAAAGAAAAACAATTATCCATATAATTATCAAAGTAATGAGATATAAAAATTCCATCGGGAAAAATTCAATCAATTTTAACTAACCTCTGTCAACATACAATAACTAATAAGGAGGCCTACTCATAGAGCTTCCGTCGTCGACGGCATGGCAAAAAAGACCTTGCGATGATTCCACACAATCTTCCTGGGTCGCACTCGTGCTATCGCCAATTGATGTTTTCAATTCTTCCGGGCAATTTTGCGTTTCTCCGGTGGTAATTGAAGTTAAAACAATTTTTAATAAGCTTTTCCTTTGGATTTTTTTTGCAATTTCTTTTTCAAAACTCCGCACTTTAACAAAAAACACTATCTTGCATTAGCCACTTCTTAACGATCAGAAACCAAAAGAGGACTTTTCCTGTATTCCTCGCCCTTTTATCAGTTCGTTCCCAACGGAGCACCGCTAATCCCGGAATGAACCTTACAGCTCTCCTTTTCTTCTGAAAATCCTAACCCGGCTCGCGCGATCAGGCAGTTTCATGCAATTTTCATCACACTTCAACTGGTGTTTCCGAAATTCGGAGTCTTAGATATTTTTCGGAATTATCACTGTGATGGACATTTGACGTGTTATAGACGTGATGTTATTGTTTTTATTCGATACAATCTTTTGAGGCTGCTGAAGTTTTTGAGAATTTTCAGTGGCTGGACTTCACTGAGCGATGAGATTATTAGATAAGTAGTTCTTTTATGTTTTTTCCTTGGACAAGACACTTTGTGTGCCTTTTTTTCTTATTTTCTAGGTATCATAGGTCACTGTTTGAGGCAAGAGTTGGTATTTGGCTGGCTATTCTCTGCCATAAGAAATTATCGAAGAACACACGGTCAAATAATTAGATGTGGAGCACAACCTGGAAGGAGTTACTATGTAGAAATTGGTATCACTTGCAAAGTCAATTGTTATGTGATAGATTTACAAGTAGTATGTTTGCAAATATGCTTTAGAAACATATCCGTTTATTGCTTCGGAAATCAGTTTTACCACCGGTTCTTCCAGCACCAATACGTTGGTTTGGTCTGCCTCCGCGGCCGCCTTGATTTGCATTATCAAATTGTGGTTTATAATTTAAACCAAAAGCAAACGGAATATATTTCTGTTCCACAGTTTCAGGGGCCATGACATCACCACCGCCACTACCTACAAAGTTACAATCCATGTCGCACCGGGATTATTGTTTACTTGCATGATCAAAGTGTTTTCCAGTTGCCTACGACGAATTTTTTCACCTCGTTGGTTCATATGAAGTTTCATATATCTTCCTCACACATTCTTTTGGCTCGTTCTTGTCGTGGTTATTGATTACAGATGATGTCGTTGATATCGTAAACTTCGTCGAGCCTAACTTATCTAAGTTGAGCTGCATTAATTTAAATTGAGAAAATAATAGTCTGCACTGCTGTTGTAATTTGCATTAGAATTTCTACTTATTTCTAATTTTACTAGGAATATGTACAATACATGGTTAAGTTTCCTATCCTGTTTTGATTCAAGGATGCATTCTTCGTACCACGTTACCGGTAGGTGTTTGAGTTGTGTTTAAGTTGGCTAACTTAAGCTGTTCTCAAATTCCCCTTAACAAGTTTTGAGCGAATAGTGGCATGAACAGTTGCAAGTGTATCTTTTTAAACATTTAATTAAAACAAATTCAGCCTTTATAGTACATAATCATAATATATAATCATAAATCAATTTAAATATACCAAAGATCAGGTTGAGTAAACCTTGAAACACTCATTTACACTGTGAAATAAAAATTACTGTACGAAAAAAAGTTTTTCTATTTTAATATCCATAGATACGTAGATATTTTGAGCCTTTTTACGTACAAACAATTTTACCTAACAACAATGTAGATAGCTTGGCAATAATACTAAAATCAAACAGCAACTATTAAAAGATTTGGTCTCAACCAATTCAACGTGATTGAAAGATTGATATGGTCACGACCAAATCGTGTAATATTTTTATACGGAAAGCCGTACATGAACCAACATTTTTCAGATACCAAGTAATGAATACTTAAATTTGGGTATATTATAGTTTTACACAAGTTTAAACTAATATGTAATTTTAATACAAAGGGTTTTTCATTAAGGAAAAAACAATTTTATCTATCAATAAAACACAGAAATATTTCGGTCATATGACCACCATGAGTCCGTTTACAGCGGTCTTTTTCTTGGACCCAATTTTCCACCACTCTGGCACACATTTCGACCGGAACGCGTTGGATTCTACTCTTGAGCCAATCTAAAGTTGCTGGCTTGACTTGCTAAAGCTCCCTAAAAAGAAATCCAATGGCATTAGAATGCATGAACGAGGCGGCCATTCCACCGGACCATTTCGCGAGATGACACGTTCACCAAATTTGCCTCTCGATAAATCGATTGTGTGGCATGCTGTGTAGCGAGTGGCACCGTTTTGTTGAAACCAAATATCGTTGATGTCAAGTTCATCCAATTCTGGCCACAAATAATCTCCCAACATAACATGATAGCGCTCTCTATTGACGGTAATATGACGGTCGTTTTCATCCACGAAAAAATACGACTCAATCATATCTCCAGCGTGAAAACCGTTTCTCAAGAAGCACATGTGGGTATTTTGTTGCTTGGTTTTCAAACAATGTAACGAATACACTACTGGCCCAGAATCCAAAGGTAGTGGTAATAAAAGTAGCCTTAAGCATAATTGTAAAATCTTAGATAGTAACTACAACTTATCAATCAATAATCATATCAATCTCAGCTCTAAAACCACTTCTCCTTCGCCTTAACAATCTAATGTTAATCGCACTTCTTCAGCCGACTCAACATTGCACTCGGTTTGCATACGAGCTGGCAAATCTGAAACAGCTTCAGATTCTGTGGCATCTTGTGCACAAGAGTTGGATGCTGGTCCCTGCTTGGTACCTGAATCCACTGATCAGGGTAGATACAGGAATTTTATCCGTGGAGTGGACTTGATTTCTGTTTTGACTGGGTCTATTACAACTTAACCCAAGCATTTTTAGATCCTCTTCTGCCTCCTTCAGTCAAGGCCACTTGACGTTATGTCTCGACTTAGAGATAACAAAATCTACGAATCCGTTTGTCTTCACCTTTCTTATATGTACAAGGTCCCAGACATAACCTGCATAGACGGTTAAAAAAAATCAGCCTGCAAATTTTAATTCAAGGGGAAGGTCTTGCAATCGATCCTGAGGCCCTTAGGCTCGTATATTTCTCATTACATGAGGAGTTAGGTGTAACTCTAAATCGGGCTAAAAAAGATCTTGAAATATACGCATCTCATGTAAGCTCCAACCATATTTCTTCACTACGAAGAACTAGAGAAATCACAATAAATTTTTACGCCCCCTATAATCAGCAAAGCCTCAAATTATTTTACAACAACTGTGGGGGTATGAGCAGTAAATTAAATAAGTTTTACCTTGACGCAAAATCGTGCCATTTTAATCACCCTTTCTCAAACATGGTTGACGAGTTCTCACATTAATGAAGAAATTGTGAATAGTAACTGGAGGATTTACAGAGATGACAGAGATCCGATTCATACTGGCTAGTCGCGAGGAGGTGGTGTATTGATTGCCATGCATAACTCCTTCATGAGCGAGCCAGTTAACTGCACGCCACATAGTTCATTCCAGCATAAAGTGGTCAAAATAAAAATCCAAAAATCTAATTTGTTTATTGGCGTGTTTTATGTCCCCCCTAAATCGAACGATACTTTCTACGACAATATGTGATTTTAATAAACCTAATATAAAATTTGTGATCGACAAAGATGACGGTCAACTCCTTCCGGTGAATCTCCTTAACTGTAACGATTTCGAATTAATAAGCACCTTCTATGGTAACGATTTGCAGCAGATAGCTCCTGCCCCCAACCAGAATGGTACATGGCTAGACTTTATTTTTTTTAATGCATACGACAAAGCAGTGGCCAATTTTACTGGTGACAATGATAATCTGTTTTCTAACACGAGTCATCACTCAGCTTTTTCTGTTGATTTGTCCATTTCTGATACTCTCAATTCTATATCGTACAATAGAACTATTGTAAATGACTTCCGCAATGGCGGTTATGGAAACAATAATAGTCTTCTATCCAGTGTCGACTCGAACGGTACTCTGTCAACTTTAGCTTTGGATACGGCTCTATCCACCTTTTATCGTATAATCTTTGATGCCATTGAATCTTTCGTACCGAAAATCAAGAAAAAAGATAAGATCTCAGAACCATGGCTGGGGAGTGATCTAAGACATTTACGTAACCAGAGAAACAAACTATACAGGTTCCTCGGAAAAGATAAATATGTAAGCGATGCGACTCAAAGTAAGTATAATGAACGTGCACTTAAATTCAAAATTAAATCGCAAGAGGCCTATCAAACTTACGTTAAGGTTATAGCAGAGGAAACAATTTCCAATCCCAAAAAATCTTTCGACTTTGTTATCGTTAAGCGCAATAATCTGGTTATTCTTCTTTAATGTCATAGAATGACTCTGCCCCATCCTGTATCGAGCAGATATGTGAATTCTTTGCTGATCATTTTCAGCATGTTTACTCTAATTCAGTCACTTTGCCTCATTTAGAGTCGTTGGAAATAGTCACAAAGACATTAATTGGAAACATCACCATTTCTGAAGATGAAATTCTTCAGGCTATTGAAGATCTCGATCCACTTAAAAAACCCGGCCTTGACCTTATTCTTCATTGCTTTCTATTTCTCTGCAAAGATGCATTGCTTAGGCCTCTTTTCCTTATTTTTAATGAATCATTAACATCTGGTATATTCCCCAAACTTTGGAAAACATCATTTATAACACTAATTCACAAAAAAAGAGATAAGTTTCACATGGAGAATTATATGGGTATGGCTATCCTTTCTACTATGCCAAAACTGTTCGAAAAAATTATCTTTAGTAAAATTGCCCCCATTATCGAACCGTATATGAATGAACAGCAACATGGCTTCCGTAAAAATAGGTCTACCACCACTAATCTAATTACCTTGACGTTGGATATTCTTTGTAGTATGGAGCAAAGCTACCAGAAAGATACTATTCACACCAATTTCAGTAAAGCGTTCGATTGTATGAACCATTGAATATTCGTGAATAAACTTCGTTTTTTGGCATCTACGGTTCGCTGTTCGACTGGATTCAGTCGTATTTGAAAGACCGCACACAATGCGTTAAATTTTAAGTTTGGCTGTCTCGTGAGTTCAGTGTCACCTCTGGAGTACCTCAAGGCAATCATCTTTGTCCACTCCTCTTTAATATTTTTAACGTTGATCTTTCTACAGTACTGTCGGATATTCCACACCTGTTTTACGCCAACGACCTCAAACTTTATCACAGCATACAATGCTTATACGATGTATATTTTCTCCGATCCAAATTAGCAGCTCTCCTTCAGTGGTGCGATAGAAACCAGCTTGCTCTAAATATAGAAAAATGCCGGATAATAAGTTTTGCAAGAGAAAAGAATGTCATCTTACATGATTATGACATGAATAACACACAACTAAGAAGAGTCGAGAGAGTTGTTGACCTTAGCGTAGTCTTAGACATGAAACTTCGCTTTAACCTCCATTATGATGAAATCCTGAGCAAAGCTTACAAAATGCTAGGTTTCATTAAACGTAGGGCAAAAGAGTTCAGAAATATCTGGGCTACTAAATCTTTTTATACTTCACTTGTCCATCCACTTCTTGAATACTGCTGCACAGTCTGGGACCCCATATTCGACATTCATAGCCGTAGATTAGAGTCAGTGTAAAAATAGTTTTTGCTCTTTGCCCTTAGATCCTTGTATGATCCTACCTCTTTCCACTATCTTCCTTCTCATGCGGTTCAACTTCAACTAATTAACCTGACTACACTGGCTTCCAGGAGAGTTACATTGTCCACCTGCGTGCTTTTTGATGTTTTGAGAGGTAACATTCAAACTTCATCCTTATCAGACAAGATTCAATTGAATGATCCTATAAGAGCCACAAGACACACACCAATGCTAAGCTTGCGTATGCGCCATTTCAACTTTGCTAGCAACGAGCTGCTTAACAGATGCTGTAAAGCTGTAAAGTTTAGCGTAAATTACTCCACAACCAGCTCCAAATCCAATTTTAAGAAACAAATTTGAAATACCCTCAACGCCCCTCCCTCATAAATGATTAAATTTTTTTTGTGTTTCATGTATATGTATTTCGTTTGTAATTACGCCTTGCTTGGCAAAATAAATAAAAATAAATAATTAAAAAATGCATATTTTTCTTTTTAACAAAGCTATTAAGCCAGAAATGAGCATGCCCAACTCTTGAGAACGACGTGGAATCGGCTGAATTGGCTCATTTTGAATCTACACACTTATGGCTGCGATATTTCCTTCGCTTCGACTGGTACAACAAGTTTTTAACACCAAAACGTTCAATAGTGAAAATTTGGACTCGAACTTATCCACTTTAGCACGCAAAGACTGTTGGGTGGGACGATTATCACGGCCGGAGATTGGAGTGAGCACTCTTAAAGCTTGTTACGGGGTATTGGAGACGGTAGCCAACCGAACTACCACTTAAACATCACCACCGGGAAACGTGTTCCGAAGGATGCACCCTCGAGCCAAACTGGGATAGGGAACTTATGTATTGTACATAGTTTTAGGAAGGTTAGGAAAATAATCAATTCTAATGCTAACGTTTACAATAGAGTAGATTTAAATAAGTTTAGTTAGGCTCGACGAAGTTCCCGATACCACTCCCGTAGGTGCACGGTTGCTCCACAACGACATCATCTGCGATCAACAAGTGCAAGAAAGATGGCGAAGGTGTGTGGTGTGATGGTGGGATTTTGTGTGATTTTTCTCTTTAGTTTGGATTACTGCGATTCCTTCACAAATCAAAATATATACGAAGCATATAAAATAGAAGGTTTAAAGCATTTCGACCTACCCACTATCCACCAAATTCAAAAACGCCAAGCCAATGCAAGTCCACAGTATGAACAAGTTCCTCCAACAGCAGATTTTAATAACAATGACCGATTGCTCACTAAAGATAACTCTGATGTGAAACAAGAGCCACCAGGCGTGCTGGTGGATGGCGGTGGAAATGCTATTGCAAATGTAATACCGACCCCTGTTGTGAATGCAACAACAACACCGTCCATACGTGAAAAGCAATTATTAGGAGTAAATAGAACCGGTCAACGTAAAGATTATTCGATACCGAAGAAGCCGGAAATCGTATCGGAACCAGTAAATCCAGTGCCTAAACTGACAAAGCTATCCACACCGAAGAAAGTGAATTTGTCAGCTATAGATCCAATGACGATACCCGATATTATAATAGATGAAATTGATCAGCCGGAAAATAACACTAGGAACGAGTTGACTATGATCCAGAGTGCTGGGGATGTATGAAACATTGAACGGACGCTATGGGTGGCAACTCGCCCGAGACTGTGATGACTGTAATAAAAGAATATAATGATTCAGCTAACAAAGGACTTGCAAATTGGCTGTCCAAACATAAAAAAACACCAAATTACCATCACTAACAGCAACAGTCCCAGTTCAGTTCGTTTATGACACAATAACTACACCTTCAATTCTTGCTCCTACCAGCGGTAAGCATTTACATCAGCTACTAAAACTTCTGATGGATAAAATAAGCGAGGCCCAAAATATCCAGCCCCAAAAGATGCAGCATCCGCCAAACTACAGCGGATCTAACAACACCGCTGAACGCCGAAGATTATATTCACCAGGGCATCTGGATACCTGAAAAGAAGGAAAAAAGAAAACACAAAGTGTCTTGTCCAAGGGATAAAGTATAAACGTGCTACTTATCTGATAATCCTCAGTGATCCATCCAAAATCCGAGTAACCGCCAGCTTCTTTACCGCACCAGACATAAACAAAACAACATCTGTTTATACTTGGAAAACGTCAAATGTCCGTCACAGTGACAATTCCGAAAACAATATCTACGACTCCGAATTTCGGAAACACCAGTTGAAGTGTGGTGGAAATTGCGATGGAATTGCCCAATCGCACGAACCGGGTTACAATTTCAGCACGTCGGAGGAAAAATATAAGGTTCACTCCGAAACTAGCGGTGCTCCGTTGGGAGCGAGCTGATAAAAGGGCGAGGGACAAAGGAAAAGCTCTCTTTCCTTTTTTGGTGATCAGCACGTGGAGAAAGTAATAGAGAAAAGTGAACATTGAGAAAGTAAGTAAAAGTGAACCTTGAGAAAGTAATTAAAAGTGAACATTGAGAATGTAATTAAAAGTGAACATTGAGAAAGTAATTAAAAGTGAACATTGAGAAAGGATTCGAAACGTGAACGTATGAAAAAGCGGGAGTTCGAAGGAAATCGGAAGGAAGAAAAAGAAAAGGAGGAAACAAAGATTGGCCACTACAAGGCGAGATAGTTTTCGCCGTGCAGTCAACGACGGGAACTCTAACAGGAGGCCTCCTCTAAATAGGTGGAAGTGTAAGAGTTGTTGTTTTTGTTATTGTATAAAGAAAGAAAAGGAATATTATTTTTTTTGCTTAGTCGACTCCTTAATTAAAGGTAAAAGTAACTGGAATTTTCTTTGTTTCCTTTTCCTTGTCTTATATTCACAGGAGGAATTTCAGATAATGTTGTTTTTTTCCACAGGAAGTGTAAAGTTTGGCTCGGGGTGATATCACGCGCGGGAATCCGACAAAGTGGTGGTTCTTTTTTTTGTATCCTTTGTGGTGTTTGAGTGGTGTGGAGTTGGCTGGGGAGATAGGGACCCCCGAGTAGTGCCATTCGTTTTAATGCAAGGTGCGTCCACCTAACGAGCTTCGGCAAACCGCCTTACTCACTGGGCGGTCAAGTGTGGGGCCTAGGCCAAAACGGTGAGTTGGCGCCCACGCCCGTCTGCGGCGAACAAAGCCGGGACCGCAGGGCCCCCGTTGCCGGAGCACCCCAGTGGTCCGGGGTGACGAATTGGGGTGACAAGTTGCGACCACCGACTCGGAATTTCGGTTGTAATTTTTAATAATTTCCAAACAAACTTTACCATGATGAAAATGTCGACCTTAGATAACGTTTTGACATTGACAGTTCATTAAAAAATTTAAGATTGCGTACATATATAGATACAAAATTGTTATGTCCCTAATGGAAAACCTTGTATTCAATTAAAGCATACCGCGAACTAAATTAATGAGAAATGAAAAGCAATACCTTCATTTAATTCGTTGCCTTACTAATTTTATTTTCCAAATAGCGACTCTCTAAAGGTGACACTAGCTTCTTCATTAGTCAAATAGAGCTTATCTTGACTTCTAATGTACAAAAAGATTTAAAAATTTATGCAAAACCATTCCCTCCTTCAATTACCATCTTTATTTGTTTTGCGGCAGATTTGTTCCTTAAGTAGTAAACAATAGGTTGCTACGTAATTTTATGTTTTTATTATTAATCAAGAAAACTATCCAGTTTTTAAATATTTTTTGGAAAGCAAAGTTATTTATTCTTCGGGGCATTAGAACTGATCGCAACGTAAAATGTTCACCACTATGGATTATTTGTTTTTGGTTGTAAACTTTAACGAATGTTTGTGAATTGACGCAAAAGTTCTTTATTGCCCTGTCTATTGTATAACACTTCCATGATTGCAGCCTCTTAATCACATTTCTTCCCATAATGACTAATGGTAACAACTATGAAGCCTGCTTTGAAATTTAAATATATGCTTTATCAACATAAAGTTTGTAAATCCTTAATATAGAAATCATCACAAAGTGAAACACTGTAAAAGGCGAAATTTATTATTAAACATTGCCTAGTAGTACCTAAATTCTCGCTCACAACACCTTTTCCACCAGCAGGTTCAAATTTGAACACTATTCATCATTCAAAATACAAAATCAAATCATTCAGAATCAGGACACCCAATTTTATCCCACATCCGATGTCGTTTTCAATTCACCGAACATTTTCATTCCAATGCTGACCTCGGTTTTGTTTTAAAACTAATCTGGTTTTACTCTGGATAATCTGTCCCAGTGATTGAATATTTAGATTCGGGTCGACTGTTTTCCAATTCATTTTTTTTGGCCAGCTTTGAACTGATGTTTGCTTACGGAACAGTTTCAAACATTGTACAAATGGACGGATACTGGTGCAAGTGAATGGGACAAGCAAATAGAAAGGAACGTAAAAAAGAATGGTAAGTCCATGTATGTATTTCCATATGTTCACTCTGCAATCATTGACATCCAATCAATGCAATTGGATCAATGGTCACCGTTCACCACTCCAGGCATCGAATCGAAATCCCACGTAGTAAAGTTTTGGCGATAATTTGTCAAAACATCATGACTCGCCAAGGATAACAGAAGTAGCCGCAAGGATTATCGCTATTTTCACCATCGAAGTGTCAATTTTAGCAGCGTCATCGTAAGTTCTACATACACGAATACAAATTTGTTCATTTAACAAGGACATGATGATGTCGTTTGGGCTCAACATAATAATATAGGGAATCTACTAATTGTAATGGGGATCTTTCAACAATCCTATTATAAAGAGATTTTTATGATATTTTCGATTTAAATTTACAGTTAGAAAAGAGCCATATTATGCAATCAAATTCCTTGAATTGGAAAGAAATTTGTAACTCATGCTATCAGTTATCACATCCCTAGATTTTCCTGAACATGCACTCATTTCATGTCCTTTATCCACTACTGCTTCAAGGAAATATTAAATGAAAGTAACGAAGCTGTTTTGACTCTTCACGTGCTTGGCTTATATTGTAGTAAAAAATTAATACAATAGATTGCAGCACGATTATAATTGAACATGAATAGACTCCATCCCATAGAGAAGTATACTAGGTTTGAAATTTGGCTTAAAACCTTGTCATAGTAGGATGCTTATGTAAATAAGTACTCCGGATTTTGTTGTTATATGGATTTCAAAATGAGTGGACGCGGTCAATGGACCAAGACAGTTGGAGGCACTTGTTGCAGGAAGCGAAGGCCTATTACACCCAAAAGGAATTAGGGTGCTTCGGCGGGGCTAACGGACCCGGTTAAGCTCGTCCGGAGATGGGCGTGGGGTGCCACTCGCTTGTCCACCAAAGCCCCAATAAGCCGCCAAGTGAGAATACGGCTTGCCAGTTTCCCTTTCTCGCAGCACGAAAAAGGACAACTTCCCACGACGAAAAATATCGGACACAACAACGCGAGAATTATATGGCCCTACTGCACTCTATTAGGCAAGTCAAAGTCACGAGAATTCGCCACACTCTACAAACCGCCCCTGAACACTAGCAATCGATTTTAAATTTTCTTTCCGCAAATTCACACCCAAGCCACACCCGTTACAACCTGAAACTAAAATTCAAATGTGCTATATAAAGAGAATTTAGTTTTTACTGGATTTTACCTTTAATTACTTTTTAAAAGAAACTTTAGTTATACAAACTTATCTTTCATTTCAAAGTTCTTTATACGAATAATCAAACTAAATTCACAATTACAACCGAGTGAAAAAGAAGAAATCTTTAAGAAAAAAAACTTACTGGTCTACAAGGTATAAAGAGAACCCTTCTTCGCTGTTTCCGTCGAAGTTTTCGAAAATGCTTTGCCACTTACTGCTCCTTCTACTCCCTCGACGCTTACCTTCGTGCTGATGTTTCTCAATGTCTTCATCTGCCCTCCGTCTAGTACGCACTTGCTACGCTTGATTCCAAAAATCCAGCCGACACTCGTCCTCTGTATTATCCTCCGTCACTTTACCTTTTCACTTTTGAGTCACCAATCCAAATAAACAGGAGGCACGTCATTGCTCGTCATGCTCTCTCCAACGGCGACTTTTCCGCTCTCCGACCGAGTTCTTTGTTTCTTCCTGTTTAATTTTACGTGATTTGACTAGTGCTACTGGTCATACGACGCTCCGTCAAGTACGCCTGGAGGAGAATATCCGGTAAAGTGAATATTTTGCCAAGTCACTGTGTTTCGCGTTCTCCTTTGATGGAGTTGTTAGATATTGTGCGACTTATGGCGCTAGACTCTGCTTTCGCGTAGAAGCTTGGTCTACTGCGTGTGTTCATGATGCAAATGATGATATGACCTTATTGTCTTTTAATCAGCTTTTTGCGTTTTCTGCTTTCTCATCCTTTTCATTTGCGGGTGCAGTTATATCAATTTCAATTTCGCCATCAGGTTTAAATGTTCCATTTTGTCGATCAACAAAATATGACTCGCTCTGTTAGTAAACATTCCACGATTGCGGAGCACCTTCTGTGAGTTTTGTACTATCCGCCATAGTTTTGTACTATCCACCCAAGCCCGTTTGACAGAGAAGGAGGGAGCCCTCCTCTGTCACCCCAACCAATAGTTTCCATGGTTCCCCATCCCAAATCCCCAATTAAATGGTAGTAAAGGCTCTCAGGGTGCACATTGGGTTTACTGGTTCCCCAATAATGTAACATTAACTGCCGAGAAATGCTAATAACTGTAAATACATCTGCAACTCTGCTTCTAAATTCTACCTAAACTTCTTTTGTGAGTACGTAAGAGGGTGAAGGTGAATCTTCCGCGCCTGATAACGGAATCAACGTAATAACCATGCCACAGGAATGGAGGTTGGGCGACGGGCTAGCTCCCTGTCCTTGGAAAACCTTTAAATGTTTCGAAACCTGCAGGTAGGCCATGGATTGGACTCACGGCAACAAACTCGCAAGCGAAAAAAGGACCATGTCATTGGATCCTGGAATGTCAGATCACTCAATTACTTTGGCGCTGTTAAGGACCTTTAACAACAGCCCAGTCAATATCAATTAAAAATACTCACAGTCCAGGAAACGAATTGGACTGGAATCGGCATTCAAGACATGAGATTGCACACAATATTCAAAAGCGGCAAGTCTACTAGAAAACGAGAATTCAAAGTGGCCTTCATTGTTGATAGGAAGTTCGAATCGCACGTTATTGATTTTAAAGCTGTCAATGAACGGATGTGTGCAATCCATATAAAAGCGAATTTCTTCAAAATCTGGCTGACAAATCTTCACGCTCAGCTTGAAGAAAAGGACGAAAAAACGAAGGAAACGTTTAACAATCACCTTGAAAGACTGGTCGACTTATAGCCCAGAAACAGCATAAAAATAATTCTGGGTGAACTATTTCATTGGGGAACGGCTGGAGGTTATAGCCTCTACGGTGAAACAAATGACAACGGCCAGCGCCAGATAGACTTTGCATGTAGGAGAATCTAGTCATAGGTTCGACTTGCTGCCCACATCGACGCATTCATTAAATGACCTCGGTATCACCGGATGGCAACACTCAAAACCAGATCGATCATGTTCTGCTCCAACAACGTTGGGCCTCGAGCATACTTGACGTCCGTACATACTCAGGAGCTAATTGCTACTCAGATCATTACTTAATCAAATTAATCTATCGATGTCGTTTTTCAAAGGCATATTTGGCGAAGACCAGCCCGCTAAAAAAATTTGACATCGAAAGGCTCCAAACGGCGTCTGTGCTCAAAAGTTTCACGGATACCCTCGATAACCAGCTGCCTACCATCTCATTAGACGCATCGTTAAAGACGAGCAACGAGCTCTGGATTGAAGTGGAAGCAGCTATTAGGACCGCGGCAGAACAGACGATTGGACATCAAGCCCGGCGCACGAGGAATGATTGGCTTGATAATGAGTGCCGAAATGCGCTAGATAAAAAGTACAAAGAATACGTAGGTGGGAAAACGAGGATGAAGAGAGCACACTGTGAAAATTTCAAAAGAGTAGCGAATAAGATGATTAGAATTAAGAAAGAAAATTTTATGACGGCCAATTGAGGTGTATACTCGTAGATGTAAGTTTAGCGAGGAACAACACAAGACAAGCATACAAAGTAGTGAAAAGCCTAAAAGGTGGTTATCACCCCAAAACCACGATCGGTCGTGATGACAGCGGCAATATCATCTCTGATGGAAACTAGATTAAGGAAAGATGGGCATCAATTTTAAGAGCCTCCTTGATCCTCCGCAAAGCTCCATGTCTGCGGAGAGCTTCCATTGGCCCAACCAACTCTAGATGAAGTTCCTTCCATCATCAAAGCCTAAAAGAATAACAAACCATCGGGCATCGATGAGATTTCAGTGGAGCTCATCAAATATGGTGGCAGTAGTATTCATCAAGCTATTCACAAAATCATCCAGTATATTTGGTAACAAGAACATATGCCAAAACAGTGGAGACAATCAATTATATTCGGAAAATTATAGACAGAAATATTTTCTCAAATCTTAGAAAATAAAATGAGGTCATACGCCAACACTATTATTGGGGAAATCCGAGGTGATTTTAGAGCAGGTAGATTGACAAGAGACCAATGGTCCATAGTCAGGCAGGTACTTGAAAAATGCTGGGAGTTCAACATAGACGTACACCGAATTTTCGTTGACTTCAAGCAAGCATACGACAGTACTGATAATAACGTACTGTACCAAATAATGCTTTGCTTTGGCATCCCAGCCAAATAAGTCCATCTTACCAAAATGACAATGACGTTGACGACCTCCCAAGTCCGCATTAATAATCAACTCACCGATGCCTTTGACATAAATATCGGACTAAAGCAGTGAGATGGGCTGGCCCCATTGCTATTCAATTTGGCTCTGGAGTACATTATAACGAAGCAACCTGTCGATACGCGAGGTACATTACTATACAAGTCGAGCCAAGTAGTAGCCTATGCGGACGACATCAAAATTTTGTCACGGTCATTAACAACTACCAAAAACTTTTCCTGAAGCTCAACAGCGAAGCAAAACTAGTAGGGCTACAAATCAATGAAAATAAAATAAAACTCATGACGTAGTCGAGCAAAAATACCTCGAATACACAAGATATCACACTTGGTGAATACAGTATCGAAAATGTTAGCAAGTTTGTGTATTTAGGCGCCAAAATAACAAAAACACGCAATGAAAGAGACGAGTGGGGAAACCGAGGAAACGCTGGTCTGACTCGGTCGATGAAGGCAGTTCATCGCTGCTCGGATTCTAGAATTGGACGACGCGGTCAATGAACCGAGACAGTTGGAGGCGTTATTTGCAGGAAGTGAAGGCCCTAGAGGGGCTGTAGCGCTTAGAGGAACAAGAAAGAAGAGGAAGCAAGACCACAAAAGATATGGGTATTTATATGTATGATAATGAAAGAAAATTGAAATCGTCACCGACCTGTCACACATACTTTCCTTGCAGCCTTACGGAAGGTTTTCGGTAGATGTGGCTACAAACATATGTACTCTGACTGTTTCACTGATTTAGTTGGTGCAGCTGCTGAGCTGGAGAAGACGTCGGCAATCAGTGCTGCAGCGGTCAAAGCTCTGGCACTGAATGGATTAACGTAGCTTTTCAATCTCCTAGCTCTTCCATATTCCGGAGGGCTTTGAGAAGCTGGAGTTAAGTCCATTAAATAACATTTGCAAAGCAATGCATCGTTAATCTAACGAGAATTGACTACTGTGGTAGTTCAAAAAGAAGCTTGCCTTGATTCCCGGCCCTTGTGCACTCTTTGTGACAACCCGATGGGCACCGAAGTATTAACTTCTGCTCATTTCTTAATCGGTGACACCATGAAAGCTCCACCGGAAATTCCGTTGATAGAAGTCAATATTAACTACCTCGAAAGATAGCAAATAGCACCGCAAATCACCCATGATTTCCGGAAACGGTGGCATATAGATTGTTTAAGCCATCTACAGTGAGACCAAAATAGATTAAAAATGAAGACAATGCCAATATAGGTGACTTAGACTTACTGAAGGAAAAAAAGCTCCGTCGTGCCGATAGCCTCGAGCGAGGATCACCCAGATCCACTCAGGACATGATGCAGTAGTACGAATCGTAACGGTGTTTTTAAGTAGTAAACTTGACGAAAGAGCGGTCACGAAAATTGCTCTATTCCCAATTCAAGCCAGTGTTAAGCACGAAGTATCATATCACCAACGTTATTCTTCCTACTTTACTTGTTAGAACGCTATTCACTTGACCTGTATACTTTTATCAATCATCTAACACGACTGTACCCTGGAACATAAAACTCTCCAGTCTAGAGATAGATCACTTATTTCCTTTTTCTTCTATTGGACCTTGACGTCAGACAAGATATGTACTCATACTAAACAAATTTCGAAATCTAACAAGGTGTAGGTGGATGCCTAGTATAAGATGGGATAACTTCACCACGCGAATGTCATGTAATAAGCCAGTTTAAAGGATTGGTATCACTTAAGACCAAAAAGGGATACAACGAACAAATTCCTTACATGGTGAATCGAAGCAAGACAATAAGAAACGACCCAGAAAGTATAGCAAGTGAAATCTAATAACTAGCCACTATACTTGCAGTACGGTTATCTTCTTCAATTATTTCCAGGTGCTATCACCCCTCAGTCGGAGGAGTATGTCCCATATCAGTCACCAATTTCAGCTCCAGAGCAAGAAAGTCGTATATACAGTGGCGAACTAAAGTCTATGACAACTCCTTGTATTGAGATTCTGGTTGATTGAAAGCTTTAAACGAAAATCCATTGATGTGCATTTTTCAGTAACGTAAATGTATTCATCAAAAAACAAAGACAAAAACATTTCATAACAAACTTAAGGCAAAATTCTTAAAAACATAAAAAAATGAATGGACAAAAGTCTACGACAGTCAGTGCTGGCTGACTTGTACACAAAATATTGTCAACTAAACGTATTGGAAACTTTAAAAATTTTTGCTGGCTTAATATTTGGTTCGACCCCCTTTCGCATCAATTTCTGCTTGTAGTCTTCGGGGCATAGAGGCAACTAAATCAGCAGTTCCTACAGATGTGATTTTCTCCCATTCTGTAACAAGTGCTTCCTTCAACAATTTTTTATTTTTAATGTGGCATTTTCAAATTTTCCGTTCCAAAAGCTCCCATACATGCACTATTGGGTTTAAGTCTGGACTTTGCGGACGCGTATTAAGTTGCCTGGGAGCGTAGTACAACAACCGGTTCTTGACGAAAAGTGCTGTGTGTTTCGGATCATTGTCTTGTTGGAAAATCCATCTCTCCCCAAGACCCAACCTCTCCACTGATGGCTTCAAATGCTATTCTAACAGGTTATTGTAAATATAACGGTCCGTTGTAATTTCAACAAAAGCCAATCTACCAACCCTAGTTGCAGCGATGCCTCCCCAAACCATCACATTACCTCCACCGTACTTATTAGTAGGAATCAAATTGTTGGTCTCTAAAGCCGGGTTCTTTTTCCTCTATACTTTACTGCGACCATCACTCTCAAAAATGTTGAATTTGGACTCATCTGTAAAAAGGACGTGACTCCAAAAATCATTGTCCTTGTCAATATGGGCCTGGGCGAACTGTGGACGCAGAAGTCGGGTTTTGGCAGATATTAATGACTTTTTACGTGGAGTTCTACTGTGAATCCCATTAATATTTGATGTTCTTGTGATGGTTCTTGCATGACTGTTCTCATTCCTTTTCGCAGCCACTCGTTTCGCCAAATCTGGAGCACTTATTTTTGGATTACTGTTCACTTCTTTTAAATAAAACTAACGTTTTTTTCGGTCGGCCAGTTTGCGGCTTATTTTCCATGGAACCACTGTTTTCAAAGTTTTTGATGATTGTATACACAGAAGTTCGTTTAAGTTTAAGGTGATTTCACGATTTCCGAGCACGATTGATGGTCTTTTTAGGGTTCTGTAAAATAATTTTACAAAACCCTACTAGTTTCGCGACCAGTCTGTCCATCTGTCCATCTGTCCGTCCGTCCGTCCGTCCGTGTGTCACAGCAATTTTTCTCGGAAACTAATTAAGCTAGAAACATCAAATTTTTTGTGTAGTTGTGAAAAGGTGATCTCTTCAAAGTTCAACTACAAAAAATTTTAAAAGGTATTTAAGGGGGTCTCCCCATATAAGAGAGTGACCCCCCGAAAAAAATGTCATTGAATGTAGCCGATATGGGTATCAAATGAAAGGTCTTTACGAGAACTCTTCAAAACGGGTCTTAGTTTGGCAAAATTTGCTTGAAGGGGCGCACAGGGAGGGGAAATACACGAAAAATTTGTGTGTCCCCCTCGCGATTGGACACCTGTGATCCGAAAAATCTGAAAAAAATCAGGAATGTAGGGCTTGGTGAGTACAACAACAAAAAATACGTTAGAAGTCACAATTCACTCAACTTTGTTAGTAATAGCATGATTTATCGATTTTATGTTTCCTTGAATAAAATCTTAAGGGTACCCTTAAATTCAATGAAGTTCTGCACGTAGATGTTTATTTATAAAATTGATCTATCCTGAAAGTTTCATAAAGATTGAAGCATATTTCGCGAAGTTATAGCGGTTTGAATTTTCCTGTATTATTATGGAACAATATGCGCTACAGTTTTGCTAGGATTTGCATGAAAGTTTCAGGAATGATAGGTGTCGTGTATATCTTTGAGAATCGGTTCAGCTAGTGGTATCAGTAATCGTAAAACAAAATAGTGGCTGTTTTAAATGCGAAGATTGAATAATTTTGAGTTATTTTTTCCCAACTTCAACGTTTAAGGTGCATGCCTTGAACACTTGATTCAATTTAATGAACGACTGAAGATGAGTACCTACAATTAATGTTCATAAGTGAAACAAGTCAAGGAGGTGGGAGAGAGCTCCTAGCAAATGGGTTTTGTAACCATTCTAGGATTGGAAAAAATTGGCCATTAATCGACGATAACAGTACAGGAGAGTGGCCCCTGAAAAAAAATTCATCAAACGTAGCCGATATGAGTATGAAATGAAAGTTTTCATGGGAGCTTTTCTAAACAGTTGTTAAACTGTCAGTTTTTGCTTCAGTGGGGGCACAGGGGGGAAATACATGAAAAGTGTGTTTCCTCCGTTGCGGATGGACATCTGAAATAATTATCAAGGGAGATATTTATGAGTATAACAATACCAAAAACCTCAGAAACCGAAATTCGTTCAACTTTGTTAATAATGGTATGATCTTCGTATTTCATATTTTCTCCAATAAAATCGTCTTTGACATGTTTCTTGATTTGATTCGATCTGGTGACTGCATTTTGTAAATTGAATACAAAACCCTTCTGACATGAGCGTAGGTCTATTTACCCAACTTGTTTATACTGTACGACCAAATTTCGGATATCTCTAGAAATTTATTTTCGCGATGTCATTTTGCGGTCCTTACAGTCAGATGCAAGCAATAAAACTAAAACAGAATTGCAGCAGCACATATACGGAATGATAACAATACCAAGTAAACAAATATTGATGACATTCCGTTACGTTTGGCTTAAAATTTATATCTGTATAACTGAGTCAACACTGACTGTCGTAGACTTTTGTCCTTTCAATTTTTTTATGTTTTTAGGACTTTCTCCTTAATTTTGGTATGGAAACGTTTTATCTTTATTTTTTTATAAATATATTTACGTTGCTGAAAATGCACTTCAATGGATGTTTGATTAAAGCTTCCAATTAACCGGTATCACAAAATAAGGAATTGTCTTAGACTTTTGTCCGTCACATTACATCTTAGTCTGAAAATGAAAGACGTACACGGAATCGCTTCGAAACCAAAGCCGATGCAGTGATTTACATGACCTGACTCGAAGCGGAAAAAGGAATTCCGGTTAGATCAAATTGAAAAAATTAGCAGTATAAACTTTGATTATTAATCTATAAAAATTAAATATTATGACAATTCAAACTGGAATGTCAATGTAAATGTCATTAACACATCGTGGTTTAGAAAAGTAAAGTTGAAATAAAGGGTGGTCCCACCAAAACGCACGATGTTTATTGTAAATAGAACAAAAAGTTTTCAGAGAATTATTTTAATATTTTCCACTGTGATAGAAGGACCTGTGAAAATCATGGATAAAACAATATGTTGCCCAAATATTCGCTTTGGATGCGGTGGCGCACTTCTTTCCATTGGTCTATATTTTTAATGACTCTGAGACATAATTGAGGTTCAATATCGTTAATTTGCAGAATTACCTCTTCCTTTAGCTCTTGAATTGTTCTTGGCTTATTGATGTACACTTTTTTTTTAAACATCCCAAGAGAAAGAAGTCCAACGGCGTCAAATCACATGATCGTCGTGGCCAATTAACATCGCTACAACGTGAAATAACACGGCCATTGAATTTCTCGCGCGAAAAAGCCATTGTCTCGTTGGCTGTGTACCGAGTGACACCATCCTGGTGGAACGTCATATCGTCCAGGTCTATAACCTCAATTTCTGCGCACTGTTATCATCTCGCAATAGCGAACACCTTTCACGATGACTGCTTGGCCGTCCTCACTTTCGAAGAAGTACGGCCCAATGATGCCGCCAGCCCATAAACCACACCAAACAATCACTCTTAGTGGTTGCATTGGCTTTTCAACAATCTCTTGTAGATTTTCTTTAGCTCAAATGCGGCAATGCTGCTTGTTAACGAATCCACTGAGGTGAAAGCGTACCTCGTCGCTGAAGATGATTTTGTTTATAAAGTCACCATTCCCTTCTGTCTGTTCAACCAACCATTCGGCCTATTGCCGACGCTTGAAATGGTCAGTAGGCCTCAGTTCTTGATTTAATTGAACCTTGTAAGCGTGTGAATTTAAACCTTTCTTCAAAATTCATATCAGCGATGTTCGTGAAATGTTCAATTTTTGGGCACGACGATGGGTCGAAGTTGACGGCTCTTCTGCCACACTATCGCAACTAACAGCAATGTTTTTCGCACAAAGAACTGGGGGAGCATGCACAGTTAGTTTCACACTTCCTACAGACCCGATTTGTTGAAATTTGAGCACGGTTCTCCCGATTGTTGATACATTTGGTCGATTATGCTGGATTTGAACGCCCATTTTTGTAAAAGGCTTCAGCAACCTCAACGTGCTGCTCAATTGTGTACCTCTCCATGGTTGAATTTGTCAAACACTGAAACAAAGAAATGTCAAGTTAAGTTGGGCAAAAAACTTGACGTTAAGGTGTGACACACAATAATCTCGTGCATTATTGTTGGACGACCCTTTATATTAATATCTTAATATTCACAATTGACAATTAGGGTAAATAATAGACAGAGACAGCTCAACTCATTAAAAAGTAAAGTACTGATTGCGTTCCTGTCTTACGAAATCTGGGTGCTTCTTTGCAATCGAAATTTGCTCAGTTTCAAATAAAAAGTCAAGCGGTACAGATGCATTAAAAATTGGACTTAAGAGTTGGATTAAATTGTTTAATATTAGTTCAAATTTTAGCCAAGTTATTATTTCAAAACGTTTGCAATGAAGTATTTGAATTATTATAAAGCTCGTGGAAAGTTTTTTCTTCTTAATTTTCTGTGTTTTTTAGTACAAACAATTCTTAAGTACATGAAACTAAAATACAATTTACATATACTGTAAAAAGAAAAAGCCTTTGATAATAAAAATAGGATTATGGATAAAAACATAAAGTTTTATAGGAAAACTATAAATAATAATTTGAAAAAAAAAACTGCTGGTACCCTACATAAAGTTTGATACTTTGAGTTTTATCCCAAAATGTTTCAAAAATACCTATAAATGTCCATCCGTGAGAAGCCGGGTTAGGCCGCTAGTTCTAAATAAATTTAAGTCAATTGTTATTGTTGTGCTCATTAAAATCTACCACCATGATTTTTTCAACTTTCAAAAGTACGTTTTCATCAAGCGTTAATTAAACCACTATAACTTATTTATATGAAGTTGATAGATCATACTGTAACTAAAAAAGTTTAGCGAATTCCAACTTCACAGATGCTTGTCGTTGTTTTAATGATAAAGAACTACCTCCATGACTTTATTCAGACTTTTTGGTCCCCAAGTGTCCAATCTTGAGAGAAGGACACAATTTTTTCATGTTTCTCCACTTTCCCTGACCTTTCATTTGATACTCTACTCGACTGTTTTTGGTGAAACAAACTTTTTAAGGGTTCACATCCTTATATGGGAAGACCCCCTTAAAAGCCTTTGAATTTTTTGAATACGGAATGTTCATTAATAAGAAACTGCTGGGCTGGTCACAAAATTTGGTAACTGTAGCTTTTCCTGAGAAAACTTGCTGTAACGCATTGACGGCTGGACAGGTACTGATTCTATTGATAGAGTCTTTTTATAAAGCCCTAAAATATGTATTGATGAAAAAGCTTATTTGCTAAGTTTGGGATTTATGTGCAGAATATTAACAGATTTATACCGGTTTAGTAGGATACTAGGATTTACTTGAATATCTTGCTTGCATTTCATACTGCAACTCAAATGTTCGATTATCCAAAGTAGTAGTCAATAAATTTCATATCCAAATGCAACAGTAAATTTGATCAATGTAATATCACTTTCTCTAGCCCTAAACATGCAGTGCAGTACTATAAACGTTGGATATCCTTTTGAAAAATTTATATGAAATATTACGGGACACGATTATGTTAAATGCACATTTACCCTAGACACCATCTTGAGTATATTTCTACATCTTTCCTTCAAACTATCCATGGCAAAATCGCATGTAAGGTACTAAAGAACATGCTGCAAGGACATGCTTGCAAGTAATACAAACACTAACCAACCTGCATGAGATACATCAGGGTAAATTTCCACCGTGTAGAATGGGATCGAAATAAATAAATAAATGAAATTTTTCGTTGTTTACGGTCACGACTAGGATTCTTTATTTCTTTCGTCCTGAATTGTATTTTTGTGACTTTTGCAGCAAAGTGTTTTATCGGTGAGGTGGCTGTAACCGTCTTTATGGTGGCAGACTGAGTGTCTTAGTCTGAACTTGGTAACTTTATGGGGACGAAAGTAATTTAGCATTTGGTAGACATGGAATGTTGGATCCTTAGACAAATTTTGGTAATTGCTGTTTTTGTTGGGTACGAATACCTTTCACATAAGAAAATTGGTCACCCTTGAGCTGATATTGAACCATACAAGGCAACAAAAAATAGCAATATGGTGATCTTTTTGCGACCACCATTACGTTTTCAATAAATGTCGTTTCTAACATGCCCACCATCAACTCATCGGATGAAGGAAGTGGGATTTCCCAACTACACCAAGGGCAATATCGTTACAACTTAACTTTCATCCTTTATCTCAAGGAGCCAGTCGTGTCCGTTACGTGAAGTTTTACGGCGGCTCTGTCCTCACTTTCGGTGTCATTAAAAAACACTTTTCCATGCAAATGCATTTCTTGTTCTTCGGGGCTGTTTGGACGACATTTTATTGGAACTGACGGATTTTAAATGTTCGTTTAACTCTTCTCCCCAGAACCGATTGCCATGGTACTTGTGCACTCTTCCCGGCAGCGATGGAAGTGTCTTGAAAGATGGGAGGGCAAAGCAGCATGTAGCTTCCTAAAACCTTTTTATTTCCCTTTGGACGATCTCAATTTCTTATGTACGCGAATGTTTTAGTTTTTTCATTCCTTCTTTATAGCTTGTAGCCTCTAACTCATCGCGCAACTTGCAGTACTGCACTTACATACATAGTCAAGGATTTATAGCCTCAAACGCGATTCCAGCGAAGCAAATGGAAGAAAAAGAAATGTCTTTGGAATGCATAGGGTTTAGATCGGTGAAATGGAGAAAGTCATTTATCTCCCTTTTGTGCGGTTGTCGGGCTTAAATGATATGCATTCGTTATAAATATTTAAAAGTAGCTTCAGGATTTTTATGTAGCTGTGTAAAATAACATTGATCCTGAAGCAGGACTTAAGTGATACTTGATTTGTCTGAATATTTGCAGGGGTCGTTTATGAGTAAACCAAGAAGATGTTTATAACACATGCAGTAGTACGTGCTGAATGGAAAAGATTTTATAGCATTACCCTTTTTATGGTTTTGTAAAACATCCTGACAATACCCTTTTAGTTTCGCGGCTTGTCTGTCAGTCCATACGTGCCTTGCAGTAAGTTTTTTTCAGAAACTACAATATCTGCAACCACCAAATCTTTTGAAGAAGTCAAAAGCGATGGCTTCTTCCAAATGCTGGTATATAAAACTTTTATAAGCCGTTTAAGGAGGGTCCCCCCCTTATTTTTATATCAAAAATTTCCGATATGGGTATCAAGAGAAAGGTCTTGATGAGAAACTTTCAAAACCGGTCTTAAAGTGACACTTTTTTGCCTTGAGGGGGGGAGAATGACCGCAAATGTATGAACAATTTGTGTGCCCTCCTGGTCACTGAATATGTTTTATTCAAAAAATCAGAAAAAAACATTCATGTTTGTTTTTATGAATACTAGGTCTACAAATATCTCAGAACGAAAAATTTGAACAACTTTTTTGATAATAGTGTGACATGTCGGCACAATTCTGCGAACTATTGTCGCAATTATTGTCGCAATTATTGTCGCAAATGTTAATAACATCATGATCAACATTGATTGAAAAGAAGCAACCAAGAAAAGTAAGCAAATAACGTCAAAAGCGTGTACTCGAAAGCACAAGAATGGACCAAATTGATTCATGATCAGTATCTAAAAGTAAGCAAGTGGCGTCACTGCGTCTATTCAGAATTTCTCCAATATCCCAGGTAGTTCTCGTGAGAACATTCGCCAATATACGAGATGTATATATAAAGCCGAGCTGAAAGAATGGGGGATACAGTAAAAACTGCGATGAGACTATAGCGCGAATTGAAGGCGATATTGATTGATGGGGAAGTCAAAGTTTTTCGTGATATATTTGAAGATAGTTGAAACATAAATTGATAGCGCAAGAGAAAAGTAAATTAAAGTGCGGTTTGTAAGATAGTGAAATTAATTATTGTGCATTCTTAGGAAATAAACTCTTTGACCTCATTTTAAAAGACAGTGCAGTAAAATAAGTCAAGTCGTCAGCTCGTATAAAATGAATGTTTTTATATTTTCTGATGACTTGACTTGTTTTACCAATTTGGCAGCCAACTTCACTGCACATAGTTCCAATCTAGGGACGCTAGTAGGTTTGATTGGGGCAATCCTCGATTTCGCACAAAGCAATTTGACTGTAATCTGTCCACGTTCATCTTTCGATCTTATATAAACGGCAGTGCCATAGGCCTCTAAGCTAGCGTCTGCAAAGGCGTGGATTTGCATGTCAATTGTTTCATGGTCATTGAACATGTATCTTGGAATGTAGATTTCATTCAAGCTCCGTAGCTCTTCTCTCTCTTCTTCAATCGAAGTTCTTCTCGAATATCTTCATCTCAGTCAAACTTTGACTTCCATAACTTCTGCATAATGAGTTTCCCTGTCATAATCACTGGACTTACGCGTCCTAAGGGATCAAAGATTTGTGAAATATTGGCAAGTATACTTGTTAAAACTAGAACCTAAGAATCATTTCGTATAACATTAAACACCATAGCATAACCATTTCAGTCAACAATCAAAATTCATTCACCTTTGCATATGATCGCATTCGCAGTATAAACAACTTAAACTCATTTCGACCTAATTTATTTGCACAAATCAAGCCAGTGACCTTTGTAGAGTAAGCAAAATAATGTGAATACATTGAACACCCATTTGTAGTAGCTTAAGTTAATGAACTTTGTATGGTAAGCAATTTCCATCAAGTAATTGAGCTGTGAATTCCAATGAAAATAATGAACTTTAGAAGTAAGCAATTTTGTAAACTTGTACTATTAACATTTAGAATCTTTTTCCCCCTTGTTTTATAGTCAGATTTAATTAATAACGCAGAAGTAAAAACGTAGTTTCCTTTTTTGGCTATAATTTTATTTCCGTTTTAATATATACGTATTTCGACCGTTACATACGGTCTTCTTCAGTATATTAACTAAACTAAAGTAGTTTAGTTAATATACTGAAGAAGACCGTATGTAACGGTTGAAATACGCATATATTAAAAAGGAAATAAAATTATAGTCTAAAAAGGAAACTACGTTTTTACTTCTGCGTTATTAATTGTACTATTAGCAATAATTTGTAATATAAGGGAAAAAATCACTGAATAAATCATCACTTGGTGATCATTAACGAATATTGGCGTTTCATTGATGTACATCTAATTCTCATTCCAGAACATTGGTCCGTCGAGCCGGATTTTAGCAGGAATTTCAGACAAAGAGTTAATATACGCAACAACGGGAAAAACCAATCATGGCAAATCACATCGCAGGACAAAAACTGTGCTTCGACAGTATCAACAGGATCAACACCAACGTCAAGAAGGACAGTCAAAGCCGCCACTCTCTAGCTTATTTCGAGACTCGGCTAGAGCGAATCCAGGAGCAATGGAAAGCCTGTGAGGAGAACCATCTCCAAACTTACGCACGCTTACAAGAAGAGGGAGATAAAGCACAGATGAAAAATTATATGGAGGACTATGGAAACGTAGAGGATCTCGTCTTGGAGTATAAGACGATTTTTAAGGACGGAATCCACAGATTTCGTGCTGGAACCTTAGCTCAATCATCGCAGATAGCAATATGTTCAGGAGAGAGTCTTCAGCTTAAGCGAATCAAGATCCCTGCGTTTAACGGGGATCATGCAAAGTGGATAGCGTTTCGTAACCTCTACGAAAGTATGGTGCATGAAAGTACAACACTGTCCAACGTGCAGAAAATGCAGTACCTCTGCAGCAATTTAAAGGGAGAAGCCGAGCAAATCATTAGTCACTTGAATATAATGGGTGACAATTATGAAGCCGCATGGAAATTGTTATGTGGGCGTTATGACAATGAAAAACTCATAGCGCAAGAGTTAATGCAACGGTGGTGGAGCACTAGCCAATGCCAGCCGAACGATGCACATAGTTTGAAGGACATAGTCAACACAACCAACTAGCTCACCACAAGTCTGAAGACATTGAAGATCGATGCTTTTGATCTTATTATGACCTTCATGTTGAGCAGCAAGCTCGATGAAGATTCAAGGGCGGAATGGCAAAGAACGACAAGTGGAAGCAAAGACATGCCGAAACTCGAAAAATTCATACTGTTCTTAACCGAGAGATTCACAATGTTAGAATCACTAACATTGTCCAATCCAGGGGAAGTTACAAAGTCATCTAAAAGGACTCTAACGCACACTGCTCAAGCTCAAGCGATCCATTGCGTCATGTGCAATGGTCATCATCGTTTGTTTGAGTGCGAGCAATTCAGGAAAGTGCCAGTGGATGCACGACGACAATTGGTGAGAAACAAGAAAGTCTGTTTCAACTACCTCTCCGAACAGCATGCCGTTAAATAATGTCCATCTAAAAGGTCCTGTAAACTCTGCCCAAAATGCCACAACACGCTTCTGCATGAAATAGACAATGGGGATATTAAACCTAAAGCTTACACTCAGGCACAAGCACACAACGCACTGCTCTCCAATACGCAAGTACTACTCGCTACAGCACTTATTCCAATTCAAGCCAACGATGGGACAATGATCAACCTTCGAGCATTGCTGGACATTGGCTCGCAAAGATCTTTCATGTCAGAGTCAGCTGTTCAAAGGTTGGGACTAACATGACGTCACTGTAGGATTGCCATTGGAGGAATTGGATGTTCAGAAGCGGTAACATCAAAAGGAGTAGCAGAAGTCACAGTGAACTCGGGAAAAAATGGGGAAGACAATCTACTTCAGTTCTCGGTGCTAGTCATTTCAAAATTTGCCGCCGTGTTACCAACTACTAATATTACCATCGACTTACCAGCTCATTTGGTAAAACTAAAATTTGCAGATCCAGATTTCAACCGTCCGTCACAAATTGACTTGCTTCTCGGAGCGGACATATACAGAAACATTTTGGATCATGGTTATATTCAAAGACAGCCATGTGCGCAAAAAACAAAACTTGGTTGGGTTTTGTTTGGATCAATGGCTGGGATGAACATTGAACCAGGCTCAATCTCCTTTGTAGCGTACGAAGAGTTAGAAGAGAGCCTAAGAAGATTTTGGAAAATTGAAGAAACATCAAAAGCACTCGAACAAATTGTAGAAGACCTTGAAGTTGAAAAACACTTTAGTTGAAACACGACAAGAGGTTCAGATGGAAGATATACCGTTAGATTACCATTCAAGTCAAACGTCAACCAGGGTCAAGATCTAAAAAAATCAGTCCGGATGGCATACATTCGATTCCGACAATTGGAAAAGCGGCTCTCAAGTCACCCTGATCGAGAGAAAGAGTATCGTGCTTTCATGGAGGAATATCTGCAACTCGGCCATATGGAGAAGATTCCATGATCCAAAACACTGAGTGTTACTATTGACCGCATCATGAAGTGATCAGGGAGACAAGCTCCACTACAAAGCTGCGTGTGGTCTTCAATGCATCGCAGAAATCACTCAGTGGGAAATCATTGAATGACTTACTCCAAGTAGGCCCCACGATACAACCGAACCTTATACAACTGCTAATGAGATGGCGGAGTTATCAACATACCATCACTGCCGACGTCGAAAAAATGTACAGTCAAATAAAAGTTCACGAAGAGGATCGTGAATATCAACGAATCTTGTGGAGATTCAATGCCACGGAACCTATTGGGCATTATAGACTTAAAACTGTGACATACGGTACATCTTGCGCACCTTTCTTGGCAATTCGTACACTTCAACAACTGACAATTGACGAGCAGGATGCATAACCTGATATCGCTGAAATAATTCTTTAGGATTTCTACGTAGACGATCTCCTCACTGGCTCAGATGACATCACTCAGCTAAAACGCATACAACCGCAGCTCAAGGAAGTGCTAAGCAAGGGTGGCTTCCATCTTCAAAAATGGTCAGCGAACAATCAGGCTCTTTTAGAACAAATCCCAGAAAGTGATCGGGAAAATCAAAAGCCATGGGAAATATCGCTTTCGGACGAAGTCAAAACTTTCGGATTGCAATGGCATCCAGCACAAGACAGCTTTTCGTTCAAAGTGAAACATTCCGAAGAACCAAAATTAACCAAACGATCAATTTTATCGGAGGTAGCAAAGCTGTTTGATCCACTCGGTTGGCTGCAACCTTGTATTGTCACCGGAAAAATTACGATGCAAAACCTCTGTCGGCTCAAGTTAGGTTTGAATGATGAAGTCCCCGCAGATGTTGTCAAGGATTGGATTGAAACTCACAGACATCTACCACTCATCGAAAAACTGTGAATTCCTAGATGGAGTCGAATGTCCAGAACCGCCAACTTAGAGTTACATGGGTTTTGCGACGCATCTACTACAGCTTATGCAACAGCAATTTACTTGCGGGTCCTAACATGAGAACGTCAGATATCATCATGTTTATTAACCGTAAAATCCAAGGTCGCTCCAATAGCTCAGGTGTCAATTGCATGACTTGAGCTTTGCGGTGCCGTTTTGATGCTGGAAACAATGGAGAAGTTAAAACAAGCGTTCCAGTGGACGAATGTCAAGACTTGTTTTTGGACGGATTCCAAAATTGTTCTAGCCTGGATTCAGAAACCTTCAGCAACGTGGAAGGTATTTGTAGCAAGCCGCGTAAGTCGAATCCAAGAAAGCTCGAAATGTGACCAGTGGCACTATGTACGCACCACCGAAAATCCGGCGGATCTCGCTTTAAGAGGAATTTTGCTAGACAAACTCATACAATCATCCTTATGGTTGAAAGCCCCACAATGGCTCTCAACTCACGATATATCAACAACGTCAAGCATAGCACTGTGAGCAGCAGAGCACGAGGGTATGCAAGACGAAATGCGCATTGTTGGAGCAATTGTCATTGAACCTACCGAAGAGCCAGAAATATTTCATCGATACTCGGCTCTGCCAAAACTTTTAAGAGTCCTGGCGTACATACGTCGCTTCAGATACAACGCGTCACATAAAACAGATAAACGAATCGGATCTTTGGCATTTAAGTAGCTTCAGGAAGCAAAACTGGCCTGCGTACGCCTTTATCAGCAACATGCATTTGCTAAGGAATTATTGGCATTACAAAGCGGTTCACAAATATTTAAAAACAGCAGCCTTAAGTATCTATCCCCACACATTGATTCTGATGGCGTTCTCAGGACTACCGGAAGACTGCAGTTCGCACCAATATCTGAAACTGCAAAACGTCCTGCCATCCTTCCAAAAGATGCGTTTGCAAAACTCATTGTTCGACAGAATCATCTAAAAATGCTACACGGGGGGTTGCAATTAGTGTTAGCAACAATTCAACAAGAACTTTGGATTACTAATGCTCAATCATTTGTCAAACAAATACTGCACGAATGCGGTACATGCTTCAAAACCCGTCCAGACAACCAACTAATGGGGCAATTACCTCCGCCAAGATTTCAAATGGAGAAACCTTTTGCGCAAATAGGCTTGGACTACGCAGGTCCAATTACAATCAAATGGAATGGTTGACGCGGAGCTAAGACGACGAAAGCTTATATAGCTGTCTTTGTGTGCCTTTCTACAAAAGCTTTCCATCTAGAAGCTGTAAGTGAACTATCCGCACCAGCATGCATCGCGGCGATTCAGAGATTCGTCGCGCGCAGAGGAAAATGTCACACCATTTATAGCGACTGCAGTACAAACTATGTGGGCAGTGACCGACAGTTAAGGAAAGCATTTTTGAGGCGTCGAAGCATTGTAAGGATAATCTTGTCAACGAAGAGTTTGATGGAAATTTATTCCTCCTGGAAGTCCCCTTTTTGGGGGACTCTGGGAAGCTGGAGTGAAGCAAATGAAGCGCCATTTAATAAAATCCATCGGACAACAATTGTTAAACATTGAAGAAATCTACACTCCTCTAGCCCAAATCGAAGCATGTTTAAACTCAAGACCTCTGTGCGAAGTAAATAACGATCCAAACGATCATACAGCGATCACTCCTGGACACTTTTTGACAGGAAGTAATTTGTTTGAACTACCACCAATGCCCGACAACAAGCCCATCTATAAAAAGTGGGAAGCAGTATAACAGATCAAAAAACATTTTTGGAACCGCTGGAATCTCGAATACCTCAGCAGACTACAGCAACAACCAAAATGGATGACAACTCGACCCAATTTACAAATTGGCAACATCGTGCTCGTTAAAACTGCCAAAAATTTCCCATCAACTCATTGGCCACTCGCAAGAGTGCTAGAAGTGCATCCAGGTGCTGATGGTATGGTTCGAGTTGTATCCGTCAAATTACTTGGTAGAGTTACTAGACGCCCCGTGACCAAGACCCGCCGTCTACCATTTGCAAATGCCAATCCAGAACCTGAACATCCAGTAAAAGCTCCTACACAACCACCTCCAACAAGAACACCAGTAGTACCATTTACGATACGCCGAAGTAAACGAACTAAAATTGCCCCCATTGGGGACACCTGGACTGAGTACTTAGCGGAACACAACCAAACAAAAAGCAACGAAGAAAATCTCCGAAACCTATGCCAAGGTCTACCATCACATCTAATAAAGCTATAACGCTCCTGTACTTCTGTTTGGTACTCTGCTACATTCTTCCGCAGATACATTGTGATGCTAACATTACACAACTATCCAACGGTTTTTATATCGAACACCTGGGAGCCGCACAAATACACAGAGGAACCTTCAAAATGCAAATCCAACTCCCTTGGAGTAATTTGAACTACGACCAAACAAACGTAAGAACCGTAGTGGCAAAAATTCGCTGACTCTGCCAATCTCGCACTGAGAAATTGGTTGCTATGAGCTATCACAGCAGCTAGACGAGCTAAAAGATGAAATTACCCGCAAAATGAACACATTACGACTTTTCCATGGGAGAAAGCGGCGTGGAGCACTCGGATCTCTGCTAACAGCTGTATTTGAGGTAAACGACGAAGTATACAAAGACATCAGCAGCCTCAACGACAACCAGAAGAAAATCATTCGCTCTGTGGACAACCAAAACAAACTTATGCTCAAAGCAGTAAGAACTTTAAACAGCACTTCAGGGAGAATCGACCTGCAACTTAAACGATTTCAGAATCAATTACAGATGGGATTAACTCGCATCAATGAATTCAGCGTATGGTATAAGACTGTAGATCACAATAAAATCAACATCTTCATTCTATCCACCTATCAACAAGCAGAAAACTACTTACGAGAAGTATACCACAAATATGCGAGCATACTATCCAGTCTCTCTTCACAAACAACTATCTGGGTAATAGCAAACTTTTTAATTGGATCATTTCCCCCTTTTCACATCAACTTAATGTAAATCTATACGACAAATTTGCTCGACATTGAGGCTTTTCTAACGTTGCGCGGATATCGATCACTCTTTCGGATGGCTCCGATAGCTTTTTAAATTACTTTTTATGGAATTGTTTGCAGCTACATAAATGAGTTGCATATTTTGAATAATAATTTTTCTGAAAAATTATTAGAGAAGAAAAACGTTAGAAAAGCTTCAATGTAGAGCAAATTTGTCGTATAAATTTACATTAAGTTGATGTGAAAAGGGTGAAATGATCCAATTAAAAAGTTTAGCTATTACAAGTACTTACAAGAGAAATTTACCTTGAATATAACATGCAGATACAAAAAACATATTGAGTTTGCATAAGTAGAAAAATTAAAATTAACTCCCTCACCTCTGAGCATGGTGGTCGCCATCACCGGTGTGTATCTAAGAGTGATGGCCTGAGGAGAATTAATGCACACGTCGTAACCACCTTCTTCTAACATTTTTCTTCTCTAATAATTTTTCAGAAAAATTATTCTTCGAAATATGCAACTCATTTATGTAGCTGCAAACAATCCCATAAAAAGTAACTATCTGGGATTATATCCAAACAAGCGATGCCATGGAAGGCATTATTAGAACCAAATCACTCTTCCCAGATCACGTCCAAATAATACACAGAACACTCGAGCCTATTCAATTTTCATCAGACAACAACAGCATCCACCTATTCGCCTTCCTGCCTATTATTGACAACCGGCCATATGATGTCATCAAACCAACACCAATCCTGGAAACCTTGGAAATTTCACGTTCCATGCATTTGACATCCCGCCACAAATCTTAGGCGTTAACTATAATTTACAACAATACTTTGAAACTTCGGTTAACGACCTATTTATGTTATCTAATGATCAGTATCTTGCAGATATAAACATCCTTTATGACGTCAACTCAAAACCAAACTGCGTCATCAACGAGATTCACAAGGTCTACTGTAGAGAACCATGCCCATAACACACATTCAGATCAACTAAAATAATATGGAAACAACTCCACGATGCCAATACTTGATGTTTACTGCCCCAGTAGCAACACCTGGTCAGACATTATGTCAAGGCGAACGCAGAAATGTCCTTCTCAATGGTACTCGCATCATTAAGCTCAAAGAGGAATGCAGCCTTAAAGTTGAAAATTCACTTTTTACCATTACTTGGCCAGCTTTTACAAGAAACCTGTCAACTTACGTACTTCCACGTCCACCCGTTCTCAACCAAACGACCGATCCACAAGTTATACCTGATCTCGTGATACCTGACTTATCAAGTCTGAAGAGTCCTTAGAATCTCACATCCAACAAGCGAGCACGAGCGACGAAACTTACCAGTCAACATCCTTGTCCACCGTTCGACAGCATGATACCAGTATCTTCCTCTCTGTCATTATCTATTTAAGTATCGTATCCGGATGCATCTTCCTGATTCGATGACATTTTACAACAAGATCTATCACGACAAAATCACATCGATCAACCTGGTATGACACTAATTAAGAACCTCGGAAGGTTCTTGACGGGCGGCAGTGTTAAAACTAGAACCTAAGAATCATTTTGTATAACAATAAACACTACAGCATAACCATTTCAGTCAACAATCAAAATTCATTCACCTTTGCATATAATCGCATTCGCAGCATAAACAACTTAAACTCATTTCGACCTAATTAATTTGCACAAATCAAGCTAGTGACCTTTGTAGAGTAAGCAAAATAATGTAAATACATTGAACACCCATTTGTAGTAGCTTAAGTTAATGAACTTTGTATGGTAAGTAATTTCCATCAAGTAATTGAACTTTGAATTCCAATGAAAATAATGAACTTTAGAAGTAAGCAATTTTGTAAACTTGTACTATGAGCAATAATTTGAAATAAAAGGGAAAAAATCACTGAATAAATCATCACTTGGTGATCATTAACGAGTATTGGCGTTTCATTCATCTACTCGTACATCTATCTACATTCCAGAATAATAATTCTTTTAAGTGGTTGTGCTGTGTCCTTTAAACCAGCAACGAGCGTGAAAATGTCTGTGACTGGCTGCCGAATTAGTCCTAAAGTTTTAATTGAGTCAGTATCCAATGTCAAAATATCAAACTTAATGTCGAGTTGTTGATTTGCGATACCATCCACCAATTTTGGATGGTTAGCGCACACCACTTGTGCAGATTAACACCAGCTGTTACCAATAATGAGTTTAGCTCATTCCGCATTGCTACTGCTTCATCTAGATTATCACTCCCTATAAGGACATCATCAACATAGAAATCTTGGACCGCGGCAAACTTCTAATGGGAATTGTCTTATTTCTTCTTAAGCCAGTTCCTTCAAACATTTAATCGCTAGATATGGTGCTGCTTTAGTACCATATGTGACCGTAACAAGTTTATAAGATTTTTTTTCTTCAGATGCACTTCTTCTCCACCTTATTAGTTGAAGCTGTTGGTCTTCTTTGGCTTTGAGAACCTGTCGATACATTTTCGTAATATCTGGTATGAGCACATAGCGTTTTCAACGGAACCTAGTGATGATAGTGCTGATGTTTTGATGTACTTTTGGTCCCTTGAGTCGATGATCATTGAGAGATAACTTGTTCCTAGTTTTAACTGAAGCTTCTAAAACTACTAGTAGCATTGTAGTACTGCTTTCCGGTTTTAAAACGTAATGATGTGGCAAAAAATAATGCGTTCCTATGATTTCTGCTTTTGAGATTTTCATCATGTGTCCTACATCTAGACATGCTTGCAAGAACTGGTCAAACGACTGTTTAGATAATTTCCTTTCCATGGATCAGCGCCGCTTATGTGCCAATGCTTTAACGTCACCGAGAAGTGAGACGTCACCCAACAATAATAAATTGACTATGAAAAGATCTGTAGCATCTCGGGAAGTAGTTGCTTTGAAGAATTCTTCGCAAGTTTTGTTAGCGCTAGATAATATGAGTGGTCCAGAGCATTCTTACAACTCCCTAAATTTTTGCAACTGAGGTTTTAAATTCATATTGGATATTTCGCAAAATGGGATATGGTTTGATACTTTTCCCAAGATTATTCCGCCCAATGTTGTATTTTGAAGGATCGGTAGTAACCAACAAACGTGTTTGCCCATTTCTGATAATTTTTCCATAGACCTCCGCCCCCAAAGGAATGTCTATGCTGCCAGGTTTATTGAACGATCGGTCAGCGAGCAGGGTTTCTGGTATATTCCAATTCTTTGTTTCGATGAATTGCTGCAGTTTATCGTTTGTAATCTCAGTAATCGAAAATACTTCCAATACGGTTGAGAACTGTTTGCAAGTTGATTTTAGTGTGATTTTATTTTGCTTTTGTATTGCCAATTCCTGATATATTGATACTAAGATGACTTTTTGGGAATCCCAACCTCTTTCGCAGTTTTTCGGTTATAAAATTCAATTGTGAGCCGGAATCAAGAAGGACACGTGCTCTTATTGGTTTCCCTTCATTATCATCGATTTTGGCGATTGCTGCTCTTAAAAGAACATATCCATCTGATTCCTTGGACTCGACTGATAAACTGGTGCTTTGTGTTCCCTTTGTTATTGTTGTTATGGACACTTGGTTATGTGAAAGTGTGTTGTACTTCTTACCACATTGTTGGCAGCCTCCAGATAAGCACTTTTTGTAGACATGACCTTTCAAAAGGCAGTTTGTGTGAAGGTCCCATTCTCCAGCTTTTTCGATTCTTTTTGCAAGAATTAGTTTTAAGAACGCTTGGCAATGATAAATAGCATGACCCTTGTTGCATAGTTTGCATTCAAGAACTGTTTTACTGCCAACGAGCGATGATTCTTTGGCTGGCTTGTTCGATTGTTTCGACGACCCGGGTCTTTGGTTTAAAGTTTCTAGTGTTTGAAATCTCATTTGTATAAACTTTGGATATTCGTCTAATGATGGGAGCACACTAGGTGATTTAAAAGTTTGCTCATATACGAGTAGTGTATAAGAAGTCTTATCCAACTTCTTTAAAACTTTATACACAACAATTGGGTCCCAATTTTCTTTCGTTGAGATGCCTACTGTTTGTAGCGTAAATAGACATTATTTTGTTTTATCATGCAGTGACCTGAGCGCTGAGGCTGACTCAGTAGCAATAGCTAGTGGTGTCATGAGCTTGTCCAGTAGTGCATTCACTAGCAATCGTTTATTGGCATATCGATTGTTGAGCATGTCCCATGCACCGATATAGTTGCTATTGGAAATGGGTAGATGCATCACGAGCTTAGCTGCTTCACCCGTCAAATTCATATTCAGGTACCAGCATTTTTGATAACTCCTTATTGGCTGATCATAGACCATTTGTTTAAACAGATCTGCGAATTGAGGCCATTTAATATATTCTCCATCGAGTTTTGGACGTTCTATTTTAAAAAGCTTTAGTTGGGAATCATTTGCAGAAGCCGTTATTTATTTATTTATTTATTTACACTATTTTACAGGTCCGTGAGTCCAATTACAAAATAGGTAATGAAATATAATATAATATAATTCATGCGAAAAAACAAAGTTGCAATTCGAAATAAGAAACAAGAACATAAAATCCTAATAAACTTTAGGGACCTAAGGAGAATATTATGCAATATGCTTTTAAAAGCTTTTAAGAAATGTGGCAGGAGACCCAGCTGGAGCTCATTGTAACGACGTGATATGCGTACTAAGAACGAATAAAAATAAATATCCGTACGAGCAAAGGACACCATGAATATGTCGGTTGAACGCGTTCTTGAGGTGGGACGTATATAAAGCCTTCCACGAAGGTTCGATGAAAGAATACCGTGATATAATTTAAATAAGCAGCACAGGTCTAAGAATCTTCACCTATTTTTGAATGATGGAATGTTGAAGATCTGCAAGCGCTCATCGTAGGAGCTGTAAGTGAGTTTATACTCGTAGAATAGAGAGCGTGTGAATTTACGCTGTACAGTTTCAACAGCATCCGATAGATAGGTATAGTGAGGAAACCATACTTGGGAGGCATACTCAAGGGTTGACCAGGCCAGAAGTACGAATAGATGGACGCTGGTTGAAATGCTAAAAGACTTGCAAGAGGATCGTTAAATTAAAACCAGCCATACGTGAAGCTCTCGTGGTTATGCATGAAATATAGATGTTAAATTTCAAACCTTGGTCAAATACTACTCCCAAATCTTTAAATTTGTCCACAAGTGCGAGCAGCGATGCATCAATCCGGTATTCATATAAAACTGGATGAGTTTTGTTGGTGAATCTCATGTGACAACATTTAGAAATGTTAAGAGGAAGTAAATTACCTTGACACCAATTTCGGAAATTGTCAAGATCATTTTGAACGTATGAGCAGTCTTTGCTGGAGCTAATGGAACGACAAATTTTTAAATCATCAGCGTAAAGAAGATAATTAGAGGACAAACATTGGGGAAGGCCATTAATGAAAACGTTGAATAGCAAAGGACCTAAAATTAATCCATGAGGAACACCAGATTTTGGGCCAAATGAGTCCGACGAAAAAAAATTATTCCATGTAATGGTGCAGTAGCGATGGGATAAATAGGATAAGATTTAAAAGAAGATTGAGTCGGAAACGCGGAACAATCGGAGTTTGTTAGCTAAAAGGCCGTGATCAACACTATCAAAGGATTTAGCAAAATTGGTGTATATGAAATCGACTTGTTGACTCTTTTCAAAAGCAAGAAAGATGGCATTCGTAAGTTCTAACAAATTAATGACTGTCGAACGACCTTTAATGAAGCCATGTTGCTCATTTGCAAAGAGGATACTGATGTCATCGTACATTCTTTTCTGCACAATTCGCTCAATGAGCTTGCCAAAACAAAACAGCAAAGAAATCGGACGATAGTTCGAGATTTCACTATTCATTGTTATGCTGCAGCTAGTCTCAACTTTCTTGATATTGCTATTCAAGTTTATAGGGAGAGCTTCACTTTGATTCGGTAAATCATAGTACTCTTCCAACTTGTAACTTGTAGCATGAATATTTTCCACAGATTCCCCAATCAAGTATTGAGAATTTTCGATTTCTGCCCATGTTTTAGTTACTTTTTCTTTCTTCAGCGCTAAATATTCTATAGGCTGGTTACTTGTGGGAGAAGTATTGGCTATTAAATATTTTAATGCAGCTTTAAACGCTTCTTGGTTTTTTATAAGTCGAGTTAGATCAGGACTTTCATATTTCGCCATGATATTTTGAACGGGTACGTAATTATCGTAATTATCGTTTGAGCCAACAGTAGATTCTTGAAATTATTACGTCTTTACGTAATCTAACAAAGACGTCAGCTTTGTTTTAAATTTTCCCAACACTTCTTCAGTAGTCTGTGTGGTTTAGTGGTTAGATCATGAACGCATAAGCGGAAGGTCCTAGGTTCAGATCTCGTTAGGAGCAACGTGATTTAGTTCAGGGGATTTTTTGGACAGACTATGAGTGTTCACTCAGTGGTGATATGTACTGATTTAATTAGATCATATCATAACTGAGCAAACACACGGGGAGCATGGTAATGACCAAACCAACTTCCGAAAAAAACAATACGGTCATAAAAATGAGATACTCTAATTATGTCTAAACAAAGGCTCGAGAGGGGCTGCAGTGCTACAAAGAAGAAGAAGAAGACTTCTTTCACTGTTTTGGGATTGTCCTTTTGAAAATATGGGTGATCAAGGGAGACACCTGTAATTTCTCTTATTTTGTCATCGTTTGATTCAAATCTTTCCCACAGTGCTTCGACGGCTGCTAGCCGTTCTTTCAAGTAGGAAATAGTTTTCCTTTCAGGCGATTGAAACTGATTAGCTCTGATAATGTTCTTGATCTTTTTTCCAAGACGAGCTTGATCTGTGGCAAAGGATTCCATTGCTCCTTCCACAGCAATATCAAAAAAAAATTGTTCAAAAATACGGTTTCGATAATCGATGATAATATATTTATGAACCTGTCCTTGTTTGAGCTCCGATGGGGTCACCAAAAAGGTATTCACTTGAACAGATAAAAAAATAGGAAACTCAATTTTTTGGACGTTGCTTTTACCTAAATCCTACATGGCAGGAAACTCTACCAATAGGATATATGCAGTAATGAAACCAATATTGAAAGAAAACTTATTATTTTGTGTTTCCGACAGCTGTTAACACCTTCAACGTGCATTAACAACTCCCTTTATTTTTCCTAACATAACGCTTAAATAGATCACAAAAAAATGCTGACGCTAGAACATATAACTTTCTCATGCGTGAAAGAAAAGCAATTCCACGACGCAAAAATAGCTTAGGACAATTTTGCTTAGGACGATTTTGCATGGGATAATTATTGCGGTACACGTTTCAAGGTTTTGGTATCTTTTTACACGATTGGAATTTTGCAAATTACATGAATGGAAAGCTGTGTAAATACCTTTGAAGACTTTTTTAGCAATTAGAATTTAACAAAATGAATTAATGATAAACATGGAGTGAATTTAAAGTTATGATAAAAATAGTGATAATATGAAGACTTCTTGACAGACACTATCTATTAGACTCCTTTATTCTTTTCACTTAATACAAACAAAAAAAAAATTAAAAGTGTGCTTTTAAAAAAACATAAAATTCTGAATTTGCAATAACAGAAAAGAAAATTAACATCTAAAAAACATAGAAAGAAAATCCGCAAATATATTGAACGCCTTTGAGCAACGGGTCCTTAGGCAAATAATCGGAGCGAAACTAGACGGGGATCAATGGCCAATTCAATACAACCATGAGCTGTATGAAATTATTGACGAGCCAGAAGTCTCAACGATTGTATGACTGTGGAAGTTGTAATGGGCTGGACACATGAATCGTATGGACAAACACCGGATACCCAAAACGATATTCGTTAGCAGAACTGCAGTGGGGAAACCGAGGAAACGCTGGTCTGACTCGGGCGATGAAGACAGTTCATTGCTGCTTGGATTTAAAAATTGGAGGACGCGGTCAATGGACCAAGACAGTTGGAGGCGCTATTTGCAGGAAGCGAAGGCCCGAGAGGGGCTGTAGTGCTAAGAAGAAGAAGAAGAAAGAAAATTAAAAGAAGCATCACATGTTGAGTAATTATTCAATCGATGAATATTAATGTTAGACAGTTGGGAATGCTCTTTAATTTAAAATGAAAAGATATTTATTATATTCACATGTAGCAACTTAGAAATAAGTGAAATGAAAAAGATTACGAAAAATAAATTAATCACAGAAATAAAATAAAATTAACAGAAAAATAATTTTAAAATAAAGAAAGAACAAAGCCGATTAAAAATGAGTATGTGATGCTAGCAGTTAACCGAAAGAAAAATATTACTGATTAAATCAAAAAAAAGAAGAACAAATAACGGAAAATTTAGAGTAAGTAAGTAATCAATACACATTTAGATAACATTCATTTCTAATTTGTATATTTTAGTCAAAACAATATCTCGATTCAATCAAATATCTCTCTGTTACTTTAATTGCAAATAAAAGATGACAAAAAAAAATAAATTAACTGTATATATACTTATGCGACAAACATGCAACTGAACTTGAAAAAGTAAAGCTACTAAGAAAAAAAATATAAAAATATAATAATATATATGTATTGTGAACTATAAATTTTGTTCTACAAACATGTAAAACAACTGAAAAGAAACAAAAAAAAATTAATTGTTGATTAAAATCTAAAAAAAAGAATGATTTAAAGTAAATCGTATTTTAAAACGGAACAAATGAGAGTAATCATTGAAAAGAAGAGAGGAATAAATATTTATAAGGAAAATATAATTAATTATATGTTTAGGATTAAAAGGTAAGAAGTAACCATCACTAATGCAAATCAAAAAATGTGGACTGTTTTTTTATGTAGTTTATTACGTGCTGAGTAGTTCCGGTGTGTTAGAAAGACTAGTATGTACATGAATGGTCAATTCGCAGTTTCTTCTTAGACAAACTTCAAACAGCTGTTGTTTTTGTCTTGACATAGAGGTGTCGCGTAGATGGCTTTTCTCTTTTAAATAATTTATAGGCGCGGTAATAAAAAATGCCTCATGACTAATAGTAACTATAATACTGAAAAGCAAAAATCTCGAATTTTCTCCCCCTTTTCATCCATCGCAGGAGGAACAAAAATTGAAGGCTCTCAAATTCTACAGGTGAAGGAGAACTTGACTCATAGGACTAATAGTTGTAATACAAAAAGACGATTTTACATTAAAATAAATTAATCTCATAGTTTCAATTCTCGAATATCTTAACTAGTGTGATAAATTCATAAATTGTTTATAGATCATTATTAAACTTCTGCATTATGTACTCAAAACCGCGCGTTCCAGTAACACGAGTTTGATGATGGGGCGCTTAAGTTCGCTGTTGGCGGTCTTGATCGTAGCGGCTCTAACCAGGCCATCGGCGCCTCGATGTACTCTTTTAACGATTCCTAAAGGCCATTCCTAGGGAAGGTTGTATCACTCGATACGAACTAAATCTCCGACTTGAATATAATCTTGCCTTTGAGTCCATTTAGTACGATTTGAAAGTGAAGTTAGATACTCAGCTGACCATCTATCCCAGAAATATTGGGTTATTTGAGTTAATAACTCCCAGCGTTTACTCACTGGGATCCTATCATTCCATCGATTAGGCTCAGGGTAAAGATACGAAAATCGTTGTCTCAAAGAATGAGCTGGGTTCAATGGATTTAAATCGCTTATGTCATCACTGAGTGGTAACAGAGGTCTCGAATTCAAGATCGCTTCAATACGACAAAGCCAGGTAGAGTATTCGATAAAAGTCAAAACTTAATCTCCAATCATTCTCTACACATGGCATTTCATGAATTTCAACGCATTTTCCCACAAACAACCGAAGTGAGGGGTGCCTGGAGGATTGAGATGCCATTTAGTGCCACTTATGGATAGTTGGTTTTTTGCCCTTTCGGACCATTCTAAGGCACCTTAAAACATCTTGGTGAGCTCTGAATCAGCGCCGACTGTAGTAGTTCCCTGGTAACTATATTATTCAGAGCATTGACCTCTGCGAGATGAGAGCAGCAATAAATGCAGCACTACTGCAGTCTTCGACTGCTTCAATGTGAATGGCATGAGTAGAGAAGCAGTCAAAAATAGCAATGTAGCCCTTTTGAGTGATATTCCTCTAACTTTGGCTAAGCAATTTTTGACGGTCCAGCATAATCGATACCAAAGATATTAAAGGGTTTGGATGGCAATGTACCATTTAGAGGTAAATTTCCCATCAGTTGCGTATTACCCTTTTTTGAGTAGAGTATGCACTTATGAAACGTTTTAATGCACGATTTCACAGCTACCCGCCCTTTTAAGATACCATATTGTAAACGCAATGTGCCGAGGGCTAACTGAATTCCACCGTGAAATGTGTCTAAATGCGTTTGATGAATTAGCATTTTAGTTAAGTCATCATTATGATGCAGTAAAAGGGGAAATTTATACTCATGTCGTAGTTGAAAGTTTACTAATCGACCTCCCACTCTGATTGAATCACCATCCCTGAACGGATTCAACCTTAAAACTAGGCTGGGATTGGGAAATTGCAGCCCTTTTCTCAGTGAAGATCGCACTTCAGCAAAATGAAGACTCTGATGAAGAAAGACAATAAATAAGTGAGTACTATTTAACTCATCAGGCTGTATGTTTTTTGATGAATAAATGAAAGGAGGTTTTATGATCGATACCACAAAAAATTGAGACGATAGATTTTTTCGCAGACGAGATTCAACGTTTGACATCAAAGTGTTCCTTTTGGTGCCTTGCTTCACTGTGACATAATTCTTTAGATGCTCTAAGAAACTTTTGATTTGCTCTTTTCTTTTGTTAGTCACGCAACTTAAAAGGCACACTTTCAATCCTAGACAATACGAGGTGTCTTTCAACAGTTTATAGACCGAGAAAAAACGATTAATCAAGTCGAATTCATAGTGAGGTAGTGTGATTAAATGGGCTACAGGTTTTGAAGAGTTTTCTTCAGAAAGTGGCTCTGTTGATTCTAGGAGTTCATCTTGAAACGATACCCATGATTTTGTGGGTTGAGATAACCAAGATGGTCCTCTCCACCATAGATCATTGTGAGTTATTAGAGTAACTGTACAATCCTGCGATACTATGTCAGCGGGATTATCCTTGGATTTTACGTAATGCCATCGAGTTTCAGGCATATTATCGTGGATGCTAGAGCATTGGTTCACTACCAAAGGCTTCCAACGTGAAGGACGACCTTTATGCCACTGAAGTACATCAGTGGAATTACTCCATAAACGCGAAGATTTAATACCAATTTTATGAAGTTTTCAGATAATGTTACGCCAATTTGGCTAGCAAGTAGGCGGCTGAGAGTTCTAAATGTGGGATGGATAATTGCTTCAATAGGGCAACCTTACTCTTTTTTTTGTGGTAGGGAGGTGGATACCATTTATGCGCAGAATGTGGGCCTCCCATGTTTGCAAGAAGGCGACTGGACTACCCACAAAACACCTCCCCTTTAAACCTGAGAACCCAGTCTGGACCCATTTCGCACACGCAAAAAATGTGTGACAGGCATTGTCCTCCTCTCCTGGGCAAAACCGACAATCGGGGGACCGTGACTTACCAATCTTGTGCAGGTAAGACTGAAAACACCCATGTTCGCTCAAAACCTGGGTCAGACAGAAGTCAGTCTCACCATGGCTTCGATTTAGCCACGGTCTCACATCCGGGATGAGGCGCGCAGTCAACATGTCCTTCGTGTAATTGACCCAAGACTGCTGCCAATCGTTAAGCGAGCGCTGTTTCTTCTCGCGGACAACCATTCTTGCATCCTCGTTTCGGCGCAGGTAAATAGCGTAGTGCTCTCTAGCAAGGAGTGCGACAGGTATCACGCCTGCAATAACTCTCACCGCCGAATCAGAGACTGTCGGATACGAAGATGTAATTCTCAGTACTCCTTTTCTCTGCACCAGTGCCAAACGTTCTCGGTATACTTCCATACTGAGAGCGTCGCCCCAAACTTCTACTGGGTACAGTAGCACTGACCCTACAGCACTCATCAAGAGGCGTCTTCTTGATGGGCTGGGTGCCCCTACGTTGGCCATAAGTCGACTCAGGGCCGATATTCTCGAAGCAGCCTTCTCAGCCGTTGCCCTGATTTGCTCAGAGAAACACATCTTCGAGTCGATCAGTAGCCCCAGGTACTTCACCGCTGGCTTCGATTCGATTCGTATATCTCCAATACTGATCATCCTTACTCTAGGGATTCTCTTTTTTGTCAAGATGACCACTTCGGTTTTCTCCAGTGGTAAACTGAGCCCATGAGCAGTCATCCAGCCCCTCACTCAGCGCATTAGCATACCTCGCCTAAGTTGCGCCTGTTCAACGGTGCGTCCAGCAACCAGAGCCATAACATCATCTGCATGGTCGACCACGCGTCCGCCTAGCTGACCGTTTGAGGCATGCTCCATTCGATTGCTTTAGCGTTGAAGTCACCCCAATAAGCACTTTGCTCTCTGCGTTCGAGACAGTGCCCTCCAGAGCATTAAGCTTGGCTTAGAAAAGTAAAATCGATTCGTTAGGCGTTAGGTACACAGTAAAGGAGGTGGTCCCTGAACACCGAACTCACATGAAATCATCCCCCCGTCCACAACTCTGGGCTCCAGATGGCGGCAGTACCAGTTTTGTCAGAATACTATAATGCAGGACTTTTATCATGGTGTTGCTCACTCTGCTGCGAGAAGTCGGCTTACATGTCCCTCGCAAACTGCTCAAGCTGATTTTGGGCGGTTGAACTACGGTAGGTTTAGGCTACCTTACTCTTGGCAGGTACTAGTGTTACGAAAGTTTGATTTTCATGCACAACTCCAAGATATGAATAAGCGCCATATGCGAGCTTAGGCGCATCGGAAAACCCATTAATTCCAAGAATTTCTGCTCGGGGCGAGTAGCTGTTCCAAGGTGAGATTTTAATACAATTTATTTGAGAAAACTCAGTTTCCCATTTCAACCAAAAATATTGATGTTCCGATGAAATTTCTTCATCCCATCCTTTCTTTTCTTGCCATAAAAGCTGCATTAATATTTTTGCATGGATAATAATGGGAGCTAACCTGCAAGTGGATCAAACAGCTTAGCTGTGTGAGATAAAATGACTCGCTTAGTCAATTTTTGGGGTGTTTCCAAACTGAGAACATTCCATGACAGATCCAAAACTGAGGTTTGCATTTCGCAATTCTCGAATGATTTTGATCTTTCAACAAGATAGTCATCAATGGTACCCTGGAGAATTGCGGGATTATTCGATTGATATTTTCTCAAAGGAAAACCTACCTTAAGTAGAATTGCAGCACAATCATTCTGTTTGTCCTTAGCTTCTTGAACAGTATGCCGACTAGATAAAACCTGATCCATGCAAATTCCATCATGAAGAACTGATGCACTCCATGGATGATCTATCATGTGGTCTTTGGCTAGTTGCCTAATAGTCAAGTTAGCTTGACAAGGCGGTGAAGCTAAACCGAGATGGGCTCAGATGGATCGCATCTCCATAATATTCATTGGTAATGGCGATCGTCAGGATGTATCAGCATCTGACGATACATCTTTTCTATGTCGGCGAAGAGGACATAACGATAAATTTGCCACCCTTCGAGCAAATCTGTCAGCATGGGCAACAGATTGGGACCTACTTGGAGTAGATCATTCGATGATACACCACAGTTTAATTTCAAAGATCCGTTAAACACCGTACGTAATTTAGTGGACGTATTTTTTCTCCTTCCAAATACCATGATGCGGTATAAAGTCACATTGTAGAGATGTATTAAATGATACGTTGGTCATGTGACTACTTTTTTGTAGTTTGCTAAAAGAGGAAGATGTAACAACTTTCATAGGCTTAACAGGTAGAAGATCAGAGAAGTATTTGTTAGTTAAACGTTGCTTGTTTTCTGAAAAGGCCCATGCAGTTAGATAATTATGCGGAGAGATATCGTAGTCTTTTCTAAGAGCTACTGCTTTACCCCATAAATAAGACTTCAAATAGTGGAATTTTTCAATATTTCATTTTGATGAATAAATGAACAATATAAACCGCGAAAGCATTCCCAACCGGCTTGGTTCCCCGTAAATTCATGGACATTAATCACAGATGGTCGAATGTACGGGGTTATCCATTTCGTGTTTGGGAAAGTATAACCCTGCCATTTGTCAGAATTAAATGTCATTCAAAGCATGTTTTTTTTAGTTGAAGTTTTGCCATTTAGAAATATGGATCGTTTAACAGTCAAATAATGCGTCAAAATTATTAAATTTTATTATTAAAATGGTGATTCTGCTGTATCAACATTTAGGGCTTTACTAGCCGATTACGGTCAACATAATCGACCAAACAATTTCGAACACAGTGAGAAAATTTGAAGAGACTGGATCGGTTATTGATATTGCAAGGCCTGTGCATCATCGCAACATTCGTTCTGCTGAAAATATCGCTGTCGTTGCTCAAAGTGTAGAGGAAGACCCGATTTTGTCAATTCCTCGACGTGCTCAACATTTGGGCTTGTCTTACGGCTCATTGTGGCGGATTTTGCATTTGGATTTGCATCTCCATCCGTACAAAATCCAACTCACTCAAGAATTTAAGCCTCAAGACCAAACACAACGCAGAATGTATGCGAATTGGGTGATTGAACAACAAGCCATAGATAAAGATTTTTTGGAACGAAATTTTCTATAGTGATGAGGCTCATTTTTCGCTCATCGGTTACGTAAATAAGCAGAATTGGAGCATATGGGGCTCTCAAAATCCTCAGGTGATCGCAGAAAGGCCTTTGCGTCTGGAAAAAGTGACCGTGTGGTAGGCGTTACGGTCTGGTGGTGTTATTGGCCCGTATTTTTTTGAAAACGATCAAGGAAAAGCCATTACAGTCAATTCTGACCGCTATGGACGGATGTTAACCTATTATTTTTGGAGAGAAATTGAAGATTATGGTCTGGAGAACATGTGGTTCTAACAGGACGGAGCCACAAGCCACACAACACAGGCCAATCGAGCACTTTTGCAAGAGAAATTTCCAGGACGTGTAATTTCGAGATTGAGTGATGTCGATTGACCCGCAAGATCCTGCGACTTAACACCTCTGGATTTCTTTTTATGGAGCTATGCAAAAGATCGTGTTTACGCGAACAATCCTCAAAATCTTGAGCAAATAAATCCGCTCGTTGATAGCACGTGAACCTAGAATTACTATTTAATGCAATTCAAGTCTATAATCCAAAGACTTTCTTTGTTATCGGTCTCACAAAATTGAACTTTTCGTTACGCTTGATCTCAATATTAATACTGAATGACAATACACTTGCGTAATAATAATTTGAATTCATCATGCTATGATTTTATTTTATCATGTCGCGAGACCAGATTCAATTCAAAGCAAGAATATTTTCAACGGCTCTTAAGATTTCAGAAAAAAATTCAAAATGTATTTAAATTTTTAAGCACTTATAATTTAGAGAACTTAGCACGTGTTGGCAAGTATAAGAAGCGCCGAGACCACTGGGAGAAACGAGACAGCCAAACCATCTGATGTATAAGACTGATGACGTAACAGCAATAACATTGATTGTCAGTATACGCATGGTGAGGTGAGAGACGCGCGAGAGGTGACACTCTACCTGATGCTTGCAAAAATGGCTGCGCATCGGCAATGCAATGTTATAGATTGTATAGATGCGCCAAACGCCATTCTATACATCTACCGGTTATTTAGAACAGACTCCGATGGTCGACACCAGAAAGGCGTGCAAGGAGTGACGCTCTCCGAACTGATGCTTAGAAAAATAACTGCATACTGGCAATCCTAAGCTAGATATTATAGACGCGCCAAACGCCTTTCTATAATATCGCTAAAGTGTATCTCGTGTTCAACGAAATTATACTTGTTGATGCGGGTCTTTGCACATGCTGATGAAAGTGAAATGCACTTGGTGACTAAGGCATAGAGCGTCCTTTAGTTTTGACGCACCAGCCAAACTCGTTTGCGTCGCATAGATTACAGATGCGCCAAATGCCCTTCTGTAATGGGGTGCACTCACAGAAAAAGCACGCGGCGGATACTCGCCGATATTTGGCGATTGCGCGAGAAAATATAACTTGCACTTTACGCTTGTATTTTGTTCACTTTCCTATCCAGCTCGACGGACAATGCTGGACAATGTTTAGGATTAAAAGGTAAGAAGTAAACATTACTAATGCAAATGAAAAAAACGTGGGCTGTATTTTGATGTAGTTTATTATGTGCTGAGTAGTTACGGTGTGTTAGCAAGACTGATATGTACAGGAATGTCAATTCGATGTTTCTTCTGAGAAAAACGTCAAACAGCTGTTATTCTTATCTTGACATAGATTTACAGGCGCGGTAATGAAAAATGCCTTATAACTAATAGTAACTACAATCTCGAACATTATGAATTGCTGAGTGTATAAGTACATCTTTGCTTTCCAGTAACCCCTTCTTTTTCAGCAGAATAATGCGGACCAGAGGTGAGTATGCCGCTGAGAGGGTAGGGTTCCAGCAATCCGCGAATGGTCGGTTTCGTGTTGCGGTCGGTACGCTTTGCCATATTTGAGTTTGCGTGTTTTTATAAGAGTAGTTTTTTTCGGTTTTGAATTTGAGTAGGGTGTTTTGGGCACAGTGCCGGTTATATCTGGGAGCGCCGGTTATATCTGGGAGCGCGTATTTTTACAGTGGTTGTTTTTGTTCCTTTACTCCAGAATGAAGGTACGTAATTTAAAGCAGAGCGGATGGAAGTTGTGCCACGCACTTTAAATCGGGTTATTGAACCGGTGCCTGAGTTTTTGTATTTCGGGCTTAGTCTGCTTGCGTAAGACCTGTGACCGAAACTCCTCTCTAAACAGCTAGCTAGCCAGCAGCCACCTCGGAGTAGACTAAGAGTCTCCGGGCTTGTTGACCTGACGGGTACAGTCCGTTGTCGCGTTCAAAAATTTCACGTCTAGAAACGATGAGAGGTCAGTTTAGATTTCTTCCAGAAAATCTCAAACATTAGAGACGTGGAAAATCATTACAAGCTACTGTTTTCTTTGGACTCGTATATTTATTAATAATTTTTTAGAATTCCTTATTTGCCTAAGGTGTTTGACTGGAGGTCAACAATTTTTAAAGAGCTTTTAATTACTTGGAAAACATTCTGTTCCATGATAATGACGGATCTATAGTAAGGAAATAATGGAGATAGATAATAACTTTTCATTCAAATTCCATTATTTTTACTTATAAAGGTTTTCTAGCTTTAATAACTTGAAACAAAAATTGCACATCAATCGAATCATTTTTCTACAAGTATTGTATCCTAACTAAGCACAAAGATTTCATTCCTGCAGGATATCAATTGAAAAGAGGGAAGCAACAGAGTTCCATGTGAGCTGAACAAAATTGAAAATAAGCAACATCTGTGCAACCTAAAACACCAACAATACTCTAACTTTTATTGTTGTTGAGCCCAGAGAAAGGTCAGCGGAAGTTAAGAGGAAGTGGAGGAAATATCTTAAGGGTTACCTTTAGGTAAACTTCTTTTGTTTTTAGCAGTTGCGCAGTTTCTTAAGATACTTGATGTATTATATCAAGGTATAGTATCCAACAACACTATCAGGGAATCTGAATGTATACCAATAAGCAGCAGATGCTAAATGAGAAGCAAAAGAAGTTAATCATGAAGATGGTCATTTAAATCTGAAATTTCTCACAAATGCAAATTAGTTCTTGATTAAATTGAGGAGTTGACTCATTCTCAGCAAAACTAGAATCTAGCGCAAGACATTATTTTATGAAACATCTTTATTTGATATATACATGATCATAAGTCTATGTTATAAATAATATCAGTGACCAACAAAGTGTTAATAATTGATGTAGTGGTCTTACCTAAAGAAAAAATTTACTTTGCAACACATGGCAACACTCCTATTGAAATTCCAAAAATCTTCCTATGACACGTAAGTAGTTTTTCCTAGCATGCATCTTTGCTGATATTACACTTTCTTTGCAACCTCCTGCTGCCGTCAGTTTGTTCCACTTAGTCGGACTCATATTTAATAGGGAAGGTAAAAGTCGAAGGAGTGAAACACTAAACCTAAGTCCGCCAGAAAAAAATAAAGAAGACATATTTACGCAACCCACAACATCATATCACAGTTGGTCCTTTCTCTGCTATGCGACAAAGTTGCTTTCCTTATCAGGCAGAAAGAAAGTTTGGAATAATTTAGCCATCAGTTTTGATTTGTGTCTTATTATTAAGGAGTAAGTAGTCTTTGAACGCACACTGGGAGATAACTGGCAAGAAGTTTGCTTCAGGATGTCTCTTGGTTGTATGAAACAGCATGGTCGTTAATATGTGATGAATTATAGTCTGTTGATGAGAAAGGATGCAGTTTATTTGTATAATTTAGGTGAACGATTGCTGTAAGCTTTAATTTTTAGCAAACTTATTTCCAAATAAAAATAAAGAAGAATTTACAATCGTTTATTTAATTGAATTTTTATCGTAGTTGAAAATTTTGCATTCATGTTCATCTTTTTATTCAAGAAAAGTCCTTGATACGACAAAACTCTAATAGTAAAAATTCATATTCATTATTAACAAATTGAAAGAACACCAAACGAAATTCCAGCAAAACTGAATTGTCACTACCTTCCCTGGATCAAGAGTACTTTAAATGAATTATTATTGAATAAGATGAGCGATCTCTAGTTTGGAAAATTGCATTCTAGAAAAACAAGTCCCATAAATTCTACGATGATCTGAAATGATGATGGAAAAATGCTGAAGTGAATTCATTTCAACTTGAGTCGAGTGAAAGTAGTAACAACGCAAGCGACAGCACTATTTTCACTAGTTCTGCAAAATATGAATTGCATCTACCAAAACTACCCCCGAACAGCATGTGTCCAGTTGTTGTGATCCCTAAGGTATAACGAAAATTCATTTTCTAAAATATGCAGGGAAAGTTGCAGACTAACGTGCACAGAAGTTGACTATACCAGCAAAGGAGCGTAGTCGGAGAAATTTGTTACAGCCTTCAGTGAAGTGAAAGGACTAGAGCAACGTTTCTGGCCGGAAATGATTAATCTTGTTAATTATAAGCTGGTGGTACTGCTTCACCTGTTCGGTTATAAAGTATTACCTGATGTTGCGTATTTTCGGTTGCACACTGAGTTCTCTTGTTCAAGGAAGGCTTGGTAAATTAACAATTTATTCGTTGAAAATATTTGTGAGAAATTAAAATTCGCCCACAATCAAGTTTTTGGTCAACGTAAAAACTGTTTTTGAAGCAATTAAACTTTATGTATCCTTATAAGATATACAATTCAGCCTACTGCTACCAAATTCAAAATACATCAGAATCCTATTCCTGATGACTTTTTCCAACATCAAAAACGACTTTAGCTCTGAACTCACAGAAGATCCTTTAGCTTGCACTACTTCAACTACTTAGCTATAGGCAAAGACATCAGGCAACTATCAGGAGTGAGGATATGCACGTCCTCATCCATTAACTATGAAGCACACAATTCCAGGCTTCAGTGGCACATTATTCAGGCTTATGGCGGTAGCCAGTCCATGAATGATTGATTGCAGCAAATTTAATGCTCCAACACAACGTCGAAACGTGAGGATGTACCAGAGAATATATCAGAGTTTGAGCTGGTAGTTGATGCTTGAGCCAAAATACTGTACGAGTATAGTTGCTTAGCTTCGTGGAGTCTACTGACCATTCAGTTTCGTTTGCTAGGTATCAGCAAGAGCGTAAAACGTGAAGTATATTGAATAGATATTTTTCTTCCAAAATCTCAACCATGAGCTAAACGATGCTCCAGTGTCTAGTATCTGCACGTATAAACTAGGCATTTTCATGCATCTACGTAGGAGATTGATTACGGTTAAAGTGTGATATGTAGAAATGTTAGCAATATTATATGATTCGAAAAATAGTAGTAGGGTTTAAAATTAGTTGTACACTGATTTTTGAATGTATTGAAAACTTATAAATTCAGTATTATATCAGGTACCTAATTATCTCTACAAGCTGTCATTAAGAAATATCATCAAGCAGCCTTATGCTGAAAGTTTGCTCATTGTAGACTTTCTGATTTAGGTTTAGGTTAAAAATTTTTTTTAGCAAAGACCTACTAGTTTCGCGACCTGTCTGTCCGTCTGTCCATCTATCCGTCCGTCCGTCTGTCTGTGCGTCACAGCTGATTTCCTCAAAAAACTATAGAAGCTAGAATGCTCAAACTTTGTGAAAAGTTCGGAAGTGGTGGTCTCTCAAAAGTTGAGGTCTTAACAAAAATTTAAAAAAATTTCAAGGGGGGACCCCCTAATAACGAATTGGCCCTTAAATTTTTTTTTAATCAAAGGTAGTCGAGTGGGGTATCAAATGAAAAGTCTTGATTAGAACTTTTAGAGTCTGAAATAAAAAAACTCATTTTATAAATGAGGCAAAATGTACCAAAAATTTGTGTCATTATGTTCTCCCCCATTATTGTGTTGTAAAGAATTATGGCAGCATCACTAAATTACGCGTAGTATTTGATGGTTCTGCGAAATCCTCCAGTAGTGTATCCTTAAGCATATTCTAATGGTAAGATCCACAGTTCAAGATGATCTATTTTCGATCTTACTTCGATTTCGTTTCCATCTTTATGCAATATCAGCTGACATAGAAAAAATGTATCAGCAAGTCATAGTGCATCCCAGTGATAGAGACCAACAACTAATAGTTTTTCGTAATTCAAGTCATGATCGTGTGAAGCTCTATCGATTAAAAACAGTTACTTGTGGCACTGGGTCTGCTCAATATCACGCAGTAGAATCTATTCGTCAAGCGGCAGAAGATGCTAGGAGTAAGTTTCCGCTATTAGCATTGATTATCAAGCGAGATACATATGTCAATAACTTATTGACTGGAAGTGATGACTTGGATGAAGCTGCAAAGATCAAAAACGAAGTTACCGATATTCTACTATCAGGCGGCTTCCCCCTTAAAAAATGGGCATCAAATGAACCATCGTTGCTAGAAAAAATCGATGAAAATGACAAGGAAGTAATGACTCGACTAGATGACAAGGATTTCATCAAAACTCTTAACCTGGCCTGGAACCCAACTGCCGATGAATTTCTGATTACATATCACTCGCCAGAAATACAAAGTTCTGTGACCAAAAGAATAGTGTTGTCGGAAACTGCTCGATTCTTCGATCCATTAGGATTACTCAGCCCAGTGATTGTTACCGCGAAACTCTTTCTACAGGAGTTGTGGAAGCTTAATATTGATTAGGACGAAAGCTTACCCATCGAGATGCAAACAAGATGGCAATCTTTTCGCTCGGATATGGCCAAGGTCAACAACTTTAGTATCTCACGACATGCTTGTTTGTCGAACTCCAGCCTTCAAATCCATGGATTCACTGATGCCAGTCTACGCGCTTATGGAGCTTGCGTATTTATTCGAAGTGAAACTCCTGATAAGAAAGTATCGATGAACCTGCTTTGTTCGAAATCTCGTATAGCTCCATTGAAAACTACTACGATACCGCGTCTAGAGCTCTGTGCAGCCCTAATACTTTGCGAGCTCATAGAAAGTGCTACGAAGATTATCTTCCGTGACCTCACGGATGTCGTGTGTTGGAGTAACTCACAAATCGTGTTAGCCTGGCTAAGTGCACCTTCGTACCAATGGTCCACATTTATAGCCAATCGTGTGTCCAAAATTCAAGCTGTTACATCCGTTACATGGCGCTATGTTCCAACGCAGCATAACCCGGCAGATTCGATCTCGCGAGGCGCTAAATCAGAAAGTCTACAAGGGTCCAACTTATGGCTGCATGGTCCAAGCTTTTTATCCGCATCGTCATCACAATGGCCATATCATGAAAAGGTTCCAGATCAAATCGATGTTCCAGAATATCGCAAGCTGAACTTCACAGTCTTGTCGTCTTATGCAGTGGAAGACCTAGTTAAGGACACAAAATATATTAACTCCTACTGGAAAACTCTTCGAGTATTTGGATACGTTAATCGATATCTGAAATCATTGCGGTTGCGAGCATGTAATTCAATGAAACCTAGCTTTGCGTTACGAAGTTTTACGGTGTCAGAGTTAGAAGAAGCAGTCACGGTTATCGTTCGTTGCATACAACGAGTATATTTTAATCGTGACTATACTGACCTCCTTAAGGGTGCATCCGTAAATGCGAGAAGTCGAATTTTACCTCTACGTCCTTTCCTTGATGGAAATGGAGTTATTCGATTCGGTGAACGCATTACAAAATCTGATCTACCCTTTGATGCGCACCATCAAATGCTTCTTCTGCAAACGCATCCCTTTACAAACGTATTGTTAACTTGCTTGCATGTTAACAACTCACATGCTGGCTGCCATACCTTGGTAAACATTTTTCGGCAAAGGTTTTGGTTGATCAACGTAAAGTCGGAGGCTAAACGAGTTATTCATCAGTGCACGATATGCTCTTGAGCGAAGCCTCGCTTCTTTCAGCAAATAATGGGAAACCTCCCATCGGATAGGCTGAAAGTATCACATCTCTTTGCGGTTACCGATGTAGATTTTTGTGGACCATTTTTCATGCGAGCTCAACTACGAGGAAGATCTCCAATCAAAGGCTACTTATCGTTTTTTATATGTTTCGCTACCAAGGCTGTACATTTTGAACTCGTTGCAGATTTATCGACAGCAGCATTCATTTTATGCCTTAAACGATTCTTCGCTCGCAGGGGAAAATGCAACAAGCTATACTTGGACAACGCTACTAATTTTATCGGTGCGAATAACCAGTTGCGAGAGTTAAGAAAACTATTCTCAACTCAATCACATATTGACCAAGTCCAGCAAGCTTGCCTTCTGCAATGCATTGGATGGTGTTTCATCGAACCGCGCTCCCCACATTTTGGTGGCTTGTGGGAGGCGGCAGTGAAGAAGGCAAAATTTCACGTTACCAGAGCAGTCGCCAATGCATCGCTAACCCACGAACAAATGCTTACGGTTATCTATCAAACGGAGGCGAGCATTAATTCTCGACCCATCACGGAGATGTCATCAGATCCAACTGATTTGGAAGCCCTCACACCCGGACATTTCTTAATTGGACGACCAAATACAAGCTTACCCGAACCAATCATCACACAACTTAAATTCGATTCCTTGGACAACTTTCGAAAAATATCCTTCATCCAGCAATCCTTTTGGACTCGATGGCGCAACGACTACCTTCACCTATTGCAGTCGCGATCTAAGTGGACCTCAGTCAATAGCAATGCCAAGGTTAACCAACTTGTATTAATGAAAGATGAAAATCTTCCACCTATGAAGTGGCCTCTCGCCAGAATTATTGATGTGACACGCGGCGAAGATGATAAGGTTCGAATTGCTACAGTACGTGCAGCTTTGGGAACCTTCAACCGGGGCCATCGTGAAGCTATGTCCAATGCCTATCGAATAATTGGATGAAAACAGAAGTTTTCAAGGTGCGGAAGATGTTCAGTCTTCTCATGAGAGCAATACTATTATAGTTCCAGCCTCACACACATACACACATACATATAATTTTGCATTATGTACAAGCTACTCTCAGTACTGGCATCACCACAGGACATACATACGACAACAGTAAATCTTTTTTCTATCGAGACTGATGCTAATACTGCGGTTAGTCTTCCCGCTGTTCAAATTTGTCGTTATCATAGTGCGGACATTGGCAATTTACCCTTTTCGTTTGTAGCCTTTTTCTCGGCCTTTGTTCCGCTTGCATTATCGATTTAACTTTAAATAAATTCTCGGAAAAAATTTCAAAAACGCTTGAAATTCCTACAATAGAGTTTTCCAATAAGATGCGTCATTTTGATATTTTAAAATAAATGCTATTTTTGATATGAATGGTCGATTGTTTATTTCATCATAAAGAAGAAAATATGCCGTTAATAGCAAAAGATAACATCGGGCAAATAACCACCACGACACGCTTACAGGACCATATCCTTTTAATGCAATTTTCCATAACCAAATCGCAAAGTGGCTGCCCTATGTCCTCGATAGCCTCATGAATCTCATCTTTGAGGTCTTGAATTGACGCTGGGCTATTGCCATAGGACTTATAATTCACGTGCCTCCAAAGGAAGAAGTCGCAAGGTGTCAAATCACAAGATCTATTCAAAATAACACGTCTCATTGGAAAAACTATATACTCGTATATTTAAAATTGAGTTGGGCACTTTTATTTTCTTTCAATTTTAATGAAAATTTTAGGAATACTGTTTAACTTGAACATGTTCAATCGACCGGGCATTCAGAAAGATCATTTAAGCTAGATCAAAATGGCGGCTGCACTGTGCTTATGAAAGAAACTGTGCATCTTTTGCATAAATTTGAACGATTTCATATCCAAGTATTGGAGGAATAGTTCAAATCATCGATTCACGCCATTAGAAAACTTGTTTCTAAACCATAGGATGTTTACAAAGACCTTCTGGTAGGAGCACTCTCCTGCTTACTCTACTTGTTTGCTTTATGTTGGAGAAAGGTAGCTGTTGCAGCGACTCTTTAGATTTCAAAATTTAGTTTACTGCATTCTGCAATCCAATCTATTTGACCATAGTTGCTATTTTATAGTAGCGAAGTAAATATGATCGATTTTAATCAGTGAGCATATTTCAGCTCATCGCTAGACCCCAAATATCTGCAGCCTTGCATAGACAGAGGTCAAAAACTCATATGCATAGTGCAGTCATTTGTGCATTCGTGCGTGAATTGTAAGTTAGGAGTTAGGGCAACCCAGTGCGGAATACGATCGAAGAGCGGTGGTTATTGAAAGTCCTTGCGCTGAATGGTCGCCAACGAAATAATAAGTTTTTTGGGTAACGAAAATCCACAGTTTACAATATTTCTCAGAAGTATGTTTTATATATATATATATATATATATATATATATATATATATATATATATATATATATATTTATATTTATATATATATATATATATATATATATATATATATATATATATATTTATATATATATATATATATATATATATATATATTTATATTTATATATATATATATATATATATATATATATATATATATATATATATATATATATATATATATATATATATAATATATATATATATACAAAGGGTGGTCCAGCCACGATGCATGATGTTAATTATGAGTCAAAATTTAACGTCAAAGTTTTTCGTCCAACTCAATTTGACATTTCTTTATTTCAGTATTTGACAAATTCAACTTTTGAGAGGTACATAAATGAGCAGCTTGTTTAGATTGTTGAAGACTATCACGAAAATGGGCGTTCAAATCAAAATGCATTTTGGGCACTTCGTGATTTGTTTGGTCAGCATAATCGACCAAATTTGTCCACAATTGGTAGAATTGTGGGCAAATTTCTGCAAATCGGGTCTGTGGGAAATGTTAAATTCACATGTGCGTGCTTGCTCAGTTCGTTCTGCGGAAAACATTGCTGTTGTTCGCGATAGTGTGGCATAAGAGCCGTCAACCTTGACTCGTCGTCGTGCCCAACAATTGAAGACCGCACCAACATCACTGATGCGAATTTCGAATAAAGATTTGAATTTACACGCTTTCAAGGTTCAATTGACTCAAGAGCTGAAGCCTACTGACCATTTTAAGCTTCGGCGATATGCCAAATGATTGGTTGAACAGACAGAAGAGAATGGTGACTTTACAAAGAAAATCATCTTCAGCGACAGGCACCCTTTCACCTCAGTGGACTCGTTAACAAGCAGAATTGCCGCATTTGGGAAAATAATGATCCACGAGTGATTGTTGAAAAGCCGATGCATCCACAAAGAATGACCGTTTGGTGTGGTTTATGGGCTGGCGGCATCATCAGGCCGTATTTCTTCGAAAATTAGGACGGCCAAGCAGTTCCAAGTAGCGTGAATGGTGTTCGCTGTTGCGAGATGATAAAAGACTTTTTGTGACCAGAAATTAAGGTTATGGACCTGGACGATATGTGGCTCCAACAGGATGGTGCCACTTGCCACACAGCCAACGAAACAATGGTTCTTTTGCTCAAGAAATTCAATGGTCGTGTTATCTCACGTTGTGGCGATATTAATTTCCCGCCGCGATCATGTGATTTGACACCGTTGGACTTCTGTCGCCACCGTAGCCATGGCAAGTATTTGAGCAATATTTTGTTTTGGACATAATTGTCGTAGATTTTTCAATCACAATGAAAACTATTAACATCATTCTCTGAAAACTATATATATATATATATATATATATATATATATATATATATATATATATATATATATATATATATATATATATATATATATATATATATATACATATGTATGTATATATATATATATTTTTTTTTTTCGTAGCACTACAGCCTCTCTTGCTGCAAATAGCGCCAATAATACTATGTATGATACGATTTTATTTTCTAAGATTTTTAAAAATATTTTGTACGCCGTACAAAGTAATGATATACATACGTCTATAATTTTCGCGCTGTAACCTGTCGTCTTTTTATGGATAGGGCATCTAATTGATTGGCTTCACTCTTTTGGCATATGTTATTGTTGCCAAATGTGCTGTAAATAGATTTATGAACACTACTGCCACCATGTTTGATGAGCTCCACTGGAATCTCATCGATGTCCGGCCCTTTATTATTCTTTGGGGCTTTGATGATGAAAAAAACTTCATCCAGAGTTAGTGCGACCAATGGAAGCTCTGCGGAAACATCTAAAGGCTCCACTGTTTTGAAGCTGCGTGGAGTATTCAGGATGTTCTTGAGACATTGTGCCCACGTTTCCTTAGCCTTGGTTTCATCAGTGATGATATTGCCGATGTCATCACGACAGAGCGTGGTTTTGGGCTGATAACCACGTTTCAGGCTTTTCGCTACTTTATATGCTTGTCTTATGTTGTTGCTTGTTAAACTTACATCTATTCTTCGCAATTGGTTGTCATATTTTCTATTCTTCATCCAATTATTTATTCCCTACTTTTCGAGATTTTCATAGTGTTCTCTCTTCGTCCTGGTTTTCTTACCTACGAAATCTGTATACACCTGTTTTTTTCATTTCACATTTTTCTTGCCTCGGGCGTGATGTCCAATCGTCTGCTCTGCAATGGTCTAAAAAGCTGCTTTTACTTCCATCCAGAGCTCGTTGCTTGTCTTTAACGGAGCGTCCGATAAGATGGGAGCCAGATAGTTGTCGAGGGCCTCCGTGAAATTTTTTGCGTTTGGAGCGTTACGATGTCAAGTTTGTGTAGCGGGCTGGTCTTTGCTGAATATGCTTTTAACAAACGTCATCGATAAGTTAATTTGATCAAGTAATGATCTGAGTTACAATCAGCTCCTGGGTATGTACGGACGTCAAGTATGCTCGAGGCCCAACATTGTTGGATCAGAACGTGGTCGATCAGGTTTTGCGAATTGAACTCCGGTGATACCCAGGTTGTTTTACAAATGCGATGATGTGGGAAGCAAATCGAACGTATGACTAGATTTCTGCAACATCAGGCGCCGACCATTGTCATTTGTTTCATCGTGGAGGCTTTATCCTCGAGTCGTTCCAAGATGAGATATCTCATTGTCGTTTGTAGAAAATGAGTCAACTAGACTTTCCAGGTGAATGGTCTTCTAACATTTTTCTTCTCTAATAATCTTTCAGGAAAAAAAATTATTAAAATTCATGTAGCTACAAAGAATTTCAGAAGTAATTTAAAAGCTATCGGAGCCATCCGAAAATAAAATCGATATCCTCACGATGCAATGAAAGCTCATGTAGAGCAAAAAAATTATCGTATAGATTTACATTAAATTGGTACGAAAAGGGTGAAATAATCTATTTAAAGTTTAGCCAAGATAAGCACACAGGAGAAAATTTAACCTGAACATAATTCGTAGTTACAAAAACATACTCAGTTCGCATAAGCAGGAAAATTCAAAATAACACTCTCACCTCTAAGTATGGTCGTCGCCATTAATGGTGTATATCTAATATGAGTGATGGCCCGATGAGAATTAGTACACACGTCGAAACCACCGTCCTCTAACATTTTTCTTCTTTAATAATTTTTCAGAAAAAAAAATTATTAAAAGAATATGCAATTCATTCATGTAGCTACAAATAATTTCATAAGTAATCACCCAGAATTATTTTTGTGTCGTTTGTAGAAAATGAGCCAACTAGACTTTTCAGGTGATTGTAAAGCATTTCGTTTGTTTTGTCGTCTCTTTCTTTTATCGGCGCATAAACATTTATCAGCCAGAATTTGAAGAATTTCACTTTCATACGGATTGCACGCAACCGTTCGTTTATTGCCTTGAAATCAATGACGATACCTTAAATATCATTTCCAGTCCTGTTCGTTTCCTGGATTACCAGGGTTTTGGATTAATATTGACTGACCTATTGAAAAGGTCCTTAACAGCGTCCGGGTAATTGTGTGATCTGACATTCCAGGATCCAATGCCAAGTTCTTGTTTCGATTGTGAGCTCGTTGCCATGAGTGCAAGCCATTCCGAGGCCCGTCTGCAGTTTTCGAAACATATTAGGGTTTTCCAGGGACGAGGAGTTAGCCCGTTGCCTAACCTCAATTCCGGTGGTGTGGTTTTAACTTTGATTCCATTATCAGGCGCGGAAGATTCGCCTTCACGCTCTTACGTCCCCACAAAGGAGTTGTAAAATGTATTGAGTAGCAGAGCTGGCAGTTATTAGCATTTCTTGGCATTTAATGTCCCATTATTGGGGAACCCTTAAACCTAATGTGTGACCTGGAGAACATGTGTTACCATTTAATTGGGGGGTTTGAGATGAGCAATCATGAAAGCTATGGGTTGAAGAAACAAGGGGGCTCCCTCCTCCTTTCTCAAACGGGCTTGGGACCATTCATGGCAGAGTTATATATATATACATATATATATATATATATATATATATATATATATATATATATATATATATATATATATATATATATATATATATATATATTGTTACGGGTAAACATTGACATTTCATAGTGTCGCTCAACCCGAACACCATCATACGCGATTTCGTAAGGGTTAACCAATAGCAAGTAATTTAAATTTTCATTCATAAAACGACTACTTGTTAGATTACGGAAAGAAAGCCACATAATATTATTTGCCTTTTGACTTTATGTAATTAAACTTAAATAGCTAGATCGCTTCCCATTTACACGCGAAATTATGGACAACGCAAGCAGTAACAAGCATCGGAAGCATCAAGACCCAACGCGAGCTCGAAACGGAACACAAATTCCCGGCACTACGACTAGGTCACACGATAGCAAAAACTTACGTCATTCAATCAACAAAGCAATCAAAATTGCATCGCAAACAAAATAACATGCAACGCTGGGAGGAAATCCAAATTTGAATCATTGCTGCCGTCATGCGACAAGAGGTGTCTGTGATATGCGCGATAATCTGTGGGCATTTTCATCCTTTCCTCAAATCAAGGTTTTATACTGCCTGTGTTTTCATTGATTCTACTTTCCGGCATAGACTCTCAATAAATTTTGATACAGTATATAATTCGATGCAGAATATAATTTACAGGGAAACGATTTTGAGTGCGGGTCTAAACGTGAGGCTGTCATCGAAACCGGCATTGCTGACATGTGTGCAGCTCCTGAGCTACCAGCCACGACTAAAAGATCCCACCGCAAATATCTTCACACTCACGCTGATCCAGCAGAAATGCATACATGCCATCAAAGAGGCGCGAGCCAAGTAATGAAACCAGAGATGCTGCTAAGGCAGCAAACGCACGCATATCAAAGAAGACGCTCACGAATTTAGCACTTCATTGGTGGCAACCAAAGGACGGGTAAAGCAGGAACTCGAGGTGTAACGTAAATTAGAAGCAGCAGCAACAAAAAAACGAAAGTGCTGAGGGGGGAGGTAAAAGAAGTATTACAAGCTCTATAAGGATTGATTGTCATCTAGGATAAAAAATCACCAGAAATCGAGACCAAACACAAAGATATTGATACTATGAACGAAGAATTGCAACAGAAACATACCATATTGAATGTCGTTACATCGGAGTTGCAACAATTGAAAGCTATGACAGCACATCATAAAAAACGAATTTATGGAGTGCTTCCAAATCGTTTGCGTGATCTGTCAAAAGTTGTAGAAGCCTTATGCACGGATAGTATCAATGAGATGGAAACGAGTGCACCTGATCCAGGTGGTAAGGTTGAAGAAGAATGCACTGTGACTCGACGATAAAGTAGTAAAATTAAATCGGAAGCTAAAACTCTCGCACAAGATGTCAGAATCTGAAGGCATTATAAACAGATTCAAATAAAAAGGTTTCTGAATATGAAAAGGACTTAGGTGAATGCCGTTTGTTGAGCTCACAACATGAAGCCAAAATAAAGTCATTTTAGGAATCAATGCGAGGGTCCAAGAATAAAAAGCGAATTCTTGAAGAACAAATCGATGGTCTTCGGGAAGAATGTGCCAAACTGAAAGCAGCTGAACATGTTTCAACAGTTAATGCTGAAGCGTTACACGCAATATTCGATATCAACGAGCTGAACTACGTGACGCCCACACAAAACGATTGGCAGAGCTTCGTGATGAGTTTTTAGCCATACAAGAGGCTATGCATGAACTTAAAAATATCAACCGAAAACTCACTTTAGCACACCAATAAATGACAGACAAGAGAAAGCTGATAAATCTACTAAATTACACGAAAGAAATACAGATATAGCTGTTGAATTCCTTACCTCTTCTCCTAACTGGCTACCGACATCGTGCCGAAGCTTACTATTCACTTATCCACACTAAATTCACCATATTCCACCACGGAAATCAAAATGATGAAAATCGCGTCATTCTCGAGGAGAGGCTCGACGACCGAAATTAGTTGAAACTGGTGGATAAATATAGACAAACGACACTCCATGCGTTGGCACTGCAATTAAACTACCGGCGGGGATAAGAATAATTGATAAATACTAGCGCCGGCTCAAGGGAAAGAGGGAAAAGCGAGGATTGTTGCGAAATCTTCATTTCGCGTCACGAGGCAAATAAACATTACTGACAGTTCGTACTGTCAGTCAAATACATGCAGCGCAATCAGCGCGTAATATACTTAGTTCCCACTAGAATTGCCACCGAGTGGAACTTGTGATGAGTGAAATCAAGCGAGGAGAATCACTCGAACAAACTTGAAAAAGCACTCCAAAACATGATTTTCCCGGTAGGTGGGAGGAAAAGAAACTTTAACCCAGAGGTTATTTAAGCCCGGGAAGATTAGCGCGCTCTTTTTTTCTTTTGGGAGTTTTTTTCGAGCAACCAGCGAAGGTATAGCAGAACTTTTATCAGCGACAACATTTTTTGACGAGGGATTGGAGACGCACCCTGGATTCTAGTACACTAGATTGAAGACGAATCTTGGATACTGGAACATAAAATTGGGACGAGACAACTGTGCGGTGGCAAAAATCACGAAAACGGAAGAAAGGGGCCCCTTACTAGAGAAGGGAATAAATGTAAGTGGCTTTAATTTTATCTTATATTGGTAGAATTTTTAATAAAATATAGAGTATGACTCAAGTTGAATAAAGGCAATTGTAGATTTTGTTCTTTCCTCGCTAAAATTCGACCTATAAACTTTCCTTTTTAGCTCTGAAAGGTGTGGCCCGGGTATTCTTTTCCCGGAGGTTGAACAGGCAGGAAGACTTGGAGAAGCAAAGGAAGGTGGTAGTGTACAGTGGGTGCAGTGAAAGTTAGTGACGTCCCAGGTAATTTTGGTTGCCCTGTTGTGGGAAACTACTAGTTTTGTGTGGCGGCGAAACGCTTGAACTCGTTCTGCGTGGCAGAGTGGCTTTTGTAGGTGATCTTCGTGGCTAAGTGGCGGCGAGCCCCAAAACGCATATAATTGTTCATGCTCCATATCCTTGTTCCCAGAGAATACTGAGCAAATTTTGTCTACCTACAGAGTTTAGTTCGTTCAAGTACCCGAAGAAATTCCCGCAGGGACAATACCAGCTGACAGGAGTACTCTTGGAGGCTAGCATTGTTTGGAGAGCACCGCCCCCATGGACCCGAGGATATGGGGGTGCCATGAGGTTCTCTCCTGCGATGACAGGTAACGACTCTGACTGAATCTGGACTACGCTTTGGACAATGAACTGAAATTTATGTTTTCGGCTGGCGGATATGATGGTTGGGACCTAGTTGCTTTACAAGGTACGCTGTGGTGACACTCGTGCGTGAATGGCTCCAATTCAACTATCATAGCCTCTTCCTTTCGGTAAACCCTTGGCAGGCCTCAGAGTGTGTTCGAATTTCATACTAGTAGGCTGGTGGTGTAAGTTCGGTTAGGACAGAATCTCGATTAGCGTTGGACTGGCTCTGAGCACTTATCCCCAGAAGGGCTTGTGCCAACCCTCGCATGGCCTCCCTGCTCTATAAAGATAACCATGAGACCAAAAAGCCGGCGCCACATATGAATGAAGAAAACGGCTGTAAGAGGGGACCCAATAAAACTGGAGCAACTAAAATCCCCAAACAAAGATCAAAAAGAATTTAAAAAAAACTGAAATAACAATGAAGACGTAACGAGTGGCAGCAGCCACGACAAAATGATGATGGATACAATGACAGTAAAGATGGATAAAAAACGAAGATCAAGAGACAGCCTTGTCCAGACTAAGATTGTTGCGGCATCCGGGTGCAGCAAAAAAGTTATGCGAACGCCAGAGTGACCTGAAAAGGAACTGCAGGACACGTCAGATATTTGAGTGGTGGGAGAAAATTTAAAAAGCATCGAGACCTCAATTTTCACTGCCGAGATTGCTACCGAAACGACCGAAGCAAGAGTCATAAATCCCAAAATAATAACGAATCATAAAGGGCCATGTGTGATTTTATCGCTACCGTCAAAAATATTGCAGTAGTATTGTGCTCAGAAATGGAAACCGATAGCCTTTCCCAAGAAAAGTGGCCACAAAGTACAATTGCCGCCCAGCAACATGAAGAAGAAGAGCTCATCCAAAAAGCGAGAAATGTTCTAAAAATAAAATCTGCATTCAAGCCACCAAAAACCAACAAAGGAATTAAGATTGGGCTTTTTGAACTAGAGTAGCTTCTAAACTGCATAGAGCATTACCAGAGCAACTGGTTAAGGGCCGAAGAGAACTAGAAGGCCTAAGAAGAGCAAAAAGTTAAAGGAGTACCCAAGGCTAGGCCTAAAGGGTAAGCCCTGAAACCTCCATCATGAGGCATTCATAAATGAATGGCGTCTTGCCCAATCGAACGTGATCGAGATACAAAAAGTAAAATGAGGCACTTGATGGGCGTGGAATGCCAGATCAGGAGTTGCAGACAGTTCTGACAAAAGGAACAAAGAAATCCGGAACGAGACTCTGCCTAAAAATAATGCTCGCTTGGAGGCCCACCAAGAAAAAGACCTGATGCAAAAAAAGAGAACAAAATGCCCTAACGAAGGCCCCGGTATCAGGTACTGGTCATAGTATCCTAAGATGGCCGATGCTACGCAGAAGTGCTGCGGGATATCAGGGAAAATGTAAGGCCTGAAGGCACCAACACTGCCACTTAAATAGTACTACCAACGAGGTCAGGCCACATACTGGTCGAGTTCAGAGAAGGTGACGACAATAAAGAAACATTGTGCGGTGCAGTAAAAACGTTCTTAGTATCAGAGCAACTATAGCCTCGTTAAACTGATGACAACGATCGAAGTAAGAGACACTGAATACGTCACTGACCTGGCCTAAGGAGCTCCTTGGCGCGGAAAGGATCAAAGTGAGGCAGATACTAAAAAAATCATAAAGGTCAATGCATACGAGTCATCGACTTGACCCAAAATGTGGTCGAACAATTTCTGAATAAGAGTTTAGTAAGAATAGGGTGGGTTGTATGCAGGATACGGCAAAGAGCAGTGCCTCATCGATGTTTCAAATGCCATGGCAATGATCACATCAGATAAGTATGCAAAGGACCCGATAGGAGTTTCCTAGAATCCAAACGTGGCGAAACGGGACATAAAGGAAAAAAGGGTACAAAAGAGGCACACTGCATTTTTCGCAAGGATGCTGAACTGAGACCGGGTCTTGAGCACATCTTGGGATCAAAAAAATATTGGGCTTTCAAGCAAGCATAAGCCAAGGCAAAATCAGAACTTCGATGAACCGCACACTGTATCTAAACCTTCACAGCAGCTCAGACCCCATAGCCGGCTTGAACAATTTACCAGGGACATTATAGCTAACTTTTTGCTAGTGGGTGAGCAAGACAATGATAAAAGTTCTGCATGAAATTGGTACTACCACCATCTGGGTTTGGAACAATGATTTCCTGGCGGAGAGCTGTGTATGGGAGGTGGTTTTGTGTGTGTTCCATGCCGAACGAATCGATATCATCTTTTCAAGCCAACCCTAACGCTTTAGAGGGTGGTGTGGTGAACGCAGAAGTCAGGAAAAGGAATTCTAGAATGGGAGCCAGGATGGAGCTTGTCATACTTAACACTGGAAGTACGCTGACTTACCACCGCCCTGCCTGTGAAGGTAACGTACGCAATCTGACATTCACCTTGGAGCCCTTAGCACAGAAGATACACAACTGGAGAGTTTTAGACGGCTACTCAGCTTGTAATCATCAGTGGATTCTGCTTTAATTCAATGATGTTGTCTCCTAACGCACGTGCACTCAACTTTCTCCGATTAGTTGGAACATCGGAATGATAGACGTCAAAATGCTCATAAAGGTGCTCAAAGCAGGTTCCTTACTGCAGGGAGATTTACAGGAAATGGAAGAACTGACAGCTCAAGACGTAGTGAACTTAATTATGAGCATCCTCACAACTGATTGCAATACTCCGTCGAAAGTCCAGGCCCGGGAAGCCCCTAGTGTGCTGGTGGTCAACTAAAATCACTGCAAAGCAAAAAGAATGTCACAAGCCTTGGCGTGAGGCTCAATATCTGCGGAATCCTTACGAGGCATGCAACCGGGTAACTGCGTACGAATTGGACAGGAAATGCCTTCACAAATTGACAAACCCCAGTAAAGCTTGCTGCTAGCAAAATCTTGTGGATAAGGTGGACCAGGATCAGTGGTGTCTTGGCTACAAGCTAGTTATGCGGAAGCTTGGTGTCCTGCGAAAGCCTCGCATCTATGATGAGAAAAAGAGAAACGAGATAGTGCGGGCATTCTTCCCCACCTATTTCGTCTATTGTGGCGCTATCCATGGCGAAACAGCAATATAGTGTCCACTCTTCACACAGCCGGAACTGGAAAAGACAGTCCTTTCAATGTAAGCGAGGAACGCTCCAACTCCAGACGGTATTCCAGCTGAGGTGTTGCAGCTTGTCTATCGGCATTGTCCTGGTTTGCTTCTCAGTACATTCAACGCTTGCCTATGTGACGGGGCTTTAACAGTACGATGAAAGATGGGGAGACTCATGCCGATCGATAAATGGGAAGGGAGATCCCGGATCGTCGGCTGGGAAATTTCTAGAAAACTCATCAATGGAAGATTCACTGGCGTGATTCATGCTACTTTCACTACTGATGCCATTGCAAAGGTGGGCAGTGCGGTTCAAAAGCAGAGGCATATAACCGCACCAAACGACGGATCTTCTTGTTGGTGATGCTAGACCTTAAGAATGCCTTCAACTCCACTAAATGGACGGATATTCTGAATACGCTGGAAAACCTTGTTCAAGTTCCAGAATATCTAATGTGGTTTCTGAAGGACTAGCTGAGGAATCGAAGCCTCCTTTACGATATGACACAGGGCCAACGAAGGATGGAAGTTATATAGGGTATTGCTCAGGGATCTACCCTTGATCCAGATCTAAGGAACGTGTCCCATGATGGGTCAGTGAGATTGGAGATGCCAGAAGAGTCATGCTTGATCAGCTATGTGGATGATGTTGTGGATATGGTCCCTAGATGCACCTTTGAACAAGCGCGAGTTAGGCTAGGTATGCTAGTGCACCGAGTGAAAGACTGGTTGACTGCTCATGGGTTCATTTTAGCACTGGAGAAAACTGAAGTAGTCATCTTGACAAAAACCAAAGTCCCTAGAGTAAGGATGATAAGTATTGGAGACAAAGTAATCGAATCAAAGCCAGCAGTGAAGTAAATGGGGGTTCTGATCAAATCGAAAATGAGTTTCTCTGAGCAAACCTGGGCAACGGTTGAGAAGGCTGCTTCGGGAGTATCGGTGGTGATCTGACATATGGCCAACGTGATAGGACCCAGCCCACTAAAAAAACGCTTATTGATTAGTGCTGTAGGGTCAGTGCTATCGTATGGAGCAGAAATATGGAGCAACGCTCTCAGTAAGGAGGTATACAGTAAACGCTTGGCACAGATACAGAGAAGAGTAGCATTGAGGATTGCATCTTCATATCCGACAGTTAGAGTTATTGCAGGTGTCACACCTGCTGCCCTCATTGCTAGAGAGCATTCTTGGGGGAGTTGCACGAAGGGAAGGTGCACTGCGCTTCGTATGCGAGATGTGAGCCGGTGGCTTAATCGAAGGTAAAGTGAGGCTGACTTCTATCTTTCCCAGCTTGTGAGTGGACATGGGTTTTTTAAGACTTACCTGCACAAAATTGATAAGTCACAGCTTCCTAATTGAAGATTTTGCCCAGAAGAGGAAGACGATCTCTACAACATATTTTCTATACAAGATACTTGAAATGGGCTGCGAAGGATCCTCTATAAAGAGACGGGAGAGCTCACATCGGATAATACTGTTGTGGTGACGCTCGTATTGGTTGACAAATGGAACCAGGAAGCACATTATGTTTGAGCAGTCCTAAAAGATAAAAAGGACTTACAGCAGCCGAGGAAATTTGAGCTAAGGGATCAGTGGTCTGGCAATCCCTCTTCCTCTCTTCCATAGCTTGAAGACGCTTCATGGCATAACAGAACGAGAACTAGTCCAAAGTAATGTGTCAAACGATTCCAGATTTGGCTATCGGGTTGACAGAGGAGGTGTTAAGTGGGTAGTCTAGTCATTTGCAAGCATGGAAGTCCAACATTCAGTGCGTGAATGACATTCACCTTCTAATCACAAAATATTAAGATTTATGATAACCAATAGTTGAGTGAATAAACCTTCCCTTACTCCTACATTGTAGTGGTCTTTATTTAAAGTACTCCACATTACATTACAAAAGCAGTCTTAATGATATCAGAAATTGTGCTATTTGAAACCGTGATGTAAATCGAGAAAGTTGGGATTGTCAGGATCCTTTGTCATGGCTGTAACTGCATCTTAAAAATTTAATGTCTATACATTAAACTTCCACTCTATTTTATCATACTGATGCACTCTTTGATTCATGTTGAATGCTTCATCTCCAACCATCTTAAACCTGCACACTAATTTCACGGAAATGAAAGCGTTGATATTCATGTTGGGTATGGTGAACTTTTTTACTACTTCTTTGGCTTCCTTTCTAATGCTACATGGGCTACCAAGGCATAGAAGATTTTAAACTTTAGCCCACTTTACTTCACATCTAATATCCTTTGGAGGCCCATTTTCTTATTGTTTATGTTCAATCTCATTGCTTTTAGTCTTATTCTCCTATTATGAATTTCTTTTATATTTTCTCACTTCTCTGCCTATAGAGTTGACTGACTTTTCCGTGCATGTGAGTGCACTCATTTACGTGTCTTTTCTGGTTAAGGTTTGCTCTTTTGTTTTGGACAGACTACATGTGTTTAAGATGGGAAGCTCAATATTGTTATTTGCCTATGAAAAGCTTGTTCTTTCACCTTTATTCCGAATTTTATGCGGTATACTTACTGTTCATCGGTTTTTTCCTACTGCTATCTTTTTTGTTTCGTTTATATCGATTTTCACGTCATATTAGCCTAACCTTCCCAAACAAACACATCAAACCAAACAAAAACGTTACTTACTTACTTGTGGTAATCTAGGTCAGATCAAATGATCTACTTACACAATACTTCGTAATCTGCACTATAAGAACCAAAAAGATGGACTTCAGATTGAAAAATTTCAAGATTAATAGACATTAATTATCGCATAATTGGCGGGGAATATAGAAACAAAACCCCAATCTTTATCCATACTGGGTCGCAAAGGATACATACTGGATGGGATTTGGATGTGTATTGCAACAATATTTTGTCTCATATCCAAACAATCCCACAATTTACTGTCACTATTGCCTGCATTATTAAGAATGACATCATGTACAACAAACACTTTACAATAAATATAAACATTCACTTCATCCAAACAATAATTATGAATCATCTTAGTAAGAAAAATTAAAAAACATGGTAAGCCAATCATGACTTCTTCATCAATGACAACAAACAACAAAACATGAACCATCTTCGATCAAAACGACACAATTTACGACCTTATGTAAATTCGAGTTGTATTGGATTTACTGTATCAGCTGATGGTTATAAAGGCAGGCAGTCAGTTCAAAAAATAATAACAATTAACTTGGATATCTAGAGCTAATACAGGCCATTTGCTTTTAATAAAAATTTAATTGAGTATAAGGTAAGTTACTCGTAGTTCAGGCTGAAATAATGTTTGTGAATTGAAAGTCAGGCCATTCATTTTGTATAATTTACACTTTACCGGATATTCTAGTCGATAAAATTAGACAATCTTTATTTATTCTGGGGTATTTGAATTAGTGTATGTTTATGGGAACACATAATTTATTATTCTGTTATTTTTATTGAATGACAATCCATAAATTCATATTTCATCATTGCGTTCACCTGTAAAACAGCCAACACAATTATTACGCTGACAAAAACTTTCGTGCACGAGTCTACATTCTCACTTTAATATAATTTCCTGATTATCTTTCCATGTGGACATTGTGTGACATATGCCAGGATATATGTATATCAGGCGAGTTAAAAAGGACAACGGAGAATATGTAAAACTCCCAGCTAGTCACCATTGCTGTCGTCGTTGTCGTTATCATATATAAAGTCACATCATAGTATGCAGAGACGGAGGCAAGGAGTAATCTCTTTTGCACAGCATTTTCTCGCATAACTTCAATGTACGAACACTTTTAAAGGATAAATGTAGAGAGAACGAGCGAACCGATATAAAAGGACGTAAAAAGAGGAACTATGCGAACAAGTAGGAAATAGAGGAACTTAGAAGCTGGCTTGACTAAAGCGTAACTGCATTGCACCATACTATTCCAAGTGACATGATTGTGTAATGAACCTGAATGTTGTCGTGCAGGCATTTTTCTCATCAATTTTCTCGGCTCCTTTTGCAGGTTTCAAATGTGCCACGCCATGTCTCGCATTCTGACGATAACTTAGTACCTTTTCGGATACAGGGTGAATGATTAGAGTTGATCTGGCCAATTGATTTGAAAATGCATATCTATAGCACTTTCCATGGAATCCGTAAAATAGAATTCTTAGAAATAAGTTTCTACAGCAGTTTTCAGAAACTTTTAGTTGATTTCACATTTTGATTCTCTCACATACTCAGCCTGAGTGTACACAACTTAAAGTCACCCTGTTAATAGCTTAGGCGATCCCCAACATCTTGACTTTTCTTTTTAGTGGATTGCTTAAGATTATTTCGTATTGCTGACGCTCCAACATGGCATTGCTTTATGGTATTTTTCCTGTCGGCCGTCGTTTTCGTCGCATGCACTTTGCTTTCTTAATATCCAAACCTCTATACTTGTACACACATATGGGAAAGGATAAAGTTGCAATTTATTTATGCAATCGGTGACATTGTTTGTTTGTTTCGGATTCATAAATAGAAAGGATAATGCCAGTGCAGTAGCGTAACAAATCGGAACGGGATACGGTAGCCAAACGAGAATTGAATGTGAACTATGTTGTTTTAATAAAGAGCAAAGTGTTTTGAAGCAGAATTGATTGTCTGTTTTGGCTTGTGTGGGAATAAATCCAAGGATATGCGGAGAATATGTGGAATTCATGTTAAATTCAATTTATATGTCACCTTTTTTTTCTAATGATTTGCCATAGTAAACGTTATGTTTGCAGAAAATTGAGGATATTAAAAAGATGAATAGGTTTTGCATATGTCAGTAAAGATATTATTTAATCAATTTATTTATGGCAGTTGAAATGATAGTGAAAAATGGGAATAATTTACTTGAATTTGATTCCCTGAACAATTTAGACAAGGAGGAAATTAATGGGCTTGAATAACAAACTTTACTTCGTATGGATCAGTTTAACTGAATTTTTTGTGAATAGGGAGACCAAAGAAGGTTGTAATTGAGGAAAGTTGTGACTTGCTCAATTTCTCAGAGTCTATACTAGCTAGACAGCTAGCAAAACAGCAAATCTATTGCTTTTTCAAAGCATCATTGGATATTAGTTTGTACCATTGGCACTATTGTAGTGCTTCAAAAAATAGCTTCAATAGGGCAGTAGAGGTAGAATGCTGCCTCAGCAAGCTAAACCGAAGAGCTTCCCTGGAAATGCCATGCTTGGGGATCTATATGCTTGCTCTTATCCCCTAGTACAAGGCATTATTACCCTATGCACAGTCAAGGGCATTTCAGTAGGAGTTCTGCAGTCCCAGCTTCACGCGTCACAGACAGGCGTGAGCACCAACTCACTTGAACTTGGGCTCGCCTTTGACAACCCAGCATGTATGAGACCTATCGAACTATGTATGTGCCGGAAAATTTTTCACCAGGAAACTAGGGAAACCTTCTTGCGATAACCGACGATTTCCTAATACACTTTTGGCACCTGCACGTATCTAGCCTATTCTGACGCAGCTACATCAGGACATTAGAAACCTAAACAGCCCAACAATTTTAGTATTTTATAACACCCCACTTACTTCGTACTTCCCGGGCACCCCAATCGCTCGTCAACCAAACACAATCAGTACAGAGCCGACCATTCGAAAAAAATTATTCAAAACACACTCACTTAACACTTCCACAGCTCGCGCACTAATCAGAAAAGTTCCTTCAGTATTTGAGGAAAATGTTCTCCGAGGTAATCTTTGAAAAACTTGTGATTTGGTGCAACCCAAAAGATAAAACAAATGAAAAGAACAGTCTTTGTTGATAAATTTAATTCAAATGTAATACTTTAAAAGGTACAAACAATTTTACCTCACATATCCGTGCTACCTTAACGTAACTACATTGGAGACCCTCTCAAAAATTTTCTGGGATAGCGCCATGGGAAATGATCAGGTCTTGCAGCTAGGGGAGAGCGGGGCTAAAATAACCGATTTCAACGAATCCTTATAAAACACGGCTAAAACAAGTACTATGTCTGAAAGTAGTAGAGGGTTTTCCAATCAGAGGTGTTATTTTGATATTAGAAGAAAAATACCATTTTTGATATTAATGATCGAATATTTATTTCATTATAAAGAAGTATGCCATTAATAGTGAAAAATAACATCGGGTAAATGACCACCACGACCACGCTTACAGGACCATATCCTTTTAATTAAACTGTCCATAATCAAATCGCAAAGTGGCTGCCCTATGTCCTCGATAGCCTCACCAATTCCATCTTGAGGTTTTGAATCGACGCTGGGCTGTTGGCAAAGACCTTCGCTTTCACGCAGCTCCAAAGGAAGATGTCGCAAGGTGTTAAATCACACGATCTCGGTGGCCAATTGTGATTACCTCTTCGAGAGATAACACGGTCCGGAAACTTTTACCGTAAAAGACGAATGGTTTCGTTTCTTGTGTGGCACGTTGTGCCGTCTTGTTGAAAGAAAACATTGTCCAGATCAATACCTTCCAATTCCGGCCATAAAAAATAATTAATCATCTCTCGATAGCGCAATCCATTCATCGTAACTGTTGCTCTAGCCTCATTTTCAAAAAACTAAGGTCCAATGACTCCGCCGGACCATAAACTGCACCAAACGGTCACACGTTGAGGATAGAGAGGCTTTTCAACAATAACTCTTGGGTTTTCCGAGCCCCAGATGCGACAATTTTGCTTGTTGACAAAGCCACCGAGGTGGAAATGGCCCTTATCACTCAGGATGATTTTTCGATGGAATTTCGGATCATTTTCATGCATTCCAAGGACCCAACAAGCATGGATACAACGTTGCTGATGATCGACTGGCTTGAGTTCTTGTGTTAAGTGAACTTTATGAGCCTTAAGATCCAAATCTTTATGCAAAATACGGTGTAATGACGTTTGTGGAGTACCTAATTCCAAAAACCTACGAGAAATAGACAAACCAGGGGTTTCTTCAACACTTTCGGCTACAGTAGCAATATTCTCGGCTGTTCTTGAATGACGTGCACGGGTTTTATTCTTCACATCGCTAAGTTGTCCCAACAGCTCGAATTTTTCCACCAATTTCTGTATTGCTGTCTGACAAGGTGCTTCACGGCGACTCAAAAATGTTCGAGTTTTACGAACCGTCTCTGCCAAATTTTCACAATTTTTAAAGTGAATTTTAATAATTTTAATGCATTTTTAAAGCGTGTATCATCCATTTTTATTAATGGCATAGTTTTTACTTGTCAAATGTTAAAAAATGACAGCTTCGAAAGTGACATCTACCGAAATAGTGGGCTAGACTTATTGCAAAACCCTTTAGTTCACCCTAGCTTAGTCTGTAATACAAATTTACCTATAGATTTTGCACATTTTCAATAATTTTTAAGAAGTGATTTTTTTTGTACAGCGGCGGCAAGGCACTACCAACCACACTTTTGGACAAGGTGTGCCGCAGCTGAGGCCGGTTGTACCGTTGATAATGCTAGGTGTTTTACATCAATGAAAATTAATTTAGAATTTGAAAGACATGAATTTTATAGTAATATATTTATTCGGTATACTTTTTACTATAAATCAACAGTTTTTAAAATTTAATTGTTTATAAGACTAAGTATTATAATAAAAAAAACAAATTACCGTTACTTTCGTAGTTATTTCAAACATAAAAGCATATTTTTAATAAATAGTTGGTACTTATTTTTATTCGAATGAGATCAATTATTAAAAATATCAGTCTCTCAGGACTAAATTACAAAAAATAGTAAAGATTTCATATAAATTATAAAGTAACAGAGTTCTTTCCAGAGTTATGATCTTATTGGTCAGTCTATTTAGTCTTTTTAAGAAACCAAAAAATATATCAAAACTAGTTATTCTGTAGGTGACTGATCAGAATAGCAATTAGGACATATAAATGCTAGGCAGTCTTGATCTTCGATGCATTGCAAATGGGCTGAATTCTTACATTCTCTGCATTCAATCCATTTTTCACCAGGGGCAGAGTTAGAATAGACATCACTACATATGTTACAGTATCATTCTTGTTCATCATCAAAACTGTCGTCATCTTACAAAACTCTTCTGTTAGCGAGGTTCTTAGTCGTTTTTTAAATGTTTGTTTACCTTTTTTCTTGCCTTTTCCCTTAACCTTCGATTTTCTTTCTTCTTATTTTTAACAAGCCTGTTCTTCGGCCAAATCATTTTTCTCTGAGTGTCCGTAAGAACAGCTGTCTTTCTTTTACGTCCTTTATTATATCCAATTAATCGAAGAGGTGCTTAAGGCAGTGGTCTTATTAATTCTGGTGAGAAAGTTATTGTATTTTCATCTTCTGTGTTGTTATCAGCTAATTGAGGAAGCTGGAAGCTGCAGCAAGGGATAGGCTTCTGAGAGGACTGACTTGTCTATTGCCCTTGATTACCTGCTGGTTCACTTGTTCAGTCAACGCTGCAGTCACTTTGCCCAGAAATATGCTGTAGTATGAATGGGCTAGTCTCAATCTCAACATTGCTGCACACATAATTTGACTCATCAAGATATTCAGGAGTCCTTTCTCGATTGTTTGGAGGGACAAACAAGTTGTCTGTTCCTTGTAAGAGTCGGTTTTCTGACATTGGGCGACCAGAGATAAAAGATGGTGCATAACCTTCGATTGTAAATACATTTGGATCATAGGGTCAAATGCCAGCCTTTTTAAATGCGTTGTATGTATTGAAAGGTGTTGCTGCCAATGGCGAAGCGTATTTTACCATACCTGGTATTTCATAAATACTCATAATCTTCCCTAGACTATTTCTCAGCCAGTTATTTTGAGCTTTAAAGCAGTAAGTTTTAAAAGGACCATCGACACCAATATTCAGGGGTTGCAGACAACAAGAACAAGAACAGTAATAATATAACAGAATTTCTCTTGGCCTTTTCAATCACATCAATGATAGATGCATGATTGTCTAGGAGTAATAGCAATGGCTGTTCAGGGCGATGCAAAGTGTATTTTATGAAATGATTCATAACCACTAAGACTTCTGTACTTGTCATCCAACCGGATTGATTACCCGCCCCAATATGCTCAGAAAGACCGTCATGTATAAACAGGTCTTTATATTTCAAACGTGGGAATATAAACATTAGTGGAATCGAGTTTCCTAGAGCACTTACCGCTAGCTCAACAGTGACTAAAATTCCACGCTCTGTTGAAATAATTGCTCCTACTTGCTTTGTTCTTTTTACAGCCGAATTTTCCTCGGTTTCAGCACAGCTTGGGACCAGTCTTGTTCAAATTCCAGATACGCAAAGGAAGATTATGCTTTGTAATCAAGTCACCAAGTTTCTCGAAAAATTGATTCACGTTATGTCAGTTGAATGAGCTCACGCGTCCTGCACTGGCAGCTTCGGGTGTTCTGATAGAAAGTGTAGAGTTCTTCTTCAAAAAGTCTGTCAACCAATCTTTGCCAGCCTCACCATTTGTATACCAAGATGGTGGAATATTTTGTACATTGAACTTCACGGCACACTGGCAAGCAAGTTGTCGTACTACTCCCAGTAGAAGACCGAAGTAAATAGAAGCACTTTTTTGACATAGCATTGTTGTGTTGTATGGAAAATTTGTATTTCTCGCGCAACAGCTTTTTATTTGAGTCCATCTTTGATATCTGCATCAGCAGCCTTTTGTAAAAGATCCTGAGAAGTAGTCCCCTTTGAGTTTTTCATTTGTATGTCCTCATTCTGTCAAAGACAATAAATGCAGTATATAGTATCATGTCAAAATGGAATTTCTTTCTTTCATGAGTGCTTGCGTAAATATAAACAATATTGAAACAATAAAGGTTGCTTAGGGGTTGGTTGTGCCGGGGCACAAGCAGCCCCACATAAACGGCACATTTTACCCCGCTCATGAGAGTGCGATATTTTTCCTAACATATAAAAATCACCCTGTTCACAGCATTGAAAGTACACTGCATAACAAACTAGGATAAATAACAAAAATTTTACTAAAACTCTCATATGAAAAGCATGAAAAATGCTAGATTGCGTCAAAAAAGTTTCGAGACGAAAATATTTACTTACGTGACGCTGGAGGGCCCTCACATGCACCGTTACTCGGTCCGCGTCGCTGACACAACGAAGATGACAGCCCCGTGTGCCCGACTGTTAGGCGTTCTGCGACAAAATACGATTGTATATCTATCTGTTTCTCTTTTTGAGATATTCACGTCGGCACAATTCACCCCCGACACTTCCAGCTCCGCTCTCTCCTACTCGACACACACTCCTACACCGTAGCTTAAAAATTTTCAGTAAGAGATCCAAGTACGGTAGCTGCTTTTTACTCATCGATACCACAAGACACTTATCTTTCGTTCAATCAACAAATTTGCTTGCAACCACCATAAGGAAAACAATGAGAGCTCTTATCCATATTTAAACTCAGAACTTGTGTTCAAGTGTCACCATCTATCTCCACTGTTCAGGAACTAAAGATTACTTTATCTTTGTTCAACGCTCTTTAAAATCATCTTCCCAACGGATCTCAATTATTTGGTCAACTTTATATTTCTGCTTTACTTTCGAAAATCTTCTCAGTGGCTGGTAACATCGGAATATACATTTCAGCATATGTTGTGCTTACCTTGGCTATCTAAATATTGACAATTGTTACGAAATTTAGAAATTTTAACTATCGTGCTCCAACAGAGGCACCCGGTTCCTAACAAGCTCATCTGAAGACGGGCGTGAGTGCTACTCGTTTGTTCCACTGAATTCCAAATGAGCCACCAAACAAGAACACAGCTCGCCTGGGTGACTTGTTACCTGAAGTTTTGGGTGACTTAGGCTTTGGATCCTAATGTCACAAATATCCTATTTAATGACCTGTTGTTTTCTTTTTTGAACTAAAGAGCTCGCAAACCCATTTTTTCAACCACTCCAGCGAATGCCACACTCTAAATCTCAAATTGAGCTCCATTAAATTCTACCCTTTTCTTTGTTAATCGAAATTTGAATAAATACACTTCACACACAATTTATTCACAAAAGAAGGAATACAAGGTGCTTTCCAGAATAAACAAAACTTTTGTCCTAAACAGTTTTTGGTGGCGCCATCTGTAAATGAGATAATGCTTTGAATAAATACATGTCTCTCTGACTTTCGGTGAAAATTTGGTGACATTCGGTTGTGTGGAAGCGAAGTTTTTGGCATCTAAAGTTACAGTATGTTTGTGTCATTGGTTCAAAAATGAGCTTCGAACAAAGAGCTAATATCAAATTTTGTTTTAAAATCGGTAAGACGTTTAACGAAACATTTGAATTGATGGAAAAAGTTTATGGCGATGATTTTCTATCTCGTGCTAGAGTTCATAAGTGGTTTACACGTTGCAGAGAGGGTCATGAGGACATAAATGATGATGAACATACAGGCCGCCTGAATCAAAAAAACTCCATAGAAATTCCGCGGGAATTAATCAAAATAGAGCCGAAAGCACCGTTGAAATTCATGGAATCGAAGTTGGATATCTCCAAAACATCGATTTATCGTATTTTAACCGATCATTTGGGCTTACGAAAGGTCTACGCACGTTTCGTTCCGCATAAGTTAACTGATGACAAAAAATTGCTCAGAATTTAACATTTAAACAAGTTGGGTAGACAGACCTATGCTCATGTCAGAAGGGTTTTGTACTCAACTTACAAAATGCAGTAACCAGCAACGAATAAAATCAAGAAACATGTCAAGGACGATTTAATTGGAGAAAATGTGAAATTCGAGGATCATATCTACTATTATTAACAAAGTTGAACGAATTTTGAGTTCTGAGGTGTTTGTTATAGTTATACCCATAAATATCTCCTTTGATATTTTTTTCAGATTTTTTAAGATCACTGGTGTCCATTCGCGAGGGAGGAAACACATTTTTCATGTATTTCCCCCCCTGTGCTCCCTCTGAAGCAAAAACTGTCAGTTTAAGAACTGTTTTGAAAACTCTCATAGATAACTTTCAGTTGATACTCATATTGTATGTACTCATCTTCATGATACCTATCACTCCTGAAATTTTCATACAAATTCTAGCAAAGCTGTAGTGTCTAAGTCGGTAAAAAGCGCATATGGCTCCGTAGCAATATGTTTCCATAGTAATACAGGGCATATTGCTCCATAGTAATACACGAAAATTCAAATCGCTATAACTTCGTCAAATACTATTCGATCTTTATGAAACTTTCCGAAAAGATCAATCTTATAAATAGTCATCTCTTTGCTAAATTTTATTGAGTTTAAGGGTACCGTTTGGATTTCATTCAAGAAAACACAAAATCGATAAATCATACTATTACTAACAAGGTTGAGTGAATTTCGACTTCTCATGTATTTGTTGTTGTTGTACTCATTAAGGCCTACATTCATTATTTTTTTCAGATTTTTCGGATGGAAGGTGTCCAATCGCGAGGGTGGGTACGCGAAAAGTTCGTACGTTTCCCCTTCCCCTGCCCCCCTCGGTACTTATAAGACAATTTTAAGACTTGTTTTGAAAAGATCGCATTGAGACCTTTCCAATGACACCCTACTCAACTACCAATGGTGAAAATTTTTTTTTTGAGGGGACACCCCCTTATATGGGGCGACCCCCCTTAAACGCCTTTGAAAAATTTTTCCACCCTTGAACTTTCAAGAGGTCACCACTTTTGACCTTTCTACAAAGTTTCATGGCTGTAGCCTCTATAGTTTCGGAGAAAAAGTGCTGTGACATACAGACGGACGGACGGACGGATGGACGGACGGACGGACGGACGGACGGACGGACGGGCAGACAGACACAGGTCGTGATTGCAATAGGGTTTTGTATTTTAGTACAAAACCCTAAAAATCTCATTGAGACCTTTCCAATGACACCCTACTCAACTACCAATGGTGAAAATTTTTTTTTTGAGGGGACACCCCCTTATATGGGGCGACCCCCCTTAAACGCCTTTGAAAAATTTTTCCACCCTTGAACTTTCAAGAGGTCACCACTTCTGACCTTTCTACAAAGTTTCATGGCTGTAGCCCATATAGTTTCGGAGAAAAAGTGCTGTGACATACAGACGGACGGACGGACGGATGGACGGACGGACGGACGGACGGACGGACGGACGGGCAGACGGACACAGGTCGTGATTGCAATAGGGTTTTGTATTTTAGTACAAAACCCTAAAAACATCATTAAAGAGGCGAGAAAAGACGAGAACTTCGTTTACAACATTGTAACTGGTGACGAAACGTGATGTTTCCTAAAACCCAGCGTCAAAGTGCCGAATGAAAGGCCCCAGACGAGCCACCACCACCCAAAAAATTGCGTTTGAAGAAGTCAAAAATCAACTAGATGCTCATTTGTTTTCACGATTCCGAGGGAATTGTCCACAAGGAGTGCGTGCCAATGGGCCAAACCGTCAATGCAATTTTCTATCTTGGCATTTTGGAGTATTTGTTGCCCCGCATTCGTGGAATTCGGTCTGAATACCGCGAAGAAGGAAGCTGGCGCTTATTGCATGATAATGCACCATCTCATCGATCCACTCTTGTGACCGATTTTTTGACCTGAAATCGCATTTCAACCATCAATCACTCCCCTTGTTCGCCTGATATGGCTTCCTGTGTCTTCTACCTGTTCGGGAAATTGCATTTGGTCATGAAAGGAAAACGCTTCGTGTCCGTAGAGGGCATCCAAAAGGCTCCGGTCAATGACCTGAAACCCTCTTTCGAAAAGCTTTTGGATCACGCAAAACAGTATATTGAGGCCGGAGGAGACTATTTTGAATAAACAAACTCGAATTTATTAGAATAAAGCTCCTATCGTTTCTTTTTTAGCTCAGTCTCGTTTATTTTTGAATACTCCTTGTAAATCTTAAATCTTAAATAAATCAAAACTTGCGTATTATGCCTTAGCTCCCTTATACTAACCCACCAGACATCGATCTCACTGCCACTATTCCGTCGATTTTCACGTTCTTGACTAAATAACGATTTTCTTCACCTCTGTCGGTTCTGCAAGTATTCGATACGCACGAATTATTTTCCGCTGTAAACTATCAAGATGATGAATCCAAAACTGGGCCTGTTCTCTCCAAAAACCTTCTCTCGGCTTCAACAACTTTTGGAAATAAGAGGATGATCGGTACGCCTTGGTTTGTTAACTCCTCAACTAACGGCTTGTGCATTTCAAAGTCGAGGTCAAATAATAAAATGCAATTTCACTGGAAATTGCATTAGAGAAATTTTAGCATTGCACCATGGGCAGGAACCATTTCTAATCCCCCACACGCGCAAACAGATCAGCGTAGTGAACTTCCATTTTCACAGTTTTCCACTTGTGGACAGCTCAGCTAATCTTTCCAAAGACCCTGGTAACACTTTTCGTTTATTTATAGTACGTCTGTTTATGTCGCGTTTACATCGCGAGTTCCTATGATTGGGTGGAATGATAGATGTGGTATTTGAGCATTCGTATTGATGGAAGACTTACCGTGAATTTATCAAAATGTACTTTAGTTTGTCAGCCGTGTCACAGAAACCCTTTGCACTCTTCTTATGCTGCCGTTAAAATACCGCCCGAGCCAAGGCTAAAAAGGTTAAAATAAAAATTTTAAAGTAAAAATAAACGAAACCGAAAAGTAAACAAAAATGATTACATTAAACAAAAAAAGAAAATAGTTTTATAGCAGCAGCAACCGGAAGATACCAATGTGTGAACAACCATCGCCACTCAACATCCAAAAATGGATCTGTGAATATTGCATCTATGACAATTTTCAATCATCTTTGACATGTACTATGTGTAAAGGATTAAAACCGCTTCCTAACGAGTACATTTTTTGGTTGAGCCCACCACAGCCTAGTCCAAACAGTTGTCATCCGCTTATCGAAGTATCAAGCTTAACTTTCTCGCAAAGCAATTTAAACGCATCTGGTGGTCCATCAAATCAAGATGCATCCAAAGCAAAATGGCTATGCCTGAGATGTACTTACTTAAATTGGCCATGCTCTAAACGCTGTGTACAATGCTACACAAAATGGAATGAAGATGATTTAGATATGAACATAGTAATATCACCACCAGGAGCTATAACAAGGCCTACAACGATTACGCAATCTGATAATACAATAAAAAGCAATGCTATTCAAGATCAAATGAAGAATTTAACAATTGGTGAACCAAGAAATGATGGTGGTGATTGCCCAATTGTTACAACCGGGTCTGATCCCGATCTAGCTGGCAATGCATTGGTCATGAGTCCAGTAGGAGCTGTGAATAATTTAGCTACCTCATGATATTTGACGGGAGCAGTGAGCAACCGCATTAGTCCCATCAAAAGTCCACCTTTTGTCAATAAATGGGCTTGCAATAGATGTACTTATGAGAACTGGCCAAAGAGCCTGTAATGCTCGATGTGTGAGTCACGTGCTTTGTTGTTTGGTGAAAATAAATTGGAGTTTCGGAAGCGAATTTACTTAGTTTGACATCACCGTTTTGGGAAATCGCGAGTGATATTGCTATTATAATCAGCGTTAGATTTACGAATAGATTTGGTGAGGGATCGCGTTCATCCATAGTCGGATTCAGTAGTCGTCTGGAAAAATGTCAGTCATCAAAAGTCAAAAAAATTATATTTGAAGCAAGTCGCGACCACGATCTTTATTTTCTAAAATAAAAACAGTAAATATCCCGACGTGTGTATACCAAAAGTATACGCAATTGATTCACGAAGCTAGCAAGAAGTATTTTGAGCGTTTTGTTCGTCACCAGGAGCTGGCCAAATAAGTTTTTATAGTGCTGACCTAATTTTAACGGGATCAGGGTTGATGTGAAGAAACAAGCATAAATCATAGCTGGGGAAAAGCGGCCCGACCGTGAACTTCATATATTTTGTGATGTTTGCCAAACAGCTGAAAAGATGACCCACAAAACTTACAAACACAACAAATCAACCGACCAGCCAGATTATTGTAGCCAAAATGACTTACATAGCCTCCAGGCTGATCAACTCACCCCACGAAGCGACAGCAGCAACTTCCCTCAAAAACAAATTTTTGAAGTTCTCTTCAGTTGAAAAGGATACCGTTTTTTTTATTTTGATTAATATTAGTAAGCGTGCAAGTCGTACCTTGCTTTCGAGGGGTAATTGTTTCCGTACCTGGCACCAATCAAGAAAATTACTCTCAGACATTTCACTCGAATCCAAAACAAAAACACAATGCTGACAGAGTTTCAGTCACTTTGACATTTCCACCTGACGGGCGAATGTACTAGATGAAGGGAAATTTGGATTTCAATTGCCCGATGAACACCAATTGGGGGATCACAATTGAACGTTGAATCGCCCAGAAGTAAAATTAACGGCTCCCCGGTTGAAACCAATCTGATAAAAAACCTGGAAACAAAGAAAGGGTCCCTTCTCCTTTCTGGCAGAAAAGGATCGACAACAAAGTATCGAGTGTGACGAGTAACAAGAAATTTTTCCTGGAATTCCTCGAGGGCAAAAATTTACAATAGCGATAGCGGAATAATTAACGACCGAGATAAGAGAGATCAGCGATAGAAGATCTTCAAGGAGCGCGCTGGCAGAAGAACTTCTCGACGCAAATTACTTTGGGGCGCCTCCAAATAGGTAGACGTAAATAAAGTTTTGCATTTATTTTTAACTAAAATTCATTTTTTTAAATTATTGCGCATCATCATTAAATAAATAATCAAATAGTAAATCATATTTTTCGTCATTAAAAAATTATTGTTACGAAGATAAATTGTACCCTGGTTCGGGTGTATTCAGAAATATACGAGAGCGGTCCCAAAAGCACCCGACTCGACAAAGAAAACAGCAATCAAATTGCGAAAATGTTTTATGTGTGTGTTATGGTTCGTGGCCAATAATTTTAATGTTCCGGGAAAGTGAAAACGCACTGTCTTTTAAATAAAGTTAAAAGAGTTTATTTACTTAAAAATACACAAACATTAATTTAACGATTTCACTATTTTACTTTTCCATTTGTCGATAAATTTTTAATTCATTTGTCTGTATCACTTCACTTTTAGTCAATATCGACTTTACTTCGCGCTCCACTATATCGCAGATTTACTATCGCGGTTTTACTATCGCAGTTTTACTATCGCAGTTGTAATAATCCCCCATTCGTTCAGCTCGCCTTTGTATAGGGTCTCTAGTGATTCAATCCATATCTCGTACATTGGCGAACTACCTAGAATATTCGAGCAATACTGAATGGCACAGTGACGTCACTTTCAGATGTTGATCATGCTTTGTGGGTTTTCAAGTACATTCGTTTGTTGATCATGATGTTTTTAATGGTTGCGAAAACAATTGCGACAGCAGCTTGCAGAATTATTTATACACGTAACAATATTTTTCTTTTAGCTCAATACACTTCTCTCAACGATGTTCAATAGCAAAGTTGACAAAATGATCAATAAAATTCAAGCTCGGTATGAGGTCAGATGTCAATGCTTCATTGAAATGAATAACTAACTGGTTCACCATTCAGGCTTGATTACAAGTCAGAGACTTTTGCTTCAATGAATTCTGAAAGTGTTTGATTCCCTCTCTCAGTGTTTGGTAGATGAATTCAAGATAAATTCATATCAAGGTAAGTTTTTGCAACTTATCACATTAAATTCTATTTTCATTTCCATCCAGAGTCGTACTATCAATTTCAATGCCAGCCTTATCGAGGAGATCTATCTCATCACTAGCGACTTCAAGATCCGATAACTTCACTTGAGGCTTCTTACGGAATAAGCTATTCACTTTCATAAAAATGCCATCTAGATCCTATGGGCTTATATCCACCATTGATTGCTGACCTGACTTCTGCAGTATGACGCGATTAAGTTTCAGACATTCTTCGGGTGTAATTTGAACAACACAAACGAGCAGGACTGTTTTGACGAGTACAAAAAGAAGGCTTTTCAATCTTGTTAACCATGCGATGGTTGGTATTTCATATTCTTCCATATTGTTTCGATGTTTAATCTTGGGAACTATATTCTCCACGATTTCCAACGTCAGCTTCTTTAACTTCGGCAAATAGTGATCTATTTCATTGCTAGTTGAATTTCTGTCATTGGGATCCATTGAGCAAGCATTGCCATAATCAGAAGCTCTGCTTTTGAAACTTTCCAGAATCCACTTTTTTTAGCTCAACAGACGATTTTCATGTAGAATTAGAATTAGGAAGACATCATCCCTTTGATGATTGATTTCCGTCATGATTGCCTTATCGTCGCTAACGTAAGGATGTAGCTGCAGTTTCCGTTGAGGTAAACCAAAGTTGAATTCAAGTCTTGTGCCAGCAACAGAGAGGTCTAAATATGAATTTGTCCTAGGGTATGTTGGGAGTTCCGACACATATAGATTGCACTTGTATTCAATTTCGCTCCCTATTATCCATGACTTCGGGAATACACCTTTTGGATTATTGATCAGTTTGAGCCATGTTTATTTATTTATTTACACTATTTTACAGATCCGTGAACCCAATTACAAAATAGGTAATGAAATATAATATAATACAAGTTGGGTAGACAGACCTATGCTCATGTCAGGAGGGTTTTGTACTCAACTTACAAAATGCAGTAACCAGTGAAGAATAAAATCAAGAAACATGTCAAAGACGATTTTATTGGAGAAAATGTGAAATTCGAGGATCATACTATTATTAACAAAGTTGAAAGAATTGAGAATTCTGAGGTATTTGTTTTAGTTATACCCATAAATATCTCCCTTGATAATTTTTCCAGATTTTTTAGAAACACATTTTTCATGTATTCCCCCCCCCCCCACTGAAGCAAAAACTGTCAGTTTAAGAACTGTTTTGAAAAGCTCTCATAGAGAACTTTCAGTTGATATTCATATCGGCTACCTTTCATGAAATTTTTTGCAGGGCCCACTCCTCTGTACTGTAATCATCGATTCATGGCCTATTTTTTCGAATCCTAGAATGGTTACAAGTCCCTTTTGCTAGGAGCTCTCTCCTGCCTCTTCGACTTGTTTCAATTGTATGTACTCATTTTCATGATACCTATCATTCCTGAAATTTTCATGCAAAACCTAGCAAAGCTGTAGCGTCTAAATCGATGAAAAGCGCATATGGCTCCATAGCCATATGTTTCCATAGTAATAAAGGGCATACTCGTATTGTTCCATAGTAATACGGGCAAATTCAAACCGCTATAACTTCGTGAAGTTCTATTCGATCTTTATGAAACTTTCAAAAAAAATCAACCTTATAAATAATCATCTGTTTGCTAAATTTTATTGAATTTAAGGGTACCGTTTAGATTTTATCCAAGAAAACCTAAAATCGATAAATCATACTATTACGAACAAAGTTGAGTGAATTTTGACTTCTCATGTATTTGTTGTTGTTGTACTTATTAAGGCCTACATTCATGATTTTTTTCAGATTTTTCGGATGGAAGGTTTCCAATCGCGAGGGGGGGGGGTACGCGAAAAGTTCGTATATTTCCCCTTCCCCTGCCCCCCTCGGTACCGATAAGGCAATTTTAAGACCTGTTTTGAAAAGATCTCATTGAGACCTTTTCAATGACACCCTACTCGACTACCAATGGTGAAAATTTTTTTTTGGGGGGTCACCTCCCTCTACGGGGAGACCCCCCTTAAACCCCTTTGAAAAATTTTTCCACCATTGAACTTTCAAGAAGTCATCACTTCTGACCTTTCCACAAAGTTTCATGGCTGTAGCCTCTATAGTTTCGGAGAAAAAGTGCTGTGACATACAGACGGACGGACGGACGGACGGACGGACAGACGGACAGACGGACACAGGTCGTGATTGCAATAGGGTTTTGTATTTAAGTACAAAACCCTAATAATACATGCGAATAAACAAAGTAATATTAAGAAAAAAGAACAAGAATATAAAATACTAATAAACTATTGGAAGCTAAGCAGAATATTGTGCAATATGCTTCTAAAAGCGTTTAAGGAATGTGGCAGAGGACCCAGCTGGAGCTCATTGTAACGACGTGATACGTGTACTAAAAATGAATAAAAATAAATATCGTTACGAGCAAAGGGCACAAAGAATATGTCAATTGAACGTGTTCTTGAGGTGAGACGTATATAAAGCCTTTCACGAAGGTTGGATGAAAGAATACCGTGATATAATTTAAATAAGCAGCACAGGTCTAAGAACTCCCTCCTATTTTGAGTGATGGAATGTTGAGGATCTGTAAGCGCTCATCGTAGGAGCTGTAAGTGAGGGTATATTTGTAGAATAGAGATCGTGTGAATTTACGCTGTACAGTTTCAACAGCATCCGATAGATTGGTATAGTGAGGAGACCATACTTGGGAGGAATACTCAAGGATTGACCGGGCTAGAGGTACGAATAGATGAACGCTGGTTGAAATGCTAAAAGACTTGCAAGAGGATCGTAAAATAAAACCAGCGACACGTGAAGCTCTAGTGGTTATGCATGAAATATGGATGTTAAATTTCAAACTTGGGTGAAATACTACTCCCAAATCTTTAAATTTGTCCACAAGTGCGAGCACCGATCCATCAATCTGGTATTCATATAAAACTGGATGAATTTTTTCGGTGAATTTCATGTGACAACATTTAGAAATGTTAAGAGGAAGTAAATTACAATGACACCAATTTTGGAGATTGTCAAGATCATTTTGGAGGTATAAGCAGTCTTTGCTGGAGTTAATGGGGCAATAAATTTTTAAATCATCAGCGTAAAGAAGACAATTAGAGGACTGCCATCGAGGAAGATCATTAATAAAAATGTTGAATAGCAAAGGGCCTAAAATTGATCCTTGAGGAACATCAGATTTTGGGCTAAATGAGACCGACGAAAAAAAATTATTGCATGTAACGGTGCAGGAGGGAGGGGATAAGAAGGATAAGATCCAAGAGAGGATAGAGTCAGAAACGCGGAATGATCGGAGCTTGTTAGCCAAAATGCCATGATCAACACTGTCAAAGGCTTTAGCGAAATCGGTGTATATGACATCGACTTGTTGACTCTTTTCGAAAGCAAGAGAGATGGTATTCGCAAGTTCTAACAAATTAGTTACTGTCGAACGACCTTTAATGAAGCCATGTTGCTCATTTGCAAACAGGATACTGATATCATCGCACATTCTGTTATGCACTATTCTCTCAAGGAGCTTGCCAAAACTAGACAGCAAAGAAAGTGGACGATAGTTCGAGATTTCACTTCGATCTCCGGACTTATGGATCGGAAAGATGTTAGCATGCTTCCAGACGTCAGAGAAGCAGGAGGAAGAAAGGCTAATATTGAAAATAATTGATAGTGGGGTAGATAGTGAAGAAAATAATGACTGAACGAACGGATTTGGTATTCCATCAGGACCCGGACCACCATTAATGTCAAAGGTAAGCAGTACATTTTGAATTTTCGATGGAGAGGAATAATAGGGGGAGGAGAAGGACACGATGAGCACATAGTGGGGTTCGAAACCTTAAATGTGGGGGAAAAAAATTGAGCAAAAACGTCACAGATTGCTCGCCCATCAGAAGCTTGGCAAATACGCCACGAGAAGATATTAGAAATATGGGATGTTGTTTTCAGAGAATGTATGTATGTCCAAAAGGGCTCAGGACTATTAGATTGCAGTGATGTTTCAATCGTGTAATAATAAGATCGCATTGCGTTCTTAACCGCTTTTTTGGCTTCTTTACGAAGCAATCGGTAGCTGGTGAGGTCAGTATTAGAATTGAAATAATGAAGTTTTTTGCGCGCCTGGTCCTCCGAATAGGGAGCGTCTGAGACTTCAGTGGAAAACCAGCTGGGGCTCTTTTTCTGAGGAGATCGGCAGATAGGTACATGGTTTGAAATTATGCTACTGAGATTCTCATAGAAAGTTGATAGCGCTGAGTTGACATCTAGCTTCTGTAGCATTGAATTCCAGTCAATATTATCCAGCTCAAGCTGAATGGCTGCATAGTTGGCTTTGCGGAAATGAAATCTTGGGGAGAAAGGAGTGCGTTTGGACTGAGGTGCAAGAAAAAATAAATGAACCTCAAGCGAAGGATGATGGGGATCAGGTTTTACATATTCGGAGGGGGATTTTGTGATCGAGGAAATAGAGGCAGGATTGGTAGTTAGAATGAAATCGAGAAGTTGATTGTTTGCGTTTGGGATCATATTTAATTGCGATAGGGAGCAAAGCGATAAAAAAGAAGAAAACAGGATAGAAAGATCATTGAAGGATAAGAAGGCATGAGAGCTTGAGTCCCACCTTAGGTAAGGCATGTTAAAGTCACCACAGATTAAAATATTGTATAGAGGGTTGATGCTACAGATATACAAAGATAATTCAGAGAAAAAACGGTTGTAAACGCGGAAAGGAGCATTGCAAGGGATATACACGCAAAACAATACTAAATTCTCGGCTTGAGAGATATTTATTAAGACAGTGATGCATTCTACTGGAAGAAACGGTGAAAAGTCAGAGCAGAGTTTGCTGCCTAAGGCTTTATGAGTAGCAATAAGTATGCTAGGTATTCACGTTACTGGTGAAAATATAATAACTTTGTGGCTTGTTCAGTCGGAGTGTTTAAAACAGGGAATTGCGCTCTTCCTTGAAGTTGAGAACATGTCGACCAGTTGCATAGGCAGAGATAACGAAGAAGTTATCCCCAACTGGCAGTGAAATTTTGACTATGGGCACTGTAAGAAATTGAATGGTTTTGAATTTAACTTTTCCAATATTTTGAGAACAATAGGGTCTTCTAACCAGTGTTGCAGTGCTACCTACCCCATCAGTATTCACCCTACCGTTTAGTACAATTTCTAAATACTTGAATGTCATGGAGTGCCATGAATTGAGGTAGGTTTTAGTAAGAAACATGATATTAGGCTTTTGTTTAACAATAAATTCAAGACGAAAGTTATGTCGATGTGACATAACAATGGAGATAACGTTGATTGAAATGAGACAAAGCCCATTCGTGGGAATATGTCTGGATGACAAGTTGTTTTGAGGCATTCACAAGGCCTAAACACTGAAAACAAAGTTAATTTTCTGATCTTGTTTATTGATTTTCTCCGATAATGAATTAAGTTCCAGGTAAATTTTAAGAAGCACCTCATGATACACATTATTAACATTAATTGCAGTATTTTTTGCTGGTCCTCTAGAGGCGAGTGAAAATGATGCACCGGGCTTGACGAAGTTGGTAAGTATAATACTGTGGTGTACTTGTATTTGCTTTGGAATAAATTTTACTTTTGCACCTTGATATCAGGAGCATCCTCAATATAACCAAAAACACCGCAGTTAGCCCAGTATAATTTTTTCTTTAGGCTCCGTCTGAGCCAATTTGCACTCCCCGGGAGCATAAACGCTCATGCGTCGATATTGCATGGCGCAATTTGCTGCCGAATGACCAAACCTTTAATGCCGATACTGGTTGACTTCTCATTTTTGGAGGTGTTCCCACCTCACTACATGGAAGTTAAAGTACCTTATTTGTTGAAGGGCATTTGGACGGCTTTTATTTGATATTCATACCAAGTAAAGTGGAAATTTTTTTCTTTCTACGGTCGATCTTCTTATCGCAAAGTTTTTGACGGAAACAAATTCAATTTCTGGTGTAGCTTCCTTGAGCACCTGAAGAAGATTGACCGCAACCTCTCCGTAGTCCAAACTCTTCAACAAAATGGTCTGATTTTTTTCACTTTTTGTGGTATAGGTGAAGTGTGGAGCCTCCTCAGAATTTAGGGCATCTTTAGCTGACTTACCACCAGCGATATCGTTAAATCTTTTGACCTCGAAAGTGCTAAGTTTATTTTCGACTGCCAATAACTGAACCATAGCTTTTCCGCTTTGTCCGAATACATTGATTGGTGAAACTTTTTCTACCTTTGTGGTACAGTCACGGTATGAGACTAAAATAAAAGCGATGCAAAAATCGTTAGCAGGCACTTAAATGGATGTTTTTTTTCATAGCACTACAGTACCTTTCAAGCTTTCACTTAGAGATAGTTAGAGTATTTCATTATCATGATCGAATGTATCGGCACTTCACAAGGTGATATGATCGTTATCACGCTTTGGCCGTGTGTTCGTCCACCGAGCTGCGGTACGTTCTGATTTTAAGCCAGCGCGCATCTTCACTCAACAGGCTTATAATCCGTACAAAGAATCACTTGAACTAAGTCTCGTTGACGCCAACGGAACTCGAACCAGAGACCTTCGGCTTACGGGCTTAGTGCTCTTACCACTAAGCCACGCGGACGTCTGCTCTAAACACTAAACCACGCGGACATCATTGAAATTGATGTTATAAAAATAAAAATCATGTGCTCGCGAAAATTAACAACGTCACGGAAGTTTACATATATGAGTTTGTTGTAACATATATAAAAATATATTGCTTATACGAATATGAAGATTTACTTTTTGTTTTTACTAAATAAATTAGAGGAATATGAAAAGATGACTAGATATTATTATACACTTTTAATGACTGTAATGCTGGTAATATTCGCATTAGGGACAAAGCAGTTTCACAGCTCTTTATTGAAGTGAAAGTAGGTATTAAAAATGTCCGTGAAAGACTGCAGCGATGGTCTGCTGCCTGGGTGAAAGATGGTAATATCAGCCAAGAATGGCCTTGTCTGGGGTCGCGTGAATGTGCTGGTAGGCTAGCGTTGCGGTGTCGCGGAGCGGGTTCATTCCCCCAGCACAAGGATCAATTACAATAGAATTTCGCATTCACGAATTCTCGGGTCCCAAAAAGGTCGACCGAAGTCGAAAAAATGTAGGTAACTAACGAAGGGGAAAGTTGCTTGCTCGGAGAAAAAGTCGAACCGAGCCCAAACAGACAGACTTTGGGAGGCTTCGTCATTACCCGACGATTCTTATGGCCCACAAATAAGAGTGGGGCAACTGGATGGATGTGGTGCCCCCTTGCACCCGCCCAACCGGATCAAGATCCAAATGTTGAAGTGGCCATATATTTCGCTTTTGAGAGGAAAACTCATACAAACATACTTTGCATGAGCCTTCGCATCAACCGAGAAACCGATTTATGTCATAGAATTATGTGATCGGGTCACATAACTCTATGCCATAAAAAGGACACTTGAGCGGAAGGCCACTCAACCCGGCAAGAACCCCTGAAAACAACTAAATAGGTGGAGCGCACCCGATGGCTGGCTAGCCCATTTTCATTGAACCGCCTACCATCGTAGTGGGTCCTAAACCTGGTCACAGGGGACAAAATGGAAAGACCAAAGGGTAATACTTTAGGTAAACATTACTTTATTTCATTTTCTGACCATGGAATGCAAGACTACTAACAAAATTCACAGTTTTGAGCATCCTTTGTGTTTAGCTGTTTATTGTTAAGAAAACTTAAATTTTAGATTTTGGGAAATTCAAGCGTCCCATCTTGATTTTATAGACAAAATAGCAAAATTTATAAAATGTACTATTATTAACAAAGTTGATCGAATTTCGACTTCTAAGGTATACGTTGCCCTTGTGAAGGAAAAATTGTCAGTTTAAGTACTGTTTTGAAAGCTTTTATAAAAAAATTTCATTTGAAACTCATATCGGCTACCTTTGATGAAATTTTTTGTTCAGCGGCCACTTCCCTGTACTGTAATCATCGATTCATGGCCAATTTTTTCAAGTCCTAGAATGGTTACAAAACCCATTTGCTAGGAGCTCTCTCCTGGCTCCTCGACTTGTTTCACCTATGAGTAGTAATTGTAGGTACTCATCTTCAGGCATTCATTAATATGAATCAAGTGTTAAAATCATGCGCCTTAAACGTTGAAGTTGGGGCAAAATACATCAAAATTATTCAATCTTCGCATTTAAAACAGCCTTTATTTTGCTTTACGATTACTGATACCGCTACCTGAGCTAATTCTCAAAGAAATTAATGTTACCTATCATTCCTGAAATTTTCATGCAAATCCTAGCAAAGCTGTAGTATCTGAGTCGGTAAAAAGCGGATATTGTTCCACAGCCATATGTTTCCATAGTAAGACATCGCATATTTTTCCATAGTAATACGGGAAAATTCAAATCGCTATAACTTCATTAAATACTATTCGACCTTTATGAAACTTTCAGGACGAATTAACCTTATAAATAGTCATCAGTGTACTGAATAATAAGCATTTTATAATAAAAAAAAAAGGGTACTTACCCACATCCTCATGAGTGCTCAATAACGGTGTAGGTAAGTTGCCTTGTAGGAAATTTATATTTAATAACCAAATCCTAACAATGATACATTGAACAATTTTTGTTGATTCAAAGATTATTGCGGTTGTTTCATCGTGTTGCTCCTGGTTAATAACATGTAAAGAAGCACCGAAAGCTTTCAAATCAGCCTTTATGAGAATTTTCTATAACTTCATTCTTCTTCATCTATATTGGATTGAGATTCGTGATGTGTTGAAACCCACAAAAATCGGTAGAATTTCACTTGAACTTAATAAATAATTTAGGTTAATTTATTGCAAATCATACATCCACACCCATCTAGTATGGGTTAAACTGTCACGATGGTAGCACTTGTAAGGTGGAACACTCATTCAATGAATGCGTATAATCTTTTTCTTCCTAGTCAGTCATAGCAGCTTCTACAAATTTTAAGAAATGCAACCTTCCATTATCCACTACTACAGACTTTTCCAGATCGCTGATGTCCCTTAGATAATCACTGTCCTGATTCTCAAGAAAATGAATAAACTAGCAGCGTCGTTACCTGTGATCTTGAAACAATTTCAAATTTGAGGAAGTACAGTTAATTAAGCGATACGAACACGCGAGTCTTATGAATTGTTATTCTCATTACATATTTAATCAATGCACACGATTTTCACGTCACTTGCACCACTTGACGCAAATTTTACTTTTCACGTATTGAAATCACATCTGGCGAGGAACATTTACATTGATGATCGATCTCGTCTCACTCTATATATATATTTTTGTAATTACTGTTCACGTTTTACTAGACAGCACGACCTTAAGGAGAATTTTTAATGTTATCCCACAATGTGTGCGAGATATTTGCACAAAAACGCGTCCGCTTGAGTATTATATCGCGAATATCCCATGATTCTCACATTTGCGACTTATTTAAATGCAGTCTAAGTTGTTTGCAAAGTTTGTTTTTTTCCAGCGCACCCTCGTGTGATCGCTGTCGCGATTCAAAGCAGACTCCGCGATCCGTAAGCAAAGCTTGTCTTTCTTCTTTTTCTCCCGTGTCGCTACCGGTAAAATTCATTCAGCTACCCATTCAGCTGAGCTCGAATGCACTCCCTCATGTAAAGCACCGTTGGCCAGCACTAAATCAGTGTTTCTACATCCTAAATTTTAATGGGTGGATTTAAATTTTTTTAAAACCAAAATTTAACTGGAGAAATTTTATATGAACTAAAGAAAATTTTTATGAAGTGAAGAAATTTAAATGAAGTAAGAAAATTCAAATGAAGTGAAGAAATTTAAATGAAGCAAAGAAAATTTAAATAAAGTAAAGAAATTAAATGAAGTAAGGAAATGAAAATTTTAAAAAGTAATATAAATTAAATTTCATGAAAAATATAATTTAAGGAAAACGTTCAAATTTACTATACAGGAAAATTAATATGAAGTTACATTTAATAATAATAATAATATATTTTTTTTGTGGTAGGGAGGTGAAGGCATTTACGCCCGCCGAGTCTGGCAGTGTGGGACTCTCATGGAGGATACCCTTGGACTACCCACTGAACACCTCCCCTGTCAATCTGAGAACCTAGCCTGGAACCGTTTGCCACATTACTTCGGGCCAGGTCTCGTTTTGTTACGCCGTGGGGCGCCTTCAAGTTGGGGAGTCCCTTTTCTAGCGGAAGGGGAGAGGAAATACCACAAGAGCGATCCCCCAGCCCCAGCACCTCCGGCTGCCCTTTTATCTTTTAGGACTGCCCGAGCATAATGTGCCACCTGGTTCCATTTGTCAACCGATTCAAGCATCACCGCAACTATATTATCCGGGGTGAGCTCTCCCTTCACAGCCTGGCATATTTGGTACACGCAAAAAACGTGTGACAGGCATTGTCCTCCTCTCCTGGGCAAAACCGACAATCGGGAGACCGTGACTTGCCGATCTTGTGCAGGTAAGACTGAAAACACCCGTGCCCGCTCAAAAACTTGGTCAGATAGAAGTCAATCTCACCATGCCTTCGATTAAGCCACGGTTTCACATCCGGGATAAGGCGCGCAGTCCACCTTCCCTTCGTGCGATTCCTCCAAGTCTGCTGCGAATCGTTGAGCGAGCGTTGTCTCTCCTCGCGGACAACCATCTCCCTTGCATCCTCGTTTTGGCGCAGGTAAATAGCGCGGCGCTCTCTAGCAAGGCGGGCGACAGGTATCACGCCTGCAATCACTCTCACCGCCGAGTCGGGGACTGTTGGATACGAAGATGCAATTCTCAGCGCTCCTCTTCTCTGTAACTGTGCCAATAGTTTTCGGTATACCTCCTTACTAAGAGTGTCGCCCCATACCTCTGCTCCGTACAGTAGCACTGAGCCTACAGCACTCATCAAGAGGCGTCTTCTTGATGGGCTGGGTCCCCCTACGTTGGCCATAAGTCGACTCAGGGACGATATTCCCGAAGCAGCCTTCTCAGCTGTTGCCCTGATTTGCTCAGAGAAACTCATCTTCGAGTCGATCAGTAGCCCCAGGTACTTCACCGCTGGCTTCGATTCGATCTGTATATGTCCAATACTGATCATCCTTACTCTAGGGATTCTCTTTTTTGTCAAGATGACCACTTCGGTTTTCTCCAGTGCTAAACTGAGCCCGCGAGCAGTCATCCAGTCCCTCACTCGGCGCATTAGCATACCTAGCCTAAATTGCGCTTGTTCAACGGTGCGTCATCATCCGCATAGCCGACCAAGCGCGACTCATCTGGCATCTCAAGTCTCAGTAGCCCGTCGTAAGACACGTTCCACAGGTCCGGACCAAGGATAGATCCCTGGGCAACACCTGATGTAATTTCCATCCTTCGTTGGCCCTATGTCGTGTCGTAGAGCAGGCTTCGGCCCTTTAGGTAGTTCCTCAAAAGCCGCATTAGATATTCTGGAACTTGAAAAGAGTTTTCCAGCGTGTCCAGAATATCCACCCATCTAGCGGAGTTGAAGGCATTCCTGACGTCGAGTGTCACCAACAGGACGATCCGTCGCTTGGTGCGACTATATGCCTCTGCCTTTTGGACCGCGTTTACTACCTCTGCAATCGCATCAATGGTAGAACGTCCTGCTCTAAAGCCGTACTGCCGAGGAGATAGGTCCCCAGCAGCACGAATCGCGTCAGTGAGTCTTCCCTTGATGAGTTTCTCTAGCACTTTCCCAGCCGTGTCTAGCATGCATAACGGGCGGTATGCAGACGGCGATTCGGGATTTCCCTTCCCCTTGCTGACCAGCACGAGCCTCGCCACCTTCCATCGTACCGAGAAAACCCCGTCCCGTAGGCAAGCGTTGAATGTGCTGAGCAGCAAGTCAGGGCAATGGTGATAGACGAGCTGCAAAACCTCAGCTGGAACACCATCTGGACCTGGAGCCTTCCTCGCTTTCAGGGAGAGGACTGCCTCCTCCAGTTCCAGCTGTGTGAAGAGTGGGCACTCGACTGCTGTTTCACCATGGACAGCGTCAACACGGACGGGATGGGCGGGGAAGAGTCCCCGCACTATCGCGTACATCTTTTCCGCGTCATGTGTACAAGGCTTCCGCAGGGCACCCAGTTTCCCCATGACCAGCTTGTAGCCAAGGCCCCACGGATCCCTATTTACATCGTCCACGAGGTCTTGCCAGCATCGGGCCTTGCTCTTGTTAATAAGCCTGCGAAGATATTTAGCCTAGTGTCTGCCTCCTCTCGTGTTCGCGCCCGCTGGGCCTCTCGCCGAAGTTTGTGACACTGGCTTCTTTTTTCGGCGATCTCGTTTGACCACCAGTATACTGGAGGCTTACCGTGTCGGGGTCTCCAACGGGGCATGGAAGACTCGCAAGCAGCTATGATGGTACTCATAGTTGAGTTCACCAAGCCCTTGGCTGTAGGCCCTCCACTCCCTGGCGGAGCTCCCAGCAACGTTGCGCCTGCCGTAAGCGCGTCAGCGAACCTCTCAACGTCCATCCTCCCAGTCCTCCATCCTCCCAGTCCTCCATCCGAGGATTGAAGTTTGGGCATATGCACGCAGAGTGGCACTGTCGTGAATCTCAACCGCTATATACTGGTGATCACTAGCCGAGTAGTCCTCTAGTACTCGCCAGTTGTGTACTCTAGGTACCAGGGACTCCAAAGCGAGCGTCACATCGGGTATGGTTCCTACGCAACCCCAGCACCTGAAGGCGGGCGCTGTCTCGAACCCAGATGGCCGAGGTATCAGATTTGTCAGGGTACCACGCTTGCGAGTCCTTGTTATGATGTTGCTCGCTCAGCAACAGGAAGTCAGCTTTCTTATCCCTCGCAAACTGCTCAAGTAGGTCCTGGGCGTTTGTGCTTCAATGCAAATTGACCTGCAGGATACGGATCATTTGAGTATCGATTGGGCTTTAGTTAGGGCCTCCTTGAAAACCCAGCATCTCCCTGTCCCCGGCTCATGTTTGTGGTCGCCGGGTGCTAGCTTAGCATCCTTGCAAAGAATGCATTTTGCCTCGTTCGTGCACTCCTTCCTTTTGTGCCCCGTTTCACCACATTTGTAGCACAGAGATCTCCTGTCGGGTTCCTTACAGCCATACACGGTGTGTCCGTATTCGAAGCATCTGAAGCAGCGGATAGGGATCGCTCTTCTCCGTCTCCTGCAGATCACCCAACCTATCTTAATTTTGCCCTTCGCCAGGATTTGCTGGGCGTCTTTATCAGCTAGTTCGACAATAGCCATGCGTTGCCCCCTTGTGTTTTCACGTGTCAATCTTGCCTTGACTTCACTTAAGCTGGGGAACTCCCTCCTAATGGCATCCTCTACTTCAGCTTTGTCCGTGACGCAGTCGAGGTCCCTGATTTCCAGGGTGGCCATTGGTTCGAGCGAGGCAACCGTTGCTGCATCCCCAAGAACCTTTTGAACCGCGTCACGGAATGCATCTTTGTTTGTGGCCTCTGGCCCGAATTCCACCAACAAGCCACCGGTCCGGGTTGGTCGAACTGCTTTGATGGCAGTTTTGGTGTCGTCTGGCTTGACCGCTCCTTTAATTTCACGGAGGACATCTCCGTAGGTTCGGCCCTTAGTGGGTTTAATAAGCAGTGCCTCTCGCAAGGGTTTGCGCCGTGGTTTGCTTTTTGTTTTCTGCGGTATATCGGGGGGTTCTTTGTTCTTTTCGTGGTTGAGCTCTTTGTCTGTTTTTGCTAGGAGTAGCTTTTTGGCCGCGTTTTTCGCTGCCTTGTTTCGAACCACATGAAACTCTTCGCCTGGAGTGTCAACTTCGTTATCGTCCTTCCTCCTCTTCTCATGAAGGCGACCGTGAGAAAAGGAGGAAGGACGAGACCATAATAATAATAATAAAAAGAAGAAAAATTACTCTAAAAATTACAATTACAAGGGAAATAATTTCTATTTTTTTTTAATCTACCATTATATTTTTGGATAGGAGATAGGAGGGTTTTGAGCAGTTTGCTAGTGTCACTGCTCGATTACTACAATGTGAACGCAGCCTTAAACTTTTTTAATGAACTGTCAATGTCAAAACGTTAGTTAAAGCCAATATTTTCTTCATGGTAAAATTCATGAACCAGCAACTTTTGGGAATTATTAAAGTTTATCGAAAAAATAATCTTCAGCGATGAAGCTCATTTCTGGCTCAATGGCTTTCTTAATAAGCAAAATAGGGGTGATTGGTCAGCAACAACCCCACATGTGCTTCTTTAAACACCGTTGCATCTGCAAAAAATTACTGTTTGGTGCGGTTTTCATGCTGAAGGTGTGATTGGGCCATATTGTTTCGTGGATGAAAATGACCGTCATGTTATCGTCAATGGAGAGCGTTATCGTGTTATGTTGAAAGATTATTTGTGACTAGATTTGGATGAACTTGACATCTACTATATGTAGTTTCAACAAGACGGTGCCACTAGTCACACAGCACGCCACACAATCAATTTAGTGAAATTTATTTATTTATTGTTATGTCCTTAATGTTTGCGCAAAAATATGCTTTTGCTACTAAAATTGTGAAACCTATACTTTAAACCGATAAACTTAATAAAAGTTAAGATTATTCTTCCTTTGAATGCAATAATGTTTATTCCATTGAGCCTCAAATCTCAAATTTCAATTTATATTGTAAATTCAGCCTCATCATCAACAACACCATAATCATCATTACATTTACTTTACCTTCTAAGCCAACTGATTTCCTTAACCCTATCAACCATATTATTTCTCTATTAAATCTAAATCCAAACCAAACCCAAAGAACTTACATTTAAACATCATCTAATAATCTCTGAATATATTTAAGGGATGCGTCGTTCTAACCAACCTCCAATTTTCTTCTATTCTCCCACATTTGATATCCTTCATGGCGTCGTAATGCCATTTATAATATGCTCCACAGGGTTGAAAGATTTTATCTCGACAAATAATCTTCACTGGAATGTATGATGATGCATATATGGATGAGAATGTATGTGAGTGTGCATGATTATGTATGAGCAAATGTAATGTCATTGTGAGGTCTCTCGAGTACATTTCACTTGTCATCTCGTTTATTATCACCTCTGGGGTAATTTGCATAGTATTTCGTCATTAAAATCTACACCACATGTGAGTTTAGTTGAGTGTATCCCTATAGTTGCTCAGCTTTTTGGACCTTTTGTTTCACATTTTGAAGATGGATGGGTGTCATAAATTTTATGTTTAATTTAGTAGTGTAAATTCTTTGGAAATTCAAGGATTTATTTCATTATTTTATATAGGTCTAAAATGCGTTTCGAACGCAATAAAATTAATCAGACAGACAGGAAATTTTACATAGATCCTAATCCAACCTTTGATTGTCCAGGTGTGTATTATTCTATGGGGATCGATTTTTTAATCAATTTTTTCTATTGGACTTATCGCCTTAAGCTCAAAACTAAAACTATTCCATTATTTCTAAGTTAAATTATAAGGAGGAACCACGAGATTTATAGAAAAAGACTTGATTTGATCATGAAATCTTAAAGTATAGGCAAATAATCCACAGTTCCTTCTTTTCCTTTTATGGCCCAATAACCTTTATTAGTCATAATTCTCGAATCCATTACCACATACATCATAGGAAAATGTTATAATTGCATCCGATTATTTTGTCAAAGTTGGAAGTCAAAATTCATTATCCTCTAACAATGCGGCAACATGATATCTTCCTCCTGCAAGTCAAAAAGTTTGGCCGCCCCGAAGGATAATTGAGACAATGCATCGTCAGTATCAATATATTATCTCAGTTTTCCTTCAACGTAAAACCAAGAAAGCGTCACCATCAAATAAATTCTTACACTTCTAACAAGTTACCTGAAGCCACAACATTAGTAAGTTGCAAAAAGACAAGCAGTTATCACCTGCCTTTCTTGCTGGAATTGTATTCCTCACGTTATCCAGCAAAATGGCCGCCGGACTAACTTAACTTGTTGTGTTATAATTGAAGGCAAGAGCAAATGTAAGATGAGAAGCTGAAGCTGATTGCCACCCTAATCTCATATTTTCGTTTCTTTGAAAGCCAACCGTAAGTATTAGCAGAAATAACAATGAAAAGGGCTGCATCATAGGTGGTTCGTTTTAAGCCTGTAATAGACAAGTCGAAAACAAATAACTTTTCCAAACTTTAAGCCACAAAGTGTATTTTACTCTAAAAGTTTTCAGTCAGATGGTTGTAAGCTAAGTCCTTGCTGTACAGTTTTGATGCAATGTGATGATGGTAGGGAAATAACCAAAGTTGCAGGAGGGTATGTTTAAGAATTTATAATCACGCACATGGACATATTCATTTTAAAGTTTAAACTATCCTTGTCATGTCATTGGAGCCATGAGTAAAGTAAGAAAAACTATAAAAAAAATTAAATTCTCGTAACATACTCGTAAAATTAATAAAATTATACTTTTTCAGAGCGTGAAAAAGATTGTGAATACTCAGTGTTCCTTAATATTAGTATACCTAAACCAAATGCTACCGTCGTTTCAACTAATATCATCTTCGTGTCACCGTGCCTGAAGCAAAGTGCCTGGGAAGCCTAGCAATAATGTTTAGAGATGACACTGAGGAACTGCTTTGTACAGAGGACTAATTTACAGCAGAATACATATCATTACTGCACATGAATATTTGATTTTTATCATCTTTTGACTGTTATTCACACCATAAGGACATATTACGTTGCATGTACAAGTCCTAATTGGAACTAATAGGTGTTTCATTTCATCACCTCGACTTATGTAGAAGGGTTATACATTTTACTAACACATAATCGTCAATTATAAGCTTCAAACTCTGGATTTTACTACTGATGGGAAGTTTTCATTTATTTATGAAGCAGTAATCATTGACACCATAAAAATTATAATATAGAGTGGTATATTTAGAGAAACTTTATTTTATCTGCTTGCTCTACCAGTCATAGTAGGCTCTGCGTAGTATTCAATGTTCAACGAGACCAAAAAAGACCTAACAAGCATTTTATTTGAGATAATGAGGTGATTATTATGGTCACTGCAACCCTCAATTGTATTCTTAGAGATAAAGAGTGATGAGAGTTATCCACTCAGAAATTTGTGCCCTGAAGAAAGTTAAACCCCCCTTCATAATGCTAACATATGTTCGTAACACTTCAAAATGACCTATCGTGTTTACGTTAGACTATATCTTTAAAATTTAGTCTTTGTTTGTTTTAGATTGGGGCAAACTAGTTATTTGGACTACTCTTGAGGGCTCAAACGTTAGATAAATTACCCCATAACTTAGACTCAACCCGTTATTTTTGAGTAACGAAGTAGGTTCTCCCGAATTCCATCTGTAAATAAGAGGCGTACGGTATTTGAGGTCAAGTTGAGAGTAAAATCAATTGGCTTGTATTTTTAACAAAATTTAATGAAATTTCAGGAATTTTTTATACAGAGTGGGCCATATCAGTGTTGGCGATTTAATTCTTCAATTTCTCGGTAACGTGCGGCGCGGGGTGGCGGGGGGATATGTTGTTCGCTGCGCCGCTTCCTGGAAATTTAGTCGCCATGAAGCCGTACACGGGAGTGCAGCGTGCATTTTGTGTCCGAGCGTATTACGAAAACAATAAATCAGTGATTACTGCACGACGTTTGTATCGGCATGAACACGGTTTACGCGATTTAAGTGAAGTTCCAAGCGCCAATGTGTTACGAAAATGGATCAGAATGTTTGAAACAACCGGCTCAACAGTACCAATTACGGCTCGTGGCCGCCCAGTTTCTGCAAGATCAGCCGACATTGTGGAGCGTGTTCGTGTTTCAGTTCAGCGAAATCCGCAACAGTCAACACGTAAGAGAAGTCAGTCTTTGGACGTCAAAAGAACAACTTTGCGACGAATTTTGAAACGTGATCTGCATTTGAAGGCTTATAAGATTCAGATAGTCCAAAAATTAAAACCCAATGATGGCAATAACCGACTTAACTTTGTCAATTTGATGCTCGAGCAGTTCAACAATTTCAACAACATGATTTTTAATGATGAGGCTAATTTTCACCTTAATGGCCATGTGAACAAGCAAAATTGTCGGTTTTGGTCCAAGACTAGTCCCCGACGCTTGCATGAACGTCCACTTCACAGCCCTAAGCTTGTCGTGTGGGCTAGCATAACGTCAACCGGTATTATTGGGCCATACTTTTTTGAGGACGAAAGAGGGCAAGCGATGACGGTTAGAGCTAACAATTATTGCAACATGATAACAGACTTTTTGGTGCCAGCTTTGCAAGAACTTCAAGGCAATACCTCGAGGATGTGGTTTCAACAGGATGGGGCCACATGTCATACGGCTAGGGTATCCATAGAGCTGCTGAAAAATGTTTTTTCCGGAAAACTCATCTCGAAAAGGGGGGATATTGAATGGCCCCCACGTAGCCCCGATCTCTCTCCATGCGATTATTTTCTATGGAACTACCTCAAATCGGTAGTTTACGAGAATAATCCGACCAATTTAGAGCAGCTGAAGAGGAATATTATTCAGGAAAGTAACAAAATACCGAGAACAACGAGTTTTCCAAAATTTGCGACTTCGGTTCCAAAAGTGCCAAGCAGCCGAGGGAAGCCATTTGGACAACATTATTTTTAAGTCTTAAAAATTCCTATGCTTCTACTTTTTAACAATACAAATATATTTGTGTTATGTTTCGTAGTTTTTTTTAAATCGAATATTTAAACCTCCAACACCCTTATGGCCCATCCTGTACAACGTTAAATTAATATATGGCTATAAAGTTATTCTGTGTGGTCTAGTGATTAGAGCATGCACGCATAAGCCGAAGGTACCAGGTTCAAATCTCGTTGAAAGCAACGTGATTTAGTTCAGGGGATTTTTCGGACAGACCACGAGTGTTCACTCAGTGGTGATATGCACTAATTTAATCAGATCATAGCATAGCTGAGTAGGCACACGAGAGCATCGTACTGACCAAACCAACTTCCGAAAAAATCAAACCGGTCATGAAAATGAGATACTCTAAATATCTCTAAGCGAAGGCCCGCGAGGGGCTGTAGTGCTACAAAGAAGAAGACGATAAAGTTATACAATAAAATCGCCATTATCAGCAATAACCTCTTGGATCCGGGTCCAGAAACGATTACATGCCCAAATCAAATGCTCTTTGTTCAAATTGACCATAACGGCATTAACAGCAGTCTTCAGCGAATAATTGGTACTATGAGGACGCTTATTGGACTCACGCTCAACTACGCCCTCTACGTAATAATCCCAAGGATTAAGGTCTGGGGAGCTAGGTGGCCATAGGTTCAGTGTTATGTGGTCATGAAAATTTTCGGCCATCGAATCTTGTGTCGCCATCGCTTTATGTGAAGGAGCAGAGTCTTGTCAAAAAATGTATAGTCTACCTCCGCTTACATTGTCTATCCAGGGTTTCACTACCGTCTCCAAAACCTCGATGTATGCAGCAGAGTTCACTTAAAGTCCTTGAGTAAAAATGTGTGGTGGGATAACATATCCTTCATTGCTGACAACACCTAAAACCATAACAGTGGCTGGAAATGTTGTGTGCATAACAACAGAAACCTCCGTAGGATTTGAACATAGCCATCTGTTATTTCTGCGAATGGTCTTTTGGTCTCGGTCAAAACTTTTTTCGTCGGAAAAAAACCATAACGTTTTGGGCGCCTCTAGGTGTTTGATTTTGATTAAAATACGTTTCGATCCGATAACTCTCTGTTTCCGTGTTTGCTCCGACATGAACCGTCCTCTGCGCATCACTAAAGACATATACCGAAGGTATTTGTGGACAAGTTTACGAATAAGGTGCTCAGAAAGATGAAGCTCACTCGCAAGAACCTTCATTGATTTTGAAGGGTCCTCGTCTATGCTCGCTTGCACTTGCTCTAAAAATTCTGCAGATTGGACAGTGCCAGAATGTTGTTCGTGCTTTTTGCGTTTCGCAACCGACTCTGTATCGCCTCCTGATGCTTCCGATTCACGGCGAACCTTATGCACAAATGAACGGGCGCAATTAAGAAAATTAGAGATCTCTAAATCTGTATGGTTCGCACATATAGCGACGATGACAGCATGTCGCTTCATTTCTTGAGTGATGTTTTAGTCCGCCATTTCTTATCTGAAAAGAAAGAAAAATTAAAAAGAAAAAAATTCGCGAAGTTATAGGTACATATATGTCCTCATGTCCTCAAATACCTTACGCACCCTGTATATAACGGTAATTCTTAAAAGTTATTTTTCGACTGAATAATTCTTTTATTTAAAATGGATTTTATTTAAGTAGGAGAAAGTGGGGGAAACACGAACACTTAAGGGAAAACATTAACAAAACAGCGGTTTTAAGGCAAAAAGTTTTGTTTATTGCTTTGTAATAAAGTTTAACAATCCAGCTATCAACTCATTCATCAACATTCTTTATTTTTTTCATAATATGTAACAAAAAGAAAAAGAAACAAAACCCTTAGTGTTCTTGTTTACCCGACTAACGTCGGGTAAATCCGAACACAGAGTTTGGTAATTACGAGCTAACATGTTAATTGCGACAGAGATCGCATTCATAATCCGCCGATGTTGACTGTCCATCTGTACATTTCTCATGAGCCCAATTTTCACATGCATAGCACATAATCCAATCTTCTTCGGGGGGATCGATATATTTATTGTTACAAAAAATACAATAGCAGGCATCATTTTCGTTCTTCCCTTTTTCTTCCCCTCTCTTATTTTGACCAGGATCACTAAAGTCTTTAATATTCATAAAATTTTTCAATACTCTTTCAGCGTGTTTGTTTATAGATTTTCTGTCTTTACGTTTCACTCTTTTTATTTTAATTGCTTTGTTTAACATTTTTTCAGTTTTTCTTTTGAATTCTTCTTCTTTTGCGCGTTTTCTATTTTCCTTTTCTTCTAGTTGATCTTTTACGGGTGTACTTGTTAGAATAATCGATGTTTTCTTTCTAGTATTGCGCTTGGATATTTTTGGAGGAATTAAAGGCAATTCAACAATTTCGCACAGAGAAACTGAGAGCATGCACGTCTCTTCACTTGATTTTAAAGAGACTGCACGTATATCAGAAGTTTGGATATCGAAAGCTTCAACACTGTAAACTTGTCCAGCCACAGATATACTCGTATTAAAGAATAATTGTGAGCATCGGTAGCTTGTTGATCACAAATTGCCAATTCGTCCATGTGAATGTCGGTTACTAAATGACTTGAAGTTGGGTATCGATCTAACTGTTTTGTGTTCGAAATATTATTGCCTCTAAGGTATTATTCAGAGGAGTGCATGGCTGAATTAGATCAAATTCAAGGGATATATTCCTGCAGATCGAAATCCACTGGCTGCCTTTGCAATATTACTGCACCGGTTAAAAGCATTTGTAAATAATTCAATGATCTCGTGTTGTGTGATTAGTTCCCCAAATCGATCTGCCATGTAATTTTCACATTCTTGGTTGTATGCAAACATGTCAAATCTAGCGGCTGGAGTTTATGTGAGGTGTGCCGTGGCAGAGTCAGCATAATGATTCCATGGTCTCTGCAAAGTGTATATGCATTGAGACTGATATGACTCTCATGGTTATCTAATATTAGCAAAATTGGATTTTCTTTGGAAGGCTTTGCAAATGAAACAAAGTGGTGCAGCCAATCAATAAATAAACTTTCATTTATCCATCCAGAGTCTGATACTGCTGCAATCATGTTCGTGTTACTGCCTTTTGGTAGGAGAGCATTCATCCGCTTTCTTTTAAATATAAACAAGTTGAGTAAGCAGGAGAGTGCTCCTACCAGAAGGTCTTTGTAAACATCCTAAGGTTAGAAGCAAGTTTTCGAATGGCGTGCCGCGATAACTTGAACTATTCATCCAATACTTAGATATGAAATCGTTCAAATTTATACAAAAGATGCACATTTTCTTTCATAAGCACAGTGCAGCCGCCATTTTAATCTAGCTTAAATGATTTTTGTGAATGCTCGGCCGATTGAACATGTTCAAGTTAAACACTATTCCTTAAACTTTCAAGAAAATTGAAAGAAAATAAAAGTGCCGAAGTCAATTTTAAATATATATAGGGTTTTCCAATAAGAGGTATTATTTGGAATAGATCTTCTGCTTTAACACCTTGCGACTTCTTCCTTTTTTTTTTTTTTTTTTGGTAGGGAGGTGAAAGCATTTACACCCACCGAGTCTGGCAGTGTGGGACTCCCATGGAGGATACCCTTGGACTACCCACTAAACACCTCCCCTGTCAATCTGAGAACCTAGCCTGGAACCGTTTGACACATTACTTCGGGCCAGGTCTCGTTTTGTTACGCCGTGGGGCGCCTTCAAGCTTCTTCTTCTTCGTTTGGAGCCACGTGATAGAGAAAACCTATGCCAATAGCCCAGCGTCGGTTCAAGATCTCAAAGATGAAATTCGTGAGGCTATCGAGGACATAGGGCAACCACTTTGCGATTTCGTTATAAAAAATTTCATGAAGAGGATATGGTCCTGTAAGCGTGTCGTAGTGGTTATTTGCTCAATGTTAATTATTGCTATTAACGGTATATCTTTTTCTTTATAATGAAATGAACATTCGATCATTTGTATTAAAAATGGCATTTCTCTTTTAATATCAAAATAACACCTCTTATTGGAAAACCCTACATCAACCATAAACACGTGTTATTGTTGGTGTAATTCCATATAATTGAAATGGCTATGACTCACTTGATTATGATTCGATCTCAATCAAATTTTGTGAGCATATATATCTTATATGAGTCTATATAATCAAGAAGTTTAAAGGTACCGTTTTGATTTTATGGGCAAAACTGTAAATTCTACAAATCATACTATCATTAACAAAGCTGAGCGAATTTCGATTTCTAAGGTATTTGTCGTCCTTGTACTTGTAAAGGTCCACGTTCGTGATAATTTTCAGATTTTTCGGCTGAAAGGTGTCCAATCGCGAGGGGGGGACAGAAACTTTGGGTACATTTTGCCTTCCCCTGGACCCCCTAATTCATAAAATGATTTTTTGATTTCAGATTCTAAAAGTTCTAATCAAGACCTATCATTTGATACCCCGCTCGACTACCTTTGATGAAAAAAAATTTTTAAGGGCCAATTCGTCATCAGGGGGGACCCCCCCTTAAACATTTTTTAAATTTTTGTTAAGGCCTTAACTTTTGAGAAACTATCACTTTTGACCTTTTCACAAAGTTTGAGCATTCTAGCTTCTATAGTTTCTGAGGAAATCAGCTGTGACGCACGGACAGACGGACAGACGGACGGACAGACAGGTCGCGAAACTAGTAGGTCTTTGTAAAAAAAATTTTTACAAAGACCTAAAAATGGAGGAATATATTGGCCAGCCGCACTAAATGCACAAACAACTGTTGTTGTGGACCTCCTTTCAGCGCTCGTTGCCTTACTTACTTTTTTTTCACCTTTTGCTGCTAATATTTTAAAATTTCTTTGAACTGTTGATATACCTGTCTCATCAACGTTAAATATTTTATCAGGTTGAATATGATGTTTGTCTTGTATGGCCTTCAAATTATCATAAAATATTTTAACATTACCTTCATTCAGTGCAGACATCCGATTTACTGAGGTTGCTTCTGGTGTCCTCAAAGATATATTGGGATGTCTCTTCATAAAATTGTAATACCAGTCTTTTCCAGCTAGCCGTTTTACTCGGTCAAAATTTTGAGGAAAGTTATTCCGCTCTGCAAATTGGAAGGCTATTCGGCGAATTTTTCTTATTGTCAATCCATTACAAAGTTTGCTGCATTTAATAATATACTCCACGAGCTCCAATTCTTGCTCATCTGTAAATAATGGTTTTTTACCATATCTTGGTTGTTTTATGACAGCCTTCTTCAAGTGATCGAAAACTGTAGTTTTAGGCACCGAATAAGTTGTTGCTGCTTTTCCAATACTCAGTTTTATAGCTTTAACATCCTCTACAGCTTTTTGGAGGTTTTCTAGTTGATACTTTGTTTCTGTCTTTCTGATGTGATTACACGGCATCTAGAACAATGAGAAACAAGTTGGGTAGACAGACCTATGCTCATGTCAGAAGGGTTTCGTACTCAACTTACAAAATGCAGTAACCAGCAACGAATCAAATCAAGAAACATGTCAAAGACGATTTAATTGGAGAAAATGTGAAATTCGAGGATCATACTATTATTAACAAAGTTGAACGAATTTTGACTTCTGAGGTATTTGTTATAGTTATACCCATAAATATCTCTGATATTTTTTTCAGATTTTTTAGATCACTGGTGTCCATTCGCGAGGGAGGAAACACATTTTTCATGTATTTCCCCCCCCCCCTGTGCTCCCACTGAAGCAAAAACTGTCAGTTTAAGAACTGTTTTGAAAAGCTCTCATAGAGAACTTTCAGTTGATACTCATATCGGCTACCTTTCATGAAATTTTTTTTCAGGGGCCACTCCTCTGTACTGTAATCATCGATTCATGGCCTATTTTTTCGAATCCTAGAATGGTTACAAAGCCCTTTTTGCTAGGAGCTCTCTCCTGCCTCTCTGACTTGTTTCAATTGTATGTACTCATCTTCATGACACCTATCACTCCTGAAATTTTCATGCAAATTCTAGCAAAGCTGTAGTGTCTAAGTCGGTAAAAAGCGCATATGGCTCCGTAGCAATATGTTTCCATAGTAATACAGGGCATATTGCTCCATAGTAATACACGAAAATTCAAATCGCTATAACTTCGGTAAATACTATTCGATCTTTATGAAACTTTCCGAAAAGATCAACCTTATAAATAGTCATCTCTTTGCTAAATTTTATTGAGTTTAAGGGTACCGTTTAGATTTTATTCAAGAAAACACAAAATCAATAAATCATACTATTACTAACAAAGTTGAGTGAATTTCGACTTGTCATGTATTTGTTGTTGTTGTACTCATTAAGGCCTACATTCATTATTTTTTTCAGATTTTTCGGATGGAAGGTGTCCAATCGCGAGGGGGGGTACGCGAAAAGTTCGTGCATTTCCCCTTCCCCTGCCCCCCTCGGTACTTATAAGACAATTTTAAGACTTGTTTTGAAAAGATCTCATTAAGACCTTTCCAATGACACCCCACTCGACTACCAATGGTGAAAATTTTTTTTTGAGGGGTCACCCCCTTATATGGGGAGACCCCCCTTAAACGCCTTTGAAAAAATTTTCCACCCTTGAACTTTCAAAAGGTCACCACTTTTGACCTTTCTGCAAAGTTTCATAGCTGTAGCCTCTATGGTTTCGGAGAAAAAGTGCTGTGACATACAGACGGACGGACGGACGGACGGACGGACAGACGGACACAGGTCGTGATTGCAATAGGGTTTTGTATTTTAGTACAAAACCCTAAAAAGAAATGAACAGAGAACTGACAACTGAGGTAGTGCCAAACTTTCGAGATTACCCGACATGGCCTGTTTGCCATTGCCCCTTAGGATTGAAACAATTAAAATGACAATAAAAAATTTAGGTTAGATTTCTTATGCCATTAGCGTGATTGTAATTTAACTCATCAATATGTAAGTATTTCACTATGTAAAAGTTAAATCACTCTAGTTGATAGAAATAAAACTACATCAAGTTGCATTTACGGAAAAATTACATCAAAAACACACAAAATAATCAAAACCCCACACCTTGACTCGTATGCGCGTCCTTATCTTCCGTGTTGTCGACTGAAACTACATGCAGCGCAACCTTCAAAGTGGCAGTGAACAAAATTTGGCCACATCATTCTAACATGTCAGAACTGTTGCATTAGGAATTACCCCGCGTTCGTGTTTCCCCCACTTTCCGCTACCTATTATCCATTATTATCTATAACTTTTTGTCTTTTTTTGGTTAGAACCATTATTCGATCTGTGTAGAACTTCTGTGGTTTATCGGCGAAAAACTTGGCCAAGTGATTTTCACGTTGCCTTTTTGCAGTGAATTTCTTTTCATTAAGAAAGTTTTACAGAGACTGAAACAAATAGTAGCCTGACAGCGCAAGGTCTGGACTAAACGGTGGATGCATCGAAATTTGCCAGCCAAGCTCTGTAAATTTTTGCCGGGTCATCAAAGATGTGCGTGGTCTGACATTGTCATGATGGAAGACAACGCCCTTTCTCCTCTTCAATTCTGGCCGTTTTTTGAATTGCTTGTTGCAATATGGTTATTTGCTGGCAGTACGGAGCCAAATTGAGTGTTTGGCCATGTTCTAGTACCTCATTATAAACGATTCCCTTCCAATCGCACTATACACATAGCATAAACTTATTTGGTGTCAATCCTGGCTTTGAAGTCATTTGTGATATTTTTTTTACCATGATCTTTTTCGAACGAAATTCTCGTATCTAACCCATTTTTCATCACCCGTAACGATTTGCTGTAAAAATGGCTCGATTTCGTTGCGTTTTATTAGCATTTCGCAAATGGAACTTCTGTCGATCAAATTTCTCTGTGTTAATTAATGCGGCACCCAAACGTCGAGCTTCTTTGTGTATCTAGCCTAACGCAAATGGTTCAAAACTGTTTGGTGGTGAATATTCAGTTCCTTAGCAATGTCATGGCTGCTTATGTGTCAATCTTCTTCAATTTTGTAAGATTTCATCGACTTTTTCAGTGATTGATCGACCTGAGTGAGGTTCATCTTTGACATCAAAATTTCCAGAACGAAAGCAAGCGAACTATCTCTTGGCTGTGGCTTTTGATAAAGTATCTTGACCGTAGACACCACAAATTTTTTCACAAGTCTGCGACGCATTCTCACCTTGGTTGTAGTGATAATGTAAAATCACTCATTTTTAAATGAATACAACTTTTGACGAAATACAAAACTATCCATATGAAAATTGTAGACTGGAATGTCACCTTTCAAACGTATGTCAATTTGACCCAATCTAAGTAGTATTGCCCGATATATAATAACGAACATCACCTGGTGACGAAGACTGTCCAGTATATTATATTTTTACCAATAAGACTGTACTAGTATGATAAAATTGAATGAAAGTGGATATCTAAGCAGCCCTTTAAAAGGTTCCTATATTCTATAAGTTTTGATGCAATGAAACAATGAATATTCTCCCAATATAAAATATAACAAAAATAAATTTAAGATCACAGGTTAGTGGTTCGAATAACAGACAATGCCGCGGAAAGAGCAAGTGTCGAGAATGGTGGAGGCAGTTCGTTTTGGATGAGAACATGGTTGTTCTAGTTGAATGTACTACCTTTTGGGGATGCCCCGTTCTGTTACGGATGTCTCAGTGCAAAAAGTGCGTGGAACTTACTGTGCCACATCTACTAGCATTGAAGTCTACCAAGCATTGTCCGTTGTCGCTGGCCTCTGCTTGGAGTTTGTGTCCTCTGGTTATTCCTCAATTTACCGTTTCTCCCACAACAATTTAACGGCAATGCATCAACAGCGCATTCCAGATGGATGTAAAATTCGTCCTTGGCAGCCTCTTTCTTGTCTTTTTTAGGCACGTGAAAGTTGACCAGATAAACATGAAAGAATTTGGTCTTAGTATAAATCACAGAGATCGTTTCGTTAACGGACTTGATGTTGGTGATAATTTGTTTTGATGTACTGTCAATATAAAATCCACGCCAAACTCATGACTTCTTTGCGATTTTCCGCTTTGAAATACAGTGTGAATTTGTTGGTCAAATGAATTAATGCATTTGCATGTCAAATAGCTTAAGCAATTTTTTCTGTGTGGAGGGTAACTCCGATAGGAACAAGGTTTTGCACATAAATTTACGAGACTCTAAGCCTCCTTGAAAATGTTCAAAATAAAAGGCTTAAATTCAACATCTTCTTCTTTTTTGTACCACTACAGACCTCTTCGGACTTCGCTTCCTGGAAATAACGCTCCCAACTATCATCTAATTTTGTAATCTGAGCAACGATGAACTACATTCGTCGACAGAGTCAGGCCAGCGTTTCCTCGGCTTTCTCACTAGCCTCCGCCCTTCAGTTCTCCCAACGAATACCTTCTTGGGTATCCGTTGTTCATCCATACAATTCATGTGGCCAGCCCGTTGCAGCTTTCGCAGTTTTCCAATCGTTATGACCTCCGACCCATCAAAAATTTCATGCAGCTCAGGGTTGTATTGAATTCACCATTGGTCCGAACCAGCTTCGCTCCGATTATTCACCTCAGGACCCGTTGCTCCAGGGCGTTCAATATATTTTCAGATGTTTGGGTTAGGGTCCGTGTTTCACACCCTTAGCATAACAAAGGCCTCATCACAGATTTGTATACTGGGAGCTTGGTATTCCTGTGTATGTAGCTAGTCTTCAGGATCGTCAAAGGTGAAAAAAGGTTTTTATTTGCGAGCAGTATACTTTGGCGTATTTCGTTGCTTCCATTGCCGAAACTCGTTATTTTGGCGCCCAAATACACAAATTTACTCACATTTTTGATCGTGTATTTGCCAAATATGATATTTTTTGTATTTTTGGTATTTATTCTCGACTGTGGCATGAGTTTTCTTTCATTCTCCTTGATTTATAGCCCTACTGTCGAGTTTCAGGAAAAGTTCTTTGGCACTTTTTCATGACCGTGATAAAACGTTGACGTCGTCCACTTATGCTAATACTTGGCTCAACTTGTCAGTAATATACCTCATGTATCGACAGGTAGCTTCCTTATGACGTAATCTAGAGCCAAATTGAATAGCAATGGGGCCAGCCCATCTCCCTGCTTTAGCTCTATATTTGTGTCAAGGGCAACGGTGATTTGTTGATTGATGTGGACTTCGAAGGTTGTCGACGTCATTGTCATTTTAGTAACATGGACCAATTTGGCTGGGATGCCGAAGAAAAGCTCTATTGGGTGTAGTACGATCAAAACTGTCTTATGCTTGCTTAAAGTCAATGAAAATGTCATGAACGTCAATATTGAACTCCCAGCATTTTTATGTCCCTACTTGACTGCAAACAATTGTTTTGTTGTCGACTTACCTGCTCTAAAACAATCTGGATTTCCCCAATAATACTGTTGACATATGATCCAATTTTGTTTTCCAAAATTTTCGAAAATATTTTGTACGCCGTACAAAGTAGTGATATGCCTCTACAGTTTTCGCACTGTCGCTTGTCACCTTTTTTGGATAGGAAATATTATTGTTTAGCTTCTCTCATTCGGCATGTATTCCTGTTGCAAAATGTGCTGGATTACTTTATGAATAGCTTTACGAACACTGCTTGAATTCAATGTAGTGGCCTTCAAAGCTCAGAAGTTAAGCAAAATTTTTTATTATTGTAGGAATGGAAGGGTTGAACATATTTACATTTAATCATCTGAAATAGATTTTATTCGAATTATTTATGCAATTTTTCTTAAAAGGCTCTTAACTTTCAAAGTGGGGGTCAATCTGATATTAGCTGAATTTTGAGGCTTGCTTTGCTGTTTGTGAGTGCCAATGGAGATCTTGTTTCTTTCATCCCTCATGACTCTACTTCGCTACATAGTCTTGCCAAGACTTACCTTGTTCTCTTTCATTTGTTTAATTTGTTCACACCGAAACTCCTGAGGTGTATTCTTCCGATATAGGACATTTTTATCTCTTATGATTCCTTATTTACTTATTTATTTATTTACTTCATCACTATTTTACAGAATTATAAATACCAATTATAAAATAGAACTAAAAGATTACGTGTTAAGGTTAAAATATAAATATCATGTAAGATTTAATCTAAAGTTAACAATTAAGTAGTGACTGTAATTAACGACAAAAGAATTTATTGCTCGTAGAGTACTCTCCACAGCATGTTTTTAAATGATTCAAATGAGCCAGAAGGAGGACCAAGCTGGAAATTAAGATGGTCTCTTACCATACGAACCATCGGTGAGTGACTGTGAGTTACGGTTCTGGCAAACGGTATAGCGTAGTATTGCGACGACCTAGTTCGAGAATGGGGACGTATGCTAATGGCGTTGTATAATTTCGACGATAACATGCCTCTCGATAATTTAAATAAGAATTCACGCGATCGTCATAAGGGCGATACGGGATGTTGTTTTTGTAGAAAAGTGTGCGGGAGAACCTACGCTGCACAGATTCAACCGCCACCATAAGATAATTAAGATGTGGGAACCATATCTGGCATGCATATTCAAGAATAAGGCGAGCCAACATGACGAATAACCGAACACAGGTTTGAAAGCTGAAACATCTATGAGAGCAACGTAGGACAAAGCCCGTGATCCGAGAAGCTTTCTTGGTTATTTCCAAAACGTGAAATTTTTTTTTTTTTTGGTAGGGAGGTGAAGGCATTTACGCCCGCCGAGTCTGGCAATGTGGGACTCCCATGGAGGATACCTTTAGACTACCCACTAAACACCTCCCCTGTCAATCTGAGAACCTAGCCTGGAACCGTTTGACACATTACTTCGGGCCAGGTCTCGTTTTGTTACGCCGGGGAGCGCCTTCAAGCTGAGGAGTCCCTTTCCTAGCGGGAGGTGAGAGGGGAAGAGGGGAAGAGGAAATGCCAGAAGAGCGGTCCCCCAGCCCCAGCGTCTCCGGCCGCTGTGAGTCCCTTTTATATTTCAGGACTGCCCGAGCATAATGTGCCACCTGGTTCCATTTGTCAACCGATTCGAGCATCACCGCAACTATATTATCCGGGGTGAGCTCTCCCGTCTCCCTGTAGAGTTCCCTTCGTAGCCTGACCCATTTTGTACACGCAAAAAATGTGGGACAGGCATTGTCCTCCTCTCCTGGGCAAAACCGACAGTCGAAAGACCGTGACTTACCGATCTTGTGCAGGTAAGACTGAAAGCACCCGTGCCCGCTATAAAGCTGGGTCAGATAGAAGTCAGTCTCACCATTCATTTAGCCACGGTCTCACGTCCGCGATGAGGCGCACAGTCCACCTTCCCTTCGTGCAATTCCCCCAAGACTGCTGCCAATCGTTGAGCGAGCGTTGTCTCTCCTCCTCCTGCCTCTGCCCTTTGGACCGCGTTCACCACCTATGCAATCCCATCAATGGTAAAACGTCCTGCTCTGAAGCCGTACTGCCGAGGAGATAGGTCCCCAGCAGCACGAATCGCGTCAGTGAGTCTTCCCTTGATGAGTTTCTCTAGCACTTTCCCAGTCGTGTCTAGCATGCATAACGGGCGGTATGCAGACGGCGATTCGGGGTTTCCCTTCCCCTTGCTGATCAGCACGAGCCTTTTCACCTTCCATCGTACCGGGAAAACCCCATCCCGTAGGCAAGCGTTGAATGTGCTGAGCAGCAAGTCAGAACAATGGTGATAGACGAGCCGCAACACCTCGGCTGGAACACCATCTGGACCTGGAGCCTTCCTCGTTTTCAAGGAGAGGACTGCCTCCTCCAGTTCCAGCTGTGTGAAGAGTGGGCACTCGACTGCTGTTTCACCATGGACAGCGTCAACACGGACGGGATGGGCGGGGAAGAGTCCCCGCACTATCGCGTCCATCTTTTCCGCGTCATGTATACAAGGCTTCCGTAGGGCACCAAGTTTCCCCATGACCAGCTTGTAGCCAAGGCCCCACGGATCCTTGTTTACATTGTCTACTAGGTCTTGCCAGCAGCGAGCCTTGCTACTGTTGATCAATTTGCGAAGGCATTTCTGGCTGACTTATATGCTGCCACCTGGTTGCATGCCTCGTCACGGTTCCGCGCCCGTTGAGTCTCACGCCGAAGCTTGTGACACTCCCTCCACTTTTCAGCGATTTCAGTAGACCACCAGTACACTGGGGGCTTGCCGTGCCGGGTTCTTCGGCGGGGCATAGAAGCGCAGCAAGCAGTCGTGATTATGCTCATAGTAAAGTTCACCACGTCTTGAGCTGCCAGTTCTTCCGTCCCCTCCGAAGCTCCCTGCAGCGGCTCACCTGCTGTGAGAACCTTGACGAACCTCTCGACGTCCATTCTTCCAATGTTCCATCCAGTTGTAGAAGGCTGAGAGCACGGACGTCGGGAGATAGCATCACTTATCTCAAGCAGAATGCACTGGTGATCACTGGCTGCGTAGTCCTCTAATACTTTCCAGTTGTGTATCCTCCGTACTAAGGACATGAACATTGAATTTCAACTGAAAATCAAATGTCACACCTAAATCCTTGAAACTCTCAACCGAAACGAGAACTGAGCTTTCGATAGAGTATGAAAATTGAATGGGTTAAGTTTTTTTGGTAAAGTTCATGGAAAGGCACTTATATATGTTAAGTTGAAGTCGATTTCTCTTACACCAAGAAGACAAAAAGTTTAAGTCATCCTGAAAAGCTTGGCAATCCCGAATTGAATTAATGACTCGAAATATCTTCAGGTCATCAGCATATAGAAGGGGGTTGGATGTGAAGATAGCTGGGAGATCATCAATAAAGAGGTTGAAAAGAAGTGGACTTAAAATTGATCCCTGTGGAACACTAGAAGTTGGGACGAAAGAGTGTGACAAAGATCCATCATAGATAACCGAACAGGAACGATGAAAGAGAAAGGAGTGAATCCAGGAAAGAAGAGATCCCTGAATGCCGAAACGGCGAAGCTTGTTGATCAGGATGTTGTGATCCACACTATCGAGTGCTTTCGCAAAATCAGTGTAGATCACATCAACTTGACCTCCTAAGTCAAGGGTGATTGCAACGGTGTTGATAAATTCCCCTAGGTTGGTCACGGTAGAACGTCCTTTTACAAATCCATGTTGATTTTCGGATAAGTTGAGGTGCAAAACATTATAAAGTTTACAGTGAACAATGCGTGCCAGGATTTTTCCAAAGCACGATAGGAGTGAAATGGGTCTGTAATTAGAGGCCTGGGAGTGGTCACCCGCTTTATGGATGGGAGGATATTTGCACATTTCCAAACGTCTGGAAAAGTACCCTTTTCGAGACTTGAATTATAGATATGGGCGAGGTGAATACATAAGGATGAAGAGAGGAATTTGATAAAAATGTTAAGGATTCCATCAGGGCCGACTGCGCAGCTAGAATCCAGCGACTGAATTACCTCAGTGACCTCTAAGGGGTTAGTGTAGAAATCAACAATTAAGTCTGGAGTGGATTGAGGGTTTTCATCAGAAGTAGAGGTCGGGGAGCTATAGACGGCGGAGAAATAGTCAGCTAACATGTCGCATATGTCCTGGTCATTGTAGACTAAGTGGTTCTGGTATGACAATGCATTGATATGCCGACGCAAGTCTTTTAAAGAACTGACATAAGACCAGAAGGATTTAGGGTTCTCAAATAAGATAACTTTGTGGGTTTACACACTTTTTTGCATTAGTACGTAGGTGGCGAAATTCGGAGAGGTCCAGTTCTGATCTCGAACGTAAGTAGCGTATCCTGGCTGAGTCCTTCAAGGACAAAGCAGATTCAACTTCTCTCGTGAACCACAGAGGAAGATTTTTGCGTGGTCGTGTGGTCGGTGTATGCAGTGGGATAATGCTGTTAAGCACTGCATAGAATTGCTGTGTTGCGAGGTTGGGTTTGTCTAGATTGAGGGTGGCTTGCCAATTAATGACGTCAAGATCAGCAGCTAAGCCTTCGTAGTTAGCCTTGAAGAAGTTAAATCGACTTGGTTTCTCTTTAGGCTTGCCACATATTGGATCCAATGGTCAACGGATCTCTAAAGGAGGATGGTGTGGGTCCGGCTTAACATAAGGAGAAGCAGCAGGGAAAACAGGATTTGCAGCAGGGTTGTTTGAGAAAATTAGGTCAAGAATGCGTTTGGAAGCATTCATTACATAGTTTAATTGTTTCATGTTACAGAGGGATAAAAACGAGGATAAGGCTATGGAAAGGTCATCAGAGGAAGCAATGGATTTAGCTTCTGCATCATAGTTAACGAGAGGCACATTGAAGTCCCCACAGATTAAAAGCTGCGAGGAGGAGCTGGCATTAATTATAAAGCTCGAAAGTTCACTAAAAAGGATTTCATACGATCTTAAGTGAGTTCTACAGGGAATGTAAATACAGAAGACAAATAGTGAATAGTTGTAAAGAGAAATTTGAACTGCTACGCCAACGATTGGTGATGACGGGGCAAAAGTACTGACGAGTCTACAATGCAACTGGTTGTTAACAGCTATTAGCACACCTCCACCATCCCGTTTACCGGAAGTAGATCGATCCCGGTCATATCTTAAAATTACGTGTTGAGGAAAGATTTCTTTGTCCACGATCTCGTCATTAAGCCAGGTTTCGGTTAAGCCTATGATGTCATCATTAGCCAGAAGGGATGCAAGGTTGATTGTGTCCAGCTTTGTTCTTGTACCTCTGACATTTTGATAATAAAAATTAATGTAATTACTAAAAGTATGGTTATTTATGTTTGCTGGACGACCGAAAATTTTTCCGCGACTGGCATTCGAAACGTTTCACAAAAAATCCCGGAGGCCAAAAGTCAGAGCTAAGCAAAATCTGCATATCTAACTAGCATTACCCCATACACACAACATTCGTAGCCCTTTATCCAGCAGATCTTCGCACATCTCACTTTGCACTTTGTTACTCGTATGCTCACTATAGAGTTTATTGCTTTTGCTCGATTTGCCTCATTGCAAATGCGTGTAACCAATTCGTTCCAATAAGGTGGTACGATCGATTGCGAAGTCTTGTGTGTATATGTTTAATACTTACTTCGAGTATGGATACACACCCATTTCTACTAATGCATTATACGACGGCCGCGCCCGCAGATACTTTGATTACAATTCGCAACTTTTCGTATATGTATGTTGTCATTTGCAGTACACAGAGAGGAACGACGGAACACGGACCGAGTAATATTTTGACAATGGCTCCCGTAAGGTAAGAATTTAAGTGCCCAGTATGGGAGATTACATACAGTATCGCATATTTGGTTGAATTCACTGTTCGAATTAAGTCATTGCTGTAACAATATACCATTCTACATAGTTTGCGTGGTATAGTGGTTAGAGCACTCATCCCGTAAGTCGAAGGTCCTTGGTTTGAGTCTCGTTGGTGACAACGAGATTCAGTTCGAGTGATGCTTCGTGCTAGCTTCAAATCAGAACGTACTGCAGCTGGGTGGACGAACGCACGGCCAGAGCATGGTACTGACCACATCACCTTCTTGAGTGCCGATACATTTGTTCAACATAAGGAGATATTCTAACTGTCTCTAAGCGAAGGCACGAATAGGGCTTTAATGCTAAAGCAAAAAAACACACTATTTTAGTTTGATCGTTTCCACACCATTACATTCTCTATCCAGTACTCGTGTATTTCCCTTACGTTTTGCCTATCTGATGGGCTAAAATCATCAACTCTAGTAGGACTGTAATAAACTTTGTCACCTCGTGAAGGCAGCTGGTAAAGGGGGATGTTTTTTTTTCATAATCATCAACTTATAATTAGTTAAATAGTACTAATTCATCTTTGAAACTACTTCAGCCTCAACATTGTAATAAAAACCAAAAAAATAACCAACTTTTTTTAACCTTGCCTAAATTCGTCCAAAATTACTACCGAATAATTTCAGTTCTCATCATTTTCACAACACTAACGTAACACATCTAATTTTCTCAAAATCCACTCATCTCATTGCAGCCTCCTTGTGACTGTAAATTAGTTATAAATTCTGAAATTGAATGAGGTACTCCCAAATAAAATCACTACCAAAACAAAATAGAGGGGATGTCAACGTTATGTCTCAAAACAGAGAACAGGGAAGTAATAAAGTACGGAATGGGGGGATGACAGAAAGAATGTAAATACAACGGAAACCATGGTGGATTATTTCTTACTTGAAAAATCTTTTGTAAATCTAGTTGCCAAAATATGATGAGCGAATTTTATGAAAACTCTCGCTGTCATCGTACGGTGCCAAGAAAATGTAATATTCAAGAAGCGAGCATAAGGTGAGACATCATTTTTAGCGAAAATCCTGTTGTGAATGTAAGGATGTTCTTTCTACATTTCATCCCCTGGAGTATGCACAAAGCTTACTTGCTACGATTAAATGCTACTTTGTTGATTTTAGAGTCTAGAAGCTTTTGCAATATTATGAATGAATGGTGCTTCTAATTTAGTTTTTATTTATGAAGGGATTATTGTTATATATTATTTGTGGTAATACTACCCTAAGCCTTAATAAAGTATAAAGTAAAAGTTTTCAAATAGCTAAAACATTATTTTCAATTCTAAGCTCAGCATCGAAAACTTAATATTCAAAGCCCAATTAGCAAGACGGAGATGCACATGTATTCCCATATATTATTTCATATTTTACTGCCCTCCCATTTTCTACTGGTAACACGTCTTACATCCCAAGAGAAATTGCAGATACCGAGTATAAGATGCAAGAAAAAATGAAAATTTCACAGGACGCGGTAAAGACCAAAGCGAAGACTGCACCTTTTGCATTCATAAAATGGCCAAATTGAAACACGAGGTGTCAGATAACGTACCGAAGAGGAAACCTTTATCTGGGAAAATGGCCTCTCAAGAATTCCATGTAACGTCTCAAGAAAGCTTTCCTCTGACCAAGAGGAACTCTATCGCTACCGGCCATGAATGTGCACCAGCTAAAATTCCAAAGAGCTCATGCAATATATGCGAAGGTTCAAGTACTAGAACCAGGTGTAATTGAATATAAAATTACCTTTGCCATAGATTAATATTTAATGAGATTCTCTTTCTTGGCATATCCTTGCGATACCGCTACATATGTTGGTTGGGGATTCTCTGTTACGTATCCAACATTCATCCATTTTTATGTCTCACGTTGAGTGAGTATGTTTTATCTATTGGTTAAAAGAATTTTCGTACTCTGTATTTTTGTCCATCCATTCGTATCTGAACCTATTTAGAATTCCAGACGATTTTAGAAAAGAATTCGGAATGAAAATAAAAGGAATTGATCTAAAATCGTTTGGATTTGAATAATCTAGACAACTTCAATTTACGTTCTGTCTTTAATTATTTTTTTTTTAAGGATTGAAAGTAAATATTGCAGGGAAAAACTTGGATTATAGGTTCTGATATACTCTCATACAATAGAGTATGTACTAAATAATGATACATTTGAAATAATGGCTGCAGCTAAAGTTTTTACGAGTACTTTTGAGAAAGTAGGATGTTTGAAAGTGCCGTAAAACAGCTGATAAATGAGTCACCTGGTTGTAGTGAACCATGAAAAATAGTCCTAACGGATACCCAAAACTTGAAGTTAGTAGTAATAGAAGTTGAGAGTCTACAAAGTCCATATGAAAGCTTAGTAGAACTGCCTCAATATGAGTCTTACTGAAGAAAATTGCTGCTTAAGTTTCATACGCTGTAAAAAAGGTGAACTAATTTCAACCTTATCCCAAATCTGCAGCTTTTCTGTTGAAACAAAGTAAAAACCAATTCAAACAATTCCAACAGAACAGTCCCAACTAAAATCAGTCAAACAAGTCAAAACACGTATGTTTAGCTAAAGTAGCAAGGCGCGATGGCTTTTCAAAACAAAAAAACATTGGCTTGTGGATAATAAATTAACAGAATAATTGACTAGTAATAAGTTTAGTTGAGCCCAGCCCGCTACAAAAATTTGACATCAAAAGACGCGAAACGGTGTCAGTGGCCAAACATTTCAGGGAGACCCTCGACAACCAGCTGGCTTCTATCCTATCAGACGCATCGCTAAAGACGAACAACGAGCTCTGGATGGAAGTGAAGCCTAGCCTAAGACTGTGGTAGAACAGACGATCGGACATCAAGCTCCGCGCAAGAGACATGATTGGTTCGATGATGAGTGCCAGAATGCGTCAGATAAAAAGAAACAGGCGTACAAAGAACAAATAGGTAGGAAAACCAGGACGAAGAGAGAACACAATGAGAATCTCAGAAGAGTAGCGAATAAGATAATAAGGACTAAGAATAGAAAACACGATGACCACCAAGTGTAGATGTAAGCCTAGCGAGTACCAACACAAGAAAAGCATACAAAGTAGTGTTAAGCCTGAAACGTGGTTATCAGCCCAAAACCACACTCTGTCGTGATGACATTGGCAATATCATCGCTAATGAAACCAAGATTAAGAAAAGATGGGTATCATATTTTAAGAACCTCCAAAATCCTCCACACCGTTTCAAGACATCGGGGCCTATAGATGTCTGCAGAGAGCTTCTATTGATAGCACCAACTCTGAATGAAGTTTGTTCCATCATCAAAGCCCTAAAGAATAATAAAGCGCCCGGCATCGATGAGATTCGAGTGCAGCTCATCAAATATGGTGGCAGTAGTATTTATAAAGCTATTCACAAAGTCGTCCAGCACATTTGGCAGCAAGAACATATGCCAAAGAAGTGGAGCCAATCAATTATATTCCCTATTCACAAAAATGGTAATAAGCTACAGTGCGAAAAAATAAGGTGACATTGCATTTATTTTGAAAATTCTTTATTTATTCTTCCAAATCAATTACATCCCCTTCAAAGTAATCCTCTGTCGATGCAATGCACTTATGCCAACCGATTTTCTAATCTTCGAAACACTGATTGTAATCACTTTCCAGGATGGCCTTCAGTTCCGTCTTCACTGCGGCTGGAATCTCTTCTATCATATCAAAACGGTGTCCCCGGAGCGGTCTTTTGAGCTTACAGAACAGCCAAAAACTCCACGGAGCCAGACCAGGTGTATACGGTGGTTGCGGAACGATATAGGTAGAGTTTTTGGCGAAATGATCACGAATTACGAGTGCAGTATGGGATGGTGCATTATCGTGGTGTAAAAACCAAGAATTATCTTGCCACAATTTCGGCCTTTTAAGGCGGATAGCGTTACGCAAACGACATGTAAATTTGACATAGATGTCACTGACAGCACTACCAACCTAAAAAATAGTTCTCCAGATCCTTCGACGCACGCAGTTTAAATTCGAATGTCACCTTATTTTTTGGGCACAGTAGTAGGCGCTTTTGCACGGCGTACAAAATATATTCAAAGGTCTTAGAAAATAAAATCGGATCATACGCCAGCAGTATTGTTGGGGAGTATCAAGATGGTTTTAGAGCAGATAGATCGACAATAGATCAATTTTTCACAGTCAAGCAAGTACTGAAAAAATGCTGGGAGTTCAACATAGACGCACACAAAATTTTTGTTGACATTAAGAAAGCATATGACAGTATTGATCGTAATCTACTGTACCAAATAATATCTCAGTCAAATTAGTCCATCTTACCAAAATGACAATGGCGTCGACGACCTCCCAAGTCCACATCAATAATCAACTCACCGATGCATTTGACACAAATATCGGACTAAAGCAGTGAGATGGGCTGGCCCCATCGCTAATCAAATTGGCTCTGGAGTATGTTATAAGGAAGCTACCTGTCGATACGTGAGGTACATTACCATACAAGTTGAGCCAAGTAGTAGCCTATGTGGACGACATCAATATTTTGTCACGGTCATTAAAAACTGCCAAAAAACTTTTCCTGAAACTCGGCAGCGAAGCAAAACTAGTAGGGCTACAAATCAATGAAAATAAAACAAGTTGGGTAAATAGACCTATGCTCATGTCAGAAGGGTTTTGTATTCAACTTCTCAGAAATGCAGTCACCAGCAATGAATAACTTCCAGAAATATGCCAAAGAGATGTGCACGTTCAAAGGAAAATCCATTGTTTTTCTACTTTCAACGGTCGCCATTTTGTTGTAAACTAACGAAAATCACTCAAATCATGAATTCTCAAAAATATTAATATTATTGATCTTATTGGGAAATTTCAAGAAGATCAAGCCAATACTGCAGGGACTGGTTCGATGGAAAGTCCATAAAATACGAAAATCATGTGTTATTGTTGTTGTAATTGGAGAAATTTCAAACGGCTATAACTTCTGTGTATATGATACGATTTTCATCAAACTTACAAAGTCAAAGAACCCTTAGTAGGACTATGTAAATATTGAATTTTGTACACTTTAAGGGTACCGATGCGATTTTATTGGGGGAAAATGTGACATTCGAATATCATACTATTATTAACCAAGTTGAGTGAATTTTGACTTCTTAGGTATTTAACTTTTCTGTATCGCGATTGCTATACGAAATTGTTATTTTGTATATGAAACACTTGGAAATATTTTTCCTAATTTATTTCACATTCATCTAAAAAACTAACGAAAAGAATTCGACTATAGCAAAATAATTACAACCGCACGAGAATCTGTCTAGTGAAAAACTGTTGAGTTGCATATCAAATAAAAACAAGAACTGCTATTTTTACTTTGTGTGATTGTGTTGCCAGTATACTTGCAATTGTGTGTTATGATATACTTTTATTTTTACATGTTGGCGAAAATGAAATTATTGTGAGTTGTTTATACTTAGAGCTACGAGAATGTTTGACCATAATGCGCTACTGATGCTACACCAATCCCCTTCTTGATGATAGTGTTACTGATTAAGACGGAATTTGACTTATCTGCCAGACCTGGTCGTGTGCGCTGGAGTATCATTAGTTGGGTTATTGTCGATTGTTGTAGCATCGATTGAAAAGTTTCCAAAAAGGCTGGTTCGAGACGATCGATTGAAACGTTTTTCTTTTGACCATTGATGTTTATTTTGTAGAATTTCGGATTTCTTTTAACCACCAAAAAAGGACCATCATACGGAGGTTGCAACGGTGGGTGAACGCTATCATTGCGGATGAAAACGTGTGTTGAATGCTTTAAATCTTTGTGGATGAAATGTTTCACATCGTTCCCATGATGTGTAGTCTACGTTGGTCGTATCTTGCTCATCATGTTTTTGAAATTTTTGATGAAATCATTAGCAGTGTTTGATGTTCTGCTTTCAACAAAGAATTCCGATGGAAGGCAAAGTGTTTTTCCGTAGGCCATTTCTGCGGGTGTCGCCTTGATGTCGTCTTTAAAAACACAACGTAGGCCAAGCATTATCATTGGTAATTTGGCTGACCAACTTGGATTTTGCTTGCATTTGAGTGCAGCTTTGAACGTTCTTTGAAAGCGTTCTATCAACCCGTTGGACTGCGGGTGGTAGGCCGTTGTGCAAAAATGTTGCACACCCGAAGTTTTGTTAGTCGACTGAACAATCGGATTGGAATTCTCTGCCTTGGTCGGTTGTGATTCTGGCTGGCACACCAAAACGGGATATTCAATGCTCGATTAATGCGTATGATACGTTTTCAGCAGTTTAATCGATGAGTGGTAAGACTTCTGGCTATCTGGTGAATTGATCGATGCACGCTCATAGAAATCTATAGCCATTTGATGGTGGAAGTGGACCGACTATGTCGATGTTCAGGTGTTCAAAGCCTGTCTCGGGCATTTGATATTTGGACAATGGTGCGTGATTGTGACGTGTAACTTTTGAACGCTGGCAGGGTACGCATTGCTTTGTCCAAGTTGCAATATTCTTGTTCATTTTCGGCCATACGAATTTTTCGGCGATGAGTTTGTTCGTTAATCTCACCCCAGTGTGAGCTAAGTTGTGAATGGAATCGAAAATTTTTTTACGCATTGTCGACGGAATAAACGGACGTGCGATGTTGTTATGCACATGGCAGTACAATTTTTTTTGCTGTTGAGTACTGGACATTTTTGTAACGTTATCAAGTATTTTGAATTACCTTCGATGATTTGCAAAATTTCTTTGTCTTTCTCTTGTTCATCGGCAAAAATTTCGTAATCGATTTGTTGCTGGTGTACTTCATTGATTCTTGACAGATAGTCAGGCACGACATTTTTACGACCTTGGACGAACTGTATATCTGTTGAATATTGGCTGATAAAATCTAAGTGTCGAAGCTGACGTGGTAATGCCTTTTCGCTGTTTTGATGGAACGCATAACACAGTGGTTTGTGATCAGTCAAAATAGTGAAAGGTTTTCCTTCCAGCATGTACTTGAAATATTTAATTCTACGATAAATAGCAAGTAGTTCTCTGTCGTATGTACTATATTTAGTTTCGGCATTCGTGAGTTTTTTTTTTTGAAAAAAACCCAAGTGATTTGATTACGTTTTGGTTTAGTTGATGCAATGCGCCACCGATACACTTATTCGATGCATCTTCTGGTAGAAACAATTTGGCGTTTTTGATTGGATAAGCTAATAAAGTTGCACTTGCCAGTTTATCCTTGAATTCTTTAAATGCTTTTTCAGCGTCGACTGTCCATTCAACAATGCGTTTGTCGTTTTTTAAGTTGCCTTGAATTAACGATTGCAACACTATTTGAGTTTGAATAGCATTTGGTATAAAACGCCGGTAGAAATTCACAACGGCAATGAATTTTGGTAGAGCTTTGACAACTGTAGGTTTTTCAAATTGTTTCACTATTTATACTTTTTCAGGTAGTGGCAATAGTCCATTTTTGGTTAGCAAATGTCCAAGATATTTGATTTGCGTTTGACCAAAAATGCATTTTTCAGTTTTGATTGTCATGCCAAAATCTTGTAGGCAATAAAATGAACAAATAATGAATGATTTACTCGATATCCGGAATATTCTTGATGCAAATGTCTTCTATTTCCAATTGTGTTGGAAAATAAAGCGGATGATTGAGGATTTCGAGATGGAAAATTTTTCACGTGTCCTTTGTTCCACACTTGTCTACAGATCGGAGTCACCAATTTAACTTTTCTGTATCGCGATGGCTATACGAAATTGTTATTTTGTAAATGAAACACTTGGAAATATTTTTCCTACTTTATTTCACATTCATCTAAAAAACTAACAATAAGAATTCGACTATAGCAAAATAATTACAACCACACGAGAATCTGTCTAGTGAAAAACTGTTGAGTTGCATATCAAGTGAAAACAAGAACTGTTATTTTTACTTTGTGTGATTGTGTTGCCAGCATACTTGCAATTGTGTGTTATGATATACTTTTATTTTTACATGTTGGCGAAAATGAAATTATTGTGAGTTGTTTATACTAAGAGCTACGAGAAGGTTTGACCGTAATGCGCTAGTGATGCTGCAGGTATTTGTTATTTTTGTACTCATAAATACCTATCATCATTATTTTTTTCAGATTTTTCGGATCACAGATGTCCAATCGCGAGGGGGAGGACACAAATTTTTCGTGTATTTCCCCTCCCTGCGCGTCCCACGAAGCAAAAAGTATCAAGATAATACCTGTTTTGAAAAGTTCATATCAAGACCTTTCATTTGATACCCATATCGACTACCTTTGATGAATTTTTTTTTTTGCGGGCCACTCCCCTTCAAATGCCTTATAAAATTTTTTGTAGTTGAATTTTGAAGAGAGCACGACTTTACACCAGCATACAAAACTTGATGTTTCTATCTCAAGTTGTTTGTGAGAAAAAGTGCTGTGACACACGGACGGACGGATATGTCGCGATTTTAGTAGGGTTTTGTAAAATTATTTTACGAAACCCTAAAAGTTGGGTATACTTTTCATGCAATATATATTTTCCATAGTAATTTTGCCTTCTAATCACAATTTTGAGGTCAAAATTTACTCATCACGTCACTACTCTTTCCTAACCACAAAAAACTGGTGAAAAATAGAAAAAATTGATGAAATTTTAATGGGAAAATCTGGGAAAAATTTTTTTACCTCCAAATGCTTGAAATGTAAACTTGTCATCAGAATTGAGGTAGAACATGTAGTTTTTGTTCTAACCTAAAAAAAAAACAAGCAGAAATCGCTATTTTTAAAATCTGATCGGACTTTGACCAAATTTCGTGTAAGGCGGTTTTTCGGTCGCTGATTGCAAATCTGAATTCAGATTCTGAAAATTAAAGGTGGCTGGCTGGTTCAATATTCTGGATCCATTTTTCGGAAATCCACCGATTCAGGCAAAATTCGGTATGATAAGGTTTGTTGACCGTTATTCACAAATTTAAAAACGGATATTTATAAATCAAGATGGTAAATTCATCTTAAATAAACAATAAGTGGATGTCTATAGCTCTGTCTAGACTATGCGTTAAATAGAGTCTCGCCTCAGAATACTATGCAGATTTTGTATACCTGTACACGTTAACCCTTTGCGGCGCTGAGTAACAGATCTGCATCATACTATTCGAACTAGCAAAATCGTTCAAAGAAACGAATAAAATACCTTCCAACGCAGCACTGCATATCTGCAGCAAAGCATACTATTGAATTAGTTACCCCACGGTTGCGCTAGACGACATTTTTTGTAATTTTTGGCCACTACAAGTGACGGACCCCTTAACCCCTGTTTGTGTTGTTTGCGCGTAATTTTCGTAGTTTTTTTTTTTTAGTTGTTATATTGAAAATTTTGATGTGAGATTACTACGGACTAACAATTAGTGATTGGTTTTGCTAAGAACATGCAATTCAAATGTTTTAGATTGTTTTTAGAGGGGTAGTCTCGAATTTCGTTTTGATCCAGTAATGCAACACTGCGCTAAACTGTTATATTTTATTTTTTTTTTTCGTGCCCAATATGAGTTTGAGGTTTCCACATTTAGGCTGTAGGCCTTTGTCAACTGTTGAATTGGAAAACATTCTAACTAATGGCAAGATATTGAGAATGTCTTAGACTTTTCAGACAACGACGAAAAAAATGGAAAATCAAAATTTACGCCAAGACTCGGATGAGGAACCCGAAATATCCTTCCTAGAAGATCAGGAAGATGAAATCTTGCTACCGAGCTCTGAGACCAGTACAAGCATTACAGTTCAACCATGTGAGATACCGCCTACTGTTTCAGTACCCAGTACCCGCTCCAAAGTCAACGCAACTTCATGAAGCCTATGTGATTCCAAAACAAATATATGGAAAACTAAAAACTTAGAGCTGAATGAATCTTCCAAGTTACCAAATGAAATACTGGAACTGCAGACGCCTTATCAGGTATTTTCTTACTTATTTACGATTACTGACGACATTGTGGATCTCATAAGAGACGAAGCAAATCTGTTCAGCGTGCAAAAAGATGCCAGTAAACCTATAAATGCCACAAGCCAGGAAATAAGACGGTATTGAAATTATTTCCTTCATGTCCATTATTGCCTTGCCCAATGTTCGAATGTACTAGTCACAGAAATATGGCGATGCCAACATACGCGAGATAATGACACTAAAATGGTTCAAGTTTCTGAGGTAAGTACTACACTTGAATGGTAGCTCTAAAATGTTACCGTATAACCAGCCAAATTCTGATCGACTTTATAAAATCAGACCAATAACTGAAAAGTTGAATCATAACTTTAGAAAAGTGCCTCTAAAACAACATTTGTCTGTTGATGAACAAATATGTTCAACCAAAGCACGAAGTGCTTTAAAGAAATATTTGCCAGACAAACACCTTAAGTGGGGCTTCAAACTGCTCGTGATTTGTGGTGCAAATGTATATGGCTACAGATTTGAAATTTACAGTGGCTAAAAGAACATATGCGCAGATGACGAGCCTCAATTAGGTGCTTCATCTAATGTTATGGTCCGACTTGCCAGAGAGATTCTTTCCAACCAAAACTATAGACTGTTTTTTGACAATTACTATACATCGCTACCCTTGATTGAATTCTTGTCACACCGTGGTATATTAGCTTTGGGCACCGTTCGGAGAAACCGTATCCCGAACTGTAAATTGAGGCACATCAGTAAAACAGGTTGCAAGTTATAACGGTCTTGACATATCGGTGGTGGCCTGGAGAAATAATAAAAATGTGAATCTAGCATCCAACTTTGCTGGCGTAAGTAGATTCGGCAGGTCGCAAAAGAAATAAATCAATGTTGAACGGCCCTTTATTGTGGCAGAATATAATCGGCACATGGGTGGTGCAGACCTCATGGACTCCGTAATGGATCATTAGAAAATTAGACTTCAGGGAAAACGTTGGTTTATAAGGCTCTTTTACCGTTTCCTGGACATGGCCATGACTAATTCTTGGTTATTGTATAGAAGAATTCATGCTGACACGGAAAATAATGTCAGGGTGCTAAATCCTGCTGATTTCCAACTAGAATCTAATGAAACTTTAGCTAAATATAAAAGTACGAACCGGCTGAAGCACACTAGCGATGTAAAAGAACTCATATGCCACAAAAATAAAGGGCCTTGTCAGCATATCCCGCCAAAAGATATCAGATTGGATCAGTTAGGGTACTGGCCTGCTTGTCCCGACAAAAGGCGTCGGTTCAAATATCCAGGATGTACTGGAGCAGCCCAAACGGAATGTGAAAAGTGTGGCGTAGCCTTATGTTTTAGTAAAAATAATAACTGTTTCCGTCCTTTCCACAGTTCGTGAATATTAAGATGTTTTTAACACCATGATGCAAATCTGCATTTCAATGTTTTGTTTTTCAAAAGCAAATAATTTTTCTTACATATAATTTTTTTTACTATTTTTACCGTTATTATATAGCTCATCTTAACATATTTTCGATTACAAAAAACAAAAACACGTTCTTGCGCCGTAAAGGGTTAATAAATTCTTTAAGATTTGTTCTAAAATAATATATCTTTGTTCCACGGATCTCTTACAAAAACTGACTTAAATCTACAATTGTAATTACATTCAAATGAAAGCAAAAGTAATGTGCTGCATTGCACAACGTGACCGAGTCACCTTGGTTCGTTGATCTGGAAGAGAAGATGCGCGCATGTTATGGGAACGGGTCATGCTGCAAACGTTGTCTGTGGAATGTTGCCGACAGTTGTTGGTTCTGCAGACAGGTCATGTTGCGGACTTTGTGGAATTTTTATTTATGCAAAATCACTTAACATTTCCCCTTTTAAAACTGATCGTCCTCGATCAGATAGAAATAAGGTAAGTTGTAAAGGCTTTCTGTGTTTTGTAATTTAGGGGGGTTTGAAACCAATATTTTTGGTGGTTTCTCCTTTGGCAGTGCTGTTGGATCTGCATTTTTTATGATGACATTCTGTCGAATCCCTTTACATTTCCATTCGTTCATGATAAAAGGATTAACATAACTAACACGATAAAAGCTCCATAATTAGTCCATTGATTCATGTCTCCTGCTGATCGGAAAAGGCTTATTTCCTTTGCATTATTTATTTGTAGCTCATTTATCAACTCCAAAAACAAAATCCGCTCTAGTTCATCTGTTTCGTAACGATGTTGCAGGAGTGGTGGTAGTGGCTTAGCGTTTGTCACTTTTTCTGCTGTGAATACCTTGTTGCCGATTTTTAAGCTGGTATTTCCGAACTTCACAAGATAAATGCCCGTAAGGTGTTGCTTTGATTCCCTTGTTTTGAGTTCTCCATCGAATTCGTTTAGCAGGATTATTCCGCGCTATAGCTCAACAATCGTTGGTAGATGGTGACCATTAGTTTTAGCGCATCTTGCCGGTTTGCTTCTCAGTAGGTTTGGAATGCAGGTTGTATTAGATATATCTGCGATGTCGGCTATTTTACATAATGATATATCGCTAAGGCTTTTACAATTGTTGATTACGCCAAGAATTAAATTTTCATTTTTCAAGATTTATGGATACATAATTTTGCATACAGTGTTGTTTTTTTTCAAAGGTCTAATAGGGAATCTATCAACAGTTATATTTTGCGTTAGAGGAACTTTGACAACAAACAAAAAGTGGCTTTTATTCTGTGCTACTTTTACATCTGCAAATTCCAGACCTTCTTATTTATCTGTATATGACAATAGACTCCTTACAAAAGTTAAAATTTCGCGTGTACAGAATGGGTCAGGCTGTGAAGGGAACTCTACAGGGAGACGGGAGAGCTCACCCCGGATAATATAGTTGCGGTGATGCTCGAATCGGTTGACAAATGGAACCAGGTGGCACATTATGCTCGGGCAGTCCTGAAATATAAAAGGGACTCACAGCTAACGGGGGCGCTGGGGCTGGGAGATCGCTCTTCTGGCATTTCCTCTTCTCCTCTCCCCTCCCGCTAGGAAAAAGACTCCCCAGCTTGAAGGCGCCCCACGGCGTAACAAAACGAGACCTGGCCCGAAGTAATGTGTCAAACGGTTCCAGGCTGGGTTCTCAGGTTGACAGGGGAGGTGTTTAGTGGGTAGTCCAGTCGCGCATGAGAGTCCCACACTCTGTGCATAAATAGCGTTCACCTCCCTACCACAAAAAAAAAAAGTTAAAATTTCGGACTTGCACAAGACACTTTAATTGACTATATTTGCCTTTGTTAATAGTATGGACTCTACTATGCTAAAAAGGTCTTACTTGACAAATTTCATTTTGTATTGTGTACTCATAATTACTGTTGCTTCAAAAATTTTATCATTTTCACTATTATTCCTTTCGGCTAAATCGTTGATTTTTCCTTTCAAAAGGACGTAGCCGTCATGGTCAGGATTTCCAGCAATCCATTTTAGTCCAGACCAAAGGAATTTTGGAGATCGTTTAGATTTATGTTTGTCGTCGGTTTGGTCAATGTTGTCAATTAAAGTCAGTATTTGTGACAATTCATGGTCTAAGAGAGGATGGAAAGGGTTACTTTTGGGGATATGATCGGAAAGTAAGGAGAAGACCTCGTGCGCAAATCTCTTATATTGTTCCAAGTGAAAAGTGTGCAGAAGGTTCAAATATCCATGTTCGATTCTAGCAGCTCCAGCCTTGACGGCTAGCAATTGAAAGTTGGAGTCATCAAGGACTTGGACCTCAGCTGCTGCAATGATAGCACAGCACTCAAAATAGAATTGATATCGTATAGCACTCATATGTATATATTTTCCGGAATCAGTGATTACAAGTGTTGGCTTACGTTCTTTAACAACTTCCTTCCTAAATCTTGGAGATAGTTTTGTTCCACTGCGCTTATTAATTTTTACACATATTTTCTGCCCTACTGTGTATTCCTTGATAGCTTCCCTACGATTATGGTATCGGAGGTCTTTCTCCTGTGTTGATTTAAGTTGTTCTATGTTTAACTTTCGAGTTTTTTTTTGGATATTTCTGGGTCTGTGACGACGATTCTACCGTAGAAAAGCTCTATTGGTTTCCTACGGGCAGCAAAATGGAAGTTGCAGTTGTATTCATATATGGACCTCTCGAGTAATTTTTCGAATGATCTATGTATTCTCTCAGTTTTTAGACACCTCATAATTTGAGTGAGAGTGGAGTGGAATCTCTCGACTTATCCATTGACTTCACTTTTGTAAGCGGGGCTTCGATATATTTGAATGTTCAGTTGGCCCTGCATCATAAATGTTAATGATGCTGAGTTCAATGATTTTAGGAACACCATAGAAAAAGAGAAGTTCCCTGAGGGGAGATCTTTCATCTTCAATTGCTCTTGACACCAAGGGTCTCGCTTGTAAGAACTTGGTGAACTTGTCAAGGGCAGTGAGTATCAGATGTCCCTCAGTTGAGTATATATCAAGGTGCAGGGTATGTCCTGGAAACTCTAGAATCGGAGTAGCTTCAGCTCAGGCTGGTTAAGGTGTCGGTCATATTTTTGTTCTTTGCAAATATTGCACTGCTTTACAATTTGTTTGACCTTATTCGCTACCTTAGGGAAATAATAGTTTTTCAGAATCTGTATTCTATTTTCGTTTGCATTTCGGTGAACTCTTTTATGAACGCTGAAAATTATTTCCTCTTATTCGATTTCGTTTTGGATGTTCCGTTCCTCAATTTACGTAGTCGAATTTTGTAACTTTGGAAATATGAACGGTACAGTTCCTGAATAATACGCATAACTGGTTCTGCGGTCGTAACGCCGTTAATAACCCCTGGGTTTAGATATCTCTTCAAGATTCCTATGAGGTTTTCTCTGTTGTATTGGGGCTTCACTATTACGTGCTTAAGATAGTTTGGGAATTTTCTTACAAGCTTGTATTCTGTTTGGTTCACAAACTCCAGGATCAGTTGATTACAGAACACATTGATGAGAGTTTCAACGCTAGGAATCAGGTTGTGCAATAAGCTGTCATCGGTATTTGTACCTGCAGTCATGGAATTCATGTTAGCGGATGATGGTATTTGGGATAGAGCATCTGCCATTTTATTAGATTGTCCGGGCTTATACTTCAACTCATAGTTGAATTCCTCCAGTACGGCTTTCCAGCGCTTCATTTTAGTATAGGTGTTTTTAATAACTCAGTGAGTAGGTAAGTGGCTGGTAGTCTGTCAGGATATTAATTTTTTTTGAGCCGTAGAGGAAGTTCCATAGGGAGTCCAATGCCCATATTATGGCCAACATTTTCCTGTCGTTTGTGGCATATCCCTCTTTGGTTTTATTTAGTACCCTTGACAAAAACATTATTTGTCTTCCTTCCTGTTCCAAAACGGTACCAATGGCATACTGCGAAGCGTCAGTTGTAAGGTTAAATCCATTTTCGAAGTCAGAATAGGACAAAATCACATCTCTTGGTACTAATGGTTCCTTTACCTTTTGGAAAGCGTGCAGTTTTTTATTACCTACCCGGGTCTTTACCATGCTGGAAACATTCTTCCATATTCGGCCTTCTTCTCCTCTCAGGGTCTGGTGGTTTTTGCATGTTCCCGAATAAAGCTTCGGTAGTAGCCCGCCATGCCCAAGAAGGACTTAAGCTCCTTCAACGTCTCTGTTGGTGGGGAATGTACTTTGGCTTCCACCTTTTTTAAGGTTGCTTTCAATACTTGAATGAGAAATGACGAACCCTAGAAATTCAACGGAGGTTCTAAAGAATTCACACCTGCTAGCCTTTTCTAAAGTATCTAGGACTAAGGATGCCGTCCATGGCACGTTTAAAGATGGCTGGGCTGTTTCTAAGACCAACGGAGAGCCCAGTGAACCCGTACTTCTCGCTATTGACCAAAAAAGCGGTTTTCTGAATATCGTTTTCATTCAGAGCGATTTAGTGAAACCCACTCTGAAGGTCAACAATTGAAAAGTATTCATTCTTGCCGAGGTTGGCCAAAACTTCAGTAACCTCTGGCAAGAGGTAGTAATCGGGACCCATTATCGCATTTAACTTGCAATAGTCTATTACAAGCCTATATTTCTTCTCACCTGATGCATCGGATTTGTTCCCGACGACCCATATGGGGGCATTGTGAGGGTGGAATTAATCTCTGAATTTTCGCCTCGACTATGGATTTAAGCGCAGCAGGATAAGGATAAGGTTTGCTGTAAACAGGCTTGCTATCACTGGTGCGAATTCCTAACGTTTGTTGCGTAGGTAAGTTTCTCATTTGGTGCGGTGAATAAGGCTTTGCGGGATTCAAGTATTCTGAGAAGTTTCTCTGATAGTTCCTCTGTGAGCTGCTCGGTGTTAATATCAATCTTGTGGACTGACTGCGATAAAAGCTGTTTATTTTTTTATTTTTATTGAGTTACAAATGGTTATGAAGTTGTTGGCTGTATAAATGACGGTGTTAAGTGCCTTCAAGCTATCATTCCCTATGATCCCGTGCAAAGATTTTAAAGGAGGTTAACATAGGCATGGTCATACTTCCACCGATTGGTTTGGCGATAAAGGGTGTTTCGTTTGGAATATGGTATCTGACACAGGTGGGTTGGATGTGATTTTTATTAGACCCGGTGTGTATTAAAAATTTGACGATGTTCCCGCTCCTCGCTCTGTACTCAAAATACGGAAGCGAAAAGCTCGTTAGTCTGAAGAATGAACATTCTGGGTTTCATCGCTCGGGTTTTGGGGATCAGCTATAGTGACATCTTGTTCTTGGGACTCCAAAACAGGGGTTTGTCCTACGTGCCACCAATCGATGCAGTCGACAAGGGACTGCTCCTGTAAATCGTCGTCGTAGTGTTCTGGAAAATAATCGGCGTCATCAGGTTGGGACTCTGTATTTTGTATAAAGAAAGAACGTTGTTGTTTGCTAGGGTAGGGAGCAGCTGGCGGAGCTTGTCTTTTTATGAGGGGGTCTTGACAGTGTTGAATTGGCCTATTTTGGTAGTTTACAACCAATGACCACATGCATCGATCCACACCCATGGGTTCTGGCTATGGGTGTGGTTTAGGCGGAAGCTGGAAGTGTGGAGGGTAATAATATTGAAATTTGTACTGATTGGGTCTTTGTTGCGTTTGCATGAAAGCGAGAAATTATTTGGTTGATAGAAGGTTTTGGTACGTGATAGAGCTTCGAGTAAAAAATGTTTCGTAGGGAAGGGGTTGGTTTATATTGAGGAAGCCTTGGATGTGGAGAAATGAGTGGCCCTGGGTGTGCAATACGTTGACCCGGATTTTGGATTTGCCTCACATAATTGTTATTATTGTGAGCATACTGTAGTAATAGAGCAGTTACCCTATCAAACTGCTCTAAAGCTTTCATATCTCCTTTATCCCGACAGCATGGTAATCAAGTAGACATTAATGATTATGCAGTTTAGAGTTCTTTTAAATATCCAGTGCCTTCTTTAAAATTTTCAAGAACCAAAAATGTGGCTATAAATAAAAATGCCCGATTCGATTTCGGCGCGGGCAAAGGGTTAAAGAAAATTCATGCATACTATAGACCAGATCTACTAATTCACTACACAACCAGCAAATCATTTCATTCTAGAAAATCCTACTATGACTTGAAAGTATGTAATACACACATTCTCTCACTCAGCTCATCGTAATGCTAGACATACAAAATATACATTTACACTCACAGAATTGTAAGGAACAAATCTTATCAGTGAACAATCTACTCAACGCAACTTCGTATTCCATGCATCCCATCAGTAGATGTACATTTACATTCAGGCAGTTCTTTAAGGGATCACCAGACGAGATGGACGGGCGAGAGGTGAGTTACTAACCGCAAAACTCCAATTGTGCTAATGTTGGTGAAATTTTTCGAAAGCATGTGATGATTGACGCTAATTAAGGGAAAAAGTGATGATTGTCTCGATTAGTGATAATTGATATGAAAAAACGACATAATGAATGTTTCAACGACGTGGATGAATGATATAACGGAGACTATAAAATGATATTTGTGGGCCGCTATGATTTGACAATGGGAAAAAGGGAAATTGTTGCTGAGTGTGGTCATACATCCGTTGGTGCATATCAATCCGTTGTTCGTCATTTTCCTGAGCTGGTTCGAAGATGGGAAAGTAATGGGCGTGCGAAGATTGCTGTTAAAGTAGAAAATAAGCGAGAACTGAATTTCATTCGAAAAACAGGCACAGCTCTACACCTTTAATACATGCGTTATTTGAGATGTGGGTCGTACACAGATAGAACCAAATACAAAAACTAGATTAGCAATTGGTCATGCAGCTTCAGCAGAATTAGACAAAGTAACACGACATTTAAAATTGGTTTGATTGAGTTATGTGCCGATTGTCTAGTCGATTTTCTCGAAAATCAAGCTTCGTGTCGAACGAGAAATATCAACTGAAAGTAATTTTCAAATGTCGGTCGTCCTTCTTTTGCCATCAGACTCTGAATTCTTATGCAAGAGAAGTCGATTTCTAACCAAGTTAATTGGGACATTTATCAAAATTCGAGCTGACTTTGAACGATGTATTATGTTATAATGAGCGTAGAGAAAACTGATAAGCCAAATTCATAGAAAATTAGAGCCGCATCGTGCATAGAATATTCTCTGCGGGCAAACTAGTTCATGTCATCTATTTTGAAAGGGACATTCGTTAAAATAAAGTGAAGAGTTGGTAGAGAGGAAGGAACGGGTTGTTAGCGAGATTGGGCCGCTACGTGTGTAAATTCGTTAATAACGTTTCGTGCAAATTGTGTCAAAGATAAAGATACAAATCAGTTCGGGGAGAAAAATTCTCAAGTGTTGTGGGATACAATTTAAAAGATTGCTGTGAATTTATTTCGTAATTGCATCGGAAATATGCATAATTATTATTGAAACTCCCTAAATTCAACCTTCGTCGATGAATGTGTGTCGCATCTTCAATGACAACAAAACAAAACTTCGAACTGCAATGCGTAGTAGCTTACAATTTTTTTGGAGTGCGATTTTGCTATCCCGGGATAGTTTTATGTTGCAAGTGATTACAACATCCATCTAGCGGTGCCGATTTACATAATCTATTGGAATTAATACATCGTGTCTGTGACACCATCCTGACGCGAAATTCAATATGTTCTGCATTATTGTCACTCTGTATAACACAACAGCAATTAGAATAAGCTCGTTTTTGACGAAGTTTAAGTGATAGGATGCTTGCATCGTCTTCGAGCGCTCGACGGACCATGTGGGTAAGTACCCAGTTTATGTAAATTATTTATTATATATATATATATATATATATATATATATATATATATATATATATATATATATATATTTCTATTATTGACCATATTTTTTACCGAAAATCCCGTTGTATGCAAATTTTTTGTTTTTTTTTATGAATTACTTACGTCGCCTTCATATTAATCAAAAGTCAACCGTGCCTTAATTCAGAAAGAAAAAAAAATGAAAGAAAATGTTGAAATAAGTCGAATAAATTTTACTTGATCATTTGAACTTGAAGCGAAGAATGAATAGGTGACAAACAATAATTAAAAACCGAAATAAATTACGTGAATTTGAATAATGAGAAGCGAATCTGACAAAAAAAATTCATAGCGAAGTGGTCTAGCCTGAATTTTTCTAAATATATTACCATTTTCATAAAATATGCATTACGATGAGTCAAAATGGAATACATGTATTTTTAGGTGTTACTAAATTTCATGACTTTTTGTGGGAAATTAAGTGATTAATATGTATTATGATAAACACTGGATTGCAAGAAATAAAAACAATGATTAGTTAAAATCCAAACTCGGTCTTCCCATTTTGTCCCCTCTGACCGGGTATAGGACCCGGTACGATGGTAGGCTCTCCACGCCAGAAATGAGCCAGCCATCGGGCACCAACAAACCTCCTTTTGTTTCAAGTGACTTCGCGGGTTGAGTGGCCCGAGCAAGGTGCCTCTTTATGGCATAGGGTTATGTAATAGAATCGCATAATTCTATGGCGTAAATTGGTCACCGGGGTACCTCTCCTCTGATGGGAAGGCTCATGCAAGTTAAGTTGCATGAGTTTTCCACTCAGAAGAGAAATACCTGGCCACTGCAACATTTATGGATTTTGATCCGGTTGGGCGGGTGCGCGGGGGCTCCATCACCACCCAGTTGCCCCTCTCTTATTTTTGGGCCAGGAGCCTCTTCGGATAAAAACGAAGTTACACTAAATCCCCCCATTTTTATTTGTTTCACTTGTTCTCTGAACAAGACATTTTCTCTCGATATGGTTGCCTACAATTTTTGCGACTTCGGTCACCTTTCTTTTTCGACCCCAGAAATTCGTCAATGCGAAACTCTTTTGTAGAGGGTCCTTATGCTGGGGGAATGAACCCACCCCACGACACCGCAATGCTAGCCTGCCAGCGCATTCACGCGTCCCCAGGCAAGGGTATTCTCGGCGGATACTTACATCTTCCTCTGCCGAGGCAGCGGTCCATCGCTGCAGTCCTTCTCGGACTTTGAATTTATCTATTCATTGCAATACTGGCTGCGGAAATTGATATTGTCCCACTTTAGGCAGAGATTTAGTGAGTGCGGTGAGTCCGCTGGTTCCCGCATACTTAAAAGCCTAGTTAAATCTCCATTTAACCCCCTAATGAATGTGTCAACAGCTTTATCACGATAAGATAGCACCAAAATGTCCATTGTTTCTCAACTCATTTCCAAGCAAGAAATTTTATTTAGCATCAGGGATAAGGGGTTTTAAACTGCCAGGTAAAATTCTTGAATCGATTGCCTGTCTTGTACAAGGCAGGTTAGCTGGTATTCCAGAGTTCCTAAATCTCACTTGCCGGCAAGATATAAGGTAAGGCATCGCACGGTATGGTCCCAGTTTAATGATGTGTTGTATGATTCCTGAACTAATAACCAAAATTATTACGCCACAATATACACAATTTTCAAAACTTGCTCAGCACCTTGTGTAATACTCTTGTAAATTTTCGTGATTATTTTCTCTTTTGAATTCACTGAATATATCTTACTTTGCCAAGGATTCTCCGACTAACATTAATGATTCTGACTTCACTATCGAAAGATTCAATCATTGATTACTTTTAATAATTTTACCGTAGTGATTTCATTTATAACACGTTAAAACAATTCTTGCAAGCAATTTTTTTTTTTTTTTTTAATACCTCCATTCCCTTCCACTCTCTCCATCACACATTATTCGTCGCACAACGCTCGCGTGACCTGCACTTCACATTTCGTCGTTTCTTCAGGTGTGCCACCCAGACAATGATTAGACCATCGGTTTAAGGGGGCACACAAATTATGTGAATTTATCCTATTAATCTCATCTTGTCCATTTCGTGATCAGCTCTCAGAGATAAAAAAAACTTTGTAATACGGCGTGGGAAAAAAAACTCTGAGTTATAAAGTTAGCTGTCATTTCAAGCATCTCGACGATAGGGTTTAAAGTGCCCTTAGATGCTATGTTGAAATTTATTGGACTAAGATTCTCCATAATAATATCTTTCTCCTATACAATCTCGACGATAGTGTCAAGAAAGGCCCTAAGATGCGATGTAAAAATTTATTGCACTGAGATTCTATCGTTGTTAAATAAATATTCTTTAAGCCTTTTTTTAAAAACTATGAGTGAGTTTGCAACCTTAACTAAATGTGGGAGATTGTTGTTTATACGTAAGGCATTATTTGTAGCATCATTCTTTAGACGATCCGTTCTTGCAAAAGGTATTATGAATTGATTTGCGTTCCTAGCATTGTAGTGATTTTTCTGCGATACTTTCATAAATTGAATATGTGACGACGAATTTGAGTTCAAGCATTTAAAAATAAACTTGGCTTTCTCTGCTTCAACAATTTGAGTAAATGTTAATGCTTTCGCTGATTGGTAAACAAATCTGGTTGGTGTACGTATTGGTATATTTAGCATATTTTTATAAGCCTTGATAAGCAACCTGGAGATGATATTAAGGTGTTGCTTTGATGACTGGCTTCAGATTACTACTCTACTAATGTAGTTTTGACAGAACGAATGCATTTAGCACCATCTGCTTGATATTGCTTGGAAATCCTTCATATCTTCTCAGTAATCCAATAAAAGGAGCTAATCGTCTTCTTAAGTTGCTTATATGCGATAGCCATGTTAATCGTTAGTCGATGATGAGTCCAAGATATTTGGATTCCACTACTCTCTCCAGTTTTTCGCTATTAATTCTTATATCAATGTTAATGTCTTCCTTGTTTTTTTGTTTGAAAATAATGTATTTGGTCTTGTAGTATTTAGCGCTAGCTTATTATGACTTAACTAAGAATGATGTATACTTAGATCCTCATTAATGGTGTTCTCTAATATACTTTTTTTTGCATCCCGAGTAAAGTAGAACTGTGTCATCAGCATATAGTGCATAGTGTCCCTTTAGTCCACATGTATTTAAATTGTTAGTGTATAACAAGAATAAGGTAGGGCCAAGTATGGAGCCTTGTGGTGCCAAGTCGCTCAATACATTATTGAATACTGTTTTCTGCAATCTCCCTTTTAAGTAACTCCTAAAAAGTTGATTTGGTTTCCCGTGAATGCCATATAATTTGAGTTTACGAAGTAAAAGCTCATGAACCACCGTATCAAACGCCTTTTTCAGATCCACAAAAATGGCAGCAACATAGTCACCTTTGTCAAGTACTGTTTTTATGAAACGCGTGACTGAGTAAAGAGCATCAAAAGTTCCTTTATTTTTCTGGAAACCAAACTGTTGTAAATTTAAAATTGAATTTTCCTTAATGAATGATGATAGACGGATGTTTATTAATTTTTCGAATATTTGACTAAATCCTGTTAAAAGCACGATCAGGCGGTAATTCTTTGGATCCATACGGTCTTCTCCCTTGAAGATTGGGACTATTTTTGCTAGTTTTCCTTCCTCAGGAAACGTTCCCTTCCTAATATGTTTGTTTAGACAATTTGCAACACGTTCTGCTCTCTCTTCCTTTATAAGTTTTATTTCATCCATGGTGATATTGTCTATACCTGGTGCTGTATTTTGCTTCAATTCATCAATAATTTTTATTACTTCAACTTTGTTAGTTAGATGCATGTGAAAGGAAGATTTGGGCGACGTAATTGTAGAATTAAAATTGCTTGTTGGCGCTGGCTGGATTGCATTGGCAATTTTTTCACCTATAGTTGAAAAAAAGACATTGAGGTTACTTGCAGCTTCAAATGCATTTGCTCAAGATGAGTTCTCTATGGTGAAATCCTGGGTCGTAGAGTTATGCGGCGAGTTTCTTTTAACTTCATTTATTATGTCCAATATTTCATGCGCATTGTCGGCCGCTGCGTCTTGTCTTTTGGAGTAATACAAAAGTTTTGCTTCTTACACAACACGTTTAGATGTTTTATTGGCTTCGATGTATATAAACCTGAGCGATTGATCATTCATGTTCCGTTTGTAGTTCATATAAGCCTTCCGCTTGTTCTTACTTGCCTCAATAACTTTTTTGGTTATCCATGAACGTTGACGACATCTTATTTTTTTCTCCGTAGTCAAGGTGTCCTTAGCTTCCATTATGATGTTTGTGAGCTCCACTAAGTTTGAAGGTTTTTGGTTAGTTAATAAACCCTTAAAATTTGATCTAAAGAGGTCCTTATTTAAGTATTTGAAAACTTTGTAAGCAGGCTTTTGCTTTTTATTTATTTTAATGCCTTGAATAACAACTTTCAAAACACGATGATCAAGTTTAGGCCAGTCCACCAGAGTGTAAGCAATTTTCCCAGCAATTTGATTATCATTTGTGACTATGTGATCCAGGCAGGTATTAGATGCTACTCGGGTAGGTTGAAATGGGTTCACAATAGTGGCACCATTCGTTTTTAGTACGTCGTTGTACATCCTTGACTCATTAGATTCAACCATTAGATCTATATTCGTATCAGCAACTGTGATCAAATTATTTTCCATAGAATATAGTTCACCTAATGTCAAGCACAGGTCTTGCGCGTTAAGTCGGGTGGGGTTGTAAAATGTGCTAATTTTTATTTTCTTTCCAGGGCATACTAGTTCGATGACTATCATAATGTATTTATCCGGTATTACTCGCCTCGTTACGAAACTGAGAGTTTTTTTAATATGAATCGCTGTTGCTCCACCTCTTCTGGGCCTGCAAGAAAATACAGAATCGTATCCCTGAATGTTGTAGTACTCCACTTCCTCGGAATGTATTCAGACTTCATTAAGTATAATTAAATCTACATTCGAATGTTGCTTTACATAAATTTGAAGTTCGTTAAGTTTTTGTCTTAAACTTCTTATATTAGCATAGAGGATAGAAATTTGAGTGTCTTCAAATATCTTTGTATTATTGGATGGCATATTAATCATCGTAGTTAATGCTTCTCTTAGCAATCAAAATCCTACGTTTTAATTCTGGGCATTCCGTCGAATCAGCCCGGTGTGCATGGCCAATTTTCTTACCATTTTCCATACAATTACAACATTTTTCAACTGAGCTTTTACAGTCTCTTGTATCATGCTGTGATCCACATTTTGCACACCTTAGTTCTCCTTCACATTTTGATGTCTTGTGATTGAACTTTTGGCATTTGAAGCACCTCGTGACGTTAAAATCTTCCTTTATGTAGTATGATCCATAGTCGATATTAACATATCTTATTCGCTAGCATCTTGAACATTATTCCATTCACCTCTAAAATATGTAACCATTTTCCGCTCCGTATTCTTCTAGAGTGAACCAACTCCATTTTATCTTCGTCTGAAATGTTCGGGTTCAGACTTTGGATTTCAATTCTTAGCTCCTCGTTTGTGAATTGCTTCTCTAATCCATTTATAACCAATCTTGGTTGAAGAGACTTAGTTTCCATTATTTCGTATCCCTTCATATTTTCCTTAATAATATTGAGAAGCGTAGATGAATTTTCATTCGAAGAAGTCTTAATAATTGCTCCACCATTTCGAATCGGACGGACTAGCTGGAGTGGAATCTTGCATTGAGAGGGTCGGATTTTAGATTTGAAATCGGAAAGAGTTTGATCGGAGCTTGAATGGGCTTTGGGCTTGATGATTATGCCTTTTTGTGATGCTGTGTTTGTGCGTTTTTCTTTCTGCAAACCAGTATCCAATTTGGTCACATCTGCATATGCAATTTTATTTACATGAGTGTTTTTTTCCATTAAGGCACTGACTGTAGACTTCAGTTCAGTTAGCTGGTTAGCTGTTTGCTTCATTTGTTCCATGAGACGATCATCTTTTAATTTTTTGATATAAGATTTACAAGCGAAGCACATCCAAAGAACATCTTGAGCAATCTCCATAATCTTTAGATATCTTTCTTCAGACATTTTAATACAGCTTATGTGGAAGCACTTATTACATATTCCATCACACCCTATTCCTTGTTCCGAATTTTTAGTGGTCTTTTTGCATTTACCACATTTGTTGCATTCCACCGTCAACATTTTCCTTATTTATTATTTTAGGAACTCTTACCAATAATAGTTGAAAAGGATTCAATCACTACTATTTTAATCTTATGATGATAATTATTATTTTATAAATTGTCTGCAATATCAATTTATTACGCGTAGGGGTGTATTAAACCTTATAAAATTAATTTGAAAATTATCAATAATAATTAGATATAAAAATTGTTATTAAGTTTATACTAACTTTTATAAATTTGTTATAAATTGTCTAAATTTATTATAAATTTTCTCAATTATCTTCGTACTACAAAAGAATCCCTCTCCTCGTACAAAGAATAATTGAAAAATCTAGCGGTTTAATGCAGAATTTTTAAATGTAGAATTTCCTCAAAGATAATGTACTTATCCTTGATTTTCACTCTTGAAAATACCGAAATTCTAACACCAAATTCACCAAATCAAAAAACAGCTGATTTCACTTTTTGGACCTTTTTTCTATAGAGCTGATATATTTCACGTCACCACCTGACAGTTGTCACTGTTGATCTGCATTCTCCGTTGCGGCTGTCGTTAATCCTCTACTGACTCATTTTGCTGTAGAGCTACTGTGGGGCCTCGTTGCAACGTTGCTCGTGAACCGAAATTCGAACAGCTTTCTCGGTATTTTCCCGGGCGCGTTACCTTTCGTTTGAAGTAAAACTTTCGGACACATTACCGTTTGTCGATTTTCGCGTGTCCTTAATCGGGTCCCTGCTCGGGCGCCAGTTAGTAAATTCTTTGAGATTTGTTCTTAAAAAATATATATTTCTATTCCACGGATCTCTTACGAAAACTGACTGACTTAAATCTACAATATTAATTGCAATTAATCGTAAAGCAAAAGTAATGTACTGCATTGCACAACGTGACCAAGTTACCTTGGTTCGTTGATCTAGAAGAGAAGATGCGCGCATGTTATGGGAACGGATCATGTTGTAAACGTTGTCTGTGGAATGTTACTGACTATTGTTGATTTTTGCAGACAGGTCATGTTACGGGCTTCGTGGGATTTTTATTTATGCAACATCGTGGTTCTACCATTTAACTTACATTGTGTTTACTTATACAAAAGTGTACAAAATGTGCACAGCATTTTGAAGCGAGACTCTTTTTAACTTGCAGTATAGAGAGGGCCAATATTGGAATTTGAGAAATTTTTAACCCTTTGACAGCCGGCTCATGCATGTTATTTGAAGCAGCATGACGCCATATAGCGTCATACTGCCTGCGTAAAGGCTCATTGGGCTTATGTTTGCACCCAGGGCACCTCCACGTGGTGACCGTGAGCAACGGAGTAGTCTCACTATCCAGTAGAGTCACTGGATAACGACGTTCATGCCGTTATGTCAGGCACAGGACGGAAAGTTACAATACAGGGCCTCAGAAACCCAGTATCGGCGGTCAAACAGGGTGGGAAAGTGGGCCCGCGATCGTCGTCATCATGCGATACTACAAAAGATATACTATACATCGCATAAAAAGTATACCCAACTTTTATTGTGCGGCTTTATAGTCGTCGTTCAATCCTGAAGTACACGAGTATGTGCCCTGTAAAAGGCACATCGGGTGTTGCCCAGGGATCTTTCCTTGATCCGGACCTGTGGAACGTGTCTTACGATGGGCTGCTGAGACTTGAGATGCCAGATTAGTCGCGCTTGGTCGGCTATGCGGATGATGTTGCGGCTCTGGTCGCTGGACGCACCGTCGAACAAGCGCAACTTAGGCTAGGTATGCTAATGCACCGAGTAAGGGACTGGATGATTGCTCGTGGGCTCAGTTTAGCACTGGGGAAAACTGAAGTGGTCATCTTGACAAAAAAGAGAATCCCTAGAGTAAGGATGATCAGTATTGGAGACAAACAGATCAAATCGAAGCCAGCGGTGAAGTACCTGGGGCTACTGATCGACTCAAAGATGAGTTTCTCTGAGCAAATCAGGGCAACGGCTGAGAAAGCTGCTTCGGGAATATCGGCTCTGAGTCGACTTATGGCCAACGTAGGGGGCCTAGCCCATCAAGAAGATGCTTCTTAATGAGTGCTGTAGGGTCAGTGCTACTGTACGGAGCAGAGGTATGGGGCGGCGCTCTCAGCAAGGAGGTATACCGAAAACGTTTGGCACAGGTACAGAGAAGAGGTTCACTGAGAATTCTATCTTCGTATTCAACAGTCTCCGACTCGGCGGTGAGAGTGATTGCAGGCGTGATACCTGTCGCCTTTCTTGCTAGAGAGCGCCGCGCTATTCACCTGCGCCGAAACGAGGATGCGAGGGAGATAGTTGTCCGCGAGGAGAGACAGCGCTCGCTCAACGATTGGCAGCAGTCTTGGGTGAATTGCACGAAGGGAAGGTGGACTGCATATCATCCCGGATGTGAGACCGTGGCTAAATCGAAGGCATGGTGTGACTGACTTCTATCTGACCCAGGTAAGTCACGGTCTTCCGATTGTCGGTTTTGCCCAGGAGAGGAGGACAATACCTGTCACACATTTTTTGCGTGTACAAAATGGGTCAGGCTGCGAAGGAACTCTACAGGGAGACCGGAAAGCTCACCCCGTATAATATAGTTGCGGTGATGCTCGAATCGGTTGACAAATGGAACCAGGTGGCACATTATGCTCGGGCAGTCCTAAAATATAAAAGGGACTCACAGCAGCCCTGGGGCTGGGGGATCGCTCTTCTGGTATTTCCTCTTCCCCTCTCCCCTCCCGCTAGGAAAGCGACTCCTCAGCTTGAAGGCGCCCCACGGAGTAACAAAACGAGACCTGGCCCGAAGTAATGTGTCAAACGGTTCCAGGCTGGGTTCTCAGGTTGACAGGGGAGGTGGTTAGTGGGTAGTCCAGTTGCGCATGGGAGTGTCACACTCTGTGCATAAATGGCATTCACCTCCCTACCACAAAAAAGTTCTCAAAACTAAATTTTTCAACTGTTTTGTAAAATCTTTTCCAATTTGTCTTAAACCGATCAAAAATACTTGCACTTTAACGCTCGTCTTGATTTTTTGTATAAAATAAGTACGTGCTCGTCACTCACGATCAAATCCGATCGAATATTCAAATCGAATGTTATCCTAACGAAGTATCCTTTTTGCGCAGGCGCCATCTTCTGCAATTTTTAAGAATCCAATTATCACAGATGGTCCTGGCAAGAGAAAACTGACTAGAGGTAGGTAAACACATGTTAAGTCAATTAATGTAATCGTTAGAGAATTTAAGTAACTGATCTCAGGTTTTTACTCAATAATTGGAAATTCATCAATTTTCGTATAAAATTAAGATCTCTGGCATGTGTTAAGAATGCAAGTTTAAGTGAAAGATAGTCTTTCTGAACAGCACCAACTTAGCACATTCAACCCTTCCTTCACTAAATTCTAATGTCATGCAGCATCTAATCACCAATAGAACATGACCATGTAATCCACAATCTTGAACTCCTGTTGAGAAAAGTTTTCAAATTTTTTCATTGCCATAAAATTTAATTAAAGTTGTTCATAAGGAGGCAACTTTGTCCAAGATGATTTTCAAAACGCCGAAGACATTCAACATTTGAACGGATGAGATGATGACAATACTTCCGACAACATAAGGCGATTTCACCCCCATCCACTTTCAAATGGCCATATAGTCAGAAGTCTTTGGAGGATTCAGGATGATAGTGTGGCGGAAATCAAACTCCTTGAACTCAAAATCACCAAATTTCAAGAATCTATTTTCAAACGACGATGACGACGACATCTTAACAGACGACCAACGGATGCTACGGTCTCTGTATCATCTGCAGATTATAGCACATTATAGGATGCCATCAGGATGTTGAAGTCGTATATAGTCCTCGTCGGAACAAGTCTAATCATTAAACTTTGGACTGGTGCTTGCAAAGCTAAGAAATTTCGAATCAGATTCACAGTGTGACTCGTTATGAATTTGTAGTCGTTTTTGGTCATGGCGGGCAATAATGTGAAGAAAAAGAAATGCATGGGAGAATAATAGTAAATTTTAATGATGGCCAACAGATTGTAGATAATGTTTTAATTTGACATTTAAAGGAGCATTAGGGGGGTTTAGCCTGATGTTGTATGAGATCCAATCAAACTTATAGTGCTGTTATAAAATCATTATAAACTTGAGAAGACAATCCTCATGTACCCGATAAATGGTATTTGCTTTTGAATCTGAATTTCTTCTTGACAGTTCAAAAATAAACTTTGCTTTATACGTAAAATAATATAATTAAAAAATAAGTGTAATCCCCGCTGCCACCTTGCCAGAAATAAACCTAAGCATGCAATGCATAATTAACTTTGAATCTTATGGCTCAGAACTTTAAATATTAATTTAACCTCCCACCAGCTTTCATCTTAAAACAACCATCACACCCCAATCATGAATATTCAATATCGAGTTTAGAGTGAAACAAATCTAAATTTCAGTCGTCATTCCTGTCGACTTTTATGACTCTAATCAACTCAAATGAACCAACCACACCACCTTTATATTCAACCTCAATTAACGACTACTCAGGATATCAATACCTGCCTGATATCGTTGATTTTACAAGGATCTGAATGAAACGAAGATGTGCATGTTTTAAGTACGCGTCAGCCAATCTGTGATGTCTACCCTTTCCGCTTCAAATCAGGAATCACCAAATCACTCTGGAAGGGTGGCTGGGGTTATCCTTTGTGGTAATATCACGCACCTGCTAAATTCCAATTAAAATTCTACTCGACTAACAGATAGATTCCCTAATGGCAGGGAAAAAATTGATTCCCGAATGTTTATCTTGGAAGGTAAATACCAAGGGTACAGATACTTGACTTACATTTTCTTCGCGAGAACAAACTTTTTGGGTTTGATGAGGGAGCATCCAAAGGATTATAAATTTTGCTCACACCTTTCCCTTAGGTCACGCGAAAGATTAAAGGAATAATGCTTTTAATAAAACCAACAATTCAGAAATGAAAGCAAATCACTTACTAGAAATTTGAATTGATGGAAAGATACAAATATTACGGGTGAAAACAGTTTTCGAATAAAAAGTGCTAAGAAATTTTTTTGGGAAGTTATGTAAAATTCTTTCAAAAATTTTGTGCAATCATGGTATCAGGTAATGTTTTTTTAGGAAGTTTTCCAAATTGCAGTTGTTTTATCCTGGTTGAAGTTGATTGCGGGCGATGCAGTGCGTTAAGCTTGTTGAAGCCTTTTATGAAAATGGGCTTTCAAATCAAAATGCATTTCATGCACTTCGTGATTTTTTTCGGTCAGGATAATCGACTAAATGTGTCCACAATCGGAAGAATTGTTCGCAAATTTTAGCAGACCGGGTCTGTAAGAAATATGAAATCACCTGTGCATGCTCGCCCAGTTCGTTCAGCGGAAAACAATGCTGTTGTTCGCAATAGTGTGGCAGAAGAGCCGTCAACCTCAACTCGTCGTCATGCCCAACAATTGAATATCTCACAAACGTCACTGATGTGAATTCTGAAAAAAAGATTTGAATTTACACACTTACAAGGTTCAATTGACTCAAGAACTGAAGCCTACTGACCATTTCAAGCGTGAGCAATACGCCGAATGGTTGGTTGAACAGATAGAAGGGGTTGGTGACTTTACAAAGAAAATCATCTTCAGCGACGAGGCACACTTTCATCTCAGTGGATTCGTTAACAAGCAACATTGCCGCATTTGGGCCAACGAAAATCCACCAGCGGTTGTTGGAAAGCTGATGTATCCACAAAGAGTGACTGTTGGATGCGGTTTATGGGCTTTCGGTGTCATCAGACCGTACTTCTTCAAAAATGAGGACCGCCAAGCAGTCATCGTGAATGGGTGTTCACTATTGCGAGATAACAACGGACTTCTTGTGGCCAGAAATTGAGGTTATGGAGGTTCCAACAGGATGGTGTCACTTGCCACACAGCCAACGAAACAATGTCTCTTTTGCACGAGACATTCAATGGCCGTGTTATGCCTCGTTGTAGCGATGTTAATTAGCCACCGCGATCATGTGATTTCACACTGTTGGACTTCTTTTCTAGGGATATTTAGCAAAAAAAGTGTACGTCAATGAGTCAAGAACAATTTAAGAACTAAAGGATGAGATAATTCAGCACATTAACGATATTTAACTTCAATTATGTCTCAGAGTCATTGAAAATATGAAGCATCGGATAGAAGTATGCCACCGTAGCCGTGGCGAGCATTTGGACGATATTTTGTTTCGCACATAATTTTCATAGATCCTTTTATAATACTAAACAAGTTGGGTAGACAGACCTATGCTCATGTCAGAAGGGTTTTGTACTTAACTTACAAAATGCAGTAACCAGCAACGAATAAAATCAAGAAACATGTCAAAGACGATTTTATTGGAGTAAATGTGAAATTCGAGGATCATACTATTATTAACAAAGTTGAACGAATTTTGACTTCTGAGGTATTTGTTATAGTTATACCCATGAATATCTCCTTTGATAATTTTTCCAGATTTTTTAGATCACGGGTGTCCATTCGCGAGGGAGGAAACACATTTTTCATGAAGCAAAAACTGTCAGTTTAAGAACTGTTTTGAAAAGCTCTCATAGAGAACTTTCAGTTGATACTCATATCTGCTACCTTTCATGAAATTTTTTTTCAGGAGCCACTCCTCTGTACTGTAATCATCGATTCATGGCCTATTTTTTCGAATCCTAGAATGGTTACAAAGCCCTTTTGCTAGGAGCTCTCTCCTGCCTCTTCGACTTGTTTCAATTGTATGTAGTCATTTTCATGATACCTATCACTCCTGATATTTTCATGCAAATTCTAGCATAGTTGTAGTGTCTAAGTCGGTAAAAAGCGCATATGGCTCCATAGCCATATGTTTCCATAGTAATACAGGGCATATTGTTCCATAGTAATACAGGAAAATTCAAATCGCTATAACTTCGGTAAATACTATTTGATCTTTATCAAACTTTCAGAAAAGATCAACCTTATAAATGGTCATCTGTTTGCAAAATTTTATTGAGTTTAAAGGTACCGTTTAGATTTTATTCAAGAAAACACAAAATCGATAAATCATACTATTACTAACAAAGTTGAGTGAATTTCGACTTGTCATGTATTTGTTGTTGTTGTACTCATGAAGGCCTACATTCATGATTTTTTGCAGATTTTTCGGATGGAAGGTGTCCAATCGCGAGGGGGTTACGCGAAAAGTTCGAACATTTCCCCTTCCCCTGTCCCCCTCGGTAACAATAAGGCAGTTTTAAGACTTGTTTTGAAAAGATCTTATTGAGACCTTTCCAACGATACCCTACTCGACTACCAATGGTGAAAATTTTTTTTTGAGGGGTCACCTCCCTATATGGGGAGACCCCCCTTAAACGCCTTTGAAAAAATTGTTCACCCTTGGATTTTCAAGAGGTCACCACTTCTGACCTTTCTACAAAGTTTCATTGCTGTAACTTCTATAGTTTCGGAGAAAAGGGGCTGTGACATACAGACGGACGGACGGACGGACGGACACAGGTCGTGATTGCAAAAGGGTTTTCTATTTTAGTACAAAACCCTAAAAACAAATAAACTGAAAAATTTTACTTTTATTTACAATTAAAGTCCTGCGTTTTGGTTGCAACACCCTATGCTATGCGTCTCGATTTCAGCAAAAGTACCAACTGAATTTGGCAGCGAGTATCAGGGTAAGTCCGAGATAGATGGACTACCGGTATAGACGGACCATTCGAATATTTCGCTCGTCTGTCGCAGCAGCGCTGCATTCGTTGGCTAGTATTTTTCTAATCGTGCAGACGTTAACACGTTTAGTTTTGCTCGTGAGTGTCACATGTTTTTTAGGAAAAAAAATTTGTTCATTTCTTTTGGTGAGTTGAAAAATATTGTTCACTGGATTTTATTGTTATGTGGTTAAGTTAGTTTAATTTATTTTGACGTAAGATCAATGCTATAGCTCGATTATATGGTTGAGTAAGGTTTTAACCTAAAATGGTGCGTTGTTTGTCTGAATGGGTAGCTGGTCCATCTATCCCTGACTATTGGGATAGATGGATTAGTGCCATTTGGGATAGTTGGCCCACTTGAAAAGACATGGGATATTAGGACCATGTTTCCTATTAGGACTTTACTTCTAATATAAATCAAATGATACTTATCAAAATTATTTTAAACACAAGGGTGTGTCCTGATACGATGGTTTTTTTTTTATGTAATAAGAAAATGACTACGTTCCATACCAGAAAACGCATGTCTGGCAGAACGTGTCTTGGAAAATGCAGCCAGAGCTGTTCAAAGTAAGGAAATGGGAGTTAATGCTGCAGCGAAGGTGTTTGGAATACCGAAAACAACTTTGAAAAGACGCGTCAAGCTACAAAGTTTAAGTAAGGGTTTCATGGGAAAAAACTCATTGCTAGGAGTTGAAAATGAAAAAAAATTGTAGTACAGATAAAAAAATTACAATCGAGGGGGTTTACTCCAACCAGAGACTCAGTACGTTCTATGGCTTACTATTTTGCGGAAAACCTGCAATTGAAGCATAGTTTCAATCATGAAACAAAGCAAAGCAGGCTACGACTGGCTTTCTTCTTTTCTTGTTTGCAATCCTGAACTGTCCATTCGGCAATCTGAAGGTGTGTCTATTACGAAAGCAAAAGGTCTAAATAAAATAGATGTCAAAGCGTATTTTAACTTCTTAAAGAGTGTTTTGGAAGAAAATGGTCTTATAGATAAACCTGGCAACATTTTCAACATGGACGAAACAGGTTTACAGCTAAATCATAAACCAGGAAAGGTAGTTGCTTTGAAAGGTTCCAAGAATGTAACTTCTGTTACTTCAGGAAAAAAGGGTGAAACCATATCGGTATTGGCAAGTGTGAATGGAGAGGGTACATTCTTACCACCTTTTTGCATAATCAAAGGAAAGAATCTAAAGCACGAGTTTTTGGACCGTTTACCACCTGGAGCTGAAGTAAAAATGTCGCCAAATTCTGGCTATGTAAATAGCAATTTGTTTTTTGATTGGCTGAAAAACCATTTCTCTCCAAGAAAACCAGCAGGAAAGGTGCTTCTTCTTTTAGATGGACATATATCCACACACTAGCTGCGTTGAAATGCTAGAGTTTGCAGAAAATAATCAAATAATTTTGATGAGTATTCCTCCCCACACCAGTCATCGGCTTCAACCGTTAGACCGCGCTTTCTTCAAGTCTTTAAAAATGAACTATTGTTCTGCTTGCTCAAAGTTCGTGACCAATAACCTTTCAAGGAAGATAACTCGACTACAGTTTGGTGCGCTTCTTAGCATAGCTTGGGGTAAGTCAGCAAACGCAGAAAATGGCATAAGTGGATTTAGAACGTGTGGAATCATTCCATTTGAACCTGTTGCGATACCAGACTACGCTTTTTTGTCAGAATCAATGGACTTCAGGCCTCCAGATACGATTTTTGTTTTCGAAAACGTTATGACTGGTGTTGATGTTGCTGGCTCCGGTAGTTCAAAAAATGATGCCACTGTTGCTGGTTCTAATAGTCCAAGTGATGATGTTGCTGTGGCAGGTTCTAATTCCTCAAGAAGCGGTTGTAGTGCTGGTACTTCAAAAAGCTTTGAAAATGTTCTTTTACCTGGACCTTCTGAAAAGCACCAGAATAAATCTGAAATTGTGACCCCTTCAAAGTTATTGGACAAACTACATCCAGTACCTTGTGTCAACAAAGTTCAGACTGTGAAAAGAAAAGTTCAAACTATATCAACAGTGTTAAGCTCTCCAGAAAACATAACTGCTCTGAAAAAGAAAAAAAAATGAGAAAGGGTCAAAAATGAAAATAAAAGAAGAAAAGAAGAAAGACAGGGAGGAAAAAAAGAAAGACCGAGAGGAAAAGAAAAGAGAAAAGGAGAAAAAGAAGCTAGAGAAAAGAAATGAGAACAATATGCAAACAACGATCAATTAAAGTAAGAGAACTTGAAGAAAAAAAAACTAACTTCATCCTCAGATTCCAAAGATATTGATATTGACACAATTTGCAACGACAATCTTTATGAAAGCGCCTGGGATGAAGATTTCTGTGTATAATGTAAAGAGAACTACAACGAAACAAAACGAGATGAAAATTGGATTAAGTGTGTGTCATGCTCCCGCTGGACACATGAAGGCTGTACAAGATTCGAGGGTAAAAGCGATTACTACGGAAAGCAAGTTCCTCTAAATAAGATGACTGCTGAATGATTCAAATTTCTAGAAACTGAGTTATACTAGCTCTAGTTTTTAATTATTTTGATTGTCAAATCTTTTAATCATATCAAATAGTTTATAACTCTATACCCTTACTTTATAGCTTGGAATAAATAGTCTTTATACCTTTGATAACATGTATTTCTTGTGTTATATCCTGACTCAGTCAGGTAAAATAGAGATCCATCAATTCCTTTTAGGTGGTCCATCAAACCCGACTATGCTTGGGATAGACGGACCATCGAGCAAAACCAAAATAACATCAAACTCCCGGTGTGATAAGTTTAACAATTGCAAACTTGCTTACTATTGTTTAAAGACATATGTTCTTATTAAAAAAATATAAAACTTATCCTAGACATTGCAAAATTTCGGAAAAATAGCTTTAGAAAAACATGGTCCAACTATCCCGGACTTACCATACTCCATTTCCAATGGCATTCTCCAAGATCAGTGTGTACCAGTCCTCAGCATTTGTTTATTTTCAATCCCAATTTGGAAGCGTATCTGCACTCATTTCGTCTGTAAGACCATATTCTGCCTTAATTTCCCCCCTTTGAACTGCATCCCTTGTAAAGTGAAACTTGACGTCTATATGGTTCGTTCGTGGGTGAAATGTTGAATTTTCCAATAAAAACTTTGCTCTTTGATTGTCCTATTAGTTTTTTCATCAAATTTTAATGAGCTATGTAAATTATTTAAAAATATTGACGCTTCTATTGCTGCCGATATACTCTGTTTCTGTCAATGATAACGCCACCGCTTTTTTGCTTCTGAACTCACTAGCTCATTGCTGCTCTACCGAGCAAGAAGATATAACTAGTATTTGATATGTATGTGTATCTATTGTGCATGATACCCAATCTGCGTCAACATTGCTAACCAGTTTTCCTACAGGTTTTCTGCACCATAAGCAGTAGTCAACTATACCTTTCAGCTATTTAAGCACGTCTTTTACCACGTTCCAGTGGTGGTCGTATGTTGTCAAGGATACCCTTTGCACTCTTCCATGCGGTCGTTAAAATACCGCCCAAGCCAAGGTTATGAGGTTAAAATAAAAATGATAACCAAAAAAAAGATAATGGAATAAAATAGAATAGATAGTTGAATAAAATAGGTTCTTCGAGAAGTCGGAAATTTGGTTGCAGGATAAAATGAATACATCTCCAAATGTCAATTCTAACACCTCAAACTATCCAACAAAAGTTTTAAGTCACAGATACATGGAGAGATTCTTGAAGAAACTCAGACGAAAATGGAAATACCAAAGTAACTCCTGAATTAACTCTGCAAATGCCTACTACGCTGAATTGGGACCTAACATCATCATGTTTTCCTCAGATTGAGGAAGCTACCATTGATGCCACTAAATTATTCAATGATGTTGATTCACGTATCTATATGCACAATAAGTATGGCAAAGGTTTAATGAAGATTTGTAGAGTATCACCTGATGCCTATATTTAAACGGCTCTACAATTAGCATATTGCTGAGACGCCAAGCGTTTTTCATTAACATATGAAGCTTGAATGACTCGATTATATCGTGAAGGTCGAACGGAAACTGTTCGTCTATGTACTACGGAGTACTGCGAATGAGAAAAAATGATGGATAATCCTAGTGTTTGGACCAATGAACGAGTAGCTTTATTGCGTAGGGCTTGTCAACAACATCAACTTCTATACCAAGATGCCATATGTGGAAAAGGAATCGAACGGCAGTTATTCTGCTTGTGCGTCATTTCAAAATATCTCTAAGTTGAATTGTCATTCCTGAATGAAGTCCTTAGTGAGCCTCGGCGTCTATCTACTAGTGAAACACCTCATGGTCAAACACCGAAAATGGGTTTGAAGAAAAACCTCATCTTTACCAGCTCAGGGGTGGTTTCAGACCTGTTGCTGATGACGGTTATGGCGCTTCGTATATTATCGCTGGAGAGAATTTGATTTCAGTTCAAAACCGAGCTGCCTGACGACGAGCTCCAAACGCTTCACACAAAATGTCGAGAAAGATCTAGGTGACATCCGATCTTTATTCGAAGATTGGCGCGCCTTTAGGAACAAAGTACCAAATGGAACATCTAAATGAACATTGATTCGGATGCAAAGTGATACTCCCTCTTAATGTTTCCAACATGCTCCGAGCAGTTAATTTTGTCATCATTCATCTTGATAGTTACAAATGTCTAATGCGAATGACATACTCATTCATCATATACCTGATAATATCTTACCGGAATTCAACGACGAAAAAATACGAGTCAATTGATTGAAGTCCGTCCTAAGTGCTTGCTTTTTTGCCATCCTTTCTGCAATGATTATATTGTTGTAAATATTTTACAACACCGGCAGAATAGCAAGTCCGCAGTTTATTTCTTTCACTCCGTGAAGATTATTCAATCAAAATTTGCAATACCAAAGGAAGAAACCTTACATTTCAGGTTACGATGGATATGATTTGAAGGGATTAAAATATATATTTACATATTCTCAAGATGGTTTGGCAGCGGAAACCAAATCTAAATTGCAAAAAAATAGTTTACAAACAATCGCCCAAATCAAAACAAAACACAATACTGACAGTGTGTAAGTCACTTTGGCATTTACACCTGATAAGCAAATGTACCACATGAAGGGAAATTTGGATTTCAATTGCTCGATGAACACCAGTTAGGGGATTGCTGATGCAAGCCCGCACCATGATTGAACGTTGAATCACCCCGAAGTATAATTAACTGCTCGTGGGTTGAAACCGAGCTGATGAAAATCCTGGAAACAAAGAACGGGTCTCTTTTTTGGTGGGCAAGGATCGACCAAGGAAAATCAAGTACGATGAGCAAGGCGTGGTGTAGTTTATTATACCAGTAGTGTAGTTTATTATACCAGACTTTATTCGGTTATTTCAGTCCTTAAATTGCGTTTCATAACCGAGAGACTTGATATCCTTTTCTGAAAAACTTTTACATTAGCTGAATGGACTTTAATATATTCGGCGTTACAATCTGACCACTTCATTGGTGCCTTCCTGAAGTATTGTTGAGGGCACCATATGCATTTCTTTGGTTAAACGTCCATTCTTTGGTTAAACGGCCATTCAAATCTGCAGTAGTGACATCTTTTTTATGTACCTTCTCATTCCTTTCAACTGCTATTGCCACCATGAGTCTTATAGAGTCGAATCTTGGCATAGGTGCAAACGTTACGGTATAATCAAAACCTAAAGTAACTACTCTTTGCTTTTCCTCATCTTACAGTGCCTGCTACATGCAGCTTACTTTTGAGAGCTACTTTAGAATCGATGATATTTTAACCGCGATGTCTAGATGCCGTTTTCAAAGCGCCATGTTCCAAGTGGTATTTTATTTCCTCAACAATCGCATGCTTTCATTGCACTTCATCATTACATGTAACTGCCTCATTTATTTGAATATATGGTTTTAGTACATCTTGAATAATATTAGCCACTTATTTTCCCTCATTGTCGTCACCATCTTCCGGATTGATACGTTCTTTTGTCTGGCTGGTCAACTCTCATGCATCTTCAGAAGACAACGAAAAAGCAATCAAGGATGAATTTCACAGCACCCTGGAATGCAGAGATGATGCGTTGCCATCAAACAAAATTACAATTGTGATGGGTTGCTGCAATGCAAAAATTTGGCCAAGAAACGGGACATAGAGGAAGAATTGAAACGCACAGCTTTCATGCAGTGATCAGAAACAATGGCAAACACCTGATAAACTCCACGACCAGCAGAAGTTTTACCGTTAGCTCCACACACTTCCCACATCGAGACATCTACAAGAGACCCCAGACGGTCGCACATTCAACCAGATTGGCGAGGTACGTATCTGCTCTATGGCACTGTCTGTGCTTTGGATCACTATCTTATAAGGGTCAAGTTCCCATACCATATCTGAGCTGTAAGCTAGGAAGATCAGTTACCCCAAGCTACTAGATACACCAGCTAAATGAGAGCTCAGTAATATCGACTTCAATGTCAGTGTTGGAAAATTGCATCAAAATATCCCCGCAGTCAGGAGAAAATAATGATAATATCGAAACTATGTGGTAGAAAGTAAGAGATCTGGTAACAGAAGTGACCGAGGAGTCCTTTGTACATCAGTCAAGGAAAAGTAGGAATGACTGATATGACAAAGGAAGTGACTGAAAAAGGAACCTAGCCTACAAAGAATACATCCAGTAACTGACTTGCGTGAAAAAAGAACAAACCAACACATTCTGACGATACACTTAAAGAGGTGCCCAAGATAAAAACAAACAACTGACCATCATCTCAAAGATGGAACACATAAACGAAACATAATCCTCCTTCTTCTTCGTAGCACAACAGCTCCTCTTGGGCCTTTGCTATCTACAACAAGCAACTCCAACTATCTTAGTCCAATTAACCATGTCCTCTCATTTCAAAATTTAAACAGTGACAAACTGTCTTCATCAATCGAGTCAGATCAGCGTTTCTTTAGTTTCTTCATTCGTCTCCAGCCTTCAGTTCTATGAACAAACACCTTTTTCGGTATCCATTGCTCATTTATACGATTCACGTGGCTAGCGAAATGCAGGTCTTGCGGTCTTACAATTCTTTGAGCCCTCTGGCTTTTCAAAATTTCACACAACTCGTGGCTGTATCGAATTCGCCATTGGTTCTCGTCTAGTTTCGCTCTAATTTCTTACCTTAGGACCCATCTTTTGAAGGCACTCAATATGTTTGTGGGTGCTTGAATTAGGATCCATTTTTCGCACCAATATCATAGCAAAAGTCCTTACACAGATTTGTAAACTTGGAGCTTTGTTTTCCGGCATATGCAGCTGGTCTTCAAGATCCTCAAAACTAAGTAAGATATTTTATTTGCGAGGTGTATTCTTCGGCTTATTGTTACCCTAATGCTGGGAGTATTCCACCTGGGACCTATAGTTCCGTTGGCTTGCCAACAGATAGGCATGCACACCAGTCGCGTTTGGCCAGGAGAAGTCCTTAGGAGCTGCCAAGCGACAATCATGGCTCGTCAAAAAAATTTGCACAACACCCATTCGATTCAGTCCCACGGCTAAAGCACTCAATCCTACCCCGCACATTTCTCCTTCAAGACAACCCGAAATTTCTCAGTGGGGAAAAAAATACTTGCAACCTTATACTTCTGGTCTCTTTTCCATTTTGCTCAAGCATGCAACCACTCGTAATTAGGGAAAGGAAGGTAGCACTAACAACGGAATAGCACTTCATTCGAACCAGCAGCAACTTACGCTTTTGGCATTATAAGTATATGAAAAAGTAAAAGAATGAAAACTCTTCCAAAGAAATGTACGCCATTTTTTTCTAAATTCAAAAACAAATTTCTCAACAACCACTGTAAAATAAAACTAATCTAAAAAATGAATTATTTTAATGACTCCTCAACGTAACTCAAAAGTGTTAATGCGCTTTCACTGGAAGAAGTGCATCGAAGAAATTGCACTTTTGTAACATATAACCAAACTGTTCCTCATCACAAGAACAGACATATGTATATGATGAGTTTTTAGGATCCACCATCTTCTAGCATTGATGGGATAGCTGCCATCTTCGACGTCTTGGTGACAGCTCGCTATCCCCAAGTTAGTGTAGGCTGAATTCTCGCGTTGAAAGAACGTTGAACATGCTTTTGAAATTGACAATTTGGTTACCCGAATTAAACGTTCACTGCATGCATGTTTATGGCTTTGTATCGTTATTGAAGGAGACTTAATAGCCGTGCCTATCCCTAAGTGAGTGTTATTTTGCATCTGGCCTCGGCTTTAAAGGACTTATTGGTAGTTAGATACTTAGCATTATAGCATATAGTAACAGGCTTTTGCTAAGGAAAAGTTGCGGAAAGCATAGCCTCAGGCTTTCACCTAAGTATGGTTGTGTCAATGAGAGATAATTTTACAACTGTCAACTTGAACACCAAAATTCAGTTGACAGTTGTTCAGGAGACTTTCAGTGGGAACAAGCCGGGAAACGTGGCCGACGACGAATTGAAACTTTTCTACATTTTTCCTTGAAATTTTTACGACCTGCTACAAACTGACAGACAAACTGACGTTAGACCGAAAAGACATCAATTTTAGATCGTTGCAGCAGGTTGGAGGGAAATTCTAAGAAGAAGGTTGTTGGTTCCAGGGCATATACGCCACACCTTGCACAGGTAATTTAAATCTTAGCAAAGGCTAGGAAAATCGATCACCCGTAGTTTAAAAAAATCCAACCACTCTTGCCATTGCTTACACATTTGCTGCAGAGCACAAATTTACAAACATTAGCCGACGCATGCTGGGCAGTAAAGTATGTAACCGACGACGAAAGTAAAAAAAATCAAGCCATTGTTGACGCGGAAGTTGTGGAAAGATTAGCCAGCCTGTTGTACCTGAACGAGCCATCGCTTATAGTAGCTCTACCCAGTACCGATGCAACAAACTGACACTGTTCTTGCTGTTGGTCGTTTGAAATAATTATTGTAATAGAAGAATCTATGACAATTATGTGTGAAACAAAATATCGCCCAAATGCTTGCCACGACTACGGTGGCATACTTCTATCCGATGGTCCATATTTTCAATTACTCAAGGACATTATTGGGGTTCGATGTCGTTAATGTGCTGAATTATCTTATCCTTTAGCTCTTAAATTGTTCTTGACTTATTGGCGTACACTTTTTGTTTTAAATATTCCTGGAGAAAGAATTCCAACGGTGTCGAACGTGAGATAACACGGCCATTGAATTTCTCGCGGAAAAGAATCATTGTTTCTTTGGCTGTGTGGCAACTGGCACCATCCTGATGGAACCATATATCGTCCAGGTCCATAGCCTCGATTTCTGGCCACAAGAAGTCCGTTATCATCTAATAATAGCGAACACCATTCACAGTAACTGCTTGGCCGTCCTCATTTTCGAAGAAGTACCGCTCGATGACGCCACCAGCCCATAAACGGCACAAAACTGTCACTCTTTGTGGATGCATCGGCTTTTCAACAATCACTCCTTGATTTTCATTTGCCCAAAGTGTGTCTCGTCGCTGATTTTCTTTGTAAAGTAACCATTCTCTTCTGCCTGTACAACCAAACATTTGGCGTATTGCCGACGCTTGAAATGGCCAGTAGGCTTCAGCTCTTGAGTCAATTGTACCTTTTGAGCATTAAATTCAAATCTTCATTCAAAATTCGGATCAGTGATGTTCGTGAGAATTTCAATTGTTGGGCACGATGACGAGTTGAGGTTTACGGCTCTTCTGCCACATCATTGCGAACAACAGCAACGTTTTCCACTGAACGAACAGACTGTGCATGCACAGGTGATTTCACATTTCCTACAGACTCAGTTTGCTGAAATTTGGGCACGATTCTCCTAGTTGTGGACACATTTGTTCGATCATGCTCACCAAAAATATCACAAAGTGCACCAAATGCATTTCGATTTGAACGCATATATTCGTAAAAGGCTTCAACAGCCTTAACGTGCTGCATGGAAAGGTTTACAATTACCTTTCCATGGTTAAATTTGTCAAACACCAAAGCAAAGAAATGTCAAATTAAATTGGACGAAAACTTTATGTTTAGGTGTGACTCACAATTAACGTCGTGCATTATAGTTGGACCACACTTTATTTCACCTCTTTAATTACTAGTTCTTATTATTTTGGTACCTAAATACACAAATTCGGTAACATTTTCGATATTGTATTCATCAAGTGTGATATTTTGTGCATTTACGATATTCTTCAAATACGTCTAGTTTTGCTTCGCTATTGAGTTTCAGGAGAACTTTTTTGGTGGCTATTAGCGGCCGTGAAAAATTTTGATGTTATTTGTATAGGCTACCACTTCGCTCGACATGTGTAATAATGCACCAGATGCATCCACATGTAGCAAGATCATATAAAATGATCCCACGTGAAGTTAGATCGGGGTATGCCTCTATTAAAAAAACTAAAAGATGGCTTCAATCCACGAACAATTCTTTGCAAAAGTGCACAAGAACAATCACAGGTAACAACATTAATACCAAGCTAATCACAGCAATTGTTACAACTACTGAAGCTGCAAACATTCCAGAAGCAGAAAAACACGTCTCAGTTTCTCCTTGATTCAGCGACAAAAGACAGGCAGTATGACCTCAGAAAAAATTAAGATCCTGGAATAGACATAAAACCAGCAAAAATGCTAAAGAGGAGGAGCCGTATCTAAGGAACCTTCTCCATCAACTAATATACAGATTATGGCCAGAGAAAGACTCACCAGATGACTGACGAAAAAGTATTATATATCTGGTGCACAAAAAAGCAGCCAAACTAAGGCATCGAAATTATAAAGTCATTGTTTTACTGTTTACTTCATATGAACTGGCCTCCAAAATTATGGAAAGAAAATTAAAGCCGTACTATAAAACTGTTATAGGCGAGTATCAGGGAGGCTTTCGAAGTGGATGGTCTACAATTGACCAAATATTCTCAGTTAAGCAGGTACTTGAAAAATTCTGGGAATATAACGTCAATATGCACCAGCTCTTTGTAGAGTTCAAGCGTGCGTATAATAATATTGACAGGAATGCACTGTACAAGATAATGCTTGACTTTGGCTTAAAAAAACTGAATACAGAGACCCAGATGAAGGTAAACGATGAAACAACGGACAGCTTCACTATGGAATCGGGCTTGAAATAAAGGAAATGGCTTTGCTCCAATGCTCCACACAATTGGTAGCATATGCTGGTGATTTTAATTTTATTACGTAATTAATCTCAGATGCTTAAAAGCGCATTTCTTAGACTATAATCTGAAGCAAACTGAATTAGCTTACAAGTTAATGAGATGAAATGAAATGCGGAAGAACACTCCAGTTCCGCAAAACCTGACCATACGAGACTACAGCATTGAAAGTGCAGATAACCTTGTTGTCTTAAAGCCAATCTGAAATGAAGCGATGCCAAAATGGACGAGATTGGAAAATGCATAAACCCTGCAAATAAAGCGCTTTGCTCCGTACTCTCCATTCTAAGGTGCAGAATTGTGCACAAACAAAATAAGCTCCATATTAACAAATCACGAGTCAAACTTGCGCCATTATATGGAAGTGAAACATTAACTCTGACAGGAGAATTTGAAAAGGGAATGGAAATATTTGAACGCAAAGTGCTCCGAGAAATCTGCGGCCCACTGAAATAAGGAACAGTGTGAAGCTTGCGTTACAACGGGGAATTGTATGAATTATTTGGCGAAACGCCTGTATCTGCTTGCCTAAAGTTACGGTAATTCCAATCGATGGACCATGTGGAAAGAATGGAAGAAAACTGGCTACCCAAAATGTCATTAAAGGGTAGAGCGCAAGCTACACATCTAGAAGAAAGACCGAGGACTCGATGGGAAGACACGAAAGAACCTAACAGCAAATTGTTGCTGGGAGTGATCAACTGGCAAACGAGGTTACAGAACCGTGATGATTGGAGGAGAATAAGCCTGGAGGCCAAGGTCCGGCTTGGATTGTCACTTCACAGATGATTATTATCCTCCTTTGGTCATTTGACAGATTGTGTGATTGTAAATCATTATTATTACATTTTCAGCTTCAAGAATTCTATGACTTGACGCTCTTTCACTCCTGCACTTCTTTCAAGGATGTCCTTCACTGCCATCACGAACGATTTTCGGTCTTCTTCAAAATCTTTTTGGCTCATATTTTTGTGCTGCGTTCACTATTTTTAGTGCTACTTATTTGATTTCAATCCGTTTAGGTATTGCATTATCATCATTTTTTTTGACACTTCTTTCTATCTCCTTCACGACTGGATATTGTAGCTTATTGCCGCTGTTACTGTTATGTCCAGTAGATACAAGTCGTACTTTGTTGGTTTCAAATCGTCATCAAAGCCCACCTCTCAGACTATTAGGTAATAACTACATGAAGGATATTCTCCGATTTTAGGGATTTGTTCAAAAATTGTGCATTTTTAGGTAAATAAATATATATATATGGGATATAAATATATATATATATGGGATATAACGAAATTTGTGACCACGCTAGAGGTTGCAATTTTGCTTCGATTTTCACCAAATTTTCAGGAAAGGTGTATTGGGTAATTATCTCGGTTAAGTTCGTGAACCAGCTATATCGGCCATGCAAATCGTGATTTCTGTTCTGACCAAAGTATAGCTCCGATTTGCATGAAATTTGGTACAAGGGTTCATTGATGCATGTGATGAATCTCACAATAAACAAGTTGGGTAAACAGACCTACGCTCATGTCAGAAGGGTTTTGTATTCAATTTTCAAAATGCAGTCACCAGATTGAATAAAGTCAAGAAGCATGTCAATGACGAATTTATTGGAGAAACTATGAAATTCGAAGACCATACTATTATTAACAAAGTTGAAAGAATTTCGACTTCTGAGGTTTTTGTTATTGTTCTCCTCATAAATATCTCCCTTGATAATTATTTCAGATGTCCATTCGCGAGGGAGGAAACACATTTTTCATGTATTTCCCCCCTGTGCCCCACTGAAGCAAAAACTGACAGTTTAAGAACTGTTTTGAAAAGCTGCCATGAAAGCTATCATTTCATACTCATATCGGCTACGTTTGATGAATTTTTTTTCAGGGGCCACTCTCCTGTACTGCTTGTTTCACTTATGAGTATTAATTGTAGGTACTCAGCTTCAGTCATTCATTAAATTGAATCAAGTGTTCAAAGCATGCACCTTAAACGTTGAAGCTGGGAAAAAATAACTCAAAATTATTCAATCTTCGCATTTCAAACAGCCACTATTTTGTTTTACGACAACTGATACCACTAGCTGAACTGATTCTCAAAGTTATTCGTGACACCTATCATTCCTGAAATTTTCATGCAAATACTAGCAAAACTGTAGTGTCTGAGTCGGTAAAAAGCGCATGTTGTTCCATAGCCATATGTTGCCATAGTAATACATGCAGCGCATATTGTTCCATAGTAATACAGGAAAATTCAAACCGCTATAACTTCGCTAAATATGATGCAATCTTTATGAAACTTGCAGGGTTGATCAATCTTATAAATAAACATCTGTGTACTGAATTTCATTGAATTTAAGGGTACCGTTAAGATTTTATTCAAGAAAACATAAAATCGATAAATCATACTATTACTAACAAAGTTGAGTGAATTGCGACTTCTCACGTATTTGTTGTTGTTGTACTCATCAAGGCCTACATTCGTGATTTTTTTCAGATTTTTCGAGTGGAAGGTGTCCAATCGCGAGGGGGGGGGGACACAAATTTTTCGTGTATTTCCCCTCCCTGTGCGCCCCTCGAAGCGAACTTTGCCAAACTAAGACCTGTTTTGAAAAGTTCTCATCAATATCTTTCATTTGATACCCATATCGGCTACCTTCAATGAAATTTTTTTTTCGGGGGGTCACTCCCCTACATGGGGAGACCCCCCATAAATACCTTATAAAATTTTTTAGTAGTTGAACTTTGAAGAGATCACCACTTTACACCTATATACAAAATTTGATGTTTCTAGCTTAAGTAGTTTCCGAGAAAAACTGCTGTGACACACGGACGGACGGACGGACGGACAGACAGACGGACAGACAGGACGCGATTTTAGAAGGGTTTTGTAAAATTATTTTACAAAACCCTAAAAATCCAAAGTCGGTACGGCAGAAACAAAATGGCGGCCGCTCAAAGGTCAAAAAACGTGCAAAATTTTGTTGTTGTAATAGTGGTCAAAGCTTTCAACCGATTTTCATGAAATTCGGAAATTTGATAGAAATTATGAGTATCTAAAGAATTACGTAAAAAGCTGGAGGTCAGGTTGCAAAAAACAAAATGGCGGCCAGTTGAAGGTCAAAATTTCAAAGGCTTTTAAAAGTCGCAATTTTGATCCGACATATGTGAAACTTGGTTTCAGGATAGACATTACTTGGACCTACAGTTTTTGATATTTTGGTGATAATGCATGTGCAAATTTCAAAATGGCGGCCGTTTAAATACGCGTTTTTTTCATGTTTTTGTGGCCCTCTAGCGGTCACATTTTCCAACGGATTTTGATGAGACTTGAGATTATGAATCTCTGTACTATGTTCTTGTATTTTGCAGGAAATTATTAAAATTGAATCAAAAATAAAAAAGTCGAAAATTTAAAGCCTAATATTTTTAGCTGCGATTTTCTTTAAAAATTGAATTATTTTGCCCTGTCTAGAGTGAAACTCCTATTTGAACGTGATAGTACATTGATTGATGAGGTCCTAGCATACAAAGATTTAAAATAATCCAAAATCAAATGCATGCATTCAAAATGGCGGCCCCCAAAGGTCTGAAGGCAAGCGCAATTCGCTATTTTAGTACCAACTGAAATAATGAATATTTTTCATGGAAATGCTTTAAATAACTTTACTTGAAAGAACTTATAAACCAGATCATTTTTAAGATATTGTAAAATATTTTTAACAATACCCTAAAAAATTATAAAATCGTGACTTGTCTGTCTGTCCGTCCGTCCGCCCGTTTGTTCGTGCGTCATAACAAGTTTTCTCGCAAACCACATGAGCTAGAATGAGGAAATTTTCTACGTAGGTCAAAAGTGATGCCTCTTGAAATTTGCAGTGCAAGAAAATATTTTTAAGGGATTTAAGGGGGGTCTCCCCATACCGGCGGGTCTCCCCATACAAGGGGGTGGCATACAATTTTTTTTATTTCTGTAGCCCTCTAGCAGCCAAGATTCTCAACAGATTCCGTTGAAACTTGAAATTATAAGTTATTAAGGCAAGTTAATTTAATTTAATTATGCAAATCGAATGACAAATAAAACAGTCGAAAATTTACAGCTTAATATTTTTAGCAGCCGATTTCAATAAAAATCGAAAGGACGGCCCTCACAGTTCAGAAAAAAATTGAAAATGTATATATTAAGTGCAACGCAAGTGCTGATTAAACTTTTATGGAAATCTTTTGAAATTAACTATTCGAGCTATTTAAGCCTTTGTGTGGTTACCACTGTGAACTGTGTAAACAGCAAATGCGAGAAGGGCGAAACCGGTATTTATATGTTTACAACAATTTATGATCCGCCGATTTTCAATATGTAATCCATACGCGTGCAGCTCAATTTAATTAGCAAAATATTTGCGCCTCGATAAAAGGTCTCTAAAAACGAACGTGACCAGATTTTTTTTATGTTAATAAATACCCATGTGGTACTACGAAAATTGCAGAAAGAAGTTTAGTAGTGCAAGCCAAATTCTTTTTCGAAACTTTACGCTACATACGAGAAATTTACCTTTCCGGCTGGTGCTGCCAACGGGGATTTTTTCAGATACACATTGCAAACAAGTTCTAGACAAATAAATTTCTAACCAAAATGGCACCTTCTAAAGTGAAAAATAATTATTTTTGACAAAAACTTCACTCAATGATTTAAATCCTCCTTCATGGAGTTGTGAAAGCGCCAAAAATGGTCAAATACCAATCATAACTAATCAAGCGCCTGTTCACCTGATTATAATTTGATTTACATAAAACTTTGTTAGCATACAGATCTTATATTCATCTACATAACTTTAAAGTTTTGAAAAGTTTAAAAGTACCGTTCAAATTTTATGAGAGAAAATGTAGAATTTAAAAAGTACACTATTATTAAACAAGTTGCGTAGACAGAACTACGCTCATGTCAGAAGGGTTTTGTACTCACCATACAATATGCAGACATACATGGATAGAATTATTTAATTCAAGAAAAACTTTAATGATACGCACAACAGATATATTCTTGTTATAAAAGTAAAACGAATGCTATCCCATTTTAACTGGCCAACGTTTTGTTGCGATATTGCTGAAGTCGGTGATGAAGCCAAATCTTAAATGTCTTTTTGTTATATTATATATTTCCAGAAAATACAATCGCAAATGTAGTGTCTGGTTTGCTGGAAAGCCCATGTAGTAGAAAAACTGTGTTTGATTGTTGTAATCGGAGAAAACTTCTGTACATTCTATTAAACCTTATAAAGTATAAGGACACTTAGATATCTACTTTCATCAAATTTAATCACACCAATACAGTTTTACTGGAAAAAATATTTAATTTACAGATCCTACTATTATTAGCAAAGTTGAACGAATTTTAACCATTACGTTATTTGTTTTGGACCTGCCTTCATTTTTTTCACCGATCATTTTTGGCTGCTCATCTTCAGCTATTCAGTAATAGGTTCAATCAAGTGTTAATAGCATGTACCTCAAATGTTGAAACTCGTGAAAAATTACACAATTTTATGCAATATTCTCATTGAAAACGGCCGCCATTTTGTTTTACGACTACGGATGTCACGCGTTAAACAAATTCTCAAAAACATTCATCACGAATATCATTACTGAAACGTTCATGCAAATCCTAGCAAACACGTAGTGTCTGAGTTGATTGGAAGTGCATATTGTCCCATAGCCATGTACATAGTCTAGCCATAAATATTGTAACAAGGTTTGGCAACCCTGCAGAAAGGAACTGTTATATTGCATTTCTTAAAAATTGAGCTTATCGCTATAGTACGCTTGCGCTTGATGCATTTGTCATCTTTTGAGTTTAATTTTTAGTGTAGTGAACATGGATTGGGGCGCCAAAGAAAATAGAATTGCTGTGATTGCACTTCATAAAGTAGGAATGCAACCAAGTGATATTTTTAAGACTCTGCATACCCTTGGTATAAGCCGAATGTTTGTATATCGGGCTATTGAAAGATTTAATGATACGTCTGGAGTAAGTGATCGTCAAAGAAGTGGCCGTCCACGAACTACTCGAACACCTCAAGCGGTTAAAGCCGTGCGCGAGAGAATTCGCCGTAATCCGCTCCGGAAACAAAAAATTTTATCGCGTGAGATGAAAATACCCCAAAGAACAATTTCACGTATCATCAAAAGTGACTTACGGTTGGGTGCTTATCGTAGATCTACCGGGCATTTACTAACAGATTCGTTAAAAAAAATAGAGTGGAAAAATCAAAACGATTACTTTGCCGGTACGCAAACCAAGAACACCGTAAAATTTTGTTTACGGACGAAAAATTTTTTAACTGTCGAAGAAACATTTAATAAACAAAACGATAGGGTTTATGCTCGCAGTGCCAGAGAAGCTTCTCAAGTTGCCCAAAAGGTTCAAAGAGGTCATCATCCAGCCTCAGTAATGGTTTGGTGGGGTGTTAGCTACAACGGGGTGACAAAGTTGCATTTTTGTGAGAAGGGCGTCAAAACGTCTGCCAAAATTTATCAAGAAAGTGTCCTTGAAAGTGTAGTGAAACCTCTCAACACGTCATTATTCAAAAATCAACCTTGGAGTTCCCAGCAAGATTCTGCACCAGGTCATAAGGCGAAGTCAACCCAAAAATGGCTTGAAGAAAATGTTCCAGATTTTATTAAAGCTGAAGATTGGCCTTCGTCTAGCCCAGACCTGAATCCGCTGAATTACAAATTATGGTCTGTCTTAGAGAAAATGACGTGCTTAAAAGACATTCTAATATCGAATCCTTAAAGAAGTCTCTTACACATGCAGTCGCCAACTTTCCGATTGAAGTCGTGCGTGCTTCCATAGATGAGTCATACGAATTTGAATTTTAGTATAAAACCCTAAAAAGCTGAATGAATTTGGATTTCTGAGGTATGTTCTGCTCTTGTTCCTATAAAGACCTGCCACCTTGGTTTTTTAACTCAAAGATATCCAATCGTGGGAGGGGCACACATTTTTTGTGCATTTTGCCTCCCCTGGAACCCCTGATGCATAAAATGATTTTTTCTTTGAGATTTTAAAAGTGCTTATCAAACCGTTTCATTTGACACCCCTCTTGACAACTTCAGCATTAGAAAATTTTTTGAAATGATCAATAAGACCTAAATTTTGATAGATCATCACTATTGACCTATCCACAAATTTTGAGCTTTAGAGCTTTCACAGTTTCTAAGGGAACTTGCTGTGATGCGCGGACGGACGCATGGACAGACGGATAGACAGGAGGCGAAACTAGTAAATTTTTGTTAAATTTGATTTACAAAGCCCTGGAAAGCGATTTTTTGTTTTGGTTTTTGAGCATATTTCTCAACTACTTTTAACTAGTTATAAAATGATACCTACTTTACCACTCTATAAATTCACAGTTTTTATAATTAAAACCGAAGAACATGAATACATTTTTGTGCATATACTGTAAACTCTTTCAATGCAATACTGTTTTGTTTGATTAATTTTTCCTTCTGTTATTCCAAATTCAAGTACCTGAGCATCCCAATCAATTTATTAATTAAGCAAGAAGGTCGAACCTACCCATTTTCTTCGTTTATATTCCATACTAAATTATCTTACCCATTCCAAAGCGCACAAAAGTGAGTTTTTATTAGATGGGCTTTTATCTCGCAGATACTGGCTGGCATATAATACTCAAGTTTGACTAGACTATACCTGGCTACCGTTACTTCTTGAACGAATATTACCACCGTCAGCCATAAACACGTTTTGCAAGAAAAAGAAGCACCAGCTAGCGATGGTGCTACTTTAGGCATGCCGCACCATTCGACGAGCGAAAGAAAATGGAGAAAAAATTTAATTGAAAGGAAAACACGTAGATTTCCCAAAGGATATCATCTTCGCTTTATACCAGCCGCCACCACCCTCAACACACGTGGCGGTAGTTTCGTGCCATGAAATCGGTATCAGACCGACGATGGTTCGTTTTGAGCTGAAACCTTTCCACCCTTAGTGCAGGTTTTACCTTTTACTTTGGCCGCGGCATCGTTTAGTAGCACGTTCTGTAGAACAGTAACCCTTGGGTTTTTGGCCGCGCACTACTCATCCTTCGTGAACTTTGCACCTGGAAGCTGCTTATAAAAGTTTTGATTTTCGACCGCCAGCCAGGAAAATTCATTATCCACTCGAATGAAAATCCTAAGCAGATTGCAAAAAAAGTGACGATTTAAGGGAATCTCTTGCTCCACTGCTAGCTGCTTTAAAATAAGATAAAATATTTTGGAAGAGGGTTTGAGGCTTCTTGAGTAAACACACATTAAAACCATTTAAAATAGTTGGGTATGAAATTTGTTTGTTTGCCTAGTTTTAGAGTAGAGCAGGCAGATATTGTGGAAACCTTTTCTCTAATTTTCCTTTTATAGAGAAAATTTTGATTGCTTTGTGCCTTTGATGAAGGAAAATTTGTTACTTCCTATTTGATGTGAGACTTTTGAATAAAATAAACGCATAGATATGAATGCTGTGGTTAAACGCTAGTGATATTTGAATTGAATCGCGCTATCGCCATGTTAACGAGAGGCATAATTCTTGGACATTTCCATTGGAATTTTAATAAGTGTTTCTTAGAGTTTTACATCATTTATTTAACTAGCTTTGCTCGGGGAGTTAAAATGAGATTGTGAGGTAGTTGGAATAAAAGGATAAACTTTAAAATATAAGAGGAAACAATTTTTATAGGAAACTTATATAATATCCAAACTATTTATAACATATCTTTATATAGACAACACTTTTCATTTTGCTATCCAGCGAATACGAGGGCAGTGCGATAGGTACTCAGCCTAACAAAGAAAAACTAAAATTTTGGAAAAAAAAGGATATATTTCTCAATAAAATTTCCTCTAAGCTCGATATACTAGACGTAATGATGCTCCAACTTCTCATTTGAAAAATACGATTTCTTGAAGTCTGCAAGGTAGGCCTCTCCGTGACGGCGATGACCTCTTCACTCCACTCAAATTTCTAGCAAGCGAGTGACTTTGTCAAGTTTGGAAACAAAAAACAGTCGCACGGGGTCTCATCAAGAGGATACGGGGGATGAGATAGCAGTTCGTAGCCCAATTTAGCCGCGGCAACGGTGGAGATGTGAACCGATGCATTGTCATGGTAGAAGAACACTTTTTTCTTCGCCAAATTGGGCCTTTTTATCTGTAATTCGTCGTCGATTCGGCCCAATTATCTAACATAGTAGAGCCCTGTGACTGCTTTGCCTTTCTCTAGGTGGTTGAAGCAGATCACACCTTGTGAGTCCGAAAAAACAGTGGCCATCACCTTTACCGCCAACAAGACAGTCTTCACCTTCTTTGGAGCACGTTTGCCGAGTGGAATCCACTGTTTTGACTACTCCTTGGCTTCTAGTGTATACCAGTGGAACCATGTTCCGTCGTCAATCATGAAAGAATGCACTTAAACAGCGTCAAACACTGCTCTCAAGTAATCTCACGATTACCTTTGTTGTCCAGAGTGAGCAATGAGTGCTAACTCATTGTGCCAACAGCTTTCTCATGTCCAAAATTTCATGCAGGATATAAACTACGTGATTTTTTGTGATGTATATTGTCTCACTGCTTTGCACTCTTTCAATCTGTGGTCTGACAATAAGAGTTAGTAATTTCTGTCAAGTTATTCTCCATGGTAGCGGTTTTTGAGGCATCTGGCTGTGGGTCATCAAAAAATGACGAGCGATCACGTTGAAACTTGTGAAATCAATTTTTTAGGCTCTTTCTCCTTTTTTCAAAAATTAATAGAGACGCCCGTTCTCACACTCAGTCAAAACAGAACTACGAGTCCGATTCGGCTGAAATTTTGACAGGTGCCATCCAAAGAATGTACCATATAATAGTGAACCTCTCTTGCATGAGTAGCGCCATCGGGCAGTGAGGCTGAATACTTATCGAACCTCCCTTGTATGTAGAAATTTTTTAAAGTTCCTCTTCGGAAGCAAGTTACGTGAAAATGAGAGATGCGGGAGTCTTTGAGGATGACAATTTTTGAAAGTTTGTCTTCATGCTTTGTTAATTGTAAACCTGTAGGCTAATTTGATTGGATATAGTGGTCCTTTAAAGTGGCATTCCGAGGGAAAATTCAGTCATAAGTTTGGCTTCGATGATGTTATTCCATAGCTGTTTGACGAGGGGGCACCACATATATCTGGATGCCACACTCTTATTTGTGGGCCATAAGAATTGTCGGGTAACGACAAAGTTCCCTTAGGTCCGTTTGTCTTCCCCAGGTCCAGTTTGTCCTTTTTTTGTCGGCAATTTCCAACCCTTAGTTGGTTACCTCCTATCTTATTTTCGAATTCGGCCGACTCGTTTGTGACCCAGGAATTCGTGAATGCATAATTTTTTTGTGGTGGGTCCTTCTGCTGGGGAAAAGAACCCGCCCCATGACACCGCAACGCTAGCCTGGCAGCGCATTCAAGCGTCTCCAGACAAGGCCAATCTCGGCAGATCTTAGCATCCTCTTCCGCCGAGGCAGCAAACCATCGCTGCAGTCCTTTACGGACACTTTAACATACCTAACTTCACTAAAAAAGCTAGTTTCGCTTTGTAAGCTGGAAGCATTAATCAGAGTTATAGTAATTATTTTGCGGAAGTATTCAAGATAAACGAGATATGAGTAAAACCCAAAAAAAATTTTTTATAAATATATCGGGCTGCCGATTTTCAGAGCAACTAGTAGTAAGTCTCAATTCAATTTTCTGGCAAGCTGTATCAAATTTGATGATGGGAAAACGCATTCAGAACGCCGATTAAATAAACTTTTAGCTCCAGTTAGTGAAATGTTTGATCAAACTGTGAAATTTTGAGAAGAGCTTTATTCACCATCTGATTGTTGCATTAAAGCTGCTGCCATGTCGAGGACAATGTGTCTTTAAAATGTATATACCCTTAAAACCCGATAAACATGGAATTAAAATATTAATGATATGCAACTTATAAAACAGCCTATTTTTTAAAAGCCATTAATGATGTCGGACAAAAATGTCCCCCACCAAATATGTCGGTACCCGGGTATTATGTTACTGTACTTTTAAAAGCAATAGTTGGATCCAGGGGCGGCTCCAGGAGAGTTTCTCGGGGGGGGGGCGTGTACGGGAAAGTTTGGTTGAAACTTTTAGTCTCCTTCCCCCCCTCCACTACATTTTTATTAACACTTTGTTAAAGATTGTAATAATTTCATGATTAAGAAATTTGTTTATTATTTTATTATTATTATTTTTTTTTTTTTTGTTGAACATTACCGTCACATAAATGTACTTCAACTTTGCTTTGATTGTACGTTTAGTTCAGCCTGATATGTTATCATTCCAAGTCTTGAATGCCAGAAAGTATTTTAACAGATCAATTACTTACTCTATGGTCTGGGTAGTTAAAAACCTATTTCAATCCACACAAACTGGAAATAAGTACCACTTTCAGAATAAACATTTAATGTTTTATTTATGTTACAAATATTTACATTAGTTAGATAATTGATTAACACTAAATAACAAAATCCATCCTTCTGTTACCAGACTTAGCAAATCTATCAATCACTTTGTTAATATCTACCTCTACATCTCGGTGTGTATGAAGTAAACAAAGTCCACTTAATCTTTCTTCACCCATTGTCGACCTTAACCACGTCTTCAGCCTACGCAGCGTGGAGAACGACCTTTCAGCAGACGCTACACTTACTGGCAAAGTAGAAAATATCTTCAACAAACCATGAATTGATGGGAAAATATCTGCGTCGCAAGCTTCTAATGCATCAAGTGCTGTATTCGGCAGTTTTACACCAGACGGTTTTTCTCTAATCCATTTAGCTTTCCATAAGTCGAATTCAGCTTGAACTTGACTGCTTTCTAGACCGAGTATCGGTGAAAATTTGTCCCTCAGTGCACATAGTTTATCTTGTATCGGCTCTGACTGGTGTGGTGGCCCAGGCTCTCTCACGATACTTGCTGGCATTAGCAGTTGAAGTCCAAAACATTCTACGGTGTCCTTAGGAAAACGAGACTTAAGGTCAAAAACAATGTTGTCTAGGAGAGGAATGTATATGGATTTTTAAAAAAAATCCTCCGGATCAGATGTTGCATAGTTCGGTCGATTTCTTTGGACACCAGCTAATCGTGGCATTTTTACTTCGACGTCTAAATCCGAACATAAATTTCTCATTTCAACAAAAATCTTTGCAAATACAACACCACATTCTTTTCGCTTTGATTCTAAAACTGAAATGGTATCGAGAATCACATTAGAAGCTTTCTTCAAATCTAATGAAGGAGATTGAAGCATCTTACTCAAAGGGAGAGTCTGTTTCAAAACATCTATTAAAGATAGTAGTGTTGTAATGAAATAAACATCACAGAGAGCCTTTTTCAGGGCGTTGGCTTTCGATGAAGTATTAATTTCTGACCATTCGGAAATGGATACAAGAGCTTTAACTATATAAGGCAGAGCTTCTTGAAACTTGATCACACTGTCATGCCTCTCTACCCATCGGGTTTCACACAGACTTGATAATTTGGTGCCCTTAAGTTCTTCTAAGTCTTCATTCCTTTTTTTCAGTGCACTTCCGAGAACCGTGTTTCTCTTTGCAGATGATGAAAAAAACTCAACGACAGACTTTATGGTGCCGACTAGGTTCCGTACATTTTGAACGTTATTGGATTTAGATAATGAGTTGTTCAATCCATGATTTAACCAGGGACATCTAACAGCATGAACAGCTTCTTTCAAGATTTCGGAGACGGCACCTTTAACATCCGAAGACATCACACTGCAGCTGTCAGTTCCAATTCCAATACATTCTTTGATATCCAAATGTTCTTCTTTGATTAGTTTAACAACTATCTTTCCCAACATTTCACCACTAATTTTGGGCTCCGCACTTTTGTCCTCCATAAAATCAATCAAACTTTCATGGACATCAATAAAACAGAAAAAATCTTCCCTAAGTAGCCCGTTGCAAACGTATCTGATAGTTAAGGATAATTGTGATGTATGCGATAAATCATTTGTTTCATCGAAGATGATACTATAGCATCCAGCCTGTTTTACTCTGTTAATGAGCTCAGTTTTGATTTCTTCAACACAACATTCAATAAGCTGATTTTGTGTATTTTTCCCAATATAGGTCGCTCTCGAACTTGTGTTTTCCAGATGTTTCTTTAAGACGCCGTTTCCTGACGCTACTCTAAATCTGAGGAGCTCCCTAAAGTTTCCTTCGTTGGTCAGTGCGAGTTCCGGTTCTAAAAGCTGACCATCGTCGCGGTGGCCACGCAATGGTATGTTTTGTCGACCCAAAAACATGATTGTTTCAATAATTGGCCGCAGTCTTTCTCGATTTTCTATGACTTGTTGAAGCCGTTGAGTATTTACTTGATTTATAACTGCTTCTTTAGGCGACAGGTACGCTTTAATAAAATTTTTTACCAATTTCGACGCTGTTTTTGTGGTAAACATTTTTTTCATGATTTTCTATGAAACACTCTTTCCCTAGCAGCTTTGCAAATGAGGTAACAGGCTTTGGAACAAACGATTGCAAATGAAGAGCTTTATTGTGGCCACTGTACTCTTCGGAGAATAGGGCGCAATACTTGCAATAAAGCCCTCTTTGTACGTCAGATAGAACAAGCCAATGTTTACTTTCCAAATGATTCCTTCCCAAGTATCGCTTCACCTCTTTTCCACCCTTTTTGTGAATTGAAAATGGAAATGAGTAATCTTTTGGAGGTTGCCAATGGTTTTTTAGCACGCCGAACTTAGTAAATTTATCAGCTGGTTTACCAACATAATTTCCTATATCAAAAGTCGATAAGAGGTTACTTGAATCGGGAATAGAAGAAACGCCTGAAGAAGAAATAGATGGTCCCAGAAGCATGCCAGTGTCTTCAGGAGCTTCAGAATTATTTAAGAAGTCATCGTTTGTAGGTTGCTCAGATGTTTTTGGAATATGAGGCCGTACATTTATATCAGGAAACGAGGACGTAGAAGGCTGTGGTTCTAATAGGCTGCTTTCAAGATTTTGTTTAGGTAATTTTCCAAGGTAAGATTCAATTGGGTTGGTGGATTGCCTTTTCGTAATTTTTCCTGGTATATTCTGAAAAAATATAAATAAAAATTATATATATATATATATATATATATATATATATATATATATATATATATATATATATATATATATATATATATATATATATATATATATATATATATGTTTATATATCTATTTATATATATATATATATATATATATATATATATATATATATATATATATATATATATACATATATATATATATATTTAAACATATTTATATATTAACACAGTACTTACATTTTTGGAATCCATCAGGACTCGGAGACAAAACAAACACACAACAGTAAAAATCACTTTAAAACACAACAGAGGCTTCGAGCATGCTTCGAGCCCTTTTCCACTGAGAATGAGAAAATGATAACTTTTTAAAAATTTTAATTTCAACGAAATGACAATTTCAATGGACAGAAAACTGCACGCGCGATGAGTAAAAAAGGAACGAGAACGACCGGTAAGATAAACAAATGCATTTGAAGGCCACTGCGATAGTTTAAAGAGTTGCCATTCTGCCCTTAAAAGTTAATTTTCATTGAATTCTCAAATTAGTTTTTAGGGAAATTTAGAACGACACCCCTGATTGAACATGATCGAATGGATTTTCAATGTGATGTTAGGTAAAAACAACTAAAATGGAAAACGCAAATGGAACAAATTTTAGCAGAATATGTTTGGAATTGGAATTTTATAACCCAAAAGAAAAAGAATAAAATCATTCTTTTTCTTTTTGGGCTGTAAAATTCCAATTCCAAACATATTCTTAAACCAACGAAAACATTCGATAGTACAGGGGACTATCGATAGTGGTGCGATAGTGAAATACTATCGATAGTGTCGATAGTGCTATCGATAGTTTTCCTTCACTACCTCTCAGTATAATATCATTGGTGTCGACGTAGGGACTGCAAGATCGTTGCTCCATTGACTCTCGGCAGATATCGGTTTCGGTCGTGCAAAGTCGACAAGGCCCAATTCGGATCTCGCTATCGTAGATAATAATTTATTTTGATCAATTTTGATGATGAATTTCCATTTTAAAACGGAGAAACAAATAAATGTATAGTTGTTATTGTTAAAAACCGTAGTAAAATTGCCGCTGATGCAGGTATTCTATATAATAACCCAAAAATGTAAGCTTGAATTAGGTGTTTATAAGTTAATATTATATAGAAATAAAGAAATAAGTTTCGTCTTTGCAAATCTTGTACGAAATGGCTTTTCCGATATTGGGTCAAACATAATTTTATATACAATTTGAAATACGAAAAAAAGAATTTTTCTGAGCTGTCGGGGGGGGGGGGGGCATGGCCCCCATGGCCCCCCTCTGGAGCCGCCACTGGTTGGATCTCGTCACAAAATCACCACGGATAATTGGTTTACTAGCATTCTGCAAAGGATTTGACCATGCTTGGTTCAACGCGCAAAAAGTGAAATAACACTCTTAGTTTCAAGAGATAAATGGTGTTTTTTAAGAGATATAGAACTTTAAGTTGGCAACGCTTTTTAATGCTACGTATGGTATGATAGCTGTCATGTGTTTTATTGTTAGTTTGATTTGCCATTTTATCGTGAATAGAATGGAATAAAAGACAACATTTGCCACATTGTTGGTGAGATACAGCCCCAATTACTGGTTAGAGTAGTCGAAAATGATATCTCGGTTGGACTTTCTCCATGCCAGTTGTGGCGCTTACATGCCCATGATGATGTGCAAATAAAAATAGCAGAGAGTTGTCTTTTCAATAAAACTAATTTTATGGCAATCAAAACAATTTATTCGTATTTTATCTCATTTTAAAGTTCTACGAGTACACCTCTAAAAAGACACCCTGTATAGGATCGAGAAAAAACTCAGCTATATTTGCCTATAATAGATCTCTAACTTTTTTAATTCTACTGTCCCCTAAAAGCAACCAAAAAGAAGGTGGTCCTTATGATGCCAACTTTTTTTCATTCACCTGATAAGTATTATGAAGTAGAACTCCTGGAAATAATCAATTATAATAAAACCAAAGGTGCCGATGCCGTTCCGATGCAATGGCTAAAAGTACTTCGTGCAAAGGAAAATAGCATATTTTAGGGTGCTTTTGTGTGGTATTAGCATTAACTCTTGGGTTCTTTACAAATGTTTTAAAGCAAATAATAAGCCAAAAGTAAAATTCAGAAGAACTTATACGAAAAAGTGGGAGTCCAACTCTTAAATAATTATTTAGAATAATGCCTGCAAGTGCCAAATTTAAGAAAGGATATGAAAGAAATCATATGTGGTTATCCTCAAAAAACTTATGCTAAGTCAAAACATGATTCCTCAGTACCAAACTCAAAGGCGTGGTGCATTTACCGGATGCTGAGCCCGATGTCTGACTGCGATGTACGCATCCCGCATCAACTGCACTTCAATGGCAATGTCCGACCACCACGAGTGGATCCAATTACTCGTTTCCATCATTGCAATTTGCAGTTCAAAGAAAATGCACACATGTGCATCATCAGCAAATTGCTTGAGATGATGACCGCTCTAGTCAGAGCACGTGGTGGTTGTGCGTATGCGCGATCAGCGTTTTCTGCTGATAGCAACGTGCATATAATTGAAATGAATGCTTATAAGTGTATCGAGACCTCGCAACATAGACACACGCTAAAACATTAATCCCGCTTGTATTATTTCAATAGTATTTAGCAATAATGTAACATAGAATATCAGAATATTGTGAATAAATTAGTTAAACGTTTTCTAACTCATGCTATATCCTGGTCATAGGCCTAAATTGGCGATCCTGCTCTCCGCGAGTTTTTTAAAGTATTATCACTGCTCCTCGACCACTTCCTCGAACGGACCCGCCGTGCTAACAAGGTTTATCTCTTTTTAGTGAATTGTTTGGTGGGTCGACCTACTTTGCCACCGCATCCACACGCTCATTCAACCCGGATGCGAAATCAGCCCGTAAAGGAAGTCAAAGGCGAGGTGACTAGTACTATAGTGGTAGACTTGACGCTCGCTGTGCAAAGCGACTACATCGAGCTCACCTTTTGTGCATTCTCGTATTAAACGTCGCATCCCTAGTGTACATATTGTACAAGGACCACGTTTGCGGCATGAAAAGGCACGCGCAAGTTAACGTCACCTAAGCTTGAGCGTAGTAACAGTCATGCCAAACGAAGGCAAAGACGACATTCCAGCCCCCGCTCACGACGAAGAGGGGTCCAGCGCCGGAGAAGTGAACCGTTTCAAGAGTGTCACTTTCCGGATTCCGCCGTTCTCGGAAGAAGACATGGATCTATGGTTCGACCAAGTAGAGGCTTACTTTGGGGCGGCTCGCATTATAGCAGACACAACTCGTTTTCAGATGATGGTTGCCAGCCTGGATATCAAGGTTGTGAAACAAGTGCGAAGTGCAGTGTCGAAGCCACCGGCAGAGAGCAAACATGAGTATTTCGAGCATAAGATAATCAAGGCATTCACTGAATCTGCCCAGCAGCGTATTGAGAGGCTATTGTCGGAAGTCGAATTGGGTGATCAGCGACCATCACAGCTTTTAAATCAAATGCGCACACTTGCCGCCACCAGCATCTTAGATGACACGGTAAAGCCGATGTGGGTAAATCGACTGGACACACCTCTGCACAGTATCCTCTCCACGAACGATGCCTCACTAAAAAATCTCGCAACAACTGCCGACAGGGTCCACAAAGTGATGAAAGGATCCAACCATACGCCATCGGATCGATCTCACATCACGGCTCACCTAGCGCCACTTCGCCAGTGACAAGAATTTTCGTCGAGCTCAGCAAGCTCTCGGGAGAGTTAAAAAATTGGCACTGCGAATCGATGAGCAGCACAGGAGCCCAACACAAAAGGGTGAGTGTACATGCTCATGCAACGCTGGGAAAGGAAAGGCATGGGCACCTTCATAAACATGCCCAAAATCGCCCAAACTACCAACCGAGGTCTGCCGGTTCCATTGCCGTTTCGGACCAGAAGCCACAAAATGCCGACCGCCATGCAGTCATGGCAGGCAGCAAAAAAAACTAGTCATCCTCTCCATAACAACTTGCCGGTGCGCGCTCAGTGCATCGCTTATACATTCGCGAAAGCAGAGGCATTAGCGCACTATTAATCGACACCGGAGTAGACGTTTCCGTGATTCCACCGACCAACCGAGATCGAAGTAACCTAGATCCAGGCACCCGCTTATTGCTGCCAATGGTTCCGTTATTCATACATATGGGAGGTGAAATTTTACCCTGAACATCGGGCTGTCGAAGCTTGTTAATTGGTCATTCATCATAGCAGACATAAGCTCCCCAACTATTGAAGTCGACCTGCTCGAGCATCATGGACTGCTCATTGACATCAAAGGATGAAAACTAATTGAGCGGCCGATTGTAGCTGCAGCAGAGGTGTAAACCCCACCCAAGGACAAGCCACCAGCAGTCTCTTTGACATCTATTAAAAGTGAATACGCTGCAATTCTTGCAGCGTACCCCAAAATCACAGGAACAGTGAACTGTCGCAAATTTAGTTGCACAACCACGCATCACATTGTAATGAAAGGCCCTCCAGTCAACGCAAAGGCACACTGCCTTCTACCCGACAAATTCGCCGCTACAAAAGCCGAGTTTGATAACATAATGCAATTAGGAGTTTGTGGTCCATTTAAGAGTGTATGGAACAGTCTTCTGCTCATGGTCCGTAAAGCCAACGGTGACTGGCGACTGTGCGAAGATTATCTCGCTCTCAACACCTGCACCATTCTGGATCAATATCCAACCGGATTCTTGCAGGACTGCACCGCTGCCTTGCACGACATGAACGTTTTCACGGTTTTCACCTACGAAGGCATTTCATCATATTCCAGTCGAGCCAGATGATGTCCCGAAGACAGCGACTATCACGCTGTTTAAAGTATATGAGTTTGTCTGCATGACTTTTGGCCTATGCAACGCAGGCCAAACGTTCCAACGATTCATGTACGAGGGGTACTTGGACTCGACAACGCATTCGTTGACATAGATGACATATAAGTGTTCTTACCAGATCAGTGAACTCATCAACAGCACGTGTCGGAAGTGCTGGATCATCTGCGCAAATACAGACTAGCTATCAATACCAACAAGTGCCAATTTGGATTCAGTGAAGTGCGATTTTTGGGACACACAATTGTTTGAAGCCTTTACTTGAGAAGATACAAGGCATATCCACGATCCCGAAACCCAAGACAGTTCTGCAGCTGGAGTCATTCCTGGGTATGGTCAACTTCTACAGACGATTTCTGCCACACGCTTCTCAAAACCAACGCCCGTTCGAACAGCTGATTCTAGAAAACAAGAAATGCGACAAAACAGAGCTTAAGTGGACGGACGAGGCATCAGCAGCATTCAACAGGTGTATATCGGAACTGGGCAAGGTTCCGTTACTCGCGCATCCTGATCCAACAGCTTTATGGTCCCTATCTGTGGACGCCTCAGACGATGGACTTGGAGCTGCCCTGCACCAGACGACAAACACTGGAACAGAGCCTCTAGGATTTTTCTCGCGCAAGCTCAACGACACTCAGCAACGCTACAACCGAATGCTCCTAGCTATTCACGAGGCTATCAGGCACTGCCACTTTATGTTGGAGGGCAGAGTATTCACTGTGTTTTCCAACCACAAGCCAAGCTATTTACGTAGTCATCAGGCACTGCCGCTTCATGTTAGAGTGCAGAGTTTTCACTACTGCAGTTTGCGTTCAAGCAGCGATCGAAAAAAGCGTAACCGAGGCAACAGCGTCAACTGGACCTCATCTCTCAGTTCACCGTTGACATCCGCTACATTCCAGGCTGGAATGTAGCGGATGTCAACGCTCTCTCGCTTCAGCTCAGAAAAACGATCTCATACTCGAGGGTTTGCTAGAGGGCCGAATGAATCAACTCGAGTGGAAACAGCAGCAGCTAGCTAATACCACTACATCCCTGCGCTACATAGTTACATACGAATAGGTTCGACCCTACACAACGCAGCAGCTTACGTCAAGAATCATGCAGATGATGCATGCCCTAGCCCGCCCGGGCATACGAGTAACTAGACAACTCATCACCAACCACTTTTTCTGGCCAGCCATGAACAAAGAAATCAATGACTTTGTGCAAAGTCACCGCTCCAACAGTACAACCCGCCAAATGCCAGATTCAAACACATCAATATAGATCTCATCGGACCTCTATCCCCGGACGATGGTTACCGGTATTGCCTAACCATCATGAACAGTTTCACGCGATGGCCCAAGGCTGTTCCGCTCCAAAATATCATAGCAAAATTAGTTGCCAAGGCACTAATCAGTGCATGGAATAGCCGCTTCGGAGTGCCAGCAAAGATCACTGCCAACCTGGGGCCCCAGTTTGAAAGCGAAATCTTTGCTGAGCTGATCCGTATTCTGGGAATCAACCACTTACCATCCTCCTACTAACGAGATGGCATCGCACAGTCAAAGCCGCCATCCGCTGCTATGATACAGTCGAATTGACGAAAGTGCTGTCTCTTGTGCATCTTGGTCTGCGCGCTACACCCGCAGGCATGGTTTACGGCACTAGCTTATAACTTCCTGGAGAATGCTTCACCGCATCGAAGCCAAGCACTAACGACTTAGACTTCTTGCGCGATCTTAGGCCTCGCATGGCGAAATTGCGACCTAACGACACCGCGCACCACGCAAACAACCCCACTTTCGTACACTGGGCATTAGGCACCAATAAACACGTCTTGATACGAAACAACAAGATAAAGTCATCGCTGATGCTACCATATGACTGTCCGTACCCTGTATTGAGCAGGGAGGCCAAATACTTCAAGGTAAGCGTCAATGGACATCCAGCCTCAATTTCAATTGACAGGCTCAAACACGCATTCCTCGCGCCTGAAGCTAGCACATTGACGAGGCCCCTCACAAGCGAACCAACGACAACCACCCGTAGTGGACGCAAGATTCGACCACGTGTACGATTCTAATGAAATGTGCATTATCGTGGTCGAGCCATTGCGGGGGTAGTACTATAGCGGATCAATAATCCCGATCCCCGATTACCACGCACGCATTTCGCATTTACCGGATGCTGATGCCCGATACCCTACTGCGGTGTACGCATCCCTCATTAACTGCACTCGTTTCTATCGTAAGAATGTGCGGTTCAAAGAAAATGCATGGGCATCATCAGCAAATTGCTTGAGACGATGAACACTCTAGCCAGAGCACGTGGTGGTTGTGCGTGTGCGCGATCGGCATTTTTTGCTGATAGCGACGTGCAGACAATTGAAATGAATGCTTATCAGTGGACCGAGATCTCGCAACATAGACGCACGCTAAAACATTAAGCCCGCTTGTATTATTTCAATAGTACTGAGTAATAATGTAACTTCTTATATCGGAATATTGTGAATAAATTAGTCAAACGTATTTCAACTCGTGTTTTAACTTGGCCACAGTCCCAAAAGGTTACCGAATAAAAATATGCCAAAAGCGCTCAAACTAAATAATAATAAGCAAATTTTATGTTGGTTTTCGATCTCGAGTTTATATTTATTATAAATAAATGAAATATTTTTAAAAGCTTTTAATTAAAAAAACGAGCTCACAAAAACTGAGGTGCTCGGACATCCCTTGAAAAAAAATTAGTTGGGCAAAACTGTGTAGGATTCTAGGGTTACAGCTGATATCGTCTACAATATTGTTTTTAGCTGCCGAAATTGCCCGTTGAAATAGCCACTTGCTATTGGCATGGTTGTGAACAACGTTTGAATTTTTTTAATAGCTCCATTCCCCACCACTCTCCCTATTACCCTCTCATTATTGTATATATAACGCTCGTGTGATGTACACTTCGTTTTCCATCCGTTTCATCAGGGATTGTCACCCATACAATATTTGGAACGTCGATTTAAGGGGTCACACAAAAATATGTGAAATCATCCGCATGAAACGCCATCGAGCCTTGCTTTTTAGAGCGAGCAGACGCATTTTGGCTCTTTTAAATTATTTTCACTGCCCAAAGGATTAGTGGAAGGAAATGATTTTATATATGTGTAGGATGGGTAATAAACATTTTACCCGGCCCTAAAGAGGCTGCTCGCGAATGTTCCAGAGATATTGATAGTTTCTCTGACCTAATGTCTCCTTTTATTATTGATGACATAGCTCATCACACTTATGTTTACATTCAGAGGAAAAAAATACTAATCCTGATAACCGAGAGAGAGATTTTAGGTGAATCGACAAAAAACAAACCCTGTTTTTTTTTGGGACCTTATTTTTGATGGGAGTGAAGAGGGGTAACCGTACAAATCCAGCAGAATATTTTACTACTAATGGGACTGGCTTTACGATTCTACGGGCCATTTCAGTGAAAGACGCTTCCGACACCTGATGAGGTGCATACCCAAAGTGCAAAAAATTTGGAAAAAAATTATAAGAAACTGCCAGGCGTCCTATTCTTCTGGAGGGTTTTTGACCATTGATGACATGCTCATTACTTTCAGGGAACGCTGCAGCTTCATCCAGTACATGGATAAAAAGCTTGCCAAATATGGCATTAAAATATATGCCTTTTGCAATGCTCGAACTTTTTATACTTACAATTTGTAAATCTACTGTGGAAAACAAACGACAGGCCCCTACGCTTCTACGAATAAGCCTAACGACATTATCACCAGATTAACAAGTCCAATAATAAAACTAATAGAAATATTATTACAGAAAGCTTCTTTTGTAGATACATTAAATTTTAGTTTGACCTTTTTGGGTATACTCAAAAAACAAAACAAAAGAGAAAATCCTCCGGAACTCATCGCAGAAAATTCCAGTGTGTTATCGGGAAGTTACAAGTTTGGTGCCCAGCCTGACATGTGTATAGGATCGTGATTTCGAACATGCTGACTAATTTTGCTGGGACACCAAAGTAAAGAACTATTTTCTATAGTGTGTTTCTGTTGACACTGTTATATGCTTGCATGAAGTCTTCAAAGAGTTGGTGCACATCGATGTTATATTCCCCGTATCTTTCATGCACTTGTTTTGCTGGGAAAATTTGGTCGTTTATAGACCATCCAATTCCTCACTGATACTCTCCTATAATACTTTCATATACGACCTTAATTTTCTTCCTATGGTTTCCGAGAGTACATCATAAGACATAGACAATAGAGAGATGTCTCTATAATTTTCTCACGTTAATTTGTCCGCCTTTTTGTGTATTGGATATACTTTGCTTTTTCACGAGTCATCTGTTCATGGCTCCTCAGAATATATTTTGCATTATAGTGTGTGGAGAAGGTTACTTAGATGGGGAATCCCACGCTAGAGTTCTTTTAATGGTATTACACATATACCAGGAGCCTGATTTTTTCTAAGGTCCCGTAATGCTGCTTGTACTATGTCTCTGGTTGGTGATGAGACTGGAAACTTTTGCTCCGCTTCTGGAATATTCATAGCTTCAGCCGATGCTCGAGATACTGTGCCTAGAGTCTGGAAATAATGCCGCCATTAGTGCACTTTTGCAAAGACTTGCCTTTGGATTGAAGCTGTCTCATAGTTACTTAATATAGACGTATGCCAGTTTGACTTCATATAGACTTATGTTTCCATTTATTTATTGGATCTTAGTGTTGATTGTCAGTCGCACATTTTTATGAGTTATGGCTGGATAGTGTTCTTCTTTGGGTAGAGTTGGTCGCTGGATGTATTCTTTGTACACCTAGTTCTTGTTCAACTGCTTCCATGCAATGTTCATCGTAACAGACATTCCAAATATTCTTTGGCTGGTGGATCAGAGTATCTGTAGCCAACTGACGTGTACCAAAAATGTACTTCCTATACCTTTCCTAAATCACAGGCATGACCTCCTTGCCATTAAACCATAAGGGGTGCAATAGAAACCTTAGTTTGGGGTTGCGTGCCACTATACCTATGTATTACTGCTTATGTGGTACCTGTACTGTAGTAGGTAGCCTCATTTTGGCTGCGTGCGGGTGGCTTTCTCAGAAAAGTAGGGAGAGTGCGAAACTTGTCGTAGACTTTGTGCTTTAGACCCGCCGTACCGTTCTATGAATAGGCTACAAATGGTAACAATTTGACTTGTTCGAAACAATTTATTGTGAAATTAATAATTCCTAAGCTTAAAGTGGATTTTTTGAGTATACTTGAGATGTTTGATGAATAGGTTGGATGAAAATAAATACTACAACTTCTGAATAATTAATAAAAATCAATTGTTTCCAAACGGTGCGATCCACACCAAGAGTAGCGAATGCTATTGTAGCTTAAAATTAAATAACAAATCTCAAGCGCATGTTAACTGCAAGTGGAAAGAATTTAAAATATCTATATATATATGTAATAATGGATGTATGGATGTGCGTGTGAATGTTCAATAAGGATCTTTAACCACCCAACGGATTTTAAGATATGTAAGGGTAAATATAGTTTAGTCCAGAGATAGTTTGTGAGAAGGTTTGGTGCCGATCGAGTGGAAGCAAAAAAATTTCCACCGCGTGCTGTCATTCGATTCTCCGAACTAATATCAAATCATATTGTGCTCTCCCCGTCAGTGCCATTTGTCATATTTGCCAAAGACAACCTAACAATGCAATTAAAGACTAAATCGTTGACTATAAATTCAGCAAAAACATATTTTGAAACAAACACAAATGGTAAATATATATTGTAATGATTGAAAAAACAAAGTTAACAGTAATTGTATTTGGACGACATTTCCTTTCAAACGATTGCAAGTGTTTTTTTTTTCACGTAAATGACATTCTTTGTGTCAAATGTATGAATTTCCTTAGACATTTCTTCTACTTTGCTCATTTTCAATCGATTGCAAGTCTTCCTTTCACACGTAATTGACATTCGTCACATCAAATGTATGAATTGCTTTGGACATCCCTTACCTTTTTTCATTTTAAATCAATTGCAAATGTTCCATCTACAATCACCATTTCAATAAACATTCAATATTTTTTCAGTTTTCAACAGTGCCAGCAAAAATAGCGTCGTTTGGAAGAAAATCATCCGAAGCGAAGAATAAAAGGGAAAAAAGCGCCATTAAAACTGAAAAGTAAAGTGAATCTCGCCTTCAACAAATGCGCGACAGAATTTTTACTTCCAGAGCCGCTAAAACGGAAGAGCAACGTGAATCTTATCTTCAGCAAATGCGTGACAGAGCTTCCACTTCAAGAATCGCTGGAACTGAAGAGTGATGTGGATTTCACCTTCAGGGAAAGCGCAACAGAGCTTCAACTTTTAGAAGCAACAGAAGAGCAACGTGGACCTCACCTTCAAGAAATGCACACCAGACGTTCAACTTCCAGAGCAGTAGAGACACCCCAATAACATATCGAACGACTTGATACCAATTGATTACGATTGACTCGATCAAGGCAGTGGATTGATTTGAAGTTGGAAGCATTTAATTACGATAGAGACTATGGTAACAGGTTGCACAGAAGCAATAGTTTGGTACGTCCATTCAAAACTGCTATAGACTAGATGCCATCAGATGACTCTACTGGTGTGGTAAGAGCAGACAAAACACCGTCCGGAGAACATGAAAGACGTTTTAATACACCGGTGATAGGTGGTATAGCAGTTGTAATAGTAGGTACCAAATTTAATCGACGTGATTTAATCATTCACTGCCAGAATACAAACGTGCGACACGTTTTGGGAAAACATCAATCGTACGATGCACCCCAATATCCAGAGAAAAGATGACTACCACTTCAACATCATGCAAATTGACCCCAACACGAATGAAGAGCCAACAAAGAAAGTTTCAAGCATGGATTACTAAGCGTATCGCATTATGATTCGTGCAAATAAATCTAATTACATACGAAAATGCCGTACCGTCTTTCCTTCCTTCGGTTTGATCAGCAGAAGTTGCGATTTGAAGAGTACGTTCAATTGTCATCATGCCAGCAACGTATTCCGTCAGTTCGCGATACATGCACGAACACACAGAAGATACCATGACGTATGTTCGAAAGTCTGGACGCCCAGATCTGTTCATCACCTCACATGCAATCCAACGTGGAGTGGAATTATACATCTGCTTTCCACCGACCAAAACTCATCTCAGACACATGTCTTCTTGCTCGAGTTTTCAAGCAAAAGCTAATTAAACTCATGGACGTCATGACCAAGAACCATATTTTTACAGAAACTCAATGTTGGATGCACTCAATTCTATGGCAAAAAAAAGGCCTGCATTACGCTCACATTTTAATTTAGTTGGAGCGAAAAATCCTCCCAACACAAATTTATTGCGTGATACCTGCTGAGCATCAGGATTGAGCCGAAAATCCCATTCTGTTTGAAACCAGCAAGAAAAATATAATTCATGAGTCATGTACAGCGTTAATACAAATTTACCATGCGTAAGGGATGGCGAGTGCACAAAGCAATATCCACGTGAGCTGATAAATGAAACTCACACTGGAAGTGATGGTTATCCAATGTATAGACGAAGGAAGCCCGATGTCGGTGAATACATAATCATAAATGGTTGTAGATACCGGCAACAGATTGATCGTACCGCACTCATCCCTGTTTTTAAAAATGTTTGATCCTCACATTCATGTCGAGTACTCCGATTCGGTGAAGTCGATCAACTATATTTGCAAATACGAGTACATCAAAAAAGCCAGTGATATGATAGTATTCGGCCTGGCCAATTGTACTGATGAAATCACTCAGTCCCAGATGGTGCGCTACATCAGCAGCAATGAAGTAGTTTGGCGCATATTCACATACAAGATCCAAGAACGGTATCCAACAGTTCAACATCTCGCTGTACTCTTGGAAAATGACCAGCGTGTCTACTTTATCGAACAAGACGCACAAAATAGGGTAGACCAGCATCCTGACATAACGCTCACCGCCTGTTTCAAATTGTGCAAATCCGATGATTTCGTGAAAACGTTGCAGTATCATAAAGAGCCCAAATACTACACTTGGAACACATCTACAGAAAAGTGCACACAAAAAAAGCTGGGCGCGATTACTCCAGAGTATGCTATTGATGTTCATCGGGTGCCTTGAGACTTGTGTATACAATACATTTTAATAACGCGGAATGCTATTATTTACAATTGTAATTGCAATCAAAAATCCTACATCATTCGTTATGTTGAAATCAAATATACTTGATGGGGTAGTATGCCAAACGTATAGAGAAACATGTTTCAAACTGGGCTTACTTGAAAATGATCAGCATTGGGAGACAACACTAACAGAGGCATTGCTTAAGTGTCATCCAAAGTAAAAACATACTTTATTTGTGATTACTTTAACAACATGCGCACCATCAAATCCCTAAGAACTGTAGTAAATACATCGTGAAAGTCTTAGTGAGGACATTCTCTGGCAAGCACCTTCAATCATTCCAAATCAGGAGTGTTCGGAAGACATTGTAAATGAAGCTCTAATATTGATTGAGGACTTATGCATTTCAATCAACAACAAAGTCTTTTGTCAACTTGGTATGCCACCATCGGCACAAAACAGAAATGACGTGCAAGACAGAAATCTGGTCCGGGAGCAGCAATTTGATGTAAGCCAGCAACAACATTTGGTTGAACACGAACAAGACTTTTAGTTGCTGATCTAAAACATGCTTACGATAAAGTCATGCAACATATAGCCAACAGAAATGTCGGAATTTTTTTCCTAGATGCACCAGGAAGCACAAGCAAAACATTTCTCATCAATTTGATATTGGCTTTGGTTCAAATGCAAAATGGAATTGCATTTGCAGTGGCATCATCGGTAATTGCATCAATGTTCAGCACTCAAACTTCCGTTGAATTTGAACCAGACCGAAACAGTAACATTCAACATTAGCAAAAATTCTGGGATGGCCACAGTCCTTAAAACATGTAAAATCATTATTTGGGACGAATGCACCATAGTCCATAAAAAAATTGCTTAAGGCGCTTGACCAGATTCTGCGGAATTTCCGAGAATAAAACTAACAGATGGAAGAAACTCTGAATCTTTTTGCAGGTAATTTTTGCCAAACCTTGCCCATTATACCTCGATCAACGCCCACAGATGAGCTGAACGCTTGCTTAAGAGCATCATATTTATGGAACCAAGTCAAAAAAATCACGCTCTCAACGAACATGCGTGTGTATTTATTTATTTATTTATTTATTTATTGCCAAACAAGGAATCATTTAACAAAACACAAAGATATTACAATTTATACATTAAGTTACTTAATGATCTACTGTATCCGGGAAGAGCAGGATTGTGTAATTATGGACTTGAAAAGGGACTTGGAAATGGTTGGGGAATAATGATTGCTGAATTTGTTAAATGCTTTACAACATCTATTTATTGGCGCGTTATCCGCATATATGGTCCGATGTGTTCTTTTGGTGAACATAGGAGAATTTCTGGTAACTCTAGAAGGGTTATTCAGCCGTACTTTCTCGGAAATAAATTTCACGTTAATATTACCCCTAAGCACATCGAAAATTAGGCATGAGGACAACGCAGTTCGCCTAGAAGCTAGTGATGCCATATTCAATATTTGGAGTCGGTTATCGTAGGATGGAAGGCAATGGAAATCTCTGGGGTCATAGAGGGACCTTAGGGCAAAGAGTGAAAATTGTTTTTGTACCGACTCGAATCTAGTTTTATGAATGTAGTAAATTGGGTCCCAGATCAAACAAGCGTATTCGAGAATGGGACGAACAAGTGAAGTGTATAGCGATTTCGTTGCCCAAATATTCTCGAATTCTTTGGCTCTCCTTTTGATGAAACCTAGCATCCTATTAGCTTTAGAGAGGGCTTCGTCATGTTGAAGATTGAACCGAAGCTGTGTGTCTAAGATTACGCCTAGATCTACTACGCTCTCAACTCTGCTCAAACTCGTGCTTTTGATTTGATAATCGTTAAGGATGATTTTTTTTTCTGGAAAAACTTACGACATGGCATTTATCCAAATTGAGTGCAAGTTGATTATTGTTGCACCATTGGAGCAAAATATTTAATTTGGATTGAAGAAAGGAAGCGTCAATATGCGATTTTATAATGTGATATACCTTCAGATCATCGGCATAAAAAAAGGTGAGGTATATCGGATAGTGCCGCTGAAAGGAAAGGTCAGATATGAAGATATTGAAAATTAATGGACCCAGATGACTACCCTGAGGAACCCCAGAGAGGACATTAATTTTCTTCGATAAGCGACCTTGCAACTTGACATATTGGATGCGGTTTTTCAAATATGAATGAATCCAGTTAAGCGGTGGGCCAGTGATTCCAAAACTATGCAGTTTTTTAGGGTTTTGGAAAATAATTTTACAAAACCCTTCTAAAATCGCGTCCTGTCTGTCCGTCTGTCTGTCCGTCCGTCCGTCCATGTGTCACAGCAGTTTTTCTCGGAAACTACTTAAGCTAGAAGCATCAAATTTTGTACGTAAGTGTAAAGTGGTGCTCTCTTCAAAGTTCAACTGCAAAAAAATTTTATAAGGTATTTAAGGGGGTCTCCCGGTATAGGAGAGTGACCCCCCGAAAAAAAAATTTCATTGAAGGTAGCCGATATGGGTATCAAATGAAAGGTCTTGATGAGAACTTTTCAAAACTGGTTTTAATTTGGCAAAGTTTGCTTCGGGGGGCGCACAGGGAGGGGAAATACACGAAAAATTTGTGTCCCACCCCCCTCGCGATTGGACCCTTGTGATCCGAAAAATCTGAAAAAAATCAAGAATGTAGGCCTTGATGAGTACAATAACAACAAATACGTGAGAAGTCGCAGTTCACTCAACTTTGTTAGTAATAGTATGATTTATCGATTTTATGTTTTCTAGAATAAAATCTTAACGGTACCCTTAAATTCAATGAAATTCAGTACACAGATGACTATTTATAAGCTTGATTAACCCTCGAAGTTTCATAAAGATTGAGTCTTATTTAGCGAAGTTATAGCGGTTTGAATTTTCCTGTATTACTATGGAACAATATGTGCTGCATGTATTACTATGGCAACATATGGCTATGGAACAACATGCGCTTTTTACCGACTCAGACACTACAGTTTTGCTAGGATTTGCATGAAAATTTCAGGAATGATAGGTGTCATGAATACCTTAGAGAATCGGTTCAGCTAGTGGTATCAGTAATCGTAAAACAAAATAGTGGCTGTTTTAAATTCGAAGATTGAATAATTTTGAGTTGTTTTTTCCCAACTTCAACGTTTAAGGTGCATGCTTTGCACACTTGATTCAATTTAATGAATGACTGAAGATGAGTACCTATAATTAATGCTCATAAGTGAAACAAGTCATGGAGGCGGGAGAGAGCTTCTAGCAAAAGGGCTTTGGAACAACTCTAGGATTCGAAAAAATTGGCTATTAATCGATGATAACAGTACAGGAGAGTGGCCCCTGAAAAAAAAATTCATCAAACGTAGCCGATATGAGTATGAAATAAAAGTTTTCATGGGAGCTTTTCAAAACAGTTGTTAAACTGTCAGTTTTTGCTTCAGTGGGGGGGGGGGGGGGGGGGGGCACATGGGAGAAATACATGAAAAATTTGTTTCCTCCCTCGCGAATGGACATCTGAAATAATTATCAAGTTAGATATTTATGAGTATAACAATAACAAAAATCTCAGAAGTCTAAATTCGTTCAACTTTGTTAATAATAGTATGATCTTCGAATTTCACAGTTCCTCCAATAAAATCGTCATTGACATGCTTCTTGACTTTATTCAATCTGGTGACTGCATTTTGAAAATTGAATACAAAACCCTTCTGACATGAGCGGAGGCCTGTTTACCCAACTTGTTTATCAATATTTCATGATTCACGCGGTCGAACGCCTTGCTGAAATTGGTGTATATGGCGTCGATTTGGTTACCTTTTTCCATCGCACATAGAATGTCTGACGTCAACACGACAAGGTTGATTGTAGTAGATCTGCTTTTCCGGAGACCATGTTGCTCGTCGTTGAGAGGTTCGATAAGAGGTGAAATTTTATCGCATACAATCTTTTCAAAAAGCTTCGTGAGGAAGATAACGTAGCGATTCCCCTATAATTTTGAACAGAGCGCTTTTCGCCTTTTTTATGGATTGGTATTATATAAGGTGGTATCCAATGTTGCTCGAAAGCGATTTATTAAAAATGAGGAAAAGAGGGAGCGACAAATTATCTTTACAGAGCGCCAAAAAACGAGGGGGAATGAGATCGGGGCCAGGTTCTTTGTTCAAATCAAGAGCTTCGATGGCTTGACGAATTTCCTCTTCAGATATCGCAATACTATCAATCTGTTCTCTTAGTGCTATTTCAGAGGACGGAAGGTTTTGAGAGTTTCCAGGATCGCAGTAGATTCCTTGGAAAAAATCAGCAAAAAACTCACAGATTTGCTCTAGAGAAGAGGAGATAGAATCATTGTACTTCATTGCCGAAGGGTTACCATGTATCTTACGTTTTACGTTGACGAATTCGAAAAATTTTCTAGGATTCCGAGTGATTTCTTCACCTACAACATTTATGTAGGATTTATATGCTTCTTGAGATTTAATTTTAAACTCATTAGCGAGCTCGTCATATTTTCACTTCAACTCTTCGCTAACGTTGTTACCATTTTTAGGGTTTTGTAAAATAATTTTACAAAACCCTTTGAAATCGCGTCCTGTCTGTCCGTCTGTCCGTCTGTCTGTCCGTCCGTCCGTCCGTCCGTCCGTCCGTCCGTGTGTCACAGCAGTTTTTCTCGGAAACTACTTAAGCTAGAAGCATCAAATTTTGTATGTAGGTGTAAAGTGGTGATCTCTTCAAATTTCAATTACTAAAAAATTTTATAAGGTGTTTAAGGGGGGTCTCCCCATGTAGGGGAGTGACCCCCCGAAAAAAAAATTTCATTGAAGGTAGCCGATATGGGCATCAAATGAAAGGTCTTGATAAGAGCTTTTCAAAACAGGTTTTAGTTTGGCAATGTTCGCTTCGAGGGGCGCACAGGGAGGAGAAATACACGAAAAATTTGTGTCCCCCCCCTGGCGATTGGACCCCTGTGATCCGAAAAATCTGAAAAAAATCACGAATGTAGGCCTTGATGAGTACAACGACAACAAATACATGAGAAGTCGCAATTCACTCAAATTTGTTAGTAATAGTATGATTTATCGATTTTTTGTTTTCTTGAATAAAATCTTAACGGTACCCTTAAATTCAATGAAATTCAGTACACAGATGTCTATTTATAAGATTGATTAACCCAGCAAGTTTCATAAAGATTGCATCATATTTAGCGAAGTTATAGCGGTTTGAATTTTCCTGTATTACTATAGAACAATATGCGCTGCATGTATTACTATGGCAACATATGGCTATGGAACAACATGCGCTTTTTACCGACTCAAACACTACAGTTTTGCTAGGATTTGCCTGAAAATTTCAGGAATGATAGGTGTCATGAATAATTTGAGAATCAGTTCAGCTAGTGGTATCAGTAATTGTAAAACAAAATAGTGGCTGTTTTAAATGCGAAGATTGAATAATTTTGAGTTATTTTTTCCCAACTTCAACGTTTAAGGTGCATGCTTTGAACACTTGATTCAATTTAATGAACGACTGATGATGAGTACCTTCAATTAAAACTCATAAGTGAAACAAGTCAAGGAGGCGGGGGAGAGCTCCCAGCAAAAGGGCTTTGTAACCATTCTAAGATTCGAAAAAAATTGGCCATGAATCGATGATATCAGTACAGGAGAGTAGCCCCTGAAAAAAAATTCATCAAACGTAGCCGATATGAGTATGAAATGAAAGTTTTCATGGGAGCATTTCAAAACAGTTGTTAAACTGTCAGCTTTTGCTTCAGTGGAGGCACAGGGGGCAAAAACATGAAAAATGTGTTTCCTCCGTCGCGGATGGACATCTGAAATAATTATCAAGGGAGATATTTATGAGTATAACAATAACAAATACCTGAGAAGTTGAAATTCGCTCAACATTGTTAATAATAGTATGATCTTCGTATTTCATATTTTCTCCAATAAATTCGATCGATCTGGTGACTGCATTTTGTAAATTGAATACAAAACCCTTCTGACATGAGCGTAGGTCTGTTTACCCAACTTGTTTCATTTTAAATCGATTGCAAATGATCCTTCTACAATCACCATTTCAATAAACATTCAATATTTTTTCAGTTTTCAACAGTGCCAGCAAAAATAGCGTTGTTTGGAAGAAAATCATCCGAAGCGAAGAATAAAAGGGGAAAAAGAGCCATTAAAACTGAAAAGTAAAGTGAATCTCGCCTTCAACAAATGTGCGACAGAATTTTTACTTCCAGAGCCGCTAAAACGGAAGAGCAACGTGAATCTTATCTTCAGCAAATGCGTGACAGAGCTTCCACTTCAAGAATCGCTGGAACTGAAGAGTGATGTGGATTTCACCTTCAGGGAAAGCGCAACAGAGCTTCAACTTTTAGAAGCAACTGAAGAGCAACGTGGATCTCACCTTCAAGAAATGCACACCAGAGGTTCAACTTCCAGAGCAGAAGAAACACCCCAATCACATATCGAATGACTTGATACCAATTGATTACGATTGACTGGATCAAGGCAGTGGATTGATTTGAAGTTGGAAGCATTTAATTACGACAGAGACTATGGTAACAGGTTGCACAGAAGCAATAGTTTGGTACGTCCACTCAAAACTGCTATAGACTAGATGCCATCAGATGACTCTACTGGTGTGGTAAGAGCAGACAAAACACCGTCTGGAGGACACGAAAGACGTTTCAATACACCGGTGATAGGTGGTATAGCAGTTGTAATAGTGGGTACCAAATTTAATCATTCACTGCCAGAATACAAATGTGCGACACGTTTCGGGAAAACATCAATCGTACGATGCACTTCAATATCCATTGCTTTTTCCGCAGAGAAAAGATGACTACCACTTCAACGTCATGCAAATTGACCCCAACACGAATGAAGAGCCAACAAAAAAAGTTTCAAGCATGGATTACTACGCGTATCGCATTATGATTCGTGCAAATAAATCTAATTACATACGAAAATGCCGTACCGTCTTTCCTTCCTTCGGTTTGATCAGCAGAAGTTGCGCTTTGAAGAGTAAGTCCAATTGTAATCATGCCAGCAACGTATTCCGACAGTTCGCGATACATGCACGAACACACACAAGATACCATGACGTATGTTCGAAAGTCTGGACGCCCAGATCTGTTCATCACCTTCAAATGCAATCAAACGTGGAGTGAAATTATACATCTGCTTTACACCGACCAAAACTCATCTCAGAGACATGTCTTCTTGCTCGAGTTTTCAAGCAAAGAGTAATTAGACTCATGAAGGTCATGACCAAAGAACCATATTTTTACAGAAACTCGATGTTGGGTGTACTCAATTCTATGGCAAAAAAGAAGCCTGCATTACGCTCACATTTTAATTTAGTTGGAGCAAGAAATCCTCCTAAACAAATTTATTGCGTGATTTCTGCTGAGCTTCAGGATTGAGACGAAGATCCCATTCTGTTTGAAATCATCAAGAAAAATATAATTCATGAGTCATGTGGAGCCTGAATACGAATTTACCATGCGTAAAGAATGGCAAGTGCACAAAGCAATATCCACGCGAGCTGATAAATGAAACTCACACTGGAAGTGATGGTTATCCAATGTATAGGCGAAGGAAGCCCGATGTCAGTGAATACATAACCATAAATGATTGTAGACACAGGCAACAGATTGATCGGACCACACTCATTCCTGTTTTCAAAAATGTTTGATCCTCACATTCATGTCGAGTACTCCGATTTGGTGAAGTCGATCAACTATATTTGCAAAAACGTCAAAAAAGCCAGTGATATGCTAGTATTCGGCCTGGCCAATTGTATTGATGAAATCACTGAGTCCCAGATGGGACGCTACATCAGCAGCAATGAAGTAGTTTGGCGCATATTCGCATACAATATCCAAGAACGGAATCCAACAGTTCAACATCTCACTGTACTCTTGGAAAATGGCCAGCGTGTCTACTTTATCGAACGAGACGCACAAAATAGGGTAGACCAGCATCCTGACATAACGCTCGCCGCCTTTTTCAAATTGTGCACATCCGATGATTTCGTGAAAACGTTGCAGTATCATAAAGAGCCCAAATACTACGCTTGGAACACATCTACATAAAAGTGCACACAAAAAAAGCTGGGCGCGATTACTCCAGAGTATGCTATTGATGTTCATCGGGTGCCTTGAGACTTGTATATACAGTACATTTTAAAAACACGGAATGCTATTATTTACAATTGTAATTGCAATCAAAAATCCTACATCATTCCTTATGTTGAAATCAAATATACTTGATGGGGTAATATGCCAAACGTATAGAGAAACATGGTTCAAACTGGGCTTACTTGAAAATGATCAGCATTGGGAGACAACACTAACAGAGACATTGCTTAAGTTTCATCCAAAGTAAATACATACTTTATTTGTGATAACTTTAACAGCATGCGCACCATCAAATCCCTAAGAACTGTAGTAAACACATCGCAAAAGTCTTAGTGAGGACATTCTCAGGCAAGCACCTGCAATCTTTCCAAATCAGGAGTGTTCGGAAGACATTGTTAATGAAGGTCTTATATTGATTGAGGACTTATGCATTTCAATCAACAACAAAGTCCTTTGTCAACTTGGTATGCCGCCATCGACACATAACAGAAATGACGTGCAAGACAGAAATCTGGTCCGGGAGCAGCAATTTGATGTAAACCAGCAACAACATTTGGTTGAACGCAAGCAAGACTTTTAGTAGCTGATTAAAAAAATGCCTACGATAAAGTCAGGCAACATTTAGCCAACAGAAATGTCGGAATTTATTTCCTAGACGCTCCAGGAGGCACAAGAAAAACATTTCTCATCAATTTGATATTAGCTTTGGTTCAAATGCAAAATGGAATTGCATTTGCAGTGGCATCATCGGTAATTGCATCAATGCTACCCAATGACGGGCGTACAGTGCATTCAGCACTCAAACTTCCGTTGAATTTGAACCAGACCGAAACAGTAACCTTCAACATCAGCAAAAATTCAGAGATGGCCACAGCCCTTAAAACGTGTAAAATCATTATTTGGGACGAATGTACCATAGTCCATAAAAAAATCACTTGAGGCGCTTGACCGGTTTCTGAGGAATTTCCGAGAATAAAACTAACAGATGGAAGGAACTCTGAATCTTTTTGCAGGTCATATTTATGGAACCAAGTCGAAAAAATCACGCTCTCAACGAACATGCGTGTGTATTTCTTTATTTATTTATTGCCAAACAAGGCATCATTTAACAAAACACAGAGATATTACAATTTATACATTAAGTTACTTAATGATCTACTGTATCCGGGAAGAGCAGGATTGTGTAATTATGGACTTGAAAAGGGACTTGGGAATGGTTGGGGAATAATGATTGCTGAATTTGTGAAATCCTTTACCACATCTATTTATTGGCGCGTTATCCGCATATATGGTCCGATGTGTTCTTGTGGTGAACATAGGAGAATTTCTGGTAACTCTAGATGGGTTATTCAGCCGTATCTTCTCGGAAATAAATTTCACGTTAATATTACCCCTAAGCACATCGAAGATTAGGCATGAGGCCAACGCAGTTCACCGAGAAGCTAGTGATACCATATTCAATATTTGGAGTCAGTTATCGTATGATGGAAGGCAATGGAAATCTCTGGGGTCATAGAGGGACCTAAGGGCAAAGAGTAAAAATTGTTTTTGTACCGACTCGAATCTAGTTTTATTAATGTTGTAAATTGGGTCCCAGATCAAACAAGCGTATTCGAGAATGGGATGAACAAGTGAAGTGTATAGCGATTTTGTTGCCCAAATATTCTCGAATTCTTTGGCTCTCCTTTTGATGAAACCAAGCATCCTATTAGCTTTAGAGAGGGCTTCGTCATGTTGAAGATTGAACCAAAGCTGTGTGTCTAAGATTACGCCTAGATCTACTACGCTCTCAACTCTGCTCAAACTCGTGCTTTTGATTTGATAATCGTTAAGGATGATTTTTTTTCTGGAAAAACTTATGACATGGAATTTTTCCAAATTGAGTGCAAGTTGATTATTGTTGCACCATTGGAGCAAAATATTTAATTTGGATTGAAGAAAGGAAGCGTCAATATGCGATTTTATAATGTGCTATACCTTCAGATCATTGGCATAAAAAAGAGGAGGTATATCGGATAGTGCCGCTGAAAGGTCCGATATGAAGATATTGAAAAGTAATGGACCCAGATGACTACTCTGAGGAACCCCAAAGAGCACATTAATTTTCTTCGATAAGCGACCTTGGAACTTGACATATTGGATGCGGTTTTTCAAATATGAATGAATCCAGTTAAGCGCTGGGCCAGTGATTCCAAAACTATGCAGTTTTTTTATCAATATTTCATGATTCACGCGGTCAAAGGCCTTGCTGAAATCGGTGTATATGGCGTCGATTTGGTTACCTTTTTCCATCGCACATAGAATATCTGACGTCAACACGGCAAGGTTGGTGGTAGTAGATCTGCTTTTCCGGAAACCATGTTGCTCGTCTTTGAGATAAGGTTCAATAAGAGGTGAAATTTTATCGCATACAATCTTTTCAAAAAGCTTCGTTATGGAAGATAACGTAGCAATTCCCCTACAATTTTCAACAGACCGCTTTTCGCCTTTTTTATTGATTGGTATTATATAAGATAGTTTCCAATGTGAGGGGAAAACACCGCTCAAAAGCGATTTATTAAAAGTGAGGAAAAGGGGGAGGGACATATTATCTTTACAGAGGGCCAAAAAACGAGGGGGAATGAGATCGGGGCCAGGTCCTTTGTTCAAATCGAGAGCTTCGATGGCTTGACGAATTTCCTCTTCAAATATCGAAATACTATCAATCTATGTTCTTGGTGCTATTTCAGAGGACGGTTTTGAGAGTTTCCAGGATCACAGTAGATCCCTTGGAAAAAATCAGCAAAAAACTCACAGATTTGCTCTGGAGAAGAAGAGATAGAATCATTGTATTTCATTGCTGAATGGTAACCATGTATCTTACGTTTTACGTTGACGAATTCGAAAAATTTTCTAGGATTCCGAGTGATTTCTTCACCTACAACATTTATGTAGGATTTATATGCTTCTTGAGATTTGATTTTAAACTCATTAGCGAGCTCGTCATATTTTCTCTTCAACTCTTCGCCAACGTTGTTACCATTTTTTAATCTTTTTTTTATAGCCTGTTTCGTTGGTTTCGTAAACGCCTGAGGTCACTTCCCAGCCAGGGTTCAGAAACCTTGTCTTTTTTCTTAATTTTAGGTACAAATGAATCAACAGCGTCAAGAATGATTTGATATAAGGTGGATAAGGCTTGATCCAAGTCTAATGTTGACAAAGTACCAGTCCAGTTGAAACTTGATAGAAGGCTGTTAATATTGTTATAATCACCATTACAAAAGTCATATACAATCTGATTATTGTAAGAAATAGGGTTTACTGAATCAGGAGTGGAAAGTTCAACAGAAAAGGTGGAGTGATGAATTGTGTTGGAAAACAGGTGCTCGCTCTAATCAGTTGGATTGACCACTACTTTGTCATGTGCATTTGTGAAAATGAAGTCGAACCAATTTCCGTTTTGGTTGGGGATAGGAGCGGTTTGCTGCAAATCATTGCCATATAGGGTGCTCACTAAGTTAAAGTCATTACTGTCGAGAAGATTGACGGGAAGAAGATTACCAAGTTTATCGGTTGCGAATTTAATGTTTGGCCGATTAAAATCACCAGTTATAATGAGTCTGTCTTCTTCATTAATTCCGGCAGTAATTTCAGCTATGATATGACATACAGCATTATAGATAATTTCGACAGATTCTGGAGGTATGCATGATTTTGGAGGGACATAGAAGACGCCAATATATACAGAAAATTTCTGCAGGTTTATTTGCACTATTTTATGCTAGAATAATGAATTTCATAGCGTCTAGACGAGCTCACTAAGGAGAGAGTTATGTACAGCAATCAATACACCACCTTCGCGTCTTTGTCTAGTACTAAGGAAATCTCTGTCGTCTCTGTAAATGGACGAATTATTGTCCAGAATCTTCTCATTTTTGTGAGAGTCATTTAACCATGTTTCGGTCAGGGTAAGTATATTAAAATTGCAAGATTTTGCGTCGAGAAACAGTTGGGGCAGTTTATTACGGATACCACTACAGTTGTGGTAAAAAAGTTTAAGACTATATTGAAAAGACTTATGAACGGGGACGAAACAATTTGTGTTGGTTTTCTCTTGTCCTTTGTAGTGAAGAGATATAACTGGAACTAACAAAGGAAGCATAGGTTTCAAGATATTTTTTCGCCTGGTCTATGGTCCCATTCAACTCTTCATGATAGGAAAAATATAAGTTCCGAAGGGCGTCAAGATCGACCGGAAGGCCTTCTCTTTGAATAATGATGTTGAGACTAGTCCTCGTGTTACCTTCAATACAGGTTGCTTCCGGTGCTTTATGCATGTAGGAAAGGTAAAGGCGAACACATTCATAAATTTTGTGCTCTCTGAGTCTTGAAATAAGGTACCTTTTCTCCAGATCGTTACTCGAGACAATAGTGGCCTTAACAGTGGGTGGCAAGAGTGGATCTAGAAATGATTTGCTCTTGTTTGAAGTGGTTGATAAAGTTGGCAGTCCGGATGAGCTCGTGGCTGGTGGTATTTGGTCTTCACCACGCACGAAATTACTGTACCTAGTTGTTGAGATGGATGTTTCATGTATCGAGGACGGATCTTTAGTCATCTCATCGACACTCGATCGCTCTTTTCCAGAAATTTGTCGTGGTTGGCCACAAATCCCCTTAGGGGTGTTAACTTCTGGCTCATTTAACGTATCACTATTCAATAAAATAGGAGGAGGTAAGGATGGAGGTGCATTATAAGAGATGTTGGATAAAATTGAAGTGTTAGATATGGAGTTAGGAATACAAATTTTCTTATAATTACTTTTGTCATGGCTGGCCTTGGATTCTGTTACTCCATTACGCTCCATCCATAATTTAAAGCTCATACCGTTCCACATGTAGTTGCCGTTCTTTTTTCTGTAGTTTGGTGCAGGATGCGTCTGTCCAAACAACTTTTGAACATCAGAAACGGCAAAATTCTAATAGATTACAAAACAAAATATTCAAGCCGTTATGGACAAGGTTTTCCCAAATTTAACCAACAACTACAAAGATCAAGATAGGCAGTGCCAACGTGGAATATTAGCGTCCAAGAATGATGATAGAAATAGATTGAATGAAAAAATTCAGTTTAAACTACCCGGTAAACCAGCCAAATACAAATCAATTGAAACAGTGATGGATGAAGAACAAGCATTCAACCATCCAACCGAATTTTTAAACTTGATGGAGCCACTAGGAATACGACCACACATATTAACATTGAAAGTTGGATCGCCAGTGATGCTCATTCAAAACTTTAACGCGCCAAAACTGTGCTACGGTACCAGACTGATGGTAAAAATTTGACAACAAATTTGATCGCGGCAACAATTATCATTGACAAACTCAAAAGGGGAGGTGTGTTGATTCCACACATACCAATGATTACCAACGATTTGCTATTAGACTTTACGTCTTGTCTTCGCAATTACACCGTCAACAAAGCACAACGGCAATCGTTAGCTGTTGCTGGTTAACATTTGGAAAATTCGTGTTTTTTGCATGGCCAATCCAAAATATTTGTACATTTATACACCAAACAAAATTACCCAAAATATTGTTTATCCGCTAATATTAAGATAAAATGAAGCAATTTAATTGCATGTTGTTTCTTGGGCGTAGCAACGCACGCCGGATACCGCTCGTCAGTAATAATTTCAGAAGTAGTTATTAAAAAACAGACAATAATACATTGCTACTCTCCAGAATGGCCAATTATTCATGGTCAACCAACAATCCATAAGCATAAGAACTTATCTCTTTTCTTTATTTTTTGTCTTTGTTGAAAGAACTCTTGTTTGCCATTGGTTTTCGCAACCCAATTCTTTCCAATCTCATTTCAAATTTACAAAAAAAGCAATCATGCATTCATCTCTCTGCATTATCCACCAAATCTAGTACATTTCTATCCATACGACTTGTAGTCCCCCTTTCGGAGTCCTGGTATTCTTCGGAAAGATTGCTATCGCGCATCAAGTACGCGCAACATGTCAACTCTTACCAACAAGAGCTCTTCTCCACTTATCCTTATTTGTATTCATCGAGCATGCACCCCTAGAAACTCATGTTTGCTCCCCATATCACTATTATCTGCCTTTTCCTTGAAATTCCTTTGAAAACCAAACTTACTAATCTGCTTGTCAACTACAAATACACAGACAATACATTGTGTCAATACACAATTCTAAACAGGAAAAATAGTATAATCGAGTAACCAATGTGCTGGTATAAGTAAATAAAAAACCTAACGTGCACCATTACCAGTTGAACCCTTCCTGTGCGCCTGTTGTCCTGCTTTTTGCAAAAAAAATATATCAAATCCCTTGCTAAAACGCGAGCTTCTAATTCCCCCAAAATATTGTCTTTTTCTTTCTTGAAGTTTCAACTTTCGCGCTTTTTGGCTTACGCTTTTTGGAACGCTACCGTGCCATTCGTATTGTTGTCATTGTATTCAGTGAATTGTACATAAATTTCCGTGGACAATTTGCAAAAGTGAATTGTTTTAGAAAAGTTTTCTGACTTGACAAGTGCTGAGTGTCAAAACAAAAGCTCTGCGTTTGCACGTGCTATAGTGTGCAAAACCGACAAGTGTGGTTATGTTTTGCGTTGGTGTGTGTTTGGGCTAAAGCTTTGTTGACATATGATTTAACTGAGAATCAATTACATATTGTGAGGTTTTTAGGGCATTTGGTAAAGATACCAAATCAATGCAATCTTATATTTAAGCTTCATATCCTGTAAATACCTAACTAACATATGCTACGTGTAGAAACACTCAAATATAATTCCTAAGCAAACTTCATTCTAATGTTTACATACAATTATTGTGCCGCTCGTCACCAATACTTTAACAGGTGGAAATATCCCGTTTACTAGGAATTTGCTGTAAAGGAATTTTGTATCCTTCGATAATCCCCTCATTGCGTGCACGCAACACAGGTACGTAATTGCAAAACAAATGAGTTATCAAGCGTTACTTGAAGGCATACAGCATAGGATTTGAACCTAACCTCAATTTTGGTCTTAATCCTGACACAAGAACATGCGGGCGCTTATGGCAGTAGTAAATGTGTATGAACATGCTGAGGTATTTTGAAAAGCTCGAAATTCTAGGAGAATCCATGAACGCATTCAGTGGATGCAAGCATTGTTGTTAAGCTTTATAGAGATTTCATTATCAGAATGTGTGAATTAGATGTTTACAAACGTTTTTGTTTGTTGTATATTAGGAAAATTTATTTGAAAATAGTAGTTATATTCTCACAATTCCTATTTTATAGCTAAAGTTGCTTGATAGGAAAAAACATAATACTCAGGTTTTGTTAGCTACACTACTGAATTTAAAAAAAGTCAGAATAAAGAATACTCCTGAGTGAAAGAGGAATAACTTGTTCTTCACTCGAGCCCTGTTGGTCATCAATGGGGTGCCTCTTTTTATTGGACCGATGGAGACCAGCATTTACAGCGAAAGGGCGAGTGCTTGGATCAACTGTAGTTTAAGCCAGCAGGCTTTGTATTTTATTTCATGTATTTAAAGCATTCACACTCCACCTCAGTTGAGCTACCCTGAGGCTGATCAATAGTAGCAGCTCCAGAAGAGTAGGTCGATCAGTCTTGCCAAAACCTCTGTTGATTCAAGCACCAACCTTTTTAATGGCAAATTTGGTCCCTATCTGGTGAATAAGAAAGGCCATATTAATACATTATTTTATTGATATTAATACATTATTATATTGATGCTCTTTGACTACGTAAATATCGTAGAAGCTTTATATCGGTACGCCACTCCTTGCAGAAGTCCTTAATCCTTAACATACTAAGCCTATTTCGTCAGCGTTGTTTTCCAAGCTTGGGTCTCCTGAGGACTCCAGTGTTTTTTCATTATTTCTCAACTGTTTCTTCTGTAAGACTATTCAAAATACGTTTTTAGGTATCTGGAAATATATTTCAGTTAAGCAAGAATTGTGAACATTATTTTTCCTTTAATTTCAACATTTCCTTCATAATATTGGGAAATAAAATCTTTATAGTATTATATAACTTCACAAAAATCAATCGCAATCATTGGTTGCTACTGCTCCAATTCTTGGCACATATTACGGTTGTAATTATCTTCCTGTGTGTTTCACAGACAAATCGATGGCATTCCCTGCAGACTGTATTGACCCTCCTGCCTATGTTTCATGGACAGTATAAGCATCTTCCCCTCCTTTGTATCTGTTTCTGCAGACATGATGTCGATGGTATGCTTTGAGCTGCAGTATTCCGTGCAATAAATGTTCCTGTAGCTTCAATTGCTCTGACAACTGGAAGATGGAGACCAGTTGGGTTGGTTGCTCTGCGAAGAATATTAGGTTTTGTCAGGTCCTTGCCTAACTCTAATAGGAATCTACTGTTCCAGTCTTTGTTTTTCGATATCCAAATGATGAAGGCATTCAGTGCTCCAATGTCAACCATGTTCATAAAAAGTCTCAAAGGCCATCTCGAGGTACGTCTGGCACAAGTATATTCTCTTACCAACTTGTCTGCATTATCCGGCGCACCTTTGGTACGGTTGTATTCCAATATCAAGTTCAGCTTCTTATGGCTTTCACTGGATACTGAATCTTCTAGGAATTGAGTGGAAAGTACGTGAACTGTTTGTTTTTCTTTGGGATGTAACTGACTCCTGCTACCCCATCTGAGAAGATAAATTTTGAAGAGAGAATGTCTCTTCCTTCTGCATTTTCCATCATTGCAGGAATGTCATACTTTTTTGCTCTCAAGGTTCCTTTCATAGTAATGTTCTTCTCCAGCAAAAATTCTGAAGTTGGCACGGACGTAAAAAATTTTTCTGTAGTGACACCTCTTCCAAATCCAAACGGTGGTTCCATCATGTCGCATACTACGCGGTGCCCCAAGTTTTTCTCTGGCGCATTTCCTGGGAGCATCCTCGTGTAGACTAGCAAGTTGTACAAATATGACGTCTTCACGTCAGTGGCCGCCCAGACTTTGATGCCAAATTTTGCAGGTTTAGATTTCATGTACTGTCTCATTGGGCATCTGCCACAAAACGCGACTAGCTGCTCATCTACTGTGATGTTTTCAGATGGTTCGAAAAGTGTCTTGCAGTGTCCTACAAACCGAAGGCAACCTTTACAAATAGCAGCAAGTTTATCAGTTGCCTTTCGTTGAACACGTATTGATTTATCGTCAAACCTGATAAACTGAAGGATCAGCCCAAATCTGTTTCGTGACATGAAAGCAGTAAAACGAGCACGACGAATGTTTTCATTTGTCGTCCATATTTCAGAGATTGATTCATTTTGGCAGCGAAGAGCTCCAGCAATCAGCAGCACATCAAAAAACGCTCTTATTTCAACAGGATCTACATTTGACTAAGTTTTCTGTTTGTTTGGAGCTGCATTTGCAGTGAAATCACTAACAACTCGTAAAGCTTCAGCATTGGTGAAGGTACATACAGCTTTCACAATTATGGCATCTAAGAACAAGTTGAAAATGTCAGACATTGTGGTTGCAACATTGGTTGCGCACGTTGTACCTGAAAAACCTCTGACGATGTTACATTGCCGACGACGAGTGACGCGGGGCACCGAACTTGTCCATTTTCTACAAGATTTCGCTGTAAATTAATCTCCTTCATTGAATTCCTCATCAGAAGCTTCACTAGCAGTGTCACTGTGCTCACTATTCATTACGAGTTGGTCTTCAGACTCTGATGCATCTTCTGCTGGAATGAATTCTGCAGCAGATTCGTCCAAGATATCTTCTGGATCACTGGCACCACATTCACCCAGGATCCGGAGAATATCATTATCTGATAGTTGTTGACGGGCCATTTTCACAATTTGATATATTCTGTTTCTATTATAAGAGTTAAGTACAACAAAAAAAATTTGAATATTATTTTTTTCCAGCAAATAATATATGCATATAATATATGCCACAATAAACCACAATACTTGCACAATGCATGAAGTAAGAAGAGAACTAACACTAATTCTCTGCAAAAACAGGCAAAAGACACAAAAGACTCACAATGTATTTCTCTCAATAATCACTGAATGACTGATCACAAAGTGACACTTTGCGCATACACCACTTGAAACTGAAGAAACAGATATTTCGAAACGGCACTTTGCCTCATATCAACTGCACGTGCATAGATAAAAGAAGTAAATATGCATATAAACTTTTATTTTGTTTGAATTTGCTGAAAAGAACAGTTTCTTACATTATAAAAACAAGAAATGAACCAATCAGTTTTATTAACGTAGTAAACCAAACGGGATCCCGCCGGCCTCAAGCGCGTTGTTAATTTTTTTATATTTTTTTGAAATAACGAATCATAATCATTACAATGAAATATTTATCGTAACCGTATGCCGGAGGAATACAAAAATCATGGTTCAATTGGGTATTATAATTACGGAAGAATCACAAAACATAGCTTCTGGGGTCTTTCGAGGACACCCTTGGTATGTTAAGGGTAAAACAAGAATCACGATATACCACTTTATGATATCAAAATTGATAGCGTCTCCTTGACTTTTCAATGAAATAGGCTTTCAACCTTCTTCTTCATGTCAGAAAGCCGAGACTTTAGCTCTTTGCCAGAGTCTGCAGAGTACCTATGACATAGCTTTTCCAGAGTAGACAGCGATAAAGTTTGTACTGATAGATAATGACCAAGTTTTTCTAGCGGTTCTCCTCTACCTTTAATTAAAAGAAAACCTTCTTTCTACATCCGCGCCGAGGAAGGAAGTTTCGCAAAGAATATTCAAAGATATTCATAATCTTTTGCATGACAGTCCAAGCCAGGCCTTGGCCTCCAGAATTAATCTCTTTTTGGCGCAAGTTGGGGCCGAGGTAGATAAAGTCTCCTTTAGTCAGGTTGTTCAGACTGGTGTTTTCTTTCTCGTTTGAGACATGCATTTGATTCAGATACTAGACTTATAAATGCTCTGCACCTGAAATTAACAGTGCTATAAGGTTGATATCATGTGCATATGCTACCAATAGTCTGAAATGAAAAATCGACATACCCGAGTTTTCAGCTATTTTATTGCTGATAACATATTCCAGCGTAATATTAAAGGGCATGAGCTGATGCGATTTTCCAGGATTGACATGTATGCGGGCGTTACTGAGGTATCGCTTAGCTTGTGAATGTGATGCCTTGGAGTAGCTGATCTTTTTGTTAACAGCTCTTAAAGATGCGGCATTGGAACTTAACCTTTAAAAGTAGTGGTCGGAATTGCAATACACATCGTAAAATGAGCGCGTGTCGAGAATTCTGGAGGCCACTCGTTTTTGAATGAGAACATGGTTTATTTGTTTGAATGTATGACCATGTGGAGATGCCCACATTCTCTTGTCTCCATGCTAGAAGTGTACTAAGCGTATTGTAAAGTCTACGCCAGTAGCAAGGTCTAGGAGGCGGTGTTCTTGGCACTGGTCCCTGTATGAATATTGTGTTCCCAGTTGTTCCTTTGAATGTTGTTTCTTGTCAAATTTTTGCATTGAAGTCACCCAGAATTATTTTAATGTTATTTGACAGCTTTTCATTGAAAGTATATTCCAGGCTGTGGCAAAGTTCATCTTTAATTGCCTCCTCCTCTCTTGCAAGCATGTGGCAGTTGATCAGCCAAACATTACAGAGTTTGGTCGTGCGAATTGCTCAGATCCTTTTATAAATGTGCTTGAAGTTAGTAACAATTTATTTAAATGCACTGTCAACAATGTAACGTACGCCAAACTCATGACTTTCTTACGATTTTTCACTTTAAAAAATAATGTGAATTCTGATTTCAAATATTTTTTCACCAAATCATCCGGCTTTTTGCATTACGTGGATATTAATTCTATATTTTTTATTTCATTGAGAAGTTGTCTCAGTGCACCTGATCCATTCAATGCTCTAAAACTCCAAGCTTCAAAAGAATAGTCCTTTATATACTGCAGTAATCGTTGCTGTTGATCCAATCCGGTCCGTTCCATGAGAAATAAATGCAAAGTGGAGCATTGTCAGTACTTCAACTTAGTTGGTTTTTCGTCCGTGAATGATATTTTATTTCGTACATACCCGCTGGCTACTTGGTTAGGGCATCCTCTATTTGCTACCTGAGGACGCGTCCGATGTGGCATCAAAAATATCACACGGGAAAGTGCTTCATTAGTTGAAATTCACTCAACTTTGTGTAGTAATAGGCTTACACTAAGGAGGAGGTCGTGGAAAGCATAGCGATAAGCTTTCACCCAACGTAGCAGAAATGACAGCTAATCCTGTAGCTGTCAACTCAAAGAGGAAAAGTCGGTTGATAGCTGTGGGAAAAATGTTGGCACAGCTGAGGAAGCAAAAGTAGCTAATATTACAACAAGTGGAGTTTGACAAAATTCGGCCACAAAGTGATTACAGTTCATAAATTTCTTATTCCAGGAACATAAAAATGTTGCTCGATGTAGTATTAGGACAGAAGAAGACAAGTGAAAAGAAATCGGTGTTCCGCGTCTTGTGGAAAGTGAACGATCTTCGGTGCGGTGTGATGTATGATAAAAGAATAGAATTTGTTGAGGGGCATGTTTATTGATTGAGGGTGTGAGGGGGTACTATTGCCACCCGGATGCCCCACCCTTTTTGTGGGCTGTGAATACCTACGTCAATGATGGAGTCTTGTTCAAACTTACGCGTGGTTAATTGAAAAAGTCGTCGCGTCTCATTATTGTTGTATTCGTCGTTCAATTACCTCGGATCTCAACACCTCTTGAATTTCCAGATGCTACTTTTAAAAGAAAAAACAAGTTAGAGTAGCAGAAGAGGGCTCCTACCAGAAGGGTATTGTGAAACAATTAGTAAATCAATCAATATATTCTGAGTATCAAAACTTGATTAATATACAGATTCGAAAAATCATTACGGTTATTATGTTTTTAAACTCGCCGCCAATCCGTTTCAAGTGTTTTGACCCCATCGCTTGGTTAGTCATGATAACACATCAATATTAAAAATCATTTCTAAAATTTTTATCAAAATTCCTACATATTTATAGTGTCTAGGTCTAGGTAGTGTATCTCCCTAGTATCATGTGTTAATGTTGTTGTAATTGTTAAATATTCAATCGGCTATAACTCAGCTGTTTGTTTTTTGATTATTATGAACACATACAATTGTTTGAAAAAAGCAAAAATTGCAGTTTTTGGGATATTTGAGGGTCCTTTTTTGATTTTGTATGCATAAATGTAAAACTTATTGACAAAGTTGATCGAATTTTGACTTCAAAGGTATTTGTTGCCCTTATGCTTTTAAAGTTTCACCACTATGATTTTTTTCTGATTTTTCAGATCAAAGGTGTCTAATCGCGAGGGAGGACACAAAACGTTCGTACATTACCCCTTTCCCTGCACCCCTCAAAGTAAAACTCGTAATTTTAAGACCTGTTTTGAAAAGTTCTCATGAAGACCTTACATTTGAAATTTATATTGCCCACATGCGATGAAATTTTTTTTTTCAGGGGCCATTCCCCTATATGGGGAGACCCCCCTTAAACACCTTATAAATTTCTTTTTGTGATGAAAATTAGAAGAGGGTGTTACTTTACACCTACCTACAAAATCTTGTGTTTCTTACTTATATTATGTAGTTTGCGAGAAAAAGTGGTGTGAAACATGGACGGACAGACAGGACGTGATTTTAGTAGGGTATTGTAAAAAATTTTCACAATACCCTAAAAACGTAAGCGTGAAATTTTTTGCAGCGGGTCCTTGCGCTGGTGAAAACAAGCCGCCCTATGACATCACAACCCTAGCTGACCAGTACGCTTAGCATTACCAGGCAAGGCCACTCCAGTGAAGCGCTAAATTTATCACTCGTTGAGGTTGCAGTCCACCGCTGCAGTCCTAAACAGATGTTATAACACCACCCGTAATTACTAGAAACAACTCCCAACGCGGGCCCAAAAATTCGACTCTTTCAACAGTCGTGAACAATGCGATGGACTAGGTGTCCAATTTTTTGCGGGTAGGTAAAGACTGAGAGTTATTGCACTAACTGCACCCCAGCATCCCCAACAACTGTAAAGTTTTGTTTCGTCTTTGAACATCAATATCATTTGGACTTGTTTTTATATTATGCATTGGTGGTTAACCACTATTGCTTGCTTAGCGAGACCAAGTGATATTCTTTTTCGTAGCACTGCACCCTCTCTCTGGCCTTCCCTTCCTGTAACAAGCGCCTTCAACTATCTCGGCCCATTGACCACGTTCTCTAGTTTTGAAATCCGAGCCGTTGAACTGTCTCCATCGAATGAGGCAGAGCAGCGTTTCCTCAGGTTTTCCACTGGTCTCCGCCATTTAGTTCTCCCCACGAATACCTTTTTAGGTACTCTCTCTTCGTTGATACGATTAACATGGCCAGCCCATTTCAGTTTCCCCAGTTTAACAATCGATGCAATTTCAACTCGTCAAAAATTTCATGCAGCTCATGGTTGTATCGAATTCGACTTTGGTCTCCATTTAGTTTCGCTCCAATTTTCCACCTCAGGGCCCGTCGCACAAAGTCATTCAATATATTTGCGGATGCTTGGGTCAGGGTTCTTGTTTCACACCCATGGCAGAACACAGATCATATTATAAATTTGTATACTTGGAGCTTTGTTTTCATGGGTATGCAGCTGTCCTTCAAAATCGTAGAAACTGAATAAAATATTTTATTTTCGAGCTGTATTTTTCGGCGTATTTTGTCTCTTTCATCAGCATTTCTAGTTATTTTGACTCCTAAATACACAAATTTACCCACGTTTTCAATATTGTATTCCCCAAGAGTGATATTTTGGTTATTTGAGATAATCTTCTTTGACTGCGTCATGAACTTTGCTTCCACGTCGAGTGACAGTAACAGTTCTTTGGCGATTGTTAATGACCGTGACAATATGTTGACATCGTCCGCAGGGGCTACTATTCGGTTCAATTTGTATAGTGATAGGTAGCGTACTAATGGCGCGTTTTAGAGCCAAATTAAATAGCAATGGGCACATCCCAACTCCCTACTTTAGTTCGATATTTGTGTCAAAGGTTATCGATCCGGACTTGGGAGCGAAGCATTATTTGATACAGTCCATTACGATCAATACTATCGTATGCTTGCTCGTCGCATATTTTCAGCGATGTGTCTAATATGATGAGAGCCAGCTGGTTGTCGAGGGTCTCAATGGAATTTTTGGACACAGACGCAGTTTGGAGCCGTTTGATGTCAAATTTTTGTAGCGGGCTGGCCTTCGCCGGATATGCCTTTGACAAACCACATCCTTAGTTTAATATGATAATGTAATGATCTGAGTTACAATTGTCTACTCGTATGTACGGACGTCAAGTATGCTCGAGGGCCAACGTTGTTGGATCAGAATATGATCGATCTGGTTTTGTGTGATACCCAGGTCATTTTATGAATGCGTCGATGAGTGAAGCAAGTCGAACGTACAGGTATGACTAGATTTCTGCTACATGCAAAGTCAATCAGGCACTGGCCGTTGTCATTTGTTTCATCGTGGAGGCTATATCCTCCAGTCTTTCCCCGGTGAGATAGCTCACTGCCAATCCCAGCATTATTTTTGTGTCGTTTTGTGGGTAATGAGTCGACTAGTCTTTCTAGGTGATTGCAGATTATTTCTTTTGTTTCTTCATCATTTTCTTCGATCGGGGCGTGAACATTGATTAGCAAGATTTTCAAGAATTGAGCTTTTATACAGATGGCACACAACCGTTCATTGACTGCCTTAAAATCAATAAGGTACAATTTGAGCTCCCTATCCACAATGGAGGTCACTCCGAATTCTCGTATTCCAGTAGGCTTCACACTTTTGAATAATGTGTGCGATCTCATGTCTTGAATGTCGTTTCCAGTGCAGTTCGTTTCCTGTATTTTTAATTTATATTGGCCTGTTGTAAAATTTCCTTAATAGCGCAAGGGTAATTGAGTGATCTGACATTCCAGGATCCAATGCCATAGTGCTTTTCTCGTTTGCGAGGCCATTGCTGTGATTCCAATCCATTCCGAGGCCCATCTGCAGGTTTCGAAACATTGCAAGGTTTTCCAGGGGCGGGGAGTTTGCCTGTCGCCCAGCCTCCATTTCCCTCTTTTTCAAATTTTGCTTTCATCGATTACACGAAAAGAAAACGAAATATTATTTATTGTATAAGACATCTACGCAAACATTTGACAAAAAAAATATATATAATGTATCGCAAAAGAGAAGGATTAGGAAGGATAAAAAAAACAAACTAAATGATGCCCCAAAAAGATCCGCACAACGATGAAACTTGGGCAAATACGTGCATTTTTATGCAATATAAACTTATGTGAGTGACTTTTTAGGGTTTTGTAAAATCATGTCCGTCCGTCCATCCGTGTGTCACACCATTTTTTCTCACAAACTACATACACATAAGTTAAAAACATAAAATTTTGTACGTAGGTGTAAAGTGATCCCTCTTCAAAGATTAACCACAAAAAAAATTTATAAAGTGTTTAAGGGGGGACTCCCCATATAGGAGTGTCCCCTAAAAAAAAACTTTCATCACACGTAGGCAATATGGGTATCAAATGAAAGGTCTTGATGAGAACTTTTCAAAACATGTAATAAATTGACAAGTTTTGCTTTGAGGGGTACAGAGAAAGGGGAAATGTACAAAATAGCCGTCCAAAGATTCTAACGTTGCTTGAAGAACTTGCTATCGTCCGCAAAATCAAGAAAAACATTAAATTGAGGGCTCCCACAGCTGTAAGTGAAGTTTCCGTAGACTTTGAAAAAAAGTGGGATGTGAAACAGTGCAACGAATTTTGAGAAATGCTCAATATAGTGGATGTGTTGGACGCAAAAAGTCATTCACCAGCAAAGTGAATAGAAAACAAGTTGGGTAAGCAAACTTACGCTCATGTCAGAAGGGGTTTGTACCCAACTTCTTCAAAATGCAGTCACCAGCACCGAATGAAGTCAAGAAACGTGTCAAAGAGATATGCACGTTTAGGGAAAAAATTCGTTGTTTCTCTACTTTCAACGGTCGCCATTTTGTTGTAAAATAATAAAAATCACTCAAATAATGAATTCCCAAAAGTTATCGATGTTATCAACCTTATTTGAAAATTTTAAAAAGATCAAATCAAAACTGCAGTGTCTGATTTGATGGAAACTCCATAAAATACCAAAATCCTGTGTTATTTTTGTTTTAATTGGAGGCATTTCAAATAGCTATAACTTCCGCGTAAATCATTCGATTTCTATTAAACTTACAGAATATTTAAGGATCTTTTATAAGACTACTTAAATTTTGTTAAGTTTAAGGGATTTTGTTGGGAAAAATATGAAATTCGAATATCATACTATTATGAACAAAGTTGAGCGAATTTCGGCTTCTAAGGTATTTGTTGTTGTTGTGCTCATAAACACTTACGTCCATTATTTTTTCAGATTTTTCCGACCACTGGTGCTCAATCACGAGGGGGGCGACACAGATTTTGCGTGCATTTCCCCTCCCCCTCGAAGCAAAGAATGTCAGTTTTGAAAAGACCTAGACCTTGCGTTTGATACGAATATCGGCTATCTTTGATGAATTTATTTTTCCGGGGCCACTCTCCTATATGGGGAGACCCCCTGAATACTTTATAGCATTTTTTTGTAGTTGAACTTTGAAGAGAGCACCACTTTACAACTACATACAAAGTCTTATGTTTCTAGTTTAAGTAGTTTGCGAGAAAAATTGCTGTGACACACGAATGGATGGACGGACGAACAGACGACACAATTTTAGTAGGGTTTTGTAAAATTATTTTACAAAACCCTAAAAACGTTTTAATTTCGCTAAGGAATATATTTTGTAGCATGCTGATTATAAGGATGATGTAATTCTTGCTGATGAAAACAAATTTAATGTCTTTGGCTCGGATGGACGTGTTATTGTGTGGCGCAAGCCCAACAACGAATTGAGTCCAAAGAATCTCAGATCTACAGTGATGCATGGGGGCGGCAGTTTAATGGTTTGGAAATGCATATCTAGTTGCGGTGTTGGCGAATTAGAATTAATTGATGGTATCATGGATTCCCATCAATACTTGGACCTCTTGGAAGAAAATCTGCTAAAAAGTGCCCACAAAATGAGCATTCTAAACACGTTTAAAATTAATTGCCCAAAATTGGTTCATATTCCTCCCCAGTCACCAGTTGTAATCCTATTGAAAACCTCTGGGATGAATTGGACCATAGAACCCATAGCACGTAAATTTTTTCCAAGGGGAGCTCGAGAAAATTGATCTCGAATACTTGAGAAAAATCATCTCCAGTTTGCTAAAATGTGCTATTGAACAAAAAGGACATGCAACAAAATACTAGTTCTATAAAATTTTTCTTGTTTATTTTCACAATTTAGCCTATATGCAGATATTTTTGGGAGGTACCATTTTTTAGGGCTTTGTACTAAAATACAAAACCCTATTGCAATCACGACCTGTGTCCGTCTGTCCGTCCGTCCGTCCGTCCGTCTGTATGTCACAGCACTTTTTCTCCGAAACTATAGAGGCAACAGCCATGAAACTTTGTGGAAAGGTCAGAAGTGGTGACCTCTTGAAAGTTCAAGGGTGAAAAATTTTTCAAAGGGGTTTAAGGGGGGTCTCCCCATATAGGGAGGTGACCCCTCAAAAAAAAATTTTCACCATTGGTAGTCGAGTAGGGTGTCATTGGAAAGGTCTCAATGAGAACTTTTCAAAACAGGTCTTAAAATTGCCTTATGAGTACCGAGGGGGGCAGCGGAAGGGGAAATGTAGGAACTTTTCGCGTACCCCCCTCGCGATTGGACACCTTCCATCCGAAAAATCTGAAAAAAATCATGAATGTAGGCTTTAACGAGTACAACAACAACAAATACATGAGAAGTCGAAATTCACTCAACTTTGTTAGTAATAGTATGATTTATTGATTTTATGTTTTCTTGAATAAAATCTAAATGGTTAAGGGTACCATTTAGATTTTATTCAAGAAAACATAAAATCGATAAACCGATAAAATTTAGCAAACGGATGACTATTTATAAGATTGATCTTTTCTGAAAGTTTCATAAAGGTCGAATAGTATTTAGCGAAGTTGTAGCGATTTGAATTTTCCTGTATTACTATGGAACAATATATTACTATGGAAACATATGGCTATGGAGCCATATGCGCTTTTTACCGACTAAGACACTACAGCTTTGCTAGGATTTGCATGAAAATTTCAGGAATGATAGATGTCATGAGGATGACTACATACAATTGAAACAAGTCGTAGAGGCAGGAGAGAGCTCCTAGCAAAAGGGCTTTGTAGCCATTCTAGGATTCGACAAAATAGGCCATGAATCGATGCTTACAGTACAGAGGAGTGGCCCCTGAAAAAAATTTCATGAAAGTTCTCTATGAGAGCTTTTCAAAACAGTTCTTAAACTGACAGTTTTTGCTTCAGTGGGGGCACAGAGGGGGGGAAATACATGAAAAATGTATTTTCTACCTCGCGAATGGACACCCGTGTTCTAGAAAAATCTGAAAAAATTATCAAGCGAGATATTTATGGGTATAACTTTAACAAATACCTCAGAATTAAAAAAATTCTTTTAAATTAGTTAATAATAGTATGATCCTCGAATATGACATGCTTCTTAATTTTATTCGTTGCTGGTTACTGCATTTTGTAAGTTGAGTACAAAACCCTTCTGACGTGAGCATAGGTCTGTCTACCCAACTTGTTCTTGTTTATTTTACTAAGTTTCCTATTTTTTGGTATCCATCAAGTGAAAAACTTTTGTATTTATGTAATATGTTAAGGAAGGGGGGCAAGACGGGGTAGCGGGCAACGCTGGGCAACACGTTATAACGGCCACACAAACGATCAATCCCAGCCGCTCTAGCTGCTCATCAGTGAGCGCAGTGACCGGCTTATAAGTGCACGCATTTTCGCTTTGGTGCCAAAAACTCGGTTTTTGTCAAGTTAGTTGTGATTTCCGCATTATACATCGATCGTATTTTGTACCTCAATATTAGTTTCCTAGAATTAACTGAAGGTTATTCTTGTTTATCAATGATTACACCAGCAGGTAAGAACATGTTTGTGTCCATATTCTGAATTGGTCATTAAAGGTATGTTATTTTATTCAAATAAGCATTAGAGGGCATTGTTTTTAATCTTGTTTCAGGATGGTCAAAAATTATAAAAGAAAGTCGGAAAGGGGAAATTGGAGTAAACAGAGAATGCGAAATGCGGTAGATGCTCTAATCGAAGGGAAAATGGGGTACAAATTAGCGGCGAAAACATATTTTGTGCCACAAACGGCCCTTGAATGAAAAGTTAAAGTAGTTTGTGCAACCCTAGAAGATCCCACTGCTACTGCAACTTCGGTTAAAGTTCCTTTAGGCCCAAAAAAGCGAACATTTACTGATGATAAAGTGAAAGAGCTTTGCAATTATATAAAGGATAGGGAGAGTCGCCTTTACGGGCTCACAAAAAAAGATTTGAGGGCTTTGGTGTACACTCTGGCAAAATTTTTTCAGCTCTGAAAAAAGAAGCTGGCAAAGATTGGGTGCAGCAGTTTTTAAGCAGGCATCCAGAATTGTCGATACGAAAACCAGAAAGCACTACAGCTGCTGGGTTTGATAAACAAGCTGTTAAACAGTTTTAAAAGTTCACTGGCAACGTTTATGATCAGCATAAGCTTTTGCCAGAAAGAATTTATGATTGTGATGAAACAGGAATTTCAGTGGTACCAAAAGAAAGAAAACAAGTGGGACCTATAACTTCTGCGGAGAGAGGTACGACAACAACTGTGCAACAATGTTTCAGCGCGAGTGGTCAATACATGCCTTCAATGCTGGTATTCCCACGAAAGGAAATGGACCCACAGTTCATGCTCAATGCTACTCCTGAAGCTTTGGGTGATTGCAGCGATTCTGGCTGGATGACAACTGTATTATTCCTTTTCTGATTTAAGAAGTTTTATTGAAATTAGTGGGGCAACGATTGATCGACCTGTACTGTTGTTGTTAGATGGCCACAGCACCCACACACAAAACTTGGACCTCATTAATGAAGCTCGTACCAATGGGGTTATTATTTTATGTTTCCCCCTCATACAACTCATCGAGTTCAAGTTCTGGATGTAGCATACACGAGCCCCTTGAGCACATACTACGACCAACAAATTAAAGCTTGGCTTTGCAGCAGCCCAGGGATGATTGTAACTATCCGGTAAGTAGCAAAAAATTTTTATAAAGCCTTTATTCAGGCTTCTACAATGGGAACGGCAGTGAATGGCTTCAAGAAATGTGGCATTTGGTCGTACAATCCAAGAGTTTTTTCCGACAGTGACTTTGCTTCATCATTGACGGCTGATATTGCACAAACAGCCAGGTTATTCATCAATGAAGGATTTCCTGAAACAACGATACCGAACAACCGTGCTACTACGCTAAATAAACAAATCGTTGTTCCTGAGATGGTAACGTCTGCAACAGTAAATTCAATTTTAGCAGTTGGAGATTTTGATAAAGAAACTATTGGTAAGCCGCTGATAGATACCATACCTATTGCTATAGCACCATCTGATATTGAAGCAGAGCCATCTCACGTGTCTGTTGTTCCTTTGACATCCTCTATCATAACAGCTATCTCAGTGCTTTTAAATTTTATGAATCCTGAGCCCGGATGCTCGACTTGGACAATAGAAGTAGACCACAGGCCAACTACTCCACCAGAGCAATCAGTGTTTTCTGTTGTTAGCCCTCAGCAAGTGATGCCTTATCCTGCAACTTGCAAAATTTCGTGCGTGCGAAGGAAACGAGAGAAATCGGCTATCATAACGTCTTCCCCATTTAAAAATGAATTGGAAAAAACAATGAAAAAAAAAAAAGAAATTGTCAGAAGATAACAAGAAGAAAAAAAGGTACGCAAAAGAGCGAAAAAGAATAAGAAAACCAAATTGCCTAAGAAAAACAATAGAAATGAAACCAACAAAAAGTTCAATTCTCCATCAGAAAGTGACAAAGATGAAAATAATAACAAAGGATACTGTCATGGAAAATACTTAGATTCAAATCAAGGATGGGCCGCTTGTTCTCTCTGCGGGAATTAGACATACTATAGCTGTGCTGGCATCGATGACGAGGCAGTATTTGTTTGCGAGTTTTGCATACAAAAATAGAATGTGTCCCCCATACCCCATGTTGCCCCATAGTGTACCCCGTCTTATCCACCGTAAAGGATAAGATGGGGTGTTGGACATGTTTGACATAATTGAACACTTTCTAGTTTTGCGATGAGTGAAAAAATCCTTATTTCCAAAGATGAATTGTATGAGAGTAATTTAAAATTAATAAAGATTTAAATTACATAAAAAGATCCGTTTTATTACTCTTCAAACGTTAAGGGCCCCGTGTTGCCCCTTTCCCCTAAAGCTATTATATTCTGCTCATATTACATATTTTTTTCAATTTCCCCCTTTTTTATTTACTTATAAAAAGGGACAGATCTTTTTGGGATATTGTCCGTTGATTTCGTTTTTCCATTGGATTGTTCTTGTTTCGAATTGAATTGAATTTAGTTAAATGCAACGGCCATGCTTGCTTCTCCAAATGACTCCCTCCTCTCCCTTCCTTCCTCTTCGCAACAAGTTGTTAAGTGCAGGGTGGAACAGCATGAGCTGAGGGTATCCCAAACAACCCGTGACACGCCTGAGCGCTAGCCGGTCTCAGTATGCCACCCCCAGGCTAAGCACTCCTCTGATAGTTAATAATGTCTGCAATTGTAGTGACTTCTGTGTTCCAAGAAAAAAATTTTTCATTTGTGACCGGATTAAAGCAAAAATGTTCGAAGTGCCACATGTTTAATTTGAATCTCAGTTAGCAGATTTGTTTACTTTACCTATATATCAAACACGGTTTTTGTTTTTGCGTCAAAAGTCAAAAGTACGAAGGCGGTCCCAAAAGTAGTCGACCCGACAGAGAAAACATTTTATTTATTTTATTATTTTTCAACATATTCTTGTTTCATCTCGATACACTTTTCCCAACGATGTTCAATCGCTTCGATTGTTGGCAAATCTTTTGCCGCCGAGCCATTTTTTCAAATTCGGAAAAAAAAACTAATCCGAGGGAGCAACATCTGGCGAATAGGGTGCACGAGGAAGCAATTCGAGCTTCAACTCATTGATTTTAGCCATCGCGATGACGCACGTGTGGACTGGTGCGTTGTCGTGATGAAACAACACTTTCCTTTTCGTCAAATGGGGTCATTTTTTCTTGATTTCATCACTCAAACGCTGCAATAAGGCTGCAAAATATACGCCGTTGATTGTTTTTCTTTTTTCGAGATAATCAATAAATATTATTCCACGAGCATCCCAGAAAACAGATGCCATGACCCCTTGCCAGCTAACTGAACTGTCTTTGCTTTCTTTGAAGCCGGTTCCCCCTTTTCAGTCCACGGCTTTGCTGCTCCTTCGTCTCAGGTGTAAAATGACGGACCCATGTTTCGTTCATGGTTATGAATCGATACAAAAACTCGTCTTTATTGCTGCAAAACATTGTCAAACACTCGATGAAAACATCCTCACGTTGCTGTTTGTGCTCCATTGTGAGCAAGCGCGGCACCCATCTTGTGCACAGCTTTCTTATGTACGAATTTTTGGTCAAAATGCGATGCATAGCACTTTTTAAAATGCCTGCCATGTCTGCTATCTAGCGCACTTTTAGTCGACGGTCATCCAATACCATTTTGTGGATTTTCCTCGCATTTTCTGACGTAGTGACCTCACTTTGTCGACCACTACGGTGTTCACCGTGGCAGCTCGTACGACCTCGCTTAAACTCAGCGACCCAATATTTGACCATTGTAAACGAAGAAGCAGACTTCCCCATAGTAGAATCCAACTCGGCTTTGATATCAGTTGGACTTAGACCATCCAAGTGAAAGTATTGTATCACATAACGATGCCCGATTTTTTCTATATTTACAAATTCAGCGAAAGCGTTCACTTTGGATGTCTGTAAAAAAAATAAACGTACTGTTATGAATTTTTTACAATTAGTTGTTGAAAGGTGGTATTGTGAATCACAGTACCTAATTGGTTTTTTTTTAAACTACCTGTATTCATAAGTCAGGTCGGGTACTTTTGGGACTACCCTCGTAAATCTGTTTGAGCTTGATTATTCTCATTCGTGTTTTTTAAATTTTCGTCCCTAAATTAATCGAATGAGGGAAAGGGTTGAAACTGTATTCTCTTAATTTAAATTTCTTGCACGCCTGTAAATCGATGAGAGCGTACTTGTCTGTCAGCAATCGATTTGTGATCAACACCAATTATTGCGTGCGCGGTTAACGTGTAAAAAAGAGAATTGGCCTGTGGATATCAAATAAACAAATTAATTGATTAAAAACAAGCAGGTCTTTGAAAACTATATACACATAGCCAATCATTTGTTTTTAAGTATGATCACTCATGAGTTTATCTAAGTGCAATCATATGTATCTGGCCTACTCGCAATACTATTCAAGTTCGTATGAATTAAGTTAAAGAAGCTTTCATACCTTAAAAATTAACCCTTTTCGATACCACATTAAAGTCGTCCATATTATTATCATACATCTTCCATAGAACAGGTGGCGGCCATCATGATTGAAAAAATAATGAGATAAACGTGAATTCTCAACATTACATTAATTGTAGCAATTTATTTTGAATCTACCGCCACCATACGTATTTGGCTCCATTGTGAAGAAACCTACAAGTTGGCTCTAAATCAATGTTAAAATGGTTCCTACAGTAGAATTGGAGCTTCATGGGCTATCCTGTGGGATCGCTTAGCTCGTTGGGCAGTTAAACGTAGAAGTTTATATGCTACTGCAGGGGAACGGATATATCTAGACGTAAATACAAAGTAAAATTTAAAAGACGGAGCCAGCCAATTTTTGGGAGTTATGTGAATGTGAATCATTTCAAATTAGAAGTATGGTTCTAATACCGAACTTGTTTTTCCGATATATGGATAAGAAAGATGAATAAGTATAGGTATAAGATTCTATGGGAAATCTTAATTGTTTAAGAGCTTTTAGACTAAATTTGTTTCGGAATACCGGCAGGAAACCTGAAAATTCAGTTTATGTAGGATATTATGCCGAAAACATGTCCAATGTAATTGCGTTGCAACGGAATTGTACACAAATTCGTAATAATTTAAATATGTAATAGAAGTATTCTGTTAAATTATAATGAGCTTTTCGCGATTCAAACAATTTGCTATTTCAAAATAATCTGATTAAAGGTCCGTTAGGATGTCTAGAATTGCTATTAAAGAACGTTATATCACACACTAGTCCGGCGGAAGGAAGATGCGAACTTGAAGATAGATAGAACGTAGCATAGAACATGAGATGCGTTATATGCATATTTGATGATCATGATAAGACGAATAGAGCAATAACGGAAGATGAATATGAAAATATATTCAGCTTAAGTACTTAACGAGTTTTCAAGACAGCAAACCCCGACAGTGTGCCCAAGGAAGATGCCGACAACCGTAGATAAATATCATTTTCTAGGAATGCACTACTGGCACAATGTTCCTACATTCAATTGGAGATGTGCTACGGATAAGAGAAAGAAATGAGAAAAATACATTAGCATCAATAAATTTTGCATTTAAATTCAGTTTTTATTTGCGCTTCTAGTGTCCATGGAAAAAAGGTAAAGATACCATAAAATTTGTTAATTTGATTGGTCCTATCTTACTGCAAGGTTCTATCTACACTTACAAATGACTAGTTAACCTTCCGGCGGGCGCGTGGTTGAAACTCACAACAGCGGGCGCGTGGCGGCATTTTGGCCGCCTCAGAGCTCGTTCTGTTTTCATGTATGTAAATGCGTATTTATATTACTTATCGTTGTTTTTTTTTAACAGATGTATTAGGAAAACACCAGCTTCATAATACATATATTTTTAAATTGTTTATTTATTAATTTTATGGGAACAAAATTCCTGACTATCGATAGACAGTAGTTCAGCCATCTTTTGCCTTTCTTTTTTATCTGATAGCGTAAATAAAAATACAAATTTAATTGACTTATGAAAAATAAAGGAATTCAATATGAACGATAGGAAAATGATCTTATGAACTAGATAAACAATTTATTCTGTACATATACAAGGTAATTCTAATGCTTGTGAAATTACACATTTTCATGATGTTCTTCATGTTCTGCACACGAATTACATGAAACTACCACCAATGAGTGTTTTTTTTTTTGCACACGAATCGTCCACATTTGTAACAGGACAAGGACGTCCTATTGTTTTTCTTGCTACCGCATAAATAGCAAATAGACCTTTTCGTGCTTATAGTACCCTCTGGTCGATCCGGTGGAGTAGCTTCTTTGTACTGCTCTAAAAAGCACTGTATTTCTCGTGGAAGGGTATTTATTGTGGCCCTGTACTTCAAATTTTCCTCCATGAGTGACATGCCTAAGTTGTACAAGTATGTTCTTCTAACAATCTTACTGTTAGGATTATTGGCCCCGAAAAGTTTGTAGGAATTGATCCCTGCTACATCAAGTAGTCGGTAAAACACCACCATTGGCCACCTTCGAGTTGTTCTGGAAGTGGAAGCCCTCGAACACATGAGGTCCACGGTGTCCACTCCACCTTTTGTGGCATTGTAATCAAGTACCTGATAAGGCTTGCCAGTTTCTTCATCAGCTAAGTTACTATCATGCATAGTAGACAGAATAAGCACAGCTTTGTGTTTCTTAGTCACCATGGAGACTAAAGTGACGTCAGGTTGAGCACAAAACTTGTAACTCGCCAGTACCATCCTACGATTTCCTATCATGAACTCCGGAGGAATTTCTCTTGTTTCTTTTTGAGCGTACCCAAAAAGGTCAATCCATTCTTTAACAAATCTATTGCTAAAGGATAGCTACTAAAGAAGTTGTCCGTGGTAATATTTCTATTTTTTTTTATTACTGGCCTTGTCAATCTGGTGACGATGTCATAAGGCTTATTTGTAGAAGCGTAGGGGCCCGTCGTTTGCTTTTCACAGAAGATCTCTACATTATATGTGTAGAAAGTTCGAGCATCGCATAAGGCGTATATTTTTATCCCGTATTTAGCAGGCTTTTTATCCATGTACTGTATGAAGCTGCAGCGGCCTCTGTAAGCAACGAGCATTTCATCAACGGTCAGAAACTCGCCAGGAGAATAGGACTGTTGGCAATTTCTAATAAATTTGTTCAAAATTTCTCGAACTGGGGCCAGCTTGTCTGTATTCGCTCGTTGGGGTCATGTATTTACATCATCGAACCGTATGCACCTCATCAGGAATCGGAAACGTCTTTTGCTAAAGTTTGCTCGTAAGATCGTAAAACCAGTGCCATTTGTAGTAAAATATTCAGCCAGATTGGTGCGGTTGCCCCTCTTCACTGCCTACAAAAATAAGGACCCAAAAAAGGATAGAATTTCTATTTTGTCAGTCCATCTAAAATCTCTCTCTCTGCTTTCAGAACTAGCCGTTTTTTTCTCTGAATGTAGATGTTAGTATAGCGGACTATGTCATCAATCATGTCAGGGGACATTATAGCTGAGAAACAGTCAATTTCTGTATAACAGTTACGAGCAGCCGCTTTAGGGCCTGGAAAAACTTTCACCACATTTTTTGCTTTGGCTTTTGTAATACCTTCAATTGGTTCACTTGCCCACAACGTTTCTTGATCTTTCCCAATAAAAAATCGAAAGCTCTCACCAACATCCAAAGTCTCCTCAATTCCTCTATCCAGTTCAATTTCAGAGTCACAGTCATGCTCGTCTCTCTCAATTTTCTCATGCTCGTAGTCTGGATCGTCGGAATCCTCATCATTTTCTTCGATTTCGCCTTGTGCCTTCTTCTCCTCCTCCAATTCTCGGAGAATTCGAAGAATATCTTCCAGCCTGCTGTAACGTTTTCTGTATGAGAGGAAATGCTAATAATAGATTTTTTTTTTGAACTTCAGAAAAAATATTAAAAACAACACTTTGTAAAATTAGCTACGACCATTCGTAAAACTACAGTAAATATGCAATATAATTGGAAATTTAGGCACTAACATTTTGGTTGGACGACAAGAAAAAAATTGTTCACAAAAAGCGCGTTGCGGCAATCTGGCCGCCTTAACACCGCTGACCTGACACACTCAACTTTGGAACTGACTGACACAGGGCGATCGCGTGGAAAAATTATTTCTGACATGCCATTTGTTGTCTTATGTGCTTATTAAAGCATACCTATGGGCCTCGCTGTGCTTCGCTGGCTTATGGGCAATCATTTATGTGTTTATTTAAAAAGGCGGCCGAATTGCCGCCCACGCGCCCGCTGGGATTGAAGAGTGCATTTGAAATAGAAAAGAAACATTATCAAGCATTTTTCTTAAAACCTTTTAAATTGGCCGCCTTTTATATTTTTCCACAATGATTTCTTTAATTAATTTGCTTCAAAAAAAACTTCATGATTTGTGTACCTAATGCAAGCTGCAGTTATCATGTTGATGATAAAAAAAGTTTAAAAGTTAAAGGCTTCAACAAGTTATCACAACAAACAATCTTTGTTACATTTTAAGGCTACCAATAAAGGTATAAGGGGACTCTATGTTTCCCCCACCCCCAGCTTCCATTATTCTCCATCCTAAATGGGGAGTTCGAATCACACGTTAATGATTTTAAGACAGTCAATGAACGAACGCGTGCGATCCGTATCAAAGCGAAGTTCTTCAAAATTTGGCTGAAAAGCGTAAAAGCCCCGACCAAAGAAAAGGACGAAGAAACAACCGGAACATTCTACAATCACCTGGAAACACTAGTCAACTCATTATCTACAAACAAAATAAAAATAACTCTGCATAGTTTTAATGCTAAAATTGGCAATGAGCTATCTCATCGAGGGATGACTGGAGGGTATAGCCTCCACGATGAAACAGATGATAACAGTCAGCACCTGATTGACGTTGCTCGTAGCAGAAATCTCTTTATAAGTTCGAATTGCTTCCCATGTCAACGCACACACAAAATGAACCGAGTATCACTACATGGTAACACAAAAGATCAGATCGACCATGTTCTGATCCAACAAAGTTGGGCCTGGAGCATACTTGCCGTTCGTACATACCAAGAAGCCACTCGTAACTCAGATAATACTTGCTTAAATTAGCTTATTTATGTCATATGTCAAAGGCATATTTAGCAAAAATCAGCCCTCTAAAGAAATTTGACATCGAAAGGCTCCAATCGGTGTCTGCGGCAAAACAATTCCCAGATACCCTCGACAACCAGCTGGCTCCCATCCGTCCATCAGACACATAAATGAAAACAAGCAACGAGCTAGAGGGGGAAGTAGAAGCGACTATAAAGACCGTGTTAGAACAGAAAATTGGACATCAAGCCTGGTGCAAAAAAAACAAGTTGAAGTAGCAGGAGGATGCTCCTGCCAGAAGGGTATTGTAAAACAATTAGTAAAGCAAACAATATATCCTGCATATCAAAACTTGACTAATATACAGATTCCAGAAATTGAGTTCGAAAAATTATTATGGTTATTACGATTTTAAACTCGCCACTATTTTGTTTCAAGTATTTTGACCCCGTCGTTTGATTAGTCATGATAACACATGAATATTACAAACCATTTCTAAAATTTTTATCAAAATTCCTACATATTTGTAGTGTCTAGGTCCGTTGCAAGCGTGTATCTCCCTAGTATCACGTGTTAATGTTGTTGTAATTGTTAGATATTCAATCGGCTGTAACTTAGCTGTTTGTTGTTCAGAAAACTTAAATTATAGATTTTGCGAAATTTTCGTACATTTACCCTTCCCCTGCACCCCTGGAAGCAAAATTTGTCATTTTAAGACCTGTTTTGAAAAATTCTCATTAACGCCTTTCATTTGTTACCCATATTCCCTACATACGATGAGAACTTTTTTTCAGGGGCAACACCCCTATATTGGGGACGCCCCTTAAAGACGTTATAATTTTTTTTCGTGTTGAAACTTTGAAGAGGGCGTCACTTCGCACCTACTTACAAAATCTTATGTTTCTAACTTATGTAGTTTGCGAGAAAAAGTGGTGTGACACACGGAAGGACGGACGGACAGACAGGACGCGATTTTAGTAGGGTATTGTAAAATGATTTTGCATTACCCTAAAAATCTGCGATAAAACCTATGCTATGGTATGGGTGTGAAAAATGAATCCTAACCCAAGCACCCGCAAACATATTGAATATTTCGAGAGATGGGTCCTCAGCCGGACAATCAGAGTAAATTCGATAGAACTGAAATTTTTGACGAACCAGAGGTCTCAACGATTGTAAAAGTGCAGAAAGTGCAATGGGCCAGCCATGTAAATTGTATGAATGGACAACGGGTATCAAAAAGATATTGGTTGCGACAACTAAAGGGCTGAGATCAGTGTGGAAACTGAGGAATCGCTGTTCTGATTTGGTCAACGAAAAAAGTTCACTGTCGCTTGGATTTCAAGGTTAAAGGACTTAGTCAACAGACCGAGGCAGTTGGGGGTGTGAACGCCCGAGAGCGGCTGTAGTGCTACAAAGAAGGTGAAGAATAAATTTTCAACAGCTGCATAGGTACTAAGCTACCATTTCACTTGAAAGCAATTTATACTCCTTCATTTTAATGATGCAATTCAAACGTAACATATTACAGTAATAAGTGTTCTGCTTATGCCATCCATATTTACCTTAATGTATCCAAATTTTAGTACGTCAGTGTATTTTCTTCTGGGATATATATATTATGTTTCAGCACATCCTAGAAATCTATTGAAGTCCTCGAATCATCATCATATTGCTAATTTCTACCAGTGAAACTACAATATAAACATATGTCATCGAACGGGGATGAGCTTTATTTGTAAAAATTTTATGTGACCGCCAAATTTTCACACTGAACATTGAGCCAAAATTCAATTACGTTATTAATTACTACTTGGTTGAATGTGTTTTTGTTTGATCCTGATGGGAGAGGAGCGCCATTAATGTCACTCGTTAACAGGCCGAATATTTCATAGCACTCAAAAGCCCCATCTATTAGACCATACGCAATAGGTGCTCTAGATTTTTAACTGTAAGCGTATTACATTTCACTGTTGTTGCACCATATATCCTCAATCCTGAGCCGTAAGCTGGACATTCAAATAAAGTAGCGGGTTTTCCATTAAGGACATAACCATAAATGAATAAATTTCAATAAATCGATTGTAAGGCATGCTGTGTGGCTATTGGCACCGTCTTGTTTAAACCACATATCGTTGATGTCATGTTCATCCAATTCTGGCCACAAATAATCTTCCAACATAACACAATAGCGCTCTCCATTGACGGTAACATGATGGTCTTTTTCATACATGACAAAATGTGGCCCAATCACAACTCCGTCATGAAAACCGCAACGGTGTCTCAAGAAGAACATGCGAGTTTGTTGCTGACCAATAACGTATATTTTACTTATTAATAAAGCCATTAAGTCAGAAATGAGCTTCATCGCTGAAGATGATTTTTCGATAATAGTTATTAGTAGTAATTTTTAATAATTTTCAAATGTTGCTGGTTCGTAAACTTTATCATGATGAAAATCTTGACTTTAGCTAACGTTTTGACATTGATAGTTTATTAAAAACAAATTAAGGGTGCGTTCATACAAAAATACGAAATTATTATGTCCCTGATGCAAAACACTATATTTATGGATGTCTTCTCCCTTTGTAGTGAACACTATTTTTTATATTTGTCAATTATATAACCAAGCCAAATTTATTTGTGCCACAATCAAATTGTGTGTATTAACACTGATTCCAGCTTTCCATTTACATTGACTGAGCTTAACCTTGCAACAGGCGAACATTAAACCCGGAACGATAGGATTAAGTTTTTCCAATCCCTTTGAAAAGCACGTTTCGAGCCACTTGTTTTTATCACAACAGGCAACGAAATTATATAAACTTGACGAGCCAAACTATTAAGTTAACTTTTAAACAGTCATTTATTAATGATGATACTTAAAATTTAATTAAAGCTTTTTTTGAGTGAATCAGAATATAATTTTAATTAGTGCGTAATATAGAAATTAGTTTATGCATCGCAAAACGGTGGATCTCGCCATAGCAGGTGTAACCAGCCCACCACAAAAGTCATCATTACGCTAAAGGTTGTTTTGAATATAAAATGCCAGGAAGAACGATCTCAGTAATTCAACCACCAACTAAATTCAAGACCCACTAATTGTGCCAAAAAAACTTACCCTACTAGCCACCATGTTTTTTTTCAGACTATTGCTGTTGAAGTTAAAGTATACCAGAAACCGAGATGTTAATTAATTTCAAAGTGAATTCAGTATCCGATACATAACTTTTCATGATCGGCTACAATATGATAAAGTCAATCTGCATACGCTCTTACTAGCATCCTCATAACACCCCGCAGTAAAAATACTGACTGACAGGAATACTCTTGGGGACTAGCATTTTTTGGGGAGTGCCGTCCTCACATATCCGAGAAAATTGAGGTTGCCGTGGCGCTCCTCTTGGGATAACAGGTAAAATATCCTGACTGAATCTGGACTACACGCTATACAATGAACTGAAATTGATACTTTATGTTGGCGAATGCCTTGCAAGGTAGCCCTGAGGTGGTACATGTGTGTGAATGGCTCTAATCTAACAATCATATCGTCTTTGTTCCGATAAAAATTGGCAGGCCTTGGAGTACGTTTGAAGCTCACAACACTGCGATTGTGCTTTGGTTGAGATGGACTCCCGACTAGTGCTAATCTAGCTCATGAAACTTGTGCCTTAAGGACTCGTGCCAACCCTCGTATGGCCTCCATCCTCTACAAAGGTAACCATGGACCCAAAAAGCAACTATACACACGAATAGAGAAAGTGGCTCTGAAGAAATTCAATAAAACTGAACTCTTTCTTTTCCTTCTTCTTCACTACAGCTCCTCTCGGGACTTCACTTCCCACAAAAAGCGCCTTCAATGGTTTTGGTTCATTGATTGCATACTTTAATTTTGAAATGCGAGTAGTGATGAACTGCCTTCTGGACTGAGTCAGACCAGCAGTTCCTCGGTTTCCCCATCTCCACTCTTCAGTTTTCCCAACGAATGCCTTTTTGGGTATCCGTTGCATATTCCAGCATCCGGAATCTTACAATCAATCAATGAGCTCGTCGAAAATTTTATACAGTTCATAGTAACATCAGATTCACCATTGGTCACCGTCTAGATTAGCTCCGATAAATTGCATCAGGACCCAACGTTCGAAGGCCCTCAATATGTTTGCGGATGCTTGGCTTAGGGTTCATGTTTTGCACCAATGGCATAACATAGGTCTTACCGCGGACTTGTATCTTGGTAGCTTTGTTACCCTGTGTATGTATCTGGTTTTCCAGATCGTCAAAACTTAATAAAATATTTTATTTATGAGCTGTATTCTTCGGCGTATTTCGTCTCTTTCGTTACCGGCTCTCGTTGCTTTGGCGCCTGAGTATATAAATTTCCCCATATTTTCGATATTATGTATCGCAAGTGTGATATTTTGGGCATTTGAAATACTTTACCTCGACTGCGTCATGAGCTTTGTTTTATTCTCATTGAATAGTAGCCCTGCTGGTTTTGCTTCGCTGTCAAATTTCAGGTAAAGGTGATGCTGTCCGCATTGGCTCGATTTGTATAGTAACTTGCCTCTTGCATCAACAGGTAGCTTTCTTATGACACATTCTAAAGTAAATTGAATAGCAATAGGGTCAGCCATCTCCCTATTTTAGTCCGATATTTGTGTCAAAGGCATCAGTGAGTTGGTTATTAATACGGACTTGGGAGGTTGTCGATGTCATTGTCATTTTGGTAAGACGGACTAATTTGGGCGAGATAGCAAAGCATTATTTGGTACAGAACATTATGATCAATACTATCGTATGCTTGCTTAAGATCAACGAAAATTTGGTATATGTCTATGTTGAACTCCCAGCATTTCTCAACTACCTGCTTGACTGTAAAAAAAGGTATCTCACCTATCTGCTCTGCTCTGCCTCTTTGATGCAAGTCAATAACACTTTTGACGATTTTATTTTCTAAGATCTTTGAAAATATTTTGTGTGCTATACACAGTAGTAATATGCGACTACAGTTTTTGCGCAGAACCTTGCCACCGTTTTTATGTATTGTATTGTCATTGGCTCCACTTGTTTGACATATGTTCTTGTTGCCAAGTAAGCTGGATGACTTTATAAATGGCTTTCTAATCAGCGTTGCCACTATATCTTATGAGCTCTACTGGAATCTCTTCGACGCCAGTCACTTTATTATTCTTTGATGGTTGAACAAACTCTATCCGGAGTAGGTGGGGACAATGAAAGCTATCCGGGAATATCTGTAAGCTCCAATGCTCTGACGCTGTATGGAGGATTAAGGATGTTCTTCAAATATGACGCCCATCTTTCTTTAATCCTGTTTCCATCAGTGATGATGTTGCCGGTGTTGTCATAATAAGCTCATTTCAAACTTTTCACTATTTTCTATGCTTGTTTTGGGTTGTTGCTCGCTAGAATTACATCGATGCTTCACCAGTGGTCGTCATAGTATTTTTTTCTGAATTTTAATAATGTTCTCTCTTTGCCCTGCATTTTCTACCTTTACATTCTTTGCACACCTGATTCTTTTCACCTAACGCATTCTGGCACTCATCATCGAACCAATAATTTCTATTTTGCAGAACTTGATCTTCGATTATTTTTTCTGCCATGGTTTTAATTGCTGGTTTCACTTTTAACCTATATCTCGTTGCTTGTTTTTGGCAATATATCTGATAAATGGAAACCAGTTGGTTAAGCAAATGTCTAACTTTGTATAGTGTATCGAAATTTGGATCATTCCTTTCCAGTCGCGTTGAATCGTCGTTTAGGTATAATAGCGAAAAAAATCGGTTACGTACCATTGCCAAGTTTGCAAAATTATCGCTCGCGCAGTTCTGGAGTTCTGGACCAGCAGTCTGTACAACTGGGCGTCCTTTTCAAGCCCCTAATATTTAGGCCCGGAAATTCTTTTATTTCAGCGACTGAAGTTGTAAGAAAATTAGTACTAACTCCACTTTTTCTAAAGCGTATACGAGGTGTGACAATTAAGTATTGAGGCTGATTTTATTGCCGCACTTGTGGTAAACCTACAATTTTGAAATTCCATTCCCCTTCCCGGGCATGTTTCCTCTCCCCATTGATATATTTACCATTGCTCTAGCTTGTTTAGTTTGCCTGCTGTGTCGTGTTGAGTAGACGTGAGTTGGTTGCGCTCGTCACGAAAATGGAGAAACGAAATGAAGAGCAACGCGTCGCGATAAAATTTTGCGCCAGATTGGGCGAAACAGCTTCAAAAACGTACGCTAAAATTGTAAAAGTGCATAGTGATAGTGCTCTTAGTCGTGCCTAAAGCTCACAATGTTGTGTCTGCACGCCCTCCGCCTACTACTGATCTCCACTATTTTCTCAATTTTATTATCATCCATTACATTTTCCATATCGGACTGTTCTAAATCGCAAACACAGAGTATTTGTTCAATCTCCGAAAGCCGTTTCACAGAAACTGATCTCATTTTTAGGGGTTTTGTAAAAAAAATTTACAATACCCGTCCGTCCGCCCGTCAGTGGGTCACAGCAAATTTTCTCAGGAGCTATAGAAGCTACAGTAATCAAATTGTGTGAATAGCTTAGAAGTTTTGGATAATGAAAGTTTCGTAGTCAAAAAAAAGGCTTTTCAGAGGTTCTCCCCACATAAGGATGTGAATCCTTAAAATTTTTTTTTCATCAAAGTTAGTCGAGTAGGGTTTCAAATACAAGATCTTAATGAGATATTTACAAGTAGATGCCCGTTATTAAAATGGCAATATCGATAACGGGGTAGGCAGAGGAAGCGCAAGAACACGAAAAAATTGTGTCCCTCTAAACGATTGAATATCTTTGGACCGAAAAGCTGAAAAAATCATGGAGGTAGTTTTCTATGAGTGTAACAACGAGAAATTTACTGAACTTTGTTTGCAATAGTATGAATGACCAATTGTATATTTTCTTGTATAAAATAGAAAAGTACCCTTAGATCCAATGGAATTTTACATATATATGGCCACATATAAGGATATTAAACTACAAAAATTTCGGAGGAATCGGGTAGTATTTAACGATGCTATTGTGGTCCAATTTTTCGGTGTTACAACAACAACAACAAAACGTAGCTATTGAGCAATATATGGTTCCAATTGACTCAGCCACTACGAGCTTGTTAAGATACCCATGAAAATTTCAGTAAGGATGCATATCATGCACATCTTTCAGAATCCATTTAACAAGTGATTTTGGCTATTGTAAAACAGAATGGCGGCCATTTAAACGATAGTATTGAGTAAATTTAAGTTATTTTCCGACAATTTCAGCATTTAAAGTGAATGCTAGTAACACTTGGCGAAAACATAGATTTAAAACGCGAAAAATAGATCATGGTCGGTTTTCATCAATACAACAACAAAAAAGTTGGGTAGACAGAATTACGCTCATGTCAAAAGGGTTTTGTACTTAACCTACGATATGTGGATAGATAAAATGACTTAATTCAAGAAAACTTTTATGATATGCACAACAAATATATTCTTATTTTAAAAGAACTTCATTTTAACCAGCCAAATTTTCTTTCAATATTACTAAAATCCTTGCATGATCTGAATCTGAAATGTATTTTTGACATTCATCTTATCTGAAAATTTTAAAAAGATTCAATCAAAAGTTTAGTGTCTGGTTCGATGTAAAGCCCATGTAGTAGATTAATTGTAACTGATTGTTGTAATCAGAGGAAATTTAAATGGCTATAACGCCCATAAATTTTATTGAAACTTAAAGAATAAAATAATATTTTAAAGGATTGCTTAAATGGTTGATTTCGTCCAATTCAATAGTACTAGTACAGTTTTACTAAGGAAAATGCTAAAACCTACTACTATTAGCCAAGTTTAACGAATTTCAGCCTCTATGTTATTTGTTATTGGATCTAACTTCATGATTTTTAGGGTTTTCTGAAAGAAATTTTGCAAAACCCTATTTGTTCACCATCCTATCTGTCCACTTGTTCGACTGTCCATCTATCCGTTCCTCCATCCGTCTGTCCATTCGTCTGTCCGTGCGTCACAAGAAATTTCTTCCGAAACTATAGAAGCTACAAAGCTCAATCTTTATGAAAAGGTCAGAAATGGTGATCTCTTATCGTCCTCCCTCATAACGAAGTGGCCCTTAACAAATTTTCCTATTAAATGTACTCGATTGAGGTACCCAATGAAAGGTCATAGCACTTTCAGGATCTGAAAAACATGTCATTTTTTGCATTAGGAATACAGAGGGAAGCAAACTGCCCGAACAATATTTGTGTCCCCTCCCCTCACGATTGGACTCCTTTGTGCTGAAAATCTGAAAAAATAACAAACCTGGGTCTTTATGAGTCCAAAGGCAACAAATACCTCAGAAATCAAAATGCACTCAACTCTGTTAATAAAAGTGTGGTCTGTAAATTTTATATTTTCCTTCAAAAATCGAAGCGGTGCCCTTAAACTCCTCAAAGCTTTACATTTATGTATATTGATTTAAGACCCTTATGCCTACAAAATTTCATGGAAATCAACTCCTAATCAAGTGAGTTATCGTCATTTCAATTGTATGGAATCACCAAAACAATAGCACATGTTGATAGTTAATATATGTTTCAAATCGACTCTCTTAACTTCTTCGGATTTTCATGAAAATTTAAGGAATAGTGCTTTACTTGAATATGTTCAACGAGCCGAGCATTCAGAAAAATTATTTAACATGGAACCAAATCGCGGCTGTTATCTATTGATGAGCGAAACTCTGCATCTTTTTGATGAATTTGAACGATTTCTTAAACAAGTATTTGGAGAATAATTCAAATCATCGATTCATGGCATTAGAAAATTTTTTTGAACCCTTTGAAATGGTTACAAAGCTCTTCTGTTGGGAGCTCTCTCCTGCCTCCTTGACTTTTTTCATCTATGAGTATTAATTGTAGGTACTTATCTTCAGTTATTCCTTAAATTGAATCATGTGTTAAAATCATATACATTAAACGTTGTAGTTGGGGAAAATTCACTCAAACTTATTGAATCTTCTAATTAAAAACAGCCACTATTTTGTTTTACGATTTCTGATATCACTAGCTGAACTAATTCTCAAAGATATTCATGATACCTATCATTCCTGAAACTTTCTCGCAAATTCTAGCAAACCTGTAGTGTCTGAGTCGGTAAAAAGCGCATATGATTCTACAGTAATAACATACAGCGCATATGGTTCCATAGTAATTTAGGAAAATTCAAACCGCTATAACTTCATTAAATGCCATTAGACCTTTGTAAAACTTTAAGGACAGGTCAATCTTATAAATATCCATTTGCGTACTGAATTTCATCGAATTTAAAGGTAGCGTCAATATTTTATTCAAGAAAACGTATTCGTTGTTGTTGTACTCATGGAGACCTGCATCCCTGATTTGTTTTTCAGATGACAGGTGTCCAATCCCAAGCGGTAAGTTCGTACATTTCCCCTCGCCCTGCCCCCACGGTACCAGTAAGGCGATTTTAAGACTCTTTTTGAAAACATCTCATTAAGATATAAGATGCGAACCCTTATATGGTGAGACCCCCTTAAAACCCTTTGAAAAAAAATGTTCACCCTTGAGCTTTCAAGAAGTCATCATTTCTGACCTTTCCACAAAGTTTCATGGCTGTAGCTTATATAGTTTCGGAGAAAAACTGCTGTGACATTCAAACGGACAGACGAACACAGGTCGTGATTTCAATACGGTTTTGTATTTTAGTACCAAACCCTTAAAAATTAAAGTTGGAAATAATGTTTATGCTGTTTTTTAGGGTTTTGTACTAAAATACAAAACCCTATTGCAATCACGACCTGTGTCCGTCTGTCCGTCCGTCCGTCCGTCCGTCTGTATGTCACAGCACTTTTTCTCCGAAACTATAGAGGCTACAGCCATGAAACTTTGTGGAATGGTCAGAAGTGGTGACCTCTTGAAAGTTCAAGCGTGGAAAAATTTTTCAAAGGGGTTTAAGGGGGGTCTCCCCGTATAGGGAGGTGACCCCTCAAAAAAAAATTTCACCATTGGTAGTCGAGTAGGGTGTCATTGGAAAGGTCTCAACAAGGTCTTTTCAAAACAAGTCTTAAAATTGCCTTTTGTGTACCGAGGGGGGCAGGGGAAGGAGAAATGTACGAACTTTTCGCGTACCCCCCTCGCGATTGGAAACCTTCCATCCGAAAAATCTGAAAAAAATCATGAATATAGGCCTTAACGAGTAAAATAACAACAAATACATGAGAAGTCGAAATTCACTCAACTTTGTTAGTAATAGTATGATTTATCGATTTTATGTTTTCTTGAATAAAATCCACATGGTACCCTTAAATTCAATAAAATTTAGTAAACAGATGACTATTTATAAGACTGATCTTTTCTGAAAGTTTCATAAAGATCGAATAGTATTTAATGAAGTTATAGTGATTTGAATTTTCCTATATTACTATGGAACAATATGCCCTGTATTACTATGGAAACATATGGCTATGGAGCCATATGCGCTTTTTATCGATTTAGAAACTACAGCTTTGCTAGGATTTGCATGAAAATTTCAGGAATGATAGGTATCATGAAAATGAGGACATACAATTGAAACAAGTCGAAGAGGCAGGAGAGAGCTCCTAGCAAAAGGGCTTTGTAACCATTCTAGGATTCGAAAAAATAGGCCATGAATCGATGATTACAGTACAGAGGAGTGGCCCCTGAAAAAAATTTCATGAAAGGTAGCCGATATGAGTATCAACTGAAAGTTCTCTATGAGAGCTTTTCAAAACAGTTCTTAAACTGACAGTTTTTGCTTCAGTGGGGGCACAGGGGGGGGGGAATACATGAAAAAGGTGTTTCTAAAAAATCTGGAAAAATTATCAAGGGAGATATCTATGGGTATAAGTAAAACAAATACCTCAGAAGTCTCAATTCTTTCAACTTTGTTAATAATAGTATGATCCTCAAATTTCACATTTTCTCCTATAAAATCGTCTTTGACATGTTTCTTGATTTTATTCGTTGCTGGTTACTGCATTTTGTAAGTTGAGTACAAAACCCTTCTGACGTGAGCATAGGTCTGTCTACCCAACTGGTTTTCTTTTGTTATTTCTTCTTTGTTGAGTTTGTCATTTGTAATTGAGACAATTTAGCGACACTCCCATACGTTAACTTTTGAATCTGCACAATCGAATATAAATGGGTTCTGCGGAAGTGCACTGCACTGAACCAAAAACGTTCATTATATTGATGAAAAACTACATCTAACCAATGAATTTTTCATTATTATTGGTCCAATGAATGCGTTCATTGTCTCAATGAATTGAAAATCATAGCTTGATGATTCGAATCATCGATTTATGAAAATTTCATTGATGTCGAAAAGTAATGATTTTTTCATTATGTCAATGAAAAAAATCATCAAAATTGATCTGTGATGTAATTATCGAATTCATCGAATTCATGAATACTTTCATTCAGTCAATGAACTTGTGCATTCAGTTGATGAATAATGATCGCTGAGACGAATGATAATATTCATCAAAAGAATGCACTTTTCCATCAATATCAATTACTCAAGTCATTGGATCCTGAATTGTTTGTTGCTAGAATAACATTTTTTTCAAATACAATTATGCCAATCATCGCAAATCTTATCGGCACTATTTTTGTGTGCTTGCGTCGCATTTCACCTCAAACTATAACAACCTCACTCATATATCAATCCCAGCTTATTTTACAAACAAAAAAAAAACAATCGAAAAATTTGTTAGAGTTATTTTATTCACAATAAAATTTTTATTTAATTTCAGTAAGTGACATTTAGTATAAGAATCTATGTTATATGTTAAGTTCTGTGCGCTGTAATTCCCTGAATTATTATTAAACACTTAAATAAAATTATGCTTCACAAGTTGAGTATTACCTTTAAAGACGTTATTAATTTTTTACCATTTCTTGGTTTTTTAAATACTCCGCTAAAACAAAAACTTTCGAATATCTACTTTCTTTGGATTTACTGTTTTTATAAAAATAAATTTCGATGAAATTCCAAAACATACTGCTAGCTTTTGGATATTCCAAGTTAAAAATGTGAAATGTTTTGTAGCAAATGTCTACAGCTCGATGGAAATTAGTAAAAACTAGTTTCGTATCATCTAAAAACACGTGAAATTTTTCAAACGTGTTGAAATCCTTATCACCAACTGCAAATATGAAAGGCTGAATGCTTTCCGATCGAGATTTGAGGAAATTGATATGCTCCTCTATTTGTTGTACACTTTGACCAACATAAATGAATGATTCTTGCGAATCCTTCATCGTATATTTTGTGACGCTGGCCTTCCCAGTATGGTCCTTGCGCACAATTTTTTGTGTTGGTACAAGAAACCCATGCAAACACCACCAAATTTGCATTGCATAGTTATCTGTGAATATAAAACAAGAAGTATTAACCACATGTGGACACTGAGTATATCTTCATAAAAAATCGTTAAAATGCAAAATGGGCAACAAACATGTTCGATCCCATCATAAACAATAAACTATATGACATTTTTTGGAAGAGAATCAGTGAGATTTAGTTTAAATAAGCCAGAGAACGCTTCAGTCAAGGGAGATTTGTAACCAACCTAGTTAACGCAAAAGATTTGAATTAATCTATTATTGATTCCTATAGTTAAATAATGAAAAAATACCGATAGCTTGTTTCGTAAATCCAGTTTAAATGAAGTTATTTTGCTATTTAAAAATTTCAACCCAATTATGAAATCTAATCTCTTGCGAATTAATGACGAAAAATTCAAAAATCATAATCTTGTTGTTGTTGCTCTTGAAACCATTAAGACCTAATTCTGCTTTTTTTTTACAGATAGATGGGCAGAGGAATGGATGGACAAATCAAAGTTATTTTTTAAAATTATTTTAAAAACCAGAAAAACTATCTACCTTGTTCAGTAGCGTCATCTTTGATGGATACAAGTATTTTCTTCAGGCCTTTGTCTTTCACGTGATTGTCTTCGCAAAGGAATCATAGTAAATGTTTCGATGCATTTGCCCAGCCATTTAAAATTCCATTCGAATTTTTTACCACTGCTGAGAAATCTTTATCAATCTGAAATGTAGAAGAAATAAGTAAGCTTCGATTATCAAATTAAAAAAACCTGATATCTTTTAAATGAAAAATGGACAAATCATTGTGATTATAAATACATCTTACCAAACGATATCCTGTTGGTTTTTTGTATTCAGGCCATTTGCGCAAAATATCTTTCAAAGATATTGCTTCGTTGATCTCGTGAAGACGATATTGCGTACAAGCTTGCCAACAAGCATCAAATTCTTCTGCCGACAAGTTATCAAATTTCAAACTACGAATGCACTGCTCAGCATCCGCTTCCAGGGCTAAGAAGCATATAGTTACAAGTGAACTGTCCCTTGAAGGTCAAAAACTTACCAAACACTTTCGTTGTGATGTTGTTCTCATTTGATGATTCAATCTTCTTTGGGAACTGATGTCTGGATCGGCTTTTCAGATTGCAGTATTTAACATAAATTTTACCCCGTTTACCTAGCCTATAATATTCTAGTTTTTCGAATGGAAAACGATCAATTATTTCGTTTTCAAGTTTGTAACTAGTTGCAATCGACATATGAATGTCATTTTCGTCGAAATAATTAGCAATAAGATTTATAAGGAGCAACCGGTGTTCGTCCAAAAAAATTGAGTTGTCTTCGTATAACTTACACAATAGTTGCGCTCTTTTGCTGTCATTCAAAATTGTTGATAAACAAACATAACATCGATCATTCATTTCTGGTGAGCTGCATTCTTTCAACGTATATGGTGATGACCGACAAGACCTTACAGCACTGAATGATTTGAAACTTGTAGCAGGAGAAAATTGAGCCGAATAGTCTTCATATTGATTATCTTGTGAATAAAGTGGAATATTGATTCCTTTGCGCCATATATTCAAATGATGTTCAAAGAGAATAACTTCCCTCATTGGGTACTTTTCGAGCACTGGTCTTATGTGATGTGGCTGCATAATCTTTAAAATTTCGGCATCAATTTTTTCGGCTGAAATATTTAAAAATATGTTTGTAAGATGAAATTAGTTTGGTTTTTCAGTATGCTATAATTACAGATGCTTACCAGTCAATCTTTCAAATAAGTGCTCGAGATTCCAACTTTTCAAAAGAACCTTTAAGCCATTGTTAGCAGACTTTTCCGAGTAATTGCTAGTAGATTGAACTGGTTCTTCTGTCGCTAAATTGATTTGATTTTCCAAAAATATTACAGCTGAAGAAGAGTGTAGCCCATACTCAGTCGGCAAGTTCTCACCTGAACTTATAGCTACATCTTGTTGAAAGTTCATGATGGAATAATCGATGTCAATGCTGTCATTTGTGTTCATCTGTGTTGAACCATCCATTTATAAAAATATTTTGAAACTAAAAAAACCAAACGGTTTACAGCTATGTGAAACATACAAAACAGCACACAGAATATAAAAGGAGAAACTTATGGAACATAATATTCTTTCACGCGAATCATAGATTTGCCCAGAGCCGTCTTTATAAGATTTAATGGTGGTCCCACGATTTGGTCTAAACTAAAAATGGTGAACTCTCCAAGCGAGGCAGGGTCAACTTCAAAAGCCAAAACATGTGGATCATAGTGAATATTTTGCAACTCTTGTGTAAATATAGTTTTCATCTGATTGAATAATGTTGATTATCATAAAAATTGCATAATCTATGTGTTTCCTTGCCACGTAATAACCTTTTTTGAAGGTTTTTTTTTAAATATTTGCATTTACTAAAATATTTTATTTTTGCTACATCAATGTTCAATTTGCTTTTAATAAGGTGTTGTAAATTACAATCAATTTCATCCTTTTTATTGACATGAAATTTCCTATCGGAGCTCGATTGATTCATAATTTGACTAGCAAATTTCAATTGAAATTTCTTAGCTAAAGTGAGGCATATAAACTTGCGTGAGGTTGTGACATGTGAATAAAGCTTATATTCTTTCTGTTTTGCTTCAAACTGAAAGCACCAAAACTTTCTTAATGGTCCACATTGTTGTATAATTCGATGATAGTGCGTCAATATATGAAATTTTGGCTTTAGAGTATCGTGGAATAGTTGAATATACTTTTTATTGTGCCATTCAATTTTTTCCTGCAATGCATTTACTGACTCGCTAGTAACTTCAAAACATAGAACTAGATCAATTATGTCTATTAAATTGATAAGAAAACTCCACACTTCATCATCTTCAGGAACAATATCTCCAATCATTAGTGGTAAATAAATGACAAAAGTTAACATTTCTTTTGCAGACATCTTTAAATGCCGTTTGTTTAAATGGGATGTTATCTATTTCAATTGGTCCATATTCAAAGGATTGCTTTCGTCTATTTAAGGTTTGCAATGTAAAGTATCCCATTGTTTGAGTTAAATACAATATTATATGACATAAATCATAATGGCATATACCTTCAAATATGTCGTGCATAACATCCACGCTGAAATTTTCAACAACATGAAATGAACGTATTTTATTAAAGCAGCATGAGTCCACAATGCCAGTTTTTTCGGGGATCTTTGCAATGGCGTCTATAGCATAGTTTACTTCATCACGTAACTTTTCTGGATTTTCAATACAAAGTATTTGCCATTCACTCTTTTCGGCATAATGTGCCAGCGAAAGATTTTCTAAAATTTAACAATGAGTTGAGTCCTAAATTATCTCCTAAAATCAGTGCTAAAATGAAGTGAACATTTCGAGGTGAAGCATTGGCCACTTTAATTTCAATTCCATTCTCTTCAAGATTTACAAGTTCACTCACTAATGGTTGTAAGCATTTATCGTTTCCATACATTTTAAGATTCTTTGATTTTATGACGGCAGCTAAATATATATCATTTTGTGCAAAGCCTAATGGCATACATGGAAATGAATAATAAAAGTTGCACACTGAATGGATTGTCGCATGCGACCCTAGTGCATTATTCAGCTCTAAATCATCTGCATACAGGAAAAATGGAATTAAAATTTTATTCGGATATAACGAACTTTTTTTCTTCCAGAATTCGCCTTGAGCAAAATTCGTAAAGCGAGCATCTGTTTTCAAATATATCATGTAATCTAGCATTTTGTCAAGTAAGTTATCATTCTCAAATGTCATTTGGAACTGCCTTCGCAATGGCAATAATGCACCTTTTACAATTTTATCCTTGTAAATCAATTTTCCTGCTTCGTGAGTCACATCAACATCCTCATGAACTATGAACTCTTCAATATCGTTTGCATATGCATTGTTTTTCAAGCATTGGTATAAACGATAATCAGTGGTGCAATCTTTAAAAGGATTTTTACAATTAGAAATTATACTTGTTACTTCATTCAACAAAGAAGCATTTTTTTGTAGTCTATTATGGCTGAAACGATCAAATATGTCTAACAGTGGTTTTAGAACCAATTTTAATATATCATCTTGAATTTGCGCAACATCTTTTCTTGTAAAGTTGTTATTTTCATGAAGAGTCAATGAAAACTTTAAGCAATTATCGTGAAATGACTTTATGTCGGTTTCTAAATCGAAATTGTGTTCTGTTTTATTTTGGTTTGAATTGGGCTGTGTTTCGAAACTGACAATTTCACGCAAATTTTCTATTTGACACGTATGAGTCTCAATTTTGTTGTTCACCAAAGCTGATTTTACCACACTGGAATGAGGATGTTTGTTACGAATGTGCTTTTTATAAGAAGATAGATTTTTGAATAGCTGGGAACATGAACGTATAAAACATCTGTAGGTGCTGTTTGTGGTTAACGCGTGCTTTTTTTTCAAATGATGCACCAATAAATCAACGCCACCAAATTCATTTTTGCAAATAAAACATTGCATTTCCGAAGAAAACTTTTCCACAACCGGCAGAGTACAAAATAACCTGCAAAATAGTTTGGTTGCTAAAATTTCACACATGCATTATGTGTTGGGTGCCAAACACACAGCTCACAGTCTAATGGTTAGAGTTCCGAGTTCTTTGTAATATACATGCCGCGAGAATGCCGCGCTCCACTTCATATAATAGGGAAGAGCTTTGACCTCAGAACACTAGACCGCTGGCAATGTGTTCGGTGCCTCAAAGCTCAAGCTAGTATTTAACTGGCAGATAATTTGCAACTAGGATTCAACGAATTTCTAACATTCAAAAAGCACAATTCTGGTCAAAGATGAGAAAACCGTAGATTTAAATTTTTTCAAAACAGTTTTATTCCACGTGTTTAGCACTATTCGATAATAGCAAAAAGTTGCTCGTTGCTTTCTTTAAAATTTAGCGTAAAAGACCGTGGCATTATACAATAAATCCAAAAACTACGAAATCAAAAGATGACAAAACCGTATAACTTCACTTCTTATTAAAATCTCTAAGTTCACATATCTGGATGATTGTGCAACTATCACAGACTTTTGTTTTAAATTTAATGGAAAAATTCAAGATTTTAAATAGTACATATAAGTTCACACACACACATACACACACTCACCTGATAATTTTTTAAATCCGCAAACACTTCACTTTCCAAAATTACACTTTTCACGACACTTATGTTGACTCGAACGCGTCCTATCTAGAACTGATGAAAAACTAATATTGTACAACTAAGAACTAACTTTAATGCCCCATTCTCACCAAAATCGATGATCTCGATCATCAAAGAAATTAATTTTCCATTGATTCCATGCAACCTATCATAAAATTTTCTTAGACTGCTATTTCCGATTCGTTTCGATGTATGTATGAAATTTCACATGATTTTTACCAATGGAATTGATGAAATGTGTTAATCAAGTAATGAAAAAAGTCATCAATATGCGAATTTAAGCATTTTTCTTTGGGAAAAATTGAATGATTTGCAATTTATAATTTCAATGAACCAAAGCATTAAATGGGTTCATTAAAATGAAAATTTGATGATAACATGCATCAAAGAGGTGATATTCTTCAATTTGAGTTAATAAATTCAATTCATTGATTTTGAGCAGGATATTTTTTTCAGTGTGAGGTGCAGAAATGTTGGTGAGCGTCTAATTCTTTTTCCTTTACTCCTATTGTCCTTTTCGTGTCGGTTGCTCGAGTAGTTTGCCTAGGCTTTGTTTTTGCACCTTTGGCTTTGTTTTCATACTTGTTCATCGCACAAAATGGCTATGTGCCAAAGCTTTTGTCCAACACTGTATCTACAAGGATTTTTCCGCAACTCAAATGAAAACATTACAATATTTTTTTTTTAAATGAATTTTTTGGTGATTGTATACAGAGCTGTTTTTTTTTCAGAGAGCGCTCCTGCCTTCTGGGTTAGTCCTTCAGTGTCAGCACTTACTGTCTACTGAGCTTGTTAAATGTGTCTCCTCCAGCCGTCTAAGTATTGCCTAACGATTTCTGTGAAACCTCAAGTGATTTGTGGATACATGCATGAGTTCATAAAAAATATTTATAATATAACGTTCAATAAAAACAAAACAGAACACAGCACGCATATGTAGATGAAAACATGTGATAAGTAACAGCAATTAACACTCGTCGGAAATTGTTGGATGCTTCTTTGAAATACGAATACTGTATTTTAGGGCAATAATGCCAAAATATAAAGATGTATTACCTGATACATTCAACCCGTGCAATGTGACAATTGCGATTCTGCAACATATCTCCATGTGTATATTTCCAAGCACCCGTTTGCATCCATAGCATATTCATATGAACATATATGGCTTCTATACGAAGACTTGCCTTTCGGGTAAATAATGTTTAATTGAGAGCCTTGCAGGCTCATAACTCAGGTTTGGTTATCAGTGACAGATTGACAGTATCTATTGTGTTCTGATATTTATGGACATACGCCAGATATTGTGTCTGGATGTATGTATATGCGAAGAATACGAGTATGTATTTATGCTCAATTGTTGTATTTCAACAAGAGTTCATACAGAAATAACAAATGTGCATGAAAATTGTTTTGTGTTAAGTGCTCCCGAAAATGGGGGGTGCTATCCCTGAATTGATGCAATATGTTAAAACAACGGTTGCAGTGAAATAACGAGAGAATTTGTTTTTTTTTTTGGGGTTTTTCCACCATAGATTAAGCTTATTATCAATCCGTTTACTTCGTAAAAGACAATGGATAGACTTCTTACACTTGCAGTTGTGATAAAAGTAACAGAATCATGCAAATGAGCTTTTGAATATCTCCCAATCGACTTGTCTGATACTCATATGAAATTCATTTTGTAGACTTGAACACCTGGAAGAAAGTATTAAAATTTAGTAACGTCTTGTGCATTCATAAAAATTCAATGAATTCACACCGCCACACATCATGAATGCTTCATGCTCGTGTAGGGAATAGAACATTCAGTTCACATTGTTACAAAAATGAACAGATGAAATCTAACCAAAAGACAATAGGTACTTGCTGAAATCAGTGACTTATGAAATCGATAGAATGAGAATCAAGTACTAGAGTATCCAGCGCTAAAGCATAGGTGAAATATTTGAGAAACCAGTTGGAATTCGACCAATACAATTGATAAAAATTAGTTTTGTCAACGATATTCGAAAAAAATGTTTTAAATAAGTAGGATTGATAAACTTTGCGTTAAATTTCAGTGATATCTTAGGTGAATAGCATTGAAGAATTTGATTTTACATATAGTACTTATTACGTATAGATGGGCCTTAAGTCGATTTTGTTAATCGTTTTCATAAATTAAATTAATTTGAAAAACGTTAGTCAAAAGTTAATTTTTAACGGAAAAAGCTTATATTGTCGAAGCAATCGAATCAGGAAATTTCTATGGAATATTATTATACTTCGATTAGTAAAGTAAACCAGAGAATCAAGGGAAACTTATGAGCTGCTGGTATGGAGGAGCCCAACGGCTTTCCACCTTCAGGGCAACCTGCTGAAACGACATATACGAAACTGGCGATAATCAACAAGAGAAAACATAATGAAGAAAACACCTCAGATGGCCGATGCAAGCTACAAATAATAGCGGATAATCAACAAATAATTTAACTTAAAAAGAAAACGATGAACTAAGGCTAGAGATACAATCTCTCAAAGATCTATTCAAGAAATAGATGAAGCATCAAAAGTCGCAGCCGCGAAAACAAGTGCAACAGGGAACAAAGGCGAATGAAAGTGCAAAGCAAGCAGTTACAAAAGAAGTCCTGCGTGCTGGGTGCACCAACGAGGGTCAAAACTATTTTGCAGCGATGGATGGAATAACTAAAGAAAATATCGAAGGTGATTCTAATCAAGGTAATGATGTAAATTTTATACAGTATTTAAAAAAATAAAATCAGGGGAAGAAACCAGCTTGTAGTTCTGCTAGTTCCTTTGAAAAAGTCATCTAAAAAGGCAGAAAAAGTTAGGGCAATCTATGTGCTCGGACAATGTGGAAAAGATATGGTACGGCTATTGGCAGCTGAAAATCAACCAACCAATTTCGAGAATTAAAGAGTTAATGCTGAAAAATTAACTATCAAAACAAAATCACTAGTTGAATTCAAGTTAGCTAAAGATACGCTAATTTCTGGGGATGCTCCACACTTCACCTTTATTATACCCCAGAAGGTGAAAAAAAATCAGACCTTTTTCTTGAAGGGTTTGGACTGCGGAAAAAAATCGGCGTTAAGTGCGGCCGCATCACATTGAGGATGCTCCCGATATCAAGATGCAAAAGTAAAATTTGTTCGAAGGCAAACATAAGTACAGTGGAGTATCATACCTTCGTACTTCGTCAAGTTTGGAGTATCATTTGCACTCGCTACTAGATGACCAGCAAAAAATGCTCCAAATAATGTGAATAATGTAAGCAGCAATAATAAACTGCTTCCCAAAATTTAACCAGCAACTTAATTCTTTATCGGAGAGAATCGATGAACAACATATGAAAATCAACTTTACTTTTAGCCTCTACGCTTTACAAATGCCTCAAAATAACTTGTCATCCACTCACATTCCCATGGATAGAATTCATCTCAACGTCAACTTCATTGTTACTCTTAATCGACGTGACTGTCTCCTGGAGTTTATCGTTAAGCAAGAGACTAACATCTAATTTTCATTGAAACCCACCTCAATTCATTGAATTCCATGACATTGAAAGATTTTGAATTCATAAGAAACGATAGGGTAAACGGTGATAGGGGGGGTGGCACTGGCAAATTAGTTAGAAGGCACTACTGTTTCGAAAATATTGATAAACTCGAATTCAAAAACTTTGAATCTCTTGAAATGCGCGTTATCAAAATTTCACTGCCAGGTGGGGATAACTTCTTCGTTATCTCTCCGTATACAACTGGTTGAAATGCTCCCAAGTTCAATAAGGACCCTAAAGCCTTGTTTGAAATACTCGAATTGAACAGGCTGCATACTTGCAGTGACGTGAATGCCAAGCATACATCATGGCTGAATGCCAAAAATAATGCAAGAGGTGTATTCTTGAAATCATGGATAACAGAGAACCAGATTGAATACAGGTGCAATCTATATGGGTCGGAGCTCCCAACATGACTTAGGAAAAATGCATATTTGAATCTCTACATTGCTGACGGAAGACTTGAATTTCGCTTTAATAGTCCTCAACAGAAACTGCAAGCGCTTCCTTATGATAGCGGCTATAACGCAATCATGATGGGAAGTAATTATCAAAGGGATGATTTCTTCCTCATTCCGCTTCAATATGAAAATCATCGGTTGAATTAAAAAAAAAACACGGATTGGAGAAAGTTCCAAAAGAAGTTTAATTAGGATTACCAGAAGCAATGCCCTCCTTCTGATGATGGCACTGCTTGCTTAATGATTCTTAATGCTAAGAATCGAACTAACGATGAAATAGATCTATATTTGTAGAGATTAGCAAAGCTGACATTGGATACAATTGAGAAAGTAGTTTCCAAGATTAAGCATCGAAACAATATGGAAGAATATGAAAAACCAACTACCGCAAGGTTAAAGAGATTGCAAAGCTTTCTTCTCACATGCGTCAACAATATTAATTGGTGATTTTTGGACTACAACCATCCCTCATTGACGTTGTTGAAATTACACCTGAAGAATATTCGGAACTTAATCCGTTCATACTTCAGGAGTGAGGTCATAAATCAAAAGGGCGAAAAAATTGAGAGGTATTAGGCCACAGAACTCAGATGGCGTTTTTGCGATAGTGAATAGCATATTCTATAAGAAGTCTCGAATGAAAGTATTGAATCTTTGAGTCGCTAGTGATGAGATAAATCTTGTCGATAGGGCTGGTATCGAAATTGACTGTACGACTCTGGAAAGGAATGAAAAGAGGATTATAAGTGATGGATTCTAGAAATTTGCCCTAACTGGAACTAATTTTGAATTGGTTCATCTACCAACCTCTGAAAGAGGGAACCAGTGACCAGAGGTCATCGAAGCAAAAATTTTCGACTTGAAATCAAGCCTGAATGTGAATCAATTCTTCATTTCAATGAAACATTTGATTTAGCATCGGTCTCACATCCAGAATTAGAAACGCAGTCTACCTTCCCTGCTGCTGCCAATCGTTAAGTGAAAGCAACATGTATCACGACTGCAATAACTCTTACCACTGAATCAGAGACTGTTGGATACGATGATGCAACCCTCAGTGCTCCTCTTCTCTATACCTGTGCCAGGTGTTTTCGGTATAGCGCCGCCTCATACTTCTGCTCCGTGCAGTAGCACCAACCCTATAGCATTCATCAAGAGGCATCTTCTTGATGAGTTGTGTCCCGTTACTTTGGCCATAAGGCAACTCAGAGCCAACTCTCCCGAAGCAATCTTCTCAGCCGTTGCCCTGATTTCATCAGAGAAACTCATATTTGAGTCGATCAGTAGCCCCAGGTACTTCATCGCTGGTTCCAGTTCGATTTGTGTGTCCCCAATACTGATCATCCCTACTCTTAGGACTTTTTTTTGTCAAGATGACCACTGTGACCCGCGAGCGGTCATTTAGTCTCTTACTCGGCTCATTAGCCTGTCTAGCTTAAGCTTCACTCTTTCAACGATACGTTCAATGACCAGGGCTGCAACATTATCCGCAAAACCGATCGTATCAGACTCATCTGGCATCTTCAGTCCCAGCAACCCATTGTAAGACCAAAGATAGATCCATGGGCAATACCCGATGTAGCTTTCGTTCTTTATTGGCACTGTGTCGTACCTTAAAACAGGCTTCAGTTCTTCAGGTAGTCCCTCAAAAGTTGCATTGGATATTCGGGAACTTGAAAAGAACTGCGGTGTAATTTGGCCTGGAGGATATGTGTCATTGAAGTTCTGATTTTGCCTTGGATAGTGCTTCCTAGGAAATACGGCATTCTCCTGATTCCAAGATGTGCCCAAGATCTTGTCTTGCATCAGCAGTCTTGCAAAGGATACAGTGTGCTTTTTTGATACATTCTTATGTTTGGTGTACCATTTTACTGCATTTACAATGCAAGGAACTGCTATTAGGTCCTTTGCATACTTTTGCGATGTGATCACAGCGAAGGAATTCAAAGCGTTTGAAGAGACGCTTCCCTGCAACGTATCTTACAAGTGTCAGAATGGGTAATGAATAAAACCAATCGAGTTCAACCAATTTAGCTTTTTTATTCAATTAATTTATCTCCTTAAGCAACTCACGCCTATTCAGCTTCGCTGGCGTGCTCGACTGATTGCATTTCACGACTGGCATCCGTTGTTGCCAGTTGTTCAGTTTCTCCAGTGTTGACAGCTTGGCCATTCTGGAGTGACTGGTCCCGAGACACATCTTCAACCAAGGCGGGATCGGAACTAACTTCTGTTTCGTTACCCGTTGATTCATTGTCACTGTCTACTTTCGGTCCCAAGAAATACCAGGGTTTCAACCGCTCCGCGTTGAATACAGATTGGGACGATCGTTGATTCCGTTGCAATCTTATAAATCTCCAATGATATATCGGTTGCAATCCAATACCCGATTAATTACATACGGTCCCTTGTAGCGTGGCCTTAATTTTCGAGATTCTTCGTTTACAAAAGCTATCAGCCACAGCTATCAACCACAACCAGATCGTTAACTGCAAACTGTTTTGGTTGCCCGTGTTGTTTGTCGAAACGTTCTTTCCATCTTTGCTTTTCAATGTTGATTCTATTCCCGATTTTGTCATAGCAAATTCAGTCCCATCTAACTCGTTTAGCGCTGCGAGCAGCTTATTTGGCAGAATGTCACGTAGCTGGTATCGGATTACAATCGCATTCGGCGTGTGACCGGCAGTCGAGTTTGCTTAGGAATTTAAAACAAACCGAAGCCTTTTAAGATTTTGGTCCCATTTGCATTCATTACCTGTTGAAATTCGCAAATATGGAAGAGCAGATTGATGCACTCTCTTGGTTTGGCCATTTGCTCTGGGGGTCCTGACAGCATTTAAAACATGTCTGATATCGTTATCAGCACAATAACTTTCAAACTTTTTGGAAGTAAAGGCTGCACCTTGGTCTGATATGATTCGTTGCGGTAGCCCAAAAAAAGTAGTTAGATCATTTCGCGCATGAATTACTGGGAGCGTACTTGCCGACTTTACAGCTTTTGCCACAATATATTTTGAAAATGAATCAGTTATTCCTAGCATGTATTGGTTTCCAGCGGTAGATTTAGACACGGGTCCCAGGTGGATTACGTGTATCGTTTTGAACGGGATAGGGACAACCAGGCTAACATACAGTTTCCCAACTTATTTCCCAGCAGCCCTTTTAAAATGACACCATTCGATACAGGCAGCGATATATCCCCTAACGTAATTTCGCATTCGCTTGAACCAGTAATAGGGCCGTATTTATTCTAACGTTTTGTCCAACCCAAAGTATCCTCGGTCATCATGAGCTTTCTTCACAACTCTCCAGCGTACAGCTTTTGGCACGACCCACGGAAATTGTGTAATCGCGATTGGATACTTTTGACCCAAAATATCTGAAAAAAATTACGGAGGTGTGACTCTAGGAGTACAAGGGCAACAAATACCTCAGAAGTCGAAATATGGTGAACTTTGTTAATAATAGTCCCTACATTTAATAAATTTTACATTTTTGGCTTGTCTGATATTGACCTGATTTTCAGCTGTTTACACTTCCCAAACTGCGATAGATTCTCGGCGAAACAATCTTTGAATTCGCATAACTTCCGATACTCGTACTTGTTCAAGTTCTTTAAGTCTTCGATTTTACAAACTCCATCTCCAATAATTAGGTTAAGGCGTTGGCTTTTTAGATAATCGGCTCCCACAAGAGCAGCACAAAGCAGCATTCCATCTCCCACGATATAGAATGTTTGAAGAAAATCCGTATTATCAAACTGCGATATTTTCCTCCACCGAAGCCAGAAAATTGGCCCAATGGCATCAGCAACGAATCGAGCTAATAATGAATATTAGCTTACTTAGTCTACTTTTTCGAATATACTTTTTCCCTTGACAATTATTTTTTTTGGTGGCAACAGCGGTCGAAAAACAATTGATAAATTTTCCTCCTCTTGTATTTGCCATACAACATCTGACTGCTGTGGTGTAGATCCTCTCGATTGTTGAGCTCTGTTGAGGCATTCGCTAGTCCTATGTCCCATACGACAGCAATGATTGCAACGCGGACGTCGTTGTGGATGCGGACATTGCACTGCCATATAGCCTCGCTGCCGACAATTGAAACATGTCGGTCCGGTATTGTGCATTTCGACTGGCCTAGTATTCAACACTCGTACTGACTGGTTGCGTAGTGGCACAAGCTCACTACGTGATACATGCATCTGATGCGGAACTATAGCCGGCACAAAAATCTCCTCGAAGCGGCTAATCGCCATCTGAAATTCTTATAGTCCTGTGAGCTCACTTCCTGCAAGAGCATTTTGCAGTGCTGGATGACTGAGGCCTCGTCGGATATACTGTATGATTGCTGCGTTTGACGCTTCTACCCTTCGCCCAATTGCTGTCATTTTACAAAAGAATTCGTCCAAACTTTCCGAATTTGCACAAATCGTTCTCATCAACTTTAAATGCACATCGGCCTCGTCAAAACGAGTAGGAAGGTCGATCACTAGTTTGTTGGCAAACTCTGGGAAACTTTTAAATACTTGCATTTGTCCGTCGTTCCATATTTTTGCATATCCGCACAGTTTCAATTATGCTGCAAATAATACCATTTTATCGTCTCAAGGGTTGTTGCGAATTCCGGCGTACCGACTTTCCACCATTCGCAACTTCAAATTGCCGCCACAACCTCTCCAACTTCCTTTGGACACTTCTACCTTTTCCTTTGTGTATTTATTTATTTTCATCAACATTTATCCAATTTCCCTAGAATTTTTATTTCTCCATCATCACAATCCTACCCTTTTCCCTTATTTTCAACTAAAATAATATAATATATACTAATAATTTCAATTTTCCCACTAACAACATTCCATTCATTAATTCTCACTAACGAAAATTCATTCAATACCTTTTCCCTAACAAAACCTAATTCCATCTTCCATACTAACTAATTCTATTACCACAAACAAATTTCACATTTTTATACTAACAAAAATTTATTCACGTTTCCCTTTTAACAAATTTCCCTTTCATGCCCATCAAGAAAGAGTAGAAGTTGCTAATCTGATGAATGGGAAATCAATACGACATGGCTCCATTGGTTGCGTCGCGAGTTCTCGACCGGGGGTCTGCGGAACCCTGGGTTCAAGTTCCTCGAGCGCAGGGAAGCACTCTTTTTGGGGTATCGGCAAAATCAATAGTTTCCGTATATGTATATGTGACACTTTGCATCCAATCAAGCGCTTCTTTGACTATGCAAATTGCCATATGCAAAACAATGGATATTATTGCGTTTGTCGAAACGGAAAAAGGATGTGTGGGTAGCGGAATCGAACTGTAATGAACTTCGATTACGTTACCCAGATGCGGCAGCGGTAATTGAAAATGAAGAGGATTGAGTTCGTTGAATGAGGGCAGTTGGTATTTGGCTTGTGAATATAAGGGAGTTTTCTTTGCGGTATCAAAGTGATTTTCGGGGTTTTAAAATTTGAACAAGGGAGTTTTGAGTTTAGATTGTGATTGGGAATTGAATGGATTTTTGAAGTTTTAGTGACGGAGGAGGAGATTGGAAGGATTGGAAAAGTGAATTTTAATTTGGAGAATGGAGGAGGATTTTTGTTTGCGAATTGACTTCAGTGACGGAGGATCAGAGTAGAAAAAGTGGTAAAGTGAAGTCTAATTTGGAATTTGAGAATTATATTTCTCATTTGAAGGGCGGGACCGTCTCAATATTAACAATGTGGAAGAAATTAAATTAGTACGAGTTTGAAGTTGAAGTAGTTGAAGTAAAACGAAGTGCCGAGAGTGATTCTTCCCTTAAAAAAAGGCAAGAAAAAAAACTTTTTTGTTGGGTTTTGAAGAGGGCCAGGTGCTGGAATTAAAGTCTTCGTTTTTGCGAGTAAGCCATAATGATGGATCGGAGAGTGCGATAAATGGCCGTTGCGTGTTCCTTGGTTTTTTTTCCTATTATTGATTGAACTATCAAATTAATTTTAAATTGGGTTTCCAGTGGCCCCACACTCCTTTTTTTGTCTGCGCCGAGCGCTCGGAGATCAACAAGGAAAGGAGTGAGTATTTATTTGGTTTAATTTCTTATCGATTGCTGTAAAATCGCTTCATCAAGTTCTTTTTTTCCTTATGATTTCCTTTACATAAAAGATTTTATTTGATTGTTTTCTTCCGTGCATAGAATTTTAAAAGGGCCTTTTTCTCTCGTTTTTCATTGAAACCAATAATTTGCAGATTTTTTTTGTGGTAGAAATTTGTTTGTTTTTTTTTTGTGAATAAAGTGGCCATATCATATTAAAACCATCATCTTTCATTTCTCAAGATGACCTCCCCCTTTCCCGTCCTTCTCCCTCCGTGTTAGTGATTTCTATGTAAGGTGGCTCAGCACAAGCAGAGGGTGTCCGGAAGACCCACGACACGACTGAGCGCTAGCCGTCTGCAACTGCGGTAGCTTCCGCGGTTGCAACAGCGTATACCTCCTACAACTTGCATATGCGCTTAATAAACTGTTCCGTCGTCCAGTCTCGCTTGTTCGAGTCGAAACTTGGCAACATCTTCGCAATGTCCCGGACGGAGAAACACTTTCTCGTTTGTCGGTATGTTGATTCTAGAATGCCTGCTCCCTTTCCAGCAAAGTACGTTCACGCTGTTGAAGATTTAATCGCCGTGGCGCCTCATGTTCATGCATCACCTCCTCGGATTCTCGGGGTGCGCCCGTCTCCTCCGTTAGGGTGATTTCGTCGTCATGACCACTCGTGTTGCCACTTAAATCCCGCAAAATTTGAACTGCGGTCATCTGCCTTGGAGTGCTGCTTGCTTCTGGGAAATCTGATTGCACTAACCTTTTGATTAATTCGGGTTTATTTCCCGACATTGCCAACCCAGGCTCGCGGCACATGTCTTGTATCTCTTTTTTCGTTTTGATCGGGTACATGACTGATCCCACTTCTGAACTGTCTGAATGGCAGAATGGGTAGTGAATAAAACCAACCGAGCTCAACCGGTTTGGCTTTTTTATTTAATTGATTTCTTTCCTTAAGCAACACACGTCTACTCGGCTACGCTGGCACATTCAACTGGTTGCATTTCCGACTGGTATCTGTTGTTGCCAGTTGTCAAGTTTCTCAGTGTTGACACAAGTAACCCTCTCTATTGTTAGTTTGCCCTTATTAAGAAATTGTTCGGCATCCTTTTCGGTCAAGTGGATGAAAGACATGCAATGCCCCCTATGGTTTTCTCGTGTTAATATCGTGACTCTGTCAATGACTCTTATTTCGATCGTTATCATCGGTTTGAGCGAGACTACAGTAGCGCTATTGCTGAAAACTTTCTTTATTGCGTGACGGCAACTTTGAATTCAATAAATATAGATTAATATTTATAAGATTGATCTTTCCTGAAAGTTTCACAAAGATCGAATGTTATTTAACGAAGTTATAGCGATTTGAATTTTTCTGTATTACTATGGCACAATATGCGCTGTATTACTATGGAAACATATGGCTATGAAACGATATGCGCTTTTTACCGACTCAGACACTACAGCTTTACTAGGATTTGCATGAAAGTTTCAGGAATGATAGGTATCATGAATGCGTCAGCTAGTGGTATCAGTAATCGTAAAACAAAACAAGTTGGGTAGACAGATCTATGCTCATGTCAGAAGGGTTTTGTACTCAACTTACAAAATGCCGTAACCAGCAACGAATAAAATTAAGAAACACGTCATGTTCGAGGATCATACTATCATTAACTAAGTTGGAAGATTTTTTTAATTCTGAGGTATTTGTTAAAATTATACCCATAAATATTTCGCTTGATAATTTTTTCAGATTTTTTAGATCACGGGTGTCCATTCGCGAGGGAGAAAACACATTTTTCATGTATTTCCCCCCCTCTGTGCCCCCACTGAAGCAAAAACTGTCAGTTTAAGAACTGTTTTGAAAAGCTCTCATAGAGACCTTTCATTTGATACTCATATCGGCTACGTTTCATGAAATTTTTTTCAGGGGCCACTCCTCTGTACTGTAAGCATCGATTCATGTCCTATTTTTTCGAATCCTAGAATGGCTACAAAACCCTTTTGCTAGGAGCTCTCTCCTGCCTCTTTGACTTGTTTCAATTGTATGTAGTCATCCTCATGATATCTATCATTCCTGAAACTTTCATGCAAATCCTAGCAAAGCTGTAGTGTCTAAGTCGGTAAAAAGCGCATATGGCTCCATAGCCATATGTTTCCATAGTAATACAGGGCATATTGTTCCATAGTAATACAGGAAAATTCAAATCGCTATAACTTCGTTAAATACAAATCGATCTTTATGAAACTTTCAGGAAAGATCAATCTTATAAATAGTCATCTGTTTGCTAAATTTTATTGAATTTAAAGGTACCATTTAGATTTTATTCAAGAAAACATAAAATCGATAAATCATACTATTACTAACAAAGTTGAGTGAATTTCGACTTCTCACGTATTTGTTGTTGTTGTACTCATTAAGGCCTACATCCATGATTTTTTTCAGGTTTTTCGGATGGAAGGTGTCCAATCGCGAGGGGGGGGGTACGCGAAAAGTTCGTACATTTCCCCTTCCCCTGCCCCCCTCGGTACTCATAAGGCAATTTTAAGACATGTTTTCATAAGATCTCATTGAGACCTTTCCAATGACACCCTACTCGACTACCATTGGTGAAAATTTTTTTTTGAGGGCTCAACTCCCTATGTGGGGAGACCCCCTTAAACCCCTTCGAAAAATTTTTTCACCCTTGAACTTTCAACAGGTCACCACTTCTGACCTTTCCACAAAGTTTCATGGCTGTAGCCTCTATAGTTTCGGAGAAAAAGTGCTGTGACATACAGACGGACGGACGGACGGACGGACGGACGGACGGACGGACAGACGGACAGACGGACACAGGTCGTGATTGCAATAGGGTTTTGTATTTTAGTACAAAACCCCTAATAGTGGCTGTTTCAAATGCGAAGATTAAATAATTTTGATTTATTTTTCCGCAACTTCAGCGTTTAAGCTGCACGCTTGTAATACTTGATTCAATTTAATGAATGACTGAAAATGAGTATCTACAATTAATATTCATAGGTGAAACAAGTCAAGAAGGCAGGAGAGAGCTCCTAACAAAAGGGCTTTGTAACCATTCTTGGGCTCGAAAAAAATTGGCCATGAATCGATGATTACAGTACAAGGGAGTGGTCCCTGAAAAAAATAAAAGGTAGCCGGTAGGAGTATCAAATGAATGGCCTTTATGAGAGCTTTTCAAAATAGTTCTTAAACTGACAGTTTTTGCTTCAGTGGGGGCACAGGGGGAGAAATACATGAAAAAGGTATTTCCCCTCGCGGTTGGACACCTGTGATCTTAAAAATCTGAAAAAATTATCAGAGGAGATATTTATGAGTATAACAATAACAAATGCCTCAGGAGTCAAAGTCTGTTCAACTTTGTTAATAATAGTATGATCTTCAAATTTCTCATTTTCTTCAATAAAATCGTATGGATTCCTTTAAACCCAATTTAACCCCTTCGGACCTGAATTAATGGTACCGGGGGAAAAAAATATTTCGTGATTATTTTCACATTATAAGGGTGAAAGCAAAACATTTTTGTTGGAAGTTCAAATTTTCATTTTGTATTTTATCAAATATTGGATTTTCCACTGAAATGGACAGTGGGTTCTAAGTGTTTGTATTTATTATATAGTGTACAGGATGGAAAGTTATTATTCATGCTATAAGATAAATGTTTTAAAGAAAATAGTACCTCTTTTTCTATAAAAATTTATTTCAAAAAGTTATTTTTACTTACAAAATAAAAATTATTTACATTATTAAGTTTTTTGGTAGAAACTTCGAAAACAATTCCTGGTATTAGTGAAGCAAAGGTGTATTTCACATTTTAGGCAAATGACATGTGTTTTCCCTTTGCAGGCTGGATTTTTACATCTTGTTGCTTCCTTCTTTTTATCATATTCAGGTAAGTGGTCTACAGTGTCATACTGTATTTCAGCTGAGAGCCTTATTTCAGTAAGACAGCGACTTCGTTTTGGTGTACTCATTTGTGAATTTGTAGGAATGTAGTTGCCGGAAGGTGGACGTCCTCTTGTTTTGATGCTAAGTGGCTGTTCTATTTTTATGAGAGCATCTGCTACACGTTGCCGAAAATGAAGTAAATCCAATACATCTTTTTTGGGTATTTTACAAGCTTCACAGTCTGACTGGTATTCCAACCAACTATTAGTCAACGACAAATCAATGGCGTGAAATATCATTCTTAGTGTCCATTTTTTTGATCTAATGAAGATACGGTACAAACTTATCAGATGATCAGTCTTATCAACTCCACCCATACCATTATTGTAAAGTCGTACAATCTCCGCTCGAGGAATTGATATGTATTCCTTAGATAGTTTATTCCATCTTCGGGCGTTATCTTGATCACCGATTCCAGCGAAATTGGAAGCTAAGACGACGCCTTTGTCATCCATCCACTTGACAACCACTACGTCTTTCGTGCTATAGCTGACCTGATCAGAATATCCTCTGTCCTTTTTTGCTCCATCCTTATCCGTTATGAGCGGTGGTTTTCCAAATCTTTCTATTCTTATTGTCCCTCCAGCATAGATTTCTCTCTCTCTAAGATCTTTCAATAAAATGTAGTTGGAAAAGTAATTGTCATAAAAAAAGTAATGGCCTGGCACATTTATTCTTTTTGAAAGTAGATTCACATATGCAGCTGATGCACCATATTTCAAAACATCATCTTTATCTAAATTTGTAGAAGCACCTTGATAAATTATGAAATCGTAAACGAGTCCACTTTTACCACAAATCATAAATATTTTTATCCCCCAGGGCGCTGGTTTTCCTTTCGCATATTGTTTAATTTCGAGTTCGCCACGAAAAGGAACGATTTGCTCATCAACGCTTAGAATTTGCTCCAAGTTGAGCTCCAGACATCGTTTTCTGATAGAATCGTATAACGGTCGAACTTTGCTGAGACGATCTGTATTATTATGAGGAATAGAAGAATTATATTAAGAATTGTTCCTCAACTGTAAGAAACGATCTCTAGCCATATTCTCTAAAAAGACTTTCATATCCAAGCCTGTATCCCAGTATAAACGAATTCGTGGAAACTTTAGATTTCCCATAATTATATGCAAAGCAAGCAACACTTTTATTTCAGCTGCATTGCATGGCTTGAAATTACGTACTTCTTTTGATAAAGCGTATAAATTCGTATTGAAGACAAATTCATCTATAAGAGAGGCTAGTATGTATTCCGAGAAATACTCAATTGGCGCAAGCGGAGCTAGTTTTTGCGAAGACAATGGAGCAGACCAAATAATAAATTGTGCGGGTTCGAATTTAAAATCTTTCCGCCAAATAATGTCCGATTTACGCTTATGATGCGCTTTGCTTGTCTGAGACCTTGGTTCCTCAGTAGAGTCAACTTGAACGTGATTATCAGCCACGAAAGATTCATAAGGGTGTACAATTTCACTACGCACTCGAGGTCTTGGAACTGATATAGCCTGTGTGATCTCCTCATCACTTTCTTCATCTATTTCAGATATGAATCCATTTTGCAGGACCTTCAGCATATTTTCAACATCCTGGGGTTTCGATAAATTAAATCCTAAAACGGCAAAAACAGGATATTTTACATTATGTATGACTTATTACCAATGTTATCTTATTTTCCGCCAACGTGCTTATGTCAACTATGAAGACTTAATGTCCATTGAAATGGACACATACATAAACTTGAAATATTCGTTCAAATTTTATCTTATATGGATTATAAATCAAACTCATGCAAAACTGAATAACTGTATAATGATATAAAAAATATTTTTTGCACGTGTACACGCTAAGCTAAAAGAAATTAAAAACAAACTGCCCTTACTTTCTTGGTGACGTTCCATGACGAATGTCAGCACTTGACTAGTCATTCTGACGCATCCCCATTTTACGTCTAGTCTATTTTTTGACAAAATATGATTGTAGGAATGTCCAAAATATGATAAGCTGTTAAGAATTCAAATTTGATAAGACATACTCATAATTATCCTGTTATAAACTTATGTCTATTAAAATGGACACCAGGAATGAAGGGGTTAAGTAGCCTTACACAAGATCCGAAAAATCTGTAAGTTTGATGAGATTTGTATCATATTCACGGAAGTTATAGCCATTTGAAATTTCTCCGATTACAACAACAATAACACACTATTTTGGTATTTGATGAACTTTCCATCGAATCAGACAATGGAATTTTGATTTGATCTTCTTAAAATTTTCAGATAAGATCGACGTTATACCTAAATGCTTTTGGGGTTTCACGATTTGAGTTTTTTTTTGTTAGTTGAAAATGAAGAAACAATGGATTTTCTTTTAAACGAGCAAATCTCTTTAACATGTTTCTTGATTTTATTCGTTGCTGGTGATTGGATTTTGTAAGTTGAGTACAAAACCCTTCTGGCATGAGCGAAGGCTGTCTATCCAACTTGTTCTTGTTTGTAAATTTTACAGAATAATGAATTTTCAGCTCAGATAAGTGCGAGTAGTAACAAAAGTTGACTGAGATGTACATGCATCAGAAAACCTTTTAGATAATTACCATTTAAATTTACGAGTAATGTGTGGTTTCGAGTGTCATTTCCATAGTCATTTCTTGTGAGGGGCACATTACTACAAAATATTCCTAAATCCGAATTGGTTGCGAAAACTAAACATTAAAATATTGCGTGCAATAAGTACTGATAAAATCTCTCGCAAACACGCGAAAACAGAAAAGGCGAAAGTCTATGACAGGATACAATTGCAAAAGAAGTGTTTCAGCACACGAACTACTGATGACAGTGTAGGTGAAAAATTATATATGCTTATCCAAGAAATTTATGGGTGAAAATTCTTTAAAATCCATTTCCAAAATTTTTGAATGATCCATGGGTAAAATATAAAATATATCCAATAAATAGTTTACGATAAAACTAAAATAAATAAGTTACTCTATGTAATGACAGTACACCCCTCAGAATTCTAGTGCAAATGGTGTTAAAATATCCTTTCAATGCATTGTACTCAGTGAAAGTAAATTCGGAGTAATGCACTATAGCACACCAGTTTTCGCAGGATGTTTTGCGAACAAAAAACAGTGGCAGGTGCATTAAATAGTCGCCCGACAGCGAACTATAATTTAGAGCCAATTAACGTGTTTTATAGTCTTTGTCGGTTATTTGGTAAAAAACTTATTCCCCAAGGGTGTGGAAATTTTGCTTTGCATTACATTTGTGAGGAAGACTATGCGAATTGTCAATAGGAAACTGGGAAAATTGAAATCAAAATAAAAACATCAAGATAATTTCTTACCCCAGATAAAACATTACTCGTGTGAGGAATGAGCGAATTTTTTGTGAAATTTGCAAAAGGGGTGCATTACTTGCTCGTATGAGTTGCATGTTTTCGTAGGCACATGCATAAGGCTGTTATTGGTAGTGATACCAGCTGTATTTTGATAATTATAGTTGAGGCTGAAAAAGCTGTCGTGCTTAAAAGAAATTCAGACAGGGAGACGCCTTGCCAGTGCATTGAACTCAAAAATCGAGGTAAGTTAGGTAGAGGGTGTTGTTTTAAATTTACCTTTTAGGCAAAGAATAAATTGCTTTAACCAAATCAATACAGCAATTTTAATTAAACAATTTAGCAAGGCTTTTGATAACTAAACTGATAATTATGTTAATGAAGTAGCAAAAGTTTTTGCTCTATTAAAACGTACGGGAAAGTGAAGTTTTGTCGAAACATTATCTTTAGTAACAATTACATTAAACAGCAAAAGTTTTGATATAATATTGCAATTTTTAATTTTTTGTACTAAACCACATCAATACCTATTGAAATCACGCACTGTGTCCATATGTCCGTCCGCTGATACGTCTGTGTGTCATAGCAGCCTTAATCCGAAACTATTGAATCTACACTCAAGAAAATTTGTATCAAATGACAGATTAAAAGATTCATCAAAGTCAATAAAATGAAGAGTTACATGAAAAATCTTAACGAGATATTTTCAAAATAAATCTCAATTTTACCCAATCAGTTTTGGGAGATACAGGAGAGGGCAAAACTTATGTAATTTTTACGTACCAACTCGCGATTGGATACTTTTGATCCGAATTATGAAAAAATTATGAAAGTAGGTCGATATGAGTATGTCAACATCTCCAAAGCTTAAACTCACCCAACTTTGTTAGTAATAAATGACTTCTAAATTTTGTATTTTCTTGAACACAATCATAAGAATTCCTTTAAAATAAATAAGCAAAATAATCCTCTTGGTTCCTTTAACTTTTATGAAACTTGAAAATGAAATTTGATCAAGAAAGTCACTTGTAAGATTGACCTTCCTTAGAATTTTAGAAGAATCTAATAATGTTTCTTTTGAATTTAAATGTTCTCTTTAAGGGTTTATTAAATCAGTGTCATCAGTAAGTAATAAAACAAATAGCGACTGCACTAAATGAGAATACAGAGTGAATTTGTATTTTTTTCACCAACGACATTTCTTCTTCTTCTTCGTAGCACTACACCGTCTCTCAATCCTTTGCTTCCTGCAAATCGTGCCTCCAACTGACTCGGTCCATTGACATCGTCCTCCAATTTTGAAATTCGAGCAGCAATGAATTGTCTTCGTCGACCGAATCAAACCAGCATTTCCCCGGTTACCCCACTAGTCTCTGGCCACCAATTCTCCCAACGAATACCTTTTTGAGTATTCGTTGTTCGTCCGTACGATTCATGTGACCGCCCATTTCAGCTTCTGCAGCCTTACAATCGTTGTATCGCGGATAAGTCACTGTTTTTAGCAATTTAAAATTATTTATACGCGACCCCGTGTAGTTTCTTCCTGTGTTGTTTAAATCCAATGCATGTGCAGCAATCCCTTTGTGATTGTCTTTGTTTTTGATGCATCGTTCATGTTCCTTCAGACGAACTTCAACGGCACGTTTGGTTTGTCCAATATATTTTTTTAGGGTTTTGTAAAATAATTTTACAAAACCCTACTAGTTTCGCGACCAGCCTGTCCGTCTGTCCGTCTGTCCGTCCGTCCGTCCGTCCGTCCGTCCGTGTGTCACAGCAGTTTTTCTCGGAAACTACTTAAGCTAGAAACATCAAATTTTGTATGTAGGTGTAAAGTGGTGATCTCTTCAAAGTTCAACTACAAAAAAATTTTATAAGGTATTTAAGGGGGGTTTCCCCATATAGGAGAGTGACCCCCCGAAAAAAAAATTTCATTGAAGGTAGCCGATATGGGTATCAAATGAAAGGTCTTGATGAGAACTTTTCAAAACTGGTCTTAGTTTGGCAAAATTTGCTTCGGGGGGCGCACAGGGAGGGGAAATACACGAAAAATTTGTGTCCCCCCCCCCTCGCGATTGGACACCTGTGATCCGAAAAATCTGAAAAAAATCAGGGATGTAGGCCTTGGTGAGTACAACAACAACAAATACGTGAGAAGTCGCAATTCGCTCAACTTTGTTAGTAATAGTATGATTTATCGATTTTATGTTTTCTTGAATAAAATCTTAACGGTACCCTTAAATTCAATGAATTTCAGTACGTAGATGTTTATTTATAAGATTAATCTACCCTGAAAGTTTCATAAAGATTGAATCATATTTAGCGAAGTTATAGCGGTTTGAATTTTCCTGTATTACTATGGAACAATATGCGCTGCATGTATTACTATGGCAACATATGGCTAGGGAACAACATGCGCTTTTTACCGACTCAGACACTACAGTTTTGCTAGGATTTGCATGAAAATTTCAGGAATGATAGGTGTCATGTATATCTTTGAGAACCGGTTCAGCTAGTAGTATCAGTAATCGTAAAACAAGATATTGGCTGTTTTAAATGCGAAGATTGAATAATTTGGAGTTATTTTTTCCCAACTTCAACGTTTAAGGTGCATGCTTTGAACACTTGATTCAATTCAATGAATGACTGAAGATGAGTATCTACAATTAATACTCATAAGTGAAATAAGTCAAGGAGGTGGGAGAGAGCTCCTAGCAAAAGGGTTTTGTAACCATTCTAGGATTCGAAAAAATTGGCCATGAATCGATGATTTCAGCACAGGAGAGTGGCCCCTGAAAAAAAAATTCATCAAACGTAGCCGGTATGAGTATGAAATGAAAGTTTTCATGGGAGCTTTTCAAAACAGTTGTTAAACTGTCAGTTTTTGCTTCAGTGGGGGCGCAGGGGGGAAATACATGAAAAATGTGTTTCCTCCGTCGCGGATGGACATCTGAAATAATTATCAAGGGAGATATTTATGAGTATAACAATACCAAAAACCTCAAAAGTCGAAATTCATTGAACTTTGTTAAAAACAGTATGATCTTCGCATTTCATATTTTCTCCAATAAAATCGTCTTTGACATGTTTCTTGATTTGATTCGATCTGGTGACTGCATTTTGTAAATTGAATACAAAACCCTTCTGACATGAGCGTAGGTCTGTTTACCCAACTTGTTTATCACATTCTGTGCAATTGACTTGGTAGATTCCGCTTTTTTGTTTTGGCAAAGAAGGATCTTTCGTAGAACCAAGTAATGAGCAAAGCTTGAGGGTGTTGTTATGTACAATCTTTGGATTTGCTTTGCTAAATTCCTTTTTTAGAGGATTGGAAATTGTAGGGATATATGCCAAGGTTACACGCGATTCGTTATGGTTTGTTGTACGGTTTTGGTTCAAAAGGGTTGAAGCTCTTTCTTTTTTCATTTTTTGCACGCATTCGGCAGTCAATTTGCCCATTAGCACTTTATCGTACCCATTTATCTTAGCTAAATGCACGATATGCTCATATTCGTTTCTATAGTCTGCCAGTGATAAGGGCAATCGACATATACGATATATCATCGATCTAGACGCTGCGATATTGTTCTGATGTAAACAGAATGAATCTTTGGTGATATATCTATTTGTTGTTGTTGATTTTCTATGTATCGAAAATTTAATTTTTCGGTCATCACGCGTAATATTGAGGTCCAGAGAGGGCAGCGTTTGTTCCTCATTTTCGGGTTCGATGGTAATCTTTATGGTTGGGTAACGACCAAGTTAGCTAAACTAATGAACAGCAGAATTCGTAACACCGAATCAAGAACAGAAGTTAAAAATGTCAATGGACTATTTGTGAGTCTATTTCAGGGAACGTTACAAGAAGATGAACTGGAATTGTTAAATCGTGGCCTAAATTTCTCAATCAAGCCTTTATCACCACCTGTAATTGACATAATTGCAGGTATTGAATCTGCAATCCAGCAAAAACCAATAGACATCAAAAATAAAATCAGAGAAAAAGCAACGCGCGTCATCGGCGCAGCTAAACAAGATACTGCTAACAACAAACCAGACGCAAAAACCATTGAATGGATTTGCGCCTTAAAATCACTGAAACAACGCGATGTATTCTATATGAAATCTGACAAAGGAAACAAGGTGGTCATCATTAACAAAAAGGACTATGATGAACGCATGATGAAGTCAATATCTGAGGATAAATTTGCGGTCTGTCCTCTCAATAAAATGGTGAAAGATGCTAAGCCCATCATAGAAACCTTACACTCTATTTTCAACGTCAATGAACATCATTTAAGAGTACCTAATTCACAACTTCCATTGATGTATGGCCTCCCGAAGATCCATAAGACAGGAGATAAAATGAAGAAAATCGTTTGGTGTGTCAACTCACCCTTCTCTAGCACTTTCGCAGCCATGTCTAGCATGCATAACGGGCGGTATGCAGACGGTGATTCGGGATTTCTCTCCCCCTTGCTGACGAGCACGAGCCTCGCGGCCTCCTTGAAATGTTACAAGTTACAGGAAGCAGCACCAGCTGTCAAATTCATTAGTGTGAAAAATTTTGCTATCGAGGGATCAACTGTTGAAGACAAAATATTACCATTTCATTTGGTATGACTTTCTAACGATAGCATATATATATGTATATATATATATATATATATATATATATATATATATATATATATATATATATATATATATATATATATTCATGCCCCCGGTGAATACAAAACGGCCCAGATGGAGCCAAAAAATCAATTTTACTGTGTTAACTGCGGTATATTTGCTCATCCAGCATCATAACGAGGATGCCCTGGGTATCAAGATGCAAAATTTAAATTTTCCCAAAACAAACATAAGCACATTGCAGTGTGTTACCTCCCAACTTCGTCAAACCCGGAGTATCATTTGCACTTGCTGCTTTACATTGACGTGACTATCTCCTTGAATTCATTGTTAAGCTAAAGCCTGACATCATGCTTCTCACTGAAACCCACCTCAATTTATGGCACTTCACGGCATTCAATGATTTTGAATTCGTGAGGAACGATAAGGTTAACAGTGATGAGAGAGGTGGCACCGGGATATCGTTAAGAAGACTCTATTGTTTCTAAAGTATTGAAAAAGTTGAATTCAAGAATTTTGAATTTCTTGAATTGTCCGTTACCAAAATTTCACTGCCAGGCGGGGATGACCTCTTGGAGGCTTGCATTTTTTAGAGGATCCTGCCCTACGTAGCCGAGGAAATTCCCGCAGAGGGAATGCCGGTCAGCAAGAGCACTCTAGGAGGCTAGCATTCTTTGGGGAGCGCCGCCCTCATGAACCCGAGGATATGGAGGGCGCCATGGGGTTCCCTCCCGGGATGACCGGTAACAATCCTGATTGGATCTGGACTACGCTTTGGAAAACGAACTGAAATTAATGCTTTGGGCTTGCAAATATGATGGTTTGGACCTAGTTACTTTGCACAGTAGCACCGAGGCGACGCTCGTGCGTGAATGGCTCCAATTCAACTATCATACCGTCTCCGTCCTGGAAAAACCTTGGCAGGCCTGCGAAAACGTTCGAAGTTTGCACCACGGGGTTGGTGGTGTAGATTCGGTTGAGACGGACTCCCGATTAGCAGAGGTCTGGCTCTAAACACTTGTCGCCATAAGGGCTTATGCCAACCCTCGCATGGCCTCCCTGATCTGCAAAGATAACCAAGGGACCAAAAAGGAGACTACACACACGAACGGAGATAGCGGCTCCGAGGGGGGCCCCAATGAATCTGAAGAAACCAAAAAAATTTAAAAAAGGTAAAAAAAAAATAAAAAAAAAATTTAAAAAAAAATAAAAAATAATAACAGCGACGACCCAACCAGCGGTTGCAGCCCCGAAGTTAACAGTACATCGAGAGCGGTACTAACGATGACAAAAATGACGATTAATACAATGACAGTGAAGACGGACGAAAAACCGAGTTTAACAGACAGTCTGGTCCAGATTGCGGCGTTCAGGCGCAGCAAAAAACAAGTTGGGTAAACAGACCTACGCTCATGTCAGAAGGGTTTTGTATTCAATTTACAAAATGCAGTCACCAGATCGAATCAAATCAAGAAACATGTCAAAGACGATTTTATTGGAGAAAATTAGAAATGCGAAGATCATACTGTTTTTAACAAAGTTCAATGAATTTCGACTTTTGAGGTTTTTGGTATTGTTATACTCATAAATATCTCCCTTGATAATTATTTCAGATGTCCATCCGCGACGGAGGAAACACATTTTTCATGTATTTCCCCCCTGCGCCCCCACTGAAGCAAAAACTGACAGTTTAACAACTGTTTTGAAAAGCTCCCATGAAAACTTTCATTTCATACTCATACCGGCTACGTTTGATGAATTTTTTTTTCAGGGGCCACTCTCCTGTGCTGAAATCATCGATTCATGGCCAATTTTTTCGAATCCTAGAATGGTTACAAAACCCTTTTGCTAGGAGCTCTCTCCCACCTCCTTGACTTATTTCACTTATGAGTATTAATTGTAGATACTCATCTTCAGTCATTCATTGAATTGAATCAAGTGTTCAAAGCACGCACCTTAAACGTTGAAGTTGGGAAAAAATAACTCCAAATTATTCAATCTTCGCATTTAAAACAGCCAATATCTTGTTTTACGATTACTGATACTACTAGCTGAACCGATTCTCAAACATATACATGACACCTATCATTCCTGAAATTTTCATGCAAATCCTAGCAAAACTGTAGTGTCTGAGTCGGTAAAAAGCGCATGTTGTTCCCTAGCCATATGTTGCCATAGTAATACATGCAGCGCATATTCTTCCATAGTAATACAGGAAAATTCAAACCGCTATAACTTCGCTAAATATGATTCAATCTTTATGAAACTTTCAGGGTAGATTGATCCTATAAATAAACATCTACGTACTGAAATTCATTGAATTTAAGGGTACCGTTAAGATTTTATTCAAGAAAACATAAAATCGATAAATCATACTATTACTAACAAAGTTGAGCGAATTGCGACTTCTCACGTATTTGTTGTTGTTGTACTCACCAAGGCCTACATCCCTGATTTTTTTCAGATTTTTCGGATCACAGGTGTCCAATCGCGAGGGGGGGGGACACAAATTTTTCATGTATTTCCCCTCCCTGTGCGCCCCCCGAAGCAAATTTTGCCAAACTAAGACCAGTTTTGAAAAGTTCTCATCAAGACCTTTCATTTGATACCCATATCGGCTACCTTCAATGAAATTTTTTTTTCGGGGGGTCACTCTCCTATATGGGGAAACCCCCCTTAAATACCTTATAAAATTTTTTTGTAGTTGAACTTTGAAGAGATCACCACTTTACACCTACATACAAAATTTGATGTTTCTAGCTTAAGTAGTTTCCGAGAAAAACTGCTGTGACACACGGACGGACGGACGGACGGACGGACGGACGGACGGACAGACAGACAGACGGACAGACTGGTCGCGAAACTAGTAGGGTTTTGTAAAATTATTTTACAAAACCCTAAAAATGGTGCAAATGCCAAAGTGCCCTGAAAAAGAAAAGCCCGAAGCTCTGCAGGATGCTTCAGGTATGTGAGCGGTGGAAGAAAATATAAAGAACATCAAGAATTTGATGGTTATTGCTACGATCATTACGGAAGCGACCGATGCAAGGGTCAAAAATCCCAATATAATAAAGAACCATCCTGAAGTCAACGAGGATATTACGGGAGGAAAAGAAACGAGCGACCAGGCAAACAAAGCTACGTTGTGTGATTGCATCGCCAACGCCGAAAATGTGGCGAAAGTATTGTATTCGGAAACGGAAAGCGATAACCTCTCCCAAAGATGGTCGCAAAGTACAATTGCCGCTCAGTGACAAGAAGAAGGTAGGCTACTCCAAAAAGCGGGAGATGTTCTGAAAAGAATACAATCTGCATACGACTCCCCAAAAATCAACAAAGCAGTATAGATTGGGCTCCTTGAACTAGAGGTGTTCCTAGACCGCGTAGGGCATTATCGGAGGAGCTTGTTAAAGGCCAAAAAGGACCAAAAGGCCGAAGAAGAGCAGAAGGCTAAAGATGCCCTGGGGGTGAAATTTAAACGCCACGTGCAGATAGTTCCACCATCAAAAGTCAATAAAAAAATGGCATCTAGCCCAATCTAAGGAGATCGGGACAAAAGAAGGAAGGAAAAGGCACTTGATGCGCGTAGACCATCAGATCAGCGGTTGCAGACAGTGCTTCCAAAAGGAGCGAAGAAAGCCGTAAAGAAACTCCTTCAAAAAGCGCCAGAAAGTAAAGTTTGCACGGACGCCCAACGAAACAAAAGACTTGATGCAAAACAGGAGAGAAAGAAGCCCCGGCAAAGACCCCGGCAGCAGGCACTGCTCGTAAGACCCAGAGATGACTGATCCTACCCGGAGATGCTGTGGGAAATCAGGGGAAATGTAAGGCTCAAAGACATCAACACTACCATTAAAGCAGTACGGTCAACGTGGTCGGGCCACATATCTGTCGAATTTGGAGCAGAGGCCGAGGATATGGAAGTATTCTGCGACGCATTCCAGAAAGTCCTCAGCAAAAACGAAGTATAGCCTCGCTCGAGCCGATGGCAACGATCGAAATGAGTTTCAAATGCGTTGGCTGTGATCACACCACAAAAGTATGCAAAGGACCCTATAGGAGTTCTCTATGTTACAAATGCAATAAAATGGGGCATAAAAGAAAAGAGTGTACGAAGGTGGCACACTGTATTATTTGCAAGGATGCTAATCCAAAACCTGATTTTGGACACGTCTTGGGATCTGGAAAATGCCGGTTTTCCAGGAAGCCCTAGCCAAGGAAAAATCAGAACTAAAGTGACCCGCATCCTGCAGCTAAATAAACACCGCAGTTCAATCGCCCAAAATTCGCTTCAGCAAATTGCGAGGGACATGAAACCGACTTCTTGCTGCTGAGTGAGCAACACCATGATAAATGTTCTGCATTATGGTATCCTGTCGAAACTGGTACTGCCGCCATCTGGGTTCGGAACAGTGATTTCCAAGTGGAGAGTTGTGAACGGGGGGATGGTTTCAAGTGGGTACGTTGTTCAGGGACCACTTTCTTTAGTGTGTACCTAACACCGAACGAGTCGATATCATCTTTCCAAGCCAAGTTTAATGCTTTGGAGGGCGCAGTCTCGAACGCAGAGGGCAACGTGCTCGTTGGGGGTACATCAACGCGAAAACAATCGAATGGGGCGTGCCTCAAACAGATCCGCAGGGATAACGAATCCTGGAAATGGTGGCCAGGATGGCGCTCGTCGTACCGAATACCGAAAATACGCCAAACTTCCGCCATATTGGCTGTGAAGGAACCATACTGGACGTGACATTCGCCTCGGAGTCCTTAGTATTGAGGGTACACAATTAGAGTGTATTAAAGGACAATTCAACCAGTGATCATTAGTGCATTCTGCTTGAGATCAGTGATGTTGTCTACCGACGACCGTGCTCTCAGTTTTCCACAACTGGATGGAACATCAGAAGGATGGACATTGAGAGATTCGTCGAGGTGTTCACAGGAGGTGAGCCGCCACAGGGAGCATCGCAGAGATGGAAGAACTGGCAGCTCAAGACCTGGTGAAATGGTCATACGCAACCAAGTGTTTTTAAAAAATATTCAGAAATATACTATTATAATGATTCAAATTCGAGTCCTATTTAAATGTTTGAAGGCCTAAGAGACACATATGAATAATACAGTGTCAAGTGACACTTCTAACTGCAAAACCCATAACCTCGTCTAGAACCAGAAGTGTAGCCGTTAGTTCAGAATGAATATTTCTCAATTCAAAATTCATGATCACGTATAGTAATAATAATCATTGTGCACTAGTTAAATTCAAACCTTGGTGTTGAGTCTTGTTAAGGAATCTCATTTCATGACCGAAACGGTATCAAGGTAATATGGTCAGTATCACGCTCAACTGAGTGATCATTTCACGATTTTTTAATCAGTACCCATCAGAACTAGGTACATTGATACTCAAACAGGATAACCACAAGCACAAACTTGCTGCCCCGAACGAGCTTTGAACTTGGGATCTGCTACGCAAGCGGTGAGCGCCCTAACAACACAGATCCCATTCGCCATAGTTAATACGGATCCCGTACACCATAGTTAATATTATTCAAAGCAAAACAATTGATTTACAATACATGAAAAAGGAATTTTCAACGAATTAAACGATACATTAAAAAAAATAATCAATATGAACATCACTTTACCATATGCATCTTTAATTCTTTCTCTACGTACCGCTGTACCTTTAAATTACTGGTAACTAAATTTAAAGTTGTTCTTTTAGCTACTGTATACTCGTATAGGTACTGGCAAAAGTCATCTTGAAACTAATTGCAATCCGATTCGCATTAATGTACTCTAAACTGCAACTATTTTTTAATTAATATATAATAGAAATTGTTAACGTAGTTTATAAATATAAATTATACCCCTCATTAACCTTGATAGTAGTAGCTTCAGTCTTGAAACCTTCGTGAAATACTCCTGTTACTAATTAAATAATCCAGTATCTCAAATTTTTCACATAATAATCTCCTTATACCCTTTAATTGAAACTTTCATTCCTGATTTTCTCGTGGTGCAGCCATTAATGTGTTATGGAAGATTTATCCATCATGTTAAACATTTATTTACAAGAATCACTCCAAGTTCATGATTCTATTCTCTCCACGTTACTTATCGGTCATTTTTCCTTTCATTTTTTCGCATTAAATCCATTTGCGTTTTACGTTTCTCCAGGGACCAAGGCAAAAAGTACAAGTAAAAAAAGCTGTGATTATAGAAAGTATTAAAATTCATCTTAATGAGCTTCTCCTTGAGAATAACTTTCAGGATGCTATTGACTTTTAACGTTTAATGAGATCTACTTTCAACCAACTACCATTGGAAAGAAGATTTTTAGTTTCAAACGTGAACTGTTTTTCTTTTTAGAATTTTGTGATAAAAGTTTGGCTACAAAAGCCTATCAAAATTGGTACGTGTTCATCCATTCGTCCACCTATCCCTCGATGCGTCGAAGCAAGTTTCCTAAGGAGCTAGAAGAGCTAGAGTCATCAAATCTTGTGGACAGCACAGAAGTTGTTGGTTAATGAAAGTTTCGTAGCCGAGAAGAATTTCAGAAGATTTTACGGAGTGTGTCCGCATACATGAATCTGAACTCTTAAAAAAATTTTTCACCAAAGACGGTCGGTTAGGGTATCAAATGAAAGGTCTTGATGATGTTGAAGCAAAATTGCGACCTCTAACGTGGTCACAAATTTCATTGCTAAATTTTGAATTTTGTATTAATCAAAGAAAAATTAGAACTTTTCCAGGTTTTCAGACATCCAAACTTACACTGACCGCCATTTTGAAATTAGAAAGCCAACCACAAGAACTTTCATTTTTGTACATAAATGTTTGTAATTTCTATCATACAATAAAATTCATCGAAATTGGCCCTGCAGCGGGATATCAACTGAAGCCAAACATTTTTGCACGTCTTTTTGGCTTTAGAACGAACATTTTTTTTTTATTTCAGATGTGTTGCACATTACCAGTACACCCTATGCATACTGGCATGCGCTGGGAGCTTGATATGATGTGTATCCTATATACACATCATGGCTCCCGGGGAGGGAAAGATATTCCCGTATAACACTTACCTGCTACTACATTCTTGTCAGCTAGATCAGTGAAAGGGTGTTCGCTTAATGATTAAATTTTTATTTTATTCTTTGCTTGGTTATATAATTATACGTTCAGTTGTCTATATTAATATTAATAACATACTTTGCTATTGAATTCTTTCAATAATTAATTCATTACAGAGACGTATAAAATTCGAGCATTAATGGAGCTTGTAAAATTTTTCCTATTTATATATTTGTTGTTTATTGAGAGGGAAAAGGAAACTTGAAGAAACCAAATCTATTTATTTAAGCTTTAACTGTTGCTCGGGCTGACGCCTTGAGCACGCAGTTATATTAACGAATCAATTGATTATAAACCAACCACTAGCTCCGGGCACAAGGCCTTGGGACGCTAATACTCAGGCTGATGCCTTGAGTACGCAGTAAGATTGATAAATCAATCAGTTACTAGTTCAACTACAGGCCCCAGGTATAACTGCCTTGGAGCGCTTATATTCGGGCAGATGCCTTGAGTTTGCAGTTGAACGTTTACTTAATTCGCTTATCTCGGGCTGATTGCCTTGGGATAGAGTAAGCTCGGGCGCACGCCTTAAGCCAGCGAATGGAGAAATACTTCTCGATTTGTTTGCTTCTATAATTTTCTTTTATCTTTAATCATGCTGACTTAATTTCTTATAAACTAATGAAGACAATTTACCATTTAAAAGATCAAAGTTCAACAACGAAAACAGTTAAATGTGTTTAATGCCATCTCTCTGTGACTGGTGCAACCACAAAGCTAAGGCTTTCGCTCGATGTGCAATGCATGTAACCAATGCGTTCCGCTGGGTGGTACGTTCGATTGCGAAGTCTTGTGTGTATATGTTTGATACTTAATACGAATATGGATACACACCGACTTCTGCCCATCCACGATACGACGCCGCGCCCACAGATGTTTTGATTACTATTCGCAGCTTTTCACATATGTTGTCATTTACAGTAGAACGGAGCACGAACCGACCAATATTTGGACTGCAGCTCCCGTAACAGATGGGTCAAGAAGAAACTTTTATTATGAACTTCAAACATACAGCTTATTAAGCTTTTGTGCCAAATTTTGTCAAAATTTAGACAACATTTTGTTTCTGCTTGGCCAATTTAGCTGTTTAACCAACTTAGCCGAGATTTTAGCCTGACTACCTGTCCTGAAAATTTGGTGAAAATCGAAGCGAAATTGTGACCTCCAAGGTGATTTGCAAATTTTCGTTTCGGCAAAAAGGGAATGAACTGACTCACTCTCTATATCCCATTATTATTTCTTTTTAAAATAAATTTTATAAGAGCCTCCTAGTTTCCCATTCTTTTATCCGTCTTTTCGTCCATCCCTCCGTCGGTCTGTCTGTCCGTGCGTCATAGGTTTGCTTAGAAACTATATAGTACAAGCTACAAAGGCCAAACCTTGTGGAAAGGCCATAAGTGATGGGGTCTCAACACTTGTTAAGGGGGATCCTCCCTTATAACAACGCAACCGTTGAAAAAAAAATTGTGATCAAAAGTAGTCGACTGAGGTGCCAAATGAAAGGGCTTGATTAAAACTTGTGCATCAAGCGACAAAATAGGAGGAAAACTGTGCAGGGAAATGTTGTCCCCCCCCCCCCCACATGATTAAACACTGTTGAGATGCAAAATCTGGAAAAAATCACGAAGGTATGAGGTCTGTTCAAAGAATACCCGGAATTTTTAAATTTCGCGGGTCTGGAGAGTCCGATTGTGTTGGTATACATGCCCCTAAAGTATGATAAAATTTTCAGCCATATTCACTGCTTACTTTGTCTGTGATAGTCGCTTAGGTTCGACGTGTTTTTATGAGCTCGGCGATTTTTGCTAAAACTGCTGAATTTTTACCAAAGTAACAATCGCATGAACATCGCTCAGGAGCTGTTAAATAAAGTCAACGACAATCCAAGTTTGTTTGAAAGGGTTATAACTGGTGATGAAACATGGGTGTATGGTTATGATGTCGAAACCAAAGCACAATCGTCCACCTGGAAGCATTCAACGTCACCAAGAGCAAAAAAAAACACGTCAAGTTCGATCAAATGTCAAGGTTTTGCTTACTGTTTTCTTCAATTATAATGGCATAGTGCATCAAAAGTTCTTACCACAAGGTCGTACGGTTGATAAGAAGTATTAACTTGAAGTTATGCGACGTTTGCGTGCAGCAATCCGAAAAAAAACGCCCCGGTTTATGGAAAAAGAATTCATGGCTTTTGCACAACGAAAACGCACCTGCTCACTCGTCGTTGCTTGTTCGCAATTTCTTGGCCAAAACAATACCGTAGTCGTGCCCCAACCTCCATATTCACCAGATATGACTCCGTGTGACTTTTTCCTGTTCCCAAAGTTGAAGAGACCCATGAAAGGTCGGCGTTTTTCCTCGATTGAAGAAATAAGAGAGTGCTCAAGGACATACAAAAAAGTGAATATCAAAAGTACCTAGAAGATTGGAAAAAACGCTGGCATAAGTGTATTGTATCTGGGGGGGACTGCTTTGAAGGGGACCACATTGTTGTAGACGAATAAACAAATATTTTTTTTGAAAAAAAAAACGAAAATTCCGGGTACTTTTTGAACAGACCTCGTACATCAACAACCGCAATTCACTCAATTTCATTAGTAATAGTGCGATTTATAAATGTTATGCTTTCCCTCATAAAATTTAAGTTTTTTTCTTTAAAATGTCACAATTGAGTACAAGTATATGAACATAAAACCCTATTCCCACAAAACTTTATTGAAATCGTATCGGAATTAAGTGAGATGTATAATTGCATGGAAATACAACAACAAAAACATACTATTTTGAGAAAAGTATTTCATTTTAATATATTTGGTTGGCTAAGTATTCAAAAAGCTTATTTAATATAAAGCGAAATGGCATATGTTTTTTCAACGAATTTGTAATTCAATTCATTGAATCATATCATCAGAAAAATTTTTTTGAACCTTGAACAACTACAAAGTCCTTCTGGTAGGAGCACTCTCCTGATTACTCGACTTGTTCTCATCTTATTCAAATTGTTGAATAAACTTCTAACCTCACAATTAATTAGTACTACCTCTTTCACAAGGCAATTTTCCAAACTTCATTCAAAGCTCGTATTCCACTCACAGGTCGTTTATTATTTAAATTGGAAGTTAGTGGTGACACTTATGTAATGTCCTAGTCAGTTAAATTTCGCAGGAAAAAGGAAAAAAAATAAAACTTTCCATCTTTCCTTCTGCCGTACCTACTACATTCTGCGGAACTTGTGGAATCTGCTGAAAAGTTCTAAGTAAGAATTAATGCCGCACTTAGGTAGTAGTAGTCGTAGTGGCAGTGAAAGCAACTTAAAATTCCTGCAGCATGGCTTCGACCGTCATTCTTTTATTTCATCACTCAAAAATTTACGACTGGCTCGGTATGCCATTAATCTTGCGGTGCAGGAATGTAATGAGAAAAAGTTTTTAAACGAGTGGGAGTAGTCGTGGAGTTTTTATTAAAATTATCTACGAGTTGAGAATTGTTTTGATTAGAGTCATTTGACTTCAATTTAGGAAGCTAAGATTGAAAATTTTGTGGAGCTCCATACTGACATTTAGACTTAAATGAGTTAAAATAAAAGAGAACCAAAAGATCTTTTTCATCATCTTCTTCTTCATTGAACACTTGAAAAACGTTACTTGACTATCTCTGTGTCGTCTTTCGTTTTTCGGATTAGAAGTTACGGTTATTGAATCTTAAAAAATCAAATAACCTATTACTTACCACGTCAAAAATGCTACAATTGAATCTTGTCGGTCCTAGGTCATTCATCAATAATGGGCACCAATTCACGTCAAAACGTAAATCGATTAATGAAATAAATTGTTGTTACTTAAAACCAAAGAAATGTTAAAACGAGGCTACCTTGCTAGGCATAATGTGTTTTATCACTAATAGTAAAATCAACATTCTTGTCTCAAATACCACCCAAAAGAGAAAATTGCCTACGGCAGCTCCAATGCAAAAAGAGATAATAAGCGTTAGAGCCTTTTGTTTTTTGGGGGGAGGGAAAAAAGAGTAGGCAGATTCAATGAGTAGGGGTGCCCTCCCCCAAAAAAGCTAGACGTGACAGAGGATTAAATCACAGCTTCTAGGCTATGGCTGAAAAAGTGCTGGAACTAAAACCTGAATATGTAAATCTTCAACAATAGACAGGGAGTTGCACGTAAAGTCCAGCTTTCACATTTTCACCAAACAGCAAGAGAAAGAAGTCAACCGATTGAGCGAAAATCAGATTACATGCGGCAAATGTATCTACAACTGGTATGCATACCATAATCTTCAAACAAATTAAGGCAAAACAAAAATCCATGAAGCAAAACGACGTAGCTTTGAAGCCTTTTGTGTAAATTTCAAGGAAGCTCCAGCCACAGCTAGACTTCATCAAGCTCTGGCAAAACAGAAAAATAGCCAAAACCTTGCACTAAGAAGGGCCGAAGGTAACTTCATAGAAACCAGTGAAGAAGGAGCCATTCTCCTAATGAAGACCCACAAGTCAAAGAGTGGAAACGTTAGTGATAAGGTTGAGGTGGACTTTTGAGAATAAGTCGCTCAATATAGTAAGAGGTTTCTACCATCTGCAAAGAAACGCATATATGATGGCCTTTGGAGCCTTTTTAGCCTTTTAAATTAGCAGGTGATGATGGAGTGCAACCAAACCTTATTCAAGAAAAATTGAATGCATTGCAGTAATTGACCAGTAGTCTAAGCAAACTGCTCGAAAACCTCCATAATACTGATCCAAATTTTAATTGCAGCCTTAAACAAATTGAATTATTCAAATCTACAATTATAATTTGGACAAGGCTTCACATTTTAACACAGCTCATCAACGAATTGCAGTACTGAATGCAATCTACAGAGACGGATGAGTTGGTTCGTCAACTACCAGTGTGACATGTGCCGTAAGATGACTATTAGGCACAAAATAGGGAGTCTACTTGTGATTGCCACGCATTGCACACGTCGCACAGTGGTCAAAAATCCCAAAAAACTGGCCGTTTTAGGCAGGGGTTTTCGGGGTCACTGATCATGAATCCGATTTTCGTTTTTCAAAAACAAAATGGCGGAGGATAGTCGCAAATTTTGATTTTTCCTTTGGAAAAATCATGACTTACGGGTTTTCGAGGTCGCTGATATAGAATCTGATGATGGTTTTCCAAAAACTAAATGGTGGATACAAAATGGCAGTTGTTTGTATATTTTTATCTGAAATACGACGACTTTTGTGTTTTTGGGGTCGCTAATCATGAATCTGAAATCGGCTTTCGAAGTCAGAAAATAGTGGATAACTAATGGCGAGAAATCTTCTTCAATTTTAATTCCCTCACAGCAAAATGAATTATTGAATATTTTTTATGGTCATAGACTGCAAATACAATATGAGCTTCAAAGAAAAATGCAGTCAATTATCATTGATATTTATTTATAAAAAACTTGAATTCGTTTTGAACACACTAGTACTTTCTAGGCAAAAATTATAATTTAATCACTCTCGTATTCAGTGTCACTATGATCTGCTTTATCAGTAGATGAAGTTGAAACATCAGCTTGTTCCATTAAAGGTTCTTTTAACAACTCTTTCGCTTCAGGTGACAATGATTTCCTTTTTTTCGCGGGCAGATTTCGCAGGCTCGAAATGAGAAGATCAGATGACACTAACAATCTACAAAAAACGTTTTCAGTCCTGCTATATTTTCGGCTGAAATCTTGTCGGAACTTTTGAATGAATTTGTTGCATGACTTCTGAGCCTCTTCAGTCGTTTTTGCTATAGGCAACAAGGATGACTCTATGACTTGTGACCCATGTATCAAAATATTATGCATACTAGTCGGCATATAGTACAGTACCATGAATATATTTCAACAAATTTGCGCGTAGTTGACAAAGCGTGCTCCTCAAATCTCACTACATTTATTTCAAAGCCGCACCAAATGAACTGAAGTGTGACATGGAATCTCTCTATTAAATTTTAGTCTATTCTCATAATGGATGCTGAGACTTGAGAATTTTCAAAGAAACGGCGGGCTGTATTTCCGTCATTTGAACTTCCATATCCCTGCTTGCGGACATCTACTAACAATCGTAAATGCTGCCGGAAAGCATTTAGAGTGTTTTTTTTCGAGCTTCTACTTTCACTTTGTAAACTTTGGAACACTGCCAACTTTAAATATCCAATTTGTAAAAAAAAATACAATAGGCACTCAAAGAACCGAATCCATGCATGTAAAGACTAAATTCCAAATTCTACATGTTCGTAATTTACTTTTTTTTCAACATTTTATCAATTTTGTTGAACTTTTTCGAAGTACATTTGCAGGGAAAACAACGTTGAGCAGAAGTTTTGTGTGATTTTGTGTGATAACGAATTACAAAACTTTCCCGGCAATCATTGTGAGCATAATTTTGTACGAAAATATTATTTGTCCACCGTCAAAAACCGTTCAAAAAGGTACCAAGCTTCTTTCTTGATCTTTGATATGGCCAACTTCCGCTTTCGTTGATTCAGCACTCTTATGTGAAAATTGTAATTTGATCAGCCTGCAAAATTGTGGAGATGAAGGACATGGATTTTTCCGCAAAACTTCAACATGATTCCCAATTTCATCTGCAAAAACGAGCTGCACAGGTACCAAGGAAGTAACTAAACATTAGCGTTAGCTTTAGTTCCATCGTCATCATGAAACTTTTATTTGAACGCACTTTGCCCCGATGTACCAGCACATACCCATTAGCAGATTAACTGAAAATCTCATTTTTTTCTGATGAGATACTTTTGATAACGTGTGTTTGTACTAAAAACAACCGTCCGACTATGTGATCTAGCAATGGCTGTGATTTAATTTCTGCGCTTGATACAGTGACAATAATTTCTGACGATGAAAGATAACACCTTTTTTAGCTTCTAGAACTTGATAGCAAGGAGGGTACAAAAAACAAGTCTTTCCAAGAGTTACATATCGTATGGCAATATATTGGCCTTTAGATAAATTATTGTCAATCATGAGTGCGACAGCTTCGTAACCAGAAAGGGTTTCTACGGGTTTTTCTTGAAGATATTTCTAGTATTTTGATATTTTAGGCGGGCTTCCTGCTATAACATCTTTCACCAATTTCGCTGCGTCTAATCTTCCTTTAGTTTTGATGCTCATTGCATAGCCTAACTCTTCGGGGTCAAACTGTTGACGAATATTTTCTGTCCTCCTTCACTTTGTCCGGTAACTCAATTCTTGGAAGGAAGATTTCGACAAGGGGCAGTCAGTGCTTCCTGTCGTTGATCTTGTTCCGTAGTTATCGCGGTCGTTGAGCACCTCGCCCACATTATCGTCATTTTTACTAGTGAAAACAACCTTAGTTTTAAGCCACTCAGCATTTTTGTTCAAAATATCTCGTTCCGTCCTGTGGCCATTATCCCGCCTTTTGTTTAAGTCGGAAAATAATTTTCTGAGTAGATTTTTAGAGTCTGCGTCGAAAACGAACGGAATGTTGCGTTTCTCAGAAAACGACTGTTCAATAACGAAGAAGCAGCTATCGGAACCCTCAGGAATTTTGTCTGTAATTAGTTCAAATAATTCCTTCCCGGTTACACAAATTCGCTGTTCTGTGACTCCATTTCTGTAATCAGTATTTGGAAAAATATATTTCTTCAATTTTTTGAGGTTGTGTTGTATAATTGAAAATTCTGTCAGATAAGAAAAATTTTGACTATTTAATAACTATTTCAAACAAGTTGAGTAAGCAGGAGAGTGCTCCTACCAGAAGGTCTTTGTAAACATCCTAGTGTTAGAAACAAATTTTCTGATAGCGTGAATCGATAACTTGAATTATTCATCAAATACTTAGATATGAAATCGCACAGTTTCTTTCATAAGCACAGTGCAGCTTCCATTTTGATCTAGCTTAAATGATTGTTCTGAATGCTCGGCCGATTGAACATATTCAAGTTAAACACTATTCCTTAAATTTACATGAAAATCGTAAGAAAATAAAAGCTCCTAGGTCAATTTGAAATATGTACCAAACATAAACACGTGTTATTGTTGATGTAATTACATACAATTGTAATGGCTATAACTCACTTGATTATGATTCGATCTCAATAAAATATTAGTCTATACAATTGCAAAATTCTAACTAGTTTAAAGGTACCGTTTTGATTTTATGGGCGAAAATGTAACATCTACAAATCATACTATTTTTAACAAAGTTGAGTGAATTTCAATTTCTGAGGTATTTGTTGCCTTTGTATTCATAAATGCCCACATTCATGATAATTTTCAGATTTTTCGGCTCACAGGTTTCCAATCGCGAGGAAGGAGGTGTGACACAAATTTTCGGTACATTTTGCATTCCCCCTAATTCATAAAATGGTTTTTTTTTATTTCAGGTTCTAAAAGTTCTAATCAAGACCTTACATTTGATACCCCACTAGACTACCTTTGGTTAAAAAAATATTTAAGGGCTCATTCGTTGTTAGGGGGAACCCCTTTTAAAAATTTTTTAAATTTTTGGTAAGACCTTAACTTTTGAGAGATTATCATTTCTGACCTTTTCACAAAGTTTGAGCATTCTAACTTCTACGTATAGTTTCTGAGGAAACTAGGTGTAACGCACGGACAGACGGATGGACGGGTAGACGGACGGACAGACAAGTCGCGAAACTAGTAAAAAATTTTTTTTAAAAAGACATAAAAAAGAACAACAAAAATAAACGTGATGAATTGATAACCTTCTTTCCTTTGGAAGTCGGTTAAAAAGTGTTATATTGACAGCACCGCAACGGACTTCGTGATTGATGCTGCCTAACCCAGGGTGCACACGTATGCACGCTGGGTGCGTTGATGGTCCACCACAGTACTCCCCCTGCAGTGGCGGAGCCGCAGTATGGTGACATTAGACCGCAAATCGTACGGGCATACGGACTTCTCGCCCGATCCTCGTTGTCGTCGTGCGCGAGGTTGTAGGTTGATTGTCCGTTGAGAAGAATGCGGGTTCTAGCCTGTCGATGAATATGGCTGTAGGTCGTCCATTCACGTCAACCTTGAAGTACTCCTTCCGTTTTAGTACTGGTTATGGACCGTCGTAAGGTGGCGTGAGTGGGGCCTTGACCTTGTCGTTCCTGCCGAAGACGTGCGTGCTGTTAGGTAGATCCTTGTTTACGAAGACGTCATCTGAGTTGTGGTATGCCGTATTGCACGGGGATAACTTTGACATCCTCGCTCGCAGATCCTTTAGGAAGCCTGAATCATTCGTGCCAACATGAGAGGTGTCGAAAACTTCTCCGGGTAGGCGAAGTGTCGTTCCGTAGACCATATCGGCTGGCGTCAAACTGATGTCTTCCTTCAGCGTTGATCGTGGTTCGAGTAGTACGATTGGTAGCGCCTTTGTCAATTGAGGTGAGTCGTGGCAGCGGATCGTGGTTTTGACCGTGCGATGCCTTTGCTCTACTATTCCGTTGGACCCTGGGTGAAATGGGGTAGTTCGCAAGTGTGTGATTCCGAGTATTTTCGTCAGTTCCTTGAAAATTCGGCTTTCGAACTGTCTACTCAAGTCGGTTGTGATGCGTGCAGGGACTCCGAAACGGCGGATCCATATGTTGATCAGAGCTTCCGCCACCGCTGTTGCCGTGATTGTCTCGATTGGAATTGCTTCAGGCCAACGGGAAAACCTATCCACAACAACGAGGCAGTATCGAAATCCTTCGTTTGGTGGCATCGGCTCGATGAGGTCAATGTTGATGTGCTCGAACCTAGCATCAGGCAAGCTGTATCTCTGCAGCGGTTATTTGGTGTGACGAGTTATTTTGTTGAACTGGAATGGTAGACAAGCCAAGTATCGCTCGGCAATCAATTTCCTGGTTGCTCCGATGCCTGGGTGTGAGAGCCCGTGGATGTTTTGCATAACCGTCGCTCGGAACCTCTGCGAGATGAAAGGGCGTATCCTCTCTGATGTCACAACGCAGTACAGAGTCAGGGAGGAGCCATCTAGTTTCTGCTGTCTCCACTCAAGTGGCTGGTCGCAGGTATTCATTAGCGCTTGAAGCTCGGGATCACCCTTCTGTGCTAGGGCGATAGTGTTAAAGTCGATCTTTTGAATTATATTTACCCTCGAAAGATAATAAGCGACGGTGTTCTCTCGGCCTGGGACGTGTCGTATATCCGTAGTGAACTGGGATATGAAGTTCAGCTGGCGTTGTTATCTCGGCGATGCTTTTTCCGAGCGTTGGTGGAGTGCAAACTGCAACCGCTTGTGGTCGGTGAAGACGGTGAACACTCTGCCTTCGACCATGTGTTAGAAGTGCTTAATTGCTTCGTAAATGGCCAAATGTTCCCTGTCGTACGTGCTGTACTTTTGTTGGGCGTCAGTCAGCTTCCTTGAGAAAAACCCAAGTGGTGTTGCACTTCCTTCTTTTGTTTGTTACAGTACGGCTCCGATACCGTTGTCTGAAGCATCGATAGAAAGAGACCATGTAGCGTTGGAGTCCAGGTGAGTGAGGGTTGGTGCTGTCCCCAAATCCGCCTTTGATTGCTCAAACGCGGCTACCGCTTCTTCCGTTCAATTGAGAAGCGTTTGATCACGTTTGCGGTTACCTGTGATCAGCCGCAACAGGGCGCGTTGATATTGGGCTGCATGTGGGAGAAAATGGCGGTAGAAGTTGACCATCTCTAAGAAAGACTTCATCTGGTGTACGGTCTTCGGCCTCGGTGTAGCGGAAATTCCTTCCGTTTTCTCAGGCAAAGGCTTCAATCCGTGGTTGTTGATGGAGTGTCCCAAGAGCCCGACTTCCTGCTTTTCGAATTGGCACTTAGGAATGATGACAACCAGATCGAACTTGACAAGCCGATCCAGCACTTGCTTTACGTGAACCCGATGTGCCTGTTGGCTGGGAGAGAAAATTAGTATATCGTCGAAGTAAACAAATACGTTGTCCAAGCCACGAAGCACTCCGTGCATGAAGCGCTGAAACGTCTGACCTGCGTTGCAAAGTCCGAATGTCATGTACATGAATTCATACAACCCGAACGGTGTAATGATGGCAGTCTTCGGAATGTCACTTGATTCCACGGAAATTTTGTGGTACGCCTTATGTAAATTGATTACAGAAAACAACGCCATTCCGTGGAGGGTGCAGTACAATCCTGAAGAAATCCGATAGGGTAGTGGTCCGGGATTGTATGATTGTTCAGCGCGCGGTAGTCCCCGCATGGTCGTCAATCTCCGTTTGACTTTTTCACCATATGCAAAGGGCTACTCCATGCGCTTTTTAATGGGCGGCAAATTCCGAGTTGGGTGAGGTGATCAAATTTGGCTTTGGCGGCGGCCAGCTTGTCGGGTGGAAGTCTCCGTGCCTTAGCGTTGACCGGTGGTCCCTTGGTTAGGATGTGATGCGTGGTTGAGCACTTGGTGTTTGGTTGTTGGTTGTCCTCCGAGAGGTTAATGTATTCCAACAGCAGTGATCGCAGCTCTTCACTAACATCATCCAGGAGCAAGTCAGCTTTATGCGGTTTTTTGTCGATGTGCGCGATGATTGTTTTTAGGCGTATGCGTTCAATAAGCCGTCTCCACTTCAAGTCGACGAGGAGGCCATAGTGTTCGATGAAGTCGGCCTCGATGATTGGAGAACTTACATCGGCTATTGTGACAGTCCACGTAAACGGCGTTGAAAATCCCAAGTTCAGTTTCACTGATCTTTTGTCGAATCCTTGAACCGTTGGCTGCCACTAATTTGGATGCGGCGTCGGGGGAACAAAGATCTCGGATGGTTGGTGGTATTACTGAGACATCTGCGCCATCGTCGATAAGGAAAGCATTTTTGTTAATGTTGTGGATTTTCAAGCGTTCGATTTCGCGATGGGGGGTCGCTAAGTGTGGACGGTCGGATCGTAGTTTTTTGAGTGGGGGCAGGGTTGTTCGCAATTTTTGGCTCCCGGTCGATAATGCTGATCGTCGGACTCTATGGCGTGGTGGGGTGGTGATGCAGGCTGCTGCGTAGGCCGCATGCGATGTGCTTTGTGTTGTAAGTTGATCGCTGTCTGTTACGCAAAGCTTGAAGTGCGTCCTCGATCTCCGTCATCCTGTGGCTGAGGTCGCGTACTGCCGAGGCGAGATTGCTCAGCTCGCTTGTGATTTGCAGCGTTGGTGGGATGCTATGCCGTGGCTCATCTTCCTTTGTGACTGCAGCGACTGGCTGTCGGGTGACATCGTGCACACGATCGGCGATCGTTGCGAGATCTGAGAGTGGGGCATCGTTAGCTGATAGGATGCTCCTCAATGTGACATCGAGGTGGTTGAGCCACATCTGTTGAAGCAAGTTGTCGGTTCAATTTCCGTTGGAGAGCGTACGCATCTGGCAGAGAAGCTGTGAGGGGCGCTGACCTCCAAGCTCGATTTCAGAAAGTAGCTTCTGAATACGCTGTTGGGCCGAGTCAGCGTAGACGGCCAACAGGGTGTTTTTCAGGGCGCTGTATTTGTTGGATGGGGGTTCGTGACTACGTTATACACCTGTTGCATCGCCTTCGTGTCCAGGTTCGCCACGAGGAGATTGAACTTGGTGGTGTCGTCTGTTACTTGGCTGGTGGCGAAATTTGCATCCACCTGGGCGAACCAAAGCTCCACGTCCTCCTGTCACAAGGTGGAACTCTGAACTCAACTCGTGCAATCCCTTCCGTGTCGTGAGCTTCTTCCTTCGGTACGGTCCCGGCTTGTGGAACGAGCGTGGGCATTGCTGTCGCTGTTGAAACCATTTTAGGCGTTGGTCGTGACTGCGCAACGTTTCACACCGCGGACGTGGCTCCTGTACAGCTTGTAGGCGAGGCTGATGGGGTTGATGGTTAGCACCAGCACTAGCAGCAACTCGATTTAGCTCTGAATTTGCAGCTCCGAGTTCACAACCAGCGTGTTGGTGACGTCTCCCTTGATGGCCGGTGGTTGCGTATTGCCCATTCGTTACTGTTGTGGAGCGTAAACGTAGAGCGTGGCGCAGGTCCAATGTCGATGATGAAGCGTAGTTCGATGGTCAGGATCGCCAATATGGGATATAAGAAGACAAGTTTCCTTTCCCTATAAAAAGATTGATTTGAAAACGTTTTAACAAAAAATGGTTTTATAAATTTTCGATGCGTTGACGTTGAGTGAATGAATGACTCAATGTGACGATTTGAGACTGAGAGAGATTGCTGTGTGTTGTTCGCTTATATTCCTTGAAGTCGCTGATACGGCATCGCCAATGATAGTTCCACGGTTGCTTATCGCGTTTGTTACAACATCTGCTGACGAGCATCCGTTCCGTCGTCGCATATCGTAAGTGCAACGATATCCAGGCGCAACATAGTTGCACCCATTTATCGCGTGGACATGAGATTAGTGTTGTGCCGCACCTCATATTTTAGTGAGTTTGAGTGAGGTACTCATTTCAGAAAATGAGGTGGTACATTGTCCTACTTCAAATGAGGTATGAAAAATAAGAACGTACAATATGGCATTCAAAGTTATCTCTGAAGTAGATAAAGAAGGAAGATAATGTAGAAGCTTATAAATGCATGAATGATATAAGTGAGTAAACGAAGTCAATAACCTTATTTCTCATAAAAATTTAAAAAATTTGAATATAAAAATACAAAAAATTCTTTGCATTTCCTCACTCAGGTATTCTCTTAAAAAAATATTTCATGTTACAGTCGTGAGCCAAATTTCTGAATCAAAACTAAACAAGATAATACTTCAGTTTTTATTATAAATTTCGTTAACAAAAAAATGTAATTCGTACAGCTTATTTTAAATTTTATTGATATACAGTTTTTAAACATTAACAACAAAGCAAATATGAACACCAGTCTTATCTACTCAAATAAGAAATTCGTTAATTTCTTTAGCTAAATAAAAGGAAAATCAAATGTTATTCACATTTCGAGAAAGTAAAGTTTTTCTACATTATTAAATTATTATCACAACACAATTAATAAACTTTTTTCAACTGTAAAACATTAATTATTGCACATTGTAAACAAAAAGAAAACAAAAAAATGTAAGTATATATTAGATTTACATATTAAAGTTCAGGAACATTAATTGTGACATCTTTTTTCCAGTCAGTCGATTTCTTCTTTCAACTAAAATTTGGCCAGATTTTGAAAAAATACGCTCTGATGGAACTGAAGTAGCGGGTAAACACATTCGTTTTTTCATTCTTGAGTATAGCCTGGGGTAAGCATGCCTTTTATCTTCCCACCATTTTAGAGGAACTAAATGACGGTGCAATAAAGTCTCATGAAGGTACTTGTCAAACTCTATCGAGCTTGCTGCAGGAGAATCTACATTTTTAATCAGATCACAGACTTTGTTGTCAAAGTCCGCCCAAATGCTGCACGCTTTCTTCGTTGGTAGTGCTGCTTCATCGTTATTGGTGATTTCTTGGTGCGATTTAGTATAACATCGGCCACCAACGATTTTAAGCTTGAACAAGCCGTGTCGTAGCTCAATGCATTTGAGAAACCATACCGTTTGAAGCGGGGATCTAATAGTGTACTTTCGGCAAATAATTGGTTATCTTCAATATTTCTGAACCGCTTTTCTAATGCCTCTAAAAGACTGTGTGCCATTTTTTAACTGATAAAGGCAGTTCATTTTTTGCGTCAAGATCCCTACATTTCTTCTGCAGAGCATTGACAATCAGGATTACCTCAGATATTGTCACATTTTTTTCAGAGCTGAGTTCCTCAGATACATCTTTAAAAACTGATAACAAATCAACGGCTGCTACTAAGAAATAAATATCTTCACTATTAATGTTATCAGTTCCTCGATAATGTATGGCAATGGTGGAAGTCAAGCTGTTTTTAACCGTCAAAACCCTTTCAAACATATCGCACGTTGAATTCCATCGGGTGACAACATCTTGCTTCAGCCTAGCTCAGTTTCACCCAACTTTTTTTGCATTAAAGTCAGTCTTTCAGCTGCTAACGGACTCCTTCGGAAAATCTCGACAATCGATTTTATTTTCGCTTGTGTTACTTTGATTTCCACCAAAGCAGACTGAACAATCAAATTCAGTGTATGTGCAAAGCATGGGATATGCTGCCAGTTATTAAGTCTGATTGCCGCTTTTATGTTGTTAGCATTGTCGGTTGTGCCAATCGTGGCACATCCTTTTCAATTCCACACTAAGATTTTCCGCAGTATGTCTATCGGAATATTGATGGCACTCTAACATGCAGGATTGCAATTGCGTATTTTCGTTGATAAAATGAGCGGTCAGCGATAAATAATTGTCATTTGGCTTTGAAGTCCAGCTATCTGTTGTTAAAGCCACAAACTCTGAAAGCCCCAAAATCTTCAGAACATTGTCTTTTGTTTCGTTGTAATAATTCAAAAGAAGAGCATTCGATAATATTTTTCTCGAAGGAATTACATAATTTGGATTCAGCTCGAATATATATTTTTAAATTCCTTGCTCTCAACTAAATGTAAAGGCAAATAGTTTTTTTCCACAAGCTCCACTAAACATTTGTTTAGCTGCTCAGATTTCTTGGCAGATAATGGCTTGTTTAAATACTGAGTCATACTGGTACTTACAACTTTTGCAATGGAAATTGTATGACCTTCAGTTCTGGCTGTTTGCGTCGAAAGAAATGAGCTTCTTGTTATTTCGGAGGAAGTTTTTGTGCTTACTGCAATGTTCCCAGTCGCTGATGTTTCCATCGAAATTACTGGGTTAAGACGATCAGTTTGGTGTATTGCCTCAAAAATAGTCGGGTGGAGTGATTTCGTAAGGCGAATCAACTTGAATGGACCACCATCCCTGTATGAAATGATTTTCTTGCAAAAATTACATTTTGCCTTATTATCCTTCATATCAGTGAAGTATTGCCAAGCACTCGATTTTCGTTTATCTGCCATACAGTTCAAAAAATAAAAATGTTAATTTTAGAGCCTCGAGGTATCATTTGAACGAGATTTGATTATCTCGTAGTCAAATAAATCAAAGATCTGGAATTGAGTTTTTCGTTCTATATTTATCTTTGAATTCGATTCAACATACCATAATCAAATATTGTAAGTATCGTTTAAACCATTCAATGAAACAAGGATACATGCATCTGAAAATTGGTGGAAGAAGGTGATTTCTTTTATGTATATGTTCTTGAAAAACGATAAGACCTACTGTGGAAACTGATAAAAACATAGATCGTAAGCTGGAAAAATGTTTTTGTAGATACTCATTTCTTGAATATTTAAGAATGCTTTTTTACGATAAAAACAATTGAGGCAAAATCAATCGAGGTCTTACTTATGAGGGTTTCTTTAAATCGTGTATAAATGTTTATTCAAAAATATCGATGTAAGGTAATCTGATTTGTGGTATGTTATTAGATCAAAGTGAGACAAAGAACAAAAACTATTTAAGCGATGGGTGGCTAGCTCTACGCTAAGAAGAGTAAAGCTCAAAAAAGTTAATAGATATTGTTCAAGACTCAATCCATACAAAACAAATTCGAATAGGTTCCTTCTTAGTTTTTCAAAAATTTCTTCCAACTGAACCAGTTAAAAGAAACACAAAAAACTTATGTTTTAAAATTATTTGGATACTAATAGACCAAGAGCTAGCAACGTTTTTACTTCGGCCGTTTCAAAAGTCGTGAAAATTTACACACTAAATCTTCTATGCCAGCTGAACATGAAAAGTCAATTCTGGTAGTCCTCCCTGGTCTGGTTCTATCACCATAACATTTCCAAGAAGTTGAGGACTAATGGTAATTTTCGTTAAAAGTATAAGTCGTAACGATCCAAGAGATAGTATTCAATAATATCTTCCATCAGAAAAAATTACTGCCAAAATATGTTTTTCTTTATCTCAGGTAAATGATTCAAGTATTCTGACAATCCTTTAGAATGAAGATCATCATTACGACATATAGTTTAAACAAAATTACCATTAGTCCTCTACTTTTTTGAAATATTATTGGTGTAGTACCCGGCCACGGAGGACTGCCAGAATTGACTTTTCATGTTCAGCTGGCATAGATAATTTAGTGTGTGAATTTCCACTTTGGAATGACGTTGGTAGCCCTCCGTCTATAAGGAGACTTCAAATTTTTACGAGCTTCAACATACGTATGTCACCAGCTGAAAATAATTGTTTCAAATTAAATCGGCACTTACCTTTTAGCTCAGCTTAGTTAGTACTCAATTCCTTTCACTGTTACACTGTTACGCGCTACTAATAATCAGTCACCACTTAACACATTTATTTTACAGAAAACTAATGCTCACCGTACTACATTCGGCGTGACAAATATTATACTAACTCAATAGAAAATTATGTTTCCCGCCAATAATCTATTCCCTCATTTCAGTGTTTCTCTGCTCCAATCTCTTCCGCCTCAATTTACTGCTTCACATCTTCCGTGTTCGAAGTTTCATTTTTCACCAATTTTCTTAATCCACATTTCCACTTTGCACTTCACATTATCCCTTTTCGATCTGCCGGGAACGATCGAAGCTTTATGTTGTAAACATAATATTCATCAAATTTTGGGACATTTCCTCATGAGGTATGGGATCGAGGTAGTGCTGGGTACGAGAGCATATTATGTGGAGTTTGAATGATGTATCACAACATCTTTACCTCGCAGCTCATTTTGCCTCAAACTCATTTTACCTCACTCAAAACTCACATTCGCTCATAGCTCATTATAGCATAACATCCACTATACCTCAAGAAAAATTTTACCTCATTCAGAACTCATTCGTACCCAATAGTTCACTTTACCTCAAAATCCGTTTTACCTCAGACCTCATTTTTCCTCTTAGCTCATTTCACACCTCATTCTTGAGGTGATACAAATAAATTTTTTGAGGTGTTGGGACATTTCCATTCGTGAGGTACCCCATTTGAGGTACCTCATGAGTGAGTAAACCAAAACTACATGGGATCGCGGAATTTTCCAGTCAGCGATATTTCAATCAAGCGCAACATAGTCGCGCATGTTGACAGCACCCTGCAATGGACTTCCTGATTGATGCTGCCTAACCCAGGGCGCACACGTATGCACGCGTTGGTGGTCCGCCACAAATATATTAAATTTGCTTTCGTCTGAAAATACAACTCGATTCCGAAAGTTTTTGTCGTTATTTAAGTGCATTTTTGAAAAGTCTAATTGCTTTTTGCGATTAACTTTCAGAATCAATGGCTTACACCTAAGTTTTTGACCATAAAAACTATTCTTCCGGAGAACACTCAATTCTTCCATACTTAATCTGTTCTTTTGGTGCGCTGGTTCTAGGATTCTCTTTAATTTGGCGTACGAGTGATCGGCACGCCGTAGCGCTTAAGATTTTTGGCCGTCCTAAACGGGGCTTACTTATTAACGAACTGGTTTCTATATAATGTTTTATTACATACTGTTTTATTACATACTTGACTTAGGATTGCCAATTATTTTGTATGCTTCACCCATCGACTTACCTTCGCAATAAAGCCTAACAAGAACCTTTCTTGTATGTAAACTCATTTCTTTACTCATAGCGGATTATTCTGTTTTCTGCACTTTAAACAAAAGTACACGGGACTGCAACTATACTAGCTGTATTATAACAAATATGCTTAAATTTTTTTCATAACGAGGCACGTCTAAAATTACACTAGTTTGTATAAAGCGATGTTGCCATTAATTCATACGGAGACTTTTTTAATGTAAAATTACTAAGTTAAATTATTATATCATAACAAAGGGGTAAATTGATGCTTTTCTTTCTAGAATTCATACTGAAAGAGTTGTAGAAAGCTTAAAAATTGTTAAAATAAAAATTTATCGAATTATATGAGAGGTATTCAAATAAATTAAGAAAAAACAGCATTGTGGGGAGACTGTTTTGTAAAACTGTAGGCTAGGCTTTTTAACGTTATCTAGGGGGCTATGTGAGCAAGCGGCCTCGATTGAAATTCATAGAAAATCAAATACGGAAAACACATCTTACTAAATTTTTTGAGCTTTGTTCTAAAATATACTTGGCATGAAAATATGCATGATAAAATAATGACCGGTACTTGCAAATACATAACAGCAACATAAAATCCTTCTTCAATTTAATGAGTCCTTTCTAAGAATTTAAAATAAATATCAGCAAGCACTTACCACAAACGTACAGCATCTCATCATATGACGTAAAATGTAATAAAAAATTTTATAGTATTGACAAACCATTTCGTCAAACATTTCAAGATTAAAATGTAAAAAATTCACAAATTGCATAGGGAGCTATTCGATGGTATTATAAGGATATCATTCCAATGAAGGAAATTCCAAACTGTACGGTTAGTAAAGACTCTTTACACCATTTCCCATCTCAACAGACGATCTGTCTAAAGAGTTGGGTACGTTATGATTAATTCACGCAATATCCTAGTGCAAGTGAATTGTATTTTAAGGATACTGCTGCCCCCATCCCAATCGTAATACAAAAACAAAATATGAGCCACAAACAATAAATTCAAGTGCAAAACGTAAGATGCAGTTGAGGGTCATGGATGTTATAAAGATGAAAAAGAGTGCTCTCATTTTGCAGTTGTAATAATTGAAGCAAAATATACACCCGCGGTGACTAGATCGTATAGCAGTGAGAACTCATTTGGAAAATGGCAATGCAATAATAATAACCAATCATTTTAAATTAGATCCATTTATCGGCTTAAATCCTACTAAATCAATGGCCATTGCAACGATTGCATAAACGACAATTTCAATTGGACCGTAAGCCAAGCAGGATATTTGCAGTCCCAACTTCAAATCGATCCTTATCTCATGTGTGTATTTTAACAATTATCGATGCTGCATATAATTGACTCAAATGTGCAATAAGCGCTGTCGCATTACAACTATCCACCCGTTGACACTATGAGCGATATTATTATTGACCCCTCCTGGCCGGCAGGCGACATAGGGTAGAAAATATGCAGTAACTTGGACATATGCACGATGCAGTTTCAGCATATAAATGCACGCAAATTATTCAGCATAATTTTATGCCTCTGTACGCACCATCGTCGGCCAACATGGACCATACTCATCGGACGTAGTAGATACTGAGTGAATATTATTTTGCAGTCGGAATATGTTTTTGTTGCAAAAACCATGGATTTAAATGAACTTATTGTACTTAATGGGATTTTATACGCGTGGCTGATGTTTATCTTGCACGTCCTGTTTGGGGACAATTCAACGAAAGCCGGCTGGATCGCGAAGTATCCTGAAAGGAGGTAGAATTCCAGCAGATTGCAAAGAGATAACATGACTAAATGGGATAGTTGCCATTATGACTAGTTCTCTGAAGTTCTTTTCCATCTCTTGCTTTTCCTGCTCACTTCCAAACAACAATAAGCCACATTCATACCTCACGCCTCCCTCGACTCCTTTGCATCGTTAATGCTGCAGGTTTTCGAGTTTATATTCCCTTGTTTTTAATGAGTATTTAAATTGGGTTATAATTTTCTACCCTTCGTGAACTCTACGTCAGGATGCATGAATTGAACTGGACCCAATCCTGGACACGACTCAGGCGAAAATTGCCAAAGTATGTTGAGCATGCATGCCTGACATTATTACGAGGTGGGATTATTGCAAAATAATTTCCCTAAAAGGCGAATTGTCGGATCCTGTATTAAATTTAAATTCGAAATAGAAACGCAAATGAAATGCATTGTTTCGCATGAATTTGTAATCATACGGGGGGGATTTATTATAATATTTGGAGTTTTTGTTTGGTTACAGAGAAGGAGGAGATTTGGTGGTTGTGGTATGTGGCTTTGCGGTTAGATGATTACATGATATAATATTGTGAATATTATGATAGATACAATGATCTGAGAAAATGTCAATCTAATCAGGTATGTTATATAAAAAGTAAGTCCCAGTGTTTAAATGGTGTTTGAACGTTTTGCTTACGCTTTTTCGATTAAATGGCCTATGAACATAGGTCACTGAGTCTTTGGTCATAACTAAACAACCAAGCAATTATGTTCGAAGTGAATAGAGTGACCTATAGACTGCAAGTTAATTTAGGGAAATGATGCAATTACTAGAATTCAGCATTTCTTTAACTTGTAATTCCATGGCTAATTTACCAGAAAGGTCAAACGCACCAATAAACCAAAAGTAGGCTATTTGAGTTGTTCGATTAAGGCGGCATCGGGTGGTCGCCTTGGCGCGAAGCCAACCAATAACTTTGTAATTGTTCTCTTATGATTGTGAAAGTAACAAAATCCAAGTAAACTACTTGCCCGATAAGTTAAATTCACATACATTAAAAAATTCATATACATCATGTATCACGTTACTCACTCGCCCGCGAGCAAAAATTGCAACTTGAGCGCGTTTAATTTTCATGGGAATGTAAGTCCGGCTAAATTCCGCAGAATTACGTGCCGGATTGAATTTTTTGAGTCTCGGAACATTTAAAGAAACTTTAGGTGCAATCTTTGTTCCCATGGGAATGAAATTTTGTTATGAATTTTAGAGTAAGCAATTTTAAAATAAGAAAATGTTGTATTTAAACTTAAGTTTTTGGGAAATAAATTCAGCTGTATTTCTTTCGGCGTTAAACAACGTTTATTTGCTCTGGTGTTTTGCTTTGACATAAGGGAGTTAGAATATTTTTAGTACTGCACTAGAAATATATCTTTGCTTCCTGCACAATTAGTAAAGTTCTAAATTGTAAATTGGGCTGTAAGAAAATGACCTTATCGCAGCACCAAAACATTGGTGACCCGGACGTGATCCAGAGAGTGGATAATAGAGCGAAGCCGACCGTTGCAAAACAACTGTAGCCCTTCAGTGGAGAAATTGACGGCTACACAATCCGAGCTGGGAAGAAAATGAAAACAGCTGCTGAGAAACTTCAGGAAGGATTCGGTGTCCAGAAAAACCAAGGAGTACCTATGTAAGACAAGAGACTAGGCTTATCAGAAGGGTACTGATGCGAGTTTGATTAAATCCACGAACAATTGAAACCATTTGATGGGACCGCGCCAGATCATCCGTACTTTGCCAAAAATTACTACAACTAAATTTAGAAGGTGTACGAGAAGCTCATTCATGCACTAGATGATGCGAGGAGAAAATTGGAAGGAACTTCTTCTAACGACAATCCCATGGCATCATCACCTGCAACCCAATCTGGAGATGTATCTGCCACAAGAAAACCAGAACGTCACGCAGATTTCAACCTCAAAGGTGGTGACGAAGAAGAAAGGGATGTTCTGCCAAGAATGATCCGGAAGCATAAGGCCTTAATGAGCACCCTTACCTACTTCATTCAAGACATTGAACACAATGCTAGTAGTGAATATTCTACCGAGTCAACTTATTACAAAGATACGTGAATGAACTGGCAGTGACCGATCAGGCAATATGGGAACAAACCACTGAAAGAAGCTCTTTTGAGTACAGTCCTGAAATCTGCCAAGAACTTCACTGCTCGACTCAAGAGACAATAATCTCGCTATAAGAACGTATGAGAAAAGCTGAAGGGAGAAGTGACAATCTACTGCTGCAATCAAAGGGTACCGGCGTTCAATTGCCAAAAATCGTACTACCGACCTTTGACGGTGACTACCTGCAGTGGACTCAATTTTGTGATTTGTACCTCCAGCTCATCCACAACCGAGCAATCGGAATTGCGCACAAAATGTATTATCTGCTTAGCAATCTATTAGGCGAAGCAAAACGATTAGTGCTGCACTAGCAAGTTTCAAGCGAGAATTATTTAGATGCATGGAATATAGTTAAAAGGAGATATGACAACAAAAGGTTGCTAGTGACACATCTTCTCAACAATTTTCTTTCTCAACCATCGAGCTATGTTAAATCTGCATGATAAGTTAAAAATCGTCATGACGCAACCAACGAATGTCTACTGGGACTCAAGAATTTGGGCATTTTAATCGAAGCCCGGGATCCAATACTACTACATGTACTGGGGAAAAAGTTATTTTTTTTTGTGGTAGGGAGGTGAATGCCATTTATGCACAGAGTGTGGGACTCTCATGTGCGACTGGACTAGCCACTAAATACCTCACCTATCAATCTGAAAACCCAGGCTGGAACCTTTTGACACATTACTTCGGGCCAGATCTCGTTTTGCTATGCCGTGAGGCGCCTTTAAGCTGGAGGATCCCTTTCCTAGCGGAAGGGGAGGGGGAAGAGAAAGTGCCAGAAAAGCTATCCCCCAGCCCCAGCGCCCCGGCTTCTGTGAGTCCCTTTTATATTTTAGGACTGCCCGAACATAATGTGCCACCTGGTTCCATTTGTCAACCGATTCGAGCATCACCGTGACTATATCATCCAAAGTGAGCTCTCGCGTCTCCCTGTAGAGTTCCCTTCGCAGCCTGACCCATTTTGTACACGCGAAAAATGTGTGGCAATCATTGTCCTCCCCTTCTGGGTAAAACCGACAATCAGGGGACCGTGACTTATCAATCTTGTGCAGGAAAGACTGAAAACACCCATGCTCACTTAAAAGCTGGGTCAGATAGAAGTCAGTCTCACCACGCCTTCGATTGAGCCACGGTCTCACAACCGAGATGAGGCGCGCAGTCCACCTTCCCTTCGTGCAGTTGACCCAAGACTGCTGCCAATCGTTGAGCGAGCGCTGTCTCTCCTCGCGGACAACTATCTCCCTCACATCCTCGTTTCGGCGCAGGTAAATAGCGCGATGCGCTCTAGCAAGGAGGGCGACAGGTATCACGCCTGCAATGACTTTCACCGCCAAGTCAGAGACTGTTGGATACGAAGATGCAATTCTCAGTGCTCCTCTTGTCTGTACTTGTGCGAAACGTTCTCGGTATACCTCCTTGCTGAGAGCGTCACCCCATACCTCTGCTCCGTACAGTAGCACTGACCCTACAGCACTCATCAAGAGGCGTATTCTTGATGGGCTGGGTCCCCCTTCGTTGGCCATAAGTCGAATCGGAGCCGATATTCCCGAAGAAGCCTTCTCAGCCGTTGCCCTGATTTCCTCGGAGAAACTCATCTTTGAGTCGATCAGTAGCCCCAGGTAATTCACTGCTGGCTTCGATTCGATTCGTTTGTCACCAATACTGATCATCCTTACTCTAGGGATTCTCTTTTTTGTCAAGATGACCACTTTCTCCAGTACTAAACTGAGCCCGCGAGCTGTCACCCAGTCCCTCACTCGGCGCACTAGCATACCTAGCCTAAGTTGCGCTCGTTCAACAGTGCCTCCAGTGACCAGAGCCGCAACATCATCCGCCCCAGTAGCCCCAGGTAATTCACACCCGATGTAATTTCCATCCTTCGTTGGCCCTGTGTCGTGTCGTAGAGCAGGCTTCGGTCCTTTAGGTAGTTCCTCAAAAGCCGCGTTAGATATTCTGGAACTTGAAAAGAGTTTTCCAGCGTATCCAGAACATCCACCCATCTAGCGGAGTTGAAGACATTCTTGACGTCAAATGTCACCAACAGGACGGTCCATCGCTTGGTGCGACTATATGCCTCTGCCTTTTGGACCGCGTTCACCACCTCTGCAATCACATCAATGGTAGAACGTCCTGCTCTAAAGCCGGCAGCACGAATCGCGTCAGTGAGTCTTCACTTTATGAGATTTTTTAGCACTTTCCCAGCCATGTCTAGCATGCATAACGGGTGGTATGCAGACGGTGATTCGGGGTTTCCCTTCCCCTCGCTGATCAGCATGAGCCTCGCTACCTTCCATCGTACCGGGAAAACCCAGTTCCATAGGCAAGCATTGAATGTGCTGACCAGCAAGTCAGGACAATGGTGAAAGATGAGCCGCAACACCTCAGCTGGAACACCATCTGGACCTGGGGCCTTCCTCGCCCCACGGATCCTTGTTCACATTGTCCACTAGGTCTTGACAGCAGCGAGCCTTGCTACTGTTGATCAGTTTGCGAAGGCATTTCCTGGCCGACTTATATGCTGCCACCCAGTTGCATACCTCGTCACCATTCCGCACGCGCTGAGCCTCACGTTGAAGCTTGTGACACTCCCTTCGCTTTTCAGTGATTTCAGTTGACCACCAGTGCACTGGGGGCTTGCCGTGCCGGAGTCTTCGACGGGGCATAGAAGCGCAGCAAGCAGTCGTAATGATGCTCATAGTAGAGTTCACCACGTCTTGAGCTGCCAGTTCTTCCGTCCCCTCCGAAGCTCCCTGCAGCGGCTCACCTGCCGTGAGCACCTCGATGAACCTCTCAACGTCCATCCTTCCGATGTTCCATCCAGTTATAGAAAGCCGAGAGCACGGACGTCGGGAGCCAGCATCACTTATCTCAAGCAGAATGCACTGATGATCACTGGCCGAGTAGTCCTCTAATATTTTCCAGTTGTGTATCCTCCGTAGTAAGGACTCAGAGGTCCCTCACAGTCAATACGGCGGAAAGTCGGCATATTTCCGGAGTTTAGTACGACGAGGGCCGTCCTGGCTGCCATTTCCGGGATTCGTTTTCACCGCGGATCCGTCTGAGGCATGTCCCATTCGATTGTTTTAGCGTTGAAGTCCCCCCAAACGAGCACTTTGCCCTCTGCGTTCGAGACAGTGCCCTTCAAATCCTGAAGCTTGGCTTGGAAAGATGATATCGATTCGTTAGGTGTTAGGTACTTACTAAAGAAGGTGGTCCCTGAGCACCGAGCCCACAAGAAACCATCCCCCCGTCCACAGCTCTCCGCTTGAAAGTCACTGTTCCGAACACAGATGGCGGCAGTACCAGTTTTGCCAGAATACCATAATGCAGGAATTTTATTATGGTGTCAGCAAGAAGTCGGCTTTCATGTCCCTCGCAAACTGCTCAAGCAGATTTTGGGCGGTTGAACTGCGGTGTAGGCTTAGCTGCAGGATGCGAGTCATCGGAGTTCTGATTTGGCCTTGGCTAGGGCTTCCTCGAACAACCGGCATTTTCCAGATCCCAAGACGTGTCCAAAATCAGGTCTTGGATCAGCATCCTTGCAAAGAATACAGTGTGCCTCCTTCGTACACTCTTTTCTTTTATGTCCCATTTCACCGCATCTGTAACATAGGGAACTCCTATCGGGTCCTTTGCATACTTGTGTGGTGTGACCGTACCCAAGGCATTTGAAACATTGAAGAGGCGTTGCTCTTTGCTGTATCCTACCAGCAACCCACCCTATTCGTACTTTGCCCTCGTTGAGGAATTGTTCGGCGTCCTTTTCGGTCAAGTCAACTATACCATGCGTTGTCCCCTATTCTTTTCTGGTGTCAGTCTCGCTTTGATCCTTTCCACGCTAGGGAACTCACTTTTGATGGCCTCTTCTACCTGGGCCAGATCCATGAGGCATTCAATGTCTCGTATTCGATCGTTGCTATCGGTTCAACGAAGGCTATAGTTGCGCTTTTGCCGAGGACTTTCTTTACTGCGTCGCAGAATACTTCCTTATTGCCGGCCTCTGCTCCGAATTCGACGAGTGTGTGGCCCGACCGCGTTGGTCGTACTACTTTAATGGTGGTATTGGTGTCTTCGGGCCTTACGTTTCCCCTGATGTCCCGCAGTACCTCCACGTAAGATCGGCCATCTTGGGGCTTTACGAGCAGTGCCTGCTACTGGGGTCTTCGTTGGGGCTTCTGTCTCTCGTGTTTTGCATCAGGTCTTTTTTCTGATTGGGCGTCCGGGCGAACTTTATTTTCTGGCTTTTTTTGAAGGAGTTTCTTTGCGGGTTTCTTCGCTCTTTTTGTAAGCTTTATTTGGAACCCGTGATTTGGTGCTCCACGCCTATCAAGTGCCTCTTCCTTCCGTCTTTTATCCCGATCTCCTTCCATTGGAATAGACGCCATTCTTTTATTGACTTTCAATGGTGAAGCCATGTACATGTCACCTTTTGATTTCACCCCAAGCGCCTCTGTAGCCACCTGTTCGTCTTCGGCCTTTAACCAGCTCCTCCGATAGTGCCCTATGTGATCTAGGAGCTCCTCTATTTCAAGGAGCCCAAGCTTTACTGCTTTGATGATTTTTGGGGAGTCGCATGCATGTTTCATCTTCGTATCGCTGGGTGGCAATTGTACTTTATGGCCATCCTTGGGAGAGGTTATCGCGTTCCGTTTCCGAATGCAGTACTTCTGCCACATTTTCAACGTTGGCGGTGCAATCGCACAACGTTTCTTTATTTGTCTGGTCACTCGTTGCTTTTCGTGCCGTAATCTCCTCGTTGGTTTCAGAATGTTGCTTTACTATGTCGGGATTTGCGACCCTTGCATCGGTCACTTCGCTAACGATCGCAGCAGTGACCACCGAATTTTCGATGCTCTTTATATTTTCTTCCACCGCTCGAACACCTGAAGCGTCCTTCAGAGTTTCCCGCTGTTCCTTAATAGGACGCTCTGGCGTTCGCATCATTTTTTTTGCTGCGCCTGAACGCCGCAGGAATCTCAGTCTGAACCAGACTGTCTGCTAATCTCCACTTTTCGTTCGTCTTCACTGTCATTGTCATTAGATTTTGCCCCAAGCACCTCTCCAGCCTTCTGTTTGTCTTCGCCCTTATCAAGCTCCTCCGAAAGTGCCCTATGCAATCTAGGATCTCTTCTAGTTCAAGGAGGCCAACCTTTACTACTTTGCTGATTTTTGGCGAGTCGCAAGTAGATTGTACTCTTTTCAGAACATCTCCCACTTTTCGTAATAGCCTTTTTTCTTCTTGTCGCTGGGTGGCAATTGCACTTTGCAACCATCCGTGGGAGAGGTCATCGCGTTCCGTTTCCAAATGCAGTATTTCCGCCACATTTTCGACGTTGGCAGTGCAATCGCACAACGTCGCTTAATTTGTCTGGTCACTCGTTGCTTTTCGTGCCGTAATCTCCTCGTTGGCTTTAGAATGTTTCTTTTCTGTGTCGGGATTTGCAACCCTTACATCGGTCGCTTGGGTAACGATCGCAGCAGTGACAATCAAATTTTCGATGCCCTTTGTATTATCCTCCACCATTTGAACGCCTGAAGCGTCCTGCAGAGTTCCGCGCTTTTCCTTAATAGGACGCTCTGGTGTTTGCATCATTTTTTTGCTTCGCCCGAATGCCGCAGGAATCTCAGTCTGAACCAGATTATCTACTAATCTCCGTTTTTCGTCTGTCTTCACTGTCATTGTTTTATTCGTCGTTTTTGTCATGGTTAGTACCGTTTTCGATGTACTGTTAACATCGTGGCTGCACCTGCTGGTTACGTCGTCGTTGTTATTATTTTTTGTTCCTATTTTTTTTAATTTTTTTTAATCTTTTGATTTTGGTTGCTCCAGTTTTATTGGGCCCACTCTCGGAACCGCTATCTCCATTCATGTATGTAGTCGCCTTTTTGGTCCCATGGTTATCTTTGCAGAGCAGGGAGGCCCTGCCGGGGTTGGCACAAGCCCTTATGGGGACAAGTGCTCAGAGCCAGACCAGCGCTAATCGGGAGTCCGTCTCAACCAAATCTACACCACCAACCCAATGGTGCGAACTTATAACGTACTCTGAGGCCTGCCAAAGTTTTACCGGGACGGAGGCGGTATGATAGTTGAATTAGAGCCGTTTACACACGAATTTCACCTAAGCGCTACTCTGCAAAGCAACTAAGTCCAAACCATCACATCCGCCAGCCCAAAGCATCAATTTTCAGTTCGGTGGAAAGGTTGGACCATACTACACATACGCTGTATGAGCAATCGTTTGCAGAGCCCCAGCAGCTAAGCACTGTGAAGCATTTTCTATCATTTCTGGAGAATCGTTTTCAAAGCCTTGAAACCCTCGGCAATCAAATGCCAAAGGTTCGTCTGCAGACTGCGATGAAAAATAATCTGTGTTAAAACTGTTTGAGAGTCGATCATAATAGTCAACAGTGTTCACTCCGAGGCTACAAGAAGTGTTCGCAACGGCATAATACATTATTGCACATCAACAATCAGGGTACCAAGTCAACCTCTGCTTTACCTCCAGCACAAGCAGAAACATCGACAATGTCATCAAACTTAACGAGCCTAGTACCAAAAACCACCAACACACGGAGGGACAACATCTTGCTGAGCACTGTACTCGTCGTCGAAAACTTGAATGTTCTTCACTCCGAGTCTCAATTGAATTTCATCGCGAAAGATCTGGTCGGACGGCTTGGTTTGAAGGAAGTTCCCGAAGCATTGTGTGTTCAAGGGATTAGACGAAAAATTCAAAGGGCTCAATCCAGAGTAAGTTTTTCGATACGGTCCAGGACAACAGGATTCTCAGCCAGAATTGAAGCCTCTATTCTGCCGCAAATTGCAACTTATCAACCGTCAGAATTCATTGACATCGTATCATGGCCTATTCCCCAGAATGTATCGCTTGTAAATCCTCAATTCAATCGCCCTAGTCAAATTGACATTCTCATTGGAGCTGAAAACTTTTTGCCGATATTTTTGGTTGGGCAAACACGATTGGGGAAGAAATTACCAAGCCTACAGAATACCGTGTTTAAATGGATCGTCTCCGGTCGAGTGGCGAATACGGATACCCATACATTCAGCTGCGGTATCTGCAGTCATGATTATGGTGAACTTCTAGGAAGGGTGTAAAAGTTCTGGTCACTGGACGAAGCGGAGCCAAGCTCAAACCTTACGCAGCAAGAAAAGGTTGGGAAGAACATTTCACTGCTAATACCAGGTGAGGATAAGATGGACGATTTGTTGTAAAATTACCATTCATGAAAGACCCTAAGTTATTTGGTAACTCCTAAGAGACAGCATATAAAGGTTTTCTGGCTTTGAAACGCAAATTGAACAAGAACGAATCACTGAAACAACAGTTCACCAACTTCATGAAGAAGTGGCGTCAGTTGGGACACATGGAAGAGGTTGATATTCAGCAGGTACCTACACCCCATTGATTCTTGCCGCATGGCCTTGTCATAGGACCAGAAAGTACCACAACTAAACTGCGAGTTGTATTTGATGCTTCAGCGAAAACTTCTACGAATATCTCCTTGAAAGAAGTTCTGCACACGGGACGATGTTTTTAGCCTTCTGTTACGTTTCAGGCTTCCGATGTTTGTATTGACGGCGGACATCGAGAAAATGTACCGCCAAAAAAGAGTGAAGGAAGAGGATAAGAAATTTCAATTAATATTTTGGAGAGACCATTCAGGTGAACCAGTTAACCGTTGCCAACTAACTACGGTAACATACGGCATTACAAGGGCTCCATACTTAGCCATAAGATGCCTCAGACAAATAGCAACCCAAGCTGAAACGTCAGCCTCATTGGGTTCGCAAATGATAAGGAATAATATTTACATTATAATCGTAATTAAAGCCCTCGCCGTACAAAGGCAACCAAAGGAATTGCTTCAATGAGGAGGGTTCAAATTGCGGAAGTGGTGCGCAAACCATAGTCGGCGACTTTAAGGCATTCTCAAAGAGGACCAAGCAGTTCAATTCAACATAAACGGCAAATACAGCTACAATGTGAAGTTGTTGGGCATAATCTGGCTTCCCCAAGAGGACAACTTCTGCGTAAAAACAATTCTGCCCTGCGACAGTCAAGTGACCACAAGAACAGTATCCTCTGACATTGAGCATCTCTCCAACCCATTAGGAGTGATGAGCGATCTGTAGATTCTTCAAGCATTATGGAATCTACAGATAGATTGTGACGCAGCTGTACCAACGGAGATGCACTCCTATTGGATAAAATTTAATGGTGATCTGCAATGCCTTGAAGATATCAAGTTTCCCAGGCATGTACTCGTATTTACGGACAAAAACCCGCGAAGCATTGAAATACATGCTTTCCGTGATGCATCAGAGGTAGCATACGGTGCAGCTATATACGTGCCATCACAGCAAATTGACGGTACCATGGTTGTGAGACTGCTATGTGCCAAATCAAAGGTAGTGCCAAACTAGGCCACAAAGATTTCGCGTTTGGAGCTTCAAGCTGCAACACTCACTATCAAGCTCTCTACTCGGGTCAAAAGAGAACACATTTTGGGTGGACTCTGAGGTAATTCTTGCCTGGCTGAGGATCCCATTATCATCATACGTCACCTTCGTTTGCAAACCGAGTACCACAGCTGAACAATGGCGATAAGTACCATCCAAGGAAAATCCTGCCGATTTGATTTCCCGTAAAATCTCACCCAATAAATTGAAGAATAATATTTTTTGGTTTTATGGGCCGAGGTTTCTACATGGTGGTGAAAGCATGTGGCTGAGTAATCAAAAATTTGAAACAAATCTAGAAACAAAGCAAGCAAATGTGGCACTTCCAGTTGCAAACGAAGGAGACATACTGTCGACGATCGACCACCGGAATTCTTTTCAACATTTGCAACGGATTTTCGCTTATGTTCTTTGGTTCGTAAATAACACTAGAAGCAGAGGGTTCAAACGCTCGTCATACCAATTGTTGACGAATTGGATACAGCCACGGCACAATTTATAAAGGAAACACAACGCTGAAACTTTTCACAAGAGTTAGCCTTCCTTGAACAATACATTCCTATATAAACTATCTTTATCCGGTGTACGAGGTCTGTTCAAAAAGTACCCGGAATTTTCGTTTTTTCAAAAAAATATTTATTTATTCATCTTTATCAATGTGGTCCCCTTAAGTAAGTCCCCCCAGATATAATACACTAATGCCAGCGTTTTTCCAATCTTCGAAGCGCTTTTGATATTCACTTTTTGGTATGTCCTTGAGCACTCTCAGCGATTCGGTCTTTATTTCTTCAATCGAGGAAAAACGCCGACTTTTCATAGGTCATTTGGGAACAGGAAAAAGTCACACGGAGCCATATCTGGTGAATATAGAGGTTGAGGCATAACTACGGTATTGTTTTTGGCCAAAAAATTACGAACAAGCAACGACGAGTGAGCAGGTGCATTATCGTGGTGCAAAAGCAATGAATTCTTTTTCCATTAATCAGGGCGTTTTTTTCGGATTGCTTCACGCAAACGTCGCATAACTTCAAGGTCATACTCCTTATTAACCGTACGGCCTTGTGGTGAGAACTCTTGATGCACTATATATATTCGAAGAAAACAGTCTGCAAAACCTTATTTGATCGAACTTGACGTGTTTTTTTCGCTCTTGGTGACGTTGAATGCTTCCAGGTGGACAATTGGGCTTTGGTTTCGACATCATATCCGTACACCCATGTTTTATTACCAGTTATGACCCTTTCAAGCAAACTTGGATCGTCGTTGACGTCATTTAACAGCTCCTGAGCGATGTTCATGCGATTGTTTTTTGGTCAAAATTCAGCAGTTTCAGCAAAAATCGCCGAGCTCATAAAAACACGTCGAACCTTGGCGACTACCACAGACAAAGTAAACAGTGAATATGGCTCAAAATTTTATCATATTTAAAGAGCATGTATACCAACACAATACAAACAATTGGACTCTCCAGACCCGCGATATTTAAAAATTCCGGGTACTTTTTGAACAGACTTCGCACATTAATGGACGAATTTCGATTATTAAAAAATCTTATCGCCAATGCATCAATTAAATAATTTGTAAAAAAATGTCGAAATACAGTAAGTTATTAGATAATTCGAAGAAATGCATATGTTAAATAAGTCCGTGAAGATTGCATAAATCAACTGCATCAAAGCCGTCTCGCTCAATACTTTCATAGATATTCCAATTTCGATAATTTGCATAACGGGCAATTATGCAGACGGCGATGTGGGATTTCCCTTCCCCTTGCTGATGAGCACAAGCCTCGCCACCTTCCATCGTACCGAGAAAACCCCGTTACGTGGGCAAGCGTTGATGTGCTGAACAGCAAGTCCGGACAATGTTGATAGACAAGCCACAACACCTCAGCCGGAATACCATCTGAACCTTTCAGTGAAAGAACTACCCCTCCAGTTCCGGCTGTGTGAAGAGTGAACACTTGACTGCTGCTCCACCATGGACAGCGTCAACACGGACGGTAAGAGCGGAAAAGAGTGCCCGCACTATCTCATCCATCTCCCGCATCATGTATACAAGGCTTCCGTCGGGCGCTAAGCTTCAGCGTAACTAGCCTGTAGCCAAGGCCCCACGGATCGTTGTTCACATTGTCCACTATGTCTTGCCAGCAGCGAGCCTTGCTATTGTTAATCAATTTGCGAAGGTATTTCGTGGCCGACATATATGCTGCCACCCGGTTGCAAGCCTCGCCACGTTTTCGCGCCCATTGAGCCTCACGTTGAAGCTTTTCAGTCGACTTGCCGTGCCGGAGTTTTGACGGGGCATAGAAGCGCAGCAAGCAGTCGTGGTGATGCTTATAATTGAGTTCACCACGTCTTGAACTGCCAGTTCTTCCGTCCCCTCCAAAGCTCCCTGCAGCGGCTCACGTGCTGTGAGCACCTCGACGAACCTCTCGACATCCATCCAATTGCAGAAAGTCGAGAGCAAGGACATCGGGCAACAACATCGCTTATCTCAAGCCAAATGCCCTGATGATCACTGGCTGAATAGTCCTTTAATACTCTCCACTTTTGTATCCTCCGTACTGAGGACTCCAAGGCAAATGTCACGTCCGGTATGGTACTTTCGCAGCCAATACGGCGGAAAGTCGGCGTATTGCCGGTGTTTAGTACGACGAGCGCTGTCCTGGCCGCCATTTCCAGGATCGTTTTTCCCGCGAGTCTGTTTGAGCCATGTCCCATTCGATTGCTTTAGCCTTGAAGTCTCCCCTAATGAGCACTTGCCTTCTGTGTTTGAGACAGTGCCCTCCAGAGTATAAAGCTTGGCTTGGAAAGATGATATCAATTTGTTCGGCGTTAGGTACACACTGAAGAAGGCGATCGCACTACCAGTTTCATCAGAACACCATGATGCTGAGCTTTTATCAAGGTGTTGCTCTTATGCCAGCCAAATTCGGCTTTCATGTCCCTTCCAAACTGCTCAAGCAGATTTTGGGCGGCTGAACTGCGGTATAGGTTTAGCTGCAGGATGCGGGTCATCGAAGTTCTTGGCTAGGGCTTCCTGGAAAACTCGGCATTTTTCTGATCTCAAGACGTGTCCGAAATCAAGTCTTGGATCAGCATCCTTGCAAAAAATACTGTGTGCCTCCTTCGCACATTCTTTTTTTTTATGTCCCATTTCAGCGTATTTGTAACGTAGGGAACTCCTATCGGGTCCTTTGCATACCTGTGTGGTATAACCACAGCCAAGGCATTTGAAACATTGAAGAGGCATTGGTCTTCGCCATATCCTACAAACAACCCACCCTGTTCGTATTTTGCGCTTGTTCAGAATTGTTCGGCGTTCGTTTCGGACAAGTCAATTATGGCCATGCGTTGTCTCCTATGGTTTTCTGGCGGCAGCCTTGCTTTGATCCTTCCCAGGCTAGAGAACTCCCTTTTGATGGCCTTTTCTAACTCGGCCAGACCCGTGACGCATACCGCCCGCTATGTATGCTAGACATGGATGACTGCTCGCAGGTTCAGTTTGGCACTGGAGAAAGCCGAAGTGGTCATCTTGACAAAAAAAGAATCCCTAAAGTAAGAATGATTAGTATTGGACACATATGAATCGAATTGAAGCCATCGGTACCTGGTGCTACAGATCGGCTTAAAGATCAGTTTCTCTGAGCAAATCAGGGCAACGGCTGAGAAGATTGCTTCAGGAGTATCGGCTCTGAGTCGACTTATGGCCAATGTAGGGGACACAGCCCATCAAGAAGACGCCTCTTGATGAGTGCTGTAGGGTCAGTGCTACTGTATGGAGCAGAAGTATGTGGCGACGCTCTCAGTAAGGTGGTGTACCAAAAACGCCTGACACAGGTACAGAGAAGAAGAGCACTGAGGATTGCATCTTCGTATCCGACAGTCTCTGATTCAGTGGTGGGAGTTATTGCAGGCGTGATACCTGTCACCCTCCTTGCTAGAGAGCGCCGGACTTTTTACCAGCACCAAAACGAGGATGCGAGGGAGATCACTATCCGCGTGGAGAAACAGCGCTCGCTCAAGGATTGGCAGCAGTCTTGGATAAATTGCACGAAGGAAAGGTGGACTACGTGCCTCATCCCAAATGTGAAACCATGGCTAAATCGAAGGTATGGTGACACTGACTTCTATCTGACGCAGCTTTTGAGCGGCCATGGGTGTTTTCAGTCTCACCTGCACAAGATTGGTAAGTCACGGTCACCGGATAGTCAGTATTGCCCAGGAGAGGAAGATAATGCCTGCTATACATTTTTTGCGTGCATAAAATGGGACTGGCTTTAAGAGGACCTCTACACGGAGACGGAAGAGCTCACTCCGGGTAAAATAGTCGCGGTGATGCTCGAATCGGTTGACAAATGGAGCCAGGTGGCATATTTTGTTCGGGCAGTCCTAAAAGATAAAAGCCACTTACTGCAGCCAGGGGCGTTGGGGCTGGGGAATCGCTTTTCTGGCATTTCCTCTTCCCCTCTCCCCTCCCACTAGAAGAGGGATCCCCAAGCTTGAAGGCGCCTCACGGCGTAACAAAACGAGAACTGGCCCGAAGCAATGTGTCAAACGGTTCCAGGCTAGGTTCTAATGTTGACAAGGGAGATGTTTAGTGGGTAGTCCAGTCACCTTCTTGTGGGCATGGGAGTCTCACACTCTGTGCATAAATGGCATTCACCTCCCAAACAGAAAAAAATTGAAATTGATACAAAAATGCCGAAAGCAGAGAGGGCAGTTTTGAGAAGAGTTCCGGACGGTTCTGGTATATGTCTGCAAACAAAACCGCTCAACGAAATTGTGAAAAAATTTATGGAACTGGTATTAAAAACCGGCTTAGAGACTTACAAATATTATGGTACGTTTCTGGAAATTTCTCTCGTCTCATCATCAAATGTTGCCACCTGTGAGAGATCTTTTTCAACGATGAGGCGGACCCACAACTGGTTGCGGTGCACTATGGGAGAAAAAAGGATGAACAACCTAATAATCCTATACTCTGGATCAGATGTTGCAAGCAAATTGGACTTAGAGAGTTTGTTTGATGTTTATAGCTCAAAAAAGGAAAGAAGAAAGATAACCTTTACTTGAAACTAGGCCTACACCCTACAAGTATTGTACATGAACTTATAAAACAATTATTTTCAAATGTTCAAATATTGATTTTAATTACACCTGGTCTTTTCCCTTATATTTTTTATGCTGTAAATTTGCCTATCCTTTTTAATTTCATGAATTTAAATGTATTGTTGTGCATCTTTAAATATATACATTTTGAATTAGTAAAGATGTAAAATTAACATGATTTGTAATTAAATGGTCCCTGTTTCGTTACATTTAATGCATGCCATCATACCCCCGAAGGGTCCCCCCAACATCCAGTGGTAAACTCCGCCCATGCTTTGACCTAAAGAGTTGTCAAGAAAGTGTTCAAGAAACGGCGGAAGAATAACTGAAGTAGAATACGGACTAAACCGCTGGTTTCGATGACGAAAATCTGTTTTGGTTACACAATCCTCGTCGAAAAAAGGGACTCTTTCTGAAGCTATAAAAAACCCGGGGGAGGGGGGGGGTGGTCATGTAAATTTATCACTCGAGTAAATAATAACAAAATGATTAAAATTTTGAAAAAATATTCAACACACAATACGAATTTTCAAAATTTCATTGAAATCGTTGGTAGTAAGGTATAATAATAAAGTTGAGATTTCCATGGTCTTTCAGGTACCTTTAATTTAATTTTATTTAAACTTAATTTTTGTTTAAGGACGTGGAACTTGAAAGTCATGTGAAACGTCTTTTCGTTTTCAAGTCTGAAGGTTTATTTTATTTTTAAATATATTTCTATTTAAAAAATTTTCAGACTTAATGTAGATTTTTCACCTTCCCGAGCAAGCGAAACCCTTCTACTCAAATCATACTTTAAAAAATAGAAATTGCTCTAAAATCAGAAACAATTTATCGAAAAAACATCAATAAAACTTTTGAACAAATATTGCAGCCGTACATTACTAGCCAAGAACAACATAATTTTCAAGATTGCCAAACACATAAGTACATACAAAGCAAAACTAATAAATTGGCAATCATTATCCATCCTTAAGCTTAAACCTTTATTAGCGAAATGTATTCGGCCTGACTGGAAAAATAAATCAAAAAAAAAGTTGAAACTCATGGAAAAATCTTAAGGATAATGAAAAAAGTCATGTGATGTGAAAAAGTTTGTTCTTTGCTTGCTTGAATAAATATTTTTCTCGCTGTACCGAATTCTTTTTGGTCTCTATCGCAGGATGCACCAGCTAAAGAATTTCGCTGTTTTTTAAGTTCACCAAGGTTTTATTTGCTTCAATCTTTTACGTAATTTTTGTACATTTATTTCTTCCATTTTGTCTTGCTATTCGTGGAAAATATTTTCGAGTGGCCGAATCCAATCAAATGATATTTCACGGGAGCAAACAATATTGGTTGCATATCCTGTTTACACATTGAACCGAGTGGAACATATAAAAGCCAAAAAGTGGATATGTATAAGAGAGACGGTAGGGTATATGATTGCAGGATTTTAACTGGAGACTCCCAGTTGGGATAACGGTCTTAACCTGATTTTTCCGAAAGGAGGAGTAGCTATCTTCACTTAATAAATTTGTTTTGTTAAGCAATTAATCCATTGTACTAAACACTTGAACGGAATTCTACTCGTAGATTCTCGCAATGCCAAGATTCTTACAAAATACCTCAAGAACAATTCTTCACCTTCACCAGATTTTCCATCTGGTTTCAACAATGCACCACAATTCCAACTCTCAACATGACGATAGTCTCCCTCAAGATATAAGAAAAGGTAAACCAAAATAAAAATCCAAACTCGCTGACTATGGAAAGCGTACACCGCATGCTAGTCTGTACCGTTCACTTGAAGTAGTCTAGTATGGAGTGTGGAAAAATTTCAAGGATACGAACAAGTATTTCGTCGGGATTATACCAAAGCAATTTGTTCTGATATCAGCATTTTGGAAGAAGCTGAACTGAGCATCGGGAATTCACTCAATTACATCCTTTATTCCGTTCTCTCCTATTCAGTACGAATGAATGAATGAATCGATGGAATTACATACACACAATAGGGATACAACCAAGGATAGAAGATCGAGTGAAAAATTTTAAACGCTTTGCAAGAAATTAATTGTTTTGGATAATTCATTTGTTTTATCGAGAAAAATTAGGAAATGTTTATAGAGTCAGCATGTTTGTTGTTTAGGGTTAGTTTCTATTTGTTCCTTAGGGCTTTCAAGAATAAGGTTTCACCATTGAGTGAGAGTAATTAAATGATGTTTTTGATTTCTTAGAGGTTTCTTTAGAACATTAAATTTAATTGCCAGAAAGGGTTGTAATTATAGGAGAATCTTCAAGTTTTGATAATTGGATGCTGCTCTATTCACGGAGCTTGATATTATTGATTAGATTTTGCACTTATAGCTTAACTACTCCAAAAAAGCTGTTGTACTTGTGACGACCATCGAGGGAAAAAACTTAATTAAAGTGACCTAGGTTGACTTGAATAAATTATTTTCGTTAACAAAATATAATCATTATCAAGTTATACTGAAGAACTAACACAAAAAAAAACTTCGAATGTGCTTCATGTACTCATATATGATTTAGCGATGGATAAGAGGTGACAAGCTGTAATGCGAAAATTATAGAGGCATATCACTACTTTTTACGGCGTAAAAAATATTTTCAAAGATCTTAGAAAATAAAATCGGATCATAAGCCAACAGTATTATTGTAGAGTATCAAGGTGGTTTTAGGGCTGGTATGTCGGAGATTGTTCACAGTCAAGCAGGTACTTGAAAAATGCTGGGAGTTCTACATAGACATACACCAAATTTTCGTTGACTTTAAGCAGGCATACGACAGTATTGATCGTAATGTAGTGTACCAAACAATGCTTTGCTTTGGCATCCCAGCCAAATTAGTCCGTCATACTGAAATGGCAATGACGTCGACGATCTCTCAAGTCCGGATCAACAAGGATGCCTTTGACACAAATATCGGACTAAAATAGGGAGATGAGCTGGCTCCATTGCTTTTCAATTTGGCTCTGGAGAAGCTATCTCTCGATATGCGAGGTACCATTACTATACAAGTCCAGCTAAGTAGTACCCTTAGCGGATGACATCAACATTTGCTAACGGTCAGTAAAGAACTCTTCCTGGAACTCGATAGCGGTGCAAAACTAGTAGGGCTAGAAATCAATGAAAATAAAATAAAGCTCATGGCACAGTCGAGGAAAAATACCTCAAGTACACAAAATATCACACTTGGCAAATACAGTACCGAAAATATGGGTAAATTTGTGTACTAAGGCGCCAAAATAACGAAAACGGGCTCTAAAAGAGACGAAATCCGCTGAAAAATATAGCTCGCAAATAAAATATTTTATTCAGTTTTGACGGTCTTTAAGACTAGCTACATACACAGAAAAACAAAGCTCCAAGTATACAAATCTGTGATAAGACCTGTGTCATGCTATGGGTGTGAAACATGGACCCTAACCCAAGCTTCCGCAAATATATTGAATGCCTTTGAGTGACGTGTCCTGAGGCAAACATTCGGAGCGAAGCTAAACGGGGACCAATGGCGAATTCGATACAACCATGAGCTGTATGAAATTTTTGACGAACCGGAGATCTCAACGATTGTAAGACTCCAGAAGCTGCAATGGGCTGGCCTCATAAATCGTATGAACGGACAACGATACCCAAAGAGGTAATCGCTGGGAGAACTGAAGGCTGGAGGCCAGTGGGGAAACCGAGGAAACGCTGGTCTAACTCAATGGATGACGACAGTTCATCGTAGCTCGGATTTCGAAATTGAAGGATGTGGTCAATGGACTGAGATAGTTGGAGGAGCTATTTGTAGGAAGCGAAGGCCTGAGAGGAGCTGTAGTGCTAAGAAGAAGAAGATAAGGGACCAAAAGTTAGATGTTTGTGTATCTGCCCTGTGATCTGTAATGTGCATGTATGATTCCAGGTAAGCTTGTATGCATATGAATTTGAATAAATATATACTTAAATGAATTTCAATGGAGGAATATTCATTCAACATTAGAAAAAATGCAAAATTATATTTTAATAAAGAGAGTATGAAGCGGGGGAAAAGATTAAAAATCCAATGGGTCGGAGCATCTTCAAATTTATTTTTACGATTTTCTGATTTGAAATTAAATGTTAGGGCATGTATTTGTATTATTTACCATAGTCACTTGTGCAAAATAAGTTCATAGGAGTTTTTGCAACTTAGTATTTATTGACCAAAAGATGTTATGAAAACGTATATGTTAGTGAAATCACTTTGGCGAGTCCATAATCCTCCCAGTGGATGCTCACTAGGCAGGGGTAACTTAAGTCAAGTTCTTCTTAGCAACAATAGGAATTTTTGGATTGGGCGAAAAACCAATTATTTGAACGGCAGCTTGAGATCTATTACCCTTGCTAAAGATTGAGAATTTGTCCACTTCGGTAGCAGGGGCATGGATTTTGAGGGTTTTAAAGTCATTCCTTCTGGTATATTTCTCAGAGCATCACAAGTTACAATCCAATTCATCAATTTCATAATAAGCACTGACTATGCCAATGAAAAATTTTTACCGGCAGTTGCAGACAGGGGATGCCTTGAAAGTTGTTTACCTATTAAGGATACTCATGCACAGGAGCTACCCTGACTTCATGATGCAAGTAAAACCATAGTCGGCGACAAATTGGACTGATTAATCATGCGATTTTTTTCGAAAATTGAAGCTTTATTGTGAAACATTGCTTTTAGACGATCGGAAATAGTTTGTTGAGCGACGCCAAGTAATTTTGCAAGTTTGGGATGGATCTTGGTCAAGCAATGTCTCCAATTCGTGATCTTCAAACTTTTTTGGTTGTTCGGGCCGTTCTTCGTCCTCAAAGTCAAAATTGCCACTTTTAAACCGTGCAAACCACTTTGGTACATACGCTCAGCTAGAGCATGCACACCATACACTTCCACCAAAATACAATGACTTTCGGCAGCCTTTTTCTTCAATGAAGAAGTACTCCCGCAAAAACACTTTATTCGACACAAAATTCGACATTTTCAGAGTAAAAAAAAGTATTGTTGTTTACGCTTCAGCTAAATGACTGACTAATTCTAAAACTATATGAGAGTAGCTTTCCAACACATATTTGGAAAGGTGAATCACTGGAACAAAAATTAAGTTTCGCCATCTGTTTCAAACCGCACGAATTAACCGGTACCCCTATTAAGTGCCTTGATCCATATTACTTAATTGAGCTTTACGCCAGAAATAAGTAGCACCACCGTTATTAATCAATCAAATGGGAGCAGCCCATTAAAATTCTTTTGCTTCGGACGTGCGGGAACAAATCGCTGCAAAGTGATAGACTTAGTCAATCCCCAAAAGTAACAACTGAATTTAGTAGCTTTTCCTTACCGTGTCAAGGCATATCAATTATAATAAAATTTTACAATACAATTAATTTAACAGCGAGTATTAATTAATTTTAACAATTCTCAAATATTTAACGGGGAAATGGAGTTTAAACTTTGGATTTAAACGGGACCTTCAAACTGTTGGGGGAGTAATGATTACTCTACATGTTCATATACCTACAGCATCTGTTGATTGGGTCATTGTTTGCGTAAATGATATGGTGTCTGCTGATGTCAAGCATGGTAGAGTCTCTTGTGCTTCTAGAAGTTTCATTCAAGTGGATTCTATCACATATAAATTTTACCTTAATATTGCCCTTTGAGACATCGAAAACCAGAAGTACTGACAATGCAATTCTCCTTGAAGAGAGGCTAGTCAAATTTAACAACCGAAAACGATTTTCAAAATGTGGTAGGTTGATAAAAAGTGTCTGCTATTGGCAAGCATACTAGAGTGTCTTGTGCTTGTATCAGGTTCATTCAAGTGGATTCTATCACATATAATTTTTAACCTTAATATTGCCCTTTAAGACATCGAAAACCAGACGTACTGACAATGCAATTCTCCTTGAAGGGAGATTAGTCAAATTTAACCACCGGAAACGGTTTTCATAAGGTGGTAGGTAAATAAAAAGCCTGGGGTTGTAAATAAACCTCAAAGCAAAGAGTACAAACTGCTTCTGCACTGACTCCAACCTATTGCTGTGAATATCAAAAACGGAATTCCAGATCAGGCAGGCATATTCAAGAATAGGACGTACTTGAGGTGTGTATAAAGATTTTGTTGCCCAAATATTCTTGAATTCTTTGGCCCTTCTTTTGATAATGCCCAGCATTTTATACGCTCTGGAAAGGACTTCATCGTAATGAAAGTTGAATCGGCCCGTTGTATCCAAGACTTCGCCAAGATTAATAATTTTATCGACACTACTCAGAGGGGAATTATTAATGTGGCATTCGTAGAGGATGGTATTCTTTTTCAAAGTGAAGCTGGTAAACTGGCATTTGTTGGTTGTCATTACACCACTAAAATAAATTATTCAATTTGTCCTAGAGAATCAATGCTTCGGTCTCAGACTGAACTACATGATACAACTTAAAATCGTCAGCGTAGAAAAGATACGATGTATTAGGTAATGCCACTGAAAGCTCAGAAATAAAAATATTGAAAAGCAACGGGCCAAGATGGCTACTTTGAGGAACTCCCAAGAGAACATGAATTTCTCTGGATAAGCAGATGCAGCAGACAGGACTAAATCAAACTAAGGAGTGACCTTAGCAGCAACCGGAACTTCTGCAGCCTGCTTCCATAACACCGCAACTTTTAGTTGGAATCAGAATAAAACCAAAGTATTCATGCTCGCCTGAGACCTTTGTTACAGGATTAGTAGCTCAAAGTAATGCTGATACCGAATTGATGATAAGAAATATAGGCTCACTGGGATCTACATCTGGCAGCTGGGGGCCCTCACCTGAGGGCGATATGACAACAAACATTACTGCCATGAAACCTGGTGCCCTACTGCGTGTTATATCCCCTACACTACAAATATTCCTTTTGAGATTAGAATATAGCACACCAGTTGAAGACATCATCGCTCATATAAAGTACAAACTGAACTCTAGTCCTGAGTTGCTCCAGTGCACCAAGCTTACGTCTGATGGAAAGACGAACCGATTGATTGCGTCTTTTTTTCAAACTTACTGTTCCAGCTAAACTAAGTATCTTGCTTGATAAGGAATTGTGGCCCCCTGGCATTTTTGTCAAAAGGTTCTCTCCGATTTGTATGCGGAACCATCCTGTGTCCTTTTGGCCCAGAAAAAATATATCTTATGCCTCGTAAGTGATTTTTAACTTGCTGTTACCAAAGTGTTCGCTGCCTGAGGACTAAGCCTACTGAAGTTCGCATTACTTCCAGTTTTTTCCATATAACATCATCTGTCTAACAGAAATATTGCTGATAGATGACATTGGTAATAGTGAGTTACTCTCAAACCATTTGATCTTTCGCAGAGATAGAACCGTGATGCTACTGGAAAGTTTGACGGTAGAGGCGTTCTAGTGGGTATACATGCTTCCCTTACCAGCAAATCCTGTGATGATTTTACGCCGTCTTCGCCTGTTGAGTGTATAACATTGTTAGTCTCTCTATTTGACTCACTTTCCTTCCTTGCATCATCTGTGTATATCCCTTGTAACAGTCTTGCTATTGTTTCTTTGCAAAATTCTCAAGCTACATTAATTTTCGTTTCCCATCTACCCTTATGTTGCTTTGTTGGTGACTTTAATTTGCCTTCTATTGCCTAGCATGATATTTATGTCTCCATAGTTTTTGGTGGTAGCGTGTCTTTTGCTCTTTCTTTTTTTATATCCCTCTGTTCTTTCACCCAATGCAACACTACTCCTAATGCCAACAACAAATTGCTTGATCTTGTTCTTTCTAACTTGTCGCTTTCTTCTCTGTCCGCATCGGTGGCACTTTCATCCTTGTCAAACCTGATCCCCACCATTCACCACTCTCCATTGAGCTTGCTATCTCATCTTCTCGTTCTTTGAAGAATTCCTCACCTTCCCACTTCAGTTTTTTAAAAGCCAATTTATCGAGCATGTAAGCTAGCCTTAATGCCGTGAATTGGTACTCCTTCCTCAGCAATATCCACACTGAATATTATGGTGATAAGCTCTAGATGTTTCTTTCGTCCTTAATCTCGAAGTTTACTCCTGTGTTTCCAGCAGGAAGACCTAAAGATGCTTCTTGGTTTAATAAAGATGTTGTCATTGCAATTTAAGCCAAAGTTGTTGCCGCGAAAAATTCTTATCCAGTAGTCTTCCAATTGATCTCGTTAAATTCAAAGAGCGTCGTGCCGCGGTCAAGGGAATAGCCACCTCTGCACTTCATGGAAATATTAACCACATTAAAACTATGTTAATGTCGAATCAAACTGGCACTTTCTGGTCATACGTAAAGCCTTTAAGAACTTCTCATCATGCCCCTGATAATTTTAGTCTAGATGGCGTGATACCGTTCACTTCTCAAGAATCTTGTGAATACATCACTTTTTATTTTTCTTCCTTTTTCGGCAGGGCTAAGCATTCCCCTTCCTTCAAAAATCTTCTTGCTCTTTTGCCTCTACTGCTTTTCGTACAAACCCCTTACAGGTTGTGCTACTCTTAAATAATCTTGACAACAGTACCAGTGTGGGCCCTAATGGCATTCCAAACCTAATATCAAAATCTTTATCTTCTTCATTTTGTGTTCCCCTTTCAATTATTTTTAATTTAAGTTTAACCTGTGGGGCTTACCCCCCCCCCCCCCTCCCCCCCAATGGAAAATTGCTCACATTTTTCCTATCTTCAAAACTAGTGATCGTAATATCGTCTCAAACGATCGTCCTATCTCCTTTCGTCCTTGTTTTGGTAAAATTATTGAAAAAATAGTTTTTATTGATCAAAAGCATGCTTTTGTCAGAGGCAGATCTACCTTTACAAATTTACTTTCTTTTACCTATCATATTGCAGCTGCCCTCGATTAGCAACAACAAGTGGACGTTCTTTTTAAGGATTTCTCTAAAGCCTTTGACTCAGTGGATCACTCTCTTCTATTTGAGAAACTTTTAGGGTTTGTGTTCCTATTTGCCTCTATTCCTGGCTTCTCTCCTATGTCCTGAATCGTTTATGTGTAGTCACTTTTAACTCTTGCTCCTCTTCTTCCTCTCACCTGAGCTCGGAAGTTCCGCATAGTTCAATTCTTGGCCCCATACTATTTTTACTTTTTGTCAATGATCTACCTTCTGTTATCACATCCCCCTGTCTCTTTTATGCTGATTATTTCAAAATTTTTGGAGTTATTGATTCCCTCATAGACGTGGATATCCTTCAAACCTATCTTCAGCGTCTAATTGACTGGTGTGAATCAAACCATCTCTCCTTAAATGTTTCCATATGCAATCAGATGAAATTCTCCTGTAAAAAATTTCCTCTTCCCTCAACGTATAGGCTTGTTGGCATCCCTTCGAGCAATGTAAGAAAGCCACCAAGCTTAACTGGATTTATTTTACAATCCGCTTCGTCATTTCAACATATCACATCGTATATGTGTCTTTACTTCTCACATGTAGGTAGTAATTTGGAGTACTGCTTGCAAATTTAGAGTCCGTACCACAGGAAGCGCATCGATGCTCTTGAGTCAGTTCAACGCAGATTCACACGGTCTCTATTCTTCAAATTCAACCTTCCTTTCTCCTCTTATGATGACCGACTACATATTTTGAATAATCCTACCCTCGATTCCAAACGACCTTACCTTGACAAATGTCTTTTGTTCAAGCTTCATCATAGTCTTTAACCTCAAAATGTATGCAGGCAAACAAATACATTCGACGCTGCTCGCCTTAATAGATCCTCGCTTCAATTTCAGATTCCGAATGCACGTACTAACACCTTATTCCACTCTCCCTTGCTACGCTTACCTCGTATGCCCAATAAGTGAAGTCTTGGTCCTCTACCACAGTCTCTTGGCGTATTTAAAACTTTTATGCAAAATGAAATTTATAAATACTCCTATAAGTCTTAATTTTTGATATCGTATTGTGATCTCTTTCTCTAATTTCTTCCATATTTTGAATCAGGGTACTTGCATTCATCTATTAATTGACTTGTAACTGAACTACTAGTCCGTAAGTTGATTTTCTTTGAAATAATTAAATAAGTTAATACCAAATCTGTGGAGCTTCTTTATCAGAACGCCATATTTTACATGATCAAAGGCTTTGCTAAAATCAGTGTAAATAGCGTCAATCTGGTAACTTTTTCCAGACCACATAGAATGTCTAATGTCATAAGCATGAGGTTAAAAGTAGTGAACCAATTTTTTCGAAAAACATGTTGTTCTTCATTAAGGCAAGGCTAAACGATAGGATAAATTTTTCTGCTTATAATCTGTTCAAAAAGCTTAGGAGTGGTAGATAGAAAGCGATTCCCCTGTAATTAGTAACAAATTGTTGTTTGGTTTTTTGTGTATTGGAATTATGTCAGATGGTTTCCAATACGAAGGGAAGACTCCACTTGAAAAAGGTTAGAAAGTAGGGAGGGAATTAAATCAAAGCCAAGTCCTTTATTCAAATTCAGACCCTCAATTGCCTGGCAATTCTTCCGAGATGTTTTCAAATAAGTTCCTTGGAGATGTTATAATAGACCCTTAATTTCCTGAAGCTAAGGGATCGTGGTAAACTTCCTGCAAATTATCAGCAAAAAATTGACAGATTTGGTCTGAAGATGTTGACGTGGAACCTTTGTAGGTCATTGTGGAGGGAAAACCATGGGCTTTACGTTTGATGTTAACGAAATCAAAGGACTCTTTAGGGTCGTGAATAATATGTTAACCAATAGCGTTAACGTACAATTTATACGCTTCTCTCTAATCTTGAATTCACTGACAAGTTCATGATATTTGCTATTGATTTCGTTACTTGTATTTTTATTCCTTTTTTTATAATTTTGTACAACTTATTTCTTTGATTTTGTAAAGACCTGAGGTCATTATCTAGTCAGGCTTCGGAAAGCTTTCCTTTGTTTTTATTTTAGATACAAATCTTTTAAGGGTGTCAAGAATTATTTGGTAAAAAGTAGACAGAGCACTGTCTATGTCTAGCATTGAAAGAGTACCAGTCCAGTTGAATGTGAATAGAAAATTGTTAATGCTATAGAAATCAGATTTTGAAAGTCAAATACAATTGTAGCATTGTACGAAATATAATTGTTTTATCAGAAATGGAAAATTGAATGGAAAAAGAGGTGTGATGTTGTGTGTTACGATAGAGGTGCTTGTTGTCAACAGTTGGATAAACCACAACCTTGTCACAAGAATTAGTAAAAATCACGTCTAACCAATGACCGTTTTGGTTAGGTACTGAAGCAACTTGCTGCAATTCATTGCCACAAAAAGTACTATTAAATTGAAATCTCTACAATCGAAAAGATTTACTAGGAGAAGAAGATTGGCTTGATTGTCGACTGTAAAATATAAATTTGGTGGATTAAAGTCTCCGGTAATAATTATTCTGTTATCTTCATCAAGATGTTCCATAAATTTGGCTTTAAAATCGCAGATTTCATTATAGATCACTTCACTGGAAAAATGAAAAATAGAGCAAACACCAATGTAAAAGGAAAATTGATTATTCGACGTAGTACATATAACCTCACTAGAAAAAGAATTGTGTACAACGCCTAAAACACTACTTTCACGTGTCTTTTCAGTACTGCTATAATCTCTACTGTCTCTCACGATGCTCAAATTACTTTCTAAAATTTCCTCATTTTAGTGAGACTTGTTTGATTATGTTTCCATAAGGGTAAGAATATGAAACTGACAAAATTTTGCGTCAAGAAAGAGTTGATTTGAATTGCTGCAAGTACCGCCACAGTTATGGTAAAAAGGTTTAAGCTGAACGAAAATCGTATTGGGGACGAAAAAATTATTGGTGTTGTTCTCTTGTCCTTTGAAGGTAAGAGATATAGTTTGAGCTAACATGTGAAGCATGCTTCCAGATATTTTATCGCTTCTTCTGAAGTAATCCCTAGCTCTTCATAGTAGCTAAAATAGATAGCCCGAAGGGCATCGAGATCAATTGGAAGGCCTTCTCTTTGAATGAAAACTTTAAGGCTCATCTTTGTTTCCCCATAAATGCAGGTTGTATCAGGGACTTTATGCAAATAAGATAGATAAATTTTATAATCTCTAAGCCTAGAAATAAGATACAGCTTTTCAAGATTACTATTTGAGTTGATTGTAGCTTTTATTGTTAGCGACAAAAGTGGATCTAAAAACGACCGGTTTTGGCTATAAGAAGGCAGCGACCTTGGTAATTCTATTGAGCTCGAAGCCAATGGTATTTTGCCCTCGCCACATGTGAAATTATTGTACAGAGATGTAGAAATCCAAGGTTTTGTTTTTGAAGCTGGAGTTGCTTCCATGTCGGAAATACATGATGATTTACCAGCCACTGACTTGATTACAGCTTGAGACAAGTCAACACATTTAATGACAGAATCATCTGACGGGTTGATATGGGAATGCATTTGTTAGTAATGGATGGGGTGTGGGTTGAACTACATACATACTTCGTTCCTTGGGTTTCATGACTTCCACTTTTCAACATCTATCCGTTCCAAAAGACGCTACCGCTTTCGGACTAATGATTAGAAAACAGCAAGGCATATTTATTCGGAGAAAAAAGCTTGAACAAGCGCCTTCTTTTATTACTTTGTGAGAGCTACTCAGCTCTATATCCTTCAAGCATTAGATTGCATTCCAAATACTTTAGGATTCCAGTAACGCGATTGTTTCTTGGATTTTTCTTCAGGAAAAAAAATGTTGTACCTTTCCGTACTGCACGATCCGAAGGAATGCTCATTTATGGGGTCTGCCATGTCCAACATCTTGAGTCTTCCATTCCATTTGTCCTCTGACCAATATGTATAGCCCAGTCATATTAGGTAAAATAAGGGGTCAACCTCGGAATGAAAGATAATAAGCTGCAAATTGGTATGAACCTTTGTTTTGTCATTCTAAATGTTGTCTCAAAAGTCAAAATCATTATCGTGTTCGCGTCTCAAGATATTCAAGGTCAAAGGTCACAAAAAACGGTTTTTCGCGAATATCTGGCTTCCTATCGGTTAAATGAGATTTGCATTTATTATAAAAGTTGTAGGCTATAAAATTCCCTACAACTTTTGTTTAAACTTTTTTTTCATACGACCAACCGTTTTGAAGGTAGAGCGCGAAGAGTGCACATCGTACAGTCATATACGGCCTAATGCAAGGTCAAGCGTGAGTTATGGTTATCAGTACGTTATAAAGTCAATTATTTACTTGGAAATTATAATTATTAAACAATGCCTATTATTTATGTACTAACTATTAATTATTTATATTTAATTAAAGTAAGTAACTTGATTTGCAACGGTACAATTTCAAACTAACGAATAATCTTGACTCATACAAAGTGGAGAGAGTGGCCTTGAATACTATAGAACATCTGTCCCGGCAATGAATAGAAAAGGGCATAGGGTAGGGACAAGTATTTCCAGGTATATAAGTATTGAGAAATTTACGCGTTTTAAAGAAAAGATATATAATGTCGTGTTAACTTAAAATAAAACTAAAATATATAATCCAGAATTAATAATATTTTATACTTAAATAGTTAAATATGAATAATTATATATAAATAATCAAGTTACTTACTTTAATTAAATATAAATAATTAATAGTTAGTACATAAATAATATATATAATTATTCATATTTAACTATTTAAGTATAAAATATTATTAATTCTGGATTATATATTTTAGTTTTATTTTAAGTTAACACGACATTATATATCTTTTCTTTAAAACGCGTAAATTTCTCAATACTTATATACCTGGAAATACTTGTCCCTACCCTATGCCCTTTTCTATTCATTGCCGGGACAGATGTTCTATAGTATTCAAGGCCACTCTCTCCACTTTGTATGAGTCAAGATTATTCGTTAGTTTGAAATTGTACCGTTGCAAATCAAGTTACTTACTTTAATTAAATATAAATAATTAATAGTTAGTACATAAATAATAGGCATTGTTTAATAATTATAATTTCCAAGTAAATAATTGACTTTATAACGTACTGATAACCATAACTCACGCTTGACCTTGCATTAGGCCGTATATGACTGTACGATGTGCACTCTTCGCGCTCTACCTTCAAAACGGTTGGTCGTATGAAAAAAAAGTTTAAACAAAAGTTGTAGGGAATTTTATAGCCTACAACTTTTATAATAAATGCAAATCTCATTTAACCGATAGGAAGCCAGATATTCGCGAAAAACCGATTTTTGTGACCTTTGACCTTGAATATCTTGAGACGCGAACACGATAATGATTTTGACTTTTGAGACAACATTTAGAATGACAAAACAAAGGTTCATACCAATTTGCAGCTTATTATCTTTCATTCCGAGGTGAAAGCCCTAATATGACTGGGCTAGTACCTGATCTTAAAATACGCTTTATGATCTCTGAGGTCTGATTTTCAGATATTTGAATTGCGATATTTGAAATTCCAAGTTGTTCTGCTTTGCTTTGATTTGGAGAAACGCATTGCCTATAGCGCGGCTGTTTTAATTTTTAGGGTTTTGTAAAATAATTTTACAAAACCCTTCTAAAATCGCGTCCTGTCTGTCCGTCTGTCCGTCCGTCCGTGTGTCACAGCAGTTTTTCTCGGAAACTACTTAAGCTAGAAGCATCAAATTTTGTATATAGGTGTAAAGTGGTGATTTCTTCAAAGTTCAACTACTAAAAAATTTTATAAGGTATTTAAGGGGGGTCTCTCCATGTAGGGGAGTAACCCCCCGAAAAAAAAATTTCATTGAAGGTAGCCGATATAGGTATCAAATGAAAGATCTTGATGAGAACTTTTCAAAACAGGTCTTAATTTGGCAAAGTTTGCTTCGAGGGGCGCACAGGGAGGGGAAATACACGAAAAATTTGTGTCCCCCCCCCCCCCTCGCGATTGGACACCTTCCATCCGAAAAATCTGAAAAAAATCAAGAATGTAGACCTTGATGAGTACAACAACAACAAATACGTGAGAAGTCGCAATTCACTCAACTTTGTTAGTAATAGTATGATTTATCGATTTTATGTTTTCTTGAATAAAATCTGAACGGTACCTTTAAATTCAATGAAATTCAGTGCACAGATGTCTATTTATAAGATTTATCAACCCTGCAAGTTTCATAAAGATTGCATCATATTTAGCGAAGTTATAGCGGTTTGAATTTTCCTGTATTACTATGGAATAATATGCGCTGCATGTATTACTATGGCAACATATGGCTATGGAACAACATGCGCTTTTTACCGACTCAGACACTACAGTTTTGCTAGGATTTGCATGAAAATTTCAGGAATGATAGGTGTCATGAATAACTTTGAGAATCAGTTCAGCTAGTGGTATCAGTAACCGTAAAACAAAAACGTGGCTGCTTTAAATGCGAAGATTGAATAACTTTGAGTTATTTTTTCCCAACTTCAACGTTTAAGGTGCATGCTTTGAACACTTGATTCAATTTAATGAATGACTGAAGCTGAGTACCTACAATTAATACTCATAAGTGAAACAAGTCAAGGAGGCGGGAGGGAGCTTCTAACAAACGGCTTTGTAACAGCTCTAGGATTCGAAAAAATTGGCTATTAATCGATGATAACAGTACAGGAGAGTGGCCCCTTAAAAAAATTCATCAAACGTAGCCGATATGAGTATGAAATGATAGCTTTCATGGAAGGTTTTCAAAACAGTTCTTAAACTGTCAGTTTTTGCTTCAGTGGGGGCACAGGGGGGAAATACATGAAAAATGTGTTTCCTCCCTCGCGAATGGACATCTGAAATAATTATCAAGCGAGATATTTATGAGTATAACAATGACAAAAACCTCAGAAGTCTAAATTCGTTCAACTTTGTTAATAATAGTATGATCTTCGAATTTCATATTTTCTCCAATAAAATCGTAATTGACATGCTTCTTGACTTTATTCAATCTGGTGACTGCATTTTGAAAATTGAATACAAAACCCTTCTGACATGAGCGTAGGTCTGTTTACTCAACTTGTTCTTCCAATGAAGCAAACTTCGCTTTGATATTTTCAATTTTTGCAATTATAGCTGGTTGATGCAGCCTGTGATTTTGCTCAGACAGTTGTTTTATGATATTTTTGGGCATGTTGCATATCACTAGCTTATTTGAAACTTCTATAGTGTTTGATGGCTGGATATTTGATATTTTCAAACCACTCATCAGAACACAACCTAGAAATGCTCACTGTATAGATATGGATAAGCTGAAGCTGCCGGAAAGAGAAAGACTGTAACACCACATAGACAGAAAGCGACGAAAAATACGAGGAGGTCCACAGTAAGCCCAACTGGAACAAATTAAACGATTTTCAATTGGAAAACCTTCAAGAAATGAAATATGGAAAACAGGCATATTTGGCAGCAAATATTTCTCTAAACTATTTAAGTTTTTAGGGTTTTGTAAAATAATTGTACGAAACCCTATTAAAATCGCGTTCTGTCTGTCCGTCCGTCCGTCCGTGTGTAACAGCACTTTTTCTCCCAAACCACTTAAGCTAGAAACATTAAATTTTATACATAGGTGTAAAGCGATACTCTCTTCAAAGTTCAACTACAAAAATTTTTTTATAAGGTATTTAAGGGGGGTCTCTTCATATAGGGGAGTGGCCCCCAAGAAAAATTTCATCAATGGTAGCCGATATGGGTATCAAATGAAAGGTCTTGATGAGAGCTTTTCAAAGCACTTTTTGCTTCAAGGGGCGCACAGATAGGGGAAGTACACGAAAAATTTGTGCCCTCCCCCCTCGCGATTGGACGCCTGTGATCCAAAAAATCTGAAAAAAATTATGGAGATAAGTATTGATGAGTACAACAACAACAAATACGTTAGAAGTCAATATTATTTGTTAATAATAGTATGATATTTGAATTTCACATTGTCCCCAATAAAATCGTCTAAGTATCCTTAAACTAAACGAAACTCGATAATGAAGTAGTCCTATAAAAGACCCTTAAACTTTGTAAGTTTGATGAAAATCGAATAATATACACGAAAGTTATAGCCATTTGATATTTCTCCAATTACAACAACAGTAACACATGATTTTGGTATTTTATGGACTTTCCGCCAAATCAACCACTGCAGTTTTGGTTTGATTTTCTTGAAATTTTTAAATAAGGTCAATAACATTAACATTGTTAAGAATTCATGATTTGAGTGATTTTTGTTTGTTTTGCAACAACATAGCGAATAGAAAAACAATGGATTTCCTTTTAAACGTTGCTGGTGAATGCATTTCTAAAAAGTTGAGTACAAAACCCTTCTGACACGTGCGTAGGTCTGTAAAAGCAACTTGTTACTTTTAATTTGTGATTAAATATGAAATAGAATAACAGACAAAACTAATCGTTTACAAAACCATAAAATGCTTATTCCTCATTTCCGCACTGTGTCTTATATCAAAACCATTTCACACATAATTATCATGCATTAAATAACAAATCTTAGTGCATTAGTTGTCGCTACAAAATGTGCAACGTTGTCTTAGCCGATTTTCCTATTAGTACAAATAAGAAACCCACAATCAGAGTCATCATCTCACCACCGCTACTAACCACTAAAAGCGATGCATCATTGCAAAGATTCCGACACCCACTCTTACGTATGCATATCCATGCTCAAGTACGAGCATCTATCGAAATTTGAATCCATCTATCTATCCATCGTATCGTCTGTATCCAAATGCAATGCACCAGCATCCTACATGTAGTAATAAGGAATTCACTTGAAGCCCAAATGCACGTCGGGAATGTACCGCTCGATGCATACAGCATAAAGCGCATTACAGCTGGCAATGAACGCGAGACGTGTAAAGCTGAAGAATGAAAATAAGGATGAGGATGAGGTCATTAGAATCATAAGTCATGCTCTAAGACATGCCAAGCGCAATCTATTTTAAAGTGAGCGAATTCTGTGCTGACGCTTGATGCAGGCAGGCATTACTATACGAGTACGCTACGGTACCGTTCATGATGGTACCGGGGATGAATCTAGTGATGTTGATGCTGATGCTGATGCTAATGCTGACTCTCCCATTCCATTCACGTTTTCGCATCTTGTCGTATTTCTGAAATAAACGATGTCACGACTGCAATTAATACGAATTACCAAGGTGCAAGATCAGCTGTTTTCGTCGCTGCAACGTAGCAGCATCCTGAGTTTCTTTCCTTAGTGCAAGGTAATCATCACTGTGAAAACGGTGGACAGATAAACACATTGGCGAGACATGGTTAAATGATTTTGAATGTGCCGCGAATTGAGGAAATTAGGTGCTGCATTAACAGGCGAAATCGTAAGCATTTCTTAAAGATAAATGCAAAATTACAATTTTTATTAGGATAAAATGGTGCGACGTCGCTTGGTTCTAGGTGGATTCATCTTCTAGCGTACCATTTGCCCAAGAAAACTCTTGCAAAGTTATAGATGATTTCTCTTGGAAGAGATGTTCCTAAAACAACTGAAGATGAGGATGTGACACCGTGTACATCTATAGATTCATTACTATTTCCTGTTCACACTCTTTCACGTGCTTCACATGGGATTTTTATTCAGGGACAAGGCAAAAGAAAGAAGTAGACTCACAAATCGCATTGGTTTTTAACTTCAACCTCTAACATGGAAGAATTAAGAACAAACAACGCACGTAAAGCTCCTCAGCAAAAAAACAGAAGACAAGCCAAGAAATTCTATTACATGATAGTAAGTCAAAGTCAAAAGCGCTTTATTCAATACAAATCATTATAAATTTTAAAAGAATATAAAGCAAATTCCAAACAATAACAATAAAAAACTTAATGGCCCAAATGACTCTCTAAATTTGTACGTTATCATTCATCACATTTAAAAAAAAAAGCTATAGCAAATTCAAATCAATGGATTATTACATATTCTTACAATTCAATTGGAAAAAGGTGAAAAAACCAACCAACACTATTCTAAAATTATTTATAATCTTAACACTACAGTAAACTTTGATCTTACACCTAATATGTTTTAACTTAATTCTAATAAATGCTATCAAAAACGTTATCTTATACTTAAAAAAATCTATAACAATGTTCCTAACCTAAGCGTTTTAAATATAAACCTAGCCTATACCTAATTTTTAACAAAAATAAACAACAACCCTCAATGTAGCAATAATGAGATGAAACTCAAAAACCAAACAACGAAAAACACCAAAACTGAAAATAAACACTAATAATTTAGACATTGTCATTCAGCCACCAATACCTAGATTGCCCCGTCTCAACTCGATCAGCTTCAACGAATCTAGCAAATGAGTATCTCCATTGGAATTGTTGGTCTCGTGAACTCAAATTCGGAGGATATTTTATCTTCTTATTGGTGGCCCGTCGATATATGTGATATATGATTGGGACGCCGTCAGAATCAAAAACATATCCATTCATGTCCAAATACACGAATGCTTCTCGAGGACTGAAGCCAGTAGCGAGGCAAGTCGCTATATACCCGTCTGTAGGGTGGAACGGCTGTAAAATCCAAGGGTTTTCACTAACAGTCACAGATCTTGCGATATGATTCCGAAGAAGTTTCAATATGAAGATATCGACTCTAGTCACTTCAGCAGTTTGATAAATTTTTCTATTCGATATATAATGTTTCCAATCCGTCTCAGGCTTTCTGTACAAACCAGTACATGCACGAAGACATTTCCTTTCGAAAACTCTTAATTTTTCCATAGTACTAGCGCTCTGGTTGTACCAGATCTGACACCCATATGTCAAAACTGGTCTAACCAGTGTCTTGTAACAGATAATTTTGACCTTTTGATCAATGTATCTGGAATGAAAGAGCTTTCAAAGGGCCATGACTACTTTAAGTGCCTTACTGAGCATGAATTTCACATGTTTAGTATAGTACAGATACTGATCGAGATAAACACCGAGGTATCGAACACAGGATTTATGTGGAACCCGTTCAAGACTACCCTCACCAGCCATGATGTGGAAATCTTTCCAATTACGTTTCAGGTCTGGACTGACCCCCCGCAGCGTTGTCCGAAATAAGATTGTTTCACACTTCTGCTTATTGATTTTCATTCGCGAATTGTCAGTGTACAGCTGTACATCATTGAACATTTTTTGGAGATTGCTCTGAACTATTGTAGCTTTTCAGTCTGCCGTATAGATGATCAGATCATCAGCAAACGCTACCAATGATCGCGTTGGCGAGACGTTAAAATCAAAGCTGTTCAATAGCTTGCGAATAAAGATTGAAAAGAGCAGACCGCAGTAACTGTTCCCTGCTGTAGACCATTCAAGACCTTGAACTCGCGCATTGTTGTCAGATTTCCATCAGTTACGACAAACGATTTCCCGTATAACATATTACACATCATGGCGATAAGGTGTTTGGGGAACTTGTCCTGAAGGAGTTTAAAACTAGTCCATCTAACCACACCGTATCGAAGGCTTTCTCCATATCAATGAGACATGCTCCAACACATTGTCTATCATTTAGTTTCCAACAGATGTCTGAGGTTACTTTCGTTATTGCATGTGTGGTCGAATGCCTGGCACGAAAACCAAATTGGCAATTCGGCATCAACTCATATTTCTCAATGTGGGCGTTTAATGCTCTGTTGAGTATCACTTCAAACCCCTTGCTGATGTTAGGCAGCAAGCCGATTGGGCGATAGCTTTTCGGGCATGAAGATTCCTTTTCTTTCTTCAAGATCGGAAATACCTTAGCTTTTTGCCACATATTTGGGAAATATGAATTGCTCAACATGTTGTTGAACAATATGCAATAATTCCTAATAGCAACCTCAGGCAAATGTCGGAGAACTACATTTGGAATACCATCAGCACCACGTGATTTCTTGTTGGTTATCCTGCGAAATATGAAACACAAGTCTTCATAGCTGACAAAATAATCAATAAGATTCGAGTTCGGTATGAGGTCAGATGTTAATGTTTCATTGAAATGAAGAATTGATTGGCCGTTTAGGCTTGACTTGTAGTCGGAAATTATTGCTTCAACGATCTCTGAAACTATTTCATTCCCTCTCTCAGGTTTGGTAGATGAACCAATTCAAAATGTGTTCCAATCAGGGCAAGTTTATCCAATCCTTACAAATAATCCTGTTTCCATTTCTATCCGGAGTCGTACTATCAATTTCGATACCAGCCCTATCGAGAAGATTTATCTCATCACTAGTGACTTCAGGATTCGATACCTTCACTCGAGACATCTTGCGGAATATGCTATTCAGTTTTGTGAACACGCCGTCTGGGTGCTGTGGGCTAATACCCCTCAATTTTTCCGCCCATTGATTGCTGACCTCACTCCTGATGTATGAACGGATTAAGTTCCGGATATTCTTCAGGTGTAGTTTCAGCAAAGCCAACGAGGGATGGTTGTAGTTCAAAAATCTTCGATAAATATTGTTGACGCGGGTGAGAAGAAGGCTTTTCAATCTTTTCAACCTTGCGATGGTTGGTGTTTCATATCTTTCCATATTGTTTCGAAGTTTAATCTTGGGAACTACTTTCTCAATCGTTTCCAACGCCGGCTTCTCTAACTTCGACAAATAGACATCTATTTCATTGTTAGTTAGATTCCTGTCGTTGGGAACCATTGAGCAAGAGTTGCCACCATCAGAAGGGGGACATTGCTTCTGGTACTCCCGATTAAACTTCTTTTGAAACTTTCCCCAGTCTGTTTTTTTGAAGTTCAACCGATGATTTTCGTGTTGAACTGGAAGGAGGAAGAAATCATCCCTTTGATGATTGATTTCCATTACAATTGCGTTATGGTCGCTATCATAAGGAAGCACCTGCAGTTTCCGTTGAGGACTATTAAAGTTGAATTCGAGTCTTGCGTTGGCAATGCAAAGGTCCAAATATGAATTTGTCCTAGGGTATGTTGGGAACTCCGACCCATATAGATTGCACCTGTATTCAATTTGGTTCTCTGTTATCCACGATTTCAGGAATACACCTCTTGGATTATTGGTGGCGTTCAGCCATGATGTATGCTTGGCGTTCAGGTCACCAGCAAGAATATAATAGTTATGCAGCCTGTTCAATTCGAGTATTTCAAACAAGGAATTGAGTTCCTCCTTGAGCCTGAGAACAGTTCCACCAGTTGCATAGGCAGAGATAACGAAGAGGTTATCCCCACCTGGCAGTGAAATTTTGATAACGGACACTTCAAGAGATTCAAAGCTTTTGAATTCGACTTTTTCAATATTTTGGAAACAATAGGGTCTTAGAACCAATATCCCGGTGCCACTTCCCCCATCACCTATCGTTTCTTACGAATTCAAAATCCTTGAATGTCATGGAGTGCCATGAATTGAGGTGGGTTTCGGTGAGAAGCATGATGTCAATCTTTTGCTTAACAATGAATTCAAGGAGATAATCACGCGGATGTATAGTAACAATGGAGTTGACGTTGATCGAGATGAGACGAATCCTATCCATGGGAATGTGACTGGATGACAAATTATTTTGGAGCATGTTGACCTAAACTTTGAAAAACGAAATTGATTTTTTGGTCTTGCTTGTTAATTCTATCTCAAAGCGATTCAAGTTGCTGGTAGATTTTAAGAAGCAGCTCATTATTGCCACTTACATTATTTATTTTATTTATATTGTTGTCTGCTGGTCCTCTGGCAGCAAGTGCAAATGATACCCCGGGTTTGATGAAGTTGGGAGGTAACAGATTGTGATTTACTTTGGTTTGCTTTGGGGAAAATTTAGCTCTTGCATCTTGATACCGAGGGCAACCTCGGTATGATGCTGGATGACCAAATGTACCGCAATTAACACAATACAATTTTTCTTTTGGCTTCATCTGAGCCAATTTAGATTCACCGGGGCGTGGATATCTTTGCACTTAACACAGCGATAGTGCATTGCACAATTGGCAGCCGAATGACCGAATCTTTGACACCTGTAACACTGGTTGACCTCAGTTTTTTGGAGCCAATCCCACCTCACAACTCTAAAGTTTAAGTACCTTACCTGTTGGAGGGCACTCGGACTGCTGTCGTTGGAAATTTGGACTAAATAAAATGTTAATATTTTACCTTCTACAGTTGATCTCCTTGTAGCAAAATTTTTCACACAGATGAACTTAACAGCTGGTGCTGCTTCCTGCAACATCTCAAGGAGATCAACTATATTCTCCCCACAGTCCAGGCCCTTCAACAGGAAGGTCTGATTTTTTTCCGCCTTTGGCGTATCTGTGAAGTGGAGAGCTTGGACACTATTAAGAGCATCTTTCGCCTGTTTGAAGTCAGCCAATGTCTTTGTCTTGATCGCGAGCTTATCACCGGTCACTCTCTTAGTTTCAAAGTTTTCGATTTTATGTTCGGCTGCCAATAACCGAACCATATCTCCTCCACGCTGCCCAAAAACGTTTATTGGAGGCACTTTTTCATTTACCTTATTAATTTTATTAGCAGCAGACACACCGGTTGGCTTCTTCTCCTTTTGCTTATTTTTTAATTTTAAATATTTAATGAAATTATGATCGCTATCAATATTACCTATCTTATCGTTGCTCTCTATCTCGACGTCCATTTCTTCGTTCATTGCAGACAGCACCGCATAATAATTGGCGCTGTCGTTCGCTTCTCCTGCGCTCAGGATATTTTCCGCATCATGGATTGTCTTGCTCATATCTTGCGATTTCGTTTTATATGTTGGTACTCCTTTCCCGTTGGTCTTGCTTGTTGTTTCCTGTTTTTCATTCTTCTTAGTTAGTATCGGCTCTTCTTGGCCGGGCGTATTCTGTGGCTTCGCATTTTGTTTGTTCCCATTTGACAACGTCCGGACCATATCTTCTAAACGGTATCCGGAGTTTTAATTCGTCATTTTGTTTCGTAACCCTTGCATTATCCATGGTTACTTTTTCATAATCTTCGCTTGAAATCGTAATTCGCTTTCCATGCTCACAATTGTCTTGTTCATTTTTCCGCTTGTTTATTTTATCATTTGTAATTTTCAAAATGCCTGGCTCTGGGTCCCCAAGCGGTGGGAAGCCGTCGGGCTCCTCCATCCCCCCGGTGAAAAAAAACTTTTTTTCTTTCTTGAAACTTTCTCGCAGGTAAAGTCTAGATACTCGATAAATTGTTCGAATAGTTCGACGATGTAATAAGTTTCTTTATAAAATTGACGTTTTTAAAAATTATTTTAATTTATAAAAATTCTTGACAGGAGCGAATTAAAAACACGTCTACACGCAACGAGTGCTAGACGTAGAATTATTACATGATAGTATAGAAGAAATAGAAGCAGAGCAGTAAAAGAGGATAATTACATAAATGTAAGCTTAGAATCGGAAGAAATCCTGATTGGCATTGAGAATGTTAATGAGGACCGCCGCTGGATTTACTGTAATGCTCTTTTCTCATGTTCCAAACTCAGCAAAAAATTGGTTGTGATATCTTACGTGTTCTTGTTAGGTACATGCATCATGTGGTGAAGTATCTAAAAATACTCAAAATTTCATTTGCCAGCTTTACACATAGTTAATTTGATAGGTCATAATGTTCATACCTTGTACCTTTGAGGAACAAGATAAAACCGAAGTGGACATCCATATGTACACGTTGTCGCAAATACCCCTGCGACCGCTTACCTAACTAGGTGTCTTTATGCACCTACCCCTGCGACCGTGATTCTAAAGCTAGTTAAGGGGAGCCCAATGGGTTGTCACAAGAAAGTAAACAAACGCTTATGCACTCGTAAATATGATTTTATTGCAAATAACACTTCACAGAACAAGAAAATAGCATTGAATACAAATAAAGCAATATGGCTAGTTCGGATAGAAAACACTTTCGCATCGATAACCCATCGTTTTCTAGCAATAACGCACATTACACTTTTAATTGAGTTTCTCGCTCCGATTTACAATGTCACTCCTTAAAACGTTGTTATCCCTAAACCAGGTATAATATTACTTTCACTACAGTCAATATGTACCTTCGGACACGTTCTCGAACCGAAAAAACGACTAAATTCCGAATCGTATCTCACGCGCCAGATAAATTTCGCGTCCATGTTTAGTCGTTAAATTGACAATCTGGCTCTCGAGAGGAGAAATTGTGTAAATTATTGGAAATGAAATGACAATCATGCTCAGAAGGTGGTCGTATCATTTTCTATGGAGCTTATATGAACATAGCCTCTCCATTTGTTCCGTTCCTCAAAGCCTTGTACGTCCTTTTGTCCAAATGGTATGGAAAAATTAGCTTTTGTGACAGTGTGAGATAAATCTCAGTATATTTTTGTATCGTTTTTATTTGACACCGATCAATTAATAAACTGAAATGCAGTGAGCTACAGATGGTTTTGATTTACGAATACTATGCAGGTATGTAAATGACTAAATAAAAGATATAGGTGTGAAAAACAAAATAGTAAGTCATTTTGTCCGTAATTTTCTATTAATACTAAATTTTGTGCAGAACCTTGCACATTCAAAGACAACCAAATGTTAGAAAACTAGAATAGCTTTATTCCACCGTCAGAGCAGGAGACAGTGTTCACGCGAGTCCGAAATTCAATTACACATAATCAATCAGTAGTCACACCTTAGCTTTCTGATTTGCCCCTGTTCTTTCATTTCAATATAACTACGCTATTTCCGAAGCAATAACAACCACCAATGCTTGCGCTTTGTGCTGCCAACTATTTTCAAATTCAGACATATGAAAAACAACTTTTGAAAGTAAACCTGGTTTTCAAAAAAAAATTTGGAATGGGAGTTTATCTTTTTACCTTTTGTTGACGTAAGAATCAGAAAACAAATCAGCCCTACCTATTTTCAGTCGAACTTGAGGCAACTAGAATCAGTGAACGTCTTTAAGATATTAAAAAACCTACTCATCGATGACCTCTGATGCTGCATCAATGGCTGCATGTCACACACCATGTAAATCAGCAGACGAAACAACCACGTAACTTCTGACCAACGCAAAAGTACAGACCAACATTGAACCAACTGCCATAGGGTCAACCAGTTCAGTATCACACTTAATTGCGACCACAGCCCCTCCAACTATGCAACTTTCTCTGTATCTCACGGGTGATAAACTAGAAGCAGCTTATACTGAGTTTGATACCATTCTGAAATGAAGTATACACTGGAAATGTAATAGTCTTTGGCCAGCTCAATACATCTAGTAGCCAAAAAATCAGGAGGCTAGAGAGTTTATAGTAACTATCGCAAACTAAACATGTAACTGTCCTAGTCCGATACCCAATATACATACAATGGACAACGATGTTTTTGGTAGTGAACTTGAAAGGAGCCTATTATCAGGCCTAATTGAATCAACCCCCTCGAAAAGTAAAAAGGACTGCAAGCGGAAAGTCTCATAGACATCTAAAACTGAAGCTGATTTCAAAAAAGTTAAACAAAGCCTTGCAAAAGCAGCTTTTCATGTACACCCGGACTACAAAGGGCAATTTGCCCTTGGTACTGATGCATCCAACATAAGCATTGGTGCCCACTTGGTTTTTTTTCTATGCAAACTCAGTCCAGTGGAAACTAAGTACAGGGCGTATCACCAAAAAAATCACTCTCTATTTGCACAGGCATCAAATTTTTTAGGCGCATACTGGAAAGACGACACTTCGTCGTCTTTGGGCCATGCTTTCATATAAAACCTAGGCAAAGCCAGTCCTAAGATTCATGCCAACTGTACTACATGTTATAATTTGCCAGAGAGATAGCCTACATATCAGGTTCTTACAACACTGTAGGTGGGATTCTCTCACAAATGAGTGCCATTTATATGCCATTCAAAATCATATTAGATCTACTAGCCACAACTCAACGTGAAGATGCGGCACAAAAAAATCTTTTAAAAAATGACAACAATATACTCAAGCTTCAAACACTTACATTTGATTCTGTGACTATTAACTGCAACGTTTCCACAAGATGCACTCGTACGTGCCACTTCAGCTACGTTATTAAGATTTTGCCTCTGTCCTCAAACCTGCTCACGTAAGTGGCAACGCTACTCTTCACCGGCTATGCCAAAAATATATCTAGCCCAATATATGGGGAGGCAGTATCCAATGGGCATGCAGCGGGATCACCTGCAAATGAGCGGAAATTCAATGGCACAACAAAAATTCGGTAATTGCAATCAATGTACCCAACGAACGTTTCGACCATGTTCACATCGATATTGTCATCATACCATTAGTTAATGGTTATCGCTACTGGTTGACATCGTTTGATAGATTGTCTTGCTGGCCAAAGGTGACTCCCTTGAATGACATCACTGCAGATAAAGCCGCCATCAAATTTTCAACTAGCTCGATTCGGACCCCCTATGACCTTTTTTGCCGGATGATTGGGAGGTGAATTCCATAAACATACTGTGGTTCCTATGCTCACAAGTGACGGGGCTACCCCCTATAAACCTGCTCTGTCTAGCTGAGAACCTAACCTGAAACCATTTGATTACTTTGGGCTAGGTCTCATTTTGCAATGCCGTGAGTTGCCTTCAAGCTGATAGATCTCTCATCCAGTGAAAGGGCAGGGAGGAAGATTAACTGTCGGACAAGTGACCCCCCAGCTCCAATATCTCCAGCTGCTGTGAATCCCTTTTTGTCTGCCCGAACCACATGGTACTATTTGTCAACCGATCCAAGCACCACCGCAACTATACTACCCGGGGAGTAACCTCTGCTGTTTCCTTCTAGAGGCCCTGTTCCAGCCTGCCTCAATTTTTGAACGTGAGCATCGTCTTTCTCTGTTAGGCAACACCTAAGTTTGAGGCACCATGACCATCAATCTCTTACAGGTTAGACTAAAAACTCACATGTGGGCTCAAGAACTAGGACATATAGTTGTTAGTCTCATAATGTCTTCGATTCAGCCACGGTCTCAGAATCTAGATGAGGCGCACCACCCACCTGCCTTTCGTGTAACTTACTCAATCGTTGAATGAGCGCTGCTTCTCCTTGCAGGCAACCATTTCCTTTGTATTCTTGTTTCGACGCTCGTGAAAAGTGCAGTGCTCTCTAGCAAAGAGGCTGACAGGTATTACGCCTGCAATAACTCTCAACGCCAAATCAGGGACTGTCGGATATGAAGATGCATCAGTGCTTTTCTTCTCTATACTTCTCCGAAGCGTTTTCGATACCTCTCTTTTCTGAGAACGTTGCTCCATATTACTACTCCGTACCCTACGGCACTCATTAAGAGGCTTTTTTTTTTATTTGGGTCTCTCCTGCAATGGCTATAAGTCAACTTAAAGATGACACACCTGAAGCAGCCTTCTCAGCTGTTGCCTTGGTCTGCTCAGAGAAACTCATCTTCGGGTCGATCAATAGCTCCAGATACTACACCGTTGGTCCTGATTTAATAAGTATCTCTTTAATACTGATTAATGTTACTCTAGAAATTTGCTTTTTTGTGAAGATGAGCATTTCAGTTTTTTCCAGTGCTAGGCTGAACTCGCAAGCAGTCATTCAGCCTTTCACTTAACGCACTAGCATTACTAAGGTAAGTTGTGCCTATTCAACGATGTGTGTGTATGTGTGTGTGACTGAAGTTACCATTTCCTTCACATAACTGATCAAGTGTAACTCATCTGGCATCTTCAGTCGCAGCAACCCGTCGTAAGACACGTTCCAAAGGTTTGGACCAAGGGTAGATCCCTGGACAACATGCAATGTAACTTCCTCCCTTCTTTGGTACTGTGTCTTGTTATAAAACAGGCTTAATTCCTTCAGAAAGTCCTTCGAAAGCTACAAGGATTTGCCAGCTTATCCAGAATATCCACACACCTGGTGGAGTTGAAGACGCACCTTACGTCGACTATCACCAAAAGAACGATCTGTCGCATCGTACAACGATGTACCTCTGCCTTTTGAACCGCATTCATCACTTCAATCAACACATCAATGGTGAAACGTTCTGCTCTGCCAAATGCATCAATAGTGTAGCGTCCTGCTTTACCGAGGAGTTAGGTTCCAAGCAGTACGATTTGCGTCAGTGAATCTTCCCTGAATGAGTTTCTCTAGAAATTTCCCAGCCGTGTCTAACATGCATAACGGGCGGTATGCAAATGGCGACCCGAAATTTTTCTTCCTCCTGCTGATCAGTACGAGCTTCACTACCTTCCATTGTACCAGGAAAACCCTGTGCTGTAGGTAAGCATTGAATGTGCTGAGCAGCAAGTCAGGATAGTAGTGATAGAGAAGTTGCAACTTCTCAGCTGAAACACCATCTGAGCATGGATTCTTCCCTGTTTTGGATGATAGAACTACCTGTTCCAGTTCCACCTGTATGAAGAGTTTGCACTCGATTGCTATTTTACCGTGGGCAGACTCAACATGGACGACGTGGGCGGGGAAAAGTGCTCAAACTATCTTGTCTATCTTTTTCGCTCCATGTATGCAATGCATCCGTAGGGCACCTAGCTTCTCCATAAGTAGCTTTTAATTAAGGATTCGTGGATGTTTGTTCATATTGTCCCCAAGATCTTGCCAGCAGCGAGCCTTGCTGTTGTGAATCAGGTTGCGAAGACATTTTCTGGCCGACTTATAAACTGCTACCTGCTTGCATGCCTCGTCACATTTATATGCCCGTCGAGTGTCATGCCGAAGCTTGTGACACTCCCTCTATTTCTTTGGGATTTCAGTTGACCACCAGTGGACTGAAACTTGTCGTGCTGGGGTTTGAAATGGGCACAAAAGCACTACGAGCAGTCGCAATGATGCTCGTCGTAAATTTCACCACGCCTTGAGCTGCTAGTTTTTTTAATTTTTTTTTTTGCTTTAGCACTACAGCCACTTTTGGCGCTTCGCTCGGAGATAGTTCAAACTATCTTGTCTATCTTTTTCGCTCCATGTATGCAATGCATCCGTAGGGCACCTAGCTTCTCCATAAGTAGCTTTTAATTAAGGATTCGTGGATGTTTGTTCATATTGTCCCCAAGATCTTGCCAGCAGCGAGCCTTGCTGTTGTGAATCAGGTTGCGAAGACATTTTCTGGCCGACTTATAAACTGCTACCTGCTTGCATGCCTCGTCACATTTATATGCCCGTCGAGTGTCATGCCGAAGCTTGTGACACTCCCTCTATTTCTTTGGGATTTCAGTTGACCACCAGTGGACTGAAACTTGTCGTGCTGGGGTTTGAAATGGGCACAAAAGCACTACGAGCAGTCGCAATGATGCTCGTCGTAAATTTCACCACGCCTTGAGCTGCTAGTTTTTTTAATTTTTTTTTTTTGCTTTAGCACTACAGCCACTTTTGGCGCTTCGCTCGGAGATAGTTCAGAGTATCTTATTATCTTGATCGAAATGTATCTAGTTCTTCTGTTCTCTGTAAATCACCCCGCAGCAGAGCGCATGCCGTGAGCACCTCAACGACCCTCTCAACTTCCATCCTTCCAATGTTCCGCCTGTAGAAGATCTAAAGCATGGATATCGGTAGACAACATCCTAGGTTTCGAGCAGAATATTTTGATGATTACTGGCTGAGTGATCCTGTAATATTCTACAGTTTTCAATTCACCGTACTAAGGAATCCAACGCAAATATTACTTCCAGTATAATTCCTTTGTAGTCAAAACGGCATAATACTAGTGTTTAGTATGATGCCATTTCTAGGATTCATTTTCCCCATGAATCTGTTAAGTGCATTCCTCATTCGGTTGCTTTAAAGTTGGGGTCTCCCTCAACGAGCACGTTGACATCTGCGTTTGAGACTGCGTTTGAGACTGCGTTTGAGACTGCGTCCTCCTAAGTATTAAGCTTGGCTTGGGAATATGATATCGGTTCACTTGCTATTAATCACACTAAAAACGGTAGTTCATGTACACTAAACTCAAATAAAACCATCCCACCGTTCACAGCCCACCACCTGGGAATCACTGTTCCAAACACGGATGGTGGCAGTGCCAGTTATCCCAGGATACTATAATGCAGATCTTTTATCGTGGTGTTGCTCACTCTGCAGCAAAAGGTTAGCTTATATGTCCTTTGTAAACTACTCAAACACATGTTTGAGTAGTTTGGGTGATTGAACTGTGGTGTGGTTTACCTGAAAGTTTTTGACTTAGCTAAGACTTTTTCAAAATCTGACATTTTGCTGATCTCATGATGTGTCCAATATCTTATCTTAGATCAGCATCCTTACAAATGATACAGTTTACGCACTTCGAACACTCTTTTCGTTTATGCCCAATTTCACCAAATTTGTAGCATGGACAACTCCTATCTGTTGAGCGTCCTTGTTGGTCTAGTCAATGATGTATATGTACTCCTATAATTTTATGGTATCAGCTTCACTTTAATCCTGCCCACACTATCGAACGTTGTCCCTAATGGTTTTCTAGGATCAGCATCATTTTGATCTTACCCACGCTAGGGATCTTCCTTATAATGGTCTCATCTACCTCTACCTTTATATCTTTATATCTTCTTTGACGTAGTCAATATCTGTTATTTTCATCAATGCCATCAGCTTGAATGATGTTACAGTTGAGCTTTTGCCGAAGATCTTCTTCACTGCATCAATGAATGTTTTTTTATTGTCGGCATCTGCTCTGAAATCAACTAGTATGTAGCTTGCCTGTGTTGGTCATATTGCTTTGATGGTTATGTTGGTATATTCTGGCCTTGCATTTTCGCTTCTGAGTAGGATCAACTATCTTATAGTTTTACAGCTGTGCTTTCTACTGGAGTCCTCATTGTGGCTTTTTTCTCTCCTGTCTTGTGACAGGGCTTTATTCTTGCTGAGCATCCGTGCGAACTTTATTTACTGGCATGTTATATAAGAGCTTCTTTGCGACTTTCTTTGCACCTGTTGTCGGCGCTAACTGGACCACCTGTTGTAATAATTCTGTATTATATTCTCTTCGTGGGTTGGGCTAGATAAGATTCTTCTATTGATATTTGGTGGTAGAGCTATCTGCACGCTCCTTTTAAGCTTAGTCCTCAAGACAAACTTAGCCTTCTGATTTCCTTCAGCCTTCTGGCCCTCTTTACCTTTAACCAGCTCCTCCTGTAATGCCCTCCATGGCTTAGGAGCTCCTCTTGCTCAAAAGCCCATTCTTCATATCTTGACTGATTTTTGCGAGATACACACCGATTTTATTCTTCTTAGAATGTCTCCCACTTTTCGGGTTCGCCTTTTTTGTTGGTGTCACTGAACGGCAATTATATTTTACGACTTCTTTTTTTAGGAAAAGTTATCGGATTTGGTCGCAGCAATAATAATCGAACTATCAATGTTCCATATATCTTTTTCTATCATGACAACATCTGGCGTGTCCAGGAGAGCTCCGCAATCTTTTTTAAGGACGCTCTGGTGCTCGCATAGTTTTTTTTGCTATGCCAGATCGCTACAGAAACCTTTGTTTGAATAAGGCTGTCTATTGTTTTCTGTTTTGTCCTTTATTTTTTAGCCGCCGCGTTACTGCTAAAGATGATGCCAGGGTTGTTGGTTACCCTTTCGGAACGTACATTATCTTTGAAGACATACAAGTATGCTGTGGCTTAATGTTTGTGGTTTGTTGACTTTCCCTACGCTCATTTTCTTGTTTGAACGGTGATCACACTAACAAGGGTCTACGTCAGAATAGATTTTCTCTACCTGGCCCAAGATTGCTTGTAAATATTTCCGTTAAAGAAGTTATTTATAGATCAAAGCACACAATTTGAAAGCACACTATTTTGAGCTTTTACAAATCCAACCGGCTGCTCCGCATCCGGCCTCAAATGAAGCTTTTGAGCGATGTTAAAAAGCATTCAAAGTGGGTTTTATATGCCAGCAGCAATTATTAGGGCTTAAACCACTTCCGACAGCCTTACTCGGACTCCGAATAGCTCTCAAGGATAACTTGAAAGCATCGCCCACTAAGCTACTTTATGGAGAACAATTACACATCCGGGTAGGCTTTTACGAACAAGGAATGCCGTCCAATCTACTTGGTTTTATAGAAAAGCTTTGCAAGCACATTCGGCACCTAGATCTAACAACTACAGTAAATCGCAACAAACAGAGGTGGTGTGTTCAAAAAGTAAAGTGACTTTGTATCTTTACGAAAAAATATTTATTTATTCGTCAATATTTACGTTGTCCCCTTCAAAGTAATCAATGCACTTTGGCCAATGCTTTTTCAATCCTCGAGGCACTTCTCATAAGCACTTTTTGGAATAGCCTGGAGCTCTTTGTCTCCGTTCTTTCATGGGTCTCTTCAGTTTTGGGAACAAGAAAAGGTCACATTGGACAAAATTCACAGAATGTAGTGGCTGAGGCATAATTGTGGTGTTATTTTTGGTAAAAAAAATTCTTCAAATTTGATCCATTTTCTCGGTAACACAAAATCGCCGAGCACGTAAAACACTTCTAACCGTTATGCCTCTCACAAACAAACTAAACATATTAAATAGCTGAAATTGTAAATAAATGTTTATGGTAAGTGTATCAAATTAAAAAAATAAAAAATTCGATAATAGAATTAACGTTGCCAATAACATTTGAAGAGCCTCCTTACTTTTTGTACACACCTCGTACATGTTCAGACATCTTCCTGCAAGTTGACGGAGTGGGACAACTTTGCGAACCCCCTTACACTCAACCTTATGACGTGATCAAACACATAAATGATTATGTTATCATCATCAAAGTCAAAGGATGAAACGTCATCGTCTCTACAGGTCAACTGGCACCAACGGATTTAACAAACGACGACAGCGAAAGAAATTAATGCACACCTCTCAGAACACATGGTCGCGCATCGTTACAAAACTATACTTGGAAAGGGGTTACTATTGTGGCCATGGCCACAACTTGAAGGCAATGTGGCGCTGATGTAATGAGTATGTAGGGACCGCACAGCGACGCCAGCACACCTAGCAAGCTGTAGCGGAGATTGAGCAGACAAGATGATGAATTGACCCTTCTCAATTCGAGTATTCAAGCAACCAGATGTCTTCACCAGCGCGGTGAAGACATCTGGTGGTTGTGTCAGAAGTTAAATAGACATTGTTTTTGTAGTGCACAAGACGCTACATAACTGGTGACCTCTAGACAAACTTTTTACGCACGCACTTCGCATGAAAGAAGAAATGGCGGAAAGGCACGCAACCGTCATCATCGAGAATGCGCCATTGGAAAACCCTGCCGGATTTATAGCCAAACTTCGCGATTCTTACGAGAATGCCAACACCCGTCGCAGTGGAAGCTACAATTAATGTTAAATTACCGGCGTTTTGGAACCGGTAACCGAAATCGTGGTTCTTAAGTGTCGAATCCTAATTCGTGGTCAATAAAGCGACATCCAAAAACGCAAAATTTCACGCCATTATACTCGCCTCAATTTGCCAGTGATGGGACAAATCGCCGATTTAGGGGAGAAACTGCCATTAACCGAAAAATACCTCGCTATTGAATTTATGTTAATCGCACGATTTTCCGATTCTCCCGATAGTCAATTAAGTCAAGCTTTATTGTAAGTCAAATTAGGAGACCTCAAACCGTCACAACTCTTGCAAAAAATGAAAGTGCTCTGAGGCGAACAATTGGAAGAAGCGGTCCTAAAGATTTTCTGTATGGGAAAACTCCCTATCCAAACACGTGAAGTCTTGGCAGTTAAGCAGCAACTTAATAAAAATGATGGACAAAATTTTACGCGGACGTGATTTTGCTACGAAAATATATAGCGTAAGCCAGGAATAGCAACCAAATTCGAACCAGGCAAAACAAGTCGCAAAACTGACATTGATAGTTGTAAGTCTCGAGTCAAGAACATTACGACACTCGACAGGTACACGATCAAAGTACAAAATCAGCAGATGGACTTTGTTTTTATTAACAACGATTTGAAAGCAGACTCGGAAGTTTGAAGCCCCGTGCAACTTCTTAAAAGTGGCAAAAAACTGAATTCCTCGTCACCAGTTCAAAAGATTGATGACAACGGCAAAGGTACAAACCGCTTAATAGTACGCGATCGAAAGCTCAATTATTCTTTCCTTATAGATATTAGTGCCATAGTATCCATCATACTACGCAAAAATGAATAAGTGTTATCGAATTCCTAACTATTTGCCGCGAATGGAACTAAAATAGAAACGTTTAGAAAGAAAGTACTAACACTTGAACACAGTTTAACTGGAAATTTTATGTTACGAAAATAACAAGACTAATCTTAAGCGTGGATTTCCCAGAACAGTTCGGGTTACTTGTGGATATTTTGTATAGAAAACTAGTAGATATAAAAACCAAACGACACGTTGACGCGTTAAATTTCAATGGCATTTATTCGCGTATTTTTGCCGTGAACCCAACCAAAAAATTCCACCAAATATTGAGCGGCTTTCGGGAATTAATAACGTGAGTTTATGTGCAAAGTGACATCAAACACGAGGTATTCCACCATATCCTGACCAAAGGCTGGTCTATCAAAGAACGCCCCAGAGGACTAATGCGGGACAAGTGTAAAATTGCAAACTTTGAATATATGATAGAGAAAGGCATTTGCAGACCATTGAGTAGTCCTTCGGTGAGCCTTCTACTCCTCAAACAAAAGAAAAACATGGAACGGCGTCCATGTGGTGGTTACAGGCGTCTCAACGCAGTAACTATTCCAGATAGCTACCCGGTGCCCCACATACACGACATAACTCTGCATTTAGCGGACAAGTCAATATTTTCAACACTTGATCTTCCGAAAACCTTCCATCAAGTACCATTAGCACCCAAAGACATAGTAAAAATAGCAGTCGCAACACCATTTGTAGTCTTCGAATTTCTCATGATGACATTTGGACTTGGAAACGCCGCGCAAACATTTCAACAGCTGCTGGATTCTATGCTCCGGGGATTGATTTTGCTTTCATTTACTTGGATAATATTCTCAACGTATCATATTTAATTGACGTGCATAAAAACAATCTCAAACAAATATTTCAACTTTTAGATGCCAACAAGCTAAAGCTCAATTCCAGACAAATGCGTATTCGGACAACCCGAAATAGAATACTTGGGACACCGAATCACACCGGCTGGGATTGAACCATTAACGCAAAAAGTCAATGTCATATTGAACTACAAGCTTCCAGCAACAATCATCGAACTCTGCAGAAAGTCTTAAATTATTACGAAAGATTCTTCAAAAATGCAACATCTACATTGGAACTGCTAAATAAGTATGTTGAGGAAAGCCAAGAACACGACAAAAGAAAGGTAAGTTGGACTTACGGCGAAGAAACTTGCACATTCCGTTTCAGAAGCCCCATCGGCACTTGCAACCGACGCTTCAGACATCGCAGCGAGAGCGTTATTGGAAAAATTCTCCGATGGATATTGGCAGCCTCTTGCTTTCTTCTCACGTAAATTTAGGCCTGCCCAACAGAAATACATATACATAGTACATATGACAGCGAATTGCTGGTAGTTTATAGTGTGGTAAAGCACTTCAAATACTTCCTGGAAGGCCGACAATTCATCATACGAACAGATCACAAACCAATGACGTTTGCGTTACATGAAAACGCGGACAAAGCATTTTCTCGCCAATGCAGACAACTGCAGTTTGTTTCGCTATTTCCAACCAAATTTAAACACGTTAGTGGGACCAAGAACACAGTTACAGACGCACTGTCGAGAATTGAGGCAATCACAATGCCAACAGCAAAAGATCTTGGCGAGCTTGCCGGAAAACAAGAAGAGGATACAGAGCTGAAACTACAACTAAGTTCAAACTCATCATTTATACTAAGGCAACTACAAGCAGGCTCATCAAAGGAACCTATTTACTGTGAAACGTCGACAAGAACAATCCGACCGTACATCCCTAAGTCATTGAGACAGAAGATATTCAACCTGTTTCACCAGCAGGCACATCCCGGGGGAAGAGCTACCAGCAACCAGATTTGAGTGAAGTACACTTGGCCGGGAATTGACAAAGATATCACCAACTGGGCAAAATCTTGCAAACAGCGGAAGCGATCCAAAATCAATCGTCACACGAAAAGCGTACCGTGTCAATTCATGCAAAGACGCCGACGTTTTGAATATGTCCATATTGACATTGTGGGTTCACTACCGCTGTCCAAGGAGCAAAGATACATACTCACAATGATCGATTGATTCACCCGATGGCCGGAGGTAGTACCCATCACCGACATCACAGTGGACACAGTAGCAACTGCTTTCTACATACACTAGACTTCACGTTTTGGTTCACATGTAACAGTAACAACCGATCAGGGATCTAAGTTTGAGTTTGCGCTGTTTTGAGCCTTGTTGCAACTCACTGGATGCAAGCGTACCCGCACATCACCATATCATCCTGGCGTAAATGGAATGGTAGAGAGATGGCACAGAACCTTAAAAGCTCTATCAAATGTCACGAAGTTCAGCAATGGACCGAAGTCTTACCAACCATATTATTGGGACTAATTGCTGCCGTCAAATTGGATCTTGATATTCCCCGGCAGAGATGTTATATGGCGTAACCCTACGATTGCCAGGAGAATTCTTTTTTCATGAGAATCCTGGCGTGGTGCCGCGAATTTTCATCGAAAAGTTCAGGGAGATATGCAGCAACTTAAAATTTTGTCAGTCCCACACCACCGCAAAAATAGTATGTTGTATGTTAAGGACTTGCATATTTGCACACACGTATTCTTACGCGACAACAAATCGAAAAAAAATCTCCACAATCCTCTTAGTAGGGACCTCACCAAGTAATAGACAGTATTAGTGATAGTGTATTCATCATTCCTATCAACGGGAAAGAATGCAGAATATCAACGGAAAGGCTGAAACCGGCATACATAACACAAAATGACAAGGACATATCAAGCTCGGCACAACCTATCATTAAAACCTACCCTGGCCCACGGAAGAAAATTCCATTCAAGACAAATAAGCAGAAGTCAAAATATCAGCTACAGCAAATATCCACACATATTTAGGGGGATACTGTAGGGACCAGACAGCGACGCCGGCGTACCTAGTAAGCTGTAGCGGAGATTAAATAGACAAGAAGACAAATCGACCATTCTCGATCTGAATGTTCAAGCGCGCAGATGTCTACACCAGCGTGGTTCGTATTTCATTCGATTTAAATGATTTTAATGTACGTTTTGTGGATGTTGTTTTTGTTAACCTTGCATTTATTTATCGCATGTTGTACACAAGACGCTACAAGTGAGAATAATTCAAGAAGAGAACAATGATATTATATTTCAATCCTTCTTCGTCTTAACTCGCTCGAACTAACCACCGACCAACCCAGATACTTGTAGCAAAATTCAAAATATTAAATTTTTAATTATTACAAAAAGAATTTTACTCGAAGAAAGAACATTGTGAATATAGAAAGCTTCAAGCTTTGTTAAAAACATATTATCAATTTGTTTTTTGTACTCGTTATTTGGTTACCATATGATATAATTTGAGAACTCAAATTAAGTTTTAGAAATAAGCTGTAAAAACGATTTTAGAGTCCCTGCAGGCGAGACTCGTGGCATCGTTCTAGCTTTCTATAGACCTAATTTGAATTAATGTTGAAGGATTAAAAATTTCTTCAAGGCTCAGATTTAAGTAATTAAGTAAAGTGACCTTATTTCGTCATACAAAAAAGTCAAGTTAATCCGCTTAAAGTTCATAAAGCCAAAGCAAAATACCTTTTAGTTTTCATTTTCAACGCTCCTCTTTCTTAAGATTAATTAAAAACAAAATAAATCCTTCCTGAAGATGCACAAACGGGAATCCATTCTCAAACCAACCAACAGTCCTAGCAAGCAAGACCGGCAACATCACAGTACCAGCAATTTTCCACTTTGTACGTTACGTGGCATAGTGCGGTTTTGCATTTTCTCAGAATGTTTATCCGTCGTCGCTTACGGAGGAGGCTGATGCGATTCTGCGTTAGCTTTCAACGCTCCTTATAGACATACATAGTTCCAGGAAAAGTTTCTCTTGCGTCCCATGTTGTTTTTTTTTCACTCTCTAGCAAAATGAACTCTCATTAAACAATTTTAAGATAGGCCCTCAATTATACTTATGTCAAGTACCAGCACTTGACTCAACATCGGAGCATTCTTGTTGTCGTCGACGTTAGAGAGCATTAGAGAGTTTCGAGGCTCACACACGTTTCATGTTCAACGAGTGAAGTTTTGGATGAATGTTTGTAGGTTTTGTATGATCATGTATTTCATATCCTTTTGCTACATTTGTTCCTTAAATGAGCGATTTTCCACCATGCCTAACAATACGTTATGATTTGTATACCAGAGGCGAATACAGTCTGGGAAATTTGAGCGTAATCAGTGTATATGGTTGAAAAAGTATTATATGAAAAGGATATCGATGTACAGTGCTATAAACATTTAAAAATTTTAAAGTATGGATGGAACATGTAGAAAGTAAAAAACACATCAATTTAATCGTCCTGCAGGAATAAAGCGCTCAATCCTTGAAGTGAAACAATATTAAACACTGTCGTCTCAGACATTCGGTAATGTCCTTATGATATATTCGCTTAGCCTGCAATACTTCACAATCCGATTTTCCTCTCGAAAGTACATGCTATTGTATTAAACACACTGTCTCAGCGACAGGAGTATGGTGGCAACATGTGAACATAAGTAGGCCCAAGCATGCAGCACCACCCCACCTCCACCCCTTTTGGATGAAACAATTGTTAGCGGCAGCAGCCAGGACTATGCAACTACTACGTCGTGTGCCACTTGAGTCAAGAGGCTCTTAATGATACCGATTTGTAGCAAATTTTCCTCGATCGTCATGAGTTAGGTGACAACCAAGTGTTTTATCTCGTTGCCGCTAACAGGCAAAGGACTTCATTAATTTTTTTCGGTACAAAGTTGAAAATGAAAATAAAATGTGCTAGTAAAAGTATTGAAATTAGGTTTGGCCAAGAATTAGTAACATGACTAATAAAAAAATAAAGAACCATCGACATGAAACGAATATAAAAGATTTTTTTTTAATGCACCGTCAAATCTAATTTTGCGTCACGAATTTAGCGTTTATCTGCTTCAAATTAGCTTAATTGCTATTTGAAATTGAGAATGGAAACGAAAATAACTATCTGCTGAACATACAACCGTTGAAACGTACTCATTCATTCCACTACACTTTTCTTACTTGCCTTAACTCATTGAACCTTCAAAAGGTTTACTCTAAACTTAAGTTGCTATTTTAATGCTACAAGGCTACAGCAACGACTATGTAAATGGTAATTCAGAGTCCGAAGTAATTTCTGGAAAATTTCAAAACATTTTCTTCCACTCATGCCGATTGCTCAATCCTTTTAAACGTACCTTTGCCAATGGATTTACCTTTCCCATTTCACGCCACAGAAAAATGTAAACTAAGTAGTGAGAGAAAGAAGTGCATAGCCATTTAAGTTGAAATGAGCTTCCAAGGACTTTAGTGAAATTAAATTTGGAATTTAATAGATCCACACTCATCCTGTCAAAATTAACTTTGGGTGATTAAAGTAGTTATTTTGCATACTCGCCCAGATTAAATTTCAGAGTTCAAGGCACAGAAGAGTCATTATAAATAATTGATGTGCTAACGTAGAATTATAAACTTACTTCCCGAAATCCTATAAAATAAAATATAAAAACTTAGAGTAATCAATTTTTCTCTTGGTATTTTGCAATGAATGCCAAATGCTGAAGGTCAGCTTTTATTTAAAATATTTCCTGATGAAAGATTATTTTATTCATATTGTCGCGTGTTATGGTTCGCGGCCAATAATTTTAATGTTCCGGGAAAGTGAAAACGCAATGTCTTTTGATTTAAGTTAAAAGAGTTTATTTGATTACAAAAATGCACAATAATCAGTTTAACACTTTCACTAATTTTAATTTTCACTACTAAAAATCTAACACTTGTCCATAAATTTCTTATCGCAATTCTCTTCTAAATCACTTCACTATTACGAAAATCACTTTTCTATTACTCGAACAATATCGCTTCCCACACACTATCGCAGTTCTTTTCGCGGTCAAATGATCGATTCCCCCATTCATTCAGCTCGCCTTTATATAGGGTCTCTTATCATTCAACTCAGTTCTCGTACATTGGTGAATTAGCGGGAACATTCTAGCAGTGAATGAATGGAGCAGTGACTGCCTTTCATATGTTGTTCATGCTTGGTAGGTTCTCGTGGTTTCGAGTAAATTCGTTTTGTTGATGTTCTTAATTGTTGTGAAAACAATTGTGACAGTAGCTCGCAGAATTATTTGTACATGTAACACTGCCCCCACCGTAGTTCTTTTCGCCCCGAAAAGATGTGTCGCTATATGTAGTCAATTCTCCCTGGGTGTAATATGGGGCAAGACGGTCCAGATGCACGATTTTTATTTTGGCTCTCGGCTTACGATGTTCCTGTATTCGGTATACGACGTCATTGATTCGCTTTGTAACTCGGTATGGTCCCTCCCAATTATCCTACAACTTTGGAGACCTACCCTTCCGTCGCTGTGGGTTATATAGCCAGACCAAGTCATCTTGCTGGAAGCCAGTAGAATTTGCCTTTAGATCATACCTGGTCTTCATGCGGTCAGTAGCCGATTCGAGGTGTTTTCGCACTGTCCGATGTATCTGGTTCAACCGTTGCCTTAGCTCACTTGCGTACTCCGATATCGTTTGGGGTTTTTCAGGGGGTGTTCCGAACTGCTTATCAGCCGGCAGACGAAAAGCCTTTCCAAAAATGACTTTGGCTGGGGCTTGGCACGTCGATGCATGTTCGGCAGCTCTGTACGCCATCAAAAATAGTGGAATGTGTCGGTCCCAGTCCCCTTGGTTCTCGTCAACCATCTTGGCCTGGTGTTTATTGAGAGTGCCGTTGAAACGTTCGACCATTCCATCGGATTGGGGATGCAGCGGTGTTGTCTACGTTTTCCGTATTCCCAGAAGCTCGCACATTTCGCTAAAAACTAGTGACTCAAAGTTTTGACCCTGATCCGAATTTAGTTCGCAAGGTACGCCGTACCTACTGACCCAATTTAACACTAGCTGTTCAGCTACAGTATTTGCTTTCTGGTTAGGAATGGGGTAGACCTCGGGCCACTTGCTGAAATAATCGGCTACAACCAGCGTGCATCGATTTCCCTATTCAGATTCAGGAAAGGGTCCCGCGGTGTCAACAGCAATCCTTTCAAACGGTACCCCCACGTTATATGTTAGCATTTGTCCTCTCAGTCGTCGCTTTGGGCCTTTGACGGAAGCGCAAATTGTGCATCTGCGACACCAGTCCTCTATGTCTTCTCGAGCGTAGAGCCAGTAGAACCTTTCGCGCAATTTCGCTAAGGTCTAGTTAACACCAAGGTGGCCTCCCGAGGATCCTTCATGCATTTCCTTATTCACATCGTGGATTCGGCTTTTGGGTAGTATAGTTTGCATCATATAGGAGCTGCCATCCGCCGTTTCCCATTTCCGCTTGAGTACGCCACCCTCCACCTGAAGGGAGTTCCATTGTGCCCAATAGCTTTTCAGGGTTGCACCATGCATTGAAACGTCTTTCCACTCAGGTCGCCCAGTCGCCTCCTTCCACTCGAGCAATGGTCCGATGTCTTCATCGGCTAACTGGCCGTTTCGAATCTCCTCCGATGACCAACCTCCATCGAATTCGGCCGTTATCAGTCGCAGATCAACGGGCGGTTCCTTTTCCTCAATCCGTCGGCAATGCTTGCAGTTAGCTGGACATGGATGGCGGGATAGGGCGTCAGCATTCCCATGAATTCCGCCCTTTCGATGAACAATTTCGTAGTCGTATGACTGCAATCTTTCGATCCATCTCGCAACTTGTCCCTCGGGGTTTTTGAAGTTGAGCAGCCAACTCAGTGATGCATGGTCCCTTCGAAGAACAAATTTCTGGCCGTATAGGTACTTGTGGAACTGCTTGGTGGCCTCTATTATAGCCAATAGCTCCTTCCTGGTCACGGAGTAGTTCCTCTCACTTTTTGAAAGAACTTGACTGTAATACGAGAGGACTCTTTCTTCGCCATCGATCTGCTGGGAGAGTACAGCTCCAATACCGCCGTTGCTCGCATCGGTATCATCTACAAACATTATTCCGGGTTTTAGATATGCCAGCACGGTTGATTCACACAGCTTCTCCTTCAAGGTCTCAAAGGCTACCTGGCATTGTTCGTTCCACACATACGGACCATTTCCCTCGGTTAGTTGATGGAGACACTTAGCTATTTTGGCAAAATCTTTGACGAATCTTCGATGGTAGGTTGCCAGACCCAGAAAACTTCGTAGTTGGCGCTTGTTGTTTGGTGTTGGCCAGCTTCTCACGGCTTCAGTTTTCTCAGGGTCTGTTTTGACTCCTTCTGCTGATACAACGTGTCCCAGGTATTTTACTTCAGCTGCGAAAAGAGTACACTTGTCGGGACTAAGTTTCAAATTTGCCAGTCGCAATCGGGAGAAAACCTCTTCTAAGTTCCGCACATGCTCTTCGAACGTTTTCCCGATGAGAATGATGTCATCTAGGTACACCAAGCAAGTTTTCCAGGTGAGGCCACGTAGCACGTACTCCATCAGGTGTTCGAAAGTGGCTGGAGCATTGCGAAGCCCAAATGGGATCACCACAAATTGCCACAATCCAGTCCCAACTGAAAATGCGGTCTTCTCTCGGTCCTTCTTGTCGATTTTTACCTGCCAGTAGCCACTCTTAAGATCGAATGTAGAAAACCATTTTGCGTTGGCTAAAGTGTCCATGTTGTCATCGATGCGTGGGAGTGGGTAACTATCTTTCTTAGTGACGTCATTAAGCTGCCTATAGTCGACACAAAAACGAGTGCTACCATCATTTTTCTTTACTAGAACTACAGGTGCGGCCCACGGACTGACAGATGTCCAATCGGCGCGCTCACTTCTCCTTGTTTGGCTATAGGGAGACGTCTCGGTGCTTGTCGAATCGGCTTGGCTCCCTGTGTATCTATGACATGAGTTACCAGACTCGTTCGGCCTTGGTCATCCGGGCTTGTTGAGGAGATGTCACTGTACTTGGTGACCAGATCAGAGGCTCGTTTGAATAGCTGCACTGGCAATTTACCTGCTTCAATATTGCACACGTGGATTCCCAGGCTTTGTCTGTGTCTTGCCACCTTTTGCAATGATGGTCGCGAGTTGCTTCCAAAGAGGTGATGGTGGAAACAGGCTGGCAGCTGCCAATGACTTCTCCCGCTTTGATGCTCGTGGTTGAATCTGCAGTGTTAAGGACTCTAACTGGCACATATCTGTTCCTTAAAGATCTTACAAGACTTCGTCCTACAATCTAACTGCACAATGCGGACGTCTTCGTTGGCTCTATCAGATAAGATCGGTGGTCTCCAGAATCACCATCAAGCTTTGCCCATACAATGCTTTCGGGAGAATTCGGTACATCAGTGTCAGTAAATACCACTACATTCATCTTGGGAATTTGGACGCTGGGATCCTCTATCAGTACTTCGACATTTTGCCATTTCAATACACGTTCGCCCAAATCCAACGTGATTCCATGTGGTCGCAGAAAACCCATCCCGAGAATGCAGTCATCCATAATGTTCGCGACCAGAAAATTATGTCGGAACACAAGGTCTCCCAACTGTATCTGGAGGTTGACCTCTCCATGAACAGGTGCAGTTTCTCCCGTAGCTGTCCGTAGTGAGAAAATTCTGCCCTTGTGAAGTTGTTGCTGTCTAACTAACTCTGGTCGGATAATCGATCGGGTTGCACCAGTGTCGATGGTTATGGTGAAGTGTTCTCCGTCAACTTGACCCGGAAGGCATAAGTCCGCTTCTCCACGATAAAGTCTTGACACGGTGATGGTTGTGCTGGGGACGTCGATCCTCGTAGCCAACGTTCGCCCCACGAAGTTGGGCCTTGCAGTTTGACGGGTCTCCATTCTAGGCTCCTGACACGGTCTAGATCTCCACCATCCTGGACAATAGCTCCGTTTTCTTCGCTTCTTGCAGTCTCTTTGCAGGTGCCCCTTCTCTCCGCAATCCCAGCATCAAGGCGCACCGTTCACCTGCGACTTTCGCTCATTTTCCACGCGCTCACACCTGCACTCGTCTGCCACTACTTCACGGACCCGGGCAGTGGTACGAGTCACATTTTTTGCTGCCTCAAAGTTCAGACTATAAGCCAATGCGTCCTTAATTGTTTGCTTTTGAGCTAAACGCACGGCTTGTTGCAATTCCTGGTCCTTTAACGCGCTGATGAATGCTTCTGTTGCTGCGTCATCTCAATTTTCTGGGTCGTAGGCTGGGTAAGCCAAAAGTGCCAGGCGCTCAATGTCTTGGGCTAGCTGCTGTAAGGTTTCGCCAGACTTCTGCATTCGATGCCGTAGCTGTGCCCGGTAAATCTGCTTCAGATGATCGTCTCTATAATGCATGTCCAGCGCATTCATTATAGCAGCCGGGTTTGAATGCAACTCAACGGGGATAGGCTGCAAAAGCTCGGCAGCTGGGCCTCTTAGAGCAAAAATTAATGCAGTTGGTCGTTCCAGCTCATTCCAGTGATTTATCCTAACGGCGGCTTTAAACTGGATTTTGTAAATAGTCCAGACCATTTGCCCGTCAAATATTGGTGCTTGCACATTTCTGTATGTGCTTTGCGCTGCAGTTATAAGCGGGGCTGGTGAGGCGGTTACTATTGCCTTCGCTGCTTCCAAGTCTTTTTTCACTTTTTCCATCTCATGGTTGATTCTCTCCTCGACCTGGCTGATCTCAAGGCCGATTCTCTCCTCGACCTGGTATACCTTTTCCTCGACGCATTTAATTTGGCTGTTGAGACTACTGAGTTCCGCTTTTATTTCGGTTGACTGTTTTTGCTAATCCGCCTTGATTTCGATCGCTTGTTGGTCTATTTTTCCTGATTGTTCATTTAGCTTCGCAGCTAAACTGGATGTCTGTTCATTTAGCTGCACTGATTGTTCATTTAGCTTCGTTGATTGTTCATTTAACTTCGCTGATTGTTCATCTAGCTTCGTAGTTAAATTGGACGACTGTTCATTGACCTTTGCAGTTAAATTGGATGACTGTTTTCGCTGCTCTTGCTGCATCAGCATCAACATTTGCATCAGCGCATTTTCTGGTTCCTTTGGTTTTGCTGTTTCGGCTTCACCACCTTCTGCGCCTTTTTCTGCATCTGTAGGCTCACCCAAATCCAGATGCGCACCTTCCGATTCAATCGCGTCACGCAAGCGTGCAATCAGTATGGCCTTTGTACCTTGCGTGGCCAGATTTCGCTGTTCCAACTCCTCTTTGAGCTCCGATATGCTCAATTGATTAATTTTTAGATGTAAGTTTCCTGGCACTTTTATTGTTTTGGCTATTTTTACACCAGTTTCCACGTTAATTTACACTATTCTGCACTTTAAAAATGTTTAAAAGTTTTCGCTTCCAAAATTTTCTTTCTCACTTCTTGAAACCATTGTCGCGTGTTATGGTTTGCGGCCAATAATTTTAATGTTCCGGGAAAGTGAAAACGCAATGTCTTTTGATTTAAGTTAAAATAGTTTATTTGATTACAAAAATGCACAATAATCAGTTTAACACTTTCACTAATTTTAATTTTCACTATTAAAAATCTAACACTTGTCCATAAATTTCTTATCGCAATTGTTTTCTAAATCACTTCACTATTACGAAAATCCCTTTTCTATTACTCGAACAATATCGCTTCCCACACACTATCGCAGCTCTTATCGCGGTCAAATGAATGATTTCCCCATTTATTCAGCTCGCCTTTATATAGGGTCTCTAACCATTCAACTCAGTTCTCGTACATTGGTGAATTAGCGGGAACATTCCAGCAGTGAATGAATGGAGCAGTGACTGACTTTCATATGTTGTTCATGCTTGGTAAGTTCTCGTGGTTTCGTGTAAATTCGTTTTGTTGATGTTCTTAATTGTTGTGAAAACAATTGCGACAGTAGCTCGCAGAATTGTTTGTACATGTAACAATATGTTGGAACTTACTAGAGAGATATTGGCTAACTTACGAATACCATTTTAAATTCATATAGTCCTCATTTATCAATTTAGTTAAATAAAAATGAAATTCGTCGATGGACAACTTTTGACTAATACCGATATGTTGAAATATTATCTAATACTAATATATTCGTTTATCGGTATTATAATATTCAAACTAATATTTTTTATCACTCATATTTATTTAAAACGTATTTCTTATCCGTTTGTTTTATATCTGTAGACTGAGGGAAAAACTGATATTCGTAGCGGACATCGAGCACACTGAGAACATAAAAAACAAAATTTTATATAAACGGAATTCAATGTAACCCTTCTTGCCTTTGTTGAGTTATTCTCTAGTCCCTAAAAAGGCTATTTTGAGCTTTTTTCAAAGCACGTTGCTTGTCGTTGTAGTTCAGTTCAGTGCTTGTAGTTATAGTTCAGTCCAATTTACTTCTGCTTTGCAGTAGTCTCCTTATTTGTGGACTTAGAAAATATTAGCATTTGCCACTACGATTTTGAATTCCTATTCGAATTCTCTCAAACATCTCCCTTTAACATACATCACACGTTTGAGAAGATTAAAACTATATTCTTACAAGCTTCAAAAATTTTAAATTTTATTACAAAGCTTTACAGAAAAGATTTTTTATGAATTTGAATTGAAATCATTGCTTATTTTCATTTCCATTGAGAAACATAAGTCTCATATCTTTATCTGATGAGAGTCGGCTTCGTCTTTCTGATATTAGTTGTTCAGACTTAGAAAATACACGCTCACAAGGAACAGATGTAGCCATCACACAACAATGTTGTTGGAATACTCTGGATAAATGAGTGTATATGTGCTGATGTTTTTCCCAAAATTTATTGGGGTTATCTTCCCTCTCTAATAATTTGTCTGTCAAATATCTCTGGGTCTCCGCAATAGCTATTGCTGTGAGAGACGGGTATGGCTGCACTTCGTTGATAATTTTGTCCACCTCATCCCAAATTGAATCGTACCGAATTACATTGAACTCCCCAGATGACTCAACAGGTTCTGAAGCAAGCGTTGTTGTTGTAGTTGAGGCCACAGGTTCTACTGCACATGTTCGCGTTTCAGTTTTCATCAATTTATTTACCTCTGCGGTTGCAAAATCAATTTCTTTGCGCTTAGCTGCATACTTACTTCTGAAAAAATGGGGTTTGAAGCGTGGATATCGCACCGTGCACACTGCGAATATTTCGTTGGACTCTGTTTAAAAAATCTAGTGCGTGATTCGCTTACAATTTTTTCAGCAACAATTAGGACGGTTCTGTTTAATGTTTCATCTAATAAAACTTTATTTTCATAGACATTCAACAATATTTTATTGAATACTATGACCAAGTTTCCGGTTAAATACTTTTCTCCGCTAATCTCCACAGTCACTTCTTCGAGTAGTCTCAAAACACTGCAGAGGTCTTTTCACAGTTTCCAGTCATCTGACGTTATGGTGCTTTCGGTACTAGTGTTCAGAATTGCAAGCGTGCTGATTAAAGAATTGCAAGCGTGCTAATTAATTATAGATCGTTGCAACATGTAAAATGTGGAATTCCATCGTGTGGCTACATCGATAATCGGCTTCTTAGGGCATGAAATTTCATTTTGCACTTGGCATTTTTTGAGTTTCTCCAGCACTGAGGTACCGCGTCTGAAGTAACTCACGACTGAGCGAACTTTACTCAAAAGAACTTCCATTTCAGAAATTGTTAGTACATTCTTTGCGACTAAATTCAGACTGTGTGCAATGCATCCAAATTGACCCAAATGTAATAATTTCATAGCATTTTGCATATGAGAAGTATTGTCTGCGGCTACCAGGTGAACCTTATTGCTTAAATTCCACTCATTTATTATACCTTGTAGCTCTTCGCTTAAGTTAATAACTGTGTGGACCCTTTACAATGTGACATTGGAGAAGCATACCTGTAGTATTTGCGTCGAAATCATTCTTTCTATAATGAGCCGTCGCTGAAAAATAATTTTCCTGTGCACACGAGGTTCAGCAGTCAATAGTCAAACATAAAGATGTGACATTGGCCATTTTTCTTTGACTGCATTTTCACACATCTTATAATCTACGTTTAGCATGGTATTGAATAAATGCTTTCAGCTAGGCAGCTTGTAGGCGGAATTTAACACCCCAACAAAATTTTGAAGTTTTCATCTTCAACTAAAGAAAATGGCAGGAAGCATTTTGTGAATAATGTCATCAGTTCATCATCAATTTTCTTTCGTTGAAGAGCAGTAAGTTTTTTCACGTTAGCAAATTTTGAAATTTTGGACTGTATTGGTTTTATCATGACATTATCATGCCTTGTAGAGTAATAGTCCGTGGGTCCAGATATAGGTGCATGACAAAATGGTGACATCCCTTAAAGAGGCTCAACTTCAACATTTAGGATTGTTGACGACGTTTGTTCATCAATAGTAGTTCCCGAGGCCAAAGTAGATATTTTCATTTACTTCTTTCTGTCTTGCCTGTGAAAGTTGAAGAGAAAGTCTGTCTTTGTTTTTCAAGTGCTTATTAAGGTTGTTCCTTTAAAACTTAGTTTGGCGTGGCAAAGTGAGCACTTTGCAATTTTATTTTGTTCGGAATCTTAATCAATAACTTTTGAAATTAAAAACATAGCCCTTAAGAATCACTATCCGCGCTTATTACAGTGAATAAACCACTTAAAAAGCAAAATTTGAAATGCTAGTTACACACTAAATCAATTCAATTTCCTAAACCACGAAATTAATTCGCTACGACAAAATGTTTTCAATTCAAAGTCAAAAGAAACCACAAAGAATTGATTGACCGATGAAATGACGACACTTGGAAAACTAAAAAATAATACAGAAAGAATGATATTCTTGCATCAAATAAGCGACACAATAATCCAACATCATGATCAGCTGATATTCGTATCGTATACATGATACTATAAATATATTCCATGACGAATATCAGCCGCCCAAAGTTTGATATTGGTTGATTATCAGTACAGTATTGGTTTTGGTAGGAACTATGAAGTATAATTTTCCAAAATATGCATTTTAGAAGATGATACTGATATTCATTTGAGTGGTCAATATTCGCGGAGCAATATGTATTCCTATATCGTATGCGTATTGTTTATGCGTTGCGACGATACAATTTTATGGTTGATGGGTATTATGATATGATACATATTCTTTTCGAAAGCGTTTGATTTGAGCATCGCTTCAGACATTTCGAATTAACACAAACAACCATAGAACAAATTATGTCTAGGTAAAGCCAAAATAATGAGAAGATGATACAGGCGAGGTAGATATTAGGAGAAGAGCTACTTCCAGTTTTATGTTTGGAATTTTGTTTGCTCGGCTTGGATTTGAACTCCGTTCATGAGGATTACGCGACCGTGGGGCACAGCAATTGGAATTTATGAGTTGGTTCGGTGAGTATCGTGCGCGTGCGTTGCCGCCTGGATTTCCTGATATTTTGTATTCTAAAATTGGATTATTTGATATTGCTGGTACGAATATTTCAAAATATAAGCGATACCAAAACGAATACTAGTGTATCTATCTCATGCCTACTGTTAAGTTGCATAAAATGATTAACTATAACAGCTTTGAAAGCATTCAATTTTAACTAAAGGTTAAGCTTATTCAATAATCTACGGGGAAAGTCAGAAAACGTTCAGTTTTCGGCGAAATATTAGAGTGTCAATTTTTTTGAATCTGAAAATCAAAAGTGATAGCAAATTGAACAAGACAATTATAAATTATACTGTAAGAAATCTGATCAGATCATATTTGTCATGATAAGTGAAGAGTTTTTTTTAACCCCGGCCCAGACGGTCCCTAGCCCGTTTGAGAAAGGAGGAGAGAACTCTTTGTTTCTTCAACCCATAGCTTCCATGATTGCTCATACCAAACCCCTAAATTATATGATAGTAAATGTTCATGATCAGTTGAGGAAAAATACCCTAATACACAAAATATCACACTTGGTGAATACAGTATCGAAAATGTTAGCAAATTTGTGTATTTAGGCGCCAAAATAACAAAAACGGGCAATAAAAGAGATGAAATACGCTGGAGATTAGGGCTCGCATATAACATATTTTATTCAGTTTTCACGATCTTTAAGACCAACTGTACACTCAGGAAAATAAAGCGAATAATTGGAGTGAAGCTAGACGGCGACTAATGGCAAATTCAATACAACCATGAGCTGTATGAAATTTTTGACAACCTGGAGGTCTCAGCAATCATAAGACCGCGGAAGCTGCAATGGGCTGATCACATGAATCGTATGGATGAACGGCGGATACCCAAAAAGGTATTCGTTGGGAGAACTGAAGGCTGCAGACCAGTGAGGGAACCGAGGAAACGCTGATTTGATTCGGCCGACGATGACAGTCCACCGCTGCTTGGATTTCGAAATTGGAGGACGCGGTCAATGGACCGAGGTAGTTGGAGGAACTATTTGCGGGAAGTGTAGTGCTTAGAAAAAGAAGAAATGCTTCCGGGATCGCACAACAGGCTTACTGGTTCCCCAATAATGGGACATAAAATGCCGAGAAATGCCAATAACTGTTAATACATCAGAAGCTCTGTTACTAGATCCTTTTTACACCACCTTTGTAGGGACGTTAGTAGGCGAAGGCGAATCTTTTGCGCCTGATATTCGGAATTGAATCAATGGGGTAAATACGGATGAGATGCCGCACGTGCTCTTAAATCTCACCCAAACCACATTCAGCGCCATAAACTCCAAATAGTATGCAAACGTCACTACTCAGTGCAGTCGTATATTAAGCATTTGGCCAGTATAATTGGTGAATCGGGAAATACCATTCTAGTTCTGTGTACCTGAAATTTGGCCTTGAATGGCTTTTATACGTCTGTGCTTTTTTGGGAATTTGCACCATCCGCGGATTTTTTTGTGCAGTTACAGCTTTCAGGAATAATTTGGCGTCGTTTAGAACATATAAGGTTAGATTTGAATCTATTACATATTTTGTGTTATTTCAAAAGCCATAAGGCATGTGTACCAACTAAAAAGGAGATACCGGTTCATATATTGGTATAGATACTGCATATGAGCCGTCTCACCTTTCGAATTGGACGGACCATATTGATGTGTGAGCCAATAATTTTTTCCATTTTGTTCAGAGGCATTAAGTCTGACTCATTCAAAAGAACGCCCCGTGTATATAAAAGGTTATCAACCGCAATAAGCAGAGCAATTTGGACCAAAGACCAATTCCGTGAGGTGGTTCTTAATGTTAAATCGGGTGAAATTAGTGAAAGAGAAGCTCAACGGCGCTTTCATGTACCACCTCGAACATTAAACCGTAGAATGATATCAGGCAATATGGAGAAAGGCAGTCTTGGTAGTATTTCGTGAATTTTCAATTTATCTTAGTTTCAAAATGAAATTCTTTGCAGGTATATAAGGAAAAGCAAATATAAAACGATAAGTGGAACATATTTAATGGCTATTAGCCGCTGGATTTACTCCAGACAGAAAAACTGCCTGAGCTATTGCCTACAAATTTGCCAAAAAGCTAAACATTCGATACAAGTTATGGTTGTATAGCAATGGCCAGAGTCGCCTGGTTGCAGTCTTTTTTAAAGAGGAATCCTAAACAATCACTTCATCAGGCGGAAGGACTTTCGCTCTCCAGAGCCAGAGGAATGAATATTGATGATGTCAAAGACTTCTTGACTTGCTGGAAAAAGTGATGGTGGAAAATGGTCTCTTGGAAAAGCCCTCCCATATATCTAATATCAATGGAATGGATGTGCAGCTTCTAAATAAACCTGGAAAAGTTATAACATTAAAAGGAAATAGGGACGTTCATTTACTTTCAACGAAAGAACGAGGGGAGAATGTAACCGTAGTTGCGTGCTGTAGTGCAAATCGAAGCTTCATTCCATCTGTGTTAAATTTTTAAAGGAGTCAACAGAAAGCCGGAACTTTTTGATGATCTACCAGCAGGATCTACCGTATATATGAACAAAATCATCATTCATCAATTCAGACTTTTTTCTACGTTAAAAGAGCAGTCCATACCGCATAAACCAATTGGAAAGTTTTTAATAATCTTAGACAGACATACCTCTCATTGCTCCGACGAAGTAATACCCCAAGTTGCTGACGATAATGACATAACTCTTATGTGTCTACCTAGCTATTGCGCACATGCTCTTCAGCCTTTAGATAGGAGTTTTTTTTTGCCATTTAAAGCCTACTTTAATCAAAAAGGGCAAACGTGGATGCGGAATCATAGCGGCCGGAATTTTACTAGATATCAAACCGGTGAAGTCATTGGCAAAGCGTGGCTTAAAGCCGCTTCCGTTGGGAATGCTGTGAGTGGGTTCAGAGCTCCGGGTATTCATCTATTTAACCTGAATGCAATACCAGACCATTTTTTCTCAATGTCGAAATCTGGAACTGTTGAAACAATATTATTGTAAGCTGGAGGTGTTCTAACATATGGAGATGTTGTTTCTGCAGTTTTAGCTTCTGTAGGTTCGATAGTTTCAATGCAGCTTGTTCTTGATGCAGAGTCAGGATTTTCATGTTTAAGTGATGAGACAAATGAGAATTCACAGAGAATTCACTCACTGCCGCCAGAGATTACTCCCAGTAAATGTTTGCATGAAGTATCACCCATTTCCATTATGCACATAATAAAATGGTTGTAAAATCAAGTGAGGAAAACTGAAGTGATAGTGACGATCAATCTTTAGTCTTGAACAATAAAGAAAACGATGGTGATTGTCTTTGAATAGAGCACTACGTATTGATTGGCTGTGCTGAGTAAAATGCAAAAATTGGCTACATACAACATGACGGCTGTACAACAAGTGTAACATATGCCAAAGGTAAGAATACTTCGAAAAGCAGAGAATTCTCAAAGAAAAAGATGCGGAGTCTCAACCATTTTGAAGCGGCGTCTTTACTGGAGGTCAAATAGAGACGCTGCTTTGTATTGATTATGAAAATAATTTTTTTTCACGTTTAGACAACACAAAATAAATTAATTTTTTATATTAATACTACACACCTTCAAGTTTGTAATCAAGAAAAAAACTTGTTAATAAATCTATTTTTTTCAAAACTACTAGGTTTTTTGAAAACATGCGGCAACTCTCCTACATTTATCCTAACCATACCGCCGGAATGGAAGTTGGGCGACGGTCTGACTCCCCGTTCCCGGGAAACCTTAATATGTTCCGAAACCTGCAGAAGTGCCTTGGAATAGATTGGACTCATGGCAACGACCTCGCAAACGGAAAAAGGACTATGGCATTGGATCCTGGAATGTCAGATCATTCATTTACCCGGGCGCTGTTAAGGACCTTTTACAACAGGCCAGTCAAAATAAATTTGAAAAACTGGTAGTCCAGGAAACGAACTGGACTGGAAATGGAATTCAAGACATTAGATCGCACACAATATTCAAAAGTGGAAAGCGTACTAGAAAACGAGAATTCGGAGTGCCCTTGATTGTGAATAGGGAGCTCAAATCCTACTTTATTGATTTTAAGGCACTTAATGAACGGTTGTGTGCGGTCCGTATAACAGGGAAATTCTTCAAAATTCGTACAAAAGCAAATTTTTTCAAAATTTGGCTGATCAATGTTCATATCCCGATCGAAGAAAAGGACGAATAAACAAAGGAAATATTCTACAATCACCTAAAAAGACTAATCAACTCATTGCCTACAAACGACACAAAAATAATTCAAGGCTAAGGTTGGCAATGACCTATCGTAGTGAGCAACGACTGGAGGATATAGCCTCAACAATGAAAAAAATGACAACGGCTTGTTTGGGTGGAGTAGACAGGCGTCAACATTAGCTCGCCCCGAAAACTACCATATCAGTTGCGTTATGCGTTAAACAAAAAATACTAAAACGCACTCAATTAGGGTTTTGGCTAATCATTTTTAAATGTACTCGTGGTGATAATTTAACTACTTGTAGCTATGATTTAAACAAAATAATTGGTACATAGTTAGGCTGCCGTGAAAGTATATGCAACATCAGGTCCAGCAGTAACTGAGCAACAATTTAACTCCGAAATAATGTCTTGAACCACTGGCCAGCAACATTCATATCCTGAACGAGGAGTATATCACCACGTATCCAAATGCTACTGCAATTTTGTATAACAAAAGTACACCAGGGTTAAACATCATTTCTGGACTGAAAGCGCACTAACGAGACGAATTGCGGAGATGTACCGATTGACTACGATATTCTGCATCATGACTGATACAAGGATTGCATGCAGCTAAGGAATAAGGAGGCGAGTCAACATCTAAAGCTGACCAAAATTCCGGGAGCGATATCGACGACGACGAAGATAACGAGGCTGAGAAAGCAGCAGGTGAAGACAATATTGATCGCAAACGAAGCCAACAAGCCGGTTAAAGGAAAACGCGAAAAGCGGATTAAAAGATACCAAAATCACACCATCCTTTGCGTCATGGCCACAAAAAGTAGACCAAGCTTCTGTGTGGAACATGCGCTTAGTGCGATAAGGCATACAATGTTTACCAACTCCGCCAAAGGAAAACGCGAAAATAGAAGGGCAATGTTTTTTTATCTATTTACACAATTTCGTGAAAAGAAAATAATTTAGCAAAATATTAACGTTTACCAGGTATTCGCCTCCAAGCGTACTTGACGGGATGTCATATGGATGATAACCAATAGCATTATTCAACTACATAAAAATTTACATCGTAAAATTACCATTTACCAATAAATAACTCAATTTGACATTGCAAACTGTCGAAGAAGACATCTAGCCAATTTAGCCATGATTAGGGTGCTCGCCACCAGAGAGATCAAAAGCGGAGTGGAAATGACGCCAAGTTTGAGCGAAACCACTCCGTGGAAACAGTGAGAACCACTCTGAAGATGTGAATGAGCCCGAGACTAAGAACTCGGTCAAAGAGCAGTAAAGTGGCCATTAGAGACGAGGTTATTTAAAAACGCGACGAATGACGTGACTCTTCTTTTTTTGATTTTCGACTTGAACGTAAAAAGGTGTAGCGACTACGGATAAAACGGACGACGAGCTCTGTTTGGATTATATGGACTTGGTGGAATTAAGTGTGGCAAGTGCGATCCAGACGGAGGGTGCTTGTTGAGGAATTCGCGGAAGAGTAGAAAACAAAAAAAACAAAATTCAGAAGCACAAGTGCGTGCAAATGCATCAAGGAAAAAGTTGGAGGGTGAGTGGCAAATCTATATCGAAATCGTCTTTTCTGCCTAGAGCCCTAAGTTTTTTCCAAAGCTTACGTCTTTTTCTTTCTGCTCGATTGCAATCATTAATTCAGTTTGTTATTTTCATAAAGGAATTTAAGGAGAAAAATAAAATTGTAATATGGAAGTTTTTTTTAAAAAGGAGATTAAAAGTAAAACTTAAGTAAAGATCAAATTCTCTTTCTGTATTACATTTGAATTTGATCGAAATAAGTTTCAGGTTGTAATGAATGCGGCTTGGGAGTGAATTTACGTTTGAAATTTAAAGTGCAGTGCTAGCGTTCCGCGTGGCTTAGTGGTTAGAGCACTAAGCCCGTAAGCCGAAGGTCTCTGGTTCAAGTCTCGTTGGCGTCAACGAGATTTAGTTCGACTGGTTCTTTGGATGGAATTTAAGCCTGTTCAGTTATGATACGTGCTGGTTTAAAATCAGAACGTATTGCAACTGGGTGGACGGACACACGGCCACAGCGTGATAATGGTCATACCACCTTATGGGGTGTCGATACATTCGATCATGACAATGAGATACTCTAACTATCTCTAAGCGAAGGCCCAAAAGGGGCTTTAGGGCTACAAAGAAGAAGAAGAATAAGTTAGTGTTCGGAGGAGGTGTATAGATAGAGACAAATTCTCGTGATCTTAATTTGCCTGGTAGAGTTAACGAGGGTCATATAGTTCTTGTGCCGTAGGTAGAACCCGTTATCTCACGTCGTGGGACTGGTTTTTGTGTCCTCTTTTGTGTTGCTAGAAAGTGAAACCAGCAAGCCGTATTCTCACTTGGCGGCTTATTGGGCCCTTAGTAGACAAACAAGTGGTACCCCATCCTGGTCTACTGACGAGCTTAATCGAGTCCGTAAGCCCTGCCGTAGCACCCTGTTCGTTTTAAGTGTAACAGGCTAGCGCTTGATTGATTTCGCATGAAACAGGAACCTAGTTATACGTTCAACTTGCTTCCCATATCGACGCATTCATAAAATGACCTAGTTATCACCGGATGAGAAAACACAAAACCAGATCGACCATGTTCTGATCCAACAAAGTTGGGCCTTGAGCATACTTGACGTCCGTACATACCGCGCAGTCGGGTTTTAGTTCAAGAGCAACTGGAAAAGCTTGTTGTAGTTCTTCTTATATTTTCCTAAATTCAAAGATAGCTTTATTTTTTCCAGGAAAGTTCACCAAACTTAAATCGTAGGTTTTCGCTCTTTCATTTCGTCTTTCTCTAGGAGGCTGCCTTATTGCTGCCTAGACTCTAGCATCCATCACATTTACCGCTGGTCTTTTATCTAGATACCTTTCAATTGAAATGCTAATACTTTAAATTGACAACGAAAGCAATTCACTCTTTGAATGGTTTACCATACCAGCTGTCAGATGCACAATTTTTTTTTGTCTTAAGCATCTTCACCAACCAAATCGTTTTTTATATTTACTACATTTTTTTACACTTTTTCATTTAATACATTTATATTTACTACATTTCGGTATCTTTTATCGACGGTTTTTGTGCCAATGCATTGTACCACATCGCTTACATGAGGCTGATGGTTGCTGCTATCGGTGGGTATCCGCATGCTGATTGGAATCAGCTGACTGCATGTGGCGGCTTTGTTTGCGGTGTATGTGGCGCCCGTTTGTCGATTGTTTACATGTACAGTTGACTTATTTTAGTGGTCGGTCATATGACTACACCTTCTGCCTCGTGGCTATGAGTTCATTGCAATCTGTCATCACTGCATTAGACACAATATTGGCTGTATCCGCCGTTAACTTCTGGAGAATTCTGGCTCGCAAAAATTCACCTGGTTCACCGGGTTGGTTCGCTGTATTTGTATTTCTTCATCACTGCACAAACTCGTTTGGCATAGTATCGGAAATCTTCACGAGTGTCCCTTGATATTTTCAAATATTCATATTTATCCGCAAAAATAGATCGTTCCTTGCGAAATAGGATCGAGAGTCTCTCCTTCGTGGTTTCATAGTCAAACAGAGTATTTGCTGTACTTACTGAATGCTGGAGGTAATAGCTTCGTTATTGTAAGTTTAATTTTTATTAGGGATGCAAAAATAGTAGTCGGTGACAAAGTCAAATCTATAAGCTCATTCTTCGAACTTTAAAAGGTCCTTGTCGTTTGCTTCGAATTCCGTTATATGAGGAAGTGGGATCGTTACTGTTTATGGGGCGGTTGTGGAAGGCTGTGATTGCGTTCACCGCATTTTTTCCACCAATTTAAAAATATTTTATTCCAGCGCCGTCATTAAAGACGTGATTAGGTCCTCCACGACATATGCGTTCATGCTCATCACAACTATTGAGTGCTTTGGGGCCAAAACTCCTTTCTTAAACTAAACGTGTAGTCAAATGCAATACGTCCACTTTATTCCACAGTACAATCAAGACACATTCTCATTGTCGAATAGAGAATGAAATAAACTCTTGTTAAGGTACTTTCATACCCAAGATAACTGTAGTTACTATACTTTGTTTTGTATAATTAAATTTAATAATGATTCTCAAATGAAATTGTATGCATCTCCATATTATCGAGGGGTTTTCTTCCTTTGTTATAGATGCTGGCAATACTTAGTGGACAATTTGAACAAGGTTCCGTGGTGCCTTGGCTACAAGCTAGTTATGCGGAAGCTTGATACCCTAAGGAAACCTTGCATGCACGATACGGTAAAGATGGACGAGATAGTGCGGGCACTCTTCCCCGCCTATCCCGTCCGTGTTCACGCTTTTCAAAGTGAAACACCAGTCAAATGTCCATTCTTTACACAGCCGGAGCTGGGAGAGGCAGTCCTTTCACTGAAAGCAAGGAAGGCTCCAGGTCCAGATGGTATTCCAGCTAAGGTGTTACAACTTTTCTATCACCATTGTCCTGACCTGCTGATCAATACATTCAGCGCTTGTCTACGGGATGGGGTTTTTCCGGTGCGATGGAAGGGGGCGAGGCTCATGCTGATCAGTAAGGAGAAGGGAAACTCCAGATTACCATCTACATATCGCCCGTTATGCGTGCTATATACGACTGGGAAAATGCTAGAAAAAGTCATCAAGGGAAGATCCACTGACATGATTTGTGCTGCTTGGGACTTATCTCCTCGGCAGTACGGTTTTAGTGCAAGACGCTCCATTATTGATGCGATTGCAAAGGTGGTGAGCGCGTTCCAAAAGGTAGAAGCATACAGCCACACCAAGCGACGCATCGTCCTGTTAGTGATACTCGACGTGAGGAACACCCTCAACTCCGCTAGATGGATGAATATTCTCTTTTCAAGTTCCAGAATATCTTATTCGGCTTTTCAGAGACTACCTGAAAGACCGAAGCGTACTTTACAACACGACACAGGGCCGACGAAGGATATTAGTTACATCGGGTATTGCCTAGGGATCTTTCCTTGGTTGAGACTTGTGGAAAGTGTCTTATGCGGATGATGTTGCGACTCTGGTCACCGTTGAAAAAGCGCAGCTTTGGTTAGGAAGGCTAATGCGCCATATAAGAGACTGGATGACTGCTCGTGAGCTCAGTTTAGCACTGGAGAAAACTGAAGTGGTCATCTAGACAGAAAAGGGAATCCCTAGAGTAAAGATGATCAGTATTGGAGACATACTAATCGAATCTTAGCCAGCGATAAACTACCTAGGGCTACTGATGAACTCGAAGATGAGTTTCTCAGCGCAAATTAGGGCAATGCCTGAGAAGGCTGCTTCGGGAGTTTTGGCTCTGAGTCGACTTATGGCCAATGTAGGGAGACCCGGTTCATCAAGGAGACGTCTCTTGATGAGCGCTGTAGGGTCAGTGCTACTGTGTGGAGCAGAAGTATGGGACGACGCTCTCGGTTAGGAGGCATACTGAAAACACCTTGGCACAAGTACAGAGGAGAGGAGCTCTGAGGATTGCATCTTCGTATCCGAGAGTCTCCCATTTGGTGGTGAGAGTTATTGCAGGCGTGATACCTGTTACCGCTATTCACATGCGTCGAAACGAGGGTGTGAGGGAGATAATTGCCCGCGAAGAGAGACAGCGCTCACACAACAACTGGCAGCAGTCTTGGGTGAATCGCACGAAGGCAAGGTGGACTGCGCCTTTCATCCCGGATGTGAGACCTTGGCTCAATCGGAGATATGGTGAGACTGACTTCTACCAGACCCAGCTTTTGTGCGGGCTTGGGTGTTATCACCTGCACGAAATTGGTAAGTCACGGTACCCCAATTGTCGGTTTTTCCCCAGGAGATGAAGACAATGCCTGCTACACACGTTTTGTATGCACGAAACGGGACGAGCTGCGAAGATTTTCACAGGGAGACTCACCCCAAATAGTCTAGTCGTGGTGATGCTTGAATCGGTCGAAAAATGGAACCAGGTAACACATTATGTTCGGGCAGTCCTAAAGGATAAAAGGGACTCACAATTTTTCTTCCCCTCTCCTTTCGCTCTAGAAGAGGGATCCCCCGGCTTGAAAGCACCTCACGACGTGACAAAACGGGAACTGGCTCGGAGTAATGTGTCAAACAATTTCAGGCTGGGTTCTTGGGTTGACAGAGAGGTGTTTGATAGGTAGTCCAGTCGCTTGTGAGCATGAAAGTCCCATTCTCTGTGCGGAAATGAAATCACCTCCCGATCACAAAAAAGGGGGACTCCCTAGTGTAGATAGCGAAGACTTTCCCCCAAGCTACGGCATAGCTCTAGCGCGTAATAAAATTTCCGGTGAACGGTATTGGGCAAGGCTTTCTGGCGATGCAAATGATACCCATCTATGGTGCACATTCCAGGTCCGCAGCTTTCAGACGAGCAAAAGAGAGGGAGAGAGAGAGACACGAGGCTTATAATTTTTTTTGCTTGTTTATTGGAAAGTTTCGTTTGTAAATTATTTGGTTTACCAGAAAAGACAATTTAGCGAAATATTCATATGTTTTCCATTTAAAAACACAGCCAGAAGAACGAGCACTCAGTATTTTCAAAAGCATATTGGGCCGTACGAATACTTTCTAGACTCACCCTAGCTTCTTTAGTTTTCGAAAAGAAATAAAACATTGCGGCGAATGAACTGACGGTCAAAATAAAGTAATTTTGAATTTGTGTCCTACTTAACATAAAATGTTCGGAAGAATCTTCTTTTCTAAAAATATACTTATGCTCAAACTATCTGTGTAAGTATCTCTAAATAGCATTTTATTATCACGATATAAAATACTTCATTCACAATCAATTCTCTAGAAATTTTCCCAGTCACTTATCAAATCATAAAAGTTAAACCAAACCAAATAAATTAATAAATCCAAAACCTCAGTGAAATTCATCCCTAATTACCATCCCCATAAAACTTCAACAACGCATAAATACAGTAATTTCATTTTATTTTTCAAAACTCAACGCTATTATAAACACTCTTTGCAGCGCTAGCGTCATTACATGCAGAGTATGTTGTACGTATAGACATTCCGCTACTAAAATGAATTTATGTGGAGCCAGAAAACAAATCAGAATTTCGTGCAGACTGACTAGTGAGCCACAACATTTTGCCGGTGCCAAAGTGGCCCCATTGCATGCATATTCAAACTTTATACACTTATCTATGTATGTATCGGTAGTGGAGAGTTATCAACCTAATTGATGTCTGAATCAGGACTACACACAGTTCTTGAAATACACACTCGTATAGATGGAGGTCTCGATTAGTTAGATGGCCGTTGCGGTTGTTGTTTAACTTGCACTTTATGCAGACCCTTGATTTCCTGTCCGTCAGACAGCCACATCTCGATTCAGTACTTTTTCAAGCTAAGGTAGACTTTGGCTACCTGACCATCCAGGAGAATTCTCGCTACTGTAATTTCTCTCCTCATTGCCAAAGTCATCATTATCACGAGACATTGGGCGGCATTGACTGCTATAGGAGGACATGAGACGAGTGGAGCAAACTCCAAATTACAGGGAATATTCTGCCAGGGTGCAGAAATGAAATGACATTCAATCGAAAATTACGTATTCAAGTCGCGGTTCCTGCCCAGGTTTCGTCTGGAACTTAAATGAAGATTGAAGGTATGCACTCCCATCCCGTTCAACCTCGTCTCTGCTTTACGCAAGAAGTCCTCATTCGAGCATCTATACTTAGCGAAAGAGCTCACTTTGGGTATTTTCTCATGAACTTTTGCAGCATTGAGCTGCATGAAGACAGCTGAATGGAAGGATGCCAGTAAGGGCAATTTCTCACTTATCGAGTCCAGGACGAGCTGCCAGTGGGATCTGTTATTGAACGCATTTCATAGCCATGGAGAGTTCTTATCCTCTCCAGGAGAAATCTTTTAGCTGCCAGTTCTTATTTAGTGCTGAGTCGGCTAGTTTTCAAGGATTTCTACATCTCAGTGGAAAGGCGAGGAAGCTCGCTAAATCCTTGTTAGAAGTTGATGTTGTCTTCTGTTTGTTTTAGTTGTCTACAAAATGCCAAAGCAGTTCTCTACTTTCGTCGGCTCCGCTTACCACTGGACGTTATTTTTACAGATCCAGAGCATGTAACAAAAAGTCCTTGGATTCATTTTCTACTGCAACTGAGGTCGTATCTCCCGGGCCTTAGTATCACTCAGCCAGCAGTGCAACACCATCTAGTTATGTCTGTAAATGTTATCTCATTCTTCTTTGGATGGTGTTGATGATGACGATGACGAGCCTTGCATATTCAATTGGAACCTTTTCATGCCTGGTTGCAGTGAACGGAAAAGGAGCGTCTACCGATAGAGCTCGTCAACATTCACGTTGTTTGCTCGTTACCGCCGCAAATACAATGATTTCAACATGCATCCCGCTACCGCACAATTCCGAGAATTGTGTATGAACTTCCAAATGATGGTATGGCTGCAAGTACAAGTATGTTGCCCGTGCCCTTTTCAGTGTATGTTTGAACTCAACTACATCCTCGACATGACCCTTACAAATATTCTGAACGTTATCTCAGAACTTGGGCACATACTTTTTGTCTGCACTTGCCACACTTCACTTGGACATTTATATGAAATTCTCAAAGTGCATGCAAATCCTGTATACGCTACCACATCGCTGATTCCTCTATTCCTTGGCTTTCTTCAGTTCTTTAGTCCTTTTGATTTTCACATTATAGAAAGCCAATGTTTTATTCATTTCAACAGGATTGTATATGCTGAGAGAGACAGAGAGTGAAAAATGTGGGTTTCAAATTTCAAGCAAATTAGTCGGGAACGTGAGATGTGGATTTAATAGAAATAATGCGAAACGATATGCTGTTAATTGAAAAAGTGAATCGTTGTACTATGCAAGGAGACTTTTCTAATTATCCCTTGTTTTATTCTTTTGACATGAATGGAAATATTTTATTTTTGTGGTAAAACTGGTGAACAATTCATGAATCAAATTTATTATTCTGGTAGGCACTATTAACAAAAATGTCCAATCATGAAGGTTCGTCTATCTTCATCCTAATGTTGTAGTAAGTCTGAGTATGTCGTGCACTACAATATGAAAAGGCCTATCATACACCAATCTCTGTAGAAGACCATGAACTCCACTACTTTTTAGGGTTCTGTAAAAAAAATTGTTTAACAATAACTTTTTAGTATATGTATCTGTCCTTCCGTCCGTCAGTGCGTCCCAGCAAATTTTCACAGGAACTAAAGAAGTTACAGCGATCAAATGTTGTGATCAGCTCAGAAGTTTCTGGTGAATAAAAGTCCCGTAGTCATAAAAAATTCCAAAGGCTTTTAAGTAGGAAGTCCCCATACTCGTATGAGGATGTGAACCCTTAAAAAAAATGTTTCACCAAAGAAAGTCAAGTAGGGTACCAAACACGCGAGAAGTGAGAAAGAAAATTTTGAAAGTGAAAACTTTTCCACATTTTTAAAGTGCACAATAGTGAAATTCAACGTGAAAAATGGTGGAAAAAAGCCGGAATAATAAAAATGCCACAAAGTTAATAATTAAAAATTAATAAATTGGCCTAAGAAAGAAGCAGAAGCACCAAAATCAAAGGAACCAGAAAATGCGCTGATGCAAATTTTGATGCTGATCCAGTTTAACAGCGAAGCTAAATGAACAATCAACGAAGTTAAATAAGCAATCTTCAAAGCTAGACCAGAAGATGGACCAACAAACATTCGAAATCAAGACAGACATCACACAGAAGTTGGAAGAGCAATCAACGAAACTAGACCAACAAGCATTTGAAATCAAGACAGACATCACACAGACGCTGAAGGAGCAATCAACGAAGCATGGTAGTCTGAGCAACCAAATTAAATGCGACGAGAAAAAGGTTTACCAGGTCGAGGAGAGAATCGACAATGAAGTGGAAAAAATGAAAAAGGAATTGGAAGCAGCGAAGGCAGTAGTAACCACCTTACCAGCCCCGCTTATAACCGCAGCGTAAAGCACATACAGAAATGTGAAAACACCAATATTCGACGGGTGAACAGTCTAGAGTATTTACAAAACCCAGTTTGAAGCCACCACTAGGACTAATCACAGGAATATGCTGGAACGAGCAACTGCATTAATCGTGCTCTAAGAAGCCCAGCTGCCGAGCTTCTGTAGACTATCCGCGTTGAGTTGCACTCAAACTCGGCAGCTTTAATGAATGTGCTTGATATGCATTGTAGAAACAATTATCTGAAGCAGATTTTTCGGTCACAGCTACGGTATCGGATGCAGAAGCCTGGTGAAAACTTACAGCAGCTAGCACTGGCACTTTTAGCTCGCCCAGCTTAAAACCCAGAACATCAAGATGACGCAGCAACAGAAGCATTCATCAGCACATTAAAGGACCAGGAATTGCAACAAACTGTGCGTTTAGCTCAAAAACAAACGGTTACGGACGCATTAGCTTATAGTCTGAACTTTCAGGCAGCAAAAAATGTGACTCGTACCACTGCCCAGGTTCGCGAGGCAGTGCAGGTATGAGCGCATGGAAATTTTGCGAGAGCCGCAAGTAAATGGTGCGCTTAGATGCTGGAATTGCACTGAGAAGGGGAACCTGAAAAGATACTGCAAGAAGCAAAGAAAACGGAGCCATTGTCCAGGGTGTGCAGCTAGGAGGAGATCCACCCCGAGTCAGGAACCCAGAAAGATAGCCGTTCAAACTATGGGGGCCAACTTCATGGGGCAGAGTCAGGCTAGGGAAATCAACGTCACCAGCACCACCATCGCCGTATCAAGACTACATCATGGAGAAGCGGACTTATGCCTTCCAGGTCAAGATGACGGAGAACGTTGCACCATAACAATTGACACTGGTGCAACCCGATCGATTATCCGATCAGGCCTAGAGAAGTAGCAACAATTTTACAAGAGCAGCATTTTCTCACTACGGACAGCTACGGGAGAATCTGCACCTGTCCATGGAGAGGTTAACTTTCAGATACAGTTGGGAGGCATTGCGTGCTGACATTGTTTTTTGGTCGCAAACATTATGGGTGACTGCTTTTTCGGAATGGATTTTCTGCGACCACATGGAATCACATTGGATTTGGACAAACGGGTATGGAAATGGCGAAATTTCAAAGCATTGATGGAGGATCCCAGCTTCAAATTCCCAAGATGAATGCATGTCAGGTGTGGTCACCGCACCTTATTTATCTCTCAGACGCAGTGGAATCTGTTCAGCGAAAATTCACACGCACGCTCCTCTTCAAGCATAAGGTTCCGTATCGTCCATACAATGACCGCCTGTGTTTCCTGTTCATGCCTTCGCTTCAAGCGAGGAGGCTCTTTCTCGACCAATGCTTTCTCGTTAAACTTGCCAGTGGTTTACTTTCATCTAACCTAATCAACGCGATAAGTACACGCCCACTTTCCCGAACCAGATCCTTTCAGTACTTTATAGTACCGTACGCTAGAACAGAAACGTATCGTCAATCTCCGTTAGTTCGAATGGTTAGAGATCATCATCGTCTCCAGCTTGGTCCTTCTTTAGACTCGATTGCGAGCTTCAAATTAAAGCTGCGGAGAATAATCTGCCATCTAGAAATTTAATTCTTTTGTGTCTTTTTATAATGTAAGTATCTCTTTTCACTTGAAATGTTCTTAATTTTTATGGATTTTTTTCTTTTTAAAGTTCTTTTTTCTTATCAAGAAACTAATTGGAATTTCATTCTGTAAGATAGTTTTGTAAATGAATAAATAAAAAATAAATAAATGAATGCGGTAGTATGTGCCGATACTGATGTACCGAAATCTTCCGAGAGCATTGTATGGGCTAAGCTTAATGGTGATTCTGGAGACCACTGATCTTATCTGATAGAGGCAACAAAGACGTCGGCACTTCGCAGTTTGATTGTAAGATCTATAAGGAACGGGTATGTGCCAGTTAGAGTCCTTAACACTGTAGACCTAACCACAAACATCAAAGCGGAAGAAATCATCGGCAGCTGTTAGCCCGTTTCCACCACCACCTCTTTGGAAGCTACTCAGGACCATCATTGGAAGGAAGCAAGACATAGACAGATCCCGGGAATACACGTCTGCAATACTGAGTAGACCAAATTGCCAGTGGAGCTATTCAAGCGATCCTTTAATCTGGTAACCAAGTACAGTGACATCTTCTCAACGAGCCGGGATGGCCAAGGCCGAACGAGTATGGTAACCCACGTCATAAATATACGGGAAGCCAAGCCGATCCGACAAGCACCGAGACGTCTTCCTATAGCCAGACAAGGAGAAGTAAGCGCACCGATCTTTGACATGGGAAAACAAGGTGTTATTGAGCTTTCTGTTAGCCCATGGGCCGCGCCAGTAGTACTTATAAAGAACAAGTTGGGTAGATAGACCTACGCTCATGTCAGAAGGGTTTTGTACTCAACTTACAAAATGCAATCACCAGCAACGAACAAAATCAAGAAAAATGTCAAAGAGATTTGCTCGTTTAAAGGAAAATCCATTATTTTTCCATTTTCAACCAACAAAAATCACTCAAATCATGTAATCCCAAAAGCATCGATCTTATCTGAAAATTTTGAGAAGATCAAATCAAAACTGCAGTGTCTGGTTAGATGGAAAGTCCATAAAATACTAAAATAGTGAGTTATTGTAGAGAAATTTCAAATGGATATAACTTCCTTGAATATGATATGGATTTCATCAAACTTCCGACTATTAGGACCTTGTGTAAGGTTGGGTTTAAAGGCATCCATACGATTTTATTGGAGAAAATGTGAAATTCGAAGATCATACTATTATTAACAAAGTTGAACGAATTTTGACTTCTGAGGTATTTGCTATTGTTGCACTCATAAATATCTCCCTTGATAATTTTTTTCAGATTTTTTAGATCACAGGTGTCCAATCACGAGGGGGAAACACATTTATCGTGCTTTCAATGAACCAAAAACTGTCAGTTTAAGAACTGTTTCGAAAAGCTCTCATAAAGACTTTTCATTTGATACTCATATCGGCTACCTTCGAAGAAATTTTTTTTTTTTTCATGGCCCACTCCCCTATGTTGTTATCATTGATCAGATTTTTATTCGAACCCTAGGGTGGTTACAAACCCCTTCTGTTAGGAGCTCTCTCTTGCCTCCTGGACTCGTTTCACCTATGAGTATTAATTGTAAGTGCTCATCTTCAGTCATTCATTAAATTCAATCAAGAAAATATAAAATCGATAAATCATACTATTACTAACAAATTTGAGTGAATTCAAATTCTCACGTATTTGTTGTTGTTGTACTCATTAAGGCCTACATTTTTGATTTTTTCAGAATTTTCGGATAAAAGGTATCCAATCGCGAGGGCAGGATACGTGAAAAGTTCGTACATTTCCCCTTCCTCTGCCCCCCCGGGACAGATACGGCAATTTAGTTTTGAAAAGATGTCATTAAGGCCTTTCCAACGACACCCTACTCGACTGCCAACGCTGAAATTTTTTTTTGAAGGGTCACCCCCTCACCCCTTCCTCCCCCCCCCCTTTATGGGGAGGCCCGCTTAAGTCTCATTGAAAACATTTTTCACCCCAAAACATTCAAGAAGTCGCCACCTCTGACCTTCCCACAAAGTTTCATGGCTGTAGCTTCCATAGCTTCGGAGAAAAAGTGCTGTGACATACAGACGGACCGACGGACAAACGGACACAGGTCGTGATTGCAATAGGGTTTTATATTTTAGTACAAAACCCTAAAAAGGATGGTAGCACTCATTTTTGTATCAACTATAGGCATTCACCTCCCTACCACAAAAAAAATAGGCAGCTTAACGACGTCATTAAGGAAGATAGTTACCCGCTTCCATGCATCGATGACAACATGGTCACTTTAGCCGACAGAAAATTGTTTTCTACACTCGCTCTCAAGAGTTGCTACTGGCAGGTAGAAATCCACAAGAAGGACCGGGAGAAGACTGTATTTTCAGTTACGACCGGATTGTGCTTATTTATGGTGATGCCATTTGGGCTTTGCAACGCTCCAGCCACCTTCGAACGCCAGATGGAATACGTTCTACGAGGCCTAACCTGCAAGACCTGCTAGTTGAACCTAGATGACACCATTGTTATAGGGAAAACGTTCGAAATGCATGTGCGGAACTTAAAACAGGCGTTCTCTCGATACCGACTGGTGAATATGAAACTTAGTCCCAACAAGTGTACCCTTTTCTCAGCTGTAGTAAAGTATCGGCAGCAGGGGTCAAAATAGACCCAGAGAAAATTGAAGCCGTGAAAAGCTAGCCAATACCAAACAACAACCGCCGACTACGAAGTTTTCTGGGTCTGGCGACCTACTATCGAGGATTCGTGAAAGACTTTGCCAAAATAGCTAAGTGTCTCCATCAGCTAACCGAGAAATTTTGTCCTTATGTGTGGAATGAACAATGACAGGCAGACCTTGTAGGAGAAATTGTGCGAATTACCCGTGCTGTTATATCAAACCCGGAAAAATGTTTTTAAGTCGACACCAATATGCGCAACGGCGGGATTGGAGCTGTACCTTCCCAGCAGATCGATAGCGAAGAAAGAGTCCTCTCATTGTACAGTCGAGTTCTCTCAAAAAGTAAGAGGAACTACTACGTCACCAGGAAGAAGCTATTGGCTATAATAGAGGCCACCAAGCAGGTTCACAAGTACCTATATGATCATGCACCGCTGAGATGGCAGCTCAACTTCAAAAACCGTGAAAAACAAGTTATGAGATGGATCGAAAGATTGCAGTCATACGACTACAAAGTTGCTCATTGAAATTGCTGACACCCTATCTAATACTTTTAAACTGCAAGTATTGCCGACAGATTGAGGAAAAGGAACTGACCGTTGATCTGCGAGTGATAGTGGCCGAATTCAACAAAGTTTGGTCATTAGAGGAGATTCGAAAGCCGATGAAGGCATCGGGCCGTTACTCATATGGAAGGAGACAACTGGGCGACCTAAGTGGAAGGACATTTCGATGCATGGCGTTACGCTGAAAAGTTATTGGGCACAATGGAACTCCCTTCAGGTGAAGGGTGACGTACCCAAGCAGAAATGGGAAACAGCGTATGGCAGCTCCTGTAGGATGCAAACTATGCTTCCCAAAAGCCAAATCCACGATGTGGTTAAAAAAATGCCACCTTGGTGTTAACAAGACCTTAGCGAAATTGCAGGAAAAGTTTTACTGGCTCTACGCTCGAGAAGATGTGGAGGACTGGTGTGGTAGATGCACGATTTGCACTTCCGTCAAAGGTCCAAAGCGACGACTGAGAGGACAAATGCAAACCTATAACGTGGGTGTACCGTTTGAAAGGATTGCTGTTGACATTGCATGACCCTTTCCTAAATCCAAATGGGGAAATCGATGCACGCTGGCTGTGGCCGATTATTTCAGCAAGTGGCCCGAGGTCTATCCCATTCCCAACCAGAAAGCAACTACTGTAGCCGAACAGCTAGCGTCAAATTTGGTCAGTAGGTCCGGCATTTCTTGTGTACTACATTCGGATCACTTCCGAAACTTTGAGTCACTAGTTTTTGGCGAAATGTGCCAGCTGCTAGGAACACGGAAAACAAGGACAACACCGCTATATCCCCAATTTGATGAAATGGTCGAATGCTTCAACGGCACACTCAATAAACACCTAGCCAAGATGACTGACGACAACCAAAGGGACTAGGACCGGCACATCCCATAATTCTTGATGGTGTATAGAGCTACCAAACATGCATCGACAGGCAAAGCCCCAGCCAAAGTCATTTTTGGAAAGACTATTCGTCTGCCGGCTGATATAAAGTTCGGAGCGCCCCCCGAGAAACCCCAAACGATCACGGAGTATACAAGTGAGCTAAGGCAACGGTTGAGCCAGATACATCAAACAGTGCGAAAACACCTAGAATCGGCTACTGACCGCATGAAGACCAGGCATGATCAAAAGGCAAATTCTACTGCGAATCAATGACATCGTATATCACATACAGGAACATTGTAAGTTGAGAGCCAAAATGAAAATCGTGTACCTGGACCGCTTTGCCCCATATTACATCCAGGGAGACTTAACTACAACTGACAACACATCTTTTCGGGGCGAAAAAAAACTGAGGTGGGGGCAGTGCTGCATGTCCACACAATTCTGGAAACAACTGGCTCAATTGTTGTCGCAATAGTTAATAGCATCATGATCAATATTGATTGAAAAGAAACAACCAAGAAAAGTAAACGACTGATGTCAAAAGCGTGTACTCTAAAGCACAAGGATGGGCCAAATAGATACATGATCAATATCTGAAAGTACACAAGGGACGTCACTGCAGGTATTCAGAATTTCTCGAATATTCCGCGTAGCTCTCGTCAGAACATTCGCCAATACACGAGAAATGGATTAATTGACTAGAGATCTGATATAAAGCCACGCTGAATCAATGAGGTGTATAGTAGTAGCAAAACCTGCGATAGTCAAATTGCTATAAGAGTAGAGCGCGTATTGAAGGAGATATTGATTGCTAGTGAAGTGAAAGATTTTCGTGGTATATTTGTAGTCGAATCATAAATTGATAATACAAGTGAAAAGTAAATTAAAGTGCGATTTGTAAAATAAGGATATTAATTATTGTGCATTCTTAGTAAATAAACCCTTTTAATTTAATTTAAAAGACAGTGTATTTGCACTCTTCCAGAACATTAAACTTATCGGCCGCGAACTGTGACACGTGACATCATTATCTGCCCAAAGATTTCCAGACGAATTTGGAGCTTCTTGAGCTTCATTCCTGGTAGTTTCATCCTGAGCAGTGGTGAATTCATTGCTTCCTTGTTGTGAAGATCCCATTTCCCTTATATTATTTATTACTGTGACTTACTTGTAGAGTATTCCTTGATTCCTCGGATACAGTGGCTGAGACTAGATCCATGTCCAGTTGCTGATAGCCAGTATTCTTGAGTTCCTTGAATACGGTGCTGGGACTAGATCCTTGTCCGGTTGTTGATATCCAGTATTCTTGAGTTCCTTAAATACGGTGATGGCACTAGTTCCTTGTCTGGTTGTTGAGTTAAAGATAAGTTTTAGTTCTCTTGCAAGAACCTACTAAATTTATGAGTCTTCAGTTAGACTTATCACTTTGATTCTGGTAAAACATTTGTCGGGTCAGTATCCTTTTTCAAAAAGGAAGGTTTTAAAAAATCTTTGAGGCACTGAGTCCTCTGTAACGATTTCCTACCTCCGTCTCGTTCGATCGCAATCAGAACCGACCTCTCATCGGTTCGAGACGTGCAGTCTTGGAAGTGACAACGGACTGTACCCTTCAGGTCAACAAGTCCGGTCACACTTAGTCTACTCCGTGGTGGCTGCTTGTAGGCTAGCTAGTTCGGAGAGGAGTTTCGGTCGCGGGTCTTACGCAAGCAGACTAAGTCCGAGTTACGTAACTCAGCCACCGATTCACATGCCCGATTTACAAACGCGTCAACAACTACTCATCCAGAACAGGAAACCTACGTTACGTTAGTTCTGGATGTGATCTCTCCACAGATCTCAATTCAAAAACACTACAAAATCTAAAATCATAGGCGCGTTACCGAATCACCGACGCGAAACCAGAAAATAAGCTAAACTACCTCAAGTCCGAAATAACCTACTCTAATAAAAAAAACGAGCGCAAACAAGGGTACCGCGGACCGTAACCGACTCGAAATCAATCATCCGCAGATTATAGAAACCTAACCCTCTTCAAGACATACTTACCCTCGGTCATCACTTCCGCTGCAAAGGAAAGAGCATGCGGAACGGAAAGGCTTTTGACTTCTTTAGTACTTCATCTTTAATTTTCAGGTATTTCCTTTACAATAATTAATAAAAATTAATAGCTTTAGAACTATTAGCAAACTATAAGCTCCTCTCTTTTTTTTTCAATACGAATTTCTTATGTTTTTAATAAATTTTAATACAATTGGGAAAACAATGGTCGAAGACGCGGTGCGTTATCATTATGCTTTTTAATAAACGAAAGTATCACTAACAATAAGCAAAAAATAGTCGATTTCAATAGTATCTTCAACGTTGCAATAAAGTTTTGAATATCTTAGCATACCTATAGTTGCAAATTGTTAGTTTTTTTAATGATTTTATACAAAACATTTTTTAGAGAAGTTTAGGCACCCACTGAACATAGTTTTCATCGTTATCAATTGTTCTCTTATTAGATAGAATTTACATATTTGCTCTTAAAAGCCAAAATATCAAAGTTATTTACAAGACCGAAGCACTTTCGGGGTTTTAAATTTTATGAATTAAAACGAAAATAAGGAAATTATCTAAACGCAACAGTTCAAGCATTCACAAATTCAACGAAATTATAAGAAATTGATAACAATTCTATAACTCCTATTAAAACACCCTAGATCTAGTTAAAAAAATAGCTAACGAGACGGCACTTGCGATGACTTCTTTCTTTATCAATCGTTTACAATGTTGCAAATGTCGTACTCTTTTAGAAAATTGTTCAAATACACTTATTAATATAAACATCAAAATTTGGCTAAAATTTGTTAAACATTCTTCTTGTTGTGCTGTATTTTCTGCAGCTGCTAATATATGGTATTTAGTATAGATATAAAAACTTGGCAAACATATTAATTTACGATGCTCTTTGACACTCATTGCACATGTATGTAAGATATTATTTTTTTCGATCCTCAAGTCACGTTACTTTTTTTTCATTCAGGTATGAGCTTTGTTTTTACACACTAGCATGGCAGCATATAAAATAAATAACTGCCTTTTATATTCGGGTAGAAATTTCTCTTTAAATCTATTTAAAATAAAATTATCAAAAAGGCCTTTTTGATTCTTTTTACATGCACATTCCATAATGTTATTTAGCGATAGTTAATAATCTGTGTTCGCTACGCAGATGTAAATAAGATCGTCTTATTTTGTGCAAGGATCCAACAAGTCTCTCAAAAGGTTCAATATTTTTTTTTTTTCGTCTCCTCACAATAGTTGCAGACTTTTTAGCTGATAAAACATGCATAAACTATTTTTTTTTCTTATCTCTTTAACGTAATTGTTGGTTTCAAATACTCAGTGATGGTAGTTTTAACTGATATAAAGAATATAATGGCTGATGGATAACCGAGGTATATATTTAATATTAGTATACTAACTTTGGGTTTTATTTCTGTTGCAAATAATAATCTATTCACTTTTTTGAAGGAATCAGAATGCTGTTAGATAGCACATTACTCGATGTGCCTTTTTTTTAAAGCTCATTGCTTAATTAACTTAATGATGCACAAAGCTCTCGCGGAATGTGAAATCATTTTTGATACATCAATTGCTAGTTACTTAATTGTAAGTGATTCGAAACTTTTCAACAACAATTGCAAATAGTTGTTCAGCCCCATCAAGACTTGCTTAAGATTCAACTGGAAAGTAGTCATCTACTTCGCCATTCTTACTGCTAGCTATGGAACCAATTCCCTTAGACGATAAAACGGGAATCGGTGAGATTTGCGATATATGGTTTTGGGGCTGCGATGATAATGCAGTGAACTGATTCGTTGCGATGGATATATTGGGAATGGTTACATCCGGACTTACACTCGGGTTAATTCATCTTTCGTAGCAAATTAAAAGCAATTGATGACCAAACGATGCAAATTGGTTGCCGATGGATCCCAGCCAAACAGCTGATTGAAACAGTAGTTCGAATTCTGGTTGAAACCGGGCAGGGATTGATGGCGAAAGATTCTGAATCGTAGAAAAGAATTTCTATCGTAAAATCTTTCTGATATCCTCATCAAATTGTATGGCATCAACTGTTTACACGTGCTACATCACTAGTTTTACTATATCTAATCTAACCTGGAATTAAGTCGCCTGCCTCTTTCACTCTGCTGTATCCGTCACTTGCAACATCTGATGATACACGATTTCGTACATTATTAGAACATCGCATTCGTTTGCGCTTTTCTCTTCTATACAGATAGGCAGCTAACTGAAGTTGCGCTTTCTCTGCCAAATCCCTTTGTAGTTGATGATTTTCCTCAGTATCCTTAAGAACGAAATCCGAATTAACTCGTCGATCCCAAGATGAATTCCAACCTTGAAAATGAATTTTATATTGAATTAGTTTCTTGCCTCGCTTGTCTTTTGATTCCACGAACCTAAGAACCTTAGAATCGTCCAATACTTTTGCCTTTGTTGGATCCGGTTCATAGCACAACACCCGCTCTCCTTCAGTAACTTATACCGTACGCCACGAGTTGATACCATCCGGCTATTTCGATCCTCGTCTGACATTTGGATGGCAACTGTGGGAGGCATTGCCAGATAGATATGCTTCGAAATGTATCAGTGTTTTACTTCAGCGGCTCACATTGACAGAAAATATTTCTCCACAAATATAAATATTTGAAGAAAAATATTTTCGGCGCAATGATGGTTGCACGAAAGATAAAGTCTGCTTGCATTTCGAAGTCATACATATCTGGCTGGGTGCCAGGGTTCGGGATCGGAATCACTCCGATTCCCGGGCGTAGGCGACACATTACACCTCTTCCCAACAAATCTTTTATTTTTTACCTCTAGCACTGCGCACAATATTTTCGTTTAGTTTGTTTGTTCACTACAATAGTTATTGCGCCCAACAAATATTATATCGTAGGCGATTAAAATAATTTAAATTTGTTCCGTTATGGCAATGGTGTTCGCAATATTGACTGCGCCAATTATGTAATTTTAAAATAAAACAACTTTTAGTATAACTACATTTATTTTTATAACTTAAAAAGTACTGATGCGACAAGTATTTATTTGTAATTGTTCGTCGTCGAATTGAAACTGAGATCTTAAATTTAACATCTTAAATTATATTATCTTCATCTATTTCTTTTCACACATTTTATTATTGCTCAGTACAATTTTAATCTCGCACCTTTTGGTATACTCTGAGACTTTCACACCTTTTGGAAAACACATTATCCGTAACTTGCACACACATCACAACAACTGAACGCAATCCGTGGGCTATCGGTAAAGAACCTCAGTGACTATAAACTACCACGGACGTAGTAGATTCAAATGTTTTAAACTGCTCCACAATGACGACTGACGGGAGTAAATATAATCACTGGCTATTGTTATGCAACTTAGTTGACATTCGTTGCGAAGCAAAAGAGAAGCGAAAAGAACCTGAAAGCGCAATAACTGCCCGAAAATACACCAAACAGCATTACAACCAATATGTTTGAGCCAACGATAATGTATACATTTGAACCATGGTATAAAGAATAACAAGGTATGCTCGCTCACGAAAGCTGGATCGCCATTTAAAGCTTTTGTGACGTCACATGGATCGAATCGGTTGGATCGGCAAATGTTGATTTCTTTTCCAATAAGAGGTGTTATTTTAATATTAAAAGGAAAATGCCATTTTTTAATACAAATGATTGGATGTTTATTTCATTATAAAGAAAAAGGTATGCCGTTAATAGCAAAAAATAACATCAGGCAAATAACTACCACGACCAAGCTAACAGGACCATATCCTTTTCATGAAATTTTAGATAATGAAATCCAATAATAGGTGTTATTTTTAATATTAAAAGAAAAATGCCATTTTTTAACATAAATGATCGGATGTTTATTTTATTATAAAGAAGAAGGAATGCCGTTAAAAATAACATCAAGCAAATGAAAAATAACATCAAGCAAATGACCACCACGACCACGCTTACAGTACCATATCCTTTTCATGAAATTTTCCATAACCAAATCGCAAAGTGGCTGCCCTATGTCTTCGATAGCCTCACGAATTCTATGTTTGAGGTCTTGAATCGACGCTGGGCTATAGGATTAGACCTTTTGTTTCACGTGGCCCCCAAGGAAGAAGTCGCAAGGTGTTAAATCACAAGATCTATTCAAAATAACACCTCTTATTGGAAAACACTATATTCAGAATTTAATAAATTAATCTACCGATATTGATCTTAATACTAAAGCCAACGGAGTGTTTCATAGATTTAAAACATATTCTCGACTCAAACTGAATTTAGGCATGCGCAAGATTAAATATAAAGGAAAATATAAAAAAGTGAGGGAAACATTTCCATGATAGCAATGTGATATTTATAATATGTATTAAAACCGAACTACCTGCATAAAATAAAATTCCCTGCACCTAATGCTTGCAATATTTGAATTGATAAAAATTCGGTGGGATTTGTCAATGAGAACGTTACGTGTCTCGTTGATCGTCCTTGAATTCGAATTGAATAAAATTTTAAAATTAACGATCCCCTGAAAATCGTTTATGCTTGTTGAAAAACGTCACATTGAATGAAACGTTTGTCTCCCAATTCAAGAATTGAAAAAAAACTCATTTTTCTTAATTTGTACGCATCACTTACTTTGTTGCTTATAAATAATTTGAAATGTATGCATAATTAAAGATAATGTATTGATATTCCAGAGAAGAAAACTAGTTAATGTATTTAAAATATTTGCTATAAGTGTACCTTAATCTGATCAGATAATAATATATTCAACATACTATTAACTAAAAATGCGCACCTATACCGAAGCAGAGCAATTGCATTTATCATATGTATTCCTTGAACTTAAAGATTTATTTATATTAGTATGAGCATAAAATTAATAACAAAGGTAAAAATCAAGCAAGAAAATGGATTTATATGAGAAATCTTTGATTTTATTTCAAACAAGTCCTGAAATCCATATAAAATTCATTAACAAATGCATTCTATCTGAAAGCTCCGATCCATGTGACGTCACATAAAAAGCTTTTTTCATGAGCGAGCATACCTTGTTATTCTTTATACCATGCATTTGAACAACCACTGATGGTTACACGCCCAATATATGACGCTACGCAAGCTTCAATTTCCCGGCGTGGTCGTAATAGAATTCTCGGTGGATACGAGGTGAATTAGGACCTCAAAGTGTTGATTACGGAATCTTTTTATGAGTGGAGCTGAACGAGGTGGTAGAAAACGACATATCCCAGAATCCAGATGCTATTGGTTTTCTCTTTTCAATAGTGGAGCTGAACGAGGTATAGAGCTTGCCAAGTGAAGTTCAACGACTTTTTGCGGAATTTTCCAACTGAGAGATTGATACAAGGGTTTGGAGAAAGAGTTTTAATCGGATAACTGGTGTGTGGTGCATTCGAGCCTAAGGAAGAGAAATCACCAAACAGGGGTGCATTCGAGGTGTTAGGAGCGAAAATTTCCAGCACCGGCAACCTTACGGGTCTGTCCTTCCTTCAAAAAGTAGGAACTTTGAAAGTGAATTTAAGTTTATTTGCATATTGTAAATTTATTCTGATTGGAGAAAAGAATTTACTACAGAAAAGTTAAGTGGTATTACAAATTTGTGTTTAAGTTTTGAATATTATCGAAAAGTGTTTGCGTTCGAGTGGCGTTTCAATGCGGCACTAAATCTAAACGAAGGTAATCCCCTTTTGGTCCCTTTTCAGCGTACGTGTCTGCCGGATAAATATATTGGGGTAACATTTTTGTGAATGAGAATTCCGAAGAAAGTGTGGTGTCTACCCATAGGTGTTTTGCTTGAGTTTTGGTGAGCCACGCTCTCGCTTGGTAACTCAAACGAGATACCAAGCAAAGCAAGTGATTCCTGCACTCGTTTCTGGATGAGCTTCTTGGGTTTGTAGACCTCAGCTGGAAGCTACCCACCCATTTAGGGGGGTGTTTGGGACTCGTCACCGTGCCCTGCCCGAAAACAAAGCTTTCACATGTAACAACATACTGCGTGACTAAACAAAATATCAAGTATTACGCATAAAACCACTGCAAAATCATATTTAGCCGAAAACACATGTAAGAACATACCGCGTGACTAAACGAAATATCAAATATTGCACATAAAAACCAAAACAAACCGCTTGACTAAGAAAAATAATATCTAGCAAAAAGCGGCCACCAATTCAACCTCCAAAAAAACAAAAAAATATGCACCGCATGAAAATGACATACGAAACCTACAGGCACGTATTATCAGCATGTGTCGTCATGAGTCAAAAGACAAACACTGTGACTAAGGTGGAATCCCCCGATCGACTTTCATAACAACAAATGTAGGGATCCCCGGTCGCAATAATAGAAATTGAACAGTTGAAATGCTGACATGATTTTATGACCAAGGTGGAATAAGGATGAGCGCAGAAAAATAGTATTGAAGTATTGGACGTGCAGTGGTTGAACTTATGGATTTGGGTTTTGTTCAGCATGGGGATTCCATTACAATTTCTTGTACCAAATTGGGATTTCAGTCAGCAGGTCTTACAATTTAAAGGAATCAGGGTGCTCCGGCGGGGCTTACGGACCTGGTTCAGCTCGTCCGAAGACGGAAAGACGGGCGGGGGGCGCCACTCGCTTGTCCACCAGGGCCCCAATAAGCCGCCAAGCGAGAATATGGCTTACCGGTTTCTCTTTCTTGAACCACAAAAAAGAACACTTCACCACTATACTGAACACTCATGCAACTTGGCGCAACCATTTTTCGGCCAGAAATTTAGATTGGCTACAAATAAACACACTTTTCTTGGAACTCCCTAACGACAGAAAAAAACGCTATCATCAGTACTATACGACTCGTCTAAATTTCTTTGGAGTTATAAAGCAAAACCATTCACTTTCATTTTTTTACGAGGCAAATTAATGTCTCGAGAATTTGCCACCCTCCACACACCTTCCCCGAACATTAACCCTAACTTTTAAATTTTCTTCCCACGATTTACCACCCAAGCCGCACCCTTTACAACCTGAAACTCAAATTCAATTGTGTTATTTAAAGAGTAATTAACTTTTTTCTGGATTTTACCTTTAATTACGTTATGAAATAAACCAATAACCAATAGCCAATCTAAATTCACAAATTGTAATAGAGGTGAAAAAGAAGAAGTCTTTAAAAAAAACTTACTAGTCTACACGTTATAAAGGGGCCCCTTCTTCGCTGCTTCAGTCAACGTTATTCAAATTGCTTAACCACTTGCCGCTCTCCGACCGAGTTCTTTGTCTTGGGTTCAGCCACCTCTTTGGAGTGGTTTCACTGAAACTCAGCTTGAATTCCACTCACCCTTCGAGCACTCTGGTGGTGATCACTACAATCACGGCTGAATTGGCTGAATATCTTCTCTGATAGTTTGTCATGTCAGGTTAAAATATTTATGAATAACTAGTGATGTCGCGAGATAATATTGCATGAGATTAAGTCGTCCTTTTCCGGATTTTAATCGACGTGGTTTAACTAGTGCTGCGATCATACGACGCTCCGTCGAGTACGTCTGGAGGAGAATATCCGGTAAAGTGAATATTTAATTAAGTTCTTTTATTATTTTCGTTTTGAAAATTTTATAAATAACTGGCCGACGACAATGTTCATTTCCATGCAACGTATCAAATCATTCAAGTAGGTTTAATAATTGATACTAAATTTTACGCTCGTATATTTTGGAGAAAAAACAGACGGAAAATGCCACCTATTGGATTTAGTTCCTTTCATCCGATTAAAGTTTCCTTACTGATGTATGTGACCGGTTGTCAACAGCAATGAGAGAGTAGCATGAAAAATTCAGAATGATAGGAATCATTGAAGCGAAACAGAATTCAACATAATGTTTGAAATTATGCTACACGCTTACAATAAGTAATTATGGTACGGATCGGAGAAGTTTGCAATTTTCAAAAAGATGTTCTAGCCTGTTTTTGTAGTAGGTAAGTAGAAGCTTTTATGCTTTTCGCGTTCTCCTTTGACGGAGTTGTTCGATATTGTGCGACTTATCTTTTAATCAGCTTTACCTTTTTATCCTCTTCACCTACATTGTTTTCATCATCATTGTTATCGCAGCCGGAATTTTGATCAGCTTGGGATGTTGACTCACCTCCTTAATCTTTGGCTGCAGGCAATCCTTCGTTATGATGCATAATATTGTAGTTGGTCGGTACATTTCCGCAACTCGTCTCATTAGGGCACTTTCGGTCTCCAAGCGGTGTTGATCCTCCTCGTTCAGGATGTGAATGTTATTGGCCAGGGGCATTCCTTCCAAATTTAGTTGTTGTTCGATTAACGCAAGACTTGATGTGGCATCTACTTTTTGTTCTTTAAAACCATCACTACAAGCACTCGTACTTAAATTACTGCTATGGGTACAATGAAAAGTGTTAATTAAAACCCTAGTCGAGTGCGGCTTAGGAATGCTTTGTTTAACGAGTCACGCGACTGATATAGTAGTGTTCGGGGTAAGATAATGTTGATGCCTCCCTGGTCCATCCGTAACACAGTGTTGGCAAACCGTATGGAATAACTGGATTGCAACGGCTCGTGATAGAGGCGATTTCAGTATTTTTCTACAGTGCAGTCATTTCTACGAGTTTTTTTTATATGCACCAGTGTCACCAGGTTTTGAGCCTAGGACACATTACAGTCATTTATACGAATCTTTTATACGCGTCGTACTCGCTCCCAAGGTCTGAGGTTGTACGCACACCCATGGAGCCACCAAAACGCGCCCCAAGGACTCCACGCCCAGCTACCACGATGGTGAGAAAACCTTAAAATTACGGGTTTTTGAGACAGGCTAAAAATAGGCTAACTTAAGCGTTCGCTGCTTTGCAGATTACAAAACGCACAGTTACTACGATGCGCGAAGCGCCCTCCTCCGTAAAGCATCCCGTGAAATGGCCACTAGTGGATTTCGTAATACGTCCTACACCATAGAGACCCTGAGACAGGCACCGGGCAACCGCGACCAATCACAATCAAGGAGTACAGGGCCAGGCAGGAGTAGGCCCCGACCAAGGCAGGCACGTCCAGCAAGGTTCCCTCCAAACGTGAGTCCTCGCCAGACAAAAGCTAGGAAACTTTCGCCGGCTAGCACGGTGACCGAGAACGAGCACAGCTTTCTCAGGGAAGAGGCCCGCGTAATCGAATGGCAGCTCAGATGAGACATCAAGGTGGAGGCTCTCCGGACGCGCTGGAAAAGGAACATGGCTGGTGGCGTTGAGAATAAACGAGTAGAAATATAGTCGCAATTACATTGTGAAATCTTTTAAAACCTTGTGAAATACATTGTAGGCTCGTTGCGTATAATTGGTGTTTCATTCCGAAAGGTAAAGTGGAGACCAGAGTACCACTGGAAGAGGCTAGAAGTGCACCGGGAACTGGTTGTAACAACGGTAACTCTGCATCAAATTTAGTATGTATATAGCAATTATCTTCCTCATTTTTGGTACAGGAAGTGCTGCCGCTGTATTACTCTCTTTAGTCTCAGTAGTAGAATTCTAAGCACTGCTGTTTAGGGTATTTAAAGTTTGTGTAATTGAGAAATACAGGCCAGTTTGAAGGATAGTTAATGCTAATCATTTTCGCATGTGCAACTTGCCTAATTGTTATAAAAGAATTTATATTCATAACTAGATTTTTTGTCTGCTCCTATAGTATTCATTGCATAGATAATTATTTATAAGTGGATCTAAACTAACTGTGACCAGGCACGCGAAATTTATTATGATTTATTTGCATTTGCGTGGTCGATTCGACGAACGTTAGTAATCCAGGGTTAACTAATGCAAACATGTTTCTGAGATTATCTAGCTTGATTTCAGGAAAGATTGCATAGTCTTCCTTACAATGCGTTTAAAATTGTGAAGTATGACTTCTCGACAGTAAAATCCTCTTTGCAACTTTCAAATAGTAAAATTGAACAACTTTGATTTCACAGAACCTTTTAATAAATTGTTCCATGCTAAGAACAACTGCTGCTCACTTTCACCCACTGATTTAGTTGTTTTTTCGCTCCCCACTATCACTATAGCCATTGCATTTGTAGATTTACCCACAAAACTTTTTTAATAACTTACTACATCGGCTGCTAAAAGTACTAAACGAACGATCCACTACAACTTACCCACTAATAACTCCCCAATAAAAACAATTTCTTGTCCACAATACTTCTTTGCTTTTAGTCCTTGTACTTTTGCTATCCAACATATTAGTTCAAGCAGCGAAAATTGTCGAAGAACCAAGAAATCAACTAAGGGACGAAGACTAGTCGAAAAGTATTTTGCTCTGTGCTTATTTTCAATTTCAACGACAACTTGGAAGATTTCGAAATAAGATGAGTCCCCACTAGGGACCATTTTGTAAGGATGCTATTTCCTATATAATGAGTGTGGAAGAACTATCTTCGCTATACCTCACATTTGTGGCAGTTTCAAGATACTTTTGGTGCTTTTTGGTCGGTAGTGCGATGAAGTTTTTGGGCTAGTCTGAAGTTTTTACTAGAGAACAATTTTTCGGTTATAACTTTATGAGTAAAAGGGAAAGACTGGTGGCGTTAGTAGGGGCCCATACCTATACTATAGAATTGAAAGTGAATTAAAGTAATTAAAAAAGTTGCTAAACATAACATTCAAACTATGTGTACAACAATTTACACTAGAACAACTACTACAATTTATACAACTAAATTGCATTGCTGGCAAGGAAAAGATACAATTTCATCAAATAGTTACAATAGATATAATTAGATACCTTCTGGTGGATCGGTTTCCTTTTTGACTCTGTACAACGAATTTTTAAAAAAATCCTGTGACTACCAAAAAATTAATTTTAATACCTAATTTCATCATATAACTTTATCTTTTCACATGGGAAAATAATTATTGAAATAATTAAAAAAAAACATCTTCAAAGTAAATCAACGTTTCTATTTTTTGCAGGTAAAAGACTTCTTAGTGTGATACGAAATTTTCATGGATTCAAGCGTACATTAATTAACTTTAACATAAAGGTAAGCACCTACTCTTCAATATACAGTTTGTCGAATTTTTAAGAGAATTGATGCACTTACAAGGTAAGCATCGAGCAAACTTCAAATATGTAAGGCAGCGTGGTCTCGTACAAAAACTTGTTTGAAACGAAAACATAAAAAGCAACCGAAAGTATGCAAAACATCAAGGTGAATTTAGTTGAGATGCAAAGCTTAGCTATATATATATATAGATATATATATATATATATATATATATATATATATATATATATATATATACATATATATATATATATATATATATATATATATATATATATATATATATATATATACATATATATATATATATATATATATATATATATATATATATATATATATATATATATATATATATATATATATATATATCTTTTGTATGTTTTTAATGCAAATGTATTTGATATTATAAACAAGTTTCTAGAGAAGAATGAGTTCTAGATTAAATTTAAATAAATCACGTCTTGCTTGGATATTTTGTTTATGGTTAATTTAGGAAAATTTTCTCTAAGATTAGCAACAAATCTAAGATCCATGAAGTACATACATATATATGATAGTTCAAATAATTTTTCATCAAGCTTTTTTTGCGATTAAAAGTACAATAACGTTAAGGTAGACCTCTTTTTATTTTCTGAAATATGATAATCTAAAATTCATTAGATTGTCTCTGATTCACCTCAAAGAATTGCAAAAACTTCAGATGAAAACGACCCTAAATAGTAAATTTACCTTAAATAATGACTTTAGTTGATCACAACTTCATATATTTTCGACACTCATTAAATTCCGTTCCGGTTACTTACCATAACCTCAGGCCACACAAACCATAAATCTGTTGTGTTTCGTGGCTCATAAAATCCGTTCCCCATTACTTTTTCTATCGTTGAAAATGACATTATCCGGGCCACCGTTGGCGACAATGACAATATTCGCTTTAGAATAAATGCGATGACTATTCGTCCCTAGGACTAGAAGTTCATCTGATTTTGTGCCAGATTTTGGTTACATTTATTAGCAGAAAAGAAAGTAAATTTTAAGTGGTTAAATACCAACAAGCATTTCAGGTTTGAAAAGAATGGAAAAGATGTAAACTTTTTTCGAATGTGCTTTGAAATTTCAAAATGAATCAGGTGATTTAATTTTATTTTAATTAGTTGGGTTGATGCCTAATTTTGTTGGAAGTTGAATTCGGTAAGTTACATAAGTATATTGGAAGCTGAATGATTCCTTTATAATAAATTTTTTTGGGGTGCGGTTTGAAATAGCTAAGTCAACTTTATTATCTCAGCACACCTACAAATTCAACGATATTTTCTTTGAAGGATTGTCAAAAAGTACAGAAGTATTATGTTGGCATGTTTGCATAGATTAGCATGCTCCAAGGTTTTCCAATATACTCCTAAAAGTATCTACGGCCTTTTTCTGTTTAGCGAACAACGCCATGACATGATTTGTCTGCATAGTTCTCTGACAAATCGTGTATGGCCATCATCAGGTTTTGAAACAGCGCTCACTTCAGATTAGAGCGTCAAGGACAAAATGATGGTTTCATGTGAGTTCAAAGTGAAAGTTTTGTTGAATGACGTTGACCGAACAAATATCATCTTTGCGATCAAAGCTCAATCCTTCATTATTCGAGTCATTGCTTCACTCCGATTCGCAAGTATAGAGTTTTCCATTAAGGACATAACAACAAACCAATGAATTTCAATAGATCGGTTGTGAAGCGTGCTATGCGGCTAGTAGTACGATCTTGTTAAAGCCACCTATTGTTGATGTCAAGCTCATCCAATTCTGGCCACAAATAATTTTCCAACATAATGCGCTAGCGCTATCCATTGACGGTAACATGACAAAAAAATACGGCCCAATCACACTTCCGGCATGAGCGATGTATCGTAGTAGTCTTTGCGTATAGACGTCTTTTAAATCGCTCCTGTCAAAAGTTTTCAAAAATTAAATTAATTTTTTAAAAAACGTTAGTCCGAAGTTAATTATTATCGGAAAAAATCTTATATTGTCGAAGTAATCGACTCAGGAAATTTCTATCGAATATTTTTACTTCGATTGGTAACGAAAAACAAATTCACAAAGAAAATTTCGCCGCTGGTATGGAGGACCCCGACGGCTTCCCACTGTTGGGAAACCTAGAAAAACGACGAATACGAAACTGGCGATAATCACCAAAAGAAAGCACAGGGAAGAAAACTCCGCAAACTGAGGGTGCAAGCTGCAAATAATAGCGGACAATCAACAAATGGCCAAATTGCAGAAAGAAAATGATGAACTAAGGCAAGAGATACAGCCTCTCAAGGATCTTTTCAAGAAAGGGATGAAGCCTCAAAAGACGCAGCCACAAAATCAATGGCAACAGGTAACAAAGCCGAAGAAAAGTACAAAGCAAGCAATCCCAGAGGAAGTTCTAAGTGCTGGTGGCGCCAACGAGAGCCAAAACTATTTTGCAGCGCTGTAGGGATTAACCGAAAATATGGAAATCGAAGAAAACATCGGAGGTAATTTTAATCAAGATAATGATGTTAATTTTATTCAATATTTAAATAACAAAAATAAGGAGAAAAAACCAGCCCGCAGTTCTGCTGGTTCCTCTGAAAAAGCTTCCAACAAGACAGAAAAAGTTCCGCCAATCAACGTGTTCGGACAAACCGGGAAAGATATGGTGCGGCTATTGGCAGCCGAAAATAAACTGGTCTATTTCGAAATCAAAAGAGTTAATGCCGAAAAATTAACTATAAGGACGAAATCACTGGTTGATTTCAAGTCAGCCAAAGATGCGCTGATTTCTGGGGAGGTTCCACACTTCACCTATACCCCAAAAAGTGAAAAGGATCAGACCTTCTTGTTGAAGGGTTTGGACAGCGGGAGGGTACGGTCGATCTTCTTCAGGTGCTGAAGGAGGCTGCACCAGATATTGATTTTGTTTAAGTCAAAGCTTTTGCGACAAGAAGGTCGACCATAGAAAGGAAGAATTTACCACTTTACCTGGTACAAATTGCAAATAAGAGCAGTCCAAGTGCCCTTCAACAAATAAGGTACTTGAATTTCAGAGTGGTGAGGTAAGAGCGCCTCCAGAAAAGAGAAGTCAAGCAGTGTTACCGGTGTCAAAGATTTGGACATTCGGCTGCCAATTGTGCCATGCACTATCGTTGCGTTAAATGCAAAGACGTTCATGCTCCCGGGGAGTGCAAATTGGCTCAGACGGAGCCTAAAGAAAAATTATACTGCGTTAACTGCGATGTTTTTGGTCACCCAGCATCATATCAAGATGCAAAAGTTAAATTTGCTCCAAAGCAAACACAAGTACACCGTAATATAAGACCTTCCAACTTCGTCAAGCCCGGAGTATCATTTGCACTCGCCGCTAGAGGACCAGCAGAAAATGCTGGAAATAATGTAAATAATGTAAGTGGCAATAATGAGCTGCTTCTCAAAATTTACCAGCAACTTAATTCTTTATCGGAGAGAATCGACAAACAAGATTCAAAAATTAACTTTGCTTTTCAGCGTTTAGTTCTTTCAAATGCCTAATAATAACTTGTCATCCAGTCATATTCCCATGGATAGGCTTCGCCTCATATCGATCAACGTCAACTCTATCGTTGCTATACATCGACGTGATTATCTCCTTGAATTCATTGTCAAGCGAAAGCCTGACATCAAACTTCTCACTGAAACCCACCTCAATTCATGGCATTCCATGGAATTCAAAGATTTTGCATTCGTAAGAAACGATAGGGTAATATGTGATGGGGGAGGTGGCACCGGGATATGAGTTAGAAGACCCTATTGTTTCCAAAATATTGAAAAAGTCGAATTCAAAAACTTTGAATTTCTTGACGTGCCCGTCATCAAAATATCACTGCCAGGTGGGGATAACCTCTTCGTTATCTCTGCCTATGCAACAGGTCAAAATGTTCTCAAGTTCAAGGAAAAACTCAATTCCTTGTTTGAAATACTCGGATTGAACAGGCTGCATAGTTATATATTCCAAGAGGTGTATTCCTGAAATCATGGATAACAGAAAACCAAATTCAATACAGGTGCAACCTATATGGGTCGGAGTTCCCAACATACCCTAGGACAAATTCATATTTGGACCTCTGCATTGCTGACGCAAGACTTGAATTCAGCTTTAATAATCCTCAACGGAAACTGCAGGTGCTTCCTAACGATAGCGACCATAATGCAATCGTAATGGAAATCAATCATCAAAGGGATGATTTCTTCCTCATTCCAGTTCAACATGAAAACCATCGGTTGAATTTCAAAAAAAAAAAAACAGACTGGGGAAAGTTTCAAAAGAAGTTTAATCGGGGGTACCAGAAGCAATGTCCCCCTTCTGATGGTGGCAACTCTTGCTCAATGGTTCCTAATCACAGGAATCTAACTAACGATGAAATAGATATCTATTTGTCGAAGTTAGAGAAGCTGACGTTGGAAACGATTGAGAAAGTAGTTCCCAAGATTAAACATCGAAACAATATGGAATGATATGAAACACCAACCATCACAAAGTTGAAAAGATTGAAAAGCCTTCTTCTCACACACGTCAACAATATTTATCGACGATTTTTGGACTACAACCATCCCTCGTTGGCTTTGTTGAAATTACACCTGAAGAATGTCCGGAACTTAATCCGTTCATACTTCAGGAGTGAGGTCAGCAATCAATGGGCGGAAAAACTGAGGGGTATTAGCCCACAGGACCCAGATGGCGTTTTCGCGAAAGTGAATAGCTTATTCCGCAGGAAGTCTCGAGTGAAGGTATCGAATCTTGAAGTCGCTAGTGATGAGATAAATCTTCTCGATAAAGCTGGTATCGAAATTGATAGTACGACTCTGGATAGAAATGGAAACAGGATTATATGTGATGTATTGCAGAAACTTGCCCTGATTGGAACACATTTTGAATTGGTTCATCTGCCAAACCCAGAGAGAGGGCATGAAATATTTTCAGAGGTCGTTGAAGCAAAAGTTTCCGACTTCAAATCAAGCCTGAACGGCCAATCAATTCTTCATTTCGATGAAACATTAACATCTGACCTCATACCGACCTTGAATCTTATTGACTATTTTGTCAGCTATGAAGACTTTTGTTTCGCATTTCGCAGAATAAACAACAAAAAACCATGTGGTACTGACGGTAATCCAAATATAGTTCTCCGACATTTGCCTGAGGTTGCTATTAGGAATTATTGCATATTGTTCAACAACATGTTGAACAATTCATATTTCCCAAATGAGTGGAAAAAGGCTAAGGTATTTCCAAACTTGCAGAAAGGAAAAGAATCTTCCTGCCCTAAAAGCTTTCGCCCAATCAGCTTGCTGCCTAACATCAGCAAGGTGTTTGAAGTGATACTCAACAGAACATTAAACGCCCACATTGGGAAATATGAGTTGATGCCGAATTGCCAATTTGGTTTTCGTGCCAGGCATTCGACCATACATGCAGTAACGAAAGTAACCTCAGACATCTGTTGGAAACTAAATGATAGACAATGCGTTGGAGCACGTCTCATTGATATGGAGAAAGCCTTCGATACGGTGTGGCTAGATGGACTAGTTTTTAAACTCCTTCAGGACAACTTCCCCAGACACCTTGTCGCCATGATGTGTAATATGTTGTACGGGAAATCGTTTGTTGTAACTGGTGGAAATCTGACAACAATGCGCAAATTCAAGGTCTTGAATGGTCTACAGCAGGGAACAGTTACTGCGCCCCTGCTTTTCTCAATTTTCACTCGCAAGCTATTGAACAGCTTTGATTTTAATGTCTCGCCAACGCGATCATTGGTAGCGTTTGCTGATGATCTGATCATCTATACGGCAGACCGAAAAGCTAGAATAGTTCAGAGCAATCTTCAAAAAATGTTTAATGATGTGCAGCTATGCACCGACAATTGGCGTATGAAAATCAATGCGCAGAAGTGCGAAACAATTTTGTTTCGGACAACGCTGCAGGGGGCCAGTCAAGACCTGAAACGTAATTGGAAGGATTTTCACATTATGGCTGGTGAGGGTAGTTCAGAACGGGTTCCACATAAATCTTGTGTTCGATACCTCGGTGTTCATCTCGATCAGTATCTGTACTATACTGAACATGTCAAATCATGCTCAGTAAAGCACTGAAAGTTGTCATGGCCCTTCGGCGACTCTTTCATTCCCGATACATTGATCAAAAAGTATAAGTTATTTGTTACAAGACCCTGGTTAGGCCAGTTTTGACATACGGATGCCAGATCTGGTACAACCACAGTGCTAGTACAATGGAAAGGTTTAGAGTTTTCGAAAGGAAATGTCTTCGTGCATGTACTGGTTTGTACAGAAAGCCTGAGACAGATTGGAAGCACTATATATCGAATAGAACATTTTATCAAACCGCTCAAGTGACAATCTTCATATTGAATCTTCTTGGGAATCATATCGCAAGATCTGTAACTGTGAGTGAAAACCCTTGGATTTTACAGCCGTTCCACTCTACAGACGGGTATATTGTGACTTGCCTCACTACTGGCTTCGTTCCTCCAGAAGCATTCGTGTATTTGGACATAAACCGATATGTTTTTGATTCTGACGGCGTCCCAATCATATATCACATATATCGACGGGCCACCGATAAGAAGATAAAATATCCTCCGAATCTGAGTTCACGAGACCAACAATTTCAATGGAGATACTCATTTGCTAGATTCGTTGAGGCTGGTCGAGCTGAGATGGAACAATCTAGGTATTGGTGGCTGAATGACAATGTCTAAATTATGTTTATTTTCTGTTTTTGTGCTTTTTCTCGTTAGTTAGTTTTTTAGATTCATCTCATTATTGCTACATCTAGTATTGTCGTTTATTTGTTTTATAAATTAGGTAAAGGTTTCAATATAAGGTGACGTTTTTTTTTGATTGAACTTATTTAGAATTAGGGTGTAACATATTAGGTATAGGATATAAGTTCATTGTTGTGTTAGTAGTATAAGTAATTTTTGAATAATGCTGGTTGGTTCTTTCTCCTTTTTCCAATTGAATCAAAAAATATCTAATAATCTTAATTAATTTAAATTTGCAAGTGTATTTCTTTTATTAAATGTGTTTAACTGATAACGTATAAATTTAGAGAGCCATTCGGGCCATTAAGTTTTTTTTATAGTTTTACTGTTTGGAATTTGCTTTATGTTCTTTTAAAAATTTATAACGATTGGTATTAAATAAAGCGCTTTTGAATTTGAATTTGACACTTCCGGCATGAAAACCAAACCAAACAGTAATTTTTTGCGGGTGCAACGGTTTCTCGAGAAGAACATGTGGGTTTGCTGCTGCCCAATATCGCATATTTTGGTTATTAACAAAAGCATTGAGCTAGAAATGAGCTTCATGGCTGAAGACGATTTTTCGATAATAGTTATAAATGGAACTCTTTAATAATTTCCGAACGTTGTTGATTCTCGAACTTTACTATGATGAAAATATTGACTTTAACTAACGTTTTGACAGCGACAGTTCATTAAAAATGTTTAAGAGTGCGTCCATATAAAGATACAAAATTGTTATGTCCCTAATGCAAAGCAAACATGTCATGATGAATGTTGCCTATTTCCTGTCATTGGTGCTGTGTGAGTATTATACCAGACGTAACACCAAAAGGTACAGAATTGGCGAGTTCTAGAGGACTATCCAGCTAGTGATGGCGCCTTTGGGTGCACATATGCCCGGTCTCATACTATTGGATGGAATATCGGGAAGAGGGTGATCAGAAGTTTGCTGAAGTGCTAACTCCAGGCATAACACGGCTAGATTTTCACTATAGAGCGTAAAATTGAGAGTTGAAAATGTTAAAGTTATGATGAAATCAACTATGAGGATTTTTATGTCTGCTTGCAAGTCTTGTGTGCCTCAACACGGCAAGCCTCCAATGTACCACTGACGCAAATCACTGAGTGAGGCAAAAGTCACAAGCTCTGAAGGTAAGCTCACCAAGCGCTGAGTCGGGATGAAGCAGACGGTAGGCTAACAGCATATAAATTAGTCAGGAAATCATTTTGAAGACTAATAAAAAGCAGTAAAGCCTGCTATCCGTAACATACGGTGGCTGACGTCGACAAGTATTTGTGAAGCATAGGCAATAAGCCCGTAATGTGGAAACTTTGCGTCCTATTTAAATGAAGTAACATACAAAAGATGGACGCGATAGTGCGGGTACTATTTCTGCTGCATCCCAATCACATAAATGTTTTATACAAGAAAGCACCAGTTGACTGCCCCAAGCCATTTTAAGAGGCAGTTCTATTTATGGAGGCAAAGAAAGCACCAGAAGCAGATGATATCCAAGCTGAGAATTGCATTTTGTTTAACACCATTCTCTTGACTTGCTGCATAGTATACTTAACGCTTGCCTGTATGTTTGGGTCTTCGCACTGCGCGGAAAGGAAGCAAAGTTTGAGCTAGTTAGCAAGGGAGAGGGGATCACAATTTGTGGTCAATATACTACAAATTATGTATGCTAGGCGTTTCTGGTAAAGCGTTCGAGAAGCTCATCAAGAGAAGTTTTACTGACGCAATATATGCTGCATGCAATAGTATGATTTTATCTACTTCACCGTTGATACAATGACAGAAGTGGTAAACGCTTTCCAGCAAACATAGACTCATAGCCGGTTTACCCGATTAATTAATTTCAGGAATACCCGCAATACCGTTAGACGGAAAGATATTCTGGAACCTTTAGAAAACCCTTTTCAAAGTTTCAAAATAGAGAATCCTGACAAACCAAAGCCTGCAAGCAAAGTCGGCAAAGGATGGAGATTTTGTCAAGTGTAACCCATCTTATCCTTTTTTTGTGGCTGGCAGGAGAATGTCGTTTACGCACAAAGTGTCGGACTCCCATGCTCGCAAGACCTTCACTTCCAGTAGAATGCAACACTGTTTTCATTAATATCTCTCAAGCCGTGAGTTTTGTATTGCTTTCCGTGTGTGCTCCTTTCCGCGTTTACAACCATTTTTTTCTGAATAATCTTCATATTTCTGCAGCATCAACCCCTTATACGCTATTTTAAACTGTGGAGACTTTAATATGCCTTGCCTAAGCTAGGGTACAAGCTCTCAGACCCTTTCATCTTTCAATGAACTATCTATTCTGTTTTCTCTTTCCTTATAGCTTTGCTCCCTATCGCAATTAAATACGATCCCGAACGCAAACAATCAACTCTTAGATTTCATCCTTACTACAAATTCTGTCTCTATCTCCATGATCTCAAAACCCCCTTCCGAATATGTAAAACCTGAGCCCGCAGAGGGAATGCCGGTCGACAAGAGCACTCTTGGAGGCTAGCATTCTTTGGGAAGTTCCGCCCCCCACGTACACGAGGGAAACCCACAGGGGGAATGCCGGTCGACAAGAGCATTCTTGGAGGCTAGCATTCTTTGGGGAGTTTCGCCCCCACGTACCCGAGGAAATTCCCGCAGGGGGTCTGAGTCGACAAGAGCACTCTTAGAGGTTAGCATTCTTTGGGAAGCGCTGCCCCCATGGACCCGATGATATGGGGGGCGCCGTGAGGTTCCCTCCTGTGATGACAGGTAACGACTCTGATTGGATCTGGACTACACTTTGGACAACGAACTGGAATTGATGCTTTGGACTGGCGGATGTGATGGTTTGGACCTAGTTGCTTTGCACAGTAGTGCCGAGCTGACACTCGTGTGTGAACGGCTCCAATTCAACTATCATACCATCTCTGTCTCGGTAAAACCTTGGCATGCCTTGGAGTACGTTCGAAGTTTGCACCATGGGTTGGTGGTGTACATTCGGTTGAGACGGACTCCCGCTTAGCGATGGTCTGGCTCTGAGCACTTGTCCCCATAAGGGCTTGTGCCAACCCTCGCATGGCCTTCCTACTCTGCGAAGATAACCATGGGACCAAAAAGGTGACTAAACACATGAACGGAGATAACGGCTCCAAGGGGGACCCAATAAAACTGGAGCAACCAAAATCATACAAAAAACATCAAAAATATCCAAAAAAAGAAACAGAAAATAATAACAACGTCGATGCAACTAGCGGTTGCAGCCACGATGTTAACAGTACATCGAGAGCGGTACTAACAACGACAAAAATGAAGACTAACACAACGACAGTGAAGACGGACGAAAAGTGGAGATTAGCAGACAGTCTGGTTCAGACTGAGATTCCTGCGGCGTTCGGGCGCAGCAGAAAAATGATGCGAATGCCAGAGTGTCCTATAAAGGAAAAGCGAGAAACTCTGCAGGACGCTTCAGGTGTTCGAGCGGTGGAAGAAAATATAAAGAGCATCGAAAATTCGGTGGTCACTGCTGCGATCGTTAGCGAAGTGACCGATGCAAGGGTCGCAAATCCCGGCATAGTAAGGAAACATTCTGAAACCAACGAGGAGATTACGGCACGAAAAGCAACGAGTGACCGGACAAATAAAGCAACGTTGTTCGATTGCACCGCCAACGTTGAAAATGTGGCAGAAGTACTGCATTTGGAAACGGAACGTGATAACCTCTCCCAAGGATGGCCACAAAGTACAATTGCCACCCAGCGATTCGAAGATGAAACATGCATGCGACTCCCCAAAAATCAGCAAAGCAGTAAAGGTTGGGCTCCTTGAACTATAGGAGCTCCTAGATCGCATAGGGCACTATTGCAGGAGCTGGTTAAAGGCCGAAGACGAACAGGAGGCTACAGAGGCGCTTGGGGTGAAATCGAAAGGTGACATGTAGATAGCTCCACCATTAAAAGTCAATAAAAGAATGGCGTCTAGCCCAACCGAAGGAGATCGGAATAAAAGAAGGAAGAAAGAGGCTCTTGATGGGTGTGGAGCACCAGATCACGGGTTCCAGATAGTGTTTACAAAAGGAGCGAAGAAAGCCGCAAAGAAACCCCTTCAAAAAGTGCCAGAAAGTAAAGTTCGCACGGACGCCCAATCAGAAAAAGGACCTGATGCAAAACAGGAGAGTCAGAAGCTTCGATGAAGACCGCGGCAGCAGGCACTGCTCGTAAAGCCCCAAGCCGGCCGATCCTACGCGGTGATACTGCGGGACATCAGGTAAAACGTAAGGCCCGGAGACACCAATACTACCATTGAAATAGTACGGCCAACGCGGTCGGGCCACATACTCGTCGAATTTGGAGCAGAGGCCGGCAATAAAGAAACATTCTGCGACGCAGTAAAGAAAGTCCTTGGCAAAAGCGCAACTATAGCCTTCGTTGAACCGATAGCAACGATTGAAATACGAGACATAGACTGCGTGACGGATCTGGCCGAGGCAGAAGAGGCCATCAAAAGAGAGTTTCCCTAGCGTGGGAAGAATCAAAGTGAGACTGGCACCAAAAAACAATAGGGGACAACGCATGGCCATAGTTGACTTGACCGAAAAGGACGCCGAACAATTCCTGAATAAGGGCAAAGTACGAATAGGGTGGGTTGTCTGTAGAGTACGGCAAAGAGTAACGCCTCTTCAATGTTTCAAACGCCCTACCTATGGTCACATCGCTCAAGTATACAAAGGAACCGATAGGAGTCCCCTTTGTTACAAATGCGATGAAATAGCACATAAAAGAAAAGAGTGTACGAAGGTGGCACACTGCATTCTTTGAAAGGATGCTGATCCAAAACCTAGTTTTGGACACATCTTGGGATCAGGAAAATGCTGGGTTTCTAGGAAGCCCTAGTCTAAGCAAAATCAGAACTTCGATGACTCGCGTTCTGCAGCTAAACCTATACAGCAGCTCAACCACCCAAAATCTGCTTGAGCAATTTGCGAGGGACATGAAAGCCAAGTTCTTGCTGCTGCGTGAGCAGCACCATGATAAAAGCCCTGCGTTATGGTATCCTTACGTAAAAGAAAAGAGTGTACGTAAAAGAAAAGAGTGTACGAAGGAGGCACACTGCATTCTTTGAAAGGATGCTGATCCAGGACCTGGTTTTGGACACATCTTGGGAACAGGAAAATGCTGGATTTTCTAGGAAACCCTAGCCAAGGCAAAATCAGAACTTCGATGACCCGCATCCTGCAGCTAAACCTACACAGCAGCTCAACCGCCCAAAATCTGCTTGAGCAGTTTGCGAGGGACATGCAAGCCGAGTTCTTGCTGCTGCGTGAGCAGCACTATGATAAAAGCCCTGCGTTATGGTATCCTGACGAAACTGATATTGCCACCATCTGGGTTCCGAATAGTGATGGTTTCGTGTAGATTCGATGCTCAGGGACCATCTTCTTTAGCGTGTACCTAACGCCGAACGAATTGATATCATCTTTCCAAGCCAAGCTTACCGCTTTGGAGGGTACTGTCTCGAACGCAGATGGGAATGTGCTCGTTTAGGGAGACTCCAACGCTAAAGCAATCGAATAGGGCATGCCTCAAACAGATCCACGGGGAAAACGAATTCTAGAAATGGCGGCATGGACGGCGCTCGTCGTACTAAATACGCCGACTTTCCGCTGTATTGGCTGTGAGGCAACTATACCGGACGTGAAATTTACCTCGGAGTCCTTAGTACAGAGGATACACAATTGGAAAATATTAGAGGACTAAACAGCCAGTGATCATCAGTGCATTCTGCTTGAGATCAGTGACGTTGCCTCTCGACGGCCATGCTCTTGGCTTTCTCCAACTGGATGGAACATCAGAAGGATGGACGTTGAGAGGTTCATTGAGGCAAGATCTAGTGGACAACGTGAACGAGAATCCGTCGGGCCTTGGCTACAAGCTAGTTATGCGGAAGCTTGGTGCCCTACAGAAACCTTACATACATGATATGGAAAAAATGGAATTGGTCATGCGGAAGTTTGGTGCCCTACGGAAGCCTTGTATACATGACGCAGAAAAGATGGACGACATAGTGCGGGGACTCTTCCCCGCTCATCCCATCCGTGTTGTCGCTGTCCATGGTGAAACAGTAGTCGAGTGTCCACTCTTCACACAACCAGAACTGGAAGAGGCAGTCCTTTCATTGAAATCGAGGAAGGCTACAGGCCCAGATGGTGTTCTGGCTGAGGTGCTGCGGCTTTTCTAGCACCATTATCGTAACTTGCTGCTCAGCACATTTAGCCCTTGCCTACGGGACGGGGTTTTCTCGTTACGATGGAAGGTTGCGAGGTTCGTGCTGATCAGCAAGGGGAAGAGAAATCCCGGAGCGCTGTCTGCATACTGCCGTTATGCATGGTAGACACGTGTGGGATAGTGCTAGAAAAACCCATCAAGGGAAGACTCACTGATGCGATTCGTGCTGCTGGGGGCCTATCTCCTCGGTAGTATGGCTTTGGCTTTAGAGCAGGACGTTCTACTATCGATGCGATTGCAGATGTGGTGAGTGTGGTCCAAAAGGCAGAGGCACATAGTCGCACCAAGCGATGGATCATCCTGTTGGTGACACTCGACGTCAGGAATGTCTTCAACTCCGCTAGATGGGTGGGTGTTGTGGATACGCTGAAAAACCCTTTTCAAGTTCAAAATATGTAATGTGGCTTTCGAGGGACTACCTAGAGGACCGAAGCCTGCTCTACGACACGACTCAGGGCCAACGAAAGATGGCTGTTACATCGGGTGTTGGCCAGGGATCTATTCTTTGTCAGACCTGAGGAACGCGTCTTACGATGTGCTACTGAGTCTGGAGATGCCAGGTGAATCGCGCTTGATCAGCTATGTGGACGATGTTGCGGCTCTGGTCGCTGGACGCACCGTTGAACAAGCAAAACTGAGGCTAGGTATGCTAATGCGCCAAGTGAGAGACTGGATGACCACTCGTGGGTTCAGTTTAGCACTGGAGAAAACTGAAGTGGTCATCTTGACAAAAAAGAGAATCTCCAGAGAAAGGATGATCAGTATTGGAGACTTGCAAATCGAATCGAAGCCAACGGTGAAGTACCTGGGGTTACAGATCGACTCGAAGATGAGTTTCTCTGAGCAAATCAGAGCAACGGCTGAAAAGTCTGCTTTGGCAGTATCGGCTCTGAGTCAATTTATGGCCAACACAGGGGGACCCTGCCCATCAAGAAGACGCCTCTTGATGAGTGCTGCAGGGTCAGTGCTATTGTATGGAGCAGAGGTATGTAGTGACGTTCTCAGCAAGGAGGTTTACAGAAAACACCTGGGACAGGTGCAGAGAAAAGGAGCGCTGAGGATTGCATCTTCGTATCCGATAGTCTCTGATTCGGCGGTGAGATTTATTGCAGGCGTGATACCTGTCGGCCACCCTGCTAGAGAGTGCCACTCTATTTATCTGCGTCGAAACGAGGATGCGAGTTAGATGGTTGTCCGCGAGGAGAGACATCGCTCGCTCAACGATTGGCAGTGGTCTTGGGTCCATTGCACGAAGGGAAGGTGGACTGCACGTCATTCCGGATCTGAGGCCGTGGCCCGATCGAAGGCATGGTGAGACTGACTTCTATCTGACCCAGTTTTTGAGCGGGCATGGGTGTTTTCAGTCTTACCTGCACAAGATAGGTAAGTCATGGCTCCCGGTTGCAGGTATTACCCAGGAGAGGAAGACAAAACCTGCCACACAATTTTTGCGTGCACAAAATGGGACAGGCTGCGTAGTGCCCTCTACAGGGAGACGGGAGAACTAGGTGGCACATTATGTTCGGGCAGTTCTAAAAGATAAAAGGGACTCACAGCAGCCAGGAGTGTCAGGGCTGGAGGATCACTTATCTGGCACTTCCTCTTCCCCTCTCCCCTTCTGCTAGAAGAGAAATCCCCCAGCTTGAAGGCGCCTCAAGGCGTAACAAAACCAGACCTGGCCCGAAGTTATGTGTCAAACGATGTGTCAAACGGTTCCAAGCTAGGTTCTGAGGTTGACAGGGGTGGTGTTTAGTGGGTAGTCCAGTCACCTTCTTGCAAACATGGGAGTTCCACACTCTATGCGTAAATGGGCATTCACCTCCCTACCACAAAAAAAAATTCTTCGCCGCAGAGCCCGTCGCTGAAAGACGTTCATTATGTATGCGGATGCTTAGATTAGGGTCCATTTTCTACACCCGTAGCATACCATAGGTCTCAACACACATTTGTATACTTGGTGCATTGTTTTATTGTGTATGCAGCTGGTCTAAAAGATCGTCAGCACGAATTCGCTCACATTTTCGAAACTGTATCTACCAAGTGTGATATTTTGTGTGCTTGAAGTATTTTTCCGTGACTGTGTAATGAGCTTTGTTTTATTCTCATTGATTTATAGCCCTACTAGTTTTGCTTCGCTATCGAGTTTCAGGAAAAGTTCTTTGGCACTTGTTAATGACCGTGTTAATGTTGATATCGTCCGTATAGGCTACTATTTGTCTCGACTTGTATACTAATGTACGTCGTATATCGAGAATCAGCTTCCTTCTAACGTATTCAGAATCAAATTAAATAGCAATGGGGCCAGCCCAACTCCCTACCTTAGTCCGATATTTGTATCAAAGGCATTAGAGAGGTAGCTATTGATGTGGATTTGGGAGGTTTTCAACGTCAATGAACGAATTTGGCCAAGATACCTAAGCAAAGCATTACTTGGTACAGTAAATTACAATCAACATCACTTTTATATCTTTGCTTGAAATCAACGAAAACTTGGTGTACGTCTATGTCAAACTCCCAGCATCATTTAAGTACCTGCTTGTATGAACAATTGGTCTGTTGTCGATCTATATGCTCTAAAACCATCTTGATAATCCCCAATAGTACTGTTGGCATATGATCCGATTTTATTTTCTAAAACAATTTAACATAATTTTCACACTGTAGCTTGTCACCTTTTTATGGTTAGGGAATATAATTGATTGGCTCCACTGTTTTGGTATATGTTCTTGTTGCGAGATGCGATGGATAACTTTGTGGATAGCTTTATGAATACTGCTGCCACCATATTTGATGAGCTCCACAGGAATCCCATCGATGTCCGGCACTTTATTATTCTTTTGGGCTTTGATGATGGAACAAACTTCATCCAGAGTTGGTGGGGTCAATGGAAGCTCTCCGAAGACATCTAGATGCTCCGATGTTCTGGAACTGTGCGAAGGGATAAGAAAGCTCTTGAAATATGATGCCCATCTTTCCTTAATGTTGGTTTCATCAGCGCTGATGATGCCAATCTCAACATGACAGAGCGTGATTTTTGCCTAGCGCATTCCGGGACTCATCATAGAACCAACCATTTCTCTTCCGCCGGGCTTGATGTCCGATTGTTTGTTCTGACACAGTCTTAATACCTGCTTTAACTTCCATTTAGAGCACGTTGCTTGTCTTAAGCGATGCATTTGAAAAGACGGGAGCCAGCTGGTTGTCGATGGTCTCCATAAAATTTTTGACCCCAGACGCCGTTTGGAGCCTTTTGATGTCAAATTTATGTAGCGGGCTGGTATTCGCCGATTATTCCTTGACATATGATATCGATAGGGGAATTTGATCAAGTAACGATCTGAGTTACAATTGGCTCCTCGGTATGTATATATTTTTTTGTTTTAGCACTACAGCCCGTGTTGAACTTTAACTTCGAGATAGTTAGATTTTCTCATTATCGTGATCATATGGATCAACACTCGAGTAGGTGATATGGTTTGTACCACGCTTGGTCATGTATCCGTTGACCCAGCTGCAATTTGTTCTGATTTAAAACCAGTAACTATCACTATGCTTATAGTCTGTCCGAAGAATCACACGAAACAAATTGCATTGTCACAAACAGAATTCAAACCAAGCTCCTTAAGCTTACAGCGTGAGTACTCCAGCCACTAAACCAGGTGGACAGGTCCCGTTAAATAGAGCATTTTGTATTATGCATTAAATTTGCTTTGAATTATTTTGCAAATTTTAGCGTCAATATCCATGAACATCTTTGTGTTTGCAACAAACACTTGTGTGCTTATTAGTAATAATGATTACTGCGTTTTATTGTAAATAGTAAAGTCCACTTGAAAGAAGCCACTTTTCTGAATTCATGAGGAGAAGGAATAGTTCATTTGAACTCAGAGTATAACCCCTTGCCTGGTGTAATCTCAAGTAACCTCTCACAATTCATTACTTAAATCAAGTCATTATACACGTTCGTTGGGATGTACTGATCACCTTTGCAAAGCGTTAAATTTGTTGAAAGTTTCAGCATTGAATACACCACAATTAACTCTTAAACTTCAGCGAGAAAGTGCATCCATACTAAACAAGCAATGAAAAAAAGAACCTCATATTCATCGAAAAAAAAACACCAAAAAACTTACAGCAACAGAAGGAAAATCATTAAAGAAAAGTTCCCTCAATTTCATCCTCGAAAGAATTGCTGAGAACAAAGTTTTTTTGGACACAATGGCACTATGGTCTTTGTTCGTTTCAAGAGTTCAATCTCATCCTTTGCATTGTTGGCTGTTGTTCTGTATTGTCGTTATTATCTTGCGCTCTTTTAACCAACATTTTCGTTTTGGTTCTCATTCGCACCCGTGAAACGCATCACAATTCCACCATCCAACCAATTCGTTCTGTAAAGGACGAAAAGTGGTACCATACTGAACGAGCACTGTTGAACAGACGGACGAAACTCATCTCACCTAATTGCACACAGGAAAGCAGCAAAATGGGAAAACGAATGGCTTTTGAGACTGCGAAAAGTTTTCGAGCTTATTTTCTATAAATTTATTTATACGAGTATACTCGTAAATGTATCTGTGGACGCGTTAGATACGGCTAAACGGTTTGCTAGAGGATATGCAGTTTGGGTTCTTCTGTTGTTGAAATTATTTTGGTAAGAAGGTCTTATTAGAATTCGAAAGAAATATCAGTTCATTTTCCAATCTGATAAAGGTAGGAAAACACGCTTTCTGAATTCTGTACATTCAAAAGTGATTTTCTTTACACCTTTTATACCTAGGCATGTACGTCAAAGCTATTCAGTGACCTGCATATCAACGGCTTGTGTTCCGTTTTTCTTACCCCATTTTCCTGTATTGCTTAAATTCTTGCCTCAAAGATTTCTCATAAAGGCTTGCTTTGTCAGACAATAGGATTCTCTCTATTCAGTGTCTGACTTACAGGATACCGCCACCGACACCATTGGAGCTTTCTTTTGTGCAAGGGAATTCACGCCGTAGCCGTGTTAAAAAATACCAAAGTCAGGAATGTAATTGTTCCGCAGCATTGTACGAGTACAACGATAAAATCGCGGAGTGAGTATGAGTGAAATGTAATGACTTTAACAATACATTTTACGCCTCAAGGTAATTACTTTGGTTGACCTTTAATGTCACGTTAGAGACAGACAGTTATAGTTGCATTCCAGTGTTTTTCTTAAGAATTCCCAATGAAAAGTGCCAGAGTATAAATGCGGCTAAGCTTTATCATTCCGACATTCTTTTAATTGTTTGTCACTTTTTAAGTTTCATGCTTTTAACTTTTGGATAGTAGTTGGATAAAGAGGAATTTCAGGAACAGAGGATAATGCAATTTGAGGTTTTTGTTTAGGTGTGGGGAAAAACAGTTTGTTTATTAAGCATTGTAAGTATGATTGCCCAGCCATGTGTCCTTTTAACTACAATGCTTATTTTCACTATGGTAAGAGAAAGATTTATTTGAAAATAGTTTGGGCTGAAAGTTATCAAACGCACATATCCCGTGGATTTCAACCAGAATATGCACAAGTGTCTAATTAATATCTTAAAGCTTAGGTACTAAGGCCTCGTATGGAAACTTTTATCATGGGTTGGAAATTACTTTCAATGTAATGAAAAGTTGAATTAAACCTCTACAAGAAGCGCATACGTTGAATTGTAAAACTAAACAAATTATGAATTAATCGAAAAGACTTCTCCCTTCTTCTTCTTCGTAGCACTACAACCCCTCTCGGACCTTCGCTTCCTGCAGATAGCGCCTCCAACTATCCTGGTCCATTGACCGCATCCTCCGATTTCGAACCCCGAGTAGCGATGAATTGTCACACAAGCGTTTCCTCGGTCTCCCGGCTGGTCTCCGGCCTTCAGTTCTCGCAGCGAAAACCTTTTTGGGTATTCGTTAGTCATCCATACGATTCATATGGCCAGCCCATTGCAGCTTCCGCAGTCTTACAATCGTTGAGGCCACTGGATCATGAAAAATTTCACACAACTTACGATTGTATCGAATTAGCCTTCAGTCTTCATCTACCCTCGCCCCTATTATCCGCCTCAGGCGTTCAATATGTTTTCGGATACTTGGGTTAGGGTCCATGTCCAACAACCATAGTTTAACACAGATCTTATAATAGATTTGTATACTTAGAATTTTGTTTTCCTGTGTATGCCGCTGGTTTCCATGATGGTTAACAAAATATTTTATTTATAACTTGTATTCTTCGGCGTATTCTGTCTCTATCATTATCAGTTATCGTTATTTTGGCACCCAAATATACAAATTTGCTCACATTTTCGATATTGTATTCACTAAGTGCAATATTTTGAGTACTTGACGTTTTTTTCCTCGGCTGCGTTAAAAGCTTTGTTTTACTCTCATTAATTTGTAGTCCTACTAGTTTTGCTTGACTGCTGAGTTTCAGAAAGCTGAGTTTTTGCTTGACTGCTGAGTTTCAGAAAGAGTTGATGTCGTTAGTATATATTACCACTTGGCTCTATTTGTACCTCTTGTATTTACAGGTAGCTTTCTTATGACGTATTCCAGGGCCAAATTGAACAGCAATGGGAGCAACACATCTCCCTGCTTTAGTCCAAGTTTTGTATCGAAGGCATCGATGAGTTAGTTGGTAATGCGACTTGAGGGATGGTCGGATCATTATCATTTTGGAAAGACAGACTAATTTGGTTGCGATACCAAAGCTGAGCATTATTTGGCACAGTGCCTTACGATCAATACTGTCGCATGCATCCATAAAGTCATCAAAATTTTGGCGTACGTCTATGTTAAACTCCCAGCATTTCTCAAATTCCTGCCTGACTGTAAATAATTGGGCTATTGTCGATCTACCAGCTCTAAAACTACCTTAATACTCGCCAATAATACTGGTGGCGTATGATCCAATATTATTTTCTAAGATCCCCAGTACCGGCGGCAGAGGGTAGTGAGCGAGCAGGCACCCGGCCGTCGTCATCCAGCGACTGCAATGTCTGTAACAGATATAACTACAAGCAAACAGGACGCTAGCACGGAGAACCCTTTCAGGCAAAAACCGCTGTTGGCAAGAACACCGATAAAACAAGTCACCGATTGCGGGGGGAAGCAGCAAACCCCAGAAACACTGTCAAAGTTAACATCACAGGTTAAATCATCGGAGACAGACCACAGACGGACTAACAAACGAAAGAAGGCAGAGTGCGTTGTGCAACCTGGCATCATTGCGGACTTTGGGCGCAGTAGAAGGACTATGCGCACCCCGGAGCGTCCAGTGCAAGACGTACACAATCCGGATCAAGCTGCGACACCAACAGAGGCCAGTATAAGACGGGGGAGGGAGAAGTTTTGCCGTCGGCCGACGCCACTTCAAACGTCACCCAAGCGATAGAAGCAAAAGGGCTAGGAAACAGGGGCCTCTCCCAAGAGATGGCGCCAAATAATACAATCGCCCTTGACCGCGCCGAAGAGGAGTGGCTGTAGTGAATATAAAGAGTTTCAATAAAGTCCGTGAAGGACTGCAGCGATGTTCTGCTGCCTCGGCAGAGGAAGGTGTCGGTTTGTGCCGAGAATGCCCTCGTCCGGAGACGCGTGAATGCGCTGGCAGGCTAGCATTGCGGTGTCGTGGGGCGGGTTCGTTTCCCCGGCACGAGGACTCACATTCACGAATTGTTTTCAGATATCAAAAGAAAACGACCGAAGTCGCAAAGTTGTAGATAACCTCACCGAAGGAATTATGACTTGTTACGAGAACAAGTGAAACCTGACAAGAAAGGCGAACTTGGGGTGACCTCGTCTTTACCCAAATAAATTCAGGGCCCACAAATGAAAGAGGGGCAACCGGGTGGTGGTGGAGCCCCTTCATACCCACCCAACCGGAATAAATCCATTGTTAACTTGTTGAAGTGGCCAGGTATTCCTCTTCTGAGTGGAAAACTCATACAACTTGAATTATATGAACTTTCCCATCAGAAGGGGAGTACCCCGGTGACCAATTTATGTCATAGAATTATACAATTGAATTGCATAACTCTATGCCATAAAAAGGCACTTTGCTTGGGCCACTCAACCCATGAAATCACCTGAAACAAAAGAAGGAATTAATTTGTACCCGGCGGCTGGCTCATATTTTGGGGTGGAAGCCTGCCACCGTACCGGGTCCTATACCCGATTGGAAAAATAACCGGAAGGGAAAGACCGATTCTTTTAGCTCAATTCATCATTTTTTATTCTTTTTTTCTTTAATTCTAGCAAATAATAATAATAAATACATAGAGTATACCATCTTAAAATAAATTCATCTCTAAATCTCACTGCGGCGATACCGATGTTGGCAATAAATAGGGACTACATGGTATCTCTGTTTTATCTTAATTCTGATTTTATATCATTTAGAGATTTTTATAATAATTATTATTTAGCAATAGTTATTTGATTTATACAACAAATTTCCCGGTTTTGAAATAGTTTACTCGGTTTTAATTTGATTTCTCATCAGTAATTTTGGACTTAATAATATTTACTAATTAATACAATCTAGTAGCCTTAGCAGCATGTTTCTGTTTCTTTTCCTTCTCTTTTGTTGTTTATATTAATGTGAATCAATATATGAAAATAATATTATATTAACAAAACGTCGAAAAACTTTTAACATAATTGTTTTATTTCAATGATTTTTATAGTTATGTGTTGAGTAAATTGTATTTTCATGAATAATAAATCACCACTATGCATGTTAGTTCAAATTAACCGAGTATAATTTCTGTATCAAACTCAAAAAAAATTCAATGTTGAGCCGTCCCTAAATTGAAGGTTGTTCAATGAAAACCAAAAACAAAATTGAATGTTGATGTCAGATATATGGTGGAATTCGAAAAATTGTTCGAAGCATATTTTAAATAAAATGCCAAATGCGGAACATTTCATAATCGTATCTATTGATTGTTTTACAAGCGCACAAATTTAAAATACCCTTCCGAATTAAGTGGGCAATCTGCTCTATTAAAGAAATTTTTATTTCCTTGGATTTAATGCTCTGTTGATAATTTCAACAAACATAACCAGTCTGAGTTCAGTATCAAAAAAATACAACCAAAATCCAATGTTTCAGAATGATGCGAGATTTGATTTGGATTTTATTATGCTAATACGTTGAATCGCGTTGAATTCTAAGCTTAATACATACAAACGATAGTTTGCATACACATGATGAAAGTGTTAATAGCTTATAGGTTGTGAAGTGATTTTGACAATTATATTAAGTATGTCAATTACTGTCGATTCAAAAGTGAAACAGAATCAAACAAAAATATGCAGAGATGGTTGAAGCCAAAAAAAACAGACTTGCTTTGATGGCTTCATAGTTGGGAAAGAATAAAGATCAATCAACAAAAAACTCTTCAATAGATTCAAAATCAAAAGGAATCTGTGTAACATAAAACACTCAAGAAAAGTCTGATAACTTTAAATGTAATTAAGTAAATTTCTATTGTTTCTCTATATACCAATGCAATAGTGTTTTAATGTATTATTCGTGACGTGTTGCGATATTCAAAAATCTGAATATGCCGAATTAAAGCAATTTTCCCATTTGAATTTATAAAAAATTATTTTTTTAAATATAAATATTAATATATATAATATTATAATAATATTAAATAATTTTTATAAATAATGAATATATATAATAAAAAAAATAAATTAAAAGGGTACTTACAATACCTTTCCCTCGACGACGAGCGCTCGTTGACGAAGTGGGGTGAGCAAGTCCTGGAATTTATTTTAAGCGTATTATTGTACCGGTTGTAACTTATGAGTCAAGACTTATTTCTTTTGGTAGTGAAGATTCGCGTTCGTATATCAAATATTAGTACACGAGTATTAAGGCATAAAATATATCCTAAGGGTGTATAAAATCATATAAAAATTCAGCTATCAAAGTGTAAATACATGTAGACTTCTTTGAATATCACAACCGTATGGTCTTCGAACGTGGTAATGCTCGCTGCTACTTATTCTACTGCTTCATATACCATCGATAAATTGCTTTTTTCACTTTGATGTTTAATATGGTTCAGTGGTCAGTTGGCAATTGTGCAGGGTGGTAGTTGATAGGACTAGACATGGGAATCTCAGGAACACTTCATTTGCCAATTTCTTCACATATACGCACTCATCTCCTCGACATTAATCACATTTGACATATGCAGTGACTTAACGCCGTGCCTTTCAAAACGACGAATCGATCTAGGGAGCAGGTCAAAGTAGCTTCAATTTTGCCCGGAACGGCACATGTTATCCCTTTGATTACGTTTAATATTGCCTCTTGCGAACCGAAAATCGATTGGCTAATGATCGCATTCAATTCTTGTTTCAAAAATAAACACACGAACCGCGCAGCATCCAAGGACTCATTTATATTTTGGTCTCTTTTTCTCAAATATCTTTTAGCTTTATCACCATCACTATCATTATCTGATTTAATAATCATTTATATTTTCAATTAAATTAATCCGAGAGCAATTTTAACTAGAATTTATATATGTTGCAGCACGAAGGTGTTTATCTGAAAAAGAGGCGACAGCGGAAAATGTCGATTTCTGAAAATTGACACGAAGCAAGATCCGCTCGGTTGGAAGGCAGCCTTGACTCCCTCCAAAAAGTTGATCACACTGCAACCATGTGGTCAGAATTTGGTACACTCAACGGCAATATCCACAGCGCTTACACATATCGCTGAAGAGTTACGAACAAGCTGCAAAATTGCCGACGACCTTGAAATCCCAGAGTTTGACGTTTAGGCGAGGAGAAATCCATAAATAGTTTAGTTTCTCTAGGCACATGCACGAATGGTTTAAAATCACTTTCACACTTCACCGTGTTCCGTATAAGACAACGCACAATTTATGTTTGCTAGCATTAAAAATATACTTCATAAAATATTCGAAATAATTCCACTCGAGTGAAATATTCCAAACTGACAGATAAACTACAGTATCCGAAAATCTGTAATTCGGCACCTTCTCATCTTTCATAACCTTTCACGCCTTGACAATCGGTCGGGTCTCGTCCAATCCAGCTCGCCCGTCTTCGTTCCACGCGACGGCGACCAGCGACTACATCCGACGGCGACCCATTGCACCGTGATAGAAGATCTGCGATGGGGAATAGATTTCTTTGCCTTTTTCGCCAACCGTATTCTCAACACCAAATCACACACGTCATTCCTTATACGTCTCGATCGCACGAAATCCAAACCACTCGCCGCTCTGCACAAATTGAATAGAAGTTGTGGTTCCTTCAATATCGCATAGGATTGCTTTCGCTGCAATTGTTTGCGGCATATCAATAGAAGTGTGTACTTTTCTAATATTGACTAGCAATCCACCACGATTTTATTTATTTTCCTAATGAATCTCCCTCGCCAATCATCCAAACATACTCCTCAAATGATCACTGCAAGCACACAAATCACTTCCACCAGATCTCTCTTGGCACTTGATCGAATCAAATGCAGTCTTTTCCACGGAGCGGTTTATGGGAAAATGTCCATTGAAAAATGTTCGCGACACACGGAATAACCTCGCTCGTACCATGTGGAAATAGAAGTGCCATCTATGAGTGAACCCGCGATGGTGATCATGCACACTCGTTTCGGTTGTTTTTAAAATCTACATCGTCTTTTGTAGATTCGCTTAAGTTATCAATTGAAAACAATTTTCGTTTATAATGGTTAGGCGTAATTAAGTGGGAAAAATCGGAAGAATTAGACAAATTTTAAGGGGTTTAAATGATACAATGATTTTAGCGTTCATATAATTTAAAAGGTTAACCGTTTCGTTCTAAGCATTTGTATCCCGCGTTACACCGCAATTCGTTAAATTATATTCAAAAGATATTGTAATAAAATCACTACACATTAAAATATTAAACAGTTTTAGAATTTTGTTTCCCGGGAGTTAAGTACAAAAGACATTTTCTGGACCTATTTGCCATGCAAAGAAAAATTAAAAAACGAGTGTTGCGATGGGGAAGGTGACTGAATCGACTGAATCCTTGTTAAATTGCGTTTGTGCTGTGTGCCTGTGTCAGCGCTGCTTTTAGAGCCATAGCTCCTAGATTACTACACGGCTTACTCGGAAAGCGGGGACTATCGTTAAACAACTGAGGGCTGCCTGCGAAGTGCAAAAAAACATAGGTAAGAGTGTCAGGAACGGCATTCTTGAACTGGAGGAGCTTTTTGGCCGCATAACGCACTACAGGCGGAGGTGGCTTGCAACCGAAAAGCACCGAAAAGACACGCTCTCCCTCGAGGCATCAGTGGGTCCTAGCAGCAGCAAAAGAATGGCCGGTAGCCCAATTGAAGGCGACCGTGAGAAAAGGAGGAAGGACGAGAGCATAAACGAAGTTGTCACTCCAGGCGAGGAGTTTCATGTGGTGCGAAACAAGGCAGCGAAAAAAGCGGCCAAAAAACTGCTCCTAGAAAAAACAGACAAATAGCTCAACCACGAAAAGAGCAAAGAACCCCCCGATATACCGCAGAAAACAAAAAGCGAACCGCGGCGCAAACCCTTGCGAGAGGCACTGCTTATTAAACCCACTAAGGGCCGAACCTACGCAAATGTCCTCCGTGAAATTAAAGGAGCGGCTTGCCAGACGACACCAAAACTGCCATCAAAGCAGTTTGACCAACCCGGACCGGTGGCTTGCTGGTGGAATTCGGGCCAGAGGCCACAAACAAAGATGCATTCCGTGACGCGGTTCGAAAGGTTCTTGGAGATGCGGCAACTGTTGCTTCGCTCGAACCAATGGCCACGCTGCAAATCAGGGACCTCGACTGCGTCACGGACAAAGCTGAAGTAGAGGATGCCATTAGGATGGAGTTCCCCAGCTTAAGTGAAGTCAAGGCAAGATTGACACGTGAAAACACAAGGGGACAACGCATGGCTATTGTCGAACTAGCTGATAAAGACGCCCAGCAAATCCTGGCGAAGGGCAAAATTAAGATAGGTTGGGTGATCTGCAGGATACGGAGAAGAGCGATCCCTATCCGCTGCTTCAGATGCCTCGAATATGGACACACCGCGTATGGCTGTAGGGGACCCAACGGAGATCTCTGTGCTACAAATGTGGTGAAACGGGGCACAAAAAGAAGGAGTGCACGAACGAGGCAAAATGCATTCTTTGCAAGGATGCTAAGCTAGCACCCGGCGACCTCAAACATGAGCCGGGGACAGGGAGATGCTGGGTTTTCAAGGAGGCCCTAACTAAAGCCAAATCGATACTCAAATGATCCGTATCCTGCAGGTCGATTTGCACCGAAGCACAAACGCCCAGGACCTACTTGAGCAGTTTGCGAGGGATAAGAAAGCTGACCTCCTGTTGCTGAGCGAGCAACATCATAACAAGGACTCGCAAGCGTGGTACCCTGACAAATCTGGTACCTCGGCCATCTGGGTTCGAGACAGCGCCCGCCTTCAGGTGCAGGGCCATGGACGCGGGGATGGTTTTATGTGGGTGCCGTGTTCAGGGATATCATATTACAGTGTTTATCTGACGCCTAATGAGGCAATGCCATCTTTCCGGATTAAACTCGATGCCCTGGAGGACGCTGTCTCGAACACAGAGCGCCACATGCTGGTCGGGGGAGACTTCAACGCTAGAGCCATTGAATGGGGTATGCCACAATCCGACTCAAGGGGAAAGCAAATCTTGGACATGGCGGCCAGAACAGCGCTTTTGGTCCTAAATACTGGTAACACCCCTAGTTTCCGCCGCTGGGGTTGCGTAGGAGCCATACCCGATGTGACACTCGCTTCGGAGTCCCTGGTACCTAGAGTACACAACTGGCGAGTACTAGAGGACTACTCGGCTAGTGATCACCAGCATATAGCTGTTGAGATTCACGACGGTGCCACTTTGCGTGCATGTGCCCAAGGTTCAATCCTCGGATGGAGGACTGGGAGGATGGACGTTGAGAGGTTCACTGACGCGCTTTCGGCAGGCGCACCGTTGCTGGGAGCTCCGGCAGGGAGTGGAGGGCCTACAGCCAAGGACTTGGTGAACTCAACTATGAGTACCATCATAACTACTTGCGAGTCTTCCATGCCCCGTTGAAGATCCCGACACGGTAAGCTTCCAGTATACTGGTGGTCAAACGAAATCGCCGAATGAAGAAGCGAGTGTCACAAACTTCGGGGAGAGGCCCAGCGGGCGCGAACACGGGAGGAGGCAGACACTAGGCTAGCAGCATACAGGTCCGGCAGGAAATATCTTTGCAGGCTTATTAACAAGAGCAAGGCCCGATGCTGGCAAGATCTCGTGGACGATGTAAATAGGGATCCGTGGGGCCTAGGTTACAAACTGGTCATGCGAAAACTTGGTGCCCAATGGAAGCCCTGCTTACACGAAGCAAAGAAGATGGACGAGATCGTACGGGCACTATTCCCCACGCACCCTGTCCGTGTCGATTCAGCTCATGCACAAACACCAATAGAATGCTCACCTTTCATAATGATGGAACTGGAGCAGGCAATTCTATCCATGAAAGCAAGGAAGGCACCGGGACCAGATGGCGTTCCCGCTGAGGTTTTGCAGCTTGTCTACAAGCTTTGTCCTGACTTGTTGCTCAGTATGTTCAACGCTTGCCTTTACGAAGGTGTATTTCCGGAACGCTGGAAAGTGGCCAGGCTCGTACTGATCAGCAAGGGGAAGGGAAATTCCGAGTTGGCCTCTGCATACCGCCCGTTATGTATGCTAGACACGGCTGGGAAAGTGCTCAAGAAACTCATCAAGGGAAGACTCACTGATGCTGTCCGTTCTGCCGGGGACCTATCTCCACGGCAGTATGGTTTTAGAGCAGGTCGCTCCACTATTGACGCGATAGCGGAAGAGTGAGCGCGGCCCAAAAAGTGGAGGCTCACTGCCAGTCAAACAGAAGGGTTGTGTTGCTCGTGACGCTTGACGTCAGAAACGCCTTCACTTCCGCTAGATGGGCGGATATTCTGGAAGCACTGAAAAACTCTTTTCAAGTTCCAGAATATCTGATGCGGATTTTGAAGAACTACCTGACAGACCGGAGCTTGCTCTATTAGACGAGGGAGGGTCGGCGGAGGATGGAAGTTACATCGGGTGTTGCACAAGGCTCCATCCTTGGCCCAGACCTGTGAAACATCACGTAAGACGGGCTACTGAGAATCGAGCTGCCGGATGAGTCGCGCTTGATCGGCTATGCAGACGATGTCGCGGCGCTAGTTGCGGGACGCACTGTTGAACAAGCGCAACTCAGACTGGGTATGCTAATGCGCCGAGTGAGGGACTGGATGACTGCTCGCGGGTTCAGCCTAGCTTTGGAGAAAACCGAAGCAGTCATCTTGACAAAGAAGAGAATCCCTAGAGTAAGGATGATCAACATTGGGGAAGCACTCGTTCAGGGCAATAGCCGACAAGGCTGCAGCGAGTGTTTCGGCACTCAGCCGGCTAATGGCCAACATAGGGGGTCCCACCTCATCAAGAAGGAGACTTCTGATGAGTGCAGTACAATCGTTGCTGTTGTACGGATCGGAGATATGGTGTGAGGCTCTCAACAAGGGGCTGTATTGAAGGCGCTTGGCACAGGTGCAGCGACGAGGAGCGCTGCGGATTGCATCTGCATATTGGACTGTCTTGGAGTCGGCAGCGCTGGTCATCGCAGGAGTGATGCCCATTGCCCTCCTTGCCAAAGAGCGCCGCAGAATCTACCTGCGGAGGAACGAATGCGACAGAGATGCTGTCACCCACAAAGAACGAGAACGCTCACTCAGTGATTGGCAACAGTCCTGGGTGAGCGATACAAAAGGTAGGTGGACCGCACGCCTTATTGGTGACCTGAGCCAGTGGCTCAATTGAAGGCATGGTGAGACTGACTTCTATCTAACTCAGCTACTGAGTGGACATGGATACTTTCGGTCTTACCTGCACAAGATTGGTGAGTCACGGTCTCCTGACTGCATATTCTGTGCTGGAGAGGTCGATGATGCCTACCATACATTTTTTGTATGCAAGAGGTGGGAAAGGCAGCGCGGTGACCTTATTGAAGAAATGGGAGATCTCTCTCTGGATGAACTCACTGGAGAGATGCTCACATCCGTTGACAAATGGAACTGTGTGGCACATTACGCTCGGGCAGTCCTTAAGATAAAAAGGAAAATATATGAGCGCCTGAAGGCGTCCAGGGTGGAGGGGTCTCTTTCCTAGAAATCCCTCTCCCTTCCCCTCCTTCCGTTGGAAAAAAGATCCCTGTAGCCCGGTGGCGCCTAAACGCGTAGAGAAATGAGGCTTAGCCCGAAGTAATGTGTCAAACGGTTCCAGGCTAGGTTCTCAGATTGACAGGGGAGGTGTTTAGTGGGTAGTCCAAGGGTATCCTCCATGGGAGTCCCACACTGCCAGACTCGGCGGGCGTAAATGCCTTCACCCCCCTACCACAAAAAAAAAAGATAATTAAAAATAGTTTGTACGCCGTAAAAAGTAGTGATATGCCTTTATAATTTTTGCACCATAGCTTATCATATTTTTTGTAGAAAGGGAATATAATTGATTGGCTCCGCTCATTCTACATATGTTCTTGTTGCCAAATGTTTTGGCTGACTTTGTTGATAGCTTTCTAAACACCGCTGCTACCATATTCATTGAGCTCTACTGGAATCTCATCGATGCCCGGCGCTTAATTGTTCTGTTGGATTTTGAGGGTGCAACAAGTTTTATCAATTGTAGCTATCCGGAATATATATATTATATATATATATATATATATATATATATATATATATATATATATATATATATATATAAAAATATACATATACATATATATATTTATACCTATATATATATATATATATATATATATATATATATATATATATATATATATATATATATATATATAGGCTCCGCTGTTCTGAAGGTAGGATGGGAGATTTAAAAGGATCATGAAATATGAGAACAATCTTTTCTTCATTTTGTTTTCATCACGGTGAAGCGTAGTCTTGGGCTGATAACCTCGTTTAATACTTTTTAATGCTAAGTATGCGTGTCTTGAATCATTGCTCACTAGACTTATTTCTTTGTTCCAATTATCTTATTCGCTTTTTTCTGACATTTTCATAATGTTCTCTCTTGATACCAGTTTCCCTACCTAAGTGTTCTTTGTATGCCCGTTTCTTTTTGCCTAACGTAACATACTCTGGACCGCATCGTCAAACCAATCATTTCATTTGTACCAGGCTCTATATCCAATCATCAATTCTGTCACGGTCTTAATAGCCATTTTCACTTCCTCCCACATCTAGTTATTTATTTTTAGCGATTTATCTGATACGATGAAAGCCAGCTAGTTGTCAAGGATCGCCGTGAAGTTTTTTAAGCATGGACCCCATTTGGAGCCCTTAGATGTCAAATTTCTGTAGAGAACTGACCTTCAACGAATACGCCTTTGATATACGATATGGATAAGTTAATTTGATCAAGAAATGATCTGAGTTACAATTGGCTCATCTGTAAATACGGACGTCAAGTATGCTCGAGGCCCAACGATATTGGAGCAGAACATGGTTAATCTGGTTTTGTGTGTTGCCATCCCACGGCACCTAGCTCATTTTGTGTATGCGTTGATGAAGCAAGCAAGTTAAATGCATGACTAGATTTTTGCTACATGCAAAGTAAAGCAAGCGTTGGCCATTTCCCCATTTGGCCATTTTCATGGAGGCTTTATCCTCCAGTCGTTCTCCGATGAGATAGCTCATTGCCACCCTTAGCGTTCGGATCACCCAGAATTAATTTTGAGTCATTTATAGGCAAAAGGTGACTAGTCTTTCCAGGTGATTGTAAAACGTTTTTCCTTCACTTCTTTGTCCTTTTCTTCAGTCAAGGCATTTACGTTGAGCAGCCAAATTTCAAAGGATTTCACTTAAATGCGGATCACATACAAAGGTTCTGTGATGGTCTTGAAATCAATAATGTGCAACTTGAACTCCCTATCTACAATAAAAGCCACTCTAAATTCCCATTTTCCAGCAGGCTTCCCACCTTTTAATATTGTGTGTGATTTCATATCTTGAATATTACTCACAGTCCAGTTCGTTCCTTAGACTTTTCTGAAACACCTTTAATAGTATCAGGGTTTTTCAATGATATAGCATTCGAGGATACAATGTCATATTTCTTTTTTTCGATTGCGAGCTAGTCGCCGAAGTCCAATCTATTCTGAGGCTCTCCAGAAACAAAGAATGAGCCCGTTGCCCTACCTCCATTCCTGTGGCTTGGTTATTACATTCAATTCCATTATCAGTCACAGAGGGCTCATCCTCATCCTCTCACTCTTCATAAAGTAGATTTAAGTAGGATTTTGGAGCAGATCTGTAGGTGTTATTTACTGTTGTTGAAATTTCTTAGCATTTGATATCCCATCATTGGGGAACTAGTAAACTCAATGTGTGACCCCAAGACCATTTTGTCGTGAAATTTAGAATAGGGAATAATGAAAGCTGTGGGTTGAGAAAACAAGGGCATTCCTCTTCCTTTCTCAAATGGGCTTTGGATCATCTGCAACGGTCTTCGTATGAAAATCTATCGTCACCACTTCAATACTTTGCCCATCGGCGGAATTGGTGCTAAGACCAAACACGGCTACCACTAATCCACCATGAATTCACCACCAAAGACTATCCGTCATCGCCACATGCATCTCAGTAGTATTGTTGCTAGAACCAATGGATAATGTTCATTCACCGATAATGACTCACTGTCGCCAGTTGCACTCATTGCGCATCGGCGGAATCAGTTCTAGCACCCAAGAGTGAGTTGAACTCCTATTCAACCCTCATGCATTCTCTTTTCTTCCCAATTCACCACATGGCCACCATCTGCTGCCCTCAAACGTTTAAAAAACATTGTCAGCCACCAATACCATTTTCCCAAAAAACTACCTTATTATTCCGAAAAAAAGTTAGGGCAGAATGCGATAGTTTAGTCGACAATTTATACTCAGGTATAAGTGAACGCGCAAATGTCGTTACGCTGTCCACTTTGAATGTATATGGGCCTGATTTTTCATTACATCTGAAAATTTTTACCCGTTAGTAAGGAACATTCACTTCAAAAAGTGTTTCAAGAAAAGTAGCTTAGGAATTAAAAAACCAATGGCACCTATTTCACCAATTTTAACCAAAATATTGGAAAGTGTCTGATTGATGTCCCAAAGTTTGTGAACTCAGCTATTACATTTAACATTTTTGCATGACTAAAAAATTACTTTCGACGTGGTGAAAAGTTGAACCAAACCTTAACAAGAAGGACTGATGTGAAGGAGTGAAACCAAACAAATTAAAAGTTGATCTAAAAGATTTTCATGCTGAATATAATTGAAAAGCGAAACTCGTCAAAATAGCACCGACTATCCTGTTGCTTTTTTTTTAAAATGGAGTTATAGTCCGCCAGAAGAATCACTTGAAACTAATCATGTCAACAACAGAATTAGAACCAAAGACCTTCGGCTTACGTGGTGAGAGCTCTAACCACTGCACCACGCGGACTAGTTGTTGCTTATTTAATGTCAGTAGGAATGGTAGCTTAACTCCAAACCTTTTGAAAATATTATCGTTTAAGTCCCAGATCAAAATGGAGCTTTAGGAAAGTAATAAGGCTTTTAGGATTTAAGCGCTTTTATGCATGGGACGTACATACGCAATCAGAGATGTGACGTGTATGAGGCATCGTAGCTCAAAAGTAAGGTTTGCGAAGATGCTCTGCTGACATTTTGTGCACTGAAAACTTAAATCCCGGAGGCTGTAGATGGCACTTCTAACATTGCTCTCAAGCACATATTAAGGAATATTGGTTAATTTCCAGCAATGCCCTTAGTAATCAATACTTCTCTACAAATTGAAAGAAAGCAAAAGTGATGCAAGTTTTGAAAAATGGATACGATCACAGTAATTAAAAGAGTTATTGCCCAATATAGCTACAAGCAAATATCGGCAAGGTCTTTGAGAGTTCTTGGATAAGAGCAATAGGAAACATCTTGAAGACAAAGATATGCTGAGTAAAAAACAGTTGGGTTCTACTGAAATCACTTTAATATTCATGTAATCACAGAAGTCACGTCTGATATCTGCTGTCATATTAATCGCAAAAACTATATTGTATATAGTTCAGCTTGATAGTCTAGTTTTAAACTTATACAAGGTATGTTTTTTTAAATAAGACCTAATCTCAGAAACTCCGCTAGCAGTGCGAGCTGCAGGATGCTTCCTGGACTTGAGAGCTAGCAGAAGTTTATGAAGCTTTCTAGTCTCCCACTTCAGCGCACGTTGCCAATGCAGGCTATATGGATGTCCATGGTGCTGTCTGCGATTCAGTTTACTATTTTATAAAGTTCAAGGTCCGATGCCACATCTCCAAGAGCTGCAAAAAAAGAACATCAGTTGCTCTAAGCTACCAATTACACAAGTTAAATGATAGCTCAGAAAATCACATCAACATATCCCCGCAAGCGGATTAAAGTCATGGCGATATCAAAACTATGTCAAAGACAGTAAAAGATGCAATAACAGAAGCAGGCGAAGAAGTCTTGGAGCACCAGCTAAAGAAAAGAAGGAACGACTGGAAGTGGTTTAAAAAAGGAACCGTACATACAAAAAATATATCCAGTGCGCAACACTGGCAAAAGAAAAATAATGTCAACCATCCGACAACAAGCTAAAAAATGTGCCAAAGAGAGAAACAACTGACCATCAACACCAAAATCCAACGGATAAACGAAAACATGACCCTACATGAAGTCAAATAGGCGTATATCTCTACTAAACAAATTAAAAAATGGCTTCAATCCACAAAAGGTCTTTGCAAAAGTACATGACGAGCAATTATAGGTGACCCAACCGAATTTTTTTTAAATCTCTGATAGCGGATCTTGAATTTGAACTAGATATTCATGAAAGGATTAACTCACATTATTTTGTGTGTTCCCTTACACCGAGGTTTTAATCATTGTCTGGGTGGCACACTTGACAAAACCTCGAGATGTGAATGCAGATCACACGAGCGTTGTGCGACGAGGAAAGAGTGATGGAGAGAGTGGTAGGGAATGGAAGTATTAAAAAAATTAAAACAGTTGGTGCAATATTTCCAGAAGCGTCACAGCGTCTCGGACAATTTCTGAAGCTGGGAACATTCCAAAAACAGAGAAAGTGGTTCCATTCCCACCACTAATCAGAAACGAAGTACAGGAAGCAGCACGGAATCTTAAAAAAATAAGGCTCCTGGAATAGATAGAATACCACCAAAACTGCTTCAGAGTGAAGGTCCCCATCTAAGCAATCTTCTTAATAGACTAATATGCAGAATATGATCAGAGGAGCAGCTACCATAGGACTGGCAAAAAATTATTATATGTCCTGTATACGAAAAAGTGTTAAAACTCACTCTATTGTGTACGCCTTCTAAAGCCGTACTACGAAAGTATTATAGAAGGGTATCAGGAATACTTTCAAAGTGGCTTTTAATCTCCAACTGATCAAATATTTTCAGTTAAAGAGGTGCTCATAATGCTGGGCATATAACATCTATTTCGACCAACTCTTTATAAACTTCAAGCATGCATATGTCAGTATCGATAGAAATGCCCTGTACAACGTAATGCTTGACTTTGACGCCCCTAGAAAGCTAGTTCGCATGGTCAAAGTCACGATGCTATACACAGAGTTCCAGATCAAGGTAAATGGTGAACTAACGGAAACCTTAAGAATAGAATAAGGTTTAAAACAACAGGATGGACTTACCCCAATACTCTGTAATATTTCACTGGAACATGTCATCAGGAGGGAATCAGCTAAAACCTCGGGCACACTTAGGTTCAAGTCCACACAATTGGTAGCATATGTTGATGACATCAATATTATGGTACGTTCAGTCTCAGATGACAAAGAAGCACTACTGAGCCAAGAATTTGAAGCAAACCAAACTGGCCTACCAGTTAATGAAACGAGAACTAAATTCATGACTTAAAATTGAAAGAACACTGCAGTCCGAAAAGAATTCAGGGCTGGAGACTTTAACCTTGAAAATGTGAATAACTTTGGGTTTCTTAAGGCCAATCTAAATAGAAGGAGTGCTACAAAGGCCGAGCTTGGGTAGTGATTAACGCCGCAAATAAAGCATGTTACTCTGCACTTTCCATTTTAAGGTCCAGAGTTATACATGGGCAAAATAAGCACCATATTTACAGATCATAAGTGAAACATGTGCTGTTTCATGATGTGAAACATGGACCCTGATGAGTGAGTCCGAAAAAGTAGTGGACATATTTGAACGCAAAGTGCTCTGGAAAATCAACAGCTCAGTGAAACAAGGAACAGAGTGAAGACTACGTTACAATGATGAGGTGTATGAACTTTTTAGCAAACCACCTGTATCTACTTGCATAAAGTTGCGCGAATCGCAATAGGCAGGCTATATAGAACCAATGGAAGAAAATAGGTTACCCAAAAGAATATTGAAGGGTAGAGTACAAGGTAGATGTCCAGCGGGAAGGCCGAGGACTTGATGAGAAGATACGATAGAAGCTGACAGCAGATACTTACTGGGAGTGATAAACTGGCAAAAGGGTGCAATCGGGATTGATCCTAGAGGCCAAAGCCCAGGCTTGAGCTGTTGCGCTATAAATGATTAATATTTTATTCGGGCTTCAAGCAATCAAATATACCTTTTGGCACAGCTCTCGAAAATCTCCAGACCTTCAGATCATCACAGCTGTCCATTACTAATGTGACAATCACTCAAGCATAATGATTGACAATCGTTATATCTTTCTGATCCATGGAGGATTCTACCACATTCCTTTGCGTGTTTTCTCCCTCTTTGCGCCATTTCTTACAAACAAACGTGTTTGGCGGCGATATACTTTTGTCCTATACAAAAAATTCAGTCAGGAGATCATGACTTGCCAATCTTCTATGGTTAAGAATATGAATATCCATACCTATTTAGAGCTGTTTCATTTGGAAAGGAGTCTTGCAATGCTTTTGATTAAATTGAAGCCTTATGTCTCTGGTGAGCCACGCAATCTATGTTGCCTTTTGATTGAGTGATATATTTTTTTAAGCCGCAATCTTTCTGGAACTTTCATTTGTTCACAAGTAAATATTTCTGCACAATAAAGCAGAGAAGATGCTGTATATTATTTTTAAGATCACCAAGTATACCTTGCAGAAACAGTATTTAATAAAGATACAATTCATAGTGCTCGTGGCCTCTGAATCCATGCCACTTGTTTTCAGTATAGCTTTTTGTTGTAAATAATCTTCAATATCTCAAATCTATACAGAAGTACAGACTCTACCACAATCATAATCTTTTGGATAATTTATGGTCCCCTACATAACTCAAATGCCAACTTCGAGCCAATATACCTGCTGCAACCTTATAAGTCATTACCCTGACTAATTAAGAAAACTCTGCTTTGAGTCTATTACCAAGCCCAGTTACTTCAATATTGAGCAAATCTTTATGCTGATTGTCCTTACTCTGATAATTATCTTCTTTATCAGAAAGTCTTTTTTGATTTCCTCACGTGAAAGCCTGCATCAATGACCAACCATCCAGTACCCTGTTTACTGCATTAGCGTACCCAGTCAAAGTTGTACTTATTCAAGTATATGTAAAGTGATTAACATCGCAAAATCGTCCAAATAAACAATCAAATGAGACTTATCTGGCACATCAAGTCTTTATGATCTTTTGTACAACTTGCTCTGAACTTCTTGCTCAAAGTCGAACGTCTTGCATAGGCCCCTATATAACTTTATATGCACTTGAGCAAGTTTACTGCCAAGGACTTTTTTCACTATATAATGTAAATATTCTCTTTTTGTGGCCTTAAATTCCACATTCCACCATTTGTCTACTGGAGCTGGTTGGCCGTAATACTCTAAAAGCTGTTTTTGTATCTTTCAGCTTAACGCTTTCTCACCTGCCCAATAGACCATAAGATAATCTACTATAAGTCCAACAGGCTGAGTGTTTCTGACATATTTCAGTCATATTAGCCTTCCAGTGCCTTTGTTGCTTTTAAAATTCCCCACTAATAATCTCGGCCATAAAATTTTTAACGAACAATGGTACATTACCCTCATTAGCTACATTGAAGTTAGATAATAAAAGAAAATCAATCAGCCTCACAATGTGCATAGGTATTACATCTCATAAAATTCCGTTTCTCCTTGCATGTACTCGACAAATGAGCTGAACTTGTTGGGGCGTTTCAGGATATTCAAACGGTTTAAAAACTGGATCCAAAATTCTAAGTTCAAAATAATTGGAGAATACGAAGATGGTCTCCAAAACGGATGGTCTACGATTCATCAGACATTTTAAGTCTTACCGGCATTCGAAAAGTGCTGGAAATATAATGTTGATATGATGACGAAGTGTTTACAGAGATGTCCTGCAAAAAAAGAGATTGCTTTTTACGTTCCAACTAAATCTTCTGCACAGGGAATATAAGACTTGCATATAAAAACCACGCATAAGACCTGCGGTTCTATATGAATGTAAACAACTCTTACAAATGTTTCCGATAACACCCTGTCTGTATTCGAACGTAAAGTGCTCGATGCCTCTTGATAAGTGTTGTAGGTTCAGTGCTACTGTACGGAGCAGAAGTATGGAAACATGGTATACTGAAAACGCTTGGCACAGGTACAGAGAAGAGGAGCATTGAGGATTGCAACTTCGTATCCGACAGTCTCTGATTTAGCGGTGAGAGTCATTGCAGGTGTGATACCTGTCGCCTTCCTTGCTAGAGAGCGCCGCTCCATCTATCTGCGTCGAAACGAGGATGCGTGGGAGATGGTTGTCCGCCAAGAGAGACAGCGCTCACTCTACGTCAATTGCACGAAGGAAACGTGGACTGCGCGCCTTATCCTGGATGTGAGATCGTGGCTAAATCGAAGACACGGTGAGACTGACTTCTATTTGACCCAGCTTTTGAGCAGACATGGGTGTTTTCAGTCTTACCTGCACAAGATTGGTAAGTCACAGTCCCCCGATTGTCAGTTTTGCCCAGGAGAGGAGGACAATGTCTGCCATATATCAGGGTCACGCTGCGAAGGAACCTTTACAGGGAGACGGAAGAGCTCACCCCGGGTAATATAGTCGCGGTGATGCTCGAATCGGTTGAAAAATGGAACCAGGTGGTACATTATGCTCGGGCAGTCCTAAAATATAAAAGAGAGTCACAACAGCTGGGGCTGGGGTATCACTTTTCTGGCACTGCATCTTCCCCTCTCCCCTCCCGCTAGTAATGGGATTCCACAGCTTGAAGGCGCTTCACTGCGTAGCGAAACGAGACCCGGGCCGAAGTAATGTATCAAACAGTTCCAGGCTGTTCACAGGTTGACAGGGGAGGTGTTTAGTGGGTATTCCAGTCGCCTTCTTGCGAGCATGGTAGTCCATTACTCTGCGCGTAAATGGCATTCACCTCCCTACCACAAAAAAAGGGTTGCAAATCGTTGAGCGAGGTTGCAGATCCACGATGTTTGAAGGCAGCTTCTACTGGAGGCAAATATTACTGGAGGTAAAATTTCAACCTACAGCTATATAATAGAAAATGAGCATGAGTTACCCATACATTATCCTTATAGCTTCAAAAACCTCGTATCATACCGAGATCATTTCTTTACTGATGAACTCATTCTGGGTAAAAATATGCTTCAAGGCTTTTTTCGACGTCAGCAACGTCAATGGTATATAGTTGCAGTTCCTCAATTATTTGGAATGCAAAAGTGGCAGGTAACTGAAATGCATATTTTTCCAACAATTGAATGGCTCGACTTGTTAGACTTCTTGAGCAAAAGGCCACCCAGAGGCATAGAAAGAAGAGCGTCTAACTTCCCTTATTTCTAAAAGGGCACGAACGATTTTTGTGAATATCTCCATAAAAAGCAAATGGTTTGAACAATTTTTTGTCGCTTTTGCACGGTGGAAATTGACGATGTCCTCATCATTAATGAGCACGAATTGCAATTGCTTGTCCAAAGAGGTGCTCACTTTGGTGAGGTCAGTCTTCAGATTTGTCAAGGAGTGTCCATCATTATAGTTCACTTGCCGACCCGCATTTGGCTCCACACTTCAAAGCGCTTTGTTTGTCGATTGTCCCAAATTTTTTATTTTATTTTTTTCCATGGAGGAAGTTTCTTATCGTTACAATGAAAACGCTGATAGTTGAATTTTGATATGTCAAGTCCCATGTTGGTTCTTTATATTTTTTTGCCAAAGTCACGTTCACCGTCATTCTAAAGCATACGTTTGAGTTTGGTTTGATCCTTTACTTCTATGGGTGTTGGGATAGATCTCTGAACAGCAATATTCATTTTCTTTGGTTTTCCTTGGTCATTTGGTTCAATAATTTTAGGCAGTTAATGATGCCATCACACTTATGTAGGAAAATAAGCTGATGGAAAAATGAAATGGGCACCAGTAAATATACACACTTAGTTATGTCTTAGTTGTATACTTTATTTCTGTTTATTGTAACCATGCGCGCCGACGACCAGATCGAGACTGTCCTGATTCCCATGTTCCGGTCGACCGCGTCATCTCTTTATCTCTTTCTTTACTGCACTCGGCCTTTCTGATGGTTGCATGGTCCTGGATACCTATTTCTTGAATGAAGTCACAACGGTCATGCCTGCATCTTGACATTCTGGATATGACCTCATATGATCAGCTGACATCGTAGTCTCCTTGGGTCCTATGTGGTCACCGATTTTTTCAACTCTGTACCGTTTATTAGGCTTAACTGTCAAAACCCGATAAGGACCCAAAAACTTCCTCTGGGCTTTTAGACCTCCTCTAAACTGAGTCCTTTTAATAGCTACGATATCGCTGACATCAACCGGGCTTGCAGCTTTACGCCGTCGATTGAACGTTTTGCGATTTTCTTTTTGAACTTTCTTCATGTTGTCCATAACTTTGCTTCTCAGCTCCGATCGTTCGTTCTGAAAGATTTCTACGATGTCAGCTTCAATTATTTGAAGCAGCTTCAAGTCGCCTTTTCTACGTATAACTGTTTCAATCACTATCTCGAATGGTGAAAACGATTAAACGAAGAATTAATGCTCTGTTAGACTTTGTCAACGAAATTAAACCACTCTGCTGGTTTGTCTATAGACAACTTCATCAACACGAAGATAATCACTCGGTACAGCCTCTCTACTTGACCATTACCACATGGCACACCCGTCGTGATGGGAATGTGTTCTATTCCCTCGTCTCAGCAATATTCGGCGAAAGCATTCAAAGTGAATGTGGTCCCTCGGTCTAACACAATTCTACTTGGGTTTCCGAAAACAGTGGCTTGTTTCTGCAACAGCGATATAATTCCCTCCGTTGTCTTTGACTTCGTTGGATACAGCTAAACAAACATAGTGAATGCATCCGTAACAGCAAATATGTGTTTGAAACACTTTCTAGTCGACGGTATCGGTCCAAGATGATCAATATGATAGCGATCTAGTGGCCTACCACCTTTGTCAATCAGATGTCACAAGCCTTCCCGCTTTCCGTGTTTCTTCTCGGCTAATATACAGACTACGCATGAACCGATGGATTTCATTATGCGGGCTTGCATGTGCGGGAACCAAAATTCATGTCGAAGAACATATTCGGCTTTTCTCACGCCAAAATGACCCCGTTCGCGCGCACTTCTTATAACTTCGTACTGTATTGCCTTGGGTGCAACCACTAGAGGATCTCCTCGTTCTTTGCGGTGAAGAATTCCTTGTCGCAGTTTGAAGTCCCTTTGTTTCTCGTCGTTAATTTCTTGAATGATTTTTTGTGGTTCACCATCGTTCTGCTGAGCTCGGTGCACTCCTTCTATTAATGCGTCTACTCTCTTCTCGATAAGATATACTGGTTCCATCTATCGGCTTAAAGCATCCACGTGCTTCATAGCCCTGCCGAATCGATTTTCAAAGCTATAATTAAATTCGTCGATTAACAACACCCAACAAATAAACGCGAAACTTATTCAATGCTTTCACAGCGGCTTAAACCTCCAACTCATAGCTCGTATACTTCTCCTCTGCAGGCATCGTCCTGTGACTCGCGTATTAAACTGGGTGTAACTTCCCATCTTCATTGTCTCTCTGCAAAAGTATGGCACCGAGTCCTTGCTTAGACGCGTCTGTATGTAATTCTGTTTCAGATCCGACTCGATACAACTTGAATACGGAACCGCGTGCGAGTATGTCCTTTAGCTGTTGAAACGCTTTAGCCTGGGCTCTTCCTAATTCAAACTTTATTCCGTCTTTAAAAGAATAAGAGACAGGACGAGCTATAGTCGAAAACCCTTTGATCAACTTACAAGAATAGTTGGTCAGCCCTAAAAACTTTGTACGTCCTTCATTGTTTTTGGTCATTTGAACTCTGTTACAGCCATCGTTTTTTCCTTTCCTGGTATATAAGTGCCATTTTCAACCATGTATCCTAAGTATTCCACTCTCTTTTCCAGAAATATACACTTTCCCTAGTTATACGTTACGTTGTGTTCACTTGCAACCTTGGACACTCTTTGAAGTTCCTCTAAACCATCTCCTTCATCTTTGGCCAGAATTATCAAATCATCTAAATAGGACAATACGGTTCTATCCGCCAACAAGTCTCTAAATACTGCTCTGATGTGTGGTTGAAAAACTGCCGGTGAGTTGCAGATACCAAAAGAAACGTGCAAGAATTCGAACTGCCCATCCGGTGTAACAAACGCTGTATACTTTACACTGTTCTTTTCAACTGGCACATAATAGAATCCATTTTCTGAATCCAGAGTAGTGAATGCGGCGGCGTTCTGCAATCTATCCAGCTGGTCCTCAATCAAAGGCAACGGAAAACGGTCCCTAATCATCTTCTTGTTTGGTAGATGATAGTCTACACACATTCTAATCTTTCTATTTTTTTCATTGCTAGTACTGTTGAGCTAGGATAATTCGACAAACTAGGTCTCACCGCGCCTTTTCCGATCAAATCATTGACTAGATGACTCACGATATCACACTGCTCCGCTGACAAGCGTCTTGGATTTTTGTTGTATTGGAATATCGTTCTTTAGGATAATTTTCATTTCCACACCGGTATTCTTTGTTGGTCGTGGTTTGTAGCTTTCAATCAAATCTCTTAATTTACGGCCAATGGTTCGGTCTTTAATGTGCGGCAACTACATACTGGGCCCTTCAACGACGTTCATGCACATAATCTTCTTCACTGCGTCTTGGAAGTTGTTCATTGCTTCGGGCTTATCCGTATGAAGTTCAGCATTGAGCTCTACCATTATAGCATTGCCATTTCTTAGACGTGCTTCACCAGAGTTTGTCAGCTCTGCTCCGAGCAAAATATCGCATCCCACATAATTGTCCGGAACAACGTGCATCTGCAAAACAAAATTAAATCCATCCACACTACCGGTGCAGTGAATCTACCAAGCGTTCTCAAAATAACTGAACCTATGCCGTCAAAGAGTACTGTTGACGCCTTCAAAGCAGGTGCATCCAGACTTTTGTAGGTACTGCTCGTCATTAAGTGAAGATCACTGCCAAAGTCGAACATAGCTTTAATATCCTTTCCGCACACTTTCGCTATTTCCTACACTTTCCTGTCCATTGTATTTAATGCATTACACTGTTTTCTATCTGCCTCCCGTTCAATTCCTTGTTGTGTTCCTTGGCATTGTGTGCTTTAGTGTGTCCAAACTTGTTGCACCGAAAACACTTCAACCCCTTCAACTTATCCAGACACTCACGGCTCAAGTGTCTTTTATCTCCACAGTTGTAACATCGCTTCAACACTATACCACTTGAACGTTTTCACCACCAGCATTTTCATTCGATTCCGTCGAGCATTTGCGATCTTGCAAAAATATTTCTTCACACGCAAGTAGTAAAGCAGGCATTGACCCAAAACCCTGTAAACGAGCCACGTCCCGCAATTTCAAATTCGGAATACCATCAATGGCATAGCTAACAATTTCCTCTTCGTACAGGCCAAGGTGATCCGCGAGAATCGTTTTTTCATGTAAATAGTCATAGAACATCTCATTTTCTTTCAAATCCGATCTTCAAGTTTCCTTCACATTATAATTTTGTTTGTTCGGCGATAAAACATCTTTTTCAATTCCAGTAAAATTTTGTCAGGGGACAACGCAATATACTCCGGCTTGGAGTGAAACCACTCCATTGCTTTCCCCTTTAGCCGTGTTCCTATCAATATTTTCGTCGTATCATCGTCGAGTTTATACGCCCGTCATTAAAACAAAACCTACTTCTCCCATGTTTCGTACATATCCGTCTTTCCATCGAAAACATTGAGAAGGTCTGCTAGCATCACAACATTTATCTTGGATTTAGTGTGCACCACCGAACTCGAGCGCACTACTCGCCAATGTTCTATGTCGGCATGCACGTCTGCATTATTCTCGGTATGACTACCACTGTCGCCACTAACACTATCACCAACTGATTGGCTTCGCCGTAACATCTCTATTTCGTCACGCGCTAAGGTGAGTTCCTGTTTGGCTAACTCATGCTCGCGCTTATATAAAACAATTTCGTGCTCACGGACAGTCTCCGCCACTAACACACTTGCATAAATCCCATCCCCACCGTTCACTGAATTGTTTTTCCCCATCCACTGTCCCGATGCATTTGTTGTGGCAATGCCTTTCACTAATTCGACTTTGTCTCCCAATAGACTAAGGTCTTTTGCTTTTAATATTTCTTTTAACTGCGGCACCGTGAGCCTACACACATCTTCCTCCACTTCCCTCATATTCCGTGATTTTTCAACACAGTTAGCTTCACTGTTTTTTTCTTGCCGTGTGGAACACCTGTTAATTTTCACATAAAACTTCACAATATCCCAGGCGAGCCCCATGTAGGAAAATAAGCTAATGCAAAAATGAAATGGGCACCAGTAAGTAAAAGCACCTAGTTATGTCTTAGTTGTAAACTTTATTTCTGTTTATTGTAACCACGCGGGCTGATGGTCAGATCGAGACTGTCCTGATTCTCGTGTTGCGGTCGACTGCGTTATCTCTATATCTCTTTCTTTTCTATACTGATATAGGTACAGAGAGTAGCTTATTATCATCAACTTACATATTAGCTGCGTTTGGCACTTGGCATTTACATTTTTGCCCATAACCGTAGAACTCATTAGCCCGATCCACTATAGTATAATATAATCGATCAGTTTATTGTAACTAATGTTTTTTTATTGTTTGGAGGTGAAAGCTATTTATGCACTAAAGTTGAGGCTCCTAAATGCGCAAGACATCCAAGCTACCCACTAAACACCTCTGTTGTAAACCTAAGAAGGTAGTCTGGAACCGTTTGATAGATAACTTCGGGTTAAGCGTCGTTTTACTATGCCGTGGAGTCTTTTCATATTGGGAGATTGCTTGTTTAGCGCGAAAGAAGAAAAGAAGGTTGATTGCTAAAAAAATAATCTCCAACCTTAACGTCTCCAGGTGCTGTGAGCCCTTTTTAGCTTTTAGGACTTCCGGATCACAATATGCCCCATGTTTCCATTTGTCAACTAATTGAAACACCTCTCCGATTTGAATTTCCAAAGAGAGCTCTCCTATTTACTCTTTTGTGTGGCAAGCACAGTCGGGAGACCACGACTTACCGATCATGCACAAGTAAGGCTGAAAACACCCAAGCCCACTCAAGAGGTGGATTCGATAGAAGTCTGTCTCATTATACGTTTGATTCAGCTACGGTCCCAGATCAGAGACGAGCCACTCAGTATATCTTCCCATGATGTTATTTACTCAGGACTGCTGCCAATCATTGATTGAGCGTTGTCTCTCCTTGCGGGCAACTGTCTCCTTTGTGTCTTTCCAGATTTTGACAAAGGTAGATGGTACAGCGCTCTCTAGTTAGGAAGACTATAAATATCATGCCTAGCATGCATGACGGGTGGTATGCAGATGAAGACCTGGAAGTCAATAAGCTCCTCGTCCACGTTAAAACAGGTGAACTTGATGAGGCATAAAGTGACTAAAAAAATAGGTAAAGTTCGTTTCAAAAAAACTTTCTTTGATACGGAACAATATTGTTACATGTACAAAGAATTCTGCGAGCTACTGTTGCAATTGTTTTCATAACCATTTACTCGAAACCCCGAGAACCCACCAAGCATGATCAACATCTGAAAGTGACGTCACCCCATTCATGAATTTGCTCGAATCTACCAGGTACCTCTCCTCAGAACATTTGCCAATGTACGAGAAATGGGTTGAATAGGTAGACCCCTATATAAAGGCGAGCTGAATGAATGGGGGGATCATTCATTACAACCGCGATAGAAAACTGCGATACGCGAAGTACAGGCGATATTGATTGTTTGAGTGTGAAGTGATTTTAGTAGACAATTGCGATAGAAATTTAATTGACAAGTGAAAGTTAGATTCTAATTAAAATTGTGAAATAGTTAAATGAATGATTGTGCATTTTTTGGTAAAGAAATAAACTCTTTTAATTTAATTTAAAAGACATTGCGTTTTCACTTTCCCGGAACATTGAATTATTGGCCGCGAACCAGAACACGCGACAATGGTGTCAAGAAGTGAGAAAGAAAATTTTAGAAGTGAAAACAACTAAACATTTTTGAAGTGCACAATAGTGAGAATTAACGTGGAAACTGGTGGAAAAATTGCCGAAACAATAAAAAGTTATCAACACAAGTAAGCAATACAAGCTAAAAACGGTTTTGACTAGCGAAAAGGACAAGAAAAGCATGGAAGAAAAAAGCGGAGTATATAAAATAACTTGTGTAAAATGTGGGAAAATGTATATAGGTCAAACTAAGAGATTAGTGACAACTCGGTTTGAGGAACATGTACGGGAAGCCGAAGCAGCGAAAAAACGAAACAAAGGCGTCATCAAGTCATCGGTTGCGGAACACATCGTAAAAGAAGGTCATGCAGTAACGATAGATAATGTAAAAATCATTAAAGAAGTAAGAAAATGGCAAAAATTGGATATTAAGGAAAGCATCGAAATCAAAAAAGTACCTGAGGAGCTTAGGCTAAATGAAGATGTAGGTAACAACAATTCAAAGCTGATTGATCTGCTAATGACCACAAGTTAGGAAGGGTATAAACACGTAATTAATAATAGGATAGTTATAGCGGTAATAAAATAAATGTGTTTTCTACCTAGGATAAGTACTTAAATGTTAATAGTATATAAGGAATGATTTCAAGTAGTTTATACTGAAGAAGACCGTATGTAACGGTCGAAATACGTATATATTAAAAAGGAAATAAAATTATAGTCTAAAAAGGAAACGACGTTTTTACTTCTACTTTATTAATTAAATATGACTATAAAACAAGCGGGAAAAAGATTCTTAATGGAATAAAAATGCCAGGAAACTTTCACCAAAAATTGATCAATTTACCATATTGGAGCTCAAGGAGGAGTTGGAACAGTGGAATCTGGCCACACAAGGTACAAAGGCCATACTGATTGCACGCTTGCGTGACGTAATCGAGTCGGAAGGCGTGACCCTGGATTCGGGTGAGCTCTCAGATGCGGAAAAAAGCGCAGAAGGTGGAGAAGTAGAAACACCAAAATCAAAGGAGCCAGAAAATGCGCTAATGCAAATGTTAATGCTGATGTCATCGAGTCTGACTGCGAAGCTAGATGAACAATCAGTGAAGCTAAATGAACAGTCGTCCAGTCTGACTGCGAAGCTAAATGAACAATCAGCGAAGCTGGACCAACAAGCGATCGAAATCAAGGCAGACATCAAGTCAGACATCACACAGAAGCTGGAGAAACAGTCAACCGAAATAAAAGCGGAGCTCGGTCATCTGAACAAACAAATTAAAGGCGTCGAGGAAAAGGTTAACCAGGTCGAGGAAAAGGTTTACCCGGTCGAGGAAAAGGTCAGCCAGGTCGAGAAAAATGTCAGCAAGGTCAAGGAAAAGGTCAGCCAGGTCGAGGAGAAAATCAACCATGAGATGGAAAACATGAAAAAGGAATTGGAAGCAGCAAGGGCAGTAGTAACTGCCTCACCAGTCCCGCTTATAACCGCAGCACAAAGCTCATCCAGAAATATGAAAGCACCAATATTCGATGGGCAAACGGTGTGGACTATTTACAAAACCCAGTTTGAAGCAGCCGCTCGCATAAATCACTGGAATGAGCAGGAACGAGCAACTGCATTGATTCTTACTCTAAGAGGCCCAGCTGCTGAGCTTTTTATTTATTTATTCATTGCTATTTTTACAGATATAATTCAATTACAAAAATAGTAATAATAGTGAAAGATAGAGAGACATAGAAAACAAATAAGAAAGAATTCAAAGCTTAGCGAGTGCAGAAGTTACTCTATTTTTAAAATGGAGATAAGAAATGGGGAAAGATCCAAGCTGAAGATCATCGTGTTTACGCGTAATCCTCAGTAGAGGAGAGTGAAAGTAAGTCACGCTCCTGGCAAACGGAACATCAAAGATTTTGGAACTTCTGGTTGGACGGACAGCATTTCTGACCGGGAGTTCAGCTACCAACTTCGTGTTAAGGTAACCAAGGGAGAGACGATAAACGAAACACTCATCCAGATAAATATGGTGGTGTTCTAATGAATGAATACCAAGGATAGGCAAACCAGACCATTCCCGTTGAGTTGCATTCAAACCCGGCTGCTATAATAAATGCGCTCGACATGCGTTATGGAGACGATCATCTGAAGCAGATTTATCGGTCACAGTTAAGGCATCGGGTGCAGAGGTCTGGTGAAACCCTACAGCAGCTAGCCCAAGACATCGAGCGACTAGCACTTTTGGCTTACCCAGCCTACGACCCAGAACATCGAGATGATGCAGCGACAGAAGCATTCATCAGCGCACTGAAGGACCAGGAATTGCAACAAGCCGTGGGTTTAGCTCAAAAGCAAACGGTTAAGGATGCATTGGTTTACAGTCTGAACTTTGAGGCAGCGAAAAATGTGACTCGTACCACTGCTTGGGTTCGTGAGGTAGTGACAGACGAGTGCAAGTGTGAGCGCGTGGAAATTGAGCGAGACCCGCGTGTAAATGGTGCGCCTAGATGCTGTAATTACGGAGAGAAGGGGCACCTGCAAAGAGACTGCAAGTAGCGAAGGAAACCGAGCTTTTGTCAAGGGTGTGCAGCTAGGAGGAGATCCAGACCGAGTCAGGAGCCCAAAATGGAAGCCCTTCTAACCGAGGGGTCGGGAAACATGTAAGAGCCAACTTCGTGGGGCAGAGGTTGGCAAGGAGGATCGACGTCCCCAGCACCACCATCACCGTATCAAGACTACATCGTGGAGAAGCGGACTTATGCCTTCCGGGTCAAGTTGACGGAGAACACTGCACCCTAACAATTGACACTGGTGCAACCCGATCGATTATCCGACCAGACCTAGTTAGACAGCAACAACTTCACAAGGGCAGAATTTTCTCACTACGGACAGCTACGGGAGAAACTGCACCTTTTCATGAAGAGGTCAACCTCCAGATACAGTTGGGAGACCTTGTGTTCCGACATAATTTTCTGGTCGCGAACATTATGGATGACTGCATTCTCGGAATGGATTTTCTGCGACCACATAGAACCACGTTGGATTTGGGCAAACGTGTATTGAAATGGCAGAATGTCGAAGTACTGATGGAGGATCCCAGCGTCCAAATCCCCAAGATGAATGTAGTGGTATGCACTGACACTGATGTACTAAATTCTTCCGAAAGCATTGTATGGGCCAAGCTTGATGGTGATTCTGGAGAGCACCGATCTTATCTGATAGAGCCAACGAAAACGTCCACATTGCGCAGTTTGATTGTAGGACGAAGCCTTGTAAGATCTTCAAGGAACGGATATGTGCCGGTTAGAGCCCTTAACACCGCAGAGTCAACCACGAGCATCAAAGCGGGAGAAGTCATCGGCAGCTGCCAGCCTGTTTCCACCATCACTTTTTCGGAAGCTACTCACGACCGTCGTTGAAAAAGGAGGCAAGACACAGACAAAACCCGAGAATCCACGTCTGCAATATTGAAGCAGGTCAAATTGCCAGTGCAGCTATTCAAACGAGCCTCTGATCTGATCACCAAGTACAGTGACACCTTCTCAACAAGCCCGGATGACCAAGGCCGAACAAGTCTGGTATCTCACGTCATAGATGGACAGGGAGCCAAGCCGATTCGGCAAGCACCGAGACGTCTCCCTATACCCAAACAAGGAGAAGTGAGCGCGCTGATCTCGGACATGGAAAAACAAGGCGTTATTGAACCTTCTGTCAGTCCATGAGCCGCACCTGTAGTTCTAGTAAAGAAAAAGGATGGTCGCACTCGTTTTTGTGTCGACTATAGGCAGCTTAACGACGTCACTAAGAAAGATAGTTACCCGCTCCCACGCAACGATGACATCATGGACACTTTAGCCGACGGAAAATGGTTTTCTTCACTCGATCTCAAGAGTGGGGCTACTGGCAGGTAGAAATCGACAAGAAGGACCGAGAGAAGACCGCATTTTCAGTTGGGACCGGATTGTGGCAATTTGTGGTGATGCCATTTGGGCTTTGCAATGCTCCAGCCACTTTCGAACGCCTGATGGAGTACGTGCTACGTGGTCTCACCTGGAAAACCTGCTTGGCGCACCTAGATGACATCATTGTCATCGGAAGAATGTTCGAAGAGCATTTGCGGAACTTCGAAGAGGTTTTCTCCCGATTGCGACTGGCAAATCTGAAACTTAGTCCCGACAAGTGTACCCTTTTCGCAGCTGAAGTAAAATACCTGGGCACGTCGTATCAGCAGAAGGGGTCAAAACAGACCCTGAGAAAATTGAAGCCGTGAAAAGCTGGCCAACACCAAACAACAAGCGCCAACTACGAAGTTTTCTGGGTCTGGTAACCTACCATCGAAGATTCGTCAAAGATTTTGCCAAAATAGCTAAGTGTCTCCATCAGTTAACTATAAAAATTGTCCGTGTGTCTGGAATGAACAATACCAGGTAGTCTTTGAGACCTTGAAGGAGAAGCTGTGTGAATCACCCGTGCTGGCATATCCAAAACCCGGAAAAATGTTTGTAGCTGACACCGATGCGAGCACCGGCGGTATTGGAGCTGTACTCTCCCAGCAGATCGATGGCGAAGAAAGAGTCCTCTCGTATTACAGTCGAGTTCTCTCAAAAAGTGACAGGAACTACTACGTGACAAGGAAGGAGCTATTGGCTATAATAGAGGCCACCAAGCAGTTCCACAAGTACCTACATGGCCAGAAATTCGTTCTTAGAACGGACCATGCATCATTGAGATGGCTGCTCAACACCGCTCCATCCCCAATCCGATGGAATGTTCGAACGTTTCAACGGCACTCTCAATAAACACCTCGCCAAGATGCTTGACGAAAACCAAACGGACTGGGACCAAAATGTCCCACTATTTTTGATGGCGTACAGAGCTGCTGAACATGCATCGACGGGCAAAGCCCCAGCCAAAGTCATTTTTGGAAAGACTATTCGTCTGCCAGCTGATATAAAGTTCGGAACATCCCCTGAGCAACCCCAAACCATCTCGGAGTACGCAAGTGAGCTAAGACAACGGTTGAACCAGATACATCGGACAGTGCGAAAACACCTCGAATCGGCTACTGGCCGCATGAAGACCAGATATGATCTAAAGGCAAATTCTACTGGCTTCCAGCAAGATGACTTGGTGTGGCTATATAACCCGCAATGGCGAAAGGGTAGGTCTCCAAAGTTGCAACATAATTGAGAGGGAGCATACCGAGTTACAAAGCGAATCAACGACGTCATATACCGAATACAGGAACATCGTAAGCCAAGAGCCAAAATGAAAATCGTGCACCTGGACCGTCTTGCCCCAGATTACATCCAGGGAGAATCGACTACAACTGGCGACACATCTTTTCGGGGCGAAAAGAACTGAGGTGGGGGCAGTGTTACATGTACAAATAATTACATGTACAAAGAATTCTGCGAGCTACTGTTGCAATTGTTTTCATAATCATTTACTCGAGACCCCGAGAACCCACCAAGCATGATCAACATCTGAAAGTGACGTCACCCCATTCATGAATTTGCTCGAATCTACCAGATAACTCTCCTCAGAACATTCGCCAATGTACGAGAAATGGGTTGAATAGGTAGACCCCTATATAAAGGCGAGCTGAATGAATGGGGGGATCATTCATTACAACCGCGATAGAAAACTGCGATACGCGAAGTACAGGCGATATTGATTGTTTGAGTGTGAAGTGATTTTAGTAGACAATTGCGATAGAAATTTAATTTACAAGTGAAAGTTAGATTCTAATTAAAATTGTGAAATAGTTAAATGAGTGATTGTGCATTTTTTGGTAAAGAAATAAACTCTTTTAATTTAATTTAAAAGACATTGCGTTTTCACTTCACCAGAACATTAAATTATTGACCGCGAACCATAACACGCGACAATATTATGTTTGCGACAATCAAAGCAACTATGCCTGGAAATCCTGCTTTCTTACGCAATGACCAACAAAAAAACTGGAAACTTGTAGAAATTACCTTAATACTTGAATATGAATAGTTTATATATCGATTGAAGAGGATTTTCTAGCGGCAATTTTCATTTTCAAGTTGCTCTCATTCATTCCCAGTTGACTTGAATTGAGCTTGTCTGTAGCAACCTTATTAGTTTTGATCCTTTGATATTAATTAAACACAAATTCAAAATTAAAGAAGGGAATCAAATCAATTCTTCATGCTTTTTTTGCCGGAACTCCCCTACAGACATCAAATTATCCTGTAACACAAAATCTGTGCAATCATTGGATGAAATTTGAAACATTTCACAAATTCATTGCAGTGTCAACTTGATTAAATTATCAAACTAATTATAATGGAACGAATTCGCAAATTTTCAACACGATATTACGCCAGTATACGGATGCATAGTGGCTGCCCTATGATTCCTTCAATTTATTTATAGATCATCCCCTAACCCTCCACGCTCGGCTATACGTACGGATTGAATATGCCTGGCTAAGGCTCACTTCAAACAATATCCTGATTGTGCTAGTCCCTATAATTGGTTCATCAATGTATTTTACAGTCTAAGGACAAACAATCCGTGTACCGAAACCGATACAACGAGACGGAGTCGAGCGTAGTGTTGAGCAAGTTGAAAGAGCACACCCAACCAACAGCCCCCGTACAACGTACACACGCCCAAACGTTCATTGAAGCCTAATTAGCATTTGTGTCTATTGAACAAACAAACAAAGTGTTGACACCACATTGTTTGTGTCCATTAATTTTCAAAGAGTTCTCGGTCAATTGCCGAGTGAAAACAACGGAAATCGAAATTGAATTCAATACTAATTAGTATACTAAAATTTTAAATAACTATGAAACAAGTATGGACCCATACGCTGGAAGTTGAATGCAAAGATGGCGTTCACAGGGATTGTCGCATGATTTGTTCTTTTTTCTTAACTTAAAATTAGGTACGTTGTGAAATCAAATATTCTGAATATGGTCTACTTTAGACCACATGTTTACAGACTACAACACTATATATCACTTTCTGCCATTACTAGGAACACGTATGTTAGTAAACCGTTCTCCAAACCGGCAAGTGAGAGCAAGTCCTTTAATTTGCATAATTTTTAACAGAACATTTAATGAAAATTTTGCAGCTTAATTTCGGTGTCAGAATACACTGTATTTATCAGGTTATATTATCAGCGTATAAAATCAATCTAATTAGCCTAAAATGAAAGCATTGCGAAAAATAACTACCCGTTTATGTAAACCAATTAAGTAATTGATAAGCAGGTATACGAGTATATTCACATAGAGCTATGTTTATCAATAACTGAGCAAACGAGGCTAAATGCTGCTATATCCTTGGAACAAAATATCATCTCTTGTATTCTACTTTGAACCATTCTGAAGCAATTTTTGTAATTTAAATTTGCGGGAAAAAATAAGATTACTAGGGAGTAATCTATTATTGAACCTCAAAGAACAGTTGCCAGGAAACAGATGTTACTTTTTGCAACCCTCCAAGCAGTTGCCCAGGAAAAATGTCGTTTGACCAGTGACCACTGGTCATTAAAAGGGGTGAACTATGTAACCGTATAATTTTCATCCTTTGAAATACAATACATCACCTTACTCGTACAGTGGACGTTCTGAATAGGATTTTACCTTGACTATTTGAAAATTAAGATGTGCATCATTTTACACGTCAAAAATTACGACTATAATTTGGCTTCCAAGAAAGGAGAAAATGAATGGATTATTTTTTGTATTAGGTAGAAAGGGAATATTATTTTCAAAAACATGGTCGCAGGAATGAAATTTGTTTCAGAAATTGTAACAAAATACGAATGTAAGGAGAAATTATATAATATATGAAAAACAACTAAATCAGTAGACAGAGCTCGTAAGAAATAGACGGTTTTTGTATTAGATAATAGATTTAAAGATAAACATTATCATTGTCTATGGCGTGACAGTCCAAGCCTGGTCTTGGCCTCCGGGATTAATGGCTTGCAATCATAGTTGTTCTACGGCCTCGTTCACCAGTTGATCACTCTCAGCAAGGATCTGCAGTCAGAGTCTATCTTGTGTTCCCATGGAGTCCTCTGTCTTCCCACTGGATGTCTATTTTGTGCGCTACTCTTAAATACTCATTTAGGTAGCAAGTTTGCTTCCATTCTCTCTACATGGCAACTTTGTGCAAGCGGATACAGGAGAATAATCAGATAATTCATACAATCAATCCTTGTAACGCTCTGTTCCTTGCTCACTCTGCCGTAAATTTTCACTTCCACTCACTTTTCAGACTCATTTGTCCAGGTCCGTGTTTCACTTCCATTTAACAGTACAAATCTGGCTTGTGATTTGTAAATACAAATCTTATTTTGCCTTTGCACAACTCTAAACCTTATAGCAACCGCGGAAGTCACCGCAGTTGCAAACATTATGTTTTAGCCGGGGTGACATACTGAGGCCGGCTAGCCCTCAGCAGCGTTGCCAGACTGTACGGTAATTGTGGGGGCGTACGGTAATTTAGAACATTGTACGGTATACGGTAATGAGTCTGCCGTAATGGGAAAATGTACGGTAATTTTGGGTAACTTTCAAAATATTTAAATTTTACATGCATTCAATTTGGTTAGTTACTCAACTTTCATGTTAGCAATATCGGCATCAGTACCAACGTTGGTTTTTTAAGCGACTGTAAACTGATCTTACTAAAATGTAAACAAATCCGTTGAAATCACACCAAAACGTCAATATCGCTGCAGCGAAATTGTCTAGTCGGCTGTGAAATACTTTGTTGAATTTGGAACTTTTGAGTAGTGTTGTGTGCAAATAGTTTGAATACAGCTTAGCTTAGCCTTATCAGTTCACCCTTTTGATTCAGGTACTTTTAGTTTTGTGACAATTTTATTACTTTAAGTAAAGTGATTACAATTATTTGTATTAGCTTACCCTCATGTACATTTTTGCTCAGGCAAAGTGAGTGTTAATGAATACAACAGAAACAAACTTAGGCAAAATTAAAGTTGTTTCATTAATTAACTAGGAAATAATTTAACGAGTTAAGTTTTTTTATAAAAATCTTTCTGCAAAATGAGTAAAAACATCAAATCATTCTTTTCGAAAACCCCATCCTCAAGTGAACGACACCTAAGTTTAGACCAGAACAGTGATTTAGATGTGGATTCAGATGATTCTCTCTCATATGTAGTCGTGACGTGACTCCTGAAAAAAAGAAAAGAATCCGTGGTAAAAGCTCTAAAAACTGACACATAGGCCTCAGAGCTTCCGAATAGAATGGGAAAAGGATGCAATATTTGCAGATTGGATTGCTCCCACAAAGGACAATAGATCTAAAGCAGAGTGTAGGTTTTGTAAAACAACAATGTTGGCAGAAGTAACAGTGTTAAAAAGACATGCATTAAGTCAAAAACATGTCAGATTAAATTGTTTGTGGTCTCGGTGTTTTTGCGCTTGTTTAAAAATATGTTTAGAAAATGTTTTTCTCCTTAGACGCAAATAAAATATTTTGTTTTTTATACATATATATATATATATATATATATATATATATATATATATATATATATATATATTTCGAGGGTAAGTTTTCCCTCTTCTTCAGTGTACTGATGGTCTAGTTACAATTTTCTTTGCTTAAATACCTAACATGTCTAGCTATACAGGAGTGAGTTTAATTGTTATTTAATTATACCTTTTTATTTTTCTTACTCTACTTTTTAAAACGTTTTGGTTTTATTGGTTTAGTCCTTTAATTACAAGCTTATCAAATGTTATTTAATGACAGTCAATGGAAAAGGTTTCATACGCATCTAATTTCTTGCGGCTTTTGACCTGCTGTACTACCTCGACGTCTTCCCAATTGATCTTATGGTTGCTTGAAACGATGTGCTTTGCTACCGATGATTTTATCGCTTCAATGGGTCGTTGTTTCTCGGTGCACTTTTCAGCTTCATTGATGTGCTCCGTAAACCTTGTTTTAAGCGGGCGTTTCGTTTGTCCTATGTAGCTTTTGTGGCATGTCTGGCACGTGATTTTGTAAACTCCACATTTTTCGTGTTTATGTTTCTTATCTTTGGGTGTTCCCAATATTGTGCTCAATTTCGATTTTTGGCTTGTTGGTACTGCTATTATGTTTACTTTTTTTAATCTCTTTTTGATTTTGTCGAAAGCTTTCGAATATGTTAATGCTGCTCGTTGGGTCTCTTTTGATCTTTCTTGTGAGTAGAGTGTAGTGAGTGACTCCAATTTTAGTTTTTTCTCCATTCTTCTTATGATCGCCTGTATTGATCTTTCGTCAAAACCATTCAAAACTGCTGTGCCAAGGATAAACTGCTTCTCTTAATTGTAGCGTTCGGCGTTCATAGGCGTTGTCAACATCCTGTAAATCCAACTATTGTAGCTGGCCATTTTCGTTGCGTGGGAGTGATTGGACGTCACTGGTATCGTTCGTTGAGTGCTCGTTGTCTTCCTGTGGATTCCAAACTCGATTTCGTTTTCACCTCTGATGATCTTCACGTCTAGAAAGGCTATTTCATTTTTGTTCTCCACCTCCATTGTGAACTTTATATTCTTGTGGATACTGTTGATTTTCGTCATCGTGCTTTCCAGATTTGCTTTCTTGACTATCGCGAATACGTCGTCTACATATCGTAACCAAACTCTCGGCAATGCACCTTCATCCGCAATTCGTTGTTCTATCCATGTCATGAATATCTCGCTTATAAGTGGAGATAATGGGTTCCCCATTGCTACGCCAAACTTCTGTTTGAAGTATCTGCCTCGAAACGTGAAGTATGTTTCTGACATGCAGAGTGTTGCGAGTTTGTATAGCTGTCTTGCCTTCTTCATCTGTGATCTATTCTTAGCTTGGGTCAGCAGCCAGTCTTCAAATAAAGCCAAAGCTTGTTTTATTGGAGCGCTGGGAAAAAGTGCTTTCACGTCAAATGAGACGAGTATTTCATCTGGTTCAATGTGTTGGACCAGTTTTAATTTTTCAATGAGTTCACTTCTATTTTTAACTGAATGGACACTAGAGGGATCACCCCATTTTTTGCATTCATCCACCAGCCACTTCGCGATATTGCTCGTAGGGGCTTCCGTTGCTGTAATAATCTCCCGCATTTTGTTGCCGGGCTTGTGGATTTTCGGTAAGCATTTGATACGGGGAAGAACTGGGTTTGAAACTCGGAGCGCTGTTTTGCTTGGGATGACGTCTTTGCATTCTGTAAGTGCTTTTTCTACCCTTTTAATTGAATCGGGAAGGGGATCATGTCTCAGCTCAAAGTAATCACCGTTGTTGAGCTTTTCAAATACTCGTTCGTCGTAGCTCTCCTTGTTCATTATTACAACTTTGTTTCCCTTGTCAGCCTTGAGGTAGTATACCGGTTTTGCTTTTAGCTCCTTAATTGTGTTACCATCCTTGTTGCATACTTTTGAATTCTCCGTTTTTATTATTCGCATGGTTTCTTCACTAATCGCTTGTTTTTCTTCCGTTCGTAGAAATTTGATGGCTGCTTCTATGTCCATAACTATGTCTTCCGTTGGTAGAACTTCGTTTTTTATTGCAAAATTTAGCCCATTATTTAATACCTGTAACTGTTCGTCTGTGAGTTGTTCGGATGATAAATTTACTACAAAGTCCTTTATGTTTTCCATTCTTCTTTCTGGTCTGGGTACCTGCATATTCAAAAGATTATTTAATTTTTTTTTTTTTTTTTCGTGTTTATGTTTCTTATCTTTGGGTGTTCCCAATATTGTGCTCAGTTTTGGCCAGCTACAATAGTTGGATTTACAGGATGTTGACAACGCCTATGAACGCCGAACGCTACAGTCAAGAGAAGCAGTTTATCCTTGGCACAGCAGTTTTGAATGGTTTTGACGAAAGATCAATACAGGCGATCATAAGAAGAATGGAGAAAAAACTAAAATTGGAGTCACTCACTACACTCTACTCACAAGAAAGATCAAAAGAGACCCAACGAGCAGCATTAACATATTCGAAAGCTTTCGACAAAATCAAAAAGAGATTCAAAAAAGTAAACATAATAGCAGTACCAACAAGCCAAAAATCGAAATTGAGCACAATATTGGGAACACCCAAAGATAAGAAACATAAACACGAAAAATGTGGAGTTTACAAAATCACGTGCCAGACATGCCACAAAAGCTACATAGGACAAACGAAACGCCCGCTTAAAACAAGGTTTACGGAGCACATCAATGAAGCTGAAAAGTGCATCGAGAAACAACGACCCATTGAAGCGATAAAATCATCGGTAGCAAAGCACATCGTTTCAAGCAACCATAAGATCAATTGGGAAGACGTCGAGGTAGTACAGCAGGTCAAAAGCCGCAAGAAATTAGATGCGTATGAAAGCCTGTGGATTTTGAGACAACCGGAACAATCGAGGCTGAATGATGACGTCGGGCACGGATATTCAAAACTACTAGAGGTAAGAAAGTAATTTAAAAATTTTTGTAATAACCTTTTCCATTGACTGTCATTAAATAACATTTGATAAGCTTGTAATTAAAGGACTAAACCAATAAAACCAAAACGTTTTAAAAAGTAGAGTAAGAAAAATAAAAAGGTATAATTAAATAGCAATTAAACTCACTCCTGTATAGCTAGACATGTTAGGTATTTAAGGAAAGAAAATTGTAACTAGACCATCAGTACACTGAAGAAGAGGGAAAACTTACCCTCGAAATATATATATATATATATATATATATATATATATATATATATATATATATGTATAAAAAACAAAATATTTTATTTGCGTCTAAGGAGAAAAACATTTTCTAAACATATGTCAGATTAGTTAAAGATGTAAGTTCTAGTACAAAGGCTTCTGTTGTTTGCAGTCTGGAAAAATTTGTTAACCCTAACAGTATTGAGAAAGCTCACGAGAATAACATAAAGACAGCTGAATTAAAACTATCAGCATTTTTGACAGAGCACAATATTTCCTTAACGTCTGCTGATCATCTCGCTAAAGTTTTAAAATCCTCTTTTCCTGATTCGAAAATAGTCAAAGCTATATCATTAGGACGCACAAAAGCTACGAGTGTGGTGAAAAATGTGATAGGGCAATGTAGTTTCGAAGATATCAGTAAACACATGCAAACTCAAAAATTTGGTTTGGTGATTGATGAGTCCACCGACATTTCAAGAACAAAATCTTTGTGCATTTGTCTAATATATTTTGATAATGCAGAAAAAAAAGTTGTGTCAAAGTTCTGGAAACTGATCGATGTGTACGATGGTTCAGATCCAGAGGTTGCTCGCAAAGGTGCTTGCGCTCAACGTATTTACGATTTATTAATTGAGAACTTAAATCATGCAAACATATCTGTTTTTTCCAAGCTTCATATTCTAAATCAAAAGTATGCCCAATCCAACGAAGCGACAAGATTAACATCCTTGTTGCCCCTAATGAGACTTTTGCCAAGATGTTGTGATAGTAAGATCCATCAGAAAATAGATGACCAATGGCGGAAATTACCAGTTTCAATCCCAGAAGGAATGGAAGACTCAAGTCCGGATCTTTTTTGGGCAAAAATTTTGGAGACAAAAAACCACAATGGGACTACGAGTTTAAAGAGCTAGCTCAATTTGCCTTGGATGTTTTGATCCTTCCACATCCATCAGCGAGTTGTGAAAGAGTATTTTCAAAAGTGAACCTGATGAAAACTAAATCCAGAAATAAGCTACAGACTCCTGTATTAAATGGTTTAATCCATACTGGACTGAAAGATGCTTTAGTTTTGAACCGACATCTAATATGCTGAAATCGATGACAAGTTCAAATCTATATGGTGAAGACAAGAGCACGGGTTCTGATACGACCAGACAAGGGATCTTTGTTCCCGAAGATGATGTATTTATGGAGCTAAGTTTGGATAGTGATTAATCAATGACATAAACATTTAAACATTGCTCTCTCAATTACTTTCACTTCATTCATGTCTCAAAACTAAATGAATGCTGATAAATATTGATCATCTATTCATGAAACTTTCGTTCAGATAATAACAACGTCAAATCGTTAATTCTTCGTTCGATTAAAAAAAATGGTAAGGACTTTGACGTGATAAGTCTGAAATATTTTTCAAACTCAATTAATCCATTCAAAAAATTATATCGGAACATGCTAAAATTCTAAAACCTCTTAATACACGAAACGACCAGTATGGATGACTCAACACTTCAACAAAAACCGCACTGGGTCGTATGGTACTTCACTTGAGGAGTTTGCGTCATTTTGCTAGATAACTTAGTACTTCACCTATAAGACTACACATCCGTTTCATTCGAAATCAGAAGTTTTCACTTTCAAAACCTTACTTTCTTGCCTGCGTAGTCGACAAGAATTAATCGCACTAGATACTCTCTTAATAGCAATGGAGAACTCTATTCCATAATTAGAAAAGGACACAGAGTTAACTAGAATAAATACCCATAATCTTGTTAAGCAACCGATGACTAATAACCTTACATTAGTAAAATCATGAAATGATGAATAGAAATATAAGCTTGAATTTCCATAGACAAAAGGCATATGTTTTTGGATATAATAGGAATACTCGTACGATGTGATCGGTCAATGCTTTCGATTTTTGGGTTTTTTAATGCATTAACGGGTAAGTTTTTTGAAATGTTCAAAATAATTTAAGTGAGTTTTTCAATATATATATATATATATATATATATATATATATATATATATATATATATATATATATATATATATATATATATATATATATATAATTTTATTTATATAATTTTATTTAAATAATTTTATTCAAAGCATTTATTTCGCATAATTATTCATAGTACATTTTATGATGAATAAAATTAAATCTAAGCACTTATACCTTATAAGTCTGCACTTGTACAGTAAACGTACGTTAATTTTTGGCTAAACTCCCCCCAATTCTTTCTTGAGAGTCTGGCAGCGCTGGCCCTCAGTTGTGTCGTGGGACTTCCGGGACACCCTCTGCTCGTGCTTAGCCACGCTACACATAAAAAACTAACACGAAGAGAAAAGGACGGGACATGAGGAGGTCATTTTAAGCAATGTAAATCTAATATTTTTAGTGTTTCATGGCCGTTTTTTTATTTAAAAATTTTAATCATTCTCTAACAATATCACTTCAATCAAGTATAGAACAAAAGCATAATAATAAGTAATGAACACAGACCAAATTCTGTGAATTCAGAAAAAAAATTCAATTTCACGCAGATAAATCAGAAAAATAAATGATTACTCACCCTTTCTTTTGAAGCTGCGGAGTGCTCTGCAACTGGAAGAGGGGACTGATAAAACTTATAGAAACCAATTTGAATTTACTTCAACAAAAAAATATGAAACAATAAAAAAATGGCCACCAATCCGCGTGTCAGCTCCTTGAAATTGTCGAATTTTAATCCAATGAAAATAGTTTTTAAATAAATTACTGTCACTTTTACCCTTTTTTTTAGGTTTTCGTAGATTATGGTTAAAACAAGTTGGGCAAACAGACCTACGCTCATGTCAGAAGGGTTTTGTACTCAACTTACAAAATGCAGTCACCAGCAACGAATAATATCAAGAAACACGTCAAAGAGATCTGCTCGTTTAAAAGAAAATCCATTGTTTCTCTATTTTCAACCAACAAAAATCACTCAAATATGGAAATCCCAAAAGCATTTATGTCATCAATCTCATCTGAAAATTTTAAGAAAATCAAATCAAAACTGCAGAATCTGGTTCCATGGAAAGTCCATAAAATACCAAAAAAGTGTGTTATTTTCGTTGTGATTGGAGAAATTCCAAATGGATAAAACTTCCGTGAATATGATATGAATTTCATCAAACTTACAGAGTATCAGGACCTTGTGTAAGGTTGGGTTTAAAGGCGCCTATACGATTTTATTAGAAAAAATGTGTAATTAGAATATCATACTATTACTATTGCTAACAAAGTTGAACGAATTTTGACTTCTGAAGTATTTGTTATTTTTATACTCATAAATATCTCCCTTAATAATTTCTTTTCAGATTTTTTAAGGTCACAGGTGTCCAATTGCTAGAGAGGAAACAAATTTTTCGTGCTCTTAATGAAGCAAAAACAGTCAGTTTAAGGTCTGTTTTGAAAAGCTTTCATAAAGACCTTTCATTTGATACTCATATCGGCTACCTTTGATGAAATTTTTTTTCAGGGGCCCCTCCCCTGTATAGTAATCATCGATTCATGGCATCAACACTTTTTTTTCGATCCCTAGAGAGGGTACAAAGCCCTTCTGTTAGGAACTCTCTCCTGCCTTCTCGACTTGTTTCACCTATCAGTATTGATTGTAGGTAATCATCTTCAGTCATTCATTAAATTGAATCAAGTGTTAAAAGCATGAACCTTAAACGTTGAAATTGGGGACAAATAATTCAAAATTATTCAATCTTCGCATTCAAAATAGCCATATTTTTGTTTAACGATTACTAACACTAATAATTGAACCAATTCTCAAAGAAATTCATGATACCGACCATTCCTGAAATTTTCATGCAAAACCTAGCCAACCTGTAGTGTCTGAGTCGGTGAAAAGCGCATATTGTTCCATAGCCATACGAGTATGCTCCCATAATAATACAGCGCATATTGCTCCACAGTAATACAGGAAAATTCAATCCACTACAATTTTGTTAAATAGCATACAATCTTTATGAGACTTGCAAGACAGATCAATCTTGAATATAGTTAATTTAAAGGTACCGTTAAGATTTTATTAAAGAAAATGGGAAATCAATAAATCATACTATTGCTAACAAATTTGAGCGAATTTCGACTTCGGTTTATTGTTGTTGTACCGATAAAGGCCTACATTCATGATTTTTTCAGATTTTTCAGATAAAAAGTGTCCAATCACGAGGGGGGGAGGGGGTATGCGAAAAGCTCGTACATTTCCCTTCTCCTGCCCCCCACGGTACTGATACGGCAATTTTAAGATTTGTTTTGAAAGGATCTCATTGAGACCTTTCCAACGACATCCTACTTGACTACCATCGGTGAGAAATCTTTTTGAAGGGTCACCTCCCTATATGGGGAGACCCCCTTAAGCCCCTTTGAAAAATTTTTCCACCGCAAAACTTTCAAGAAGTCGCCAGTTCTGACCTTTCCACAAAGTTTCATGGCTATAGCTTCTATAGTTTCAGGGGAAAACTGCTATGACATACACACGGACGGACAGACGGGCAGGCGGACACAGGTCGTGATAATGTATAGTATTTTAGTACAAAACCCTGAAAATAATTCGCCAGAGAAAAAGAAATGGTTCATCTGGCCTCGAAATAAATTACTTCGGATAGAAAGCAAGCAATGGCTTCCTTTAGCACGACCACAAATGTGATGGAGTCTATATTATATCATTCAATTAATGCCAGAATCACTAGTTCCTCACATCACTTTTTTTCACTTGATTGGTCTAAAATCATCTCTCACTATTCCCTCTCCACTTCATTCGTCTAAAATTCAATTTTAATTATTTTTCATTTATTCCCACCATTTTCTTGTTTCACACTTTTCTCCATTTCCTCATAAAAACTTTTTGTTTCCACCCTCAACTATTGTTAACCACCGCTTCCTTCACAGCCAAAAATTGACCAAAAAAAAAGAACTTCTATCCCGAACTCCGAAATCTATAACTTCTTTTCCCCGAATTGAAAAGCCGCTTCCCAAATCTTAAACCAAGGCTTTTTCACACGAATTTCACTCCAAACGTTCACCGAAACCGCAAAAGAACTATGCTCTCTCTGCAAACCAAACACCGAATGCCCTCAAATCCAAAAATTCAATCGTGCAATCCATTTTGCATATATGGCGATTTGCATAACCACGAAAGCGTTTGTTTGCCATATATTTACGGAAATACGCAGGGAAACATTGTTTTCCTGCGCTCAGGGAACTTGAGAATCCACGATGCTACCAATGGAGCCACCTTCTGTTGATTTCTCATTCATTGTATTAGCAAATTCAACTATGCACCTTTCTTAATGGGCATTGAAATGAAATTCGTTAGTAGGGAAACGTGAATGAATTTTTGTTAGTATCAAAAATAAAATTTGTTAGTGGGAGCTACTGAATCAAATTAGTTAGTATGAAGGAAGAAATTGCGTTTTATTAGGGGGGAAATGCATTGAATGAAATTTTGTTAATGGGGAGTAATGAATGGAGTGCTGTTAGTGGAAAAATTAAAATTATTATTATATTTCTATTTTTGGTAATTAAAAATAGGATAAGAGGGTAGTATTTCAATGATGGGGAATTAAAAATTATTGGGAAATTGGTAAAATGTCAATAAAAATAAATCAATATACAGAGGAAAAGGTATAAGTGCCAAAAGGAAGGTGGAGATGTTACGGCGGCAATTTGAAGTTGCGAATAGGAGAATGCCGGTACGCCAGAATTCGCAACAACCCTAGAGTAGAAAGTACGGATTAATAGGCTTTATTTGTGTGGCGTTCATTCTCGTTCTTCTCTAGCAAATCGCTATCAAAAAGTAGAAAAGATAATACCCCTTTTTTTTATCCGATGGCTTCTGCGGATAGAAGCATACATTTAAATCGCTTGTATCTTTGATCATGTTTATATTCTATTTCCCATCTGTTTCAATGCAAAAGAATTGGCGACTGTTTCACTTTAATACAAGAGATGATATTTCCCCTTCTATTCAGGTTGGGTATAAAAACATAAATTCATCCAATTTATGGGACCACCACTTGATTGCTGTAAAACATGTTTTAATCATTCTAATAGCATATGTGGCGATCACAACAGAAAAGCGACTGTGATCCATCAGCGTCCTCTCCAAGTAAAAAATCTTTCCGTTTGTCTCCGGATCGGTTTTTTAGATTTCCCTTTATAAATTTTTGATAAAGGAAAACAGCGCAGTTGTTAGAAAGTTTTGTAAACGAGATGTTGCGAAACTTGAATTGTTCGTATGTTTATATTGACAACATACAAATAGCGTTGAATAGCGAAATTCAACACTCAGAATACTTTCGTAAGCTCCTCGGTAAGCTATGGGAATATGGCACCATTGTAAACCCAGCCAAATGCATTTTCGGAGAGCTTAAAGTACCCACACGAGCACGGGGATCTACCTCCTATCAGAGAAAATGCAAACAATTGTGAGCTTTCATGACCTTGAGACGGCCAAATAATTGAGACAATTCCTCGGTATGCTAAACATCTACCAGGGTTGCAGGCTGAGGTGTGCTGTAGCACAAGCTCCGCTCAACGACATGCTGTAAGGAAAAGTCAAAGGCAACACACTTTTAACAAAGATGGAAGAAGCTTGAGAAACATTTGAAGCATAAAAGAGAATGTAGTAATTGAGCAGTCACCTAAACAAATCGCTCGAAAACTGCCATAATGCTGATAATTGTAAATTAGAAAAAAATAATTATTTAAATTTACAATTAAAATTTGGACGCGGCGACCCCTTTATAACGCAGCTTTTCCACGAATTGCATTGCCGCAATACAATCTACAGTAGCTGGATGAGGGGCTAGTCAACCACCGTTGCGGTATGTCTCAGGCGGTGGCTGATCGCAACGAGTGAGCAGATCTGCTTGCGCGGAGTCTGTTACGGATCACCACCGAGGGACCCATGATCAATTAAAAGTAGAATTCAATCCGTCTTGGCTCAGATATTTTAATCAAACTTTTGTCATGGAAGCGCATCCTAATCCAAATTTCAGTGCGTCGTTTTCGGAATCAACAGCTTGCTGGGAATTTTAGCTTGAAATTTCGCCATTTAAGTAACCATTCTACGCGTTGGCAATTCTCCCAAGTCTTGTGCAAATTTCTTGATCTTCTGGAAAAATTTTTCTCATACGTCTTCTTTGGATGTCCAGGGAATGGTTGTGGATAATTTAAATTTTATCGTGGTTGTTCTTCTGTCGAGGCAGGAAGTGATTCATCTGTAAAGTGTTCGTGCTAGCTGAACGCGAAGGCTAACGCTGAAATTTGACGTGGGTGACCGCAAACAGTGGAACTAGAGATCTTGCGACTGGGCAGCTAATACTTCAAATTATCAGGGTCAGTGAAATTGAAGCTTTCATTCATATATTTATTTTTGGCGTAGGAAGATAAATATTCCGTCGTGCTGTTTTTCGGTTTCTGGTCTGACGTCGAGTGTACATCGAGCGCGAACCCAAAGAATTTTCTACTATTTTTTTACCTGAGCTAGCAACTTACGCAGATAACGTGCTCGCCGGAACGAACGAGGAGGCAACAATAAACCAACGATACCGGCAAATTTAAAGAACGGCTTAAGTTTGCTAAATAGAACACTTTCCGATGGTCAGGTTGGATTTTTTTCATAAAACTGGGGACAAATGTACCAAGAAAATTTGATGACAGTCACTTCGCACGAGTAACATATGACAATGCTCCCAACAAAGCTAAATCTCATTCTGTTAATAGCGCCCCAAATAAAGTTCATGTAAAGTCATTGGATTGCAACCTAGATAAAGTTCAATCGAACTCAGCTGTTGGTGCAATATCATATGTTGCAAAATCTACGGCCAATATCCAACAATTATCTAGGCCAGAACATAAATTTCATAGCGTTGCAATATCGCCAAGTAATATTGTTAATTTAGCAACAATATCCGAGCCAAAGTTAAAATTAATAGAACATAAGAAATCAGTTGTTAGTCTACATTAAGTGATATAAGTTCGATGTTAAAATAAAAGTTGAGTAAAAATTACCCCGAGTTATTTTTTTTTAACTCCGAGCTTGACAAAATACACTAGTCACGTGGAAATAAAAACAATTGGGTGAAGAGACTTTAACGGATCAAAGACACAGAGCTTTTAGATGAAAAAGATTTTTTTTTTTTAAATCTTCATAAAATCCCCAAAAATTTCGCGTGCATTCAAGAACTATCATTTCGCGACTTGAGAATGTGAAGGAAATAGGGATTATGGAAAATTTAAATTGTAACTCAACCGTTGAAGAGATAAGCACCATCTATTAAACATAATTTTCACCCAACGTTTAGATGTCCTTAGAATTCGAATCGGACCGGAACAAGTTATTCGAAAAATGTAGCCCCATCGTCATCATCCACTACAACTTAAGTGCTGACTAATGAATTCGCGTATAGTATATATTTTACACAATTTTTTTTTATATGAAGCTTCTGCAGATGGAAGCATACATTTCAAGTGCTTGTATCTTTGATTATGTTTATACCCTATTTCCCATTGTTTCATTGCAATAGAATTCTCGACTTTTTCACGTTAAATAAGTTAATATTTTGATCAGATTAACGCTGAGTCGCAATAGGCCCCTTTTGTTGTAATGTTCGAAAATCGCATCAAAAAAAGGTTTCATTGAAACCTTAAATAATTAATAAATCGTATCAATTTTCTATTAGTTAAGATCAAAGAATTTAATTTGTCATAAAAAAATTAACCTACGAACATTGTAAATAACAAGGAATAAAAAAAATATATTTTATTTTGTTTTTATTTTGTGAACCTGAGCGGGTATGAGACCCGCCACGTTGGCTAGCCCTTCCCCTATAATGAACTAGCTATCGGGTAAGCTCAACTCTTTTTAAAACGTTTCAGGTGCTCTTGCAGGGTACAGTGACCTTTCGCTTGGATGCTCCATTTATAAGAAAGTGTTATGTGATTTCATCATATAAGACGTCACCATAAATTTGAAACGTTAATATTTTTCATTTAAGGGACAAATTCATGCAAATTATGTTTGCATGAGTTTAATTTAAACGAAAAATATATGGCCATGTCTACATTGGATCTTGATCCGGATGGGAGGATACGAGGGGGCACCGCTTCCACCAGGATGCCCCACTCTTATTTGGGGGTATCGTCAATAACGACGAAGAGCGCCAAGGTCCCGTCTGTTTTAGTCAGACCCAGTTTGCTATTCGCCTTAGCAATTTCAACTCTTAGTTAGTTACCTCGGTCTTGACTCTGGTCGATACGTATTTGTATCTGCAAATTCGTGAATGCAAAATCTTTTTTGTTGTGGGTCCTTATGCTGGGGAAAAGAACCCACCCCACGACACCTCAATGCTAGCCTGCCGGTGCATTCACGTGTCCTCAGACAAGGTTAGTCTCGGCGAACACCACCATCCTCTCTGGTCGAGGCATCAGACTATCGCTGCTGTCCTTTACGGACATTTGTCTACCCATTTTCACTGCAAAAGCTCTAGTGAACCCTGCATAACTATCACACCCACAATTCAATGCCACTATCAAGCTGGTATGTGACGCGTTGAATATTTGATTGGGTAATGCAGTCCAACAACAGGACAATGGGAAATGGGAATAACTTGGGTTCTTTTCAAAAACATTCCTCTGCCAGAAAGAAAATACAGCGCCTAAGGTAAGGTAGCTAGGGAGTTATACTTAAAAAAAAACAGAATTTTCATGATTTCATTTTATAAAAAAAAACGTGCTTACGCTTTACTTTAGCTTTAAATTGCATTTTGTATGAAAATGGATTTTACTTTGCAAAAAGTGCAAATAGCATGTCTAGGAATTAAATTAATTTTGTACAGGAAAGAACGATCGCTCTCGAAAATTAAGTTTTAGTGAATTTGAATTGCTTCGATAAGTAAATTTGTTACGCGACTTTTATTTTAACGTCCCCTTTTAAGTAAAGTTGGTATCTGAAGTTTTAAAAGTGTTTTTCTTGTTTTCGTCGAGTTCTCAGTAATATACTACAGTTTTCAGTGCAAACAAGTTGTATTTATTTAAAAATGCGTGAAATTCCTGAAAAAAATCGTTACATTTTACAATATTAATTCGACCGAGGTGAGAATGCATCGAAGGCTCGTGGAAAAATTTGGGGTGTCTACGGTCAAGATAATTTATAAAAGCCACAGCCAAGAAATGGTTTGCTCGCTTTTGTTCAGGAAATTTTGATGTCAACGATGCACCTCGCTCAGGTCGACCAATCACTGAAAAAGTCGATGAAATCTTACAAAAATGGAGAAAACCAACACACAAGCAGCCATGAAATTGCTAAGAAACTGAATATCTATCACCAAACATTTCTAAAGTAGTCCGCGTGGTGTAGTGGTTAGAGCACTGAGCCCGAAAGCCGAAGGTCTCTGGTTTGAGTTCCGTTGACGTAAACGAGATTCAGTTCAAGTGATTCTTCGGGCGGCCTTTAAGCCTATTCAGTTATGATGCGTGCTGGCTTTAAATCAGAACGTATCGCAGCTGGGTGGATGGGCACATGGCCAAAGCGTGATAATGATCATATCACCTTGTGGAGTGCCGTTACATCCGATCATGACAATGAGATACTCTAACTATCTCTAAGCAAAGATCCAAAAGGGACTGTAGTGCTACAAAAAAAAAGTGTTGAACCATTTGCGTAATGCTGGATACACAAAGAAGCTCGAAGTTTGGGTGCCGCGATAATTAAAACAAAAAATTTGATCGACCGAATTTCCATTTGCGAAATGCTAATGAAAAGCGACCACGCCATTTTTGAGGCAAATCATTATGAATGATGAAAAATGGCTAAGATACGAGAATGTTTTTCGAAAAACGTCAAGGCTGAAAAAAGGTGAATCATCACAAATGACTTCAAAGCCAGGATCGACACCAAATAAGGTTATGCTGTGTGCATGGTGAGATTGGAAGGGAATTGTTTATCATGGCTAGAACCTGGCTCTGTACTGTCAGATTGCAACATACAATTCAAAAAAACCGGCCAAAATCGATCAATAGAAAGAGAGTTGTCTTCCACCATGACAACGCCAGACCACACATATCTTTTATGGCCCGGTAAAAATTGACAAAGCTTGGCTGGGAAGCTTTGATCTATTCACATTATAGTCCAGACCTTGCAGTATTAGACAAACATTTGTTTCGGTCTCAACAAAACTTCTTTAAAGAAAAGAAATTCACTTCAAAAGGAAACTATAAAAATCACATGGCCATGTTTTCCACCGATAAACCACAGAAGCTCTACACAGATGGAATAGTCGCTTGGCCTTAAAAAATGGCAAAAGGTCATAGATAATAATGGACGAATATTCAATTGAAAAATGACAAAAAGGCTCAATACTTTTTAAGACTTACCAATATTTTGAATTAAGTTAAATTTAGTTAAATAAACGGCTATGTTAGTGTCAAGGTAATATATTTTTCATTTCTCATTATGACCCCTTCCTTTACTTTCCCTGACTTCCCTTTGCAATAAGTTTTTATATCTTGGGTGGCACAGGACGGGCAAAGGGTATCCCGGAAGACCCGTGACACAACTGAGGGCTTACCAGCCTCACTCTGTAACCCCAAAAATTAATGTCTGCAGCTGCGGTGACTCCCGTGGTTGCCACACCGTTTAATTATTTTTCAATTTTCGTAGAAAAGTAAGAATTTTTTAATAGAATATGCCTTAAATCCTCTGATTATTGAGTTAGTTTTGTCAATTTTTTTGCTTTGCAGCCTTGCTTCCTTTTTCTTTATGAATTACCCAATCTTTGTTGGCTGAAATCAATTTATTATTACTATTCGCGTAGTTTAAAAGATCTTCTTTTGCGAATCTTATTTCATTCAATGGTAGTGTCAAGAGCCACTGGATCATTGAATGGTATGCTGCTATTTTGTGTGCGTAGTTGTGGAAGAAATCATTCTTGATTTTCCTTATGTACTCGTTAGTTTTCGGTGCATATCGAATTCTAATATCCCGTTTTTTTTTTTTTTTTTGATGATTTTAATATACAAGAATAATATTTCCTCTATTGATATTGCAAAACTAATTTTTGGGTGGATCTCATTGATTTTCCGGAATGTATTTTCTCGCTCTTTTTTAGAAATAATTGCAAATATATCCTCGACATATCGAGCCCAAAATCGTGGCATCAATCCTTCTTGCTCAATTATTTATTCTATTTGTGCCAAAAATATCTCACTTATTAGTGATGAAAGTGAATTGCCCATTGCAGCTTCCGCTTTTTTTTTTAAATATCTATTTCGAAGCGTGAAGTAATTTTTGTTTGTAGTAATCGAGCAGTTGTCTAGGCAAACAGCTCAAAAAGCACCATTATACATCATCCAATTTTAATTGTTCATTTGAAAATAAAACACTTAAATTTACAATTAAAATTTGATCACGGCAACCCCTTTGCAATGCAATTTATCCACATGAATTGCATTATCCCACAAGTTGACGGCATAAGAGAGCTGGCCAAAAACCACTGCTGCAACAGGGGGAGTCTGTTTTTGATCGCCACAAGCGCACTCGTCGGAAAAATTGCGCCAGCAACGAATTAACGGATCGTCGTTTTTGCGGTCTCAAGTTCATGAGAGGTTGAATGGATGAGTGTGGGCTCCCGTGAAATGTGGGTAGGTTTATAGAAGGTCTTTCATGGTGTTGATAAGAACGAACGGAATTTGTAAAAACGCGAACGCGTCGCTGAATTGAAAACCACACTGTTTGATTTTATGGCTCATCCGCGGATCAGGATTAAATGAAATACAGAGACGTGATGAGACTTTCTAGCAATTAAACCTCAAAAATTTCCATTAAAATGAACAATAAATTGTTTTAAATCTTATATACATGTGTATGTGTAATGAATGAACTCGTGAAATTCATTCTGTATGCGCCAGGCTGGGTGAATTCTAAATACTTTTAATTGTTCAATTGGATCGGACTTTAGATGAGGGAATTAACTGAATTAACTGTCAGCATCACCTAGTCCACGTAAAACTTAAATATTGGTATTTTGTTTGTACGCTTAATGCTAATTTCAAATACGGTTCATTTGGCAGTTTTTGTTATTTCGATTAAATTTGCAAAAAAACAGCATCAAACCTAGTAGCAAAACAGCATATTTATTTTCCTCAATTAGGAGCTCACTTTCGTGCAAATTCAAACCATTCATCATTTTATATTTTCGACGACGATTAAACGACCGCAACAAACGTTGATTATAGCATTACATATTCACCACCAAAAAGATATATTGTAAAATACTATCCATGGAAAAATGCCGATGAAAGAGTGGATTTATCAATTGCAACCAGTATAACGATATATTATCTCAAGTTACCAATATGTTATTTTATAATCCAATTAGTTCTAAGTCCTATAACTCATACACTTACATTACTGGTTGATTCTTATCATTTGCTATGCAACACCATTGTCTTAGCAGGATGCATAATTATAATACAGGCTTACACACCCCAAAAGTGAGCACTCGTCGGAAGAGGATTGGGTAAATACCTCTTTTCTTTGAAATAGATTGAAATTGGTTAACAAAAAAAAAATAGTTTTATTTTTATTGTGGACTTTATTTAACGTATTTAAAGATTCTTTTCGTACAATCCTTACATTTAAGGGAATTGTTTTATGCACCAACACAGTTACAAATATGTTTTCATCGTTCTTACTCCACAAATTAGACTCAATTTTTTGTAGTTTCTTGCCCAATAATAATTGCTACTAAATCGTTTTTTTTTTTTTTTTCAACAGATTCCCTACATCATTTTCATTCGCATACATTTAACATTTAATTTTGAACATAGTTTTCATCGAAATATCTTAGTTTTCATGTTTTCGTTTTTTAGGGTTTTGTAAAATAATTTTACAAAACCCTTCTAAAATCGCGTCCTGTCTGTCCGTCTGTCCGTCTGTCTGTCCGTCCGTCCGTCCGTCCGTCCGTCCGTCCGTCCGTCCGTCCGTCCGTCCGTCCGTCCGTGTGTCACAGCAGTTTTTCTCGGAAACTACTTAAGCTAGAAACATCAAATTTTGTATGTAGGTGTAAAGTGGTGATCTCTTCAAAGTTCAACTACAACAAAATTTTTGTAAGGTATTTAAGGGGGGTCTCCCCATATAGGGGAGTGACCCCCCGAAAAAAAAATTTCATTGGAGGTAGCCAATATGGGTATCAAATGAAAGGTCTTGATGAGAACTTTTCAAAACAGGTCTTAGTTTGGCAAAGTTTGCTTCGAGGGGCGCACAGGGAGGGGAAATACACGAAAAATTTGTGTCCCCCCCCCTCGCGATTGGACACCTGTGATCCGAAAAATCTGAAAAAAATCAGGAATGTAGGTCTTGGTGAGTACAACAACAACAAATACATGAGAAGTCGCAATTCACTCAACTTTGTTAGTAATAGTATGATTTATCGATTTTATGTTTTCTTGAATAAAATCTTAACGGTACCCTTAAATTCTATGAAATTCAGTACACAGATGACTATTTATAAGATTGATCTATCCTGAAAGTTTCATAAAGATTGAATCATATTTAGCGAAGTTATAGCGGTTTGAATTTTCCTGTATTACTATGGAACAATATGCGCTGCATGTATTACTATGGCAACATATGGCTATGGAACAAAATGCGCTTTTTACCGACATAGACACTACAGTTTTGCTAGGATTTGCATGAAAATTTCAGGAATGATAGGTGTCATGTATGTCTTTGAGAATCGGTTCAGCTATTGGTATCAGTAATCGTAAAACCAAATAGTGGCTGTTTTAAATGCGAAGATTGAATAATTTTGAGTTATTTTTCCCAATTTCAACGTTTAAGGTGCATGCTTTGAACACTTGATTCAATTTAATGAATGACTGAAAATGAGTACCTACAATTGATGCTCATGGGTGAAACAAGTCAAGGAGGCGGGAGAGAGCTCCTAGCAAAAGGGTTTTGTAACCATTCTAGGATTCGAACAAATTGTGTTTCCTCCGTCGCGGATGGACATCTGAAATAATTATCAAGGGAGATATTTATGAGTATAACAATACCAAAAACCTCAGAAGTCGAAATTCGTTCAACTTTGTTAAAAATAGTATGATCTTTGTATTTCCTATTTCCTCCAATAAAATCGTCTTTGACATGTTTCTTGATTTGATTCGATCTGGTGACTGCATTTTGTAATTTGAATACAAAACCCTTCTGACATGAGCGTAGGTCTGTTTACCCAACTTGTTTATTTTTGGTTAGGGTTTCTTCAATCTAATAACAAGTTATGAAATGATATAAATTATGTTATTGTTCATTTATTTTTGCTATCACTTGAAATAAAATGAAAACATAAAATCAAATTTACCAACTCGGTCTTTCTTTTCATATTGAAACCCGGGCCAGGTAAGGGATCTACCACATTGGCTGGCCCCTCCACTCACCCCTTTTTTGCGTTACAGGTGTTCTTGCAGGACAGAATGACCTTCCGCTTGCGTGCTTATTTATGCAATAGTATTGTGTGATTCCATCATATAAGACTATAACATAAATCAGAAACGTTTGTTTTTCATTTAAAGGAAAAGTTCATGCGAATTATGTTTGCATGAATTTTTTATTCAAATGGAAAACATCTGGTCACATATACAATGGATCTGGATCCAGATAGGGGGATACGAAGGGGCACTGCTTCCACCATCTAGGTGGAATTTGGGGGCCATAAGTATCGTCAGTAAAGACGTAATACTCTGCAGTCTTGTTCGTTTTCGCCAAGCCCAGTTAGTTGTTTGCTTTGGCAATTTTCCTTCAGTAGGTAACCTTGGCTTCGATACCATCAGACCAAGTTGTGTTATCCTCTAATTCGTGAATGTGAATTTTTTTTTGTAGTGGGCCCTTGTGTTTGGGAAAAAACACGCCAACGACATCAGAAAGCTAACCTGCCAGCGCATTCACGCATCCTCAGATAAAGCCAATCTTGACGAGAACCAGCATCATCGATCGCCGAGGCAGCAGACCACCGCTGCTGTCCTTCACGGATATTTACATCCACTCTTTTCACTACACGTTCATACACATCGTTGCTAGTTTCATGTTGTATTTCACTTTTCTCTCCATTCTTTGGTATCGTCAATTTGCAGCAGGTAACATATTCTTGAAATAGATGTATCGCTTCTTTCACCGAAATGCTAGGGACTAATGATTTCACTTCAAATGAGACCAATATCTCATCTTAGTGTGTATTCTTGATCTTGCTTAGTTTTCCGATCATTTCTTCTGAGTTTAATATTGTCTTATGGCTCTTTTCGTTTTCACTTGTTTGATTTTTGTTCTTAGCCATTTTGCTACTCCATGCGAGAGTGGTCCGATAAGTACTTAGCCTACAAAAGAAAAACGAAAATTTTAGAAATTGGCGATTTAGCTCTCAACATAATCTCCTCTTAGTTCGATACACTTGACCCAGCGATCCTACAACTTCCTTATCTCATTTGAAAAATATGTTTTCTTGAAGTCTAGTTATTCAACTCAAATTTTTGCCTGTTAAGGGACTTTTTCAAATATGGAAACAATAAGAAGTGGCACGGGACAAAACCTGGGAAATGCGATAGACGGGGTAGCAGTTCGAAGCCTAATTCGACCAATTTGGCAGTGACGGCGGTAGAAGTATAAGCCTGCACGTTATCCTGGTGGAACCGCGCTTTTTTCTTCGCCAAATGGGGCCTGTTTTTCTGAAATTCAGAATCGAATTGACCCAATAATTTGACATGGTAGAGCTTCTCCAGATAGTCGATGCAGATCACACTTTGTGAATCCCAGAAAACAGTGGCTATCACATTTTTGCCCGAAAGTATAGTCTTTGCCTTCTTTCGAGCCTGTTTGCCAGATGAAGTCCGCTGTTTAGACTGCTCTTTGGTCTCTGGTAAGTACGAGTAGAAACTCCTTCAGATTGCGCGTGAACAGCGTCAAACACTGCTCTGAAGTGGTCTCATGGCTTCGTTTGTTATCCGGAGTAAGCAAGCCTAGTATTCATTGCGTCCATAACTTTTGCATGCCCAAAATTTCATGCATACTACTCACGCAGCCTTTTGAGATAATTACTGTCTCAGTAAACTCGCGCAATTCGCATCATCGATTTTTGTCTCGTCATCCTTTATGATACCCGTTTTGGGGCACCTGGGCGTGGCTCATCACAAATCGACGTGTAACCACGTTGAAACTCGTTAAACCAATGTTTCGATGTCGCTATCGTAGGAATAGAACCATCGTACACAGCATCCATGTGCTCTTTGATTTCGTTACGCGATTTCCCATCTAATAACAAAAATCAAATCACGGACCGATATTACTCTTTCTTCATTTTTTCAAAATATGTGGACACCGAGTCAAAACAAAGCTGCGTGTCCAATCCGGCTGAAATTTTAACAGGAGCAGTGTTCGGCCCATTAGCAGACCATTCCTCGCATTCAATCGCCGCCACCGCAATTAACTGGTAAAAAAAAACGATACGAAATCATGATTAAATTTATTAAATTACAAATGTAATTATCTAATGAATATTAAATTTGTATTATACTTATATTATAATGTTGACCCGAGACCATAGATGGAGCTAAAATCGAATTATGTAGTAGAATAAGTAATCACTAGTACTTAATTAATGATTTTTGACTAGTTTCCGCTTGGGGTTGAATTGGCTGTCGGCGAGTAAAGTTGAATGTGTATTCGCTCCCGCATTTTTAGTTAGAATCGCCATGTGTGCTCGGTCACCCATTATGGATGAATATATTGATTAAAAAAAATTTAACCATTGTTTATTTTATGTACATTCCAGTTAAAACATTTTCTGTGGTCCGTCGAGATAAATTTGTGCGAAACATTTTCTGGTCCGACGAGCCGGATAGCTTGGAAATTCGGAAGCATCATCAAGGAAACAAACGCAATCGTATCAGTTTGGCTTGGAAATCGGCATCAACTTAGTTGTAACTATTCTTTGCTTAAGTGAAGCAGAACGATAAATAGTAATCAGGTGAACAACTGTTTGTTCTGTGAATTTAGGTGGTTGATATTTGTCATGCAAGCGTTAATTGTGCAACAGAAGGTTACTTTCGGGGAATTAACCAGTTTAGTGAGAAATTATAAGGATTCCAAAAGGAGGAAAACAGCTCACTATTTTCAAAATTTAATTACAAGGGTGCGTGAAATAAATACAAACTTTATAGGAAGGCACGCCAAAATTGTGGCCAGTATAAAGGCTGATGATGAATTATCGAATTCATATTTTACCGAAGATCTATTTGATACATTTGATGAAGAGTATCTAGCAAATGATGGAGAGTATCTTACCAAAATTTTCGGGTAACTATGAAGACTGGAATTCTTTCCGGGACTTATACGTATCATTGATTCACTTCAAAAAATCATTGTCTAAGGCGGAAAAATTACATTACCTCAAGGGTAGTCTCACTGGCGAGGCCGAAGTTTTACTGAAACAGTTTAACATTACCGAAGCAAACTATGACGTGGCATGGCAAGTGTTAAATGACCGTTATGAGAATAAGGTTACACTTCTTAACGCGCAATTGAAAAGGCTATTCACTACACATGGTGCCAGTGAAACCGCGCCAGCCGTAAAGGGGTTATTGGACTGCACGGTGCAATGCGTCCAAGCCATTGGAAACATACAAGTTCCGAATTTATGGGATGCCGTTATTATCTTTGTCGCTACTCAGAAACTGCCCAAAGAAACAAGCCAATTGTGGGAGCAAATGCAGGCCTCTAAAACTGAACTTCCTATTTTCGATGACTTGAAAGCATTTCTACAGAATCGATTTCGGGCTTTGGAAGCAACATCATGTGGAGAACGGCCAAGACATCCAAAACCAACCACACCATTGTAAACTCGGCAAGTACAAGCATTTCATAGTGGACCTCAACAATCATGTGCTATGTGCCATGAACCACATGTGCTTCGTCAATGCCAACAGTTTATGGCCTTAAACCACAAAACGAAGTTTGAAATTGTCAAACGCCATCGTTTATGTATAAACTGTCTTTCAAGGAGGAAGCTGTCCAAGTAAGTCAAGATGTCTAAAATGTGGAAAATTACACTATACGTTGTTACATCGAGAAGAAATGGTCTTGGCTGCTCCGACTGATCAACAAGTGGCAGTGAACACGTCAATTGGTTACAATAGCAACTCACGTTACATTTCCGCAAGAAAGGAAGTCCTCTTAGCTACCGCGTTAGTTACTGTGCAATCACCACGTGGACAGACCATCCTACGAGCGCTCCTTGATCAAGGGTCACAGGCCTCTTTCATAACAGAGTCAGCAGTGCAGCAACTTGGCTTGAAAAAGTACAGTAGTAAGGCTAACATCACAGGTATCGGAAATTCTAACGTAATTGTCGCAAATGACTCAGTAAAAGCCACATTACGAACAATGGATGGAAAAGGCATATCCTTTAACGCCTTGGTTCTAAGAAATCTCACTGAATTGATCCAGCCGCGCAAAGTCGTAGCAGCAAACTGGAATCAACTAGAAAATCTCAAAATAGCCGATCCTCACTTTAATCATCCCGGAAGAATCGACCTACTCCTCGGCGCTGAGATATATGCCCAACTCATTCTAGGCGATCTCATCAAAATGACATTCGGTCCAGTAATCCAAAATACCAGAATAGGATGGAAAATTTCTGGCACCATCAACTCAGAAACCAACCAACCATATCAAACTTTCAAAATAGAAGTCGAGGACTTATCCGAACAAATCGCTTAATTTTGGACGATAGAAGATGTTGGAGAGAAAAAGTTCTTATCGAAAGAAGATCAATCAATTTCTTTTTAAAACAACAACACTACACGTGCGATAGATGGTAGATACACTGCACGACTGCCATTTAAGGATGGGAAAAATAAGGGAAATGCTGGGAGCATCTCGGAAAAGAGCAGTTAGCAACTTGTTGTCATTAGAACGCCGGTTTGAGAGAGAAACTTATATACAAAAGGAGTATACTAAGTGTCTAGAAGAACATCTACAGCTCGGACACATGATCCCCATTGAAGAGAGCTTGGACGTCCTATACGATGATAACCAGAAGATAATTTGCAAAGGAAACTACCTTCCGCATCATGCGGTGTGTAAGGAAAGCACCACTACCAAGGTCTGGGTTGTTTTCAATGCAACATCTAATACAGATTCCGGATATTCTTTAAACGACTTGCTAATGGTCGGACCAACCATTCAGAACGACATAACAACTGTACTGCTTGGCTGGAGATTGCCGAAAATTGCATTTGTGGCGGATATTGGGAAGATATAGCGCCAGATATACGTACATCATGACGATGCACAACTACAGCGAATAATTTGGAGAACTAGTCCACAGTGCCCCATAAGAGACTTCTGTCTGAAAACTCTTACGTTTGGAACTTCTTGTGCGCCGTATTTGGCAATACGGACATTGAAAAAATTAGCAGAGGATGAAAGAGAGTTATATCCTCTCGCATATGCTGCAATACTGGATGAAACCTATGTAGATGACTTATTATCAGGTGGCAGTACAATCGAAGAAGCTCGTAAGAAAATGGATCAAATTAAGGAACTTTTAAAATCCGGAGGATTTAAATTGCGAAAATGGTTATCTAACTGCACTACGCTAATGAAGGATATTCCAAAGGAAGACCGTGAAGAACAACCAACGCTCGACCTCAACTTGGAACATGGACACAAGACATTTGGCATAGTTTGGTATCCGAAATCGGATGAATTCAGTTATAACGTTAAATTGAACTTGAAAGAACCAACAACCAGTAAATGGCGACTACTCTCCAAGATAGCCCAACTTTTTGATCCTATGGGATGGTTTCGCACCCATTATAGTCGTTGCGAAAATTATGATGAAGCCGCTTTGAATGGCTGGCTTGGATTGGGAAGAATACTTGCCAACAAAAATCCAAACGCGGTGACAACAATTCAAAACAGACTTGCGAGCAGTACATTGCATTCGCGTTCCTCGATGGCTTCGCACTGTCAATGGACCACACGTAATAGAATTCCATGGATTTTCAGATGCATCAATGGAAGCATATGCTGCAGTCATATATTTAGATGCTCGAAACTGCATTCAACACGAATCAACCATAGTAATGTCTAAGACAAAAGTTGCTCCGGTGAAAACAAAATCCATTCCAAAACTTGAATTGTGTGGAGCGGTGCTGTTGGCAAAGGGAATAAGGAAGGTCAAGGATGCATTCAAGATGGAGTCGATACCAACATATTTATGGACAGATTCAACTACAGTCCTGTCTTAGCTGAAAGCCCCCCCGTCACACTGGAACACCTTTGTTGCGAACCGAACGGCTCAAATTCATGAAATTTTAAAGGGTACGTCTTGCCACTACGCTCCAGGAAAGCTAAATCCAGCAGATCTTGCCACAAAGGGAGTGAAACTTCAGGATCTAGTGTCGAATAACTTGTGGTGGACAGGCCCAAAATGGCTGAACGGGCCTAAATCAGACTGGCCGAACGTAATAGAAATCCCTATTAATAAATCGGAAGCTCGGAAATTGAAAATTATGACATGCATAAGCATAGAACCGGAGGTTAGCGGAAGAGATTCGCTTCTGAAAAAATATTCATCCTTTTCTCGTCTAATCCGCGTTACAGCTTATTGCTTTAGATTTCGTTCATCCGCAATGGGGAACAAGCCAGAGTCTCCATATTTAAGTGCGAAGGAATTAGAAGCAGCGTTAAGGTTTTGGATAGTGCACACTCAAAAAACTGCGTTCAACCATGATATTCAAAATTTGAGAAATGAAGTTCCATTGGATAGGAAAAGCACCTTATTAAAATTGACTCCATTTTTAGACGAATTTGGCATGCTACGGGTAGAAGGATGATTGCAAAATGCAAACGTGCCATTTGGACATAAACACCCAATAATTCTGCCCAAAAAACACCCATTGACTACTCTAATCATCAGAAGATATCACATAATCACGATGCACGGTGGGTGGAATTCAGCTGACATCAAATTTAATACGAAGCAAGTACTGGATTGTTGATGCAAGGAGAGCCATCAGTCAATTCATACATCGTTATGTGGTATGCCATAAGCACAAAGCGAAAACGTATGAACAATTGATGGGGAGTCTTCGTGTCAACCCCTCTAGGCCATTCACCCACACCGGTGTTGACTACTGCCGTTCTCTTAATGTAAAGGTGCACGGTGGTCGAGGACAACGCACATACAAAGGCTACGTGGTTATATTCATTTGCATGCCGGTTAAAGCGATCCACTTAGAATTAGTGAGCGATCTGACGACGCAAAATTTTCTAGCTGCGTTTCGACGATTTACAAGCCGGAAAGGTTTATGCTCCCACATGACCGTGGGACAAATTTCGTTGGAGTATCTTCTGAATTCAAACAAATCTTTGGAAGAAATCGAGAGCTTGAAGAGGAACTAAGTAACGACGGCATCAAGTGGCACTTCAACCTACCTTCCGCATCACATTTTGGGGGTCTCTGGGAGGCAGGCGTCAAATCAACAAAACATCATTTGAGAAGAGTTCTCGGAGATGCGTGCCTCACTTATGAAGAATTGAACACTATCTTGATCAAAATCGAAGCATGTCTAAATTCCAGGCCACTGTGTGCGATCAACAATGATCCATCCGATTTCAATGTGTTAACACCGGGATACTTCATAATTGGCGATGCTTTACTTGCTGCTCCGGAAGACAATTTATTGGATTTGAACAGAGCGCGACTATATCGCTGGCAACTTACTCAACGTATGACTCAAACCTTCTGAAAAAACTGGAGCACAGAGTATCTGTCCCGCCTCCAGCAACGTCCCAAATGGCTAACTCAACGACCGAATCTCAGTCCCAGCATGATGGTTTTGGTTAGGGATGAGAAACTTCTACCATATAAATGGCCATTAGGGTGGATTACAGAAACGGATCCTGGCAAAGACGGAATAGTTCGTGTCGTGACTATTCACAGCAAGGCATCACATTTTAAGCGACCCATAATCAAGATCGCTGCCTTGCCCATAGAATAGACTCAAAATTTCTCTTCCTACCTAAACACAAAGAAACATTTTCAACCGCCCTTTATTCACAGAACAAACTTCATCTTCAGCTACGAACATACAGCGAGTGAGACGCGCTGACAAACGGCTAATGTTCCAGCGCCAAACAATTATCGACACTGTGGAAATACCGTCGACAATTCGTCTGGCGGACTTTGAAGGACAAATCGATCAACGCTCGAAAATCATCATTGACATACTTTCGCTGACGCTTTAGCAGGGGGGAGGATGTTCGGCCCATTAGCAGATCATTCTTTGCATTCAATTGCCGCCACCGCAATTAACTGGTTAAAAAAAACGATACGAAATCAGGATTAAATTTATTAAATTACAAATGTAATTATCTAATGAATATTAAATTTGTATTATATTTATATTATAATGTTGACCCAAGACCATAGATGGAGCTAAAATCGAATTATGTAGTAGAATAAGTAATCACTAGTACTTAATTAATGATTTTTGACTAGTTTCCGCTTGGGGTTGAATTGGCTGTCGGCGAGTAAAGTTGAATGTGTATTCGCTCCCGCATTTTTAGTTAGAATCGCCATGTGTGCTCGGTCACCCATAACGAATGAATATATTGATTAAAAAAAATTAAACCATTGTTTATTTTATGTACATTCCAGTTAAAACATTTTCTGTGGTCCGTCGAGATAAATTTGTGCAAAACAAGCGGTCTATGAGAATAAACCCTACGATGGTGAATCTTTCTTGAGATAGTGGAGCTATCGGGCTGTGAGGCTAGTACTTATTGGACCGCCCTCGTATGTTGCAGAGTTTGAATGCATAGAATTTCTCTAGCTTTATTGTAATTTATGTCAGTTCTGGACTAAATTCTAATGCGAAGAAGCACTGGATTTGGCATTCGTAATTTTTTATATTTATAAGATGTTTGAATTCCTTCAAAGTTTTTTCTACTCTATTTCTTTCGAGTCAGAAAGTGTATTACTCCTTGGCTCATAATATTGGCCGCTTGATAAACAATCGACTACCATTTCGCCGTACTTATCTTTATTTAGAATCACTATGACGTTACTTTTATTAGCTTTTAAATAATAAACAGGATTTGATTTAAGTTCCTTGACAAATTGATCGTATTTTGTTGTGGTATTTCTTTTGCTATTAATTCATACTTCTCTGAGTTCTCTTCTAATGTTATCTCTATTTTTCTCGTCTACTTGTCTGATTGCGGTCGAAATTTCTACTTGAATACTTTCCAAAGGATTTTTCAACGCCAAAGCAATGTTCAAGCCTTTATTCAGTCAATTTAATTCTTCATCTTTGAATGTGGTATCTGACTTGTTGATCACGTAGTTGGATAATATTTTTGTTTTTCGTTGGTCTTAGTAGTCTGTAATTTAGTGGAGCTAGCAATTTTTTTTTATCAACAGCTTGCCATTTTCTCTTTTTTCACAGGAAAATGCAGTGTTGAAATTAATATTAATTATATATGTGTGATAAAACCACCAAAATAACATTAGAATAGTCGAAAGTTGCATGTAAAAATAAGAAAAACCAAACATTAAATTGTTCATTGTACTGAAGATGACTAAGAATAGTAGCCGAAAATAAATAAATAACTATCCAATGTTAAAGGAAAATTATTTTATTTTACTTACTTTACTACCAGTATATTAGAACCAAAAATAATCTAGGAAATTGTAATTTAATGCAATACAATAAGTATACCAAAATGTGAAATGAGCGATCAAATATCCACCAAATCATCATCGCCTAATTATTCATAAGTGAATGCATTTCTATCTACAAAAGAAAATACCCACAATGTATTGCATCGGTGACCAAAGAATATTTTGGCAATGAGTTGCAATTAAAATTGCGTACCCATAGGAAAAACAATTTTCAAATTTTACATTCATGAGACCATGTGTAAAGCATTTCATCAGGCTAGGTATAAAATAATTTTCAACATGACGACAACGCATTATTCATACCTCCCTCCACGATAGCATCGCATCCATTCTATTTTGTCGGTACACCAGAAAATAATCATCAAATTTTTCTATGAATCCAAAAAGTTTTAGAAGTATTCTGTAAAAAGTGTGACAAAAATATTTAGAAACCCCATTAAATACTATAATCAGACATTGCATTAGTTTATTATGCCTTAATCCCAAATAAATATATGAAAGTCAAAGGTTAGAATATTTTTAATAATTCTAAAATTCTCAGTTATTGGCAACACTATCTCGCGTATGTAATAAATCTGCATATCAGATTATTTGTTTAATATAACTCAAAAATACTTCATGCCTCGCAATCAAATTGAATACCTCATTTATCACTGAAAATTGATTTTCTCAAGAAAAATAAAACATTTGCCATTGGCTTACTAACACGAGACAAACATTAAATTAATTTAATGCATCGCAAATTCACGTTTCTGAATGGGCTAATTTCATGCGTAAATAGAACTTTGATCTAAATTCAATTTACATGTACTCCTATGTAGTAAATTCAATTGAAAAGCTTCATTTTCACCTTGTCTGCAGCAGTGGCGGTTCAGCATATGACGTGAATCTATGAATGTAGCTAGAATGAGGACATCGATTTAAGAACAGACAGCTGCACTCAGACCATAGTTAGGGATCATTAAAGTTATTTCGATAAATATGCCAATATACTTGACTCATTATGTATGCGTAATTAATTGCGCACAAGTGTATTTACGCATGCGAGTGGAAAATTATGATTAGACATTAAATAGATTGTTGGTGATTTAAGGATTTGTTATTGCCAGAGTGACTACATTTTTAGTTTTTTCAATAATTTTACAAAACCTTACTAAAATCGCGTTTAGTCAGTTCATTTTGTTCGTCCGTGCATCCGTGGATATGTTAAATGTGATGACCTATCTAAAGTTCTAATATGAACAAATTTTCATAAGGGTTTGAGAGTGGAGGTGACTCGTAACTATTTTTAGGGTTTTGTACAATAATTTTACAAAACCCTTCTAAAATCGCGTCCTGTCTGTCCGTCTGTCCGTCCGTCCGTGTGTCACAGCAGTTTTTCTCGAAAACTACTTAAGCTAGAAGCATCAAATTTCGTATGTAGGTGTAAAGTGGTGTTATCTTCAAAGTTCAACTGCAAAAAATTTTATAAGGTATTTAAGGGGGGTCTCCCCATATAGGAGAGTGACCCCCCGAAAAAAAATTTCATTAAAGGTTAAAGGTCTTGACGAGAACTTTTCAAAACAGGTCTTAGTTTGGCAAAGTTTGCTTCGAGGGGTGCACAGGGAGGGGAAATACACGAAAAATTGGTGTCCCCCCCCCTCGCGATTGGACACCTGTGATCCGAAAAATCTGAAAAAAATCAAGAATGTAGGCCTTGATGAGTACAATAACAACAAATACGTGAGAAGTCACAATTCACTCAACTTTGTTAGTAATAGTATGATTTATCGATTTTATGTTTTCTTGAATAAAATCTTAACAGTACCTTTAAATTCAATGAAATTCAGTACACAGATGACTATTTATAAGATTAATTAACTCTGCAAGTTTCATAAAGATTGAATCATATTTAGTGAAGTTATAGCGGTTTGAATTTTCCTGTATTACAATGGAACAATATGTGCTGCATGTATTACTAGGCAACATATCGTCGCTGTTAAATCAAACCGGCATATGTGCAAAAATTGAGTTTTTGAGTTATTGGTGTCAAAAAATTCCTTTTCCTCACGTCGATTTTTATGTCGAACTGGCATATCGTATAGTTGAATAAAAATCAGCCAGATGGCGTTGGGCCGGTATGTATTTACGCGGGAACAGCCATTTTGTGTATCAGAAGACAGATCTATTGGGCAATAAATCAGTCGCTTCAAAATTTTCAAGGAGAAAAGACGTCCATCATGTAAGTAATACTGAATCATCTCACAATAGTATATTTTTAATTACTATCCAGAAATGACTTAGGTATTGGCAGATAATCCAGTTTGCACTTGAAATTAATACGTTTATAGCAGCCTCAACTAAAGCAAACCGGCATATATGCCAAGAAGTCGGTTTCCTGGTAAATTTTCTTCCGGTGAATAAAGCAAAGTGTTAATTAAAACCGAAATGTTTTCCAATGATTCAGTTTGAATTGTATCAAAACAAAGTTTCATGTGATGTTTTTGGAGATATGCCGGTTTATTTTATTATTACGTATCATTATGCAAGATGTTTCACACTTTACTAGGCTTAAAATCGACTCTTGTAGTTAGATACTTTAATTTTTTTCGTCATTGTTGGTTTTTGAAGGCAAAAACGTACAGCATTGATGTTAAAACTTGCGATGAAAAGTTAAAGACGGTGGCAAATGATTCCACCAGATGCTTTGACTCCGACACGAATCAATTTAGAACGCAGTGCTGAAGATGTTCCTACGACTAGCAAGACTGATATACAATTAGAGACTGAAAACCACATTTCCCCTCCTGCTAGTAAGTTTAGGTTTTGTCGTTTGATTTAAATAAAACAGTACTGTTGGTTACTTGCAGAAGCATTGGTATGGTCTATACTAATATAGAAAGAACTCACTCACTCATTGCTCATCATTTTCAAACTTTTCCCCCTAAATCTATAACTTTTTTCATCAACGAACGCTCGGCTGTCTACTATAGATCTAGCAGAAGTTCCTACAGGGCTAATGGATGTGAAAGCTTGGGTTAATAAGCTGCCTGATCCGTTGCTTCCAACATTACTCGTATTTATGGATACAGAAAGCACTAGTGAAAATGTTCCCAAAACTAGCAAGACTGATTTGACTGAGCTACAAGCATTCTCTAATAATGAATGGGTGGAAGGAGTGACTGAAAACCAGATTTCCCCCCCGACTGGTAAGTTCATGCTTTTGCCATTTTGATTGATATAAATCAATACTGTTCGACATTTGCATGATCATTGGTGGCTTAAAGATAAATATATATTTTCTTAAATTTTGAAATGTGAAGTTCCTGCACCAACGATGACTGACTTGACTGCGGTGGATCCGGCAGAAGTCGTAGAAGGGCAAATGGCACGGGAAGCTCAGAAGTCTGTTTTGTCCGATGATATTGTTACGGGTCAAATATTGGGGACTGAAAGCTACAAAATCAACAACAATATTACCATGGACTCTATGACAAGGAATATCAAAACCCACTCCATAATTCTGATGACGATGAAGCCGACCCCGATTATAATGCATTACATTCTGGCTCTGAAAGTGACAGTACAAGTAAAGATGAACCGGCGACTGCGATTGAAAATACAAAAGAACCAATTACAAGAAGGAGGATAAGAGGCAAATTTAAAAAAAGAACGTTGGCAAAGAAGATGCGAAACTGCGGTGAGGAATACGAGTCTAAAACTCGAGGAAGAGTGAACAAACGAAGCATGAAGCCTCCCTGCAACAACTGTAAACTCAAGTGCACTGAACAAATTAATGAGAACTACCGAAAAGAGATTTTTGCAATGTTTTGGGGAATGGGCGACTTGCAAAGACAAAGAGAGTTCATAAAAGATAGAACACAGGCAGTTGTCCCCAAGTATCAGAGGATTACATTGAATCGAACAAGGGAAAGGGGCTCTAATCAATCATACTCGATAACGAAAGATGGGGAAAAAATACGGGTGAAAAAATTTTTTTAAAAACACTTTCGACCTATCTCAGACAGAGCTATTCGTACAACCCTTGAAAAAACTGACAAAAGTACAGGTGTTCGACCTATCAGACAGAGCTATTCGTACAACCCTTGAAAAAACTGACAAAAGTACAGGTGTTCTAAGCTTGGAAATGAGAGGCAGGCATGGAAAGGATCGAAAGTTAGATACAGAACTCGTGATAAGTGCAAAGGCTCACATCGAAAAAATTCCCAGAATTCCTAGTCATTACTGCAGATCTCAAAGTTCTCGGGAGTATATCGCTGGTGGAAAATCAATCGCTGAACTCCACAGAGATTATCTCAAGGAAAGAAATCAGCTACTGCCAATACAGAGCTATTTTTAAGTCATACAATCTTTCTTTTTTTTCGCCGAAGAAAGATCAGTGTGATGTTTGTCTCATTTACCAAAACACAAAACAAAATACGACGGAATATGAGAATCATATTCTGGAAAAGGACTTGTCCAGACTAGAAAAGCAGAATGACAAGAAAACCACAGATTCAACCGTCGTAGCAGTATATGACCTACAGGCAGTACTGTCATGTCCGCAGGGGGAGGCGTCTTCCTACTACTACATTTCAAAGCTAGCTGTTTACAATTTAACAATTGCTGAACTGAAGGGCGACAAAATGGTAAACTGTTACACTTGGGATGAGACACAGGGAAAAAGAGTCGTGATTGAGATTGGGAGCTGTGTGCTGAAATATTTGCAACATTTAAATGACAAAGCTGACTGTCCAGTAGACGTCGTTTTTTACAGTGCTAATTGTTGTGGACAACAAAAACATAATTATATGATGGCAATTTACAAATATGCTGTTATAACATTGATAAACATAAAATCTATCATACATAAATATTTAGTAATGGGCCATACGCAAAACGAAGGGGATTTAGCTCACTCAACAATTGAAAAAGAAGTTAAAAGAGCACTCCGAAGTGGACCGATATACTTGACTTCCCAATATGCCATGGCCATGAAAACGGCAAAGAAAAGTGGCAAGCCTTACCTGGTTCATGAGTTGAGCCGTCAGGACTTTTTTGACATTGAAGCTCTGAAGGACTTCCAAGTAATTTTACCCATATGGGACATTCGAATGTTTAAAGTAATTAAAAACGACGGCAACTTTTTCTTCAAAACATCCGACATGCCTAGGAGGAGGCGAAGAAAAGGTATAAGCGGAGAAATGAGAGCGTGAATCCTGTTCTGATGCAAGCTTATTCCAAGAGACTTACCATTGAAGAGAAGAAGCAAAAGGGTATCTTAAAGTTAGTTACGGACGGGATAATACCGCCAATTTATTCAGATTTCTTCAAAAATTTGTGAAACTTTGCAGTTACCAGCAAAGGAAAAAACAATATTATGTTAATTTTTATTTAAAAAATTGCGAAGCAATAAATCATTTTTTCATTGACAATATTATCATTTATTTCTACCTAAAATAGGTTTCAAAAGAAGAAACGACGGTGGCACAAAAGCAAATATTACACTGATTTTAAAGTCATACTGGCATATCTGCATATTTCTTATAATTTAAGCAATTTCGATTTTTTTGCAACTACTACCTCAACAAGCAGTATTTGTCTAAATTTTATTCATGCATAAAATGGCTTTGAGGTTAACCAAACGGACGCCAAAAGGAAAATATCACATGAGAAAACAAAGTGCCCAGGTGAAAAATATGCATTTTGCAGATATGTCGGTTTGATTTCACAGCGACGATATGGCGATGGAACAACATGGACTTTTTACCGACTCAGACACTACAGTTTTGCTAGGATTTGCATGAAAGTTTCAGGAATGATAGGTGTCATGTATATCTTAGAGAATCGGTTCAGCTAGTTGTATCAGTAATTGTAACACAAAATAGTGGCTGCTTTAAATGCGAAGATTGAATAAATTTGAGTTATTTTTTCCCAACTTCAGCGTTTAAGGTGCATGCTTTGAACACTTGATTCAATTTAATGAATGACTGAAGATGAGTACCTACAATTAATACTCATAAGTGAAACAAGTCAAGGAGGCGGGAGGGAGCTTCTAGCAAAAGGGCTTTGTAACAACTCTAGGATCCGAAAAAATTGGCTATTAATGGATGGTAACAGTACAGGAGAGTGGCCTCTGAAAAAAATGCATCAAACGTAGCCGATATGAGTATGAAATGAAAGTTTTCATGGGAACTTTTCAAAACAGTGTCACGGGAGCCTTCTACACACACAAGAAAACAAACAAACGAAAAAAAAAGAAACAAAAAAAATATAATAAGTTCTCCGCGAGGATAACTTCCCGAGCCAACTGAAGTCGAGGTTTAACGATGTATGTAACGCTTTATATTTTGTATCACACTTAAAAATTAGAATTAAGTAGGTTCTAAGCAGACCAACGAGCACTTCCGCTGACAATGCATTCAATCATTGTGCTGAAATGTCGAAAGCGTGCAATTAATTTCACCGAATCGGACCGGCAAATACTGATGAAACTAGCTCAGCCACATTGGAGCGTGATGGAAAATAAGCGTATGGACAAGTTTACGTCCAAGCTCAAATCAGGAACTTGGATGGATAAGATGGGCTCATCAGATAAAGCAGGAAGTCGTGGCAAACCTAGTACAACGCGTGATGGCACAGCCATTGAACTAGTAGGATTACAAATGTCTGTTTTGCGGTTTATGCAGAAGCTAAATGCAGATGGCGACATTCCGTTTAAAGGAGTAGAAAGAGCGGGAGAGAATGGCCAGCAAACATCGTGGACGTACGAGGTGTGGCTATTAAATAACGGGACTGACGCTGCAGTGGAATGAGTGCGCATGCGCCAACCGGCATTGAACAACAGCTGTTTAGTTTGAGTCTTCCTCTATGGAATGCAGTTAGTCTCGTTTCTGTAAACAACATCGTTGAGACGTAACCTTCATTTACGTTAGTGTTGTTATTTGGTTGGTTGGCAACGAATTGTTGTTAAATTTCACTTCCAACTTGGAAAAACCGCTACCGAAACTTATAATTCACTAAAAGAAGTGTATGGCAGTGAATGTTTATCGCGGACTCGTGTTTTTGAATGGTTTAAGCGTTTTCAAGATGGTCGACAAGACGTTGAAGATGATTCGCGGCCAGGTCGTCCTTCAACATCAAAAACGGATGACAATGTTGAAAAAGTTGCTAATTTGATTCGGTCTGACCGTCGATTAAGTATTCGTGCAGTTGCTGAAACTGTAGGCATTGATAAAGAATGTGTATGGCAAATTTTACGTGACAATTTGAACATGCGAAAAGTGTGTGCAAAAATGGTACCAAAAATTCTCACGATTGAACAACAAGCAGGTCGCAAAAATGTTTGTACTGACACTTGGAATGCCATTGAAAATGACCCAAATTTATTGGAAAGGATAATAACATGTGAGAAATCGTGGTTTTTTACTTATGATCCGGAAACGAAGCGCCAATCTATGCATTGGAAGACCCCAACTTCACCGAGAGCCAAAAAAGTAAGAATGAGCAAGTCAAAATTTAAAGCAATGATGATTGTTTTTTCGATATTCATGGGCTTGTGTACCTTCACTGGGTTCCTGAAGGTCAAACAATTAATCAATATTACTACCTTGAGGTACTTGGTAAACTACGTGAAAGAGTAAGAAAAAAACGACCCAAAATGTGGAAGGACAAATCATGAGTTTTGCACCAAGACAATGCGCCAGCTCATTCCGCGTTATCTGTTAAGCGGTTCTAGGCCAAGTACAGCATCCCAGTGTTAGAACATCCACCTTACTCACCAGACCTAGAACCATGTGACTTCTATCTTTTCCCTCAGGTGAAATCTGCATTGAAAGGCACGAGATTTGAATCCGTAGAAGCTGTAAAAGAGAAAGCGGCAAGAGTCCTGAAGGAGTTGACAGAAGATGACTTCCGGCACTGTTTCAAATAGTGGAAAATTCGCATGGAGCGTTGCAGGGATAGAGAAGGGATGTATATTGAAGGTGATGATAAGTGATTATATATACAATGAAAATAAAATTTTTTACAACGTCAGCCCCGTTATTTTATAGCCACACCTCGTATAAGAATGGGCAGATAAAATCAAATTGAACTTTGAAGACAAATTCTATGTAGGTTATGAGGGAGGCCCATTAGTTAATAAAAAAAGGAACTTATAAGGATTCTTTTGGATCGTCTCTGCCCTGGACAGACTTCCAGTTACGCTGCAATTTCCCCATTGCAATGGTTGCTGCTCTAGAAATGTTCGAACCTAAACATGCTTGGGAAGCTTTACAACAAGCCAAGAAGTATCTGCTTGGGCCTCTTGGTATGAAAACACTTGATCCTGAGGATTGGGCTTATCGAGGAAACTACGATAATAGCAATGACAGTGACGATCCTTCTGTAGCACACCGTGCCAATTACCATCAAGGACCCGAGTGGGTTTGGCCAATTGGATTTTATCTAAGAGCGCGATTGATATTTGCAAAACATAATGGAAAGTTGACGGAGACGATTGCTGAGACTTGGAATGTTTTGACCGCGCATCTGAAAGAATTGCAAACATCACATTGGTGCGTTCTTCCTGAGCTGACAAATGATAAAGGCAATTCTTGTAGGGACTCTTGTAGAATACAAGCTTGGAGCATTGCAACAGTTTTAGAGGTTTTATATGATTTGCGAAAATTAGAGGAAGAAATGTAAACTAAGGAAGAACATAACATGGTCTCAGTCGCCAAGTAATTTAAGCGTTCGTAGTGATTGTAATGTTACGAATTTAAATACAAGCAAGAGCAAATCAGCTGCTGTGCAACCTTTCGGATCCTGTTTGCGCCACAGTATGGATAACCTGCGCAAATTCTTCACCCGTTCTTCTTCGTCAAACAAAAGAAAAGAGGAATGTGAAGCAATTGAGATGGCTACCGAAGTTCAGATTACAGTGAATACGGTCAGCAAGTTGTTCAAAAAGTAATACAAAGGCAACAACCGCGATTGGTATAACAGCAAGCAGTGCAACAACGGTAACAGCAAACTCAACAGCCCGTCCAACAGCAAATCATTGTACAAAATACTGCCGTCGTCGAAACCATCGAATTTATCAAGGCACAGCCAACAACAGCAGCAACAACATCAACAAAGCCAACAGCATCCGCCAACACATAGCACATTTGGATACGATCGCGAACACAATATAGGACAATCGGAAAAAGTGTCCAGCAGATATCAGGACGGCAGTAGAAATGTAGGCAGAAGTGGGGGAGCAGGTATACCATATGTTGAGCAATACAAAGCGAATCTGTCATCTGCATCGAAGCAACAGCAGCAACAACAACAACATCAACCATCATCGCGTCATAGCTCATCAAATATTTCATCGTTCCATCACTATATTATGACATTTAAAGCTCGCAAGATGCCAGCTGACACGAGACGCGGGTAATGCAGTGAATGCGATGAACAGTGAATGTGATGAACTGGTGGAACATCGAAAAGCTCCCTTGTATGAAAGCATGGCCACCAGAGGGGATATAAGGCCCCGGATGGAGCTTGGGAAGCTCTCTTTCACTTTGCATTTTCCCAAGAGGGAGCACGAATTTTTGGCGGAATTTTTGGAGGTTATAACGAATTCGAGGATTGATCGGAGGAATCAAGGTGGTTTTCGGATCAACGAGGAGAGCGTCTTCTACGACCGAGGTGGATCACGGCATTGGATCTACAGCAGAAGTTGGCGGCAGCAAGATTGGAGGCCCCCCGAGTTGAACAAGCCGGTTGAACAGTGTAAGCTTGGTATAATTTTACGTTTATTTCTTTTTTAAAATATCCTTTGTATATTGTTAAATCGTGAAATTAAATTGTTGTGATTCAAAAAAAAAGGAAAAACATCTGAATAAAGCAGTGAATTAGAAATTGTGAAGTTGGCTCGGGAAGCGAGGTGGCATTCCCGTACGAGCGACGCCCCGTGTGTGGAAGGCTCGAGGGCGCTTCGCCGCCACGTGTTGTGACTCCGAGGTTCGTCAGGGCTCATCCTTTGTCTTATGTTCCCCCGCCTTAGTTGTGGTCGCGGTTAGGGAGGATAGGCGGTGCGTGAGAGCATTGCGCGTCGTGTCGCGAACGGTGTCGGTGCGAGCCTTTTGGCGAGTCGTGATTCTCGCTTGGCGACTCCTGTGGGGCCCATTGGCAAAACGAGTGGCGCACGGCCCCTCTCCACTGGGCTAACCGGATCCTAGGGCCCCAGTCAGGAGCTCCACCAGAGGGAACGAAAGCGATACTCAGTCGCAGAATTGTTGCAACAGTTCTTAAACTGTCAGTTTTGCTTCAGTGGGGGCACAGGGGGAAAATACATGGAAAATGTGTTTTCTCCCTCGCGAATGGACATCTGAAATAATTTTCAAGGGAGATATTTATGAGTATAACAATAACAAAAACCTCAGATGACTAAATTCGTTCAACTTTGTTAATAATAGTATGATCTTCGGATTTCATAGTTTCTCCAATAAAATCGTCATTGACATGCTTCTTGACTTTATTTAATCTGGTGACTGCATTTTGAAAATTGAATACAAAACCCTTCTGACATGAGCGTAGGTCTGTTTGCCCAACTTGTTTTATTTTGTAACTGATATGAGTCTCAAATTAAAGGCCTTGGTAAAAATGTTCAAGTTCAGATGTCCAAAAAGATGTGGCAATGTTACGAGGCGCAGAGGGAATCAATATGTCTGAAAAATGTGCGTACAAAATATGTTTTAGGTTTAAATTACTAAAATTAAATTTTTTTTCAATTTGAAAACAGTTTCAATTTTTTATTACCAGCCTACTTTAAGATTCCATTTCAATAACTATTTTAGATCAATTTGATTGCAACAATATTTCAATTTATATGTTGACACTGTCTTGGTTAGCATATCTGCAACCTTCAAATTAGTCCACTTGTAACGAATTTGAATCGCGTTTTTGTTTGGTGACGGACCTCGATGTACTTTGATCTTGCTCTAAATCTATCCTAAGCAGAAAGCTGGATAGCACTTTGATTGTCGAATTTTACCCCTATCATGTAACCTCGTAAACTTTCATTGAAATTCAGGCCAAACTGCTTTAGCCCTAGCAGTTCCTGCGGCGTTGCCGATAGCGCCATACATTCTACTTCATTGGAAGATAGCGCGTTTGAAGGTTGACGTTTACTGCTCAATAAAATAGCTCCATCACAGAGTTGAAACATATAGCCTGAGCACGAGTGCCGCTTGCCCACATTTGACGCCCAATCAGCATCAAAAACATTTGCAATTGCTAATTACGTTTCGTTATATTTGATCGTTTCTTTTCCATAATTCCCTTACGTTGGCTTCCAATGAAGGGAACCAAAGTTTCTATTGAGTGGCACAAACAGGGATGTCAAAAAAAGGGGGGAGGTCGGGGGAACCTTCCCGGCCCGGCCCGGCCCGGCCCGTTGTTCTTATTCACCAATAAAAAAATTTTGTATTTCATTTTCCTGAAATTCTTACCACTTGAAAAAACATTCCTAAAAATCGTAAATCAGCGAATAATAACTGAATTTAGATCCAAAAATGAGAAATGCCACACTTGAATGGGTGAGTTTACACGTGGCTCCAATCAAGTTTGCGACCGGTGGCCGCAAACAAATCAGCTGGATACTGTCTCAGGTCTACCGGGCTCAACATGCTACCCATGTTCATTTTCTATACGATACACATTTTATCTATGCATGTGTATCATACTCATTCCATTGCCATCCATCGTCAAGTGCAGACAACCTACGCACTGCCGCACAGCATTGTCACGGATTTCTTGCCAGGACCAAGCACACATTTCTCATCTGCCATACATGATTTGCATGATCTTTCCCCTTGACCTATCGATGGATGAATGATTGCCTTGAGCCTTCTAAAAATTTCTGAGGCGAAGCTAGTGGGCATGCATTTGTTGTGTTTTGACATGTGCAAATTTCTTTAGTGCACTTTGGCTTCTCGACGTCACGTACCATTCTTTTAAGAAAACCTCATTAATCAGTTTGCAACTGCCAGCACGCTGAAGCATATGAACTTGCTGAATGTAAGCGCTACTTATGATGTTGCCTACGATGGCAGTGCATCTGACATTCTGATAGAAGTTGTGGCCCAGACTGCAACAATTTGTAATTGTTTTTCGTTTTCACAAAGTTGTGCGAAACAAAAAAGAAAACAGTGGCGCTTGGACATAATAATACATGAGTAAGTAACAATCATTCATTATCATTGTGCATCGAGCGGGAGAATTTTGCCAACCGTCGAAAGTTGGTAACACCAGGGCACATAAAGTGCGATTTGAGAATTTTTGAAGTATGCACGTTACATCGCTGCGGGCAATTTTCGAAGTTCTTACTCATATGGTCATGGCGAAGGTCTCAATCTCCAAATAGTTGTGCACTTTAATTTTTACATCCACAAATGTTGTTTGTTGACGTTTTTTCGAAATATCAAATGGCAGATCAAGAGTTTTGACATAATTGACGTTGACAGAGTAAAATAAAATCTCGTAATAGATAGAATTCCACTCTTTTTCCATAATACGTCAAATATTGGATTTTCCATTTACGGGTTATGAGAAAAAATTTTCCTATCATTTTTTTTTATCCCTTAGTTGTTATTAAATTTTGTAGAGACATAAGTAATTATTGGTAAGAAACTTTTTCAAGCTTTAAGGCTTTACATAAATTACGAATTCAGCAAATTGTTAAATATTTCATAAATCCTCTAGATATATATCATTAAACAAAATCGAGAGTAATTAAAAATAAAATTTTCATATTAGATGCATTATGTTCAAGCACAAGTCTGGAGCTCAAAAGCTTAAAGAACGCTTGGAGTGAGACAAAAAAGAAACATTCTAGACAGCAAAGTAACCTCTTCGGATACAACAACCGAAAAACTCGATTTTTAGGACTGTTAAAGGTTGTCAGTATGCTGATTATATGATTTACATTTAATATTTTCATTTATCGCTTTCGAATCTTGCGCATTATCTTACCCATAAAAACAACGTTCTACCCGTCTTTCCAGAAAGAAACGAATCAACGGAAGCTGCAAACAACGAAGTAGTTATTCAAAATTTGGGAACTGAAAACTCTGAAATCGATATTGATCATGGTTCATCTTCAATGGAAACACAATCCATGCGAAGAACCCAAGAAGAACAGCTGTATCTTTATGATTATGATATTGGCGCTATATGTACAAAATTTGCCCACTCTAACGTGGTGAACGATATAATTTTTCGAGGTCACCAAAAGATGCCGCCTTCTATTTCACGTGATTGTAACGATGAGCCATTACCCGCCTCGCTTTTATCAAAGACTTTGACGAATAGAGGGAGGGTGGAGCGAGATTGGCTGATTTGGAGTAGCCTTATGAACGCTTTGTATTGCTTACCTTGTCGTTTGTTAAGTACCGACCCTTTAAGTCCTCCAAAACTTTGCGGTGCTACAGGGTACTCAAAAAACGAAGCTTGGAAAACACTGTATGATAAGTTATCAGCTCATGAAAATAATCCAGACCACATTCAGTGCTACGTCTAATGGTTCTCGTTGCAGATTCGACTTCGGGGGGAAACTTCTATTGATACACTTCTAAATGAACAGGTCATCAGTGAAACTAGAAAATGGCACAAAATTTTACATCGAATCCTAGACACCATTTTGTTTCTTGGCGAAAGGGGCCTATCATTCAGAGATGCTAGCAATCTTCCCGGAGAACGGAACAATGAAAACTTTTTGGAGATTTTAGAACTAATCAGTCATTACGACCCAATACTTCGTGAACATTTAGAGAAGGTTAGGACTAGTCAGCAACAACACAAACTTTTGCAGATCCACTATCTTCCAGTTGAGATTCAAACGAATCTATCCATTTTATGCTTGGGAAAATCAAGCTAAAGAAAATACATTTAATATTCAGATGAAAGCAACATTTTTTATTCAATATTAAGACTGAATCTTGCCATTATATGTGAAATACAACATCATTCAAATGTCTTCCACAGGACCTCTTACAGGCTTCAATCCTTTTGAGGTAATTTTCAATTACTTTTCGGCACATCTTCGGTGATATCTCGGCCATACTTCACGAATATTGGTTTTCAATTGCTCAAGATTTTGAAGATTGTTCACGTAAACACAATCTTTCGCATAGTCCCATAAAAAAGAAATCCAAAGGTGTTAGGTCGCAGGGTCTTGCGGGCAAATTGACATCACTCAATCTCGAAATTACGCGCCCTGGAGATTTCTCTCGCAAAAGTGCTCGATTAGCCTGTGTTGTGTGGCTTGTGGCTCCATTCTGTTGAAACCACATGTTCTCCAGATCATAATCTTCAATTTCTCTCCAAAAAATCGGTTAACATCCGTCGATAGTGGTCAGAATTGACTGTAATGGCTCTACCTTGATTGTTCTCAAAAAAATACGGGCCAATCACACCACCAGACCATAATGCACACCAAACAGTCACTTTTCCTGGACGCAAAGGCCTTTCTGCAATCACTTAAGGATCTTGAGAGCCCCATATGTGGCAATTCTGTTTATTTACGTAACCACTGAGCAAAAATGAGTCTCATCACTATAGAAAATTTTGTTCGAAAAATCGTTATCAATGGCTTGTTGTTCAATCACCCAATTCGCATACATTCTGCGTTGTGTATGGTCTTGAGGCTTAAGTTCTTGAGTGAGTTGGATTTTGTGCGGATGGAGATGCAAATCCAAATGCAAAATCCGCCAAAATGAGCCGTAAGACAAGCCCAAATATTGAGCACGTCGCGGAACCGACAAATTCGGGTCTTCCTCTACACTTTGAGCAACGACAGCGATATTTTCAGCAGAACGAATGTTGCAATGATGCACAAGCCTTGCAACATCAATAACCGATCCAGTCTCTTCAAATTTTCTCACTGTGTTCGAAATTGTTTGCTGTGTAGGTCAATTATATCGACCGTAATCGGCTCGTAAAGCCCTAAATGTTGATACAGCAGAATCACCATTTTTATAATAAAATTTAATAATTTTAACGCATTCTTCGACTGTTAAACGATCCATATTTTGAAATGGCCGACCTTCAACTAAAAAAACACGCTTTGGATGACATTTAATTCTGACAGATGTCAAATGGCAGGGTTATACTTTCCTACCACGGAATGGAGAACCCTGTACTTCGCTATCATCATTGATGCTACACCTGCTTCGAGCCACGTCGATCAAACTACGTTTATTTGCGGTATGTTGATTTTAATCCTCTAACAGGCCAATTGCATACTAACATATTTTAACTTGGGAAAAAACCTGTTTTTTCAATATCCTAGGTTCTAGGTACCAAAAAAGTCACCCCGCCTTAAGGCGGACCTACCCTGTTACGAAAAAAAGCACATATATAAGAAGAACATACAAAGGTGAAAGAAATTTATTTAAGCCATTAACAAAGGTAATCTTTATTAATTTTATTTAGTATGAAATTCTCGGAAACATTTTCTTGTTGACGATAGACACAGATTCAAGTTGCATTTACAGCAAAAAACCTGGGTTTCGGATTTGCAACCCTTATTTTTGCACATTCGCTTACCGCTCCTGTAAAGAAAATCTGGCATATGATTCAAAACATCAAATCGAATATCTGAGTCTGGAGTGTATGTTTTGTTGCTCGGTTTTGCCTCTGGCATTTCATCTTGTTGTGAAGTAAGTGATGGTCTGCCGGGTCCTTTTTCGGAGCTTCATTTGCGCAGAGCAGATAGTTCCACATTGATACCTTCCGCTGAAATCGATACTTGATGATTGTTATTGAATGTTTCAGCTGCTTCATCATCAAGAGATACATCCAGCAACTCAATGCACTCATCAATTTGGTGTGCTAAACCTGGCAATTCCATGTGGTCATCATCAAAATCACATCCCAATTCATCATCTTTATCATCGGTGGTATCTTCACTGACAGATATAGAATCCAAATGGGTAGTGGTTGTATGTAGTTAGCAGCAAAAATAAAAGCGAAACAAGTTTTGTTTACAAGCTATTTCATTAAAAACACTTTTATTCACTCACTTATAAACCACATGGAATTGCTAAACCTGGCAATTCCATGTGGTCATCATCAAAATCACATCCCGATTCATCATCTTTATCATCGGTGGTATCTTCACTGACAGATATAGAATCCAAATGGGTAGTGGTTGTATGTAGTTAGCAGCAAAAATAAAGGCGAAGCAAGTTTTGTTTACAAGCTATTTCATTAAAAACACTTTTATTCACTCACTTATAAATTTTCTAGTTTGATAAACACGCCACCTATATTTATTTTCCACACTGAAAACTATGCAATTGCGTTTTGTACACTTCACTTGGCATCTCACATCAAACTGACTAGAACATTTGAAAACGGAACACGGCTATCTTTCCATCTCTATCAGTGCATGGGTACGTTCAAAACAAAAGTCAGGGCTGCGTGTTTACTACAAACAAAATTAATTTGCGTGCATAAACGAGATTTTACAGAACCCGCCTTAAGGCGGGCTTGCCTGTTATAGGGTTAACTGGAAGAAAAAGATATTTACAATTCAAGAACGATTTCTGGCTTTTGTCGATTGTAACCAAAAAACTGGTCAGGTGATTGCTGGTTTAAGTTTCGATACTCTAAAAGAGTCTGGCATTCCTTTGGAAGACTGTCGAGAGGATACCACAATGCTGCTAATATTAAAGGATCATATAATGGGACACAACGTCATATTTTGGAACAAAATTCAAATGCTGTTTATTCGCCCTGTGCAACACATAGTCTCAATTTATGTGGTGTTGACTCTGCAGAATGCTGTAAGGCAGCAATCACTTTTTTTGGAGTTGTTCAGAAATGGTATACCAGTTTCAGCAGCAGTCCACAACCGTGGGAAATTCTCAAAAAAAGTATAACGGGTCCCCTTCAAATACTTTTTAATACAAGGTAGTCTGCTAGAGCCGAGGCAGTTGAACCTTTTGCCGAACATATTTTTGGATTACATTAAGCACCAGAATGTTTAACTAAACTCAATCTGACTGCAAACACTCGTAGTGATGTCAACGGCGTTGTGAAATGCATCCAAAAATTTGAGTGCATCCCGATGTCCTCAATTTGGTTTAAGATATTGACAGCTATCAATGAAAGGAGCATCATTCTTCAAGCCAGAGACGCTTTTATTGACATCGAAGTTCAAAATCCCAAAATTTTGCTGTCTGACTTGAATTTGATTCGAAATCGATTGGATGACATTTTAAGTGAATGCAAAACTGTTGCCATTCAATTGGGGATTTTATCAACCTTCCCTAATACTCGAAAGAAAAAACGCAAGAGGTATTTCGATGAAAATGAAGATGACACAAGTGCTGACGATCAGGAGACCAATTTCAAAAGGAACACTTTCTACGAAATTATCGACTCGGTTATTGCGGGAATATCCAATAGATTCAATGCCATGAAGGATTTATATAATGGTTTCTCTTTTTTATGGCTATCATAGCGATGAACGAAACCGAAATTCGAAGTGCTGCCACAAATTTCGTCCAAAAACACAAACTGGACGAAGATTTAGGAGATGAAATGATCCATCTGAAACACATACGAGTATACAAAGGCAACTTCAAAGAAGAGTTATCACCCTTTAGGGTTCGGCCACATTGCGATTTTTCTGCCGTAACCAGCGATTTTCAGACGCAAATACGAACACACTGCGACAAGATCTCCGAAGGAACTTCAGGCATGCGCAGAACTAAAATGCTCATCTGAAGGTATGTCTTTGCCAGGAACACATGCGCTAACTCATTTCTGCGCTATGCAAGAAACTTCCATGCACGTCAGCGTCAAATGTCCAAATGATGTGCGCCTGCGCGAGTATCAAAGAAACTACCTGCTAAACTCGTTTTAGGAAAAATCGCGAATTCCTGCGACTGCCGACCTGGACAAAATTGTCGAAAATCGCAGTGTGCGGGCTTCCATTTAACCATGTGTAACTTGCGACGGAAGTGCGGCTAAATAGTCGTAGTCTGATGCATCCCTTAGATTGCTAAATGCGATCTTTATTGGAAATCTGGAGAAGATTTTTCCGAATGTGTGTATTGCCTTCCATGTATTTTGCACTATACCTGTTACTGTCTCCAGTGCTGAACGTGTGGTATTTTTTCATACTAAATCATTCCAAGATTTCTTGAACATAAGTTGATTGGTCCAAACTAATGTCCCCGTTTAGATGCTAGGTAATACTGTCAGATAATAAATTAAATAAAAAATGTTAACTTTGCAAAGCTTTCCTTTACACTATGTACTCAGTAAAAGTAAATAGCTGACAGATAAACCTGTCACGACATTCACTCATGTTTGTGCGTTCAAGAAGTGAACTTGTATTTTTTAATCGGTCAACACCATCACGTTATGGGTGAAGAGTGGTCCATGCGGGCTCTTCTTTTAAGTATCGAATTAAATATTTTCTTCATTCAAGGTGAATATGAACGAAATCATGGAGAATTTGGTAATCTCTCACTTGCTAAATGGATTGAACTTTGGAGGAATTCCAAATAAATGCTATTATTCGTGAACAAGATTTATTTGAAATCGTTAATGGTAGTTATCCAGAACCAGACTCAAAGTGTAATGATTTCTACTTTCCAGATCGAACGCGGAACCGACCTCTCATCGGTTCTAGACGTTAAGTCTGAGTAGTGCCAACGGATGGTACCAACAGGTCAACCAATCCGTGCACCGTAACCCATTTACGCGGTGACTGCTTGTCGGCCAGCTAGTTCGGAGAGGATTTCGGTCGCGGGTCTCCGAATGGATTACGCTCAATTACAATATTTCAGTCACCTGAACTTGCCCGTTTTCCAAACGCGTCAACAATTACTCATCCAGAACGAGAAACCTACATTACGTTAATTCTGGATGTGATCTATCCACAGATCTCAAATCAAAAACGCTACAAAATCCCATAGGCGCGTTACCGAATCACCGACGCGGTACCGAAAAATATGCTACTCGAACTTGAACCGACGAAAACTACTCTAATGAAATGACGAAACAATCAAAGGTACCGCGTACCGCGCGCGACGCGAAACCGACTTCAGCGGATTTGTCGAAACCCTACCCTCGCGACGGCATACTTACCCTACACTCTCGGTTCCCACTGAAAAAGAACGAGTCACTGAAAATGAAAGTCGTGTGTTATCTAGCAATTCATTTTTAATAATTATAAATATTGAACAATTTTAGATTTGCTATTTTTAGTATTTTTCAAAAAAAAAACAATATTCCGTGCGTAACCTAAATTGGAAAAATAACATTTCTTCCACTAAAACCTTATACTAATTTTATTTCATTTATAAGGGTGACGCATCCTAAGGAATGAAACTAATCGTTAAACTAGAGCGATAAACACTAAAATAAAGTCAAAGTAGAGAAAGCTATGACAAATATGCTTGATTTAAAATTGTTTTCTCAAAACCTAAGCAGGAAGTAAATTTAATAACTAAGAACGCTTTGCAAAAACATTTGTGGTACATTTTCACCAAACAATTTATGCATCATACAAAATTATTCAAGGAACGAGTTATTTTCGAAAACAAACTTGCTAAAATAATTGCCCTTGATTGTGATTTTACAATATTTGTTTTTTTTTTTTTTTTTTTGAAACAAGTTGAAATTATTAATTATTTCATTCACGCTGGCTGACAAAATAACCGAATTTAGCGTAAACCGTCTCATTTAAATAGTTTATCTACGAATGCTCAGCTTAGTTTATTCCCATTGATGGCATTCTAAAGCAAACACTACGAGACCACAATCATCTAATGGTTCCTTATAAATGGAATGTACGCATTATGCAAATGTTTAAATAAAGGTATATTTTAAAGATGCAACCATTGTATATCATTCTTTTCTTATCTAATCTTACAGGGAATGCAGGAATTGATACTGGAATATATTAGCAAACAAATTAACTTGACGTCTATTTTACGTTTGAAAGGAGCATTTATCGTGGATGATTTTGAAGGAGGTTAAGGAAGCTTTAATGAGAAAAGAAACAGCGAGAAAGTTTAATTTTCGAAAAAAAAACCATCAATCATTTAGTAAAAAGTATTCCAAAAATTTCAACAATTATAATTAATTAAAAATTTAAATATCTTTCATTTCCTTTCTCCCAATGGCCGCTGACGGTTTAAATTTTCCAAAATCAAATTTCGCATTTCAAAAACAACAACCATTTCAATATACGAAACCCTTTTGGAATTACACAAACTACTTCTCCCTCTACAACTTTTCTTTCAACCTCTAACCACCCATTCCTAATCAACTAATCAACTAGTAAGGTCTATAAAATTAAATTAGTAACAACAATATTCTTTCGGTTATTGACTCTGAGGGATTTTTCCTTGCTGTACAATTAAAAATCGATCTTTAAAGATCATCAGTTATCATTACAAACATTATTTCTAAGTTCAACAAAAATTATTTTCTAACTTTCTCTTTGAATTCTCAGCACAATATATGTCCGCGTTCCATACACCAAATACCTCAAAATACTTTTAACATTCCAACAATATTTAAGTAACAATTTTTTTAAATGTTTTATCTCCTAAATTTTTCATTATTTTAGAATTATTCAAATAGCCATTTGCGAATGTAACTTAAAATTAAATTAATGTGCATATATGTGTATGCATCAAGCATTGTACATGATAAAACAAGAAAAACAAAAAAAATACCTCATTATTCCAGGTGATATTAAATTATATGTACTACATTTAACTTTGTATATATTATCAATATATAGTAGTATGGTAATCAAGGTTATGTTTTATTGTGTTGTGTTAAATCGCAAATTTTTGTAAATACCTTGTTACACTCGTCGCAACGAATTTCGCCAGTCGGTGTTGTTTTTCATTTTCATCGTTTCCCTTCGGCTTTCTCTTGAGTGAAATGATTTTACTTTCTGTAACTATGATTGGTTTGAGTTTTGTTGGAGGCTCATCGGCAGTTGTTTTTTCCTCATTTTGCTTTTCTTCGGCTGCTTTTCGTCTCCGCATTTCCTTTTGTTTTTCTATTTCTAAACGATAAGCCCTTGTTTCTTCATCTTCTTCCTCCAATAGTTCCTTTTCTTTCAGACACCACACTAACTTTCTTATTGCTGTTACTGAACGAAGATATTGTCGATGACTGTTGATATCCCATGCCGCTGCTAAGCGCAGGTGCGTCTGGATTTAAATTTGATTTACTGATGTTTGAGTAAATGTTTCCACTGCCACCCATCCAACTCTCCAGTCCTTTCCAGGGCTGTACGTTTTTCTTGACCTTCAGGGGATCTGTGTCAATCGGAAAATAGGTTAGCTGCTTCTTACATTTCTGAATTCGGTTTCTTCTAATGGCCTTACTCCAACTGCCACACGTACAGTATCAATATCCGACATCGCCAAACACTTCGTTTGTCACTGCACTTCAAACCCGGCTCCAATTAATAACTAAAGCACACAATTATGACATGCCGGTCGTTTTTCAGTTTTCTCCTTGACCCACACCCGCCATGTGGCTGTCAAAATTCCCGGTTGTCACCTCGGACAAAACATCTGTGTGTGGAATGGCACGCCATATGGCGGCAATGTGCCTCTCCAGTTGTCGCCAGTGGCATAGTTTTCTCGATGGCCACGGTGGAGGGGCATTTCCAGATGGCTATGTCTCGAAATGTGCCGGTGTTTGGATTAATTCTATATTTCGAATATTTATATCCACGGATCTAAATATTTGGACAGAAAAAAAAATATTTTCTGCGCAACGATATCCGCACGACAGATGAAGTCCGCTGGCACTTCGAGGACATATCTATCTGGCCGGTTGCAAGGATTCGGGATCGGAATCACTTCGATTCCCGGGCGTAGGCGTCACATTACAAAAGGCATCCTACGAAGAATAAAAAAATAGTTGCAGAAGGATGGGAAAGCAATTACAGTATTGTTTGCATTGCGACTAGGCAAATCACGTTTTAACATGTAAAACGGCAAAGAGTGTCATGGAGACACTGGAATCGATCTACTTGCTATTACAAAGACTCTATATGAGGAATATTTCAAGTAGAAAATGGCTGACAACGAGTTGGCTTTCACTTTTGTGTCATGGGTCAAATCATTAGCAGCAAAAATTGTAGGCCATGCTGAAAATCTTTCAAATAATCTTAAAATGCACTGGATCATATATGGGCTGATAGCAAAGTTTAACAATTTTCGAATCAGAATGATAAAAACACTATTGTCAGAACTCCAGCTCAAAAAGGAATTATTTAGTCGTGAAGAAGAGGACAGTACCATGACGGAGATGGCACTCAGCGTTAAGTATATCTAAAAAAGAAAAAGAAACAACGCACCTGCCGAGCAAACATCAAAACTCCCATGTTTCCTTTGGGATAAAATCGGACGTTTGAAGAAAAATTGCCCAATGGATCTTATTACGCTGCGTTGCTGGACCAATTGAAGATGGACCACACATGGCGAGGAAGAAGGCGCCGTTTTATCAAGACAACGCGCCAGTCCACACATGCATGACCGCAATGGCGAAGTTAGACGAAATGAAGTTTGAATTGCTTCAACACTACTCACTAGACCTAGCTCCGAGTAACTTATTTTGCTTGAAAAAAATTTCTGGGTGGAGAAAAAATATAGGTCAATAACCGTGGTTGAAGAGTTGGTGAACCTGTATTTTTCAGGGTTACCTAAAGAATTTTTTCTGCTACTCTGAAAGGTTGGGAAAAGCATTTGACCAAATGTATTGACTTACGTGGAGACTATGTCTATGTCTTGAATTATGTGTTTTTCTTTAAAAGGCCGGAAACGTTTCAAATGACCCTCGTAATACTCCCCTACTCGTTCAATTCTGTTTTTAATATTGAATTTTCAAGCATGCATTTCTCTCTGGGCATGCCATAAAAACTGTTAGTTAAACACTTTTTATTTCAAGTCCTGTGTAAGAGAATATGTTAAGCGAAGTGTTAAGAATTTCGGAAAGTGTTGCCAGGTGAAATACTTTAGGCAACTATCAGCTATGTATGTTATATCAAAGAAATCTGCTAAGAAATAATTTTAATTTACTTTTTAATGATTATAATTGTGGATCTCATCTCGAATGTTCGGTGAGGTGTGACAATTAAGTAACGAAACTGATTTGATTGCCACGCTTGTGGTAAACCTGTAACCTTGAAATTCCCTTCCCCGGCACCCTTCCCCTCTCCATTGATATATTTACCAGCCCTCTAGCTTGTTTAGTTCGCCTGCTGTGTCATGTTGAGTAGACGTGTGTTGATGGTGCTCATCACGAAAATGGAGAAACAAAATCAACAGCAACGCGTCACGTTTTGCGCTAGATTGGGTGAAACAGATTCGGAAACGTACGCTAAAATGCCATGGTGATAGTGCTCTTAGTCGTACCCAGGTGTTTCAATAGCATAAAGAGTTTGAGGAGGGGCGTGGAAGACCAGGCACGGAGCGGGAAACGAGTCGAGGTGTGGACTGAATGCGAATGCGCAGCGTGTGCGTGCCCTAATCCGTTAAGATCGGCGTTTAATAGCTTGAATGTTGGCCTCGGAACTGGGTTTGAACTGTGAAACAGTCAGACAAATTTTAACTGACGTTTTTGGGATGAAATAGATGTACACGAAGATCGTTCCAAAGAACCACACCACACCACTCTCAGCGTGTCCCAGTATTTGGCCTCTAAAGGGATCGCTGTGTTGCAACAGCTACCTTATTCGCCCGATATATTCCTCATTAACTTTTTTGTTCCCTAGAACAAACTCGGTGGTCAAAAGAACCCATTTTGAGTCAATTATGGACATCCAGGCGGCCGTGACGCATGTACTTGCAGACATCCCAGTCAAAGCGTTCCAGAAATGTTACAAAGCATGAAAAACGCGCTACAATCTTTGTATAGCTGCCAAGGGGACTACTTTGAAGCGGATGGCAGAGTTGTAGAATAATTTTTAAATATACGGTTTTCATGGAATTAGTCTCATTACATAATTGGCACAACTCGTACCTGTTCGTAAATACCTCTCAAGTGCTCGCTACGTATGTAAGTCGAAGCTCCCTAGTTCGAATCTCGCTGCTGATATTGAGATTTGTTTCGATCGATTCTTCAAACGGACTATAATCCAGTTCAGTGATGATATGTTTTGGTTTTAAATCAGAACGTATCGCAGGTGGGTGGACGGATTAATGGCCAAAGTATGGTACTGACCGTATCACCTTCCCGAGTGTAAATACATATGATCAAGATAATGAGATATTCTTACTATCTCTAAGCAAAGGCTCGAGAGGGGCTGTAGTGCCAAAGCAAAACAAAAACTCTCAAGGCTAATTTCGCACTTAAAGTAAAAATGCGCGTTATCAAGTAATACAATTATATTCACATGCAACCGATGGTTCATTGAATTTATTTCATATATCATCCTGCATCCTCATTAGTACAAGCTTGTGGGCAAAATATAATAACAGTAAAAACCTTCACAGAGGGAAACGTAGCAGAAAATAAATTTTCGAAACGATTGGCGATTTATCGGCGAATCTGTGAAAACTTTTCAATTAAAAATTCAATTAACCGGAAATTATAGTAATCGTCTCGGTAGTGATACCATTCTGCAAGAGGAAAAGGATTGTGTGGATATTCTGCAACTTTTTCCATGGAATTCACTCTAGAGTGTTCGAAAAAAACACCTCGATTCATTGAGTTACTTGGAAGCTGGTGCAACTCTATGTAATTTTGATAAGCGTTAAACAGATGGTGGAATGTATTTAGTAAATTTTTGAGAAACTGATTGTTCAAACTGTCAGCGATCATATAGAGTGAGTACTAGGAAATAAATTCTTTAACGAATTTTGAAACTGATGGTCAACAAAAGCATTTCATAAAATTTTCTGAAATGGACTGTAGTATGCACTATTAAAGCCTACTGTTTTTTTTTGGGTTAATAAATTTTTGTTACAGGATTTTCTACAAAGCAACTCTTAGAGCGCAAAACCATCAAATACAATAGGTCAAACTAATTTTGGTGCTAAAACTTAAATATTTTAAATAATTGGAGGGGCACAACGAAATATGAAGTTAATCCTGAAAAAATACTTACAATTCTAGGTGGATGATTAGAAAAACAAATATGGCCCATCCCGTTCAACAACAAAATCCCTTGTACTCATTTTACCTGCAATACTAGCAGAAATAGATAAAAACTAGCCTTGCCTTGATATTATAATCCTTAATTTTAGTGTTTCGTAAAAAAAAATTTGGTGACAATATCCTACTAAAATCGATACCCGTATATCCATCCGTAGAAGCTCTGCTACTAAATCCTACTTACAACTCCATTGTGGGGACATAAGAGAGTAAAGGCGAGTCTTCCGCGCCTGATAACAAATCGAAGCAATAACCATGCCACCTGCTTGGAGGCTAGGGGACGGGCCAACTCCCCGTCCCTGAAAACACCCACATTATTTCAAAACTTATAGAAGGGCCTCGGGACGATTTAACCTCATGAAAATGACCTCGCAAACGGAAAAAGAGCGATGGTATTGGATTCTGGAATGGCAGATCACTCAATTATCCTGGCGCTGCTAAAGGCCTTTTAAACAGGCCAGTCAATATCAATTAAGCATACTGGCATTCCACGAAATGAACTGGACAGGAAATGAAATTCAAGACATGAGATTGCACACAATATTCAAATGTGGGAAACCTACGGGAAAACGAGAATTCGGAGTGGCATTACTTACGGATAGAGAGGTCAAATCGCACGTTATAGCTTTCAAGGCAGTCAATGAATGATAGTGTGCAATCCGTACCAAAGCGAAATTTTTCAAAATTTGGCTGATAATTATGCACGCCCCGACCGAAGAAAAGGACGAAGAAACAGAGGAAATGTTCTACAATCACCTGAAAAGACTAGTCAACCATTGCCTGCAAATGACACAAAAATAATTTTGGGTGATTTTAACGCTAAGTTTGGCAATGAGCTATTTCACCGGGGAGTGACTGGAGAAAATAGCCTTCACAATAAAACAAATGACAACGGCCAGTACCTGATTGACTTTGCATGTAGCAGAAATGAAGTATAGGTTCAACTTGCTTCCCATATCGCCGTACTCATGAAGTAACCTGGGTATCACCGAATGGCAACACACAAAACAAGCTCGAACATGTCCTGATCATACAGCGTTGGGCCTCGAGTATACTTGACGCCCGTACATACCGAGGAGCCAATTGTAACTCAGATCATTACTTGATCATATTAACATATCGATATTGTATGTCAAAGGCATATCCGCCAAAGGCCAGCCCGCTACGAAAGTTTGACATCGAAAGGCTCCGAACGGCATCTGAGGCCAAAATTTCAAGGAGTACACTAAAGAACCAGCTGGTCTTATCTTATCATCTCAGACGTATTGCTAACATCAAGCAAGGAACTCTGGTTGGAAGTGAAAGTGGCTATTAAGACTGGGGCAGAGTACACAATCGGAGAAATGATTGGTTCACTGATGAGTGCCAAAATACGTTAGATAAAAAGAGTCATGCGCACAAAGAATACGTAGGTAGGAAAACCAGGACAAAGGTAGAACACAATGAAAATATCCGAAGCATCGATGTAAGCTTAGCAAGCAACAATACAAGACAAGCATACAAAGTAGTGAAAAGCCTGAAATGTGGCTATCAACCCAAAACGACGCACTGTTGCGATAAAATCAGCAATATCATCATTGATGACATAAAGATTAAGGAAAGATGGGCGTCATACGAGTATTTCAAGAACCTTCTTAATTTTCCACACAGCTTCAGAGCATCGGAGCTTATAGATATCTGTGGAGAAGTTGCATTGACCGCACCAACTCTAGATGAAGTTTGTTTCACCATCAAAGCTCAAAATAATAATGAAGCGCCAGTCATCGATGAAATTCCAGTGGACCTCATTAAATATGGAGGGGGGGGCTGTTCATAAAGCTATTCACAAAGGCATCCAGCACATCTGGCAACGATAACATATGCCGAAAAAGTGGAGTCAATCAATTATATTCCCTATCCATAAAGAAGATGACATGCTACAGTGCGAAAATTATAGAGACATATAGTATCACTACTTTGTACGGCGTATAAATTTTTTTTAAAAATCTGGGAAAATAAAATCGGATCATGTGCCAATAGTATTATTGGTGAGTATCAACGTGGTTTTAGAGCCTGTAAATCGATGATAAACCAACTATTTATATTCAAGCAGGTATTTGAAAAGTTCTGGGAGTTCAACATAGACGTACACCAAATTTTCGTTGACTTAAAGCCAGCATACCGCAGTATTGATGGTAACGTACTGTACCAAGTAATGCTTTGCTTTGGCATCCCAGCCAAATTAGTCCGTCATACCGAAATGACAAAAACATAGACGTCCTCCTAAGTCTGCATCAATAACCAACTCACCAATGCCTTTGACACAAATGTCGGACCAAAGCAGGGAGATGGGCTGGTCCCATTGCTATTTAATTTGGCTCTGGAGTAAGTCATAAGGAAGCTACCTCTTGATAAATGAGGTACATTACTAGACAAGTCGAGCCAAGTTAACATATGCGGACAACATCAACATTCTTTCACTGTCGTTAACAACTACCATAGAACTCTTCTTGAAACTTGACTGCCAAGCAAAGCTAGTAGGGGTACAAATCAATAAAAACAAAACGAAGCTCATGGCGCAGTCGAGGAAAATAGCTAAAGTACACAAAATATCACACTCAGCGAATTTGTGTATTTGGCTGCTAAATTAACGAGAGCCGGGTAGCGAAATGCGCCAAAGAATTCAGCTCGCAAATATTCAGTTTTGACGATCATGAGGACCAGCTGCATACACAAAAAAGCTCCAAGTATACAAATCTGTGATAAGACCTGTGCTATGCTATGATTGTGAAACATGGACCCTAACCCAAGTATCCGCAAATATATTGAACCCCATTGAGCGACATTTCCTGGGTTCGATAACTGGATCGAAGCTAGATGGAGATCAATGGCGGATTCGATACAAACATGAGCTGTATGTAATTTTTGAGGATCTCGAGGTCTGAGTGATTTTAAGGCTGCAGAAGCTTCAATGCACTGGCCACATGAATTGTATGGATGAACAACGGATACCTAAAAAGGTATTCGCGGGGAGAACTGAAGGCCAGAGAACATTGAGGTAGCCGAAGAAACGCTGATTTGACTCAGTTGATGAAGAGAGTTCATTGCTGCATACGATGCGGTCAATGGACTGAGACAGTTGAAGGCGCTATTTTCAAGAAGTGACGGTCTGGGAAGAAGAAATATAGTACAAAAACTAGTCAAGTTGAACGCCAAGGCATTGAATACAGAATTTATGTGGAACCTTTCTGAATTACTCTCACCAGCCATAATGGAGAAATCCTTCCAATAACGTTTCAAGTCTTGAATGCCTCGCTGCAGCGTTGTCCAAAACAATTTATTTTCACACATATGCACATCGATTTCCATTCACGACTTGTTAGTATGGAGCTGCACATCGTTAAACCTTTCTCATCGATTTCTCTGAACTACTGTAGCTTTTCTGTGTGTCAAATAAAGGGTATCCTATTAAAGACATAACAATTTTATCTATTAATAAAACATCCTTATATTTGAGATTTTGAGTTCAAATTGATTCTGAATACAGTGCAAGCATTACATTACATTATGAATATCATGAGTCAGTTTACAGCGGTCGATTCTTTGGACCCTATTTTCCACCACTCTGCTACACATTTCGACCGGAATGTAGGCAATTTCACGTTGAATGTTGTCTTTGAGCTGATTTTAAGTTATAAGCTTCTTGGCATAGAAAAGTGACTTAATATAGCCTCATAAAAAGAAATCCAATAGTGTTAGATCGCGTGAATGAGGTGGCCATTCAACTGGACCATTTCTCGAGATAACACGTTCACCAAATAATAAATCGATTGTGAGGTATGCTGTGTGGCTAGTGGCATTGCTTTGTTGAAACCACATATCGTTGATGTCAATTTCATCCAATTCTGGCCCCAAACAATCTTCCAACATACCACGATAGCGCTCTTCATTGACGGTAACATGATGGTCGTTTTTATCCACGAAAAAATACGGCCTAATCAAACCTCCAGCATGAAAACTCCAAGAAACAGCAATTTTTGCGGATGCAACGTTGTCTCAAGAAGCTCATGTGGGTTTGTTACTGACCAATAATGCATATTTTGTTTATTAATAAAGCCATTGAGCCAGAAATGACCTTCATAGCTGAATATTTTTTTTTTTTTTTGAAATTCTTTATTTTCTTCAAGCTTTGCCAGAGCCCAATTGAAGAATTTTTGGCGTTTCAAATTATCAAGTGGCTTTAGTTCTTGAGTCAATTTTATCTTGTTACCATGTTGGTCGAGATCTTCTCGCAAAATACACCACAGTGTCGTTTGAGCGATGCCCAATTCTTGAGAACGACGTGGAATCGACTGATTTAGCTTATTTTGAATCGATGCACTTACGGCTCTGAAATTTCCTTCGCTTCGAACGGTATGACGCCTTTTTGGCACCGGAACGTTAAATCGTAAAAATTTGAGCTCAAACTTATCCACTAAGCACTCCCTGCCTGTCGGGTGGGACAATTATAACGGCCAGGAATTAGGCGGGGGCCTGTCGGGTGGGACAATTATTACGGCCAAAAATTAGACTAAGTGCTCTTAAAGCTACGGCCACCGACTCAGAATTCCGGCAGTAATTTTTGATAATTTTAAAAATTGCTAGTTCATGAACGTTACCATAATGAAAATGTTGACTTTAACGATCATTTTGACATTGAAAGTTCATCAGAAAAGTTTAAGGATGCTTTCATTCAAAGATACAAAATTGTTATGTCTCTAATAGAAAACCCTATAGATGATCAGATCATCAGCAACGCTACCAATGATCGTGTTGACGAGACGTTAAAATCAAAGCCATTCAATAGCTTCCGAATGAATATTGAGAGAAGCAGAGCTGCATTAATTTTTCCCTGTTATAGACTATTCAAGATCGTAATGCATCGTTGTCAGATTTCCATCAGTTACAATAAATGATTTCCCGTACAACATGTTGCACATCATAGCGATGAGGTGTCTGAGGAGCCTGTCCTGAAAGAGTTTAAAAACTAGTCCATCCACCCACACCGTATCGAAGGCTTTCTCCATATCAATTAGACACGCTTCACCACATTCTTTATTATTTAGTTTCCAACAGATGTCTCCAGTTACTCTCGTTATCGCATATATGGTCGAATTCTGGTATAAAAACCAAACTGGGAGTTTGGCATTAATTTATATTTCCAAATGTGGCCGTTTCATATTTGCTTAGTATCACCACAAACACTTTGCTGATGTTAGGCAGCAAGTCTATCCTCTCCACAGTCTAAAGGATTCAACAAAAAAATCTGATTTTTTTTCACTTTTTGGGGTAAAGGTGAAGTGTGGAGCCTCCCTAGGATTCAGCACTGCTTTAGCTGCATGGAAACTAATCAGTGATCTCATTCTAATAGTTAATTTATCAGAATTAACTTCTTTTGATTTCAATATATTATACAATAGCGGAGCCATATCTTTTCCGCTTTGTCCGAAAATATTGATTGGCGAAACTTTTTCTGTCTTTTTCGTGGCCTATCCAAAGGAGCCAATAGGGCTGCATGTTGGATACTTCTCCTAATTTTTATTTTTTAAACACTGAATAAAATTTTTATCATTACTTTTATTAGAATAACTTTCGCGCTACATTGTAACTGGCTATCATTAGTGCCTCCAGCACTTAGAATTTCTTCTGGGATCGTTTATTTTGTGGTTTCCTTCACTTTTATCTTTTATTTATTTGCTTTTGCGGTTGCGAGTCTTGAGTCTTCATCCCTTTCTTGAATAGATCTTTGATGGACTAAAGCCGTAGTCCTAGCTCTTGATTTTGTTCTGAAGTCAGATTACTTCTTTCTTGTCTTCGGTTATTTGCATTTTGTATCCGCCTTCTGCGAAGTTTTCCTGATTTTGTCTTCTTTTGTTGACGATTGTCGCCAATTCCGTATTTGATATCTCCCTGGGTTTCTTCAACAGTGGGAAGCCGTCGGGCTCCTCCATACTAGCAGTCCCGAAGTTGTCTTTGGATTGTTTGATGTTCTTGATGTATCGAAATTAATTTCTTGGGTTGATTGCTTCGACGATATAAGCCTTTCCCAATAAAATATTACTTTGCGCTGACGTTTTAAAAAACCAATTTAATTATTGAAAACTGTAGCGGTCAGCTACAGTATTCCAAGACCCTCACAATCATTTCTCACACACATGCAAGCATCTACACTAAATTCACGCGAACACTCATTGTCCGAAGTTGTATTGCATTCAGTGGTCAGTCGTACACACGCCATCAATCAAGCAACACGTGTAACTCCCAACTCACAAATATTTAATTGTTATTCTTGAATAAATGTATAGTTAGCTTAGTATTTACTGACCAAGTCAATCCCTACAAAAACTTATGACAAGAACCATTAAAAAACTCATCTGTATGTAACGAATGCTAGACGTGATTGTGAAGTCGAAAACCAAACGCCTTCGCATTTTAGCTAAACTCAGATGTACATCGGTTAAGATGCATACGATTTCACAATAAATGCATTTTTATTAGAGAAATGCAATTATTAAACGAAATGATTTAACTTGTCCTGTTAGGAAACAATAAGACCATGGTGGCTAATGTCAAGCTGACAGTAATTTCGTTCAAACAAAGTCCACAAAAGGCCACTTCCAAGACGAAAATGCTCACTTTACCCAATCAGAGTTGAAAGTCCTTTAGCCTCGGATCTCATTGTCTGGAGCTCCAATCAGAAACATGTGTTATGTGCCAAATATCACCAAATAATGACATTATTTATCACCCAGAAGACACTATAAGCCAAATATCGATGAAAATCGTCCAAATAGCAAAAATAAATGCATATCACGATGATGCATTATTCGAACTCGCCATGTTGAAATGAAAAGTTGCATTATAAATTTCAGTCATGTATCTAATAACTCTGAATTAATCATCTTTTCCTATCAAATAATGATTCACATATTTGTGGCATGAAAAGTTTACCACGAACAGACACCAAGGCGAAAGACGAAATTGAGGTATCAGCAAGCCAACAGACATTGGGGACACGGTAAACTTGCCACCAACTTTCGTTGGTTTTTCGACGGTGGTTGGTTGGACGGCTTCGACGATGATGATGGTTGTTTCTAGGAGTTGAATAGAATCTCACTTGGGCTTTTCCAATGTGCCATTACTCACTAAAATACGTCTCCGTAGCTTCAGACACGTGTATATGTCGCAACGGTTCTTGTTCAGACTAGGCGACCTGTTCATCATTAGATTAAAAGTCCCCCGAAAAATGCGAGAGAATGAGTCCTTGTTGACAACGATGACGGTATGGTGAAAAGATGAATATCCTCCCGTCCAAGTATGAAAACAGAGAATATAATGAATTGTGAGGTGAAGGGATGTAGTGGAGCAAGAGAGATTTAGGCAGGCAAAGACAGTCAGATGAAAATGAAAGATGTTTTCGGTATCAATTTTCTCCCTGAAAGTCATAAGGAAGTGATGAGAAAATTGGAAGACCTGAACGACAAATTGTCGACGGACCTTAATTAAAGTTTGCCCTCCAATTTGTATACTTTATTAGACATGAAGAAAAGTATCACTCGTCTACTTAGAGAAGCCGCAAGAAAAATTATAAGATGTGACACAAATTTTAAGGACATGATATTCGAATTGGCTGGAAAATGTAAATGACTAGTGGGAGATGTGAAATTGAGGTTTTCGCTCTCAGATAAGTTGGCGCCAGCTTTGAGGTTAATAATGTTCATGATTCTTCAGGGAATGGCTCATTAATAACGAATACATTTGCGCATATTAAATTTAATATTCAGGTGAGGCTTGGAAAATAGCTGAGCAGCGAATTTAGATGAGAAATGGGAGAGAGAGGCAAAATAATCTTTTTGATGGGGTGAGTTATAATCGAAAAAAAAATTTACCGAAAGAACTTTTTTCTTTTACATGACTTTTGCCAATAAATTACTTTCTTACAATTACATCCTTATTATACCCAACTAAAATTCAATAACACTTTTATCAAGCGTAAACAAACCAATCGTGACATGAATGAAAATAACTTCGAATTTCCCGGAAAAAGAACAATTCTAGAAAAGAATCTTTTCCAGCAGAACTGCATACATACGGTCCTTTGTGATAGCGAAAATTTATTCAGGATGCATTTTGCTAATAACAAAATTATAAAGCAAAATTCTGCGTTAAGTTTTAACTTAATAAACTAGCGCAATTCGGTTGTGTACAAAGACAATGGCCAAAAGACAACGCCACGAGAGTGGAAAACAAGAGAATGAAGAGAAAGTCCTACACAAATAATAGAACGCGACGCCTACCCTTGTGCATTTTGTTTCGTGGAATGCCGCTACAACGACTTCAAGGACTGTGGATTGGATTGGAATTATAAAATCTCATCACGTACTGTTTCGCCTAGGACTGAAGTTTCCTTTATCTTATATTGTCGAATTTCCAATGCATACAAGAATTAGTTTGCAGCTTACACAGTTCTTAGTAGAAGAAATTTCGAGGAACTCGATGACTATGATGAATACACAGGAGAAAGATAGTTTAAATTTAGTTTTTGTTTTGTTTTATTCTTGGAAAAGTAAAAGTACTTTTCTCAATTATTTGGTTTAGTGATTCTACTTTTCGTTGTTAAGTTTTGCCAAGTTTGCCATTATGTACCAATTTCATGATTTCTTTAGTCAGACAATTCAAAAGTTTAAAGAACAACACTAGAATGGTCGCTATAGGGTAATTTCGCCTGTTCGCGTCCATCGCCCAATTCGCGTCCATTTCGCGGATCTCCCTTTAAAAATACTCGAAAATAAGTCAACTAACACACCAATCGAACGAAAAGTCATTATGCCGCTAATACTTCAATGCATAAGAGGCACGCACACATGAACAAAAATTCTGTGCGTCAAACCTATACCATTTAGAAAAAATAGTTAGTCTCGGTTGTTCAACAAGGAAGGTCGTACTCGTGGGATATTAAATAAAAATTAGTGTGAAGAGGCGTGTTTGATGGTAAATTTTATATTGTTTTATGTGAATTTTAGGATACATAGCTGTTTCTACACTTTTATGATGAAAAAAGGAATAATATTAATTATGAATTTGCTTATGTTTTTTATATTTAACGAATAAAATAAGGTGGACGCGAATTACTACATCGAATTTTAGAAAACTTCCACTTTGCGTCCGCAAACTATGCCTACAGGGGATAATAATAAACCCAATTGCGTCCACTATTTTCGTTAAATACTTGCTTGTAAAAATGATTTAAATAATAATTTAAATAATAAAAATAATAATTTAAATAATAATTAATAATTTAAAATGTATTGTTTATTATTATTGTATTCTTTATTAAGACTACGTGTTTATAACTCTATTTTGTAATTGGAATGCGTAATTTCTTTCATTCTTATTTTTTCCCATTTAAGATGAGTTCTTCAGAGACAAGAAAGAAGACGGAAAAGAGAACAAACACAGAAGAAGATTTAAAGAAAGCGTTAAATGAAGTTCGAGAGAATAATAAATCGATAAGACAAATATGCAAAGAATATGCTATTCCCAAGACCACAATATTGGACAAAATCAGTGGGCGCAGACCCGATGGAGTAAAGAAACCGGGACCAGAACCAGCGTTAGGAGTAGATGGTGAAAAAAAAGTAGTTGAATGGCTTCTTAACATTTCCAAATGTGGATTTCCAGTGAAAAAGCAAGAATTGTTGGATACTGTTCAGAAAATAGTTCGAGACGGTGAGTTTAAAAATAAATTCAAGGATGATCGCCCAGGTGAAAAGTGGTTTCAAAAATTTTTGGCCAGAAAAAAAGAAATCACACTTAAAAATGCGGAGGGTATTAATAAAGCTCGAGCCCAAGTCACAGAACAGTCAATCAGATTGTGGTTTAAAGAATTAGAGGAATATTTGGACAGTATACACCAAAAAGATATTTTGAGTGACCCGAAAAGAATTTTTAATGGGGACGAAAGTGGTTTTGCTCTTTGTCCAAAGACAGGAAAAGTTTAAGGTCCAAGAGGGTTCAAAAACTTATACCAAATAAAGCCAAGCAATGAAAAAGAAAATATACCGGTATTATTAACATTTAATGCGAATGGAGATATGTGTCCACCTTGTATCGTGTTTCCATACATTAGACCACCAAGAGCTGTGGTGAATAGTATGCCTCCAGAATGGTGCTTAGGCAGATCGGAGACAGGTTGGATGAGAGGAGATGTATTCCTTGAATACGTCACCAACGTGTTTCACAAATGGGTAGTGGAAAATAACATAAAAAAACCGGTGCTTTTGCTGGTAGATGGGCATAAATCGCATATGTCCTTAATGTTAAGTAAGATGTGTGAACAAATGGAAATTATTTTGTATGCTCTTCCGCCCAACACCACCCATATTTTACAGCCAGCTGACGTTAGCGTATTTGCACCGGTAAAAATATATTGGAAATCTACAGTCCGCGCATTCCTATCAAAACCAGAAAATTTGAATTCTGCCGTCACAAAAACAAACTTTTGTAAATTGTTAAATGACGCATTAAGTCATCCTAACATGCCCGACAACATCAAAAATGGGTTTAAGAGATGTGGTCTTTACCCATTCGATGCTAATAGTCCAGATTACACTAAATGTGTAAGAAACACTTTGGAAAATGTTCAGGCCGTTGATCAACAGTCACAGGATGTTACTCACTCGGACATTAAAAGTTTTAAAAAAGTTTTGAAACACCTGAAGCCGACACTACAAGAAAAAAATATTGACATTAGAACTATAACGAAAGAAGTCAATAGGTTGAAAAAGTCTCTCCCTGCAGAAGTAGGATTTGCAGAGATTTCTACCGAAACTGAATCTGATAGGTCACCTATGGAACTTTCAACAGAAAAAAGTAGTACTATTTTTAGTCATACTGATGGCGAATTGGATGCAACTAAAGCAATTACCATCTCTTCATTTCACGAAGACGCCGAAAACAAAAATGATGAAGCTAAATCCGATCCTACTGTACAGGTTCAAACAGTATCAGCCGAAATACATTCTGCACCAAAACAATTCACCGAGCCTTGCACATCAAACGCAACTCTTGATACCAGCAAAAACAATTTGTTCCCTGACTTGTCCCTTTCGACGTTACATCTTTCTGGCAGTTACCTCAACGTCGGCTCTATGGTGTCCTTAGATGACGTTCTAGTTCTACCATTAGAAGATATTGAATCAACTCCAACCATATCAACTGTTGAAAAAGAAACTCTCATCAAGGAACTAACTCCAGAACTGCTTCTGACTTCATCATCAGCATCAACTATGTCGCTACCATCCTTTTTACCTACAGAGTCTCTAGTACAACCAGGTTCAGCAGCAACGCAAAACAAAATTTCTGATTCATTTAAAGACCACCTGATGCTACCTGAAATTTCTAACAAAGCACGAAAAAATAAGGAAAGAACTCCAGCATCCATATCTTCTGCTGCATGGAGAAAGTATTATGAAGATAAAGAGCAGACCAAGAACGAAAAGCAGGAATTAACACGAAAAAGAAAGCTAGAACGACTACAAAAACAAGAACAGAAAAAGACTTTAAAACATTCTCAAACGGTTCGTAAAATTGCTCCAAAACGAAAAAAGAAGATACAAGAAGTCACACAGGAAACGGTTAATGAGGAATTTGAGAAAGAAAATTTACCAGCCGTGGAGCGAGTGAAATGTTCTAAATGTGACGATATACTAATTTCAGATGTAGAAGACGACGATGAAAAAAACATAGGCTGTGACAAGTGTATCAGATGGTATCATCTGAAATGCACGCGATTTGCAGGATTAAGTTATTTAGAGGCCAAAGATAAGTCTTTTAAATGTGACCTGTGTTATTTATTGAAATCCTAAGGCTACAATATTGATTACTGTTTATTCTTTAAGTTGCAATCATTATTTGCCTACTACTTACCTAATTTTAAGTTCAACCAATGTTGAGAAGAATTATTTTTATTTTTTGAAAGTGATTTTTTTTAATGATAATAATGTGGATTTTTTAATATTTATATTCTTAAATAAATGAATTTTTAAAATACAATCTTTCTTTACAAATTTTTTAAAATGTCACCCCTATATTCCTTTTCTAAGCTGCTGGACGCTAAATGGTCCACGGGGGGACGCAATTTGGATTTTGTGGACGCAAAGTGGGAAAAACGCCTAATTCTGAAGTTTATCTATTTAAAAAGAAAACACAAGATGTTTCTAATAAAACTGAAAGTTAATCTTAAAATAGACTATATAATGAATACATCACATACATTTTACATAGAAATTAGTGCTGGGGCCATTTTTATTATCGCCGTCAAACTTGCCAACTGCACTAAATGGACGCGAACAGGCGAAATTACCCTATATGAGACGCTTCATGCGCAGATTGAGCTCCAGTAAATAAACTCTTGACGGGTTTTTTTTGGCTTATTAGAAGTTTCAGCATCACTTGCATAAACAATTTTTTCTGGTTTGACACAAAATAGGTTTCCATAATAAATTTTCTTCCTCTCTATACGATAGTTTTTCAAAGCTTCAACGTGCTAGTTTTTAAGATCTTTAAAGTCATGGTAGATTTCTCGTATGTAGCGTCAGATTTCGAAAAAAAAATTGGGCTTGCTTGCTACTAGACTTCTTACTGCAATTTTTGTAGCACCACATGGGTATTTATTGACATAAATAGAATCTGCCGACGTTCGTATTTAGAGACCCTTTATAGAGGCGCAAATATTTTGCTGATTCAATTGAGTTGCACTCTTATGAATCACATATTGAAAATCGGCAGATAATAAATTGTTATAAACGTATAAATATAGCCTTCGTCGTCCTTCTCGCACTTGCTGTTTACACATTTCATAGTGGTTACCACACAAAGGTGATAACTTGCCGGCTTAAATAGCTCAAATAGTTAATTTTAAAAGATTTCCATAAATAATCAGCACTTGCGTTGCCATTAATATATACATTTTCAATTCTTTTCTGAATCATCATGGGCCACCATTTTGAATTTCTATTGAAAACGGCCGCTGAAAATATTAAGTGTAAATTTTCGACTTTTTCATTTGTCATCCAATTTGGATAATTTTTTGCAGGTTAAATTAACTTGCCTTAATAACTTATAATTTCAAGTTTCATCGGAACATGTTGAGAAATTTGGCTGCTAGAGGGCTACAGAAAAAAAAATTTTAAGTCACCCCCCTGTATAGGGAGACCCTCTTAAACATCTTAAATTATTTTCTTGCATTCGTTCTAGCTCATGTGGTTTGCGAGAAAACTTGCTGTGACGCACGAACGAATGGACGGATAGACAGACAAGTTGCGATTTTATAATTTTTTAAGGGTACTGTTAAAAATATTTTACAATAATCTTTAAAAATAATCTGCTTTATAAATACTTCCAAGTTAAGTCATTTAAAACGTTTCCATGAAAAATATTCATTATTTCAGTTGCTAGGAGTACTAAAATAACGAATTGCGCTTACCTTGTGACCTTTGGGGGCGCCATTTTGAATGCATGCATTTGATTTTGGATTATTTTCAATCTTTGTGTGGTAGAACCTCATCAATCAATATCCCGAATCTCGTTCAAATCGGATTTTCACGCTAGATAGGGCAAAAGTATTTTTCATTAGATTTTAATGATTTTTTGCGTAATACAAGAACTTAGTACTGAAATCCATAATCTCAAGTTTCATAAAAATCCGTAGGAAAATGTGACCGCTAGAGGGCCAAAAAACTACCGAGTTACATTAACATCGGGTGACCGATTTGGTCACAACTACAAAAACAACATTTTGAACGTTTTTCGACTTTTGAGTGACCGCGATTTTGTTTCAGACGAGCTGACTTTGGGATTTTTATTGTGAGATTCATCACATACATTGATGAACCTTTGTACCAAATTTCATCCAAATCAGAGCTATGCTTTGGTCAGAAAAGAAATCACGATTTTTCGTCTTTCGGTTGGCTGTTTTAGCTGATTCACGAATTAATCCGAGATTTTCACTCAATACACCTTTCCTGAAAATTTGGTGCCAATCGGAGCAAAATTGCAACCTCTAGCGTGGTCATAAAATTTTGTTATATCCCATATATTGTCTTTATTTGTCATTTTTCGATTGAATATTTCTTTTATTTAAAATGGATTTCATTTAAGTACATATTCTCCATTATTATCTATGATCTTTTGCCATTTGTTGGGTAGAGCCATTATTCCATCTGTGTAGAACTTCTGTAGTTTATCAGCAAAAAACTTGGCCAAGTGATTTTCACAGTCCCTTTTTTAAGTGAATTTCTTTTCATTAAGGAAGTTTTGCAGAGACCGAAACAAATCGTAGTCTAATGACGCAAGGACTGGACTATACGATGGATGCATCATAACTTCCCAGCCAAGCTCTGTCAATTTTGCCGGGTTATCAAAGATGTGTGTGGTCTGGCATTGTCATGATGGACGATGACGCCCTTTCCATTGATCAATTTTTTGAATTGCTTGTAGAAATCTGGTTAATTGCTGACAGTGCAGAGCCAAATTGAGTGTTTGGCCAGGTTCTAGCACCTAATGATAAAGAATTCCCTTCCGATTCCACCATACACACTTTGTTTGGTGTCAATCCTGGCTTTGAAGTCGTTTATGATGATTCACCTTTATTTGACCAAAATCTTTATCGAACGACATTTCCGGATCTTACCCATTGTTCATCGTCCGTAATGATTTGCTTAAATGATGGCTCGATTTCGTTGCGTTTTATTAGCATTTCGCAAATGGAAATTATGTCGGTCAAATTTTTTTGTGTTAATTCATGCGGCACACAAAATTCGAGCTTCTTTGGGTATCCAGCCATACGCAAATGGTTCGAAACTGTTTGGTGATGGATATTCAGTTCCTTAGCAATGTCATGGCTGCTTATGTGTTGGTCTTCTTCAAATTTTTGTAAGATTTCATCAACTTTTTCATTGATTGGTCGATCAAAACTTGCACAGCGAAAGCGAGCGATCCATCTCTTGGCCGTGGGTTTTGATAAAGTATATTGACCGTGGACACCACAAATTTTTTCAGGAGCCTGCGATGCATTCTCACCTTGATCTTAGTGATATTGTAAAATATAACGATTTTTTCATAAATTTCACTCATTTTTAAATGAATACAACTTTTGACACGAATGCCAAAATACAAATATAAAAATTGTAGACTGGAGTGTCACCTTTCAAACGCATGTCAGTTTTCTTCTTAATTGTCTCACCACCCCTCGACGTCAGTGGCGTTCGGTCGCTGAGATTAGTTGTTTTCGTTTAGTTCGCTCAACACCCGTCGATGTCAGTGGCGTAGGGTGTAGATATCTGTTGGTTTTCGTTTAGTCCGCTGAACACCAATCGACGTCAGTAGCGTAGGGTGTAGAGATCTATCACACAACCTTATCAGCTGGTTGGGACATTTAAATATAGGGGTGACAGATTTCAGCGGAATATCGATTCGCGGGATCAAGATTATCATATGTTGTCAAGCTATGTATCTTCTTAGCATGTTAAAAATGTTTGTACGTAAAAAGACTCAATAAAATATCCATCTATTTGTCTTGCAGTGAACGATCAAAGCCAGAGATCTGACAAGGAAATTGACGTGTTTTAGAAAAATCCAAGTCTAAAGTGTCATAAAAATTAGTACTTTCATGCAAATTACTACATATTTAGACTTGATGAAAACTGCAGAAACTGTCGATACTGCATTCACCAAATGCGTTAATTTAGATATCTAAGGTAATTTTCTACGACTGCGTCATGACTTTGTTCTATTTTCATCGATTTATAGTTTCAACGTAGTCCTGTTTATGCAAGGTATAAAATTCGACTGCAATTTTAAACAATCAACTTCTGTGTGCTTGGTACAGCGGTACCAGTCTCCTAAGTGAAAGAACCCCTTGTTCTTCAGCCAGGCCATCTTGGCTAACATGACAGTACGTTTTCTTAGCCTGATCGAGACGAGCTCTTCCAGTATAAGTGGGCTAGTGCCAGCAAAGCTGCGCTTCCTTCATTAATGACGGACATTCTTCAAGAGCTTATACAGCTCATCATCCATAGGGCAGCTCAACCGCATGGTCCCAGGGTGTAATTTAACCCCATCGGGCCAAGAAAAGGAGCTATTGTGTTGATGGCCAAGATGACCCGATTGAGGAACAAATGATTTACACATAGGAGACTGGTACCACTGTACAAAACACTTTTGAGTTGAGAGCCACAATCTATTCTGGAAGTCCTTAGCTCAATATAAGTTGCATGTTGGGCATGTTACCACATGCATGGAATGGGTCCAATTTATGCATCAGGGCCATGCGGTCAAGCTGCCTCATGGATGATGAACTGTAGCAGCTCCTGAGGAGTGTCCGTTATCCATGATGAAACCGCAGAACTTATATATATATATATATATATATATATATATATATATATATATATATATATATATATATATATATATACTCGTATATATATATATATAGAACTTATATATATATATATATATATATATATATATATATATATATATATATATATATATATATATATATATATATATATATATATATATATATATATATATATAAAATATATAAATATATATATATATATATATATATATATATATATACATAAATATATATATATATATATATATATATATATATATATATATATATATATATATAATAATATATATATATATATATATATATATATATATATATGTATATATATATATATATATATATATATATATATATATATATATATTTATTTTGTGCTAGGGAGGTGAATGTCCATTTAGGCACAGAGTGTGGGGCTCCCATACTCGCAAGAAGGCGACTAGGCTACCCACTAAACACCTCCCCTGTCAACCTGAGAACCCAGCCTGGAACCGTTTGACAAATTACTTTGGGCCAAGTTTCGTTTTGTGACGCCGTTAGGCGCCTTCAAGTTGGAGGATCCCTTTCCTGGCGGGAGGGGAGAAGGGAGGAGGAAGTGTCAGACAAGTGGTCCCTCAGCCCCAGCATCCCCGGCTGCTGTGAGTCCCTTTTATCTTTTAGGACTGCCCGAGCATAATGTGCCGTGAGCTCTCCCGTTTCCCTGTGAGACTCCCTTTGTAACCTGACCCATTTTGCAGGCAAAACATGTGTTGCAGGCATTGCCCTCCTCTCCTGGGCAATACCGAGAACCGGGGGACTGTGACTTGTCAATCTTGTGCAGGTAAGACTGAAAACACCCATGCCCGCTCAAAAGCTGGGTCAAATAGAAGTCAGTCTCACCATGCCTTCGATTTAGCCACGGTCTCACATCCGGGATGAGGCGTGCAGTCCACTTTCCCTTCGTGCAATTCACCCACGATTGCCACCCATCGTTGAGCAAGCGCTGTCTCTCCTCGCGGACACCAGTCTCCCTCGCATTCTCGTTTCGGCGCAGGTAAATAGCCCACCGTTCTCTAGCAAGGAGGGCGACTGTCGGATACGAAGATACAATCCTCAGTGCTCCCCTTCTCTGTACCTGTGCCAAACATTTTTGGTATACCTATTTGCTGAGAGCGTCGCCCCATACCTCTACTTCGTACAGTAGCACTGACCCTACAGCCCTCATCAAGAGGCGTCTTCTTAACGGGCTGCGTCCCCCTACGTTGGCCGTAAGTTGACTCAGAGCCGATACTCCTGAAGCAGACTTCTCAGCTGTTGCCCTGATTTACTCAGAGAAACTCATCTTTGAGTCGATCAGTAGCCCCAAGTACTTCATGGATAGCTTCGATTTGATTCGTAAGTCACCAATTCTGATCATCCTCACTCTAGGGATTCTGTTTTTTGTCAAGATGACCACTTCGGTTTTCTCCAGTGCTAAACTGAGCCCGCGAGCAGTCATTCAATCCCTCACTCGGCACATTAGCATACCTAGCCTAAGTTGTGCCTGTTTAACAGTGCATTTAGTGACCAGAGCCGCAACATCATCCGCATAGCCGACCAAGCGTGACTCATCTGGTATCTCAAGTCTCAGCAGCCCATCGTAAGATACGTTCCTAAGGTCAGGACCAAGGATAGATCCCTGAGCAACACCCGGTGTAACTGCCATCCTTCGTTGGCCCTGTGTCATATTGTAGAGCAGGCTTCGATCCATTCGGTAGTTCCTCAAAGGCCGCATTAGATATTCTGGAACTTGAAAAGAGTTTTCCAGCGTATCCAGAATATCCACCCATCTAGCGGAGTTGAAGGCATTCCTGACGTCGAGTGTCACCAACAGGACGATCTGTCGCTTGGTGCGACTATATGCCTCTGCCTTTTGGACTGCGTTCACCACCTCTGCAATCGCATCAATGGTAGAACGTCCTGTTCTGAAGCCGTACTGCCGAGGAGAAAGGTCCCCAGCAGCACGAATCGCGTCAGTCAGTTTTCCCTTGATGAGTTTCTCCAGCACTTTCCCAGCCGTGTCTAGCATGCATAACGCGCGGTATGCAGGTGTCGATTCGGGATTTCCCTTCCTCGTTTTCAATGAGAGGACTGCCTCCTCCAGCTCCAGCTGTGTGAAGTGTGGGCACTCTACTGCTCTTTCACCATGGACAGCGTCAACACGGACGGGATGGGCGGGGAAGAGTCCCCGCACTATCGCGTCCATCTTTTCTGCGTCATGTATACAAGGCATCCGTAGGGCACCAAACTTCCGCACGACCAATAATTGAATAATAAATAGCGAAGTTACAACCCATTGAATATTTAACAGGTACCACATCATTAACACGTGATATTTAGGAAAAACACATTTTCTACGTACTTAGATACTACAAATATGTGGGAATTTTGATAAAATTTTAGAAATGGTTCATAATATTAATTTTTTATCATGACAAATTAAGCGACGGAGTCAAAAAACTTGAAATAAAATGGCGGCAAATTTAAAAACATAGTAGTCATAATAATTTTTCGAACTCGATTTATGGAATCAGTATATTAGCCAAGTTTTGATATGCAGAATATATTGTTTGATTTACTAATTGTTTTACAAAACTCTTCTGGCAGGAGCACTCTCCTACTACTTCAACTTGTTTACACCAGTCGTATGGTTTTGGTACATGACTATTACCTCTCGTCTAAGGAAAATACTACAAGTAGATGAGGAGATGAGGAGATGAGAAGGCTTGCAAGACACTCAACTCGGAGGGAGTAATATTTTGGTCATTAAGAACCAGATCCAGAGTGGAACTAACGGAGACTTCCGTTCTCGGGGTACCCGCATTGCTTAGTATAAATAGTAGGACAGGAACTTGATCCGAAACATTGTGGCTTTGTGATTGTTCGATAAGAAGATCAACTCATTGCTGCGAACCTCAACCCTGGAGATATACTCACTTACCACGGGCAGCTGGTGAGCCCCCATCTTTGGATGGTCAGCTGATTGGTTGCGGCCCTTCAGGAAATATCGTAGTGGCTGTTGGTTAAGGGGGATAGCCACTGTGACTGCCAAAAAATTGGTGATTTTTAAAATTTTTTGGACCGAGTAAGTAGAGAAATTTTTGGATCGGGTTTTTAGGTCTTTGTAAAAAAAATTTTTACAAAGACCTACTAGTTTCGCGACCTATCTGTCCATCTGTCCGTCTGTCTGTCCATCTGTCCGTCCGTCCGTCTGTCCGTCTGTCCGTCTGTCCATCTGTCCGTCTGTCCGTCTGTCTGTCTGTCCGTCTGTCCGTGCGTTACAGCTGATTTCCTCAGAAACTATAGAAGCTAGAATGCTCAAACTTTGTGAAAAGGTCAAAAGTGATGGTCTCTCAAAAGTTAAGGCCTCAACAAAAATTTAAACAAGTTGGGTAAACAGACCTACGCTCATGTCAGAAGGGTTTTGTATTCAATTTACAAAATGCAGTCACCAGATCGAATCAAATCAAGATACATGTCAAAGACGATTTTATTGGAGAAAATATAAAATACGAAGATCATACTATTATTAACAAAGTTGAGGAAATACATTTTTCATATATTTTCCCCCCTGTGCCCCCACTGAAGCAAAAACTGACAGTTTAACAACTGTTTTGAAAAGCTCCCATGAAAACTTTCATTTCATACTCATATCGGCTACGTTTGATGAATTTTTTTCAGGGGCCACTCTCCTGTACTGTTGTCATCGATTAATGGCCAATTTTTTCGAACCCTAGAATGGTTACGAAACCCTTTTGCTAGGAGCTCTCTCCCACCTCCTTGACTTGTTTCACTTATGAGTATTAATTGCAGGTACTCATCTTCAGTCATTCATTAAATTGAATCAAGTGTTCAAAGCATGCACCTTAAACGTTGAAGTTGGGAAAAAATAACTCAAAATTATGCAATCTTCGCATTTAAAACAGCCACGATTTTGTTTTACGATTACTGATACCACTAGCTGAACCGATTCTCAAAGATTTACATGACACCTATCATTCCTGAAATTTTCATGCAAATCCTAGCAAAACTGTAGTGTCTGAGTCGGTAAAAAGTGCATGTTGTTCCATAGCCATATGTTGCCATAGTAATAAATGCAGCGCATATTGTTCCATAGTAAAACAGGAAAATTCAAACCGCTATAACATCGCTAAATATGATTCAATCTTTATGAAACTTTCAGGATAGATCAACCTTATGAATAGGAATCTACGTACTGAATTTCATTGAACTTAAGGGTAGCGTTAAGATTTTATTCAAGAAAACATCAAATTGATAAATCATACTATCACTAACAAAGTTGAGTGAATTGCGACTTCTCACGTATTTGTTGTTGTTGTAATCACCAAGGCCTACATTCCTGATTTTTTTCAGATTTTTCGGATCACAGGTGGCCAATCGCGAGGGGGGGGGGACACAAATTTTTCGTGTATTTCCCCTCCCTGTGCGCCCCTCGAAGCAAATTTTGCCAAATTAAGACCTGTTTTGAAAAGTTCTCATCAAGACCTTTCATTTGATACCCATATCGGCTACCTTCAATGAAATTTTTTTTTCGGGGGGTCACTCTCCTATATGGGGAGACCCCCCTTAAATACCTTATAAATTTTTTTTGTAGTTGAACTTTGAAGAGATCACCATTTTACACCTACACACAAAATTTGATGTTTCTAGCTCAAGTAGTTTCCGAGAAAAACTGCTGTGACACATGGACGGACGGACGGACGGACAGACGGACAGACTGGTCGCGAAACTAGTAGGGTTTTGTAAAATTATTTTACAAAACCCTAAAAATGGAAATACTTTTATGAAATAAGTTCAAAATCGCCTGACGTGATCGTTTTGTCACAACAATTATAAACCCATTTAAAATAAGCACCTAGAAAAAAACAAACACTTAGGGATAAATAAACAAGCTAAAAATTCATAGAGTATAACCTATATAATCCTCTTGATAAGAATTCACGCTTGTACTAAACGACATAGTTGTAACATTTAGAGAAGAACTCATACAAAGAAGTTTAAAATTAATAATGAGACAGCTAAAATCAAGTCCGATAAGGAGCAGTATCCAATGTAAATATTTCCATGATTTTCTTTTGCGTTGCATATTTTTTAAATTAAAGAAGTTTTGTTTTTTAATTAGAAGTTAATAATATTTAAAATGAAATCCTGATTTTATCAAATTTAAAATATTGAAAGTTGAAAATGTCGAAAATGAATAAACATTTATATAATATGTATTGCTAATTAAAACACGACTTTCCTTTCCAGTAGTTCTGCTTTTCAGCGGGAAATGAGGTGCAGGGTAAGTATGCCGTCGCGAGGGTAGGGTTTGAGAAAATCCGCTGAAGTCGGTTTCGCGTCGCGCGCGGTACGCGGTACCTTAGTTGTTCTTGATTTTTCTTTAACGTAGCTTTCGTCGGGATGAGTTAACGTAGTATACTTTTCGGTACCGCGTCGGAAATTCGGGAACGCGAAATAAAAATTAGATTTTGTACTTTTGACTGGTTAATGAAGAAATACGGAGTAACGTAGAATATGTTTCCTCTCCGTATGGTTTTGTTTTTGTAACGCGTTTGAAAACGGGCGTGTACAGGTGGCTGAATATTGTAAATGAGCGTAACCCATTCGGAGACCCGCGACCGAAATCCTCTCCGATCTAGCTGGCCGACAAGCAGCCACCGCGTGAATGGGTTACGGTGCACGGATTGGTTGACCGGTTGGTACCATCCGTTGGCACTACTCAGAATTAAGGTCTAGAACCGATGAGAAGTCGGTTCCGCGTTCGCACGAAATTTTAAAATCATTACACCCCCTGTATAGGGAGACCCTCTTGAACATCTTAAAATATTTTCTTGCATTCATTCTAGCTCATGTGGTTTGCGAGAAAACTTGCTGTGTCGCACGAACGGACAAGTTGCGATTTTATAATTTTTTAAGGGTACTGTTAAAAATATTTTACCATATCTTTGAAAATATTCTGCCTTATAAATACTTCCAAGTTAAGTCATTTAAAACGTTTCCATGAAAAATATTCATTATTTCAGTTGCTAGGAGTACTAAAATAACGAATTGCGCTTACCTTCTGACCTTTGGGAGCGCCATTTTGAATGCATGCATTTGATTTTGGATTATTTTCAATCTTTGTGTGTTAGAACCTCATCAATCAACATCCGGAATCTCGTTCAAATCGGAGTTTCACTCTAGATAGGGCAAAAGTATTTTTCATTAGATTTTAATGATTTTTTGCGTAATACAAGAACTTAGTACAGAAATCCATAATCTCAAGTTTCATCAAAATCCGTAGGAAAATGTGACCGCTAGAGGGCCAAAAACAACTGAAAAAATCACATATTTAAACCACCGCCATTTTGAAAATTGCACATCCATGATCACCAAATTGTCAAAGTCTCTAGATCTAATTGATTTCTATCTTAAAACTAAGTTTCATATATATATATATATATATATATATATATATATATATATATATATATATATATATATATATATATATATATATATATATATCGGGCTAAAATTGCGACTTTTAGAACTTTTAATCAAACTACCGAGTTACATTAACATCGGTTGACCGGTTTGGTCACAACTACAAAAACAAAATTTTGTACGTTTTTTTCGACTTTTGAGTGACCGCGATTTTGTTTCAGACGAGCCGACTTTGGATTTTTTATTGTGAGATTCATCACATACGAGCATTGATGAACCTTTGTACCAAATTTCATCCAAATCGGAGCTATGCTTTGGTCAGAAAAGAAATCATGATTTTTCGTCTTTCAGTTTGCTGATTCACGAATTAATCCGAGAATTTCACTCAATACACCTTTCCTGAAAATTTGGTACAAATCGGAGCAAAATTGCAACCTCTAGCGTGGTCATAAAATTTCGTTATATCCCATATATTGGTAAGTCTTTATTTGTCATTTTTCGATTGAATATTTCTTTTATTTAAAATGGATTTCATTTAAGTACATATTCTCCATTATTATCTCACAGTCCCTTTTTGAAGTGAATTCCTTTTCATTAAGGATGTTTTGCAGAGACCGAAACAAATCGTAGTCTGATGACACAAGGACTGGACTATACGGTGGATGCATCAAAACTTCCCAGCCAAGCTCTATCAATTTTGCCGGGATATCAAAGATATGTGTGGTCTGGCATTGTGATGATGGAAGATAACGCCCTTTTGTATTGATCAATTCTGACCGATTTCATGAATTGCTTGTAGCAATTTGCTTAATTGCTGACAGTGCAGAGCCAAATTGAGTGTTTGGCCAGGTTCTAGCACCTGATGATAAAGAATTCCCTTCCAATCCCACCATACACACTTTGTTTGGTGTCAATCCTGGCTTTGAAGTCGTTTGTGATGATTCACCTTTTTAGGGTTTTGTAAAATAATTTTACAAAACCCTACTAGTTTCGCGACCAGTCTGTCCGTCTGTCCGTCTGTCCGTCCGTCCGTCCGTCCGTCCGTCCGTCCGTCCGTCCGTCCGTCCGTCCGTCCGTCCGTGTGTCACAGCAGTTTTTCTCGGAAACTACTTAAGCTAGAAACATCAAATTTTGTATGTAGGTGTAAAGTGGTGATCTCTTCAAAGTTCAACTACAAAAAAATTTTATAAGGTATTTAAGGGGGGTCTCCCCATACAGGAGAGTGACCCCCCGAAAAAAAAATTTCATTGAAGGTAGCCGATATGGGTATCAAATGGAAGGTCTTGATGAGAACTTTCCAAAACTGTTCTTAGTTTGGCAAAATTTGCTTCGAGGGGCGCACAGGGAGGGGAAATACACGAAAAATTTGTGTCCCCCCCCCTCGCGATTGGACACCTGTGATCCGACAAATCTGAAAAAAATCAGGGATGTAGGCCTTGGTGCGTACAACAACAACAAATACGTGAGAAGTCGCAATTCGCTCAACTTTGTTAGTAATAGTATGATTTATCGATTTTATGTTTTCTTGAATAAAATCTTAACGGTACCCTTAAATTCAATGAAATTCAATACGTAGATGTCTATTTATAAGATTGATCTATCCTGAAAGTTTCATAAAGATTGAATAATATTTAGCGAAGTTATAGCGGTTAGAATTTTCCTGTATTACTATGGAACAATATGCGCTGCATGTATTACTATGGCAACATATGGCTATGGAACAACATGCGCTTTTTACCGACTCAGACACTACAGTTTTGCTAGGATTTGCATGAAAATTTCAGGAATGATAGGTGTCATGTATATCTTTGAGAATCGTTTCAGCTAGTAGTATCAGTAATCGTAAAACAAGATAGTGGCTGTTTTAAATGCGAAGATTGAATAATTTTGAGTTATTTTTTCCCAACTTCAACGTTTAAGGTGCGTGCTTTGAACACTTGATTCAATTCAATGAATGACTGAAGATGAGTACCTACAATTAATGCTCATAAGTGAAATAAGTCTAGGAGGTGGGAGAGAGCTCCTAGCAAAAGGGTTTTGTAACCATTCTAGGATTCGAAAAAAATTGGCCATGAATAGATGATTTCAGCACAGGAGAGTAGCCCCTGAAAAAAAATTCATCAAACGTAGCCGGTATGAGTATGAAATAAAAGTTTTCATGGGAGCTTTTCAAAACAGTTGTTAAAGTGTCAGTTTTTGCTTTAGTGGGGGCACAGGGGGGAAATACATGAAAAATGTGTTTCCTCCGTCGCGGATGGACATCTGAAATAATTATCAAGGGAGATATTTATGAGTATAACAAAACCAAAAACCTCAGCAGTCGAAATTCGTTCAACTTTGTTTAAAATAGTATGATCTTCGCATTTCATATTTTCTCCAATAAAATCGTCTTTGACATGTTTCTTGATTTGATTCGATCTGGTGACTGCATTTTGTAAATTGAATACAAAACCCTTCTGACATGAGCGTAGGTCTGTTTACCCAACTTGTTTTGACCAAAATCTTTATCGAACGACATTTCCGGATCTTACCCATTTTTCATCGTCCGTAAAGATTTGCTTAAATGATAGCTTGATTTCGTTGCGTTTTATTAGCATTTCGCAAATGGAAATCCGGTCGATCAAATTTTTTTGTGTTAATTCATGCGGCACCCAAAGGTCGAGCTTCTTTGTGTATCCAACCTTACGCAAATGGTTCGAAACTGTTTGGTGATGGATATTCAGTTCCTTAGCAATGTCATGGCTGCTTATGTGTTGGTCTCCTTCAATTTTTTGTAAGATTTCATCAACTTTTTCAGTGATTGGTCGATCAAAACGTGCACAGCGAAAGCGAGCGATCCATCTCTTGGCCATGGGTTTTGATAAAGTGTATTGACCGTAGACACCACAAATTTTTTCAGGAGCCTGCGATGCATTCTCACCTTGATCTTAGTGATATTGTAAAATATAACGATTTTTTTATAAATTTCACTCATTTTTAAATGAATACAACTTTTGACACGAATGCCAAAATACAAATATAAAAATTGTAGACTGGAGTGTCACCTTTCAAACGCATGTCAGTTTTCTTTTTAATTGTCTCACCACCCCTCGACGTCAGTGGCGTTCGGTCGCAGAGATTAGTTGTTTTCGTTTAGTTCGCTCAACACCCGTCAATGTCAGTGGCGTAGGGTGTAGATATCTGTTGGTTTTCGTTTAGTCCGCTGAACACCAATCGACGTCAGTAGCGTAGGGTGTAGAGATCTATCACACAACCTTATCAGCTGGTTGGGACATTTAAATATAGGGGTGACAGATTTCAGCGGAATATCGATTCGCGGGATCAAGATTATCATATGTTGTCAAGCTATGTATCTTCTTAGCATGTTAAAAATGTTTGTACGTAAAAAGACTCAATAAAATATCCATCTATCTGTCTTGCAGTGAACGATCAAAGCCAGAGATCTGACAAGGAAATTGACGTGTTTTAGAAAAATCCATGTCTATGTACTTTCATGCAAATCACTATATATTTAGACTTGACGAAAACTGCAGAAACTGTCGATACTGCATTCGCCAAATGCGTTAATTTAGATATTTAAGGTAATTTTCTACGACTGCGTCATGACTTTGTTCTATTCTCATCGATTTATAGTTTCAACGTAGTCCTGTTTATACAAGGTATAAAATTCTACTGCAATTTAAACAATCAACTTCTGTGTGCTTAGTACAGCGGTACCAGTCTCCGAAGTGAAAGAACCACTTGTTCTTCAACCAGGCCATCTTGGCTAACATGACAGTACGTTTTCTTAGCCCGATCGAGACCAGCTCTTCCAGCATAAGAGGGCTAGTGCCAGCAAAGCTGTTCTTTCTTCATGGATGGTGGGCATTCCTCAGGGGCTTCTACAGCTTATCATCCATAGGGCAGCTCAACCGCATGGTCCCAGGGTGTAATTAAGCCCCATCGAGCCAAGAAAAGGAGCTATCGTGTTGATGGCCAAGATGGCCCGATTGAGGAACAAATGATTTACACATAGGAGACTGGCACCACTGTACAAAACACTTTTGGGTTGAGAGCCACAATCTATTCTCGAAGCCCTTAGCTCGATATAAGTTGCATGTTGCGCATGTTACCACATGCATGGAATGGATCCAATTTATGTATCAGGACCATGCGGTCAAAATGCCTCATAGATGATGAACTGTAGCAGCACCTGAGGAGTGTCCGTTATCCATGATGAAGCCGCAGAACTTCTATATATATATCTATATATATATATATATATATATATATATATACATATATATATATATATATATATATATATATATATATATGTATATATATGTATATATATATATATATATATGTATATATATATACTTATATATATATATATATATATATATATATATATATATATACATAAATATATATATATATATATATATATATATATATATATATATATATATATACATATATATATATATATATATATATATATATATATATATATATATATATATATATATATATATATGTATATATATATATATATATATATATATATATATATATATATATATATATATATATATATGTATATATATATTTCTTTTGTGCTAGGGAGGTGAATGTCCATTTAGGCACAGAGTGTGGAACTCCCATACTCGAAAGAAGGCGACTGGGCTACCCACTAAACACCTCCCCTGTCAACCTGAGAACCCAGCCAGGAACCGTTTGACAAATTACTTTGGGCTTAGTCTCGTTTCGTTACGACGTTAGGCGCCTTCAAGTTGGAGGATCCCTTTCCTGGCCGGAGGAGAGAAGGGAAGAGGAAGTGCCAGAGAAGCGATCCCCCAGCACCACACCCCCGGCTGCTGTGAATCCCTTTTATCTTTTAGGACTGCCCGAGCATAATGTGCCACCTGGTTCCATTTGTCAACCGGTTCGGGCATCACTGCAACTATATTTTCCGGGCTGAGCTCTCCCGTCTCCCTGTGAGAGTTCCTTTGCAGCCTGACCCATTTTTGCAGGCTGAAATTGTGTGGCAGGCATTGCCCTCCTCTCCTGGGCAAAACCGACAATCGGGGGACCGTGACTTACTAATCTTGAGCAGGTAAGACTGAAAACACCTATGCCCGCTCAAAAGCTGGGTCAGACAGAAGTCAGTCTCGCCATGCCTTCAATTTGGCCTAGGTCTCAAATCCGGGATTAGGCGTGCAGTCCACTTTTCCTTCGTGCAATCCACCCAAGATTGCCGCCCATCGTTGAGCAAGCGCTGTCTTTCCTCGCGGACACTAGTCTCCCTCGCATTCTCGTTTCGGTGCAGGTAAATAGTCCACTGCTCTCTAGCAAGGAGGGTGACTGTCGAATACGAGGCTGCAATCCTCAGTGCTCCTCTTCTCTGTACCTGTGCCATTAGATAATCTGGAACTCGAAAAGAGTTTCCCAGCGTATCCAGAATATCCACCCATCTAGTCGAGTTGAAGGCATTCCTGACATCGAGTGTCACCAACAGGACCATCCATCGCTTGGTGCGACTATATGCCTCTGCCTTTTGGACCGCGTTCACCACCTCTGCAATCGCATCAATGGTAGAACGTCCTGCTCTAAAGCCATACTGCCTAGGAGATAGGTCCCCAGCAGCACGAATCGCGTCAGTGAGTCTTCCCTTGATGAGTTTCTCTAGCACTTTGCCAGCCGTGTCTAGCATGCATAACGGGCGGTATGCAGGTGTCGATTCGGGATTTCCCTTCCCCTTGCTGATGAGCACGAGCCTTGCCACCTACCATCGTACCGGGAAAACCCCGTCCCGTAGGCAAGCGTTGAATGTGCTGAGCAGCAAGTCAAGACAATGGTGATAGACGAGCCACAACACCTCAGCTGGAACACCATCTAGACCTGAAGCATTCCTCGCTTTCAATGAGAGGACTGCCTCCTCCAGTCCCAGCTGTGTGAAGAGTGAAAACTCGACTGCTGTTTCACCATGGACAGCGTCAACACGGACGAGATGGGCGGGGAAGAGTCCCCGCACTATCGCGTCCATCTTTTCTGCGTCATGTATACAAGGCTTCCGTAGGGTACCAAACTTCCGCATGACCAATAATTGAATAATAAACATTGAATATTTAACAGGTACCACACCATTAACATGTGATATTTAGGAAAAACACATTTTCTACGGACTTAGATACTACAAATATGTGGGAATTTTGATAAAATTTTAGAAATGATTCATAGTATTGATTTTTTATTATGACAAATTAAGCGACGGAGTCAAAAAACTTGAAATAAAATGACGGCAAATTTAAAAACTTAGTAATCATAATAATTTTTCGAACTCGATTTATGGAATTTGTATATTAGCCAAGTTTTGATATGCAGAATATATTGTTGGATTTACTAATTGTTTTGCAAAATTCTTGTGGCAGGAGCACTCTCCTGCTACTTCAACTTGTTTACACCAGTCGTGTGTTTTTGGTACATGACTTTTACCGCTCGTCGTTTTTAAGGAAAATACTACAGGTAGATGAGGAGAGAGAAGGCTTGCAAGACACTCAACTCGGAGGGAGTTATATTTTGGTCACTAAGAACCAGATCCAGAGTGGAACCGACGGGGACTGGAGTTCCCGGGGTACCCGAATCGCTTAGTATAAATACTAGGAAAGGAACTTGATCCGAAACATTGAAGCTTTGTGATTGTTCGCTAACAAGATCAACTCATTGCTACGAACCTCAACCTAGGAGATACTTGTATACTCAGTTACTACAGGCAGCTGATGAGCCCCCGTCTTCGGATGGTCAGCTGATTGGTTGCGGCCCTTCAGGGAGTATCATAGTGGCTGTTGGTTTAAAACAAAAGTTGGCGTTGACCTTATAGCGTCAGATACAGCTGGGTCTCGTATCTACCAGTATGAAAGTTGAGAGTTCCCGCAATGTAAACAGGAATCGAACTTGGGGGCGATGATTGGCGCGTAAACCAGTCACTGCTGGTGACTGTGTGGTTAGGCCTATAAAAGGCAGGTACTCACGCAAATCAAATTCAACTGCATCATAGAGTTAATATTAACTTACATGGAAAAATACGTTGCGTTTAAATAAAATGAAGGTAAAGCAATACTTAAAAATAATAAATTTTGAGTTAATTCAATGTTTTTATGGACTTGATATCAATTTAAATGTTGAATAAACAAATAACAAGTTGAAGTAGCAGGAGAGTGCTCTTGCCAGTAGGGTATTGTAAAACAATTCGTAAATCAAACAATATATTCTGCATATCAAAACTTGATTCTATAAATAGAGTTCGAAAAATTATTATGGTTATTATGACTTTAAGCTTGCTACCATTTTGTTTCCAGTATTTTGACCCCGTTGCTTGATTAGTCATGATAACACATCAATATTACACACCATTTCTAAAATTTTTATCAAAAGTCCTACATATTTGTAGTGTCTAGGTCCGTTGGAAACGTGCATCTCCCTAGTATCACGTGTTAATGTTGTTGTAATTGTTAAATATTCATTCGGCTGTAAATTAGCTGTTTATTGTGAAATTTTCGGGACACTTACCATTGCTTTTTAAAAACATAATGAATGATTTTATGGGCAAAAATGTAAAATTTATATTCTGCCTATAACTTAATTCATGCGTTTTTTTTTCAAAATTTTAAAGTTTATTTAAGAAAAAAGTTGTAAAATAGTAGTACTTAAAGTATTGCCCATCTGAAGCTATATGTTTTCCCATCTTTCTAGCAATTAGTGGATCTCATCCCAAAAAACAGCGCCGGCTTGGCAGCCAAGAATGAATCAAGCCAAGTTTTGATATCCTGCTCTGATGTGAACCGTACTCCAGTGAGGGCATTCTGCATCGATCGGAACAAATGGTAGTCAGAAGGAGCAAGGTCTGGACTATAAGGCGGGTGGCGTAAAACTTCCCATCCACTGTTTTCCAAATAGTTCTTAACCGGAAAAGCAACGTGGGGCCGAGCGTTGTCATGATGGAAAATTATTGCCTCGTGTCTGGTTGCATATTCCGGGCGTTTTTCGGCTACTACTCTCTTCAAATGGTTAAATTGTGTTTGCTAGCGTGCTTTATTGATGGTTTAATCCAGTTTTAGCAGCTCATAATACAGCACACTCTTCTGATCGCACCAAATACAGAGCATTACCTTCGCGCCATGGATATTTGGCTTTGCCGTTGATTTGGCTGGTTGGCCGGATTTCACATGTGATTTTTTGCGCTTGGGGTTGTCATAATGGATCCATTAGTTAGGTGGACACAAAATTTTCGTATATTTTCCCTTCCCCTGCACCCCTCAAATCAAAATTTGTTGATTTAAGACCTGTTTTGAAAAGTTCTTATTAGGACCTTTTATTTGATATCCATATTGCCTACATGCAATGAAAACTTTTTTTCGGGGGCAACTCCCCCATATGGGGAGACCCCCTTGAAAGACCTTATAAATTTCTTTTTGTGGTGAAACTTTGAAGAGGGCGTCACTTTGCACATACCTACATAATCTTATGTTTCTAGCTTATGTAGTTTGCGAGAAAAAGTGGTGTGACACACGGACGGACGGACGGACTGACAGGACGCGATTTCAGTAGGGTATTGTAAAATTATTTTACAATACCCTAAAAAGAACAAGCTGAAAACTCACCAAAATTGATTTGCAAAGAATATCAATGATTTATATTAATAATTAACTGCATTAATTTCAATTTCATTGTATTTCTACTATCTTATTATGCGAACGCCCGAGCGTCCTATTAAGGAGAAGCGGGAGACTCGGCAGGATGCTTCAGGTGTTCGAGCAGTGGAAGATAACATAAAGAGCACCGAAAATTCGATTGTCACCGCTGCGATCGTTACTAAAGCGACCGATGCAAGGGTCACAAATCCCGACATTGCAACGAAAACTCCAGAAGCCAACGAGGAGATTACGGCACTAAAAGCAAAGAGTGACCAGACACCGCGTGTATGCACCGCCAACGTTAAAAATGTGGCGGAAGTACTGCACTCGGAAACGGAACACGAAAACCTCTCCCAAGGATGGTTGCAAGGTACAATTGCGGCCCAGCGATACGAAGAAGAAAGACTACTTCGAAAAGCGGGAGATGTTCTGAAAAGAATACAAGCTGCATGCGACTCCCCAAAAATTAGCAAAGGAAGGGCTCCTTGAACTAGAGGAGCTCCTAGATCGCATAGGGCGCTATCGGAGGAGCTGGTTAAGGGCCGAAGATGAACAGAAGCCTACAGAGGCGCTTGGGGCGAAATCTAAAGGCGACATGCAGATAGCTCCATCATTAAAAGTCAATAAAAGAATGGCGTCTAGCCCAATCGAAGGAGATCGGGATAAAAGAAGGAAGGAAGAGGCACTTGACGGGCGTGGAGCACCAGGTCAGGGGTTCCAGACAGTGCTTACAAAAGGAGCGAAGAAAGCTGCAAAGAAACTCCTTCAAAAAAAGCCAGAAAGTAAAGTTCGTACGGACTCCCAATTAGAAAAAGGACCTGATGCAAAACAGGAGAGGCAGAAGCCCCAACGAAGACCCCGGCAGCAGGCACTGCTTGTAAAGCCCCAAGATGGCCGATCCTACGCGGGGGTGCTGCGGGACATCAGGGGAAACGTAAGGCCCGAAGACACCAATACTACCATTAAAGTAGTACGACCGACGCGGTCGGGCCACATACTGGTCGAATTCGGAGCAGAGGCCGGCAATAAAGATGCATTCTGTGACGCAGTAAAGAAAGTCCTTGGCAAAAGCGCAACTACGGCCCCGCTCGAGCCGATGGCAACGATCGAAATACGAGACATAGACTGCGTGACGGATCTGGCCGAGGTAGAAGAGGCCATCAAAAAGGAGTTCCCTAGCGTGGGAAGGATCAAAGCGAGACTGACACCAGAAAACAACAGGGGAAAACGCATGGCCATAGTTGAATTGACCGAAAAGGACGCCGAACAATTCCTGAACAAGGGCAAAGTACGAATTGGGTGGGTTGTCTGTAGGATACGGCGAAGAGCAACGCCTCTTCAATGTTTCAAATGCCTTGGTTATGGTCACACCACACCAGTATGCAAAGGACCTGATAGGAGTTCCCTATGTTACAAAAGCGGTGAAATGGGTCATAAAAGAAAAGAGTGTACGAAGGAGGCACACTGTATCCTTTGCAAGGATGCTGATCCAAAACTTGATTTTGAACACGTCTTGGGATCAGGAAAATGCCGGGTGTTCCAGGAAGCCCTAGCCAAGGCAAAATCAGACCTTCGATGACCCGCATCCTGCAGCTAAACCTACACCGCAGTTCAACCGCCCAAAATCTGCTTGAGCAGTTTGCGAGGGACAGGAAAGCCAACTTCTTGCTGCTGAGTGAGCAGCACCATAATAAAAGTCCTGCATTATGGTACTCTGATGAAACTGGTACTGCCGCTATCTGGGTTCGGGACAGTGACTTTCAAGCGGAGAGTCGTGGACGGGGGGATGGTTTCGTGTGGGTTCGGTGCTCAGGGATCACCTTCTTTAGTGTGTACCTAACGCCTATCGAGTCGATATCATCTTTCCAAGCCAAGCTTATTGCTCTGGAGGGGGCTGTCTCGAACGCAGAGGGTAAAGTGCTCATTGGGGGCGACTTCAATGCTAAAGCAATCGAATGGGGCATGCCTCAGACGGATCCGCGGGGAAAACGAATCCTGGAAATGGCAGCCAGGTCGTACTAAACTCCGGAAATACGCCGACTTTCCGCCCTATTGGCTGTGAGGGAACCATACCGGACGTGACATTCGCCTCGGAGTCCTTAGTACGGAGGAAACCCAACTGGAAAGTATTAGAGTACTACTCAGCCAATGATCACCAGTGCATTCTGCTTGAGATAAGTGATGCTATCCCCTACGTCCGTGCTCTTGGCCTTCTAGAACTGGATGGAAAATTGGGGGAATTGACGTCGAGAGGTTCGTCAAGGTTCTCATAGCAGGTGAGCCGCTGCAGGGAGCTTCGGAGGGGACGGAAGAACTGGCAGCCCAAGACGTGGTGAACTCTACTATGAGTATAATCACGACTGCTTGCTGCGCTTCTATGCCCCGCCGAAGTCCCCGGCACGGCAAGCCCCCAGTGTACTGGTGGTCTACTGAAATCGCTGAGAAGCGGAGGGAGCGTCACAAGCTTCGGCGTGAGGCTCAACGGGCGCAGAACCGTGACGAGGCATGCAACCAGGTGGCAGCATATAAGTTGGCCAGGAAATGCCTTCGCAAACTGATCAACAATAGCAAGGCTCGCTGCTGGCAAGACCTAGTGGACAATGTGAACAAGGATCCGTGGGGCCTTGGCTACAAGCTGGTCATGGGGAAACTTGGTGCCCTACGGAAGCCTTGTATACATGACGCGGAAAAGATGGACGCGATAGTGCGGGGACTCTTCCCCGCCCATCCCGTCCGTGTTGACGCTGTCCATGGTAAAATAGCAGTAGAGTGGCCACTCTTCACACAGCTGGAACTGGACGAGGTAGTCCTCTCCCTGAAAGCGAGGAAGGCTTCAGGTCCAGATGGTGTTCCAGCTGAGGTTTTGCGGCTCGTCTATCACCATTGTCCTGACTTGCTGCTCAGCACATTCAACGCTTGCTTACGGGGCGGGGTTTTCCCGGTACGATGGAAGGTGGCGAGGCTTGTGCTGACCAGCAAGGGGAAGGGAGATCCCGAATCGCCGTCTGCATACCGTCCGTTATGCATGCTAGACACGGCTGGGAAAGTGCCAGAGAAACTCATCAAGGGAAGACTCATTGACGCGATTCGTGCTGCTGGGGACCTATCTCCTCGGCAGTACGGCCTAAGAGCAGGACGTTCTACCATCGATGCGATTGCAGAGGTGGTAAACGCGGTCCAAAAAAAGAGGCATATAGTCGCACCAAGCGACAGATCGTCCTGTTGGTGACACTCGACGTCAGGAATGCCTTCAACCCCGCTAGATGGGTGGATATTCTGGACACGCTGGAAAACTCTTTTCAAGTTCCTGAATATCTAATCCGGCTTTTGAGGAACTACCCAAAGGACCGAAGCCTGCTCTACGACACGACACAGGGCCAACGAAGGATGGAAATTACATCGGGTCTTGCCCAGGGATCTATCCTTGGTCCGGACCTGTGGAACGTGTCTTACGATGGGCTACTGCGACTTGAGATGCCAGATGAGTCGCGCTTGGTCGGCTATGTGGATGTTGTTGCGGCTCTGGTCGCTGGACGCACCGTTGAACAAGCGCAAGTTAGGCTAGGTATGCTAATGCGCCGAGTGAGGGACTAGATGACTGCTCGCGGGCTCAGTTTAACACTGGAGAAAACCGAAGTGGTCATCTTGACAAAAAAGAGAATCCCTAGAGTAAGGATGATCAGTATTGGAGATATACAAATCGAATTGAAGCCAGCGGTGAAGTACCTGGGGCTACTGATTGACTCGAAGATGAGTTTCTCTGAGAAGGCTGCTTCAGGAATATCGGCCCTGAGTCGACTTATGGCCAACGTAGGGAGACCCAGCCCATCAAGAAGACGCCTCTTGATGAGTGCTATAGGCTCATTGCTACTGTACGGAGCAGAGGTATGGGGCGACGCTCTTAGCAAGGAGGTATACCGGAAACGATTGGCACAGCTACAGAGAAGAGGAGCACTGAGAATTGCATCTTCGTATCCGACAGTCTCCGACTCGGCGGTGCGAGTGATTGCAGGCGTGATACCTGTCGCCCTCCTTGCTAGAGAGCGCCGCGCTTTTTACCTGCGCCGAAACGAGGATGCGAGGGAAATGGTTGTCCGCGAGGAGAGACAACGCTCGCTCAACGATTGGCAGCAGTCTTGGGGGAATTGCACGAAGAGAAGGTGTACTGCGCGCCTCATCCCGGATGTGAGACCGTGGCCAAATCGAAGGCATGGTGAAACTGACTTCTATCTGACCCAACTTTTGAGCGGGTTCGGGTGTTTTCAGTCTTACCTGCACAAGATCGGTAAGTCACGGTCTCCCGATTGTGGGTTTTGCCCAGGAGAGGAGGACAATGCCTGTCACACATTTTTTGCGTGTACAAAATGGGTCAGGCTGCGAAAGAAGCTCTACAGGGAGACGGGAGAGCTCACCCCGGATAATATAGTTGCGGTGATGCTCGAATCGGTTGACAAATGGAACCAGGTGCCACATTATGCTTGGGCAGTCCTTAAAATATAAAAGGGACTCACAGCAGCCGGAGGCGCTGGGGCTGGCGGATTGCTCTTCTGGCATTTCCTCTTCCCCTCTCCCCTCCCGCTAGGAAAGGGACTCCCCAGTTTGAAGGCGCCCCACGGCGTAACAAAACGAGACCTGGCCCGAAGTAATGTGCCAAACGGTTCCAGGCTAGATTCTCAGATTGACAGGGGAGGTGTTTAGTGGGTAGTCCAAAGGTATCCTCCATGGGATTCCCACACTGCCAGACTCGGCGGGCGTAAATGCCTTCACCTCCCGACCACAAAAAAAAGACTATTTTATCATTTATTTCCCTCATTTCTGCACGCCATTTTGGTAAGTTGCATGAGGTCAATCAAGAAATAATCATAAAAGAGATAGTACGAGTATACGTAGACTCAAAAAAATATAACATCTTTTTACAAATTGCTTATGTCACTGAGTCATTTCACTATCCATTATATCTTTTACACAGCACCCAATCCGAACTTCTCATTCAGATTTCAGATATACTACACCAACAACGGTCGCTTTAAAAAGTTTTTAATTCCATTCGTAAAATGCATTCATAAATATTCAGCCAGCATACTGGACGCGGATCCTTGTGAAAAGTCAGTAATTTGTATACTGCAGCAGCAGCAGCTAAGTTGCGTGCAAAAAGAAAGGATAATTTTAAAATTTTGTGTTGGCTCAGGGATGAGGTCGCCCGAGTGTCGTGTCGTCGTTGTCGTATTGAACCTAGTCCACTTCAGTCACTTCTTGTTGTCTCGCTGACCAAACAGCCAACTAAGTGACCACCACCACTATCCCAACAATAATCAAGGCTAGGCCATGGAGTTAACCAAGCGACAAACGAATTCACATCCTATGAGCTTAAATCAGACTAAAGTTGAATGAGGAAACAGTAGCAGTACGACTCCCGCTTTATTCCAAGCAATCTTGTTACGGGCAGAAAAGGATGAGCGGAAAATTGTTGTTTCATTCTTCAGAAAACGGATTGTACTAACGTGGAGGAATAAAAAGTATTTAGTAGGAAAAAACAAATGACTCGTAATAATGCGACGTGAAGTAAAGCACTCTTGGCATCACGAAATGATATTAGCATCAATTAAGGAATTTTCTATCATAAATTAGCGAAATATTTTTAATGGTGTCGCTTAGTGCGATACCGGGTTTCAAAATTAATGGTACGTGTTGGTATTTGGTGCAGTATACAAATTAAAAGTTCCGTTGGATAGAAAATTATTTCAGCAGTTTTCCTTCGTGCAATACCCTTTCAAGACATCCGTGTACAAGACCTCTCCTAGATAAGAATTCGACTCTATTCCAGAAATCACTAGACTGCACTTCCATATTTTCCTTAATTTCAATAGCAAAGAAATGAATCAAGGATAACAACTTGACGATAGACTAATAACAGTAAGTAAAGGAACTCTGTAAAAAGAAATCAATTGAGCACACATGTCCTCCCCTTCTTCATGGCATTTGAAATTCAATTGTTCATTGCTTATAGCCATTGTAGAACGTGCATACAATCAAGTCATTTGAGAATCTTCTGAGGGTCCGAATTGAAATAATATCAAAAGTAAACACCCATAGAAATTTCTTTCAATTTATTAGTAGTTCAGTCAATAGCTTTAACTGGCATTGTGAACGTCTAAAGTTGAAGAGTCTTGAGAAGAAAGGAAGGTCAAGTTAAGTTTCAATAGAATGTCAACGTACTTGAGAAAAGTTTTATTTTCTACTTATGGCTGAAAAAAGATTAAAGAAATTCCAACTAAGAATAAAGTTTGTCTCCGATTATAAAGAACCTTATCACAGCAAATCGTTGGCCTTAGGCAAGGATAATAAATATGCATAGAGAACTTTGATATTGTAAATCATTAAAATTTCTTTGATTTTGGCTGTTGTGTGGCGAGTTTTGAGGGGATCTGTACTGCTCACATGATTGTTGTTTTACGTTCATCTATCTGTGTGTAACAGCAGTTTTTCTCCAAAATGATTTCACCTGCAGGTACCAAACTTGGCTGGTGGCTCAGAAATGATGACCCCTTGAAAGTTTAATGTAGTTTAAATGCAGTTCTAGTATTTTTTTGTATTCGTTTGTTTTTATGGCGCAAAAATTTTTGAGCATAATGAAAATTTTTTTGCGTGGAAAAAAACTATATTTTAATTGAAAAAGTCGTCTACGGAATCCTACAAGAACATCAATGTTGCTTTATTTGTTCATTCAATTTTCATGTATAACAACATTACCGGTTTTATTGAGTTAGGAACTAGTTACTTTGTTTTTCTAATAAATTTTATCAATATTGTGATGTATCAGGAGTTAGATTGAAAGACGTCTTGTCTGCTTGACTGTCGGTGGCGGAAGAGGCCAAGACATTCTTTTATTGGAAACAAATGTCATCTTAATTAACAATTACAGTTGATTACAAATGTAATTTTAACATTACATCAGGCAATAATGTCCTGCAACCTCTTCCTTAAATTATTTACATTTCTCATGCATAATTTTTAGAGTGATGATCTAATCAATTTGGGAATAGGAATCATAATTCAAAATATAAGTATTGAAGTAATTAATGATGGGGGGATGGGGAACATCAAAGCCGACTTCTTGCTGCTGAGTGAGCAACGCCATGATAAAAGTCCTACATCACGGTATCCTGACGAAACTGGTACTGCCGCCATCTGGGTTTGGAACAGTGATTTCCAAGGGGAGAGTTGTGGACGGGGGGGGGGATAGTTTTGTGTACGTTCGGTCTCAGGGACCACCTTCTTTAGTGTGTAACTAACGCTGAATGAATGAATATCATCTTTCCAAGCCAAGCTTAACGCTGTGGAGGGCGCTGTCTCGAATGAAGAGGGCAATGTGCTCGTTGGGGGAGACTTCAACACTTCGAATGGGGCATGCCTCAAACAGATCTGCGGGGAAAGCGGATCCTGGAAATGGTGGCCAGGACGGCACTCGTCATACTAAGCACCGGAAGTACAACGACATTCCACCGTATTGGCTGTGAGGAAACCGTACTGGACGTGACATTCGCCTCGGAGTCCATAGTACGGAGGATACACAGTTGGAAAATATTAGAGGACTACTCAACCAGTGATCATCAGTGTATTTTGCTTGAGATAAGTGATGTTGACTCCCAACGTCCGTGCTCTCAGCTTTCTACAACTGGATGCAACATCAGAAGAATGGATGTCGAGAGGTTCGTCGAGGTGCTCACAGCAGGTGAGCCGCTGCTGGGAGCTTCGGAGGGGACGGAAGAATTGGCTGCTCAAGACATGGTGAACTTATTTATGAGCATCATTACGACTGCTTGCTGCGCTTTTATGCCCCGTCAAAAACCTCGGCACGATAAATCCCAAGCGCACTGGTGGTCAACTGAAATCGCTGAAAAGCGAAGGGATTGTCACAAGCTTCGACGTGAGGTTCAACGGCCGCAAAACAGTGACGAGGCATGCAACTGGGTGTCAGCATATAAGCTGACAAGGAAAGGCCTTCACAAGTTGATCAACAACAGCAAGGCTCGCTGCTGGCAATACCTAGTGGACAATGTGAACAAGGATCCGTGGGGCCTTGGCTATAAGCTAGTTATGCGGAAGCTTGGCACCCTACGGAAGCCTTGCATACATGATACGGGAGAGATGGATGAGATAGTGCGGGGACTCTTCCCTACCCATCTCGTCCATGTCGACGCTGTCTATGGTGAAAAAGCATACCAGTGTACACTCTTCACACAGCCGGAACTGGAGGAGGCAGTCCTCTCATGAAAGCGAGGAAGCCTCCAGGTCCAGATGGTGTTCCGGCTGAGGTGTTTTAGCTCGTCTATCACCATTTTCCTGACTTGCTGCTCAGCACATTCAACGCTTGCCTACGGGACGGGGTTTTCCCGGAACGATGGGCGGTGACGAGGCTCGTGTTGATCAGCAAGGGGAAGGGAAACCCTGAATTGCCGTCTGGATAGTGCCCGTTATTCATACTAGACATCAAGGGAAGACTCACTGACGCGATTCGTGGAAAAGTGCTAGAGAAACTCATCAAGGAAAGACTCACGGACGCGATTCGTGCTGCTGGGAACCTATCTCCTCGGCAGTACGGCTTCAGAGCAGGACGTTCTACTATCGGTGCGATCGCAGAGGTGGTGAGCACGTTCCAAAAGGCAGAGGTACATAGTCGCGCCAAGTGACGGACGGTCCTGTTGGTGACACTCGACGTCAGGAACGCCTTCAACTCCGCTAGATGGGTGCACATTCTGGATACGCTGAAAAATCCTTTTCAAGTTCCAGAATATCTAATGCGACTTTTGAGGGTCTACCTAAAAGACTGAAGCCTGCTCTACGACACGACACAGGGCCTACGAAAGATGGTGGTTTCATCGGGTGTTACATAGGGATCTATCCTAAGTTCAGACGTGTGGAACGTGTCTTACGATGGGCTACTGAGACTGGAGATGCCAGAAGAGTCACGTTTGATCAGCTATGCGGATGATGTTGCGGCTCTTGTCGCTGGACGCACTGTTGAAAAAGCGCAATTTAGGCTAGGTATGCTAATGCGCCGAGTGAGCGACAGGATGACTGCTCGCGGGCTCAGTTTAGCACTGGAGAAAACCGAAGTGGTCATCTTGACAAAAAAGAGAATCCCTAGAGTAGGGATGATCAGCATTGGAGACATACAAGCAGTGAAGTGCCTGGGGCTACTGATCGACTCGAAGATGAATTTCTCTGAGGCTGAGAAGGCTGCTGCAGGATTATCGGCTCTGAGTCGACTTATGGCCAACGTAGGAGGGCCCAGCCCATCAAGAAGACGCCTCTTGATGAGTGCTGTAGGGTCAGTGCTACTGCACGGAGCAGAGGTATGGGGCGACGCTCTCAGTAATGAGGCTTACCGAAAACGCCTGGCACAGGTGCAGAGAAGAGGAGTGCTGAGAATTGCATCTTCGAGCCTGACGGTCTCTGATGCGGCGGTGAAAGTAGAGAGCGCCACTCTATTTATCTGCGTCGGAGATGGTTGTCCGCGAAGAGAGACAGCGCCCACTCAACGATTGGCAGCTGTATTGGTTGAATTGCATGAAGGGTAGGTGGACTGCGCACCTCATCCCAGATGTGGCTAAATCGAAGGCGTGGTGAGATTGACTTCTTTATGACCCAGCTTTTGAGCGGGCATGGGTGTTTTCAGTCTTACCTGCACAAGATTGGTTAGTCACGGTCCCCTGATTGTCGGTATTGCCCAGGAGAGAAGGACAATGCCTGCCACACATTTTTTGCATAAGATGGAACAGGCTGCAAAGAGTCTTTTACAGGGGGACGGGAGAGCTCACCACGGATGACATAGTCGCGGTGATGCTCGAATCGGTTGACAAATGGAACCAGGTGGCACATTATGTTCGGGCACTCCCAAAAGATAAAAGGGACTCACAGCAGCTGGAGTGCTGGGCCAAGGGGTTCGCTTGTCTGGCACTTCCTCTACCATTCTCCTTCCCGCTAGAAGAAGGATCCCCCAGCTTGAAGGCACCTCACGGCGTAACAAAACGAGGCCTGGCCCGAAGTAATGTGTCAAACGGTTCCGGGCTAGGTTCTCAGGTTGACAGAGGAGGTGTTTAGTGGGTAGTTCAGTCACCTTCTTGCGAGCGTAGAAGTCCTACAATCTGTGCGTAAATGGGCATTTACCTCTTTACCACAAAAAAAAAATTAAAAAAAAACATTTGTATTAAATTTTAAAAAATACGTGTTTACACCTGGCAACCCTAACGTTGCGGCTGACTGAGAGCTGGCAACTATTTTTTCACTTCTTTACGTCATTTTCCTTAAAATGACATAAAATTTATTTAAAAAAAGTATAATTGCAATTAATATCAACAAATGAATTCTACTGAAATTAATTACAGGTAATTGTGGCTGTGTGGCTTAGTGGTTAGAGCATGAGACACAGAAGCCGAAGGTCCCAGGTTCAATTCTCGTTGGTGAACAACGTGATTAAGTTCAGGAGATTTCTCGGACAGACGATGAGTATTCACTCAGTGGTGATATGTGTACTGATTTAGTCAGATCATATCATAGCTGAGCATATACACGGGAGCATGCTACTGACCAAACTAATTTCCAAAAAAGAATTCAATACGATAATTAAAATGAGATACTCTAACTATTTCTAAGCGAAGGCCCGAGAGGTGCTGTAGTACTAAAAAGAAGAAGAAGAATTGTGGCTAATTTTTGATGGGCAACCTTTCGCTTATCCACTGCATACTCTAATATTTATTTAAAATTAGTTTTATCATAAAAACGTACCGCTGCAAAATTGAGCAGGGGGATCCTGTAACTAAACGTTTAATGGCTCAATACTTTTGTGAGTTACGTACTTACTTAATTGCGGACGAATTTTCCTTTTTTTAAAGTTTAGTCGGGCTATAATTGTTTATTCAAATTTATTAATGTGATAAAAATAGGAGCTTCAGCACCAAAATGGCGTATGAATTTAAAGTTGTAACCCTATTTATTTTGGCACAAAGGGAATACATGCAAAGGCGAAGATATACCAAAATGAAAAAAAAGAACACGAGTACTTGGTTCGAATGAAGCTAATGCTTTTCACAAAAAATCTCTCAACTCGGAGTTTCATCCGCAGAAATGTTGAATCCTTTTGAATGTAGGATACTCTGAGAGGAAAACGTTTGGGAATAACAATGGTCAGGCCATTTTCAGTTTTTGTATGTTTTAGCACTACAGCCCCTCTTGGGCCTTCACTTATGGATAGTTTACAGTTTTTCTTTGTCTTCATCAAATGTGACAGCACTCGAGAAGTCCATATGGTAGGTAGATGTTTTGACCATGTTTCCGTCCACCAAGCTGCAATATGTTCTGGTTTTATCATAACTGAGCGAAAGTTAGAGAAAATCTCATAGTCACCAATGGGATTGAACAAGAGACTTACATATTGGTTTACAGGGTGAGCATTTTATCTATTACAATACGCGGGCTATCCAAACCATGTTTAACTTACCAAATATTCGATGAAGTAAGGAAAAAGGGCACCCTTATATATAAATGATGCTTAAGCTTTGCTGGCGAAGGCTCAACATTACATCTTAAATTTAATGATTCCTTGTGTTTTATGCAGAAAAACAAGTTCATAAAAATTCTTGGAAGAGAGTGCACCTCCAAAAAAATGAAAAACAAGCTGTCAAATGAGGAGGGTAAGCCGATAAAAAAGATTCACAATTCATTGTGTAAATGACAAATAAGCTATCAAGTCAATAGGGTAAACCAATAACAAATATTCTAAATACATTGTGCAAATTTTTCAAAAATTTAGACGTTGCCATTTTTGCACAATCACAAACTATTTCACTAAAATTGGGAATTCTCCTCACAAAAAGTAGAAATATCAAATTTTTAACTAAATGAAGGTTTTCATAAGCCCTGCAACTCCCTCTAATTATTGTGGCTGTATTTTTCTAAACTCTTTTTTAATAATAAATGAAACATCTTGAAAACGAAACTTTCTACTCAAAATAATTCCAAAATCACTCAAATATGCACCAGTCATCAACTTTAAAAAGTACTTTTCTCAAAATATCTCAACTTTTTCTTCTTATTCTCTCAACAAACCCCTGTCTCGTTTGTCACGACACCTTTATTTAATAGGATCTCAGCATTTGATGTCAACGTATTGTCCTTTCTTTCTTCAGCAACCCTTTTCTCGGGTGAAAAAAATAATTTCAGACAAGTATCATCCCTCCAGCATGTTAACTCAGTTATACAATTCACCCTTGTAGCGTCGTTGAAAGGACACGGGAGCAATTCAAGGTAATTTTCGGGTCACCAATAACTATGCCCATTTCGTCTTGTGTTTTTGAAGCAGTTATATCCCACCCACGTTAACGTTCAAACTTATCTGACTAACAAAATTGTTTCTCCTTTGAAGTAGTCTCGTCATCCTCCGCAAAGTCTACCACCCCAGCCTCGCAGTATGAACCAGACGAAAAAATACGGTTCTATTGACTTTTGAGGGTTGTTAAATTATTGCAAAACATTAAGTGTGATATACTTATCGACCTAGGAAAATAATAACAGAAAAAAATTTGTTCCAAGAAAATAGACGAAAACGTACTTAAAGACGACGGAGCGGGCAATGAACAAGGGATGAGACTCTGTCAAGAAGTTAAGCAAGCAACAGGGGTTATGTGTGTGTGTGTGTGTGTTAAAGATAATTTCGGTTGGGATTTTCGTCATAGATTGACGCAGCCCAGAATCAGTCTCGGTCTTGGGTCCGTCAAATTTAACCCAATAATGTATCGATGTATTTAGTGGGTTGTTGTTATGTTGGAGCTTAAAGCACTCAGTCGATTGGACTAATTTGATTTTGTTTGGGTTACATCCCAGGGGATCACCTTTTGTTCCTTAAACTGATTTCAAGCACTGTCTTTCACGACTCACGTTCTCTATTTTCCCCGCACGTTTCTATGATCCAACTGTATTTATTTCGGCTCTTTTGTTTTGCGTACATATTTTTTTCTGGTTCCTTATTTTTCTTTGGAATTAACCGAAAGAAAGTCCTGGACAAAAAAGGAAAAAACATATGGCAATTGATATCGATTTGTTGCTGGTGGACTATTATTTTCCAAGGAACATCTTCAAAGTCAGAATAAATGGAAATGTTCTTGACCTCTGTTCCATCCGTTCTTCCTCTTTTCCTCTCCACTGGTCAATTGATTGGAAATAATTCATTGAAATGGATTAAAAAGTGCTCATGTGTGATTGTGTATGGTTGAATGTGTGTTGCTGTAGATATCGACTTTTTCTAAATATTACGAGAGTATCCTTGAGTGGTCAATGAATGATAAACTAAGAATCTCAAGAAGGTTCGATGGTAGAGATCCGTAATAAAACGTGTTGGCTTTAATTAATTGAAATTCAGGAAGCTTTTATGAGAACGTTCAGCTTTATTACTGAAGTATTTATTTCTTGGTGCTTTAAATGACTCGATAAAATGTCTATATTTCCTGATTTTTAGGGTTTTGTACTAAAATACAAAACCCTATTGCAATCACGACCTGTGTCCGTCTGTCCGTCTGTCCGTCCGTCCGTCCGTCCGTCCGTCCGTCCGTCCGTCCGTCCGTCCGTCCGTCTGTATGTCACAGCACTTTTTCTCCGAAACTATAGAGGCTACAGCCATGAAACTTTGTAGAAAGGTCAGAAGTGGTGACCTCTTGAAAGTTCAAGGGTGGAAACTTTTTTCAAAAGCGTTTAAGGGGGGTCTCCCCATATAAGGGGGTGACCCCTCAAAAAAAAATTTTCACCATTGGTAGTCAGTGGGGTGTCATTGGAAAGGTCTCATTGAGATCTTTTCAAAACAAGTCTTAAAATTGTCTTATAAGTACCGAGGGGGGCAGGGGAAGGGGAAATGTACGAACTTTTCGCGTACCCCCCCCTCGCGATTGGACATCTTCCATCCGAAAAATCTGAAAAAAATCATGAATGTAGGCCTTAATGAGTACAACAACAACAAATACATGAGAAGTCGAAATTCACTCAACTTTGTTAGTAATAGTATGATTTATCGATTTGGTGTTTTCTTGAATAAAATCTAAACGGTACCCTTAAACTCAATAAAATTTAGCAAAGAGATGACTATTTATAAGATTGATCTTTCCTGAAAGTTTCATAAAGATCGAATAGTATTTACCGAAGTTATAGCGATTTGAATTTTCGTGTATTACTATGGAGCAATATGCCCTGTATTACTATGGAAACATATTCCTATGGAGCCATATGCGCTTTTTACCGACTTAGACACTACAGCTTTGCTAGAATTTGCATGAAAATTTCAGGAGTGATAGGTATCATGAAGATGAGTACATACAATTGAAACTAGTCGGAGAGGCAGGAGAGAGCTCCTAGCAAAAGGGCTTTGTAACCATTCAGGGATTCGAAAAAAAGGCCATGAATCCCCTGAAAAAAAATTTCATGAAAGGTAGCCGATATGAGTATCAACTGAAAGTTCTCTATGAGAGCTTTTCAAAACAGTTCTTGAACTGACAGTTTTTGCTTCAGTGGGAGCACAGGGGGGGGGGGGGGGGAAATACATGAAAAATTTGTTTCCTCCCTCGCGAATGGACACCAGTGATCTAAAAAATCTGAAAAAAATATCAAAGGAGATATTTATGGGTATAACTATAACAAATACCTCAGAAGTCAAAATTCGTTCAACTTTGTTAATAATAGTATGATCCTCGAATTTCACATTTTCTCCAATTAAATCGTCTTTGACATGTTTCTTGATTTTATTCGTTGCTGGTTACTGCATTTTGTAAGTTGAGTACAAAACCCTTCTGACATGAGCATAGGTCTGTCTACCCAACTTGTTTATTTTACTTTAAGAAACCGAAATTAAAATACAATTTTTTTTTAAATTTTATATCCTTAGGATATTAACGTCATTTATTTTAGCAGGAATTGATGAGAAGATGTAATGAAAACTATGTTTCGTCATATATAGTAGGACACCAATCTCTAATCACTGCAACAGGAGAAAAATCAAATAACTGTAAATTCATTAAATAGTGTTCGATTTTTTTGAAATTCACAACATAGTTTACATGTTTATTTTAGTCAATTATTTTGTTTATTTGGTATCTGCAGGCCAGTCCTCTTTTTTAGGTAAATTTCTGGAGAGAAATTTACCTATTGCGGAGAGTATCATATATATATATATATATATATATATATATATATATATATATATATATATATATATATATATATATATATATATATATATATATGGGATATAACGAAATTTATGACCACGCTAGGGGTTGCAATTTTGCTCCGATTTTCACCAAATTTTCAGGAAAGGTGTATGGGGTAAATATCTCGGTTGAGTTCGTGAACCAGCTATATCGGCCGAGCAAAAACACAATTGCGGCCATTTTCGACTAAAAATCATGATTTCTGTTCTGACCAAAGTATAGCTCCGATTTGGATGAAATTTGGTATAAATGTAATGAATCTCACAATAAAAAATCCAAAGTTGGTACAGCAGAAACAAAATGGCGGCCGCTCAAAGGTCGAAAAAAGTGCAAAATTTTGCTGTTGTAATAGTGGTCAAAGCTTTCAACAGATTTTCATAAAATTCAGCAGTTAGATAGAAATTACGAGTATCTAAAGAATTACGTGAAAAAAACTGGAGGTCAGGTCTCAAAAAACAAAATGGCGGCCAGTTGAAACTCAAAACTTCAAAGGCTTCTAAAAGTCGTAATTTTGATTCGACATATATGAAGCTTGGTTTAAAGATAGGCATTACTTAGATCTACAGACTTTGATATTTTGGTAATCATGCATGTGCAAAATTCAAACGGCGGCGGTTTAAATATGCGTTTTTTTCAGGTTTTTGTGGTCCTCTAGCGGTCACATTTTCCAGCGGATTTTGATGAAACTTGAGATTATGGATCTCTATACTATGTTATTGGATTATGCAGAAAATTATTAAAACTGAATGAAAAATAAAAATGTCAAAAATTTAAAACCCAATATTTTTAGCTGCCATTTTCACCAAAAATTGAACTATTTTGCCCTGTCTAGAGTGAAACTCCGATTTGAACGAGATTTGGCACTTTGATTGATGAGGTCCTAGCCCACAAAGATTTAAAATAGTCCAAAATCAAATGCATGCATTCAAAACAGCGGTCCCCAAAGGTCAGGAGACAAGCGCAATTCGCTATTTTAGTTGCAACTGAAATAATGAATTTTTTTCATGGAAACGTATTTATAAATCAGAATATTTTTTAAATATTGTAAAAAATTTTTAACAATACCCCAAAAAATTATAAAACCGCGACTTGTCTGTCTGTCCGTCCGTTTGTTCGTGCGTTCACAAGTTTTCTCGCAAATCGCATAAGCTAGAATGAGGACATTTTCTACGTAGGTCAAAAGTGGTGCCTTTTGGAATCCGCAGTGTAAGAAAATATATTAAAGTGTTTAAGGGGGGTCTCCCCATACAGGGGGTGACATAAACATTTTTTTTATGTCTGTAGTCCTCTAGCAGCCAAGTTTCTCAACAGATTCTGATAAAACTTGAAATTATAAGTTATTAAGGCAAGTTAATTTAATTTAATTATGCAAATCGGATGACAAATAAAAATTCGAAAATTTACAACTCAATATTTTTAGCAGCCGTTTTCAATAAAAATTCAAAATGACGGCCCCTGATGGTTCAGAAAAGAATCGAAAATGTATATATTAATGGCAATGCAAGTGCTGATTAAACTTTTATGGAAATCTTTTGAAATTGACTATTTGAGCTACTTAAGCCGACAAGTTATCACCTTTGTGTGGTAACCACTGTGAAATGTATAAACAGCAAATGTAAGAAAGGCGAAACGAGTATAAATATTTTTATAACAATTTATTACCCGCCGATTTTCAATATGTGATCCGTACGTGTGGAACTCAATTTAATTAGCAAAATATTTGCGCCTCTATGAAGGGTCTCCAAAAACGAACGGCGGCAGATCCTTCCTGTTAATAAATACCCATGTAGTGCTACAAAAATTGCAGTAAGAAGTCCAGTGGTAGGCAAGCTAAATTCTTTTTCGAAACCTTACGCTACATACGAGAAATTTACCTTTCCGGCTGGTGGTGCCAACGGGGATTTTTTTTAAATGCCAACGGCCTTGCTTTGTTGTTGTGAGAAGAATACAGTCACTGTAATGTCACAGAGTAGAGTAATCAAAAACAGACAAGATGAAATGGCTAAGTTATGGTTTTATAATGCGCTAAAATTCAAATTATATATAACATGTCTCACCCGAACCTGGTTGATTAAGCGAGTATTGAATAAATCACGAAAAAATCTGTAAACATTCATCAAAGTAGACTTGATGATTTTCCAGTGAAAGAATATTGGAGATGGATGAGCACGAATCTTATTAAATGTAGGGAATCCGGAACTTTAAGAAGACTATTCTTGTAAATTTTTTCTTAGCAGTATCTAGCGTGGACTTCAGATACTTTGAATAAAGCGACCAAACTGGTGAACAGTACTCAAAAATGGGACGTACCAAATTAGAATATAATTTAATACAGATTTAAGGATTGAAAAAAATAGGAATTTCTTTAAATAAAACCAGAAATACGGAAATCTTTGAAGTTATCAAACTTCAACTCACAGTCAAAAGCGACACCTCAGCTCCTGAATTGAGTTACAGTACTTGGGTACTAGTTATTTAAAGAAAACTGAAAACTAAGAGGATTAAAGTTATTGAAAAATGAAAGATAGATGCATTTAGAAATATTTACTGGAAGTTAGTTATCACAACTCTCAAGTAAAATGGCTTCCAACCTTCTTGAAGTAAGGTGCAGTCATCATCAGATAATACTACTTTGAAAACATTGACGCTGTCTGCATATAGAAGACATGAGGAGGTGAAAACAATGGATTGAAAGTCATTTACAAACAGAGTGAACAATGGTGGACCAAAGATAGAACCTTGAGGAACACCAGAAGACAGATGGAAGCAGGTGGAAAGGCAGCCCTGAAAAGATGCTTGGCTAACCCGATCGGATAAGTAAAAGGACAGCTAGTGGAGTAAAAAGTTGGAAACACCAACAAATTTAAGTTTGCTCAACAAATATTGTGATTTGATAAGTCAAAGGTTTCGTCTTTTAAACGACCCTCCAAGGCTTTTCAAATAACACTTTTCAAATACCACGAATTGGTCAAAATTGACCACCGTTTGATAAAACTATATTTTTTAAGAATTAACACATCCTGAGTGAGTGAAAAAAGAGACAAGTAGACAATTTGCTCCAGTCGTTTTTTAAAACAGGGTAACGAGAATATTAACTGATAGTTAGGAACGACCATAGTAGTACTATTTTTGAAAATAGGAGTGCAATCTCATGAATATTGGTCACTATTGTCCACGCTAAGATTTAATACATTGTTAAAATAACGACAAAAACTTCTTTTAACAAATTAAACAAGTTAAATCATCCATAGAAATGATCATGAATAATATGATCAAAAATAATAACAAAACCTTTTGAACCAATAATAACGTTATCATTATAAGCAACAGACAACAACAACCAGCACTGGTGAGCCAACTTTGTTTCCAGAATAGAAATGTAAGTAGGAGCTAAATATGATTTACTATAAAAGAAATGATGTACGAAGTGGAAATGGATCTACCCTTTGTATGTAAAAGCGATACAAGGACCAGTCCGTGTTATTATTTTCGAAATGATATTGGAGTAGAGTAAACATAATTGAAACCGTCTTAAATTCAACTACTGTAGTACCAAATATCTTTTAATTTCAGAGTACTTTTGTGAGTTGGCCAGGGAAAATGTGAAATCTCAGAACAATGCCATAAACTGAATTTTAAGTTCTCTGGTATCTTGTTGCGGATGGCTTTAAATCTGCAATGATAAGTCCATTAGTTGAACTGTTTTAAAGTAAGGACAGTATAAATGTTAGTTTATTTAAATATTTAACTCTGAAGTGATAAAAACTTCAAATATGTGCCCATAAAATTTTTTTTTTATATAGTATGTCATTCACTTCAAATTATGCTACTTACATAAGTTGAATGGCACAAAGATCTGGTGAAATTTGGGAGCTTCAATAAGATGAATGAATACCTTTATGCAGCTGGCACCGATATGAAATAAAAGACCGTGGCAAAAACGTCCAGGACCGAGTACTGAAAGAGAGGCAACCATGCTGAAAAGAGTGAGAGAGTTCACAATCTGCAACAAACGTGTGTTTCCCTTCTCGATTTGACATATTTTAGTCAAAAAAACCATAAGTGCCATTATAATTACAAGGGCAACAAAAACATTCCTAGTCAAAAGTATGTAAACTTTGTTAGTAAAATTATGATTTGAAAATTTTGAATCTTTCATGTTAAAACTCAAGGGACACTCTGCCAGAAGCTCATATATGGCTATTTGAGGTGATTTTATCCTAAAAATTTTATGACAGTCAATTATTGATTTTTTGTGGCACTACAGCCCCTTTCGGGCCTTTGATTCCTGCTACAAAAACCTCCAATTATCTTAGTCCATTAACCACGATCACCAATTTTGAACTGTCTTCATTCACCAAGTCAGACCAACATTTCTTTGGTTTCACCAACTAGTCTCCACCCTACAGTTCACTCAACGAACACGTTTTTGGGTATCTATTGTACATCCATACATTTCATGTGACCAGCCTATTGCAGCTTGCGCAGTCTTGTAATCATTTTGACCTCTAGCTCTTTAAAATTTCCACACAGCTCATAGTTGTATCGAGTTCACCATTGGTAGCCGTCTAGCTTCGCTCCGACTAATCGCCTCAGGTATCGTCTTTCAGAGGCGTTCAATATGTTTCTGGATGCTTGGACGAGGGTCCATGTTACACATTTTAGCACAGATCTTATCGCAGATTTGTAAACCTGGAGCTTTATTTTCCTTTGTATGCAGCTGGTCTTTAAAACTCTCATAATTGAATAAAATACTCGTAAGTTACTTGCGAGTTGATTTCTTTAGCGTATTTTGTCTCTTTTATTACGACTTCTCATTATTTTGGTACCTAAATACACAAATTTTGCCATATTGTAAGGGTGATATTTTGTTTATTTGAAGTACTTTGTCTTGATTGCAACATGAGCTTTGTTTTATTCTCATTGAATAGTATCCCTACTAGCTTTGCTACGCTGTCGAGTTTCAAGAAAAATTCTTTGACGGTTGTTAGCAACCGGGACAAAAATGTCATCCGCATATACTACCACTTGGCTCGACTTGTTTAATAATCGACAAAACACAAACTACGATACCACGTAACCCGACCGAAATACAGAACCAAGTAGTCACACTCGATGAAATACTCGCCTTCCGCTTCTGTTTTTGCTGGAAATCGAATCTGCTAGAAGGATAGAATTCGTTATTTTTAGCAATTCATACAGAAAGCTAAATTGAAATTCAAGTTTTTTTTCATTTCGTAAAACTTGGTATTGAATATTGGTAGTTTATCTGTACTTTGCTGTTATAGAAATTAATGCATGTGACGTAAACAAACAAATTTTTCTTTAATAGTAAATTAACAAATACAGAAAATGCAATAAGCTTATATCCACAATTATAAGTTTACGAATAAAAACTTACTAGAATATCTTTTGTGGTTTACTCTCACCATGAAATGGTATCTGAAATTAATACTCAACATGCTTAAGTTTATCAGAGAATATTTGTTGTGAAATTTACCATTCAAAAAACATTTGATACAGATTCGACAAGTTTCACTCTACTCAATCCAAAATGTTCATCGGTTATGTAAATATTCCTTTTACGAAGAAGGTTAGCTAGAAAAATTAAATTTAAAGAAAAACAAGCTAGGTAGACGGAGCTACGCTCATGTCAGAAGGGTTTGTACTCAGCTCATGGTATACAGACACGAATAACGAATAAACTCATGAAAAAGTTTAACGACATCTACAAAAAATACACACCCGTTTTATAAGGGAAACTTTAGTAATCGAGCAGTTAAAGGGTTAAAGAAAAACTCAAACATAAAATGTCCCAGATCAATTGAAACGATCGAACCGGTACGATTTGAGATTGATCTGGTACGATGAAATACTTCTGACAGGGCAGTTGTCATTGAGTGAAGGAGACTTGATAGGAAACTCACGTGTGGGAACTAGTGCCGGCGCTGGTGATATTTCAGTACAGGAGATAGTTGCCCATAATCGGAGCAGTTCGAACCCAAATCCATGGGATTTTCCGATAGACTCACGGCAGAGTCAGGCGAATCAATCGGACGACACGAGTGGAAGCGGTTCTTTGAACGGGATTAAATATTTTGTTTGACCAACATTCATCGCCGTAAAACGGAGTTTAATCGCCAATTGAGTGCCTCGATTGGCTCGACTGTGTCTCCGCGGCAACGCCCCAACAGCAATAGTCCCACAAACACACTGCATCACCAAAATTTCTCGTCGTCAAAACAATCCGCCTCGTCGTCGTGTTGCGTCTCATATAATAATAGGAAACGGCACCAGTTAGCGTTTGGACAGAAAGGGTTTTTGGTGACATGTAATTTCAAAGAAAAAGAGTGCATCCGTGAATCTTACAACATTCTAAATGGACAGTGGCGGAAGCATGTCAACCAGCTACAGAACCTATGATATCTGAAATGGACATTACCGACTGCTTGAGACGAGAGATAGACCTAGAGCTATTGAAAAAGCATAGCATTACAAACTTTCAGGCTGCGGATACAGGAGTGAAAAATTGTATAGTTATCAAAACCGCATTTGAAGATCCGAATGAGATTGGAGTTGAGTTTATTAAAAAGGATTTATCAAGAAAACTCTCCTGCCACTAGATACGTACTCAGGTTTATACAGTACCTATCGTTTGCCGCGCTAACGTTGTGGACATAGTTTTGCTTGCAGTTCTTTAATCGATAAATATTTTGTTTCGAGTGCCGGAAACTTTTCAATTGTTATCAACAAGCGATTCAACAATAAAGTTGATCGAGACTTATTAATAGGAAAAATAGCTGAGTTAGTTACTGCTAAAAATTCTGCAAATAAGTTAGATTTGAGAAATCCGGGTTTGTGTATTCTAGTAGAAGTGATAAAAGGAATTTGTTGCCTCAGTGTTTTACCAGACTACTACAAGTATAAGAATTACAATTTGATGGAAGTAATAGCTTCTAAAATAGATGTTACCGAATCGGAATCACAGGACCATCTGCATCGTCGTCGAGCACTCGGAAGACCATGCGGGTGAGTACCCTTTTATGGTGTTATTTATATGTATATTTTTTGCATGTTCAATTGCTACGATCACGATGATAAGATAAAGCATAAAAATAATGATAAATTGGATATTTTTTGGATACAAGTGCATTATTGTTTGTCATCTTGGCTTCTTTTTTTAGTGGATGCAAGCCAAAAATAAAGAGAATAGCGAATGTAAAAATAGAAATTGTGAAGAATGACCAGCTCATGTCCAAATAGTGATTCATACCACTTAAATTTTCCAACATTTCTAGATTACTGTGCATTTGAATTTGCCGGCTTTTATACATTAGTCATTATGTTGTTTGATACTTTTCAAAGCATTTTCAGTTTGAATTCCATATGTTGTGAATGTAGCTAGTTCGGTCAGTCCACCAAAGCTCGTCGGGTAATGTTGAATACTATAAAAGACCACAGATAAAATATTTTTATAGATTAGCATATGCTAGAAAATTACAAACCTCGTTGGATTATATGTACTTTACGTAAAGATATTTATGTGCTTTAGTTTATATGCAAGCATATCCATTTACTTATGCTGCTCATTCACCTTTTTTCTATTTAAAGAAATTCGCGCACAATGCACAATACGTCGCAGTTAACAGACATAGAGATGAGTGTACATATGCATAAGACAGAACTGATTTTCTAGATATTTTTATTATACACGAAGAGTTTGATAAACGTGTACGTTACGGACAAATATACTTTTAAAGCGAAAGAAATTTTCATATTATTATCACGCCAAAATTTACTAGCTAAATCGCTAATCAAACAATATGCTATGTCTTCACGAAACTAGAAAACGATATCCTCTAATAATTGTTTACATACTGATAGTATCAGTCCGCTTCAAAACGAACTAAATAAAAAAATCCATTACAACTCATATTTTCTGCTTCAAATTATCTTTTATGAATGATAGATCTTTTTGCGGATTTTGCAATTTTTGGTTTGAGGTTTTTGTTTTTTTTTTGATTAAACACCAGTTACTGTACGTCTTGTGTTATTTCTCTAAGCAACAAGTGGAAACATTGTCATTGTTCGTATTATTTCCAAAAAAAAGAAAAACAAAAATAAAACATCAGGCTCTTGCTTTAAAATAGGAAAACAAAGAAAAAACAAAATTTATTTATAATTCTAATAAATTTAATGCAATCAAGAAAATTGCAAAGGCGATGATAAATTATATCGAAAAAAAAACTAAATAAATTGTTATGTATTTATTGCACGTTTACATCGTTAGTTCTTGCATACAGAGTGCTTAACTTGTGAATAAATAGATCTGTAAGCTTCATAATTATGATGTTTATGTTTAAATATATTTTGCGAAAGAATAAAATGAATAATCTAATGAAGTGCTAATTTTCCCACAAAATCGGTCTTTCCTTTCTCCCGACTCTAACCGGGTATAGGACCCGGTACGGTGGCAGGCTTCCACCTCAAGACATGGGCCAGCCGCCAGGTACTTAAAAAATACTTCTCGTTTCAGGCGATATCGCGGGTTCAGTGGCCCAAGCAGAGTGCCTCTTTATGGCATAGAGTTATGCAATCCAATTGTATAATTCTATGGCATAAATTGGTCACCGGGGTACTCCCCTTCTGATGGGAAAGTTCATGCAATTCAAGTTGTATGAGTTTTCCACTCAGAGGAGGAATACCTGGCCACTGCAACAAAATATATATGGATTTATTCCGGTTGGGTGGGTGCGAAGGGGCTCCACCATCACCCGTTTGCCCCTCTTTCATTTGTGGGTCATGAACTTCGTCGGGTAATGACGAGGTTACCCCAAGTCCGCCTTTCTTTTCAGGCTCAACTTGATCTCTAACAAGTTCTATCTCCCTCTGTGTAGTTATCTACAATTTTTGCGAATTCAGTCGCCTCTTGATCTGCAATCAAATTCGTGAGTGCCAAATTTTTTGTAGTGGGTTCTCGTGCTGGGGAAATGAACCCGCCCCACGACACTGCAATGCTAGCCTGCCAGCACATTCACGCGTCTCCAGACGTGGGCATTCTCGGCAGATACCGACACCTTCTTCTGCCGAGGCAGCAGACCATCGCTGCAGTCCTTCACGGACATTTTTGAACATCTAATTCACTACAAAACCATTGTTATACCATTTTAACTTGCTGCAACTTTGTTGCAATATCACTAACAACCATTGCTGGATAAAACATTAAAGATATTTTTAATTATTCATTTTATCTGGAAATTACAAGATCCAATTAAAAGTGTCTGGTTCAATGGAAATCCCGAATGGTACAAAAACCGTACATTTTTTTGTTGTTCTCGGAGAGCTTTGAAATTGCTATTATTTCTGTGAATGCGATTTAATTTTATTGAAACTTCCAGACTCTAAAGACCTTTCCTTGCACTAATTTAATTTAAATTTAAAGGTACCCATATGAATTCACAGGGAAAAAGAAAATACTTACAAATTCTACTATTATTAACAAAGTTGATTGAATTTTAGCTTGTAAGGTATTTGTTATTGCTGTACTCATGAAAACCTACCATCATGAAATTAGCAATGGAAATTCTTTGTGGTTAGCTGCATAATTGAGTTGCTTTAATAATTTTTCTGAAAATTAATAGAAAAGAAAAATGTTAGAAGAAGGTGGTTTCGAAGGATGTACTAATTCTCTTCAGGCCATCACCCTTGTTAAATAAACACCGGTGATTGTGGCCACCAGGCTTAGAGGTGAGAGAAATATTTTTAATTTTTCTACTTATGCGAGCTCAACATGTATTTGTAACTACGAATTATGTTCAAGTTAAATTTCTCCTGTAAGTACTTGTTTTTGCTATACTTTTAAATTGATCATTTCACCCTTTTTACATTAACTTAATGTAAATCTTTGCGATAATTTTTTGCTCTGCAGTTGACAATAATATCTGATAATTAAATAACTTAAATTTACTCATTATTCTTGTTTACAACGACCGCCATTTTATTTAACGATGACTGATATCACTCGTTGAACGAATTCTGAAAGATGTGCATGATCGTTGCCTTCTCACTCAGGCCCATGAGTAAAACAATTAACGTACCTGACATCACTCCGCGTACCGTAAACAGCTACTCAGTAGCCCTAAATTTCAGAAAACAGCTGTCCAAAGGGCTTGAAAGCAGGATCTCAGTAGGCCGAAAGTAGGATTTTGAGATTATCAAGTGTGGCATTTTTCAGACAACATAAAGCCAAAATAATACAAACAAGAAGGAAAACATATATTTGTGCGTTAATGTCTTCGACGCCTTAAATCTAAAATAGTACTGATAAAATTTTAAAAGTATTGTCATATGTACTGTTAAAAATCTTTAGGAAATTTGTTTGATTCCAACAGCAAAAGATGGCGCTGATGAGGCTACACAGGAGGCTAGTTTGTGGCGTGACGTAATGTTTCCGTTTTCGGACCTGAGTTAAAAGGCAAAAGCATGATATATATCATTCCTGAAATTTTGAATTGGAAGCACAAATTGCTCAATAGCCACGTGTTGCGATTTTTGTAGCACCGAAAATTTTAACCGCTATAACTCCGATTCTTCTGAAATTTTCATAGTTTATTAGCCTTATAATTGGCCATATATATATGTAACATTTCATTGAATTTAAGATTACCCTAACGACTTTATACAAGAAAATATAAAACTGATTAATCATACCATTACTAAACAAGTTGGGTAAACAGACCTACGCTCATGTCAGAAGGGTTTTGTATTCAATTTACAAAATGCAGTCACCAGATCGAATCAAATCAAGAAACATGTCAAAGCCGATTATATTGGAGAAAATATGGAATACGAAGATCATACTATTATTAACAAAGTTGAACGAATTTCGAATTCTGAGGTTTTTGGTATTGTTATACTCATAAATATCTCCCTTGATAATTATTTCAGATGTCCATCCGCGACGGAGGAAACACATTTTTCATGTATTTCCCCCCTGTGCCCCCACTGAAGCAAAAACTGACAGTTTAAAAACTGTTTTGAAAAGCTCCCATGAAAACTTTTATTTCATACTCATATCGGCTACGTTTGATGAATTTTTTTTTTCAAGGGCCACTCTCCTGTACTGTTATCATCGAATAATGGCCAATTTTTTCGAATCCTAGAATGGTTACAAAACCCTTTTGCTAGGGGCTCTCTCCCACCTCTTTGACTTGTTTCACTTATGAGTTTTAATTGTGGGTACTCATCTTCAGTCATTCATTAGATTGAATCAAGTGTTCAAAGCATGCACCTTAATCGTTGAAGTTGGGAAAAAATAACTCAAAATTATTCAATCTTCGCATTTAAAACACCCACTTTTTTGCTTTACTATTACTGATACCACTAGCTGAACCGACTCAAAGATATGCATGACACCTACCATTCCTGAAATTTTCATGCAAATCCTAGCAAAACTGTAGTGTCTGAGTCGGTAAAAAGCGCAAGTTGTTCCATAGCCATATGTTGCCATAGTAATAAATGCAGCGCATATTGTTCTATAGTAATACAGGAAAATTCAAACCGCTATAACTTCCCTAAATATGATTCAACCTTTATGAAACTTTTAGGGTAGATCAATCTTATTAACAGACATCTACGTACTGAATTTCATTGAATTTAAGGGTACCGTTAAGATTTTATTCAAGAAAACATAAAATCGATAAATCATACTATTACTAACAAAGTTGAGTGAATTGCGACTTCTAACGTATTTGTTGTAATATTCCTGATTTTTTTCAGATTTTTCGGATCACAGGTGTCCAATCGCGATGGGGGGACATAAATTTTTCGTGTATTTCCCCTCCCTGTGCGCCCCTCAAAGCAAATTTTGGCAAACTTTGAAAAGTTCTCATCAAGACCTTTCATTTGATACCCATATCGGCTACCTTCAATGAAATTTTTTTTCGGGGGGTCACTCTCATATATGGGGAGACCCCCCTTAAATACCTTATAAAATTTTTTTGTAGTAGAACTTTGAAGAGATCACCACTTTACACCTACACACAAAATTTGATGTTTCTAGCTTAAGTAGTTACCGAGAAAAACTGCTGTGACACACGGACGGATGGACAGACGGACAGACTGGTCGCGAAACTAGTAGGGTTTTGTAAAATTATTTTACAAAACCCTAAAAAGCTTGGTGAATATCATCCTCTCAGGTATTTGTCGTTGTTGTACTTATAGAGAACTACCTCTTTCAGTTTTTGAGTCCATAGATGTCCAATCGGGAGAGGAGGGAAACAATTTTTTCATGTTCTTCCGCTTTCCCTGTCCACGCCGTCAATGACATTGCAATTTTAATGACAGATATTAAAAGATCACATCAATACCTTTCATTTGATACCCTACAATATCTTTGGTGAAACAAATATGTTTAAGGGTTCACATCCTTATATGGGGAGACCCCCATAAATGGATTTTTTTTTTGCATGTGTATTTTATACATGCAAATTATGTAGTGTTTGAAAGGATTTTCATTGTCTGTCAAGACTGCAGCGATGATCTGCTGCCCCGGCGAGCGAAAATATTTGTACTCGCCGGAATTGGCCTTGTCAGAGAACATGTGAATGCGCTGGCAGACTAGCATTGCAGTGTTGTGGGCCAGGTTCGTTTCCTTAACACAAAGGCCATCAACAACAATATTTCAAATTCACGAATTAAAACATCAAACGACTCGGTTCGAAGGTGTCTATCTAGAGGTAGCCTTGCAAAGGAATGGAATATTAAAACAAAACGACAGACCTAGCTTGATTAACGCGTGCAAAACTCGCGAGGATTTCGTCGTTACTACTCTATATTTACGACTCCTAAATAAAAGTGGGGCATCCAACTAGAAGCAGTGCCCCCTCGCACCGCCCTCATCTGGATCAAGATCCATTGTAGACGTGGCCGTTTATTTTCCGTTTAAATGAAAAATTCATGCAAACATAATACGCATGATCTTTTCCCTTAAATGAAAAATAAAGATGTTCCAGATTTATGCTAATATCTTCTTCCACTAAATCATAAAAAACTTTATCATAAATAAGAAACCTATGTGGAAGGAAACTCTACCCTGCAAAAGCACTTTGACCACAAAGAAAAAAGGGTGAGCTCACCCGATGGCTAGCTCATGAAAGGAGGGGCCAGCCAACGTGGGGGGCTGCATACCCAGTCAGGGTTCCATAGAAATAAAAAGACCGAAGGTTTTCAGGTTTTAACAAATCATTATTTTCAATATAAAGCATTGGTTGAAATTCACAATATAGCAAAGAATTATGCTGTTCTTAGTTTTGTATGTTTCCGTTAGTATATATACTGGTTTTTTATGCAAAATAAGTATGATGTGATCGTGTCATCTTGTTGGTATTTGAACATTTTTATTTCAAGTTTTTAAATGAAAAGGATAATTTAACAAATAAGCAAAGAAAAAACTGTAAACGCATTCTACATGCTCAAAGTTCGAACGATAGAAGAAAGTTTAGACCATCCAAAAATTAATATATGCTTTGAAAATATAGCTTAACCCTTTTTTTACTGCTTGTGACTGAATTTCGATGAAAAAAGCAAATAGTTTGCCATTCCACATTAAATCAGTTCGAATATTTACTTCGTTTATATACACATAACTCAACAATGTCTTTTGCATTTTCCTACACTTTCCATTGTACACAGCTAGGTACGTGTACTTGCACTCCCTGCGAATATCATCCTCAACATTAGCCCGTTTTTTTCAAGGCAGTTGCACAACGCAATCTCTTCCACTCATTCTATCCCATCGAACCCTGCTTTGTAGGAATTCCGCTCACCTCGAGCCTCTAAATGGCGGCAACCACAGGCTCTCGTCGACACAATCTAGCGATTGCTTCACTAGATTGTATCTACACGAGGTCGCCATTATTGATTTAAGTTATTTTTTTAGCGATAATGGTAGTGGTGATAGTGGCGGAGTTTATTTCAGGTTAGTAATAATAATATTAATAAGTTACGTATCACATTGTTCCGCACTTATCGCACTGTTATTATGAAATGTAATTTTTTTTAAAGGCCCCTCTAGCAGTTTGCTTAAGTGGGCTGCTCGATAACTTCAATTATTTAGTTTTACGATCTTTGTGTCTAGGGATCTCAGGCACCTTTTCATAGCACTAAACCTTTTTGCTGAAGGTCAATTTTTAGACAAATCATAGAAATATTTAGTGATTCTATTGCATAGGTCCTTTGCAATATTTTGATCTGCCTTTTGGAGTTTAAAATTTTTTTAGGTCTCTGTAAAAATTTTTTTACAAAGACCTACTAGTTTTGCGACCTGTCTGTCCGTCCGTCCGTCTGTCCGTGCATCACAGCTGATTTACTCAGAAACTATAGAAGCTAGAATGCTCAAACTTTGTGAAAAGGTCAGAAGTGATGGTCTCTCAAAAGTTTAGGTCATTTCAAAAATTTAAAATAATTTTAAGGGGGGTCCCCCCTTAGAACGAATTGGCCCTTAAAATTTTTTTTTTCATCAAAGATAGTCAACTAGGGTATCAAATTAGATCTTTTTGAATCTGAAATAAAAAAATCATTTTATGAATCAGGGGGTCCAGGGGATGGCAAAATGTACCAAAAATTTCTTCGTCCGAAGTTAGAGTTTCTATCGGAATGTAAGCATCTTGAAAAATATTTATAGTTGTAGCTAATTTATCAGTCTTCAATCTCTCGCTTTGTGTAGCTGTGCTGTCAAACTGCAAGTTATTCAAAAGATAAACAAACCTGTACTGCTCCTTTTGTTCCAAGAAAATATCCATTGTCAGTAGCCCATAAATTGATTGTACTCTGACGACCAGAACGAGCCAAACCGAATAGAAAAAGTAAGCCTTAAAGTGCTTTTATTTCCTCTTAGGTGGTTTGAGGTAGTTGGAGATCACTAGTAGGTCGCGAGAGTATTTTCTCATAAGTACAATTCACAATATCATCACTCATAGCATCAAAAATAAAATGTTGGAAACATTGAAGAGGTGACATCACATCAGGCATATGTGCAGAGAATGTTGCTCCTATATGGTTCTTTTTGCCATTTCGTTGTCTTATGTTTACAAGTACGATACGTATTTCTAGACAGGTGAAGCTCTGAAAAAGGTACATCATTATCTGTTTATAAATCGGAAGAAAGTAATTCGCCATCGACTTCGCTGTTTGTACCACTCTGGATGTTCAAATGTTCAGATTCTTCTCCAGATTCCGAACCTTGTTACAGGGTTATGCCATGTAGCTTAAATTCGCGTTGACCACGAAGTAGTCTTGGCACGACTTTACCCAATCAGCCATGAATAAACGCAAACCCCACGAGTAGAAAGCGTAACGTACACTAAAAATGTATTAGATATTATGAATTTGTATCTTGTAAACTCAACATACACAAAGGAAAGCGTAAAGTAGTACACGAAGATGTATTAGGTATTATGAATTTGTACTAGGTTTACTCAACAAATTCTTAGAGTGGCTGGCCCGAGCCATGGCCATGCGGATCATCGTGTTGGCAGAGTTTGGACCCACACACCAAGTACAAGTTGAATGGAGAGGCATTCACAACATCGTGATGGACCCTCACCCAGAAATGCAGAACTTAATATAGAAACCCGTCTGGGTGTGATAGATTTGCAATGCACACCAAACCCGAACCGTGATAGACGAAGCCCACAATATCATCATAATAATAATAAAAGTAGCAACATCAACAAGAACTGACGAGCATCAAAAGCCAACAACTAGCAGGCAGGCAAATGGTGGGAAATGTGACGAGCACAATGGGGTCACAGCCAAATGGCCAAACCAATATTCTTAACTAACAGTATTCGGTTGCACTGGGATGAGGGCAGCACCTGTCGTAGCCTCCAATGGTCAGATAAATGCAATCGATACGGTGATAAATAGGAAAGCAGCTATAGCACCATCACCTGCTGCAGGGCAGCAGGAGAGGCACTTCGGCTGGGTGACCTTCAGGAAGATCTTCATCCCTTACATTTTTCGACAGAATGAGAAGTACTGTGCCATCTGGACGGTGGAGATAAAGCTACTAAACAAATATTTCAGATACTTGCATCCCGATATCTCCAGTAGTTGTAACTGCGTGCGGAGCTACTATATTACGGAGGCGGAAAGTCGGCTCTTGAATAAGATCAATCTTAAGCACTGTGATGCCCAGTTTGGGCGGAATATGTTCACGTTGAAGGACCTTGTTGTGCGATTGAGTGACGCAAACACGTTCTACCAGTTCTTGGATATATGCTACAGAAAGCTGGTAACAGGCAGTAAAACCCCCTTTGTCAAATGTGGATTCATAGGGATAAACAAGGAGTTAGTCGTGCCATATAATGTACGAGGGAACGAGCAAGTTGTGCCGCTCTTCTACTTTAAGGGTGAGACTGAAAACCTGAAGCAAAAGGCGGAACTGTTATCAGGATGGGATCTAGCCTACCTGAAATTTTATTGAGAGGTTCAAAGCATTCTCCAGTGAATCTGTAGCTGTCATTAATTTGACTGATATCAAAAGTGACTTTCCCGTCGGAACGGAATTCCAGGACTATTGGCCCGGCAAGGTAATTGATTCAAACCTGCTGATAGCGTTGAAGAATATCAATTATTCGGTTCATTGGACGTGACAATCAATAGTGCAATCGGTGACTCTGGGAAATTAGAATACTGTACCAAAAGGAAGCCAGCAGCAGAAACAACAGCAACAAATCCGAACTGCCAGCAAATTGTCTTACTGACATTTCCCCTAACTTTTTTAGCTGGAGTGAGATTCCATGAACATCCAAGGGCACCGATTCTCGTGGTGGGAAATTGCATAGTCGACCACATGTAGTGGGATTTTTAAGGTCCTCGACGTAGCCGAATAAGCCGTTGGCTGCGAATCCAATAAAAGAGGGGCGGAAGGATGTCCTGCTCTCCTTTTTGAGCAGAAAAAATCATCTGGTGAAGAGTGCGAGTGAAAACAGGAATCTACTGGAGAAACACGATCGCGGAAATTGGCAGTGGGGATCTGGAAATAAATCAATCAGTGAAGAACGTATAAACCAATTATCTGGAGAGATCTGGGAATAAATCAATCAGTGAAGAAAGAAAAAACCAATTATTGAGGATCCCCACATCAGCGGCAGCGGGATCACCGTTGTAAGTGTTAGCCAACCGTTTTTTCTCAATATTCGATTGTATATTTTCTTGTGAAATTTTAAATGTTTAAGTTAAAGATTAACTGAAGTGATTTTTTTTGTTTCTTTACTGTTTTTATTTCTGATTTAACAACTCGTATTGTAAACTTTCTGCTCGTGAGCGGGAAGATATCTTTTTTCCAAAGAAGGGAATTTACTGGCGTCGTTTTGAAGTCGCGGGATTGCCAAGCGCCCGTTGTGGTCAGGTTGCGCTTAAAGTTTCTTACTGGCTTTTCTAACGTTTTATTCAGGTGTTGTAGGAGATTACAATTTGGTAAAATAGGATCTGAGGTGAGTAGGATTCTACTCTTTGTTCTCTGGGGAGCCGTAACCTCGTTCAGCGTCTCCAATCGGGCTCCGAGGGGGGACGAGTGGCGCCTGCGCCATCTCCGACGGAGCTATTGGGGGCCAAAAAGTGCCTTACCGGAGCACTCCTTGTAAAATCGGTAATAAACTCCGTATTCTAACGAAAAATCATCTTCTCCGTCCAAAAGTGTTCGTGATATTTCAGATTCAGTGAGAGAGACATTCTTTATGTAAAACATAATCTGTAATTAATTTTATTTCACATTTAAATGCTAAACACACAAAGATAAAGACTTCAAATAAAGATAAAACCTTCAAATAAAAATCTCTCCTTTTAATCAACGCGCTGGATGAGGTGGAGTGTATGATACCCATACGCACCTTAGGAACGTAAAACTCACTTGACCGTCGCCGTCGGACTGACTTAATAACACTGATTGAACTGCTAACCTTCCAATTCCAGCAACTGAGGATTTAAATTCCCTATCTATTATCGACACTTTCTTCCTTTTAAAATTATTGTGATTTTTGAAGAACTGGGGTATATCACACCCCATCTGGTACACGGATGTTTGATAGGGTATTGTAACAATTTTTTTTAACAAAACCCTAAAAAAGAAAAAATCCAATGAAGGTCTTGAATCTTGAATATCGTTGCCAATTATTATAGAATCAAGCAATTAGAAGCCATTCCAAAGTGAGAGCAGATATTTTCATCTACTGACTATGTGCTTATTTTGCGCTCACACCGCATGATGGGACATTAACATTCTTTCGGATTTGGGCCAAAGTTACCGCCTGGGACTTAAAGAAACAGGTTTCATAGCACTGAAAATGAAATAAAATTTGCAAATAATGTTAAATGACCCCATTTCCCAACTTAAAAATAAATCCTATCAAGGAGATAATTTCTAAAATTTTGAATATAACGAAATATTGTACTTCCCCCAGCGAAAAATTTTTAAATGTTGTTTATAAAGGAAAAAATAAAAAATTAAATGCAATATCTGGGTATAATCTCAAAATGAATAATTTTCGAGCTTTCAACTTATTTAGAATTAGTATGGAAATGATAAAATTTTGAAATCTACCACTCATTCTACTGGTGCTCAAATTTGAGAATCTCACTTGACTACGCATATTAAAAGCTTTTTTATAAAATTCATCAACGATTTGTAGATACTGACGATATATATGTACTTCTCATTTTGAAAAAAGTATTAAAATGAAAGGAATGTAATGGTTATATTGATACGAATAATTTCTCTTCTTTTTCAGGTTTTGCTGCTTGATGTAACTAGAAAGGTATGAAACAAGAATTACAAGTTTATTTCTACAACCTTAAAAAAAAACCGACTCAAAATAGTCTGAAACAAGTTGGGTAGACAGAACTATGCTCATGTCAGAAGGGTTTTGTACTCAACTTTCAAAATGGCGTAACCAGCAACGAATAAAATTAAGAAACACGTCATGTTCGAGGATCATACTACTATTAACTAAGTTGAAAGAATTTTTTAATTCTGAGGTATTTGTTAAAGTTATACCCATAAATATCTCGCTTGATAATTTTTCAGATTTTTTTTAGATCACGGGTGTCCATTCGCGAGGGAGAAAACACATTTTTCATGTATTCCCCCCCCCCCCCCTCTGTGCCCCCACTGAAGCAAAAACTGTCAGTTTAAGAACTGTTTTGAAAAGCTCTCATAGAGAACTTTCAGTTGATACTCATATCGGCTACCTTTCATGAAATTTTTTTCAGGGGCCACTCCTCTGTACTGTAAGCATCGATTCATGGCCTATTTTTTCGAATCCTAGAATGGCTACAAAGCCCTTTTGCTAGGAGCTCTCTCCTGCCTCTTCGACTTGTTTCAATTGTATGTAGTCATCCTCATGATATCTATCATTCCTGAAATTTTCATACAAATCCTAGCAAAGCTGTAGTGTCTAAGTCAGTAAAAAGCGCATATGGCTCCATAGCCATATGTTTCCATAGTAACACAGGGCACATTGTTCCATAGTAATACAGGAAAATTCAAATCGCTATAACTTCGTTAAATACTATTCGATCTTTATGAAACTTTCAGGAAAGTTCAACCTTATAAACAGTCATCTGTTTGCTAAATTTTATTGAATTTAAGGGTACCATTTAAATTTTATTCAAGAAAACATAAAATCGATAAATCATACTATTACTAACAAAGTTGAGTGAATTTCGACTTCTCATGTATTTGTTGTTGTTGTACTCGCTAAGGCCTACATTCATGATTTTTTTCAGATTTTTCGGATGGAAGGTGTCCAATCGCGAGGGGGGGGTACGCGAAAAGTTCGTACATTTCCCCTTCCCCTGCCCCCCTCGGTACTCATAAGGTAATTTTAAGACCTGTTTTGAAAAGATCTCATTAAGACCTTTCCAATGACACCCTACTCGACTACCAATGGTGAAAATTTTTTTTGAGGGGGTCAACTCCCTATATGGGGAGACCCCCCTTAAACCCCTTTGAAAATTTTTGCACCCTTGAACTTTCAAGAGGTCACCACTTCTGACTTTTCCACAAAGTTTCATGGCTGTAGCCTCTATAGTTTCGGAGAAAAAGTGCTGTGACATACAGACGGACGGACGGACGGACGGACGGACGGACGGACGGACGGACAGACGGACACAGGTCGTGATTGCAATAGGGTTTTGTATTTTAGTACAAAACCCTAAAAAATGATATAAACTTTATGGAAGCTGTGCCATATCAGTTTTTCTCGGTTTCTTTTGTAATGTTGCACATGTTGAAAGTTTCTATGTTGAAACGAACAAATTGAATTGGCACCGCTTTCAAAAAATTTATTTCATTCTTTTTAGGGCATTTTGAAATCGGTAGACTTTTCCAAAAAGTGGTTTTTATTTAATTATTTCTATTGGCAAATGTTTGCATTTAAAATCTATTAAAATTGGATTCTATATATACATAGATACACACATATATATATATATATATATATATATATATATATATATATATATATATATATATACACCATCATCTATGGCCCGACAGCCCAAGTGGGGCCCGACAGCCCAAGTGGGGCCCTGGCCTCCAGGATTGACCACCTCCAATCATCACGGTTCCGTGACCTCGCCCGCCAATAGTTCACTCCCAAAGAGGATCTGTTGTCAGCTTCTATCGTGTATATATATATATATATATATATATATATATATATATATATATATATATATATATCGACACATATAAGGTGATAATCATATGTACATAAAGTGAACTCCGTAATGAATAAATTTCTGTCAAGAAATTTACCACGCGTACCTTTGTACTGAATATGAGCACTCGCATGCGGTCTCTGATTCCGTAACTTTACAAGTCTCGTATCAGGAAATGAAGGATTATTTCAAAAAATTTGCAGCAAATAATAAAAGCAAGTCTTTTATGTATAAAATTATTTCTGAGTACAAAAAAAGTCCTTAAAAACTCAATTTTTCACAAATTTGACATAGATCAATATTATAACAAATAAAATGAAGTTTTATTTCCTAGTCTTAATCACTAATATGCATACGGTATCTTTAATTTTACAACGTTATAGAAGCTCAAAAATCGTTTATAAGCAATAACATGCAAGGATGGGAGAAAATCCGAAATTTGATTCGAATGGTACTCCTGCAACCAGTCGTTCCCCGATGAGATAGCTCATTGCCAACCTTAGCGTTGAAATCACCCAGAATTATTTTGTTACGTGTGCAGGCAATGAGTCGACCAGTCTTTCCACATGAGTGTAGAACGTTTCTTTCCTGACTTCATCTTTTTCTTCGGTCGGGGAGTGTATATTTATCAGCTAGATTTTGAAGAATTTCACTTGTATACGGATCGCACACAAACGTTCATTCCTTTAAAATCAGCAACCTGCGATTTGAACTCTCATTCACAATAAAGGTCACTCCTCATTCTCGCCTTCTAGCAGGCTTTCCACTTTTGAATATTGTTTGCAATCTCATGTTTCGAATATCACTTCCTGTCCAATTCGTTTCCTGGGTTGCCTGTATGCTTAATTTATATTGACTGACTTCATTAGAATTTCGCCAATGATATTGCTCTGAATAATCTTGAGCTGAATCATGTATGCTGCAATTTATTGGTTACTACCGATAGATATGATTTACTAGAAAATTTAATACACTAAGCAAATTAAGGATACTGATCACTTTTATCGTCCATCACCAAAAGATTTTGTGTCCTCCATCAAACCCTAGGATGATCGCAATATAATTGGCATATTTCGTCTAAAAGTGCATTAAAATTCAGTTTCTCGATGTCAATGGACCATATTTGAGTGTTAATATCTACAGAGTTCTTAATCCAATTACAATTCTGCACCGACATACACATTTTAGCTCAATATGTTGCCCTTTGCTTGAAACCTCTGCAATCAACATTCTTATATGCGCCGATTAGTTCTGCTCTAAAGTCGGAGTGAAAGATCGATTTTGTTTAGTTTGAACGGTTAAACACCTTTGCCGTTATTTGATTATCATGTGCTTTAGATGGAACCTTATAGTAAGTAATAAGTATCATATGCCTAAAGCAGAGCTCTTCGTTCTATCCTCGATCGAAAGTTATGCATGAACATACATAAAAAAAAGCTTCAAAATAAATAAACATACCTATCAAGCTGATAGGAGGTGATGGTAAGATGTCAAACCGAACACATCGCAAGCAAAAACACCAAAGTGTCAAAAATCAAAGTTAAAAAAAAATACAAGTATTTCGGGACAATGGAATTGAAGCCCGGAAAACTAGCAACAGCAGAGGTACAAAGCGAGTTCTAACTATTCAAAGATGGTCCGATGCGGACAATGACGGGAAGGCGTTACGACAAAGAACGAAAGTGGTCAAGAAAGAAATACTACCGTCAGAAACAATTTAAGTAGAGCAAGCTGCAACAAACGTTTCAAACAGGGTAATTATCGACCTGATCAACACGGAATCGGAAGGATGTAGAACGATTCAAGGTAAATTGGCAATTAGAAGAAAGCTCCTTATTCTTATCCAATCACCAACCCCCCATAATCTGAACTCATACGTGCCTCTTTCGGGAGAAGAAATCATAACCTCCCAGCAAAAAACGTGTGCCCCTGAAAAGAAAAAATCATGGTGTCCCCTTTATTTTTAGAAGGAATCACAGTAATGACAGTTTAAAAAATCATGGAAAAGAGCCCCAAAAGGAAGTATATAATTACTCCCCTGAGCGTAAGCAAATTAAAAATTACAGTTGACGAAGTCGCCATCCATGATGAATTACTGGATTTGATCCGCAGATCTAAGGCGGGAGGTTACTCCTTCACACCAACGGAATGCAGAAAATATACAGTTATACTCAGAGGTGTAAGCTCGGGATTCGGAGCTACACAGGTTAGAGAAGGCATCGAAAAACGATTTCCAGACATTAAAATCGACAATGTCTCACCGTTAACCATCGGATGGTCTAAAGCGAACAGCGTAAACTTAAACTTAGACAAAATAATCTTTAACCAAAAAGAAGACTAAGACCGCTTCATTAAGTTCCCTTTCGTCCTTCATCAGAAAGCGACATGGGAAAAGCCCAGAAGGAGTGATCTACTCCAGTGTTATAGAGGTCAGCGCTTCGGCCATGTCTCAGCCAATGGTGCCTTCTAGGCAAGATGTGTAGCTTGTGAAGAGGACCACAACCCCCAAGAATGCCCAAGAAAGGGCATTGACAAAACAAGTAACCCACCTTTCTGGGTCCTATGCAAAGAGAAACGCCACCCATCAAACTTCTCCGGATGCGCGGAAAGGAGAAGATTTGTAGACAAGGTAGCGCTTTGAAAAAATAAAAGCGTAACCCAAAATAGCAACAGCCACATCAGCACAATCAGTACTCGGAAGTCACGAGTGGAAGAAACTCAACTATGCCCCGGAACGCATTGCTGCAAGAGAACCCCCTTTAAAGACTCCACTACGAAACAGTCCAAGTTTAAGGAGTGTCACCAGGTGAACTCCTAAAAAAGGTTGCCCAATTTTGGCCGAATACGATGGCTGCTAACACAGGACAAGCCAATTTTGCTCATTGAGCTATACCTTAACCTGTATGGGGGTAAATAATCTGATTACTATCTGACTCAACATAAACTCTCTAGTTTCCCAATGACGAAAGAATATTCGTGTCTAACCATACAAAATCCATTCAACCAGACATAGTTTTCCTTAACGATATAGTCTTAAAACCGACACACAAGGTCCGAATAAAAAACTACCAAGTACTTAGAAACGACGCAGGTAGAGGGACCGCCATTGTATATTGAGACCACGTATCAGTCGATCAAATGAATTCTAACCATCCTGACATTTTCTGCACACTAGCAACTTCAAACATGCGAAGACACAATGGCAGTCATGGAAAAATACTAATTGGATCTATTTACATCCCAGGAAACCTTGAACCTTCAATAGAACCGACCTTTATTAGAATACTAATAATAGCTGCTAATCACGACTGTATCCTCCTCGGCGGAGACCTCAACGTGAGACATGAGCATTGGGGTGATTCCGCACGGAATCCAAACGGCCAAAGAATATATCAATGGTTCCTGTCGAGCACATTTCTAACATGCACCATCGTCAACGCAGGTGTCCCCTCATACCCAAGAAGTAGCACCTTCTTAGATAACTTTCTAATGTTACAAGACCTACTAACTAGTAACACAACTCCCTACCAATGTGCAACCCTACCCTCGATATCCGATCACTATTGTTTGATACTAACCCTTCACCTAAATAACCAAACCACTATTGAAGATATATCGAAAAAATTTCGGTACTATGCCTCTGTTGTCGGAAAAGACCTTGAAGACGCGAGATGAATGAAAATTATAAAAACAAGTTGGATAAACAGACCTACGCTCATGTCAGAAGGGTTTTGTATTCAATTTACAAAATGCAGTCACCAGATCGAATCAAATCAAGAAACATGTCAAAGACGATTTTATTGGAGAGAATATGAAATACGAAGAACATACTATTTTTAACAAAGTTGAACGAATTTCGACTTCTGAGGTTTTTGGTATTGTTATACTCATAAATATTTCACTTGATAATTATTTCAGATGTCCATCCGCGACGGAGGAAACACATTTTTCATGTATTTCCCCCCTGTGCCCCCATTGAAGCAAAAACTGACAGTTTAACAACTGTTTTGAAAAGCTCCCATGAAAACTTTCATTTCATACTCATATCGGCTACGTTTGATGAATTTTTTTCAGGTGCCACTCTCCTGTACTGTTATCATTGATTAATGGCCAATTTTTTCGAATCCTAGAATGGTTACAAACCCTTTTGCTAGGAGGTCTCTCCCACCTCCTTGACTTGTTTCACTTATGAGCATTAATTGTAGGTACTCATCTTCAGTCATCCATTAAATTGAATCAAGTGTTCAAAGCATGCACCTTAAACGTTGAAGTTGGGAAAAAATTACTCAAAATTATTCAATCTTCGCATTAAAAACAGCCACTATTTTGTTTTACGATAAGTGATCTTCTCAAAGATATTCATGACACCTATCATTCCTGAAATTTTCATGCAAATCCTAGCAAAACTGTAGTGTCTGAGTCGGTAAAAAGCACATGTTGTTCCATAGCCATATGTTGCCATAGTAATACATGCAGCACATATTGTCCCATAGTAATACAGGAAAATTCAAACCGCTATAACTTCGCTAAATATAATTCAATCTTTACGAAACTTTCAGGATAGGTCAATCTTATAAATAGACATCTACGTACGTAATTTCATAGAATTTAAGGGTACCGTTAAGATTTGATTCAAGAAAACATAAAATCGATAAATCATACAATTACTAACAAAATTGAGTGAATTGCGAATTCTAACGTATTTGTTGTTGTTGTACTCACCTAGGCCTACATTCCTGATTTTTTTCAGATTTTTCGGATCACAGGTGTCCAATGTCGAGGGGGGCACAAATTTTTCGTGTATTCCCCCTCCCCGTGGGCCCCTCGAAGCAAATTTTGCAAAACTAAGACCTGTTTTGAAAAGTTCTCATCAAGACCTTTCATTTGATACCCATATCGGCTACCTTCAATGAAATTTTTTTTCGGGGGGCCACTCTCCTATATGGGGAGACCCCCCTTAAATACCTTATAAAATTTTTTTGTAGTTGAACTTTGAAGAGATCACCACTTTACACCTACACACAAAATTTGATGTTTCTAGCTTAAGTAGTTTCCGAGAAAAACTGCTGTGACACACGGACGGACGGACGGACGGACAGACGGACAGACTGGTCGCAAAACTAGTAGGGTTTTGTAAAATTATTTTACAAAACCCTAAAAATTGAGTTTACTCAAACCATCTTCAGACGTCTTTCGAGAAACTAATATACTAACGGGCCGACGGTCATATAATTTTTACATTAACAAGGACCCTATCAGGCACAGAGGGCTACCTTTCTCTACACCTGAAGAAAAACTGCGAGTTATTTCCTCATTCTACGGAAACCGGTACCGAGAAAGAGCTCTAGAGAATGAAAGAGCACAGGAAATGATATCGGCTGTAAGACCTAGAAACATCGGTTACCAAGGGACATACTCTATAATATTTTCTGACACGAACAAGGCAGTACTCGCCAATATAAAACATTCGAGGAATTTTTCACCTAGGTGTCAGAAGTAGAAGATATACAAACTGGTCTTAATAATAAAACCCCTTCGGGCCCAGACGGTATTCCCAATAAAGTACTAAGGAAATCCGGCGCAATTGTTGCTAAAAGCTTATCATTTTTTATTTCTATTTTTATTTTATTTCAAAATTCCATTTTACAGATCAACAAACCCAATAACAAAACGGAATAGCAAAAAAAGTAATAACAATAAAAAAATAAGAAAAATGATTAGATACAATAGATAAACATGACTTATACATATAAAACGAAATAAAGCACAGAACAATTAATTGCTTATAAAACTAAATTATGAATTTAAAATTAGCTCTTGCAAAATTCTTTTGAATGCAGTAAAGGTTGAGGGAAAAGGACCAAGCTGCAGATTATTATGATTCCTTAGGAGACGAAGAATAGGTGAGTGAAAATATAGCTCTGTACGAGCATATGGAATAACAAAAACAGAAGAAACACGAGTAGGACGTAAGGAGTGTCTAAAGTGTAACTCCGCAAAAATACAATACGGAGTCTGATAGTGGCAGAGTCGGTACAAAAAGCACTGATCCAAATAAGATCTACGCGCAGACAAGTACGAGAGACCAAGGAATGATAAACGATCCTCATATGGAAGATATGGCAAGTTTAGCTTAAAGAATAGGAAGCGGGTAAATTTCCTCTGTACTGACTCCAACGAGGACACTAGAATAATGGGGAGCCCAGACCACAGAACAATACTCGAGCAATGGACGGACAAGACAAAGGAACAAGCGGATCATAGTGGAGATATTACAGAACTTGTGCATATGTCTCAGTACAAAACCCGAAACTTTAGAGGCCTTAGCAATCACATAGGAAATATGCGTGTCAAATTTAAGTTTGGAGTCAAAAGTAACTCCAAGGTCTTTGTACGTAGTAACTTCGGTCAATGCGGCCTCGTTTAGTATGTAGGTGAAGGCAATAGGATGTTGCTTAAGACAAAAGGACATCTTATGGCATTTATTAACATTGAGGTAGAGAAAATTGGACAAACACTAATTATTGAGCACATTCAAGTCCTCCTGAAGATACTGGCAATCAAGGGGTGACTGAATAGTACGAAAAACCTTGAAATCATCCGCAAACAGTAGAGAGGGGGAAGAGACTATAGAGGGGAGGTCATTGATAAACACGAGGAACAAGAGGGGCCCAAGGATTGAACCCTGAGGAACACCAGATGTAGGACAGAATGGAATAGACGTCCTTCCACCAAAACTAACATGACATGATCGGGTCGATAAATAAGACGAAAACCATGACAACAGTGAATTAGAGATTCCAATAGCTTCGAGTTTACTGCAAAGAAGACGATGATTGACTGTATCAAAGGCTTTCTTTGATGAGAAGAACATTCCACATTATCCCAGCGGACTGATGAAGGAAGATGAGATGTAGTGTTTAAAGACTTGATATAAGACCAAAAGGGCTTAACATTGCTAAAATTGAGGGAAGCTTCCAGGCTGGAAAAGTAATTCTTCATAGCAATTTTTAATTCATTTTTGGCATCAGAACCTTTGCTGCACCTGAGCGTTTAAATTCACGACGCGCCCTATCCTTGGCATTTAAGGCAGTAAGAATGCGTCTTGTCAACCAAGGTTTAAATTTATTTCTACGGGCCGACTGAAGAGGTGTGAATCTACAGTTAAGGTAATGGAGAAGCCCATAAAATTTATTAAGAGCAGAATCGCAGTCAAGGTTTTGAAAGAACTGAAGCCAATTCACAGACGAGAGTGTTGCATTGATTGCCTCATAATTAGACCTGAAAAAATTGAATTTAGGAGAAGTGACAGGATTTTTTATGATAAGAGGAACTATAGTGAGGTTAATAGAAAGAGGAGGATGGTGTTGATCAGGAGAAACATAGGGATATAAGTCAGGAGATACAGACAGATGATGAGCAGAAACATTCGAAGGAACTAGGTCGAGGAGTCGATCATTAGTATTATGGACTTGGTTAAACTGGGACAGAGCACATAGAGAAAGAAAGGAAGAAATGGCAAGGGAAGTCGCACTAGAAGATGAAATGGAGGAAACAGTTGTGCCAGCCCAATCAACGGCAGGTAGATTGAAATCACCACAAACAAGGATTCTGGATTGAGGATGGCGTAGTATGAAGTAAGAAGCGAGATCATCAAAGAAAGACTCATATAATTGCAAGGAGGAATTACAAGGAATATATACAGAAGAAATCAGTAAATGCGCGTTATTAGGTAAGGCTGTTTTGACCATTACACATTCTAAGGCATGGAAAAAGTTAAAATCAGTACAAAGGGAACTATACAGAGAATTACTGACGGCAATCAAGACTCCGCCACCATCAGACTTATTTGTGGCATTAAGATCACGGTCACACCTATAAATAATGTGATCAGAGAACAATTCTGAATCTAGAATAAAAGGTTTCAGCCACGTCTCAGAAAAACATATGATGCTATCGTTCCTGAGGTGATAAGAAATAAGAAGATCTTCTAGCTTAGTCCTTAAACCTCTAACATTTTGATAAAAGATGGAAACTTGATTATTTAGCTTACGGGGGTGAAAGTTGGAACTATGAAGAGCGTTGACATTATCCAAAATAAGTTGACTAGCTTGCTTACGGGATTGAAAGTTAGATCTATAAACAGCGTTGACATTATCTAAAGTAACGTAATGACTGAGGGCTGCTTTGGTTTCCGAAAATTTCTTCTTCCCACCGAAACAAATTCCTTAACAAACGCGCCCGAGGGCCAGAAGTCCTGGTGAAGAATTTGTTGGAAGTCAGCGTCTATGTCAATTTTGAATGAAGCGAGGTAACGCTTTTCATCTGTGAGCTTTCTGCATTACAGAAACGGAGGTGTTTTAACGAATTTGCGTATGATGAAATCGTGAATTTGCTCACACGATGTTTTTGAAGCGAACTGCGAAACAAAGACATGCAGTGGTGGTGTCACAACTTGTAGAGGCTGAGGATGTTGAAGTCTAGGCACATTGAAATTAGCAACCAAGGTGTTACCTGATAGATCCTGACGCTGGATTTCAGCAGAGAGCAAGCTAGCACTTGGTGAGGTGGATGGTTGAATAGAAGGTTGAGTTCCTTGCAAAGGCGGAGGAATCGCCACCATTACAGAGGAAGTGGTTAGATTTAGACTATTGAGTGGCGAGTGCTTGGGTTGAGACTTGCTTCTAGTCACAATCGTAGACGTCTTCTTAGCCGGTGATGGATCCAGGTTAATCGATGTGATATTGTCAAAAGATGTTGAAGGAACTGGCGATGAGGGGGTCAACACACGAGGATATGCTGTATTAAATTCCGTGGTAGTTAAATCATTCAGTCCTCCAAAATGAAGTAGCGAATCCACTTCCTTACAGGCTGAAAGGCATTTTTCCTGCAGGGCATTAAGCTCCTCAGACAGCACTTTAACTGTCTGCCCAGCGACACGTAGCCGAGAGATGTAGGCCAATAGAGAGTACCGCCTGCAAGATACACAATACCAGTGTATCCCATTTTCTGATTTGACGATAACATCAGCAACCGAACCTTTGATGTTTACGCACGCCGAATGGAAAGAACGCTCACAAAGGCCAAAACATAATATAAGTGGCGTTTTATCACCTGAGTCTACGCATTTGCTCTTCAAAAATTGCATCACCAATGGTTTCTTTCCTGAAAGATGGAAACGAGGCAACCTTCTACTTATCCCTGAACCAAACTGCGACAGAGACATAAAAAACTTCAGGCCAATCTCTTAACTTTCCAATATTGGTAAGAATCATACTACGAAGCATTAGAGCATTTTCAATGAAGCTAAATCTGTAATTTTAGTTCGAATTCCAACCCAAAAAATCCACAGAACATGTCATTACGCTTGTGCATAAAAACGTCGTAGAAAACTTGTGCAAAAAATGATGCACAGTCGCATGCGTGCTAGACTAACAAAAAGCATTTGACTTCATTTGGACTGATGGGCTAAAATTCAAACTCATGTGTAGGGTTTTCCAATAAGAAGTGTTATTTTGAAATTGAAAGAAAAGTGCCATTTTTATATATAAATGATCGAATGTTTATTTCATTATAAAGAAAAAGGTATGCCGTTAATAGTAAATTATAACATCAGGCACATGAACACCATGATCATGCTTACAGGAGCATATCCTGTTCATGAAATTTTCCATAATCAAATCGCAAAGTGGCTGCCCTATGTCCTCGATAACCTCACGAATTTCATCTTTGATCTTGAATCGGCGCTGGGCTGAGTAGACCTTCTCTTTCACGTGGCTCCAAGCGAAGAAGTTGTAAGGTGTTAAATCATAAGATCTATTCAAAATAGCACCTCTTATTGGAAAACCCTATATTCCAACTGTCCCCTGGTCCTCACGCGTATCCTTGACAGCTTCCAACAAAATAGATATTTAACAACTGAAATATCCTACTGAACTTCAACACCTATACCTATCCTGTCTCGAGTCCCACAAGGATCCATATTGGGACCAAACCTTTTCAACTTCTTCCTACATGACATCCCACATACCGCCGCTACAAACGAAATTCAAAACGCGGATGATATTCTAAATCTAGCCAGTCACACTCTTCCCATTCCCGCCATGGAAATTGTGCAAAGAGAAGTTGACATTATAGCACGCTATTTAAAGTATTGGGGGCTCAACATCAACGCTGCTAAATCGGAAATAATATGCTTCCGTAACGCGAGTGGTAAATGGCACAAACTAGCTGTTCAGCAAAGCAAACTGATAAGGGCGGTCATCGACGGGGACACGGTGAACCCAAAAGATAACATTAGGTATTTGGCAGTGAACCTCAACAACATGTTCAAAATTAACCCACATGCAAGAAAAGCAATAAGCAAAGCCAAAGGAGCTCCTGAATTAATTTCACCCCTCCTATCCTCCAAATTCGTCTTCCCAAATTGAAACTCCTCATGTATAAAACCCTCATTCGCCCCATCATCACATACTCCTTCCCAGCCTGGCTGATAATTTCACCAACAAAAGCCGACGAATTACAAATATTTGAGAGGAGGATACTCCGAAAATGTATATCGTAATACCGACGCCCCAATATAAAATATTATAAAAACAGCGTTCTCTACCAAGAAACTTAAGTGACCCCATCCTTTAATACATGCTTGAAACAAGCAAAAAGCGAATAGCATAATGGTAGATACATGAATCAAATCTAATCCGGGACCTCTTCAATAGTACCCCCACCTCTGAAAACCCATATTATCTCTCCTCCATAAGAATTCTCCAAGGCTTCCAGATTAACACGGAACCCCAATCAAACGCGCTAAAACCCATTTTCTATTATATACCGTCCCCCAATACCTACCGGGACTAAAGCAACTTGGTAAAAAATAAAAATCAAACAAACAATAATTAAAAAACCGATTAAATAAATAAAAAATAACTTCCGTGTATCCTGAAGATCAGGTCGGTAAGAACTGTGCCTCTTCTGAAACGCGATTTTGGATGTAACGTTTGAAGTGAACACACGACCAACCAAAACTACAAAGAAGAGTTACAATGTAATTTGGCTAAGAATAGAATAAGCTATGTTGGTTTAGATTAGGTTTTAATCTGTAAATAACTAACTAAAAGACAATAAACGCAAGAGCAAACGGAATAGAAAAATTACATTAGCATTTCAAAAACTGTAGACTCAGATCGTATAAAGAAACTAAGAACATTTGACAAAAGTGTCACTGTCAAATCAATCGTAACATTAAAAGTAGGTTAAGTAACATATGTCAAAAGAATAGTCTCAATAAAGTACTACTACTACTACAAACTGATAACCTTCTTTACCCTGGAAGTCGTTTAAGAATTGAGCTTCTTCAAAATTATAACTACTATAGAACCTATGTATATAGATCAAAGCAGAGCACAGGTATACTGAACTCGTAGATTTATATTTTACGCTGATGACTTCATGGAAATTAGGCGTAGATTTTTCTAAAATGTATATCTGTCAGAAAAATCGCATTAACAAAACCAACACATAAACTTGAGTAACGTGATAATTTCCAAAAGTCCTTCCGCCCACCCATCTATACCTTTTTGCTTGATATAATGGAAACACCACTCCTGTCACATCACCAAAAATCCTCTGTTCATCAAGCAAAAAATATAAGGAGACAAGAAAAATCAACAGCCTCCTCTCTGGCAATCAAACTTATATGTATGCTACCATCATTCCGTTGTTATAATGAAAGGAAAAGTCCACAGAACAACAAAAGAAAATAGAGTGAAGTCCCGAATTAATAAATAGCTCATAAAGACACAATTTATCACGCAAACAGGCAAAGCCACTCGTATATTACATTTACCAAGGATTTCAGAAGAGGATATCTTCATTTACCGACTCACTAACTGTAATAGATTGAGGCATGAGAAGAAAACCATAGAAGAACGGAGCCTGCAAAAAAATTCATCTCATCGAAAAAGGGACACTCAAGCCAACAGTGCTGCAGAAAAACAGGTCTCATGATAAAATTAACAGGTGGACGTGTTTTTCGAGCAGAGACCTTGTTTTTGCCACCTCCTCTCTCCATCTGTTACCCTCGTTCTTGTATTTATGAGAGAATAGGTGATGTAGTAAACCGTGACCAGGAGAAATGATATAAGCGACATCTACGTATCCAACGCGTTTAAGAGGACGATAGTCTTGCTTGATTTTGGTGACATTTTTTACGGTCCCACTGAAATTCTTGCCAAATTCAGTTTCACGTCTTTTCATGAGCCATAGCAGCAATTCCGTTTTCCTTCAGTTTGGCAATTGACTTTCCTGCAAAAAATAAGTTTGTAGGACTATGAAAGGAACATTTCTTTTACGTCATTATTCTGAGTGAGCATTAAATAAAAACCTTAAGAATTTTCAAATTAATATGATTAGCGAAATCTGTCGAATACTGCACTGAACAACCATCCATTCTCTATGAAAAGCCTAACGATCCAGTGAAATATACGAACGGCCAGGACTTCTGCAAATATAGCACGGTACACGAGCGAAAACTTTTCTTCAGTTTTTTTTTTTTTTATTTCTTTATTCGCCTTCGACCAAGCTCATCACCGCCAACCAACCGGCACGACTTGGCGTAGTCCTGCATAGGTAGACCTGCCAGGGGGTAGACTAATTAAATGTCAAAAGCGTACGTGCATGGAATATGCGGTGTTAGTTGAGCTACCATTGCCGTTGCTAATGCTCCTAGTCAGCTCCTCTTGATGGTAATATGGTGAAGTTAGCGTACTATACCGACACTCTTCCTTTCGGTATATTACCTTTTCCCTTAGTTTCACAACTCCTCCATGTGTTACCGTCCTTGCACCCTTCATCCCTAACATCCGCCGTCAACTTTTTCCTTACTTCCACACTTCACCCAACCGAAGTTTCTATGCTTGTTCGTTATAAACCGTAAAGTTGATGATGAAGATTGCAGAGGAAGGTGTTTTCGCTGATATATTTTTCAGGAAGCCAAGATGATTAGCAACGATGAGATATGAAAACGTGGGTGGGCTAACGATGTGTATATCCTTGTACTGTGTATTTTGTGTGTACGAGTTGATCCAAACAAGGTGGAAAAACCAACGGATTCGGATTACCAACAACACTTACTGCGAAAGATCTTTTTTGAAAGTATTCACCTCAATAGCATTAGATGGATTTTCAAATATCTCAATAATGTTTTTAACGCGCGCCTATGGTTGGTTGTGAGAAGATTTTGTGGAGGCTTTTCAGTTTTGTATACGTTGATTTTGGAATGAGGGTGCATATTAAATTGCCAAGAGTGAAAAATATATAAAGCTGTCTGGAAATTTATGGCGATTGCGAGTTTTTGAATGATAGACAAGCAAATGTGCTATGAATTTCCGTAGTAAATTTCATTTTAAAATTACTAGAATTCATTGTAATGGTATCCCAAAATTAACGCAAGGTTTGAATCAAATAGAAAGCACAGTTTTTCGTCCTAAGATTGTTATTTTTTCATTGAATCATCAAGCTTATAGGGTAGAGTTATTTATGGAATAACATATCAGGCAAATGGCCTCAACCGCTGGCACATACTCACTCTTTTGTCGAAAATTTTCATGACATTCCTGCATAATTGTGGCTGAATTCCGTTGATACAGAGTTTAATTTGCTCCTGTAATGCACGAGCGGTTATGGACTTGTTGACAGACATAGACCTTTAACTTCAAATACCCCATAAGAAGAAATCTAATGTTATTTCATCACACGATTTAGGGGGCCAATACGCGACTAGGAAATGTGTCATGCAGTAACTAAATTGTTTCATTGGCTGTATGGCATGGGGCACCATCTTGTTGAAAACACATATTGGCCACGTCAACAGCATCCTTTCTTCAGGAAGAACTGTGTTATCATGTCGAAATATCGAGCACCAAAAAAGTATTGTCTCATGATGCCTCCAGCCCAAAATCCGCACCAAACAGTAACACGTTGTCGGTACATTTATTGATCGTGTGTGTTCTCCGAACCCCAAATATGGCAATTTTGGCGATTATCAAACCCATCAAGGTGAAAATGTGCTTCATCGCTTAGGATGATTTTGCTTAACGAAAATATTTCGTCAAGAGGTGCGAATCTGCCCATCACGTCAGGGTATCTACCGCAGAGTATACCCTCATTGTCATCAAGTAACGCAATGCTAATGGTTAGCGGTATTGCAGAGGTTTTACCAACTTCTCAGGTTCCTTCGTCTATCACTACAAGAAGTATGGCGCAGAGATGTCCATCCCATCGGGGAGCCATTCCAAAAAATTTCGAAATGCGGCATGTTCCTGAGGATTTGCCATCCCATAATCCAAAATGGATTATGTAAGTAAGAATCATCTCTAAAAATAATAAGCTGCCAGAAGCTGACGAAGGACAACTTGATCAACAGAGTTATAGCCTCTTTCAAACTGACTGTTCCGGCATCGTGTGACTACATCTTAAACCCTGATTGCTGGCCGCCTGGAGTGCTAGTTAAATCTTTCATAACATCAAGGAAAAAAAATTTTCGTTCTCCACCGAGCTCTCTATCAAAGCTGTAACATCCGTTCTTCCTAATAACTTTCAGAACAGCACTCTTAATAGTCAATTTTCTAACAGTAAGTTTTTTATTTATTATCAAATAGATATGGGGTCTAAGATCCAAGCTGAAGGATCTAGCTTTATCCTATTCTCTGTCTAACGATGATATAATCTGTATTTCTGAATCCTGGTTGACTGATAATATATTTGATTCTGAAATTTTTCCCAATCACACAATTGTTAAGCATGATTGTGATAGGTCTATCTCCAACAAGCAAGACGGAGGAGGTGTCTGCCCTCTAACAAATTTTTTTTCGCTGCTCCTGTAGAATATGTGGGGGCAAAAACAGTCATTTCGTCTTCCCTTTCTCTTCTTGTCTTTTGCACTTATATACCTTGTAAGTCTCCTTTTTCGGTCTACAATACTTTCTTCACCGAAATATCTAGTATTTTCTTATCGCGCTTTTCAAATTGTCACCTTATTTTATGTGGAGATTTTAACCTTTCTAAACTCTCATGGAATGATAACCAGGGTGATTCTGACTCATCACAAATTTGATCTTTAATTTGTTCTTTTATGTCCATGTGTTCCCTGGCTCAATTTAATAATTTTTTTAGTGTTAATAATTATCTTCTTGACTTATTCTTTTGTAGTATGGAGCAATCGTTGCTATGCTCACCTCCAGTTCTTTTTCCTTATCTCTCTCCTGATCCCCATCATTCCCCTTTACGCTTTGAAATTTCCTATACTGCTTCTGTTCGTTATCGTTGGAAAGAGCGTCAGCGCTATAACTTTTATAAAACTAATTATGAGCAACTTTCAGAAACAATTGGCTCTGTTGCTTGGTCCTCCTTCTTTCGCGGTCTTGACTCGGGTACTTGCTGTAACAATTTCTATGATTTCTTAAATGCTGCTATTTCTAACACGACTCCACTTGTCAGTATCAGAAACTCTTCTGACTGTCCTTGGCTAACTCTCGACGTGAGGCGAGCCTTGCAAGCTTAAGATCGAGCTCGTCAACATTTTCCACGTGACAGATCTCCTGAGTCACTTACAGCTTTTTGTCATCTGAGGCCGGTAGCTAAGAAAAAGATGCAGATCGCGAAAACTTCTTATTTTCATAGTATTGAAGGGTCTTTAAACTTAAATCATTCAAAACCTTTTTGGAAATATATACGCTCTCTTAAATCCTCTTCCAGTTTACCATCCTCGCTTCATTTGAACGGCTACTAAGCAACTTCACCTCTCGAGATTAGCGAACTTTTTAGAACTCAGTTTTCTTCTACCTTTAATGCTACCCCCAGCAATAGCCCTTCGTTTCCAATCGTATACATGCTGCCTTCATTCCTTTTTACTTGCCATCCAGAAGATGTTACGAAGCTCATTTTAGAACTTGATGACTCTGCTAGTTCAGGCCCCGATGGTATCTCTAATCATTTTGTGAAATCATTAACGACTTCTATTTGTATCCCCCTTTTCTTTCTCTTCAAAGCTAGCTCATCTTCAGGCTCTTTCCTTCGTGTTGGAAAAGATCCTATGTTACTCCTTATATAAAAAAGGAAGCACTTCAGACATTGCCAATTATCGGCCTATCTCCTTATGACCCTGTTTCTCCAAACTACTGGAAAAAATCGTGTACTTGCACCTTTCTTCAGTTACTCATGAGATGCTCGTTCCTGAACAACATGGTTTTATCAAAGGGCGATCGACCTTAACGAATTTGTTGGAATTCATGACCGTTACTTCAAAAGCCATGGAGGACCGTTTACAAGTCGAAACCTTGATTTGGATTTCCCTAAAGTCTTCGACTCAGTAAATCACAATATTTTGTTTAGCAAACTTAAATTTCCGTACGTTCCTGATTATTTGCTCCACTGGTTAGCCTCTTACTTATCCAATCGTGTCAGTCAGGTATCTTTTCAAGGCTGTCTTTCTACTCCCTTCCATCCGTCTTCTGGTGTTCCTCAAAGATCCATTCTGGGCTCACTATTGTTCACTCTGTTTATATATGACTTACCATCCGTTGTCATCAACTCCTCCTGCCTTCTTTATGCAGATGACGTCAACGTTTTCAAAGTAGTGTCGTCAATCGATGACTGTGCTTTGCTTCAAGATGATTCGAATGCCATTTTATCTTGGAGTTCTTATAACCAGAGGATGGTGAGTTCCGCCGAGATTGGCCTTGTCTGGGGTCGCGTAAATGCGCTGGCAGGCTAGCTTTGCGGTGTCGTGGGGCGGGTTCTTTTCCCCAGTACAAGGACCCACTACAAAAGAATTTCGCATTCACGATTGCTCCGTCTCAGCTCGACCCACCTCAACGAATCTGGCAAATGATTATCTCCATTGGAATTGTTGGTCTCGTTAGCTCAAATTCGAAGGATATTTTATCTTCTTATCGGTGGCCCGTCGATATATGTGATATATGATTTGGATACCATCAGAATCAAAAATATATCGATTCATGTCCAAATACACGAATGCTTCAGGAGGAACAAAGCTAGTAGCTAGGCAAGTCACAATACTCGTATACCCGTCTATAGGGTGGAGCAGCTGTGAAATCCAAGGGTTTCCACTTACAGTTATAGATCTTGCGATATTATTCCGAAAAAGTTTCAGCATGAAGATATCGACTATTGTCACTTTAGCGGTTTGATAAATTTTTCTATTCCATATATAGTCTCAGGCTTTCTGTACAAACCAATACATGCACGAAGACATTTTCTTTCGAAAACTCTTTATGTTTCCATTGTACTAGCACTTTGGTTGTACCAGATCTGACATCCATATGTCAAAACTGGTCTAACCAGGATCTTGTGACAGATAACTTTGACCTTTTGATCAATGTATCTGGAATGAAAGAATCATCAAAGGGCCATGGCAACTTTTTGTGCTTTATTGAGCATGATTTCAATATGTAGTCAAAGACTATAGTTATCAGGCCACGGAAAAAACCCGTTTAACTAGGGAAATAATGGAATTCGAATTAATTACTATAAGGTAGTTGTAAGGTTGTAATAAGTCACATTTAGTCTAATATTAATTCCTTTTTTTTTATTCTTTTCTTCGGTAAATTACAACTTTTTGACGTTATTAAGTTTCAAAATAAAAAAAAAGTTTGCTGTCAGTTTCAGGGGCATAATAAAAATTGAAATATGTTGAAACAGCTGTGTTTTCTTGACGATATACATATGCATTTAGACATTCTCTACTATAATGATTATTTCTATTTATAATCTTCAAATGATTGTATTTGAACAATAATAATTCGACTAAAAATTTTATCTTTTTATAAGTCTAACGAGTTGTCGTTTTTTCCAATGGATTCAATTTATTGCTCAATCTAATCCGGTACGGGTAGTTGAGAACTAGTTCAATATGCAGAAAAGAGTTACAATTCTTTTGTAATTAGATAGATATTTACACCCGTGGAAGCTGATATTCCTTTACAAAAGAAATTTGACAACGTTTTCAAATGTGCTTGCCAATAACCATGGTCCTTTGTTTTTATTTTTAACTTTTGTCAATCAATATTTCCTACATCGCGCCCGCTGAAAATGCGGTGATGCAATGTGGCTGAAATAGTAAGTTTCGTTATCGCTACTTTTTGAACACAAATCATTTTATCCCGGGTACTCCTATTTAGATTATTCTTTACTATCACTAAATAACTATCCTCTTGTCTGTTTATGTGTGTAACTAAGATTTTAAAAGCGCTAATAATAATTAATTCATTGTATAGACAAGAACAGTGCGTGCGGAACACATCCTCAGATTTTGCTTCCGTTTGTGCCATCCGAGTTTGCTGCATTCACAGCGGATGCACGACACGTGTTAGCAATGTAGAATCACACGAGCGAGCAATGATGTAAAGTCAAAGTCAAAGTCAAAAGCGCTTTATTTAATACCAATCGTTATAAATTTTTCAAAGAATATAAAGCAAATTCCAAACAATAAAACTATAAAAAACTTAATGGCCCGAATGGCTCTCTAAATTTATACGTTATCAGTTAAACGCATTTAATGAAAAAAATACACTTGCAAATTTAAATTAATTAAGATTATTAGATATTTTTTGATTCAATAGGAATGAGGAGAAAAAACCAACCAGCATTATTCAAAAATTACTTATACTACTAACACAACAATGAACTTATATCCTATACCTAATTTGTTACACCATAATTCTAAATAAGTTCAATCAAAAAAAAAAAAAAACAAACGTTACCTTATATTGAAACCTATACCTAATTTATAAAACAAATAAACAACAATACTAGACGTAGCAATAATGAGATGAATCTAAAAAACTAAGTAACGAGAAAAAGCACAAAAACAGAAAATAAACACGAATTATTTAGACATTGTCATTCAGCCACCAATACCTAGATTGTTCCATCTCAGCTCGACCAGCCTCAACGAATCTAGCAAATGAGTATCTCCATTGGAATTGTTGGTCTCGTGAACTCAGATTCGGAGGAAATTTTATTTTCTTATCGGTGGCCCGTCTGAATATGTGATATATGATTGGGACGCCGTCAGAATCAAAAACATATCGATTCATGTCCAAATACACGAATGCTTCTGGAGGAACGAAGCCAGTAGTGAGGCAAGTCACAATATACCCGTCTGTAGGGTGGAACGGCTGTGAAATCCAAGGGTTTTCACTCACAGTTACAGATCTTGCGATATAATTCCGAAGAAGTTTCAATATGAAGATATCGACTCTTGTCACTTGAGCGCTTTGATAAATTTTTCTATTCCATATATAGTGCTTCCAATCCGTCTCAGGCTTTCTGTACAAACCAGTACATGCACGAAGACATTTCCTTTCGAAAACTCTTAATCTTTCCATTGTACTAGCACTCTGGTTATACCAGATCTGACATCCGTATGTCAAAACTGGCCTAACCAGGGTCTTGTAACAAATAACTTTGACTTTTTGATCAATGCATCTGGAATGAAAGAGTCGCCAAAGGGCCATGACTACTTTTAGTGCTTTACTGAGCATGATTTTGACATGTTCAGTATAGTACAGATACTGATCGAGATGAACACCGAGGTATCGAACACAGGATTTATGTGGAACCCGTTCTGAACTACCCTCACCAGCCATAATCTGGAAATCCTTCCAATTACGTTTCAGGTTTTGACTGGCCCACTGCAGCGTTGTCCGAAACAAAATTGTTTCGCACTTCTGCGCATTGATTTTCATTCGCCAATCGTCGGTGTAGAGCTGCACATCATTAAACATTTTTTGAAGATTGCTCTGAAATATTGTAGCTTTTCGGTCTGCCGTATAGATGATCAGATCATCAGCAAACGCTACCAATGATCGCGTTGGCGAGACACTAAAATCAAAGCTGTTCAATAGCTTGCGAATGAATATTGAGAAAAGCAGGGGCGCAGTAACTGTTCCCTGCTGTTGACCATTCAAGACCTTGAATCCGCGCATTGTTGTCAGATTTCCATCAGTTACAACAAATGATTTCCCGTATAACATATGACACATCATGGCAATAAGGTGTCTGGGGAACCTGTCCTGAAGAAGTTTGAAAACTAGTCCATCTAAGCACACCGTATCGAAGGCTTTCTCCATATCAATGTGACATGCTCCAACACATTCTTTGTTGCTTAGTTTCCAACAGATTCTGAGGTTACTTTCGTTATTGCATGTATAGTCGAATGCCTGGCACGAAAACCAAATTGGCAATTCGGCATCAACTCATATTTCTTAATGTGGGCGTTTAATGCTCTGTTGAGTATCACTTCAAACACCTTGCTGATGTTAGGCAGCAAGCTGATTGGGCGATAGGTTTTAGGGCATAAAGATTCTTTTCCTTTCTTCAAGATCGGAAATACCTTAGCCTTTTTCCACTCATTTGGGAAATATGAATTGTTCAACATGTTGTTGAACAATATGCAATAATTCCTAATAGCAACCTCAGGCAAATGTCGGAGAACTATATTTGGAATACCGTCAGTACCACATGGTTTTTTGTTGTTTATTCTGCGAAATATGAAACACAAGTCTTCATAGCTGACAAAATAATCAATAAGATTCAAGCTCGGTATGAGGTCAGATGTTAATGTTTCATCGAAATGAAGAATTGATTGGCCGTTCAGGCTTGATTTGAAGTCGGAAACTTTTGCTTCAACGACCTCCGAAAATATTTCATTCCTTCTCTCTGGGTTTGGCAGATGAACCAATTCAAAATGTGTTCCAATCAGGGCAAGTTTCTGCAATCCATCACATATAATCCTGTTTCCATTTCTATCCGGAGTCGTACTATCAATTTCGATACCAGCCCTATCGAGAAGATTTATCTCATCACTAGCGACTTCAAGATTCGATACCTTCACTCGAGACTTCCTGCGGAATAAGCTATTCACTTTCGCGAAAACGCCATCTGGGTTCTGTGGGCTAATACCCCTCAATTTTTCCGCCCATTGATTGCTGACCTCACTCCTGAAGTATGAACGGATTAAGTTCCGGACATTCTTCAGGTGTAATTTCAACAAAGCCAACGAGGGATGGTTGTAGTCCAAAAATCGTCGATAAATATTGTTGACACGGGTGAGAAGAAGGCTTTTCAATCTTTTCAACCTTGCGATGGTTGGTGTTTCATATCCTTCTATATTGTTTCGATGTTTAATCTTGGAAACAATTTTCTCAATCGTTTCCAACGTCAGCTTCTCTAACTTCGACAAATAGAGATCTATTTCATCGGCAGTTAGATTTCTGTTATTGGGAACCATTGAGCAAGCATTGCCATCATCAGAAGAGGGACATTGTTTCTGGTACTCCCGATTAAACTTCTTTTGAAACTTTCCCCAGTCTGTTTTTTTGAAATTCAACCGATGGTTTTCATGTTGAACTGGAATGAGGAAGAAATCATCCCTTTGATGATTGATTTCCATTACGATTGCGTTATGGTCACTATCGTAAGGAAGCACCTGCAGTTTCCGTTGAGGACTATTAAAGCTGAATTCAAGTCTTGCGTCAGCAATGCAGAGGTCCAAATATGAATTGGTCCTAGGGTATGTTGGGAACTCCGACCCATATAGGTTGCACCTGTATTCAATTTGGTTCTCTGTTATCCATGATTTCAGGAATACACCTCTTGGATTATTGGTGGCGTTTAGCCATGATGTATGCTTGGCATTCAGGTCACCGGCAAAAATATAATGATTATGCAGCCTGTTCAATTCGAGTATTTCAAACAAGGAATTGAGTTCCTCCTTGAACTTGAGAACATTTTGACCAGTTGCATAGGCAGAGATAACGAAGAGGTTACCCCCACCTGGCAGTGAAATTTTGATGACGGACACTTCAGGAAATTCAAAGCTTTTGAATTCGACTTTTTCAATATTTTGGAAACAATAGGGTCTTCTAACCAATATCCCGGTGCCACCTCCCCCATCACCTATTACCCTATCGTTTCTGACGAATGCAAAATCTTTGAATTCCATGGAATGCCATGAATTGAGGTGGGTTTCAGTGAGAAGTATGATGTCAGGCTTTTGCTTAACAACAAATTCAAGGAGATAATCACGTCGATGTATAGCAACGGTAGAGTTGACGTTGATCGATATGAGGCGAAGCCTATCCATGGGAATATGACTGGATGACAAGTTATTATTAGGCATTTGAAAGACCTAAACGCTGAAAAGCAAAGTTAATTTTTGAATCTTGTTTGTCGATTCTCTCCGATAAAGAATTAAGTTGCTGGTAAATTTTGAGAAGCAGCTCATTATTGCCACTTACATTATTTACATTATTTCCAGCATTTTCTGCTGGTCCTCTAGCGGCGAGTGCAAATTATACTCCGGGCTTGACGAAGTTGGAAGGTATGATATTACGGTGTACTTGTGTTTGCTTTGGAGCAAATTTAACTTTTGCATCTTGATATCGGGAGCATCCTCGATATGATGCTGGGTGACCAAAAACACCGCAGTTAACGCAGTATAATTTTTCTTTAGGCTCCGTCTGAGCCAATTTGCACTCCTCGAGAGCGTGAACGTCTTTGCATTTAACGCAACGATAGTGCATGGCACAATTGGCAGCCGAATGTCCAAATCTTTGACACCGGTAACACTGGTTGACTTCTCTCTTCTGGAGGCGTTCCCACCTCACCACTCTGAAATTCAAGTACCTTATTTGTTGAAGGGCACTTGGACTACTCTTATTTGCAATTTGTACCAGGTAAAGTGGTAAATTCTTCCTTTCTATGGTCGACCTTCTTGTCGCAAAGGCTTTGACTGAAACAAAATCAATATCTGCTGCAGCCTCCTTGAGCACCTGAAGAAGATCGACCGTATCCTCTCCGCTGTCCAAACCCTTCAACAAGAAGGTCTGATTCTTTTCACTTTTTGGGGTATAGGTGAAGTGTGGAATCTCCCCAGAAATCAGCGCATCTTTGGCTGACTTGAAATCAACCATTGATTTCCTCCTTATCGTTAATTTTTCGGCATTAACTCTTTTGATTTCGAAATTGGCCAGTTTATTTTCGGCTGCCAACAGCCGAACCATATCTTTCCCGGTTTGTCCGAACACGTTGATTGGCGGAACTTTTTCTGTCTTGTTGGAAGCTTTTTCAGAGGAACCAGCAGAACTGCGGGCTGGCTTTTTCTCCTTATTTTTGTTCTTTAAATATTGAATAAAATTAATGTCATTATCTTGATAAAAATTACCTCCGATGTTTTCTTCGATTTCCATATCTTCGGTTAATCCCTCCAGCGCTGCAAAATAGTTTTGACTCTCGTTGGTGCCACCAGCACTTAGAACTTCCTCTGGATTTACTTGCTTTGTACTTACTTCGGCTTTGTTACCTGTTGCCATTGATTTTGTGGCTGCGCCTTTTGAGGCTTCATCCCTTTCTTGAAAAGATCCTTGAGAGACTGTATCTCTTGCCTTAGTTCATCATTTTCTTTCTGCAATTTGGCCATTTGTTGATTGTCCGCTATTATTTGCAGCTTGCACCCTCCATCTGCGGAGTTTTCTTCCCTGTGTTTTCTTTTGGTGATTGTCACCAGTTTCGTATTCGTCGTTTCCCCAGGTTGCCCCAACGGTGGGAAGCCGAAATTTTCTTTGTGAATTTGTTTTTCGTTACCAATCGAAGTAAAAATATTCGATAGAAATTTCCTGAGTCGATTACTTCGACAAAATAAGATTTTTTCCGATAAAAATTAACTTCGGACTAACGTTTTTAAAAAATTAATTTAATTTTTGGAAACTTTTGACAAGAGCGATTTAAAAGACGTCTATACGCAAAGACTACTCGAGCAATGATGTAATTTATTGGATAAATCTTAGCTCATTCCAAATCTTAATTGTTCAAAAATGATATTTTCGAATCCAAAATACAGGGTTATCCATTTCGTGCCAGGAAAGTATGACCCTGCCATTTGACATCTGTCAGAATTAAGTGTCATCCAAAGCTTGTTTTTTTTAGTTGAAGGATTGCGCCATTTAGAAATATGGATCGTTTACGAGTCGAATAATGCGTTAAAATTATTAAATTTTACTATAAAAATGGTGATTCTGCTGTATCAACATTTAGGGCTTTACGGGTCGATTACGGTCGACATAATCGACCTACACAGCAAAAAATTTTGAACACACTGAGAAAATTTGAAGAGACTGGATCGGTTATTGATATTGCAAGCTTGTGCATCATCGCAACATTCGTGCTGCTGAAAACATCGCTGTCGTTGCTCAAAGTGTGCAGGAAGACCCGAATTTGTCGATTCCTCGACGTGCTCAACATTTGGGCTTGTCTCAAGGCTCATTGTGGCGGATTTTGCATTTGGATTTGCATCTCCATCCGTACAAAATCCAACTCACTCAAGAATTTAAGCCTCAAGACCATACACAACGCAGAATGTATGCGAATCGGGTGATTGAACAACAAACCATTGATAACGATTTGTCGAACAAAATTTTCGTTAGTGATGAGGCTCATTTTTCGCTCAGTGGTTACGTAAATAAACAGAATTGCCGCATATGGGGCTCTCAAAATCCTCAGGTGATCGCAGAAAGGCCTTTGCATCCGGAAAAAGCGACCGTTTGGTTTGGATTATGGTCTGATGGTGTTATTGGCCCGTATTTTTTGAAAACAATCAAGGAAGAGCCATTACAGTCAATTCTGACCACTATGGACGGATGTAAACCGATTATTTTTGGAGAGAAATTGAAGATTATGATCTGGAGAACATGTGGTTCCAACAGGATGGAGCCACAATCCACACAACACAGGCTAATCGAGCACTTTTGCAAGAGAAATTTCCAGGACGCGTAGTTTTGAGATTGAGTGATGTCAATCGGCCCGCAAGATCCTGCGACCTAACACCTTTGGATTTCTTTTTATGTGGCCATGCGAAAGATCGTGTTCACGCGAACATTCCTCAAAATCGTGAGCAATTGAAAACCAATATTCGTGAAGTTATGGCCAAGATATTGCTGGAAATTTGCCGAAAAGCCATTGAAAATTACCTCAAAAGTATTGAGGCCTGTAAGAGGTCCCGTGGAGGACATTTAAATGATGTTGTATTTCACGTATAATCTATTGAATGAAAAATGTTGTTTCCATCTGAATATTTTATGTGTTTTCTTCAGTTTTACTTTCCCAAGCTTAAAATGGATAACCCTATACTGTACGTCACGTTGAAATCTAACGAATCCGAGAGCAAATCAAGGATGGTCGTTTGCACCATTGCATTGGATTTCATGAAAAGCGTCAGATAATATATAACAAGTGGTTCAAATAACTTTATATGCTCATTGCAATCCTCTTCTAGTTTTGATTTGCTCAGCGGAAAACTAATTGCACTTGCAACCAATTCTGTTCACATTTCGAATTGCGAAATATAATATGAGAAGGTTTTCATATACAACTTTCCTATTTTCAAATTTTGACGAAAATAGTAATTTTAATAGTTGTCTTAATAGTCTCGACGGGTAAATAATTTACAATCACAGTTAAATATTTGAGAGCCTCCTCGATAAGTTTTACACTACAACTCGGAGCGTTTGCATTTTGTTTGAATTCGAAAAGCACTCTTTGCTACTGCACCATGCCTACAATGGCGTCTTGATATCCTCTTAATTAGCATAACGCCTTCAAATGGTTTTCATTTAAAATGTTGCACCTGTAGCGCAGTCTGCGATTATCGCATGCGGCGAAATCACTTCAGGGGGCGCACACTCGACGTCCGGAATTTCTTTTCTTTTCCAATATTTATCCACAGGTCTGGCGTAGATGTACAATAGTATGCACGCAATACTGAGTGAATTAGCTCAACAGAATAAATAACATATTCCATAACTCTGTTGTATGTAACTGCATCTAATATTACACGACACAAGGATACGTTATTTATTTATAACCAAATCAAATCAAAATTTAACTATAGGGGGCTTCTGACGAGTGTTAAATGTCATTTGATTCTTTCTATGAGGTTTTGACCCAAAAATTGATGACACACCTCCTTGCTACGAAATTTTGTCATGAATTATGACCAACGGCCAATTGGGCCCATGCTCTTCAGGCTTTGTCATTAAGGAGAAGATAAAAACTTCTGGTCATAAGAGACAGATCCAATCGGCTCAGTGAACGGGTGAAACGTCCATCACACCCAAAGAGCTCACCAAGTTAGTTTCAATGTTAAAGTGCTGCTGATAATTTTCTTTGGGGGTAAGGGTGTTGTTCATCATGAGCATTTCCCCTAAACTCCTCAGTGAGTAAGTGGTACCCAAGTGTTATGTATAAAATAAGTTTATAAGAATCAATTGGCAGCTTGCGATAGGTTTTTGGAAACCCAAAGCGCTTAAAAATGTGTGTAGCAATTAATTATTTTATGCGATTTTACGCAGGCCTTTATTTTCTTGGAGTGCTTTTTGGGGCGACTATATGAAAAAACATGAAAATAATGTTCATTATCTTCAAAACAACGGTCTGTTTACTAATTTTTCTCTAGCTAACTAGTTCATATCAAGACGAACATGATTCATTCACCTCCCAAACTGCTTCATTGAATAAAACTTTTATTACAATTCACAAACAAACGATCTAGCAACAAACAGATTTTCTTGTTTGTCGTCATCTGCAAAGCCATAAATCCACTATAATAAAACTATTCCTCCTACTTGACGACTTCTATTGTACTAGTCTCTACTTTATGATTTTCTCTGACTCATTCTGTTTAGTATAATTTCCCTATCTTCTCCACATCATCATAGTGACAATTTCAGCCTCTTCATCAATGTGCCACCCGCTTGACTGAACTTGTACATATATATTTTGAAAAAAATTATCCACATGGAAATTTCAGCATGTGTACATCATCAACTTGAGCATGAGGAACAGCTCCTAGTTAGCAAGACCACTTACTATTTCTATCGCTCGATGTAACTCATAAAAGAAACCCCAACCGAAACTTGAAGAACAAGGAAAAACTGACATCATCCTTTTCCTCATCCTGCCAAATAAAACCGCCAGCTAAACTGACGACAACCCCTTCTCAAAAGAACACTATACAGACAACTTTACCATTATTTGTCCTTCGACCTTCAGATTTTTAGCACCGCTTTCCCTATACTTTTATTAGCGCATTTCTACTACTTTTTCACTATACGATAGTCTGCTGTTGGTGTTCAATGTGGCTCAACATATTTTCCGGGAAAAGGGAAATGTGGCGTAGAAACTGAACGAGTATCTAAAAATGAGCGTAAAAGCTACATACATAAGAAAAATTCAATCGAAACCTATGACTCATTCTTGGAACATTGGCTATGTTCGGCCCAATAACGGGCATGTAATCGAAATACCAAAACTAGGACCAGAGAGAAGGAGTTGAAAAGGAAACAAAAAATAATTTTTGTGTTGCTTTGTGCCGCATTGAAGATCGTGGGTGGGTTAAAAAAAACTATAAAAACGGAAATAAAAGTTGTTTGTGACGTTGCTAGAAGGATAACGAAAAAACAGGACATTGACGCCTGACCCATGGTCGCGTGGCTTTATTTATACTTTAGTGCAGTTTTCTTTTAATCAAATTAACCCTTCTGAATTGGATGAGGCTTGCGGTTTTGCGAATAAACATATTCAATATCTAGGGTAGTTTCGAAGAATATGACTTTCATTTTCAAATGAGCATTTAGCATTGTTCATATTTTGTTTAGTTTAATTAGATTATGTTTATTAAAACAATTGGTTGCACATCCTTATATTAGCGCCTGGATCAGGAAGTTGTACATGAGTACATTTCCGTTGTATTTTAATTAGTTCAAATGTAATTTAAATATTGGATATTCTAAAAAGTATTGAACCTTTTTTGTCACTAGATGGTGCTCCTTGTCATACACGTATATTGGACAATACTAATCAGATTGAGTCAAGCTGACACGCGTTGAAAAGGCGACATTCCAGTCTACAATTTTCATATGGACAGCTTTGTATTTCGTCATTCGTATCAACAGTTGTATTCATTTAAAAATGAGTGAAATTTCTGAAAAAATTCGTTATATTTTACAATATCACTACGATTAAGGTAAGAATGCATCGTAGGCTCGTGAAAAAATTTGTGGTGTCGGTGTCGGTCAAGATACTTAATTAAAAGCCACAGCCAAGAGATGGTTCACTCGCTTTCGTTCTGGAAATTTTGATGTCTATGATGCACCTCGCTCAGGTCGACGAATCACTGAAAAGGTCGATAAAATCTTACAAAAAATTGAAGAAGACCGACACATAAGCCGCCATGACGTTGCTAAGGAACTGAATATCTATCACCAAATAGTTTTGAACCATTTGCTCGACGTTTGCGTGCCGCATGAATTAACACAAAAAAATCTCATCAACCGATTTCCATTCGCAAAATGCTATTAAAACGCAACGAAATCGATCCATTTTTGAAGCAAATCATTACGGGCGATGAAAAATGGGTAAGGTACAAGAATGTCGTTCAAAAAAGATCGTGGTAAAAAAAAAAGATGAATCAACTCAAACGACTTCAAAGCCAGGATTGACACCAAACAAGGTTATGCTGTGTGTATGGTGGAATTAGAAGGGAATTGTATATCATGAGGTGCTAAAACCTGGCCAAACACTCAATTCGGCTCTTTATACTGTCAGCAATTAACCACGTTAAACAATTCAAAAAAAAAACCGGCCAGAATTGATCAATAGAAAGGTCGTTGTGTTCCATTACGACAATGCCAGACCACACACATCTTTGATGATCCGGCAAAAATTGACAGAGCTTGGCTGGGAAGTTTTGATGCATCCACCCTATAGTACAGACCTTGCACCATCAGACTACTGTTTGTTTCGGTCTCTGCAAAATTTCCTGAATGAAAAGAAATTCACTTCAAAAAGGGACTGTGAAAATCACTTGGCTAAGATTTTCGCCGATAAACCACAGAAGTTCTTTATAGATGGAATAATGGCTCTACCCAAAAAATGGCAAAAGGTCATAGATCATAATGGACAATATGTACTTAAATAAAATCCATTTAAAGGAAAAGAAATATTCAATCGAAAAATGACAAAAAAAGCCTCAGTACTTTTTAGACTAGCTAAGTAGTAAATGTCTACTATTAGAAAACGGACGCTTGAGATAGGAACGACTAAAACATGATTGCATTCCTAAAAGCTCATTTTGCAAGCTTTTTCATGCAGTTTTCTCCCACCTTCAGATGGGTTGAAGTGTGATGGAGGGGCCAAAATGAAACAAAGAACTCAAAAAATTATTCTATGACACTTCTAAATTTCTATGAATGGACTAGCTATGACTTCTTTGTATCATAGAATAGAAATAAATATACTTAGATAGAAGGAAAGCTGAAGACAAATTTTTTCAAACGACCTAGAAATGGTAGAGTTTTCACAGTCCAATTCAAAAACTTATTGTGAACGAAAACTCTGCAAGTAAGTGAATGTACGAGGAAGGTTCAAATGTGATGGAGACAAACGCTGTAGATGGCGCGCATGTATGTTTTGAAGTGCATGACTTGAGTATGTAATAGCTGGGTCCCTTAAGAACAGTGTGGCATAGTTTTCGTCGGGAGTGCATATTTCACGCGGGTGATGCGACCATGAGTGAACGTTAAGTGCCGATCGCCATTGCGCAACGTTTTTTTAGCGAGGGAAGGCATTAAAAACACGGAAATTTGTAAGCGTTTGTGAAATCAATTTGGTAGTGAGTGCTTGACTAGGGCTGCTGTGTTTAAATGGGCCAAAGCATTCAATGATGGTCGTGAAACCGTCAAGAATAAGCTGCATGATCGTCGACCGCGAACCAGCACCAACCCAGACAACATTCGCCGCGTAGAACAACTCATTTTGGAGGACCGTAGGATGAATGTTAGAGACATTCTGGCTGAACTCGTCATCAGTATTGTGTAGAGTCTATCATCCACGAACACCTTGAATACCGCAAAACAACGGTGCGATGGGTTCCTAAACCATCACAAAGTGCGACTCTTCTCCAGGATAACGCGCGCACTCATACCGCACGGCTCATGCTCGACACAATATCGGAATGGGGAACGGGAGGTACTGGAACACCTCCCCTAGAGTCTGGATCTATCGCCCTATTACTACCACATGTTTGGACTATTAAAAGAAGCCCTCGGAAGTCAGAGATTCAACACCGGCGACGATTTAGAGGAGTTCGTACGCACACGGCTGTCCGAGTCACCCGAGGAATTTTTCGATACAGGCATCAAAAAGCTTCTGGAAAGGTGGACAAAATGCGTAACTTCTAAGAAGGAGTACCTAAAAAAACTGTAAATTTTTTCGATCGTGAATAAACGTGTCAGAGCATCTGCCTCAATCAAATTTGAAACACGCTCATATAATAAGCCAAAGCCGCGTGATATGAGTGAAATATATGTAAATCGTATCTTCTGGGTGTATCCGTCCTGTGGTTGGTATGGTCATTGCGCCATTCTACCAAGCTCAACTTACCTTGAGGAACGTTCATAATTTTTGGATAAAGTTTGAAGATTTTATACACCACATTTCACGTTTAGGCCGTAGGAAAATAGTATCACTGATATGGGCGGTTCTCAGCCTAGTGCATTCACCTAATACGTGTATCCAAAGCTTCCTTTTACTCAGTGTTGCACAGTTTGTGAATTTTACTGATGCAGCCTCGACAGGACACGTTAGGATCTATTGTTCATATTAGGGTAGATTCATAGTGTCATTGTAGCTTTAGCACTCGTAATTATAATTTTCCGAACGTAAGGTCTCCCAACTGTATCTGGAGGTTGACCTCTCCATTGACAGGTGCAGTTTCTCTTTAGGTAAAATTGCAGCTAATGTCATAACATCAAAAACACGTTTATATAACATATAAAAGTAATTTGCATAACGAAAATAACTCATAATTGTATATTACAGTTCGGCCTTCCCGACATCAACCGATCCGACTGAGTAGAACATATAATACGCGAACATTATGGATGACTGCATTCTCGGAATGGATTCACGTCGGATTTGGGCAAACGGGTATTGAAATGGCAGAATTTTGAAGTATTGATGGAGGATCCCAGCGTCCAAAGTCCCAAGATGAACGTGGTAGTATGTGCCGACACTGATGTACCAAATTCTTCCGAGAGCATTGTATGGGCCAAGCTTGATGTTGATTCTGGAGACCATCGATCTTATCTGATAGAGCCAACGAAGACGTCCGCATGGCGCAGTTTGATTGTAGGATGAAGCCTTGTAAGATCTATAAAGAACGGATACGTGCCGGTTAGAGTCCTTAACGCTGCAGACTCAACCTCGAGCATCAAAGCGGGAGAAGCCACTCACGACCATCATTGAAAAAGGAGGCAAGATGCAGACAAAGCCCGGGAATCCACGTCTGCAATACTGGAGCAGGTCAAATTGCCAGTGCAGCTCTTCAAGCAAATCTCTGATCTGGTCACCAAGTACAGTGAAATCTTCTCAACAATCCCGAATGACCACGGCCGAACGAGCATGGTAACTCACGTCATACATACACAGGGAGCCAAGCCAATTCGACAAGCCCCAAGACGTCTTCCTATAGCCAAACAAGGAGAAGTGAGCGCACTGATCTCGGACATAGAAAAACAAGGTGTTATCGAACCTTCTATCAGTCCATGGCCCGCGCCAGCAGTTCTAGTGAAGAAAAAGGATGGTAGCACTCGTTTTCGTGTCGACTATAGGCAGCTTAACGACGTCACTAAGAAAGATAGTTACCCGCTTCCACGCATCGACGACATCATAGACACTTTGACCGACGCAAAATGGTTTTCTACACTCGATCTCAAGAGTGGCTACTGGCAGGTAGAAATCTACAAGAAGGACCGAGAGAAGACCACATTTTCAGTTGGGACCGGATTGTGGCAATTTGTGGTGATGCCATTTGGGCTTTGCAATGCCCCAGCCATTTTCGAACGCCTGATGGAATACGTGCAACGTGGCCTAACGTGGAAAACCTGCTTGGTGTACCTAGATGACATTATTGTTTTTGGAAGAACGTTCGAAGAGCATGTGCAGAGCTTAGAAGAGGTTTTCTCCCGATTGCGACTGGCGAATTTGAAACTTAGTCCAGACAAGTGTACCCTTTTTGCAGCTGAAGTAAAATATCTAGGACATGTTGTATCAGCAGAAGGGGTCAAAACAGACCCTGAGAAAATTGGAGCCGTGAAAAGCTGGCCAACACCAACCAAAAAGCGCCAACTACGTAGTTTTCTAGGTCTGGCAACCTACTATCGAAGATTCGTCAAAGACTTTGCCAAAATAGCTAAGTGTCTCCATCAGCTAGCCGAGAAAAATCGTCCGTATGTCTGGAATGAACAATGCCAAGTAGCTTTTGAGACCTTGAAAGAGAAACTGTGTGAATCACCCGTGCTGGCATATCCGAAACCCGGAAAAATGTTTGTAGTTGACACCGATACGAGCAACGGCGGTATTGGAGCTGTATTCTCCCAGCAGATCGATGGCAAAGAAAGAGTCCTCTCGTATTACAGTCGAGTTTTCTCGACAGCGTGACCAGAAAGGAGCTATTGGCTATAATAGAGGCCACCAAGCAATTCCACAAGTACCTATATGGCCAGAAATTTGTTCTTCGAACGGACCATGCATCACTGAGATGGCTGCTCAACTTCAAAAACCCCGAGGGACAAGTTGCGAGATGGATCGAAAGATTACAATCATACGACTACGAAATTGTTCATCGGAAGGGTGGAGATCATGGAAATGCTGACGCCCTATCTCGTCGTCCGTGTCCAGCTAACTGTAAGCATTGCCGACGGATTGAGGAAAAGGAACCACCCGTTGATCTGCGATTGATAACGAACGAATTCGATGAAGGTTGGTCACCGGAGGAGATTTGAAATGCCCAGTTAGCCGATGAAGACATCGGACCATTGCTCGTATGGAAGGAGGAAAGACGTTTCAATGCATGGCGCAACCCTGAAAAGCTATTGGGCACAATAGAACTCCCTTCAGGTGGACGGTGGCTTACTCAAGCGGAAATGGGAAACGGCGGATGGCAGCTCCTATAGGATGCAAACTATACTTCCCAAAAGCCGAATCCACGATGTGGTTAAGGAGATGCATGAAGGATCCTCGGGAGGCCACCTTGGTGTTAACAAGAGCTTAGCGAAATTGCGGGAAAGGTTCTAATGGCTCCATGCTCGAGAAGACGTAGAGGACTGGTCCCGTCGATGCACGATTTGCGCTTCATTCAAAGGACCAAAGCGACGACTGAGAGGACAAATGCAAACCTATAACGTGGGCGTGCCATTTGAAAGGATTGCTGTTGACATCGCAGGACCCTTTCCCGAATCCGAATGAGGAAATCGATACACGCTGGTTGTGGCCGATTATTTCAGCAAGTGGCCCGAGGTCTACCCCATTCCCAACCAGGAAGCAACTACTGTAGCCGAACAGCTAGTATTAAATTGGGTCAGTAGGTACGGCATACCTTGCGAACTACATTTGGATCAAGGCCGAAATTTTGAGTCACTAGTTTTTGGCGAAATATGTGAGCTGCTGGGAATACGCAAAACGAGGATAACACCACTGCATTCCCAATCCGATGGAATGGTCGAACGTTTCAACGGCACGCCCAATAAACACCTGGCCAAGATGGTTGACGAGAACCAAAGGGACTGGGACCGACATATCCCACTATTTTTGATGGCGTACAGAGCTGCCGAACATGCATCGACGGGCCAAGCCCCAGCCAAAGTCTTTTTTGGAAAGACTATTCATCTGCCAGCTGATATAAAGTCAGAACATCCCCTGAGAAACTCCAAACGATCTCGGAGTACGCAAGTGATCTAAGACAAGGGTTGAACCAGATACATCGGACAGTGCGAAAACACCTCGAATCGGCTACTGACCGCATGAAGACCAGGTATGATCTAAAGGTTAATTCTACTGGCTTCCAGCAAGATGACTTGGTGTGGCTATATAACCCACGACGGTGGAAGGGTAGGTGGCAAAAGTTGCAGCATTATTGGGAGGGACCATACCGAGTTACAAAGCGAATCAATGACGTCGTGTACCGCATACAGGAATACTATAAGCCAAGAGCCAAAATGAAAATCGTGCTCTTGGACCGTCTTGCCTCATATTACATCCAGGGGGAATCGACTACAACTGGCAACACATCTTTCCGGGGCGAAAAGAACTGAGGCGGGGGCAGTGTTACATGTACGAATAATTCTGCGAGGTAGAGTCGCAATTGTTTTCACAACCATTAAGAACATTCGCAAACGAATGTACTCGAAAACCCGCCAAGCATGATCAACATCACTGCCCATTCATTAAGCTGCTCGAATATTCCAGCTAGTTCGCCAATGTACGAGAAATGGATTGAATGAATAGATACCCTATATAAAGGCAAGCTGAATGAATGGGTAGATTCATTACAACCGCGATATAGTAAACTGCGATAGTGTGGAGTGCGAATTAAGAGCGATATTGATGTCGAGGTGATAGACAGTAGTAATACAAATTGATAGACAAAGTGAAAGTGTTAAATTAGTGATGGTGCATTTTTTTAGTAAATAAACTCTTTTAACTTAATTTAAAAGACATTACATTTTCACTTTCCCGGAACATTAAAATTATTGGCCGCGAAATATAACACGCCATATATATATATATATATATATATATATATATATATATATATATATATATATATATATATATATATATATATATATATATATACATATATATATATATATATATATATATATATATATATATATATATATATATATATATATATATATATAAAGATATAGATATATATATACATATATAATTATATATATATGTATATATATATATGTATTTATATACATACATATATATGTATTTATATACAGAAGCATAAAGTGAAATCCGCAATCAATCTTCTGAAATTTACCGAAAAAAATCCTTCTTAACCTTTTCACTCATTCACGTTGATTCGATACCCATTGTCTTCGTTTCCAGAAACAATGGCACGTAATTTTCATCAAAGCTTCATAAATGATGCCCATATTGAAATGAAAACTCGGCCATATATCTTCATGTTTATCTTTAAAGCTATGATCAGTTATAAAAGGATAAGTATCGTATTTTCAGGTCGCGATTTTCGTCGATCTTTAGTATGGAAATCACTAACTTTTGATTTCTGTGCTTATAATGCATAATATCAACGAATGGAAAGTAACAATATCTTTGGGGAATTCAGAAAATCTTATGTGTAATGTTCACGTCTAAAGATGTAAGAAGGTTCTTTTAATAAGTTCATCAGTAAGTGAAGTGTAATGATTTTATCTCTCGTTCACTCATCACCCATGGACGTCAGTGGCGTAGAATGTAGATATCTGTCACACAACCTTCTCAACTGGTTGGGATATTTAAGTATACTGGTGATAGATCTCGGCGGAATATCGATCCGCGGGATCGAGGTTATCACAAGGCAGTGTTCACGATGGCAGATTGGCATGCGTGCTCAGTGGCTAGTCGTGAGCTCGTCTGGTAAGATCGATGATTAATCTTCGGGCCCCCATAGCTTCCACTGATCCTCTTCTTGTATGGGTCTCCAGATGCGTGTCACAGCTGCTTGCAAACAAATCCCTCCATTACCAGCTGTTCTGGCAGCGGTGGTAACTAGCTCTGGATAATGTGCTTTAGCTGGGTGTAACCTGCCGACTGTAAGGCGGGATGATCCAGGTCGGTCAATAGGGAGCTATTGTCTTCCTGGGCCAACTTGGCTGCTTCCAGGGCCAACATCCTCGATAAGGTATCCGGTACCACATGTTGGCTTCCCTGCCGGTGTCGAATCGTAAAGTCAAACACCTGCAATTTCAAGGCCCATCTCGCCAAGCAGCAATGGAGGTCAGTTTGGCTCATCAGCTATTTCAGGGGTGAATGATCCGTAACGATTTCAGAGGGATATCCTTCAACATATGTGCGAAAATGCTTCACCGCTTCCAAACATTCCTGCTCAGAGACAGTGTAATTCCGTTGGGCCGGGTTTAGCTTGTGGGACGTAAGGGCTGTAGGCATTTCCTCGTTGTCCTCTGTAACTTGGACTAAGACTGCTCTCACTATATTTTGACTAGTATCACAATGGATTGAGAACGGTTTATTGAAATCTGGTCTTTGTAGTACGGGAGCTGTTGTCAGGCTCATCTTTAGCTCTTCAATGGCCCGCAAGCTGGGTTATTCCTAGATAAACTTTCGTCCCGTACGCAGCCCGTCGGTCAAGGGTATAGTGATGGTTGCATAGTCACGTATGGATTGTTTGTACATTCCGCATAACCCTAGGAATCAGCTTATCTGCTTATTGGTCTTAGGATGAGGAAAGGCGTCGATCGCCTGGGTCTTACCCGGGTCGATTTTGATGTTACCATCCAATGGTAACCAATGATGTGACGCAAATACTTGACCTCCGCCATTACCAACTGGCTCTTCTGGATGTTGATGGTTAATCCTGCCTACAAGATATGCAAAGCCACTTCCTGAAGTGGAAGATGTATTCATCAAAGGTCTCAATTATAAGCAATAAGTCATCCAAATATACGAAAACGTGCTGTCAAAGGTGCAGTGGTGTTATTTTACCCGTAAAGCCGATCATTGTCTGTGGGGCATTGCACAGTCCAAATGGCAGGGTCAAAAATTGGTACAATGGGTGACCTGGGACCGTGAAGACTGCCTTTTCCTTTGAACTAGGATCGAAAGGAATCTGCCAGAAAGCGTCTTTGAGGTCCAGGCCAGTAATAAAATGGGCTTTACATAATTCACTTAAGATACTTTCGATCAATAGTGGTGGGTATGCGTCCTTAAGTCGGACCTTATTCGGCCTAACTACTAAAGCGACTGGCAGAGCCCATGCACTCTGCGATTCTTCAATCACATCTAGTGCCAATATCCGAGCAACTTCGTCATATAACGATTTTTCCTTCACCAGAGATAAGGCAAAATGTCCCTGCTTGAAGGGTTTAGCATCGCCTCCATCTATCGTGTGAGACACCAAAGTTATCCGGCCGTGACCTTCCTTCTTATGCGAAGGAAAAACCGGATTAGTCGCAGCTGTTGAGTGGCATCCAGTGCATGTCAGAATCAGTGAAAACTGACGATGGTAACAGAGTCAAGTATAGTGCTAGAAAATAATGTCGGGACCAAGTTGAATCTTCGGACGAAGTCAGCCCCTAAATATAAAAATAGATTCTATGTAAGTTGGGGTATAATGTAAAAATCCAGCGACTTGGTCGCCCCTTTGAAGATGACATCCGTCGTGAGTTTCCTCACTATGGAGTGACGAATTCCGTCCGCCATGCTTAACCAGGCATTAAAATGCTGGATTTGATCCGCATGGCTTGTCAGGACTTCTCCTGCAAAATCGGCTGCTATGCAGTTAACACTGACTCCAGTGTTAATCAAGCCTACTAGTCGATTTTGCAAGACCTGTACTGACGCGTAGAGGTGAATATCGTCTTTCAATAATTCGTCTAGCTGGGTCGCGCGCAACATCTTCCTTGACTGCTTCACCCTTCTCCAGAAGCTCCGCATCTGACATGTGGCTCGCTTCCTTCTCGGGGGAGTGGTGAAAACCATGTACTTGTAGGCATCGAGCATTTGCCTAAGCAAACTGCTCCAAAACCTTCATAACACCTGTCCAAAATTTTAATTGCAGATTTGGAAAAAGACATTTGTTTTATTATTCAATTTGTAGTTATAAATCTTAAATTTTTTTTAATTTTTTTTAATATAAATTTTAGTTCATTCTTTTCCTATATCAAATCTAAACCTTTCGTTATAATTATATTCTTTATTATATTTAACTTTTTCCACTATTATTTCTTCGAAAAGTCAAATTTGCAATTGAAATGCGGACATGGCATCATTTTTTCCCGGTGCACATCCACGCATTGCATGTGCAGCGGAATGAGTGGAAGGCTCGTCAACTGCCGTTGGAAGTAGTCCCGCAAGGTGACAACGAGCAACAAATAGGGAAGTCCGCTTGAGATCGTCAAACCACAAGCACGCTGGGGAGAAGTTCGAGAACTCACGCGACAATAATGGATTTGGTGGAGTTTTGGAGAATCGGGAAGTTATGAGTTTGCCGTGAGCGGACACTAACGGGCGATCGATTGATTGACGCTGTTTTCGATTGGAAAAAGAAGAAACACTAAAATATAATTATCAAGAATTTGCATTCATCAAAAAGAATTGGGTGCTGTACATACAAGTACACGTATTACACTTTACATATCAATCAATTTGCGAATTCTTACAACAATTGCTAGTGAGTGTGGTGCCTGCTAAGAGGTGAAATTTTTTATATGGTGCAGGCAAAAAGGTTTCCAATCGAATGGTCTTTTTGTGCTTAAACGAAAGGTGTGTACTTATCCCGCGTATGACTGAAGCAACAAAGGGAAGAAAGAACGGGAAACAGCGGTCTCGTCGTGGTCATCACTTTGATGTGGTCGAGTTATTCATTAATTTTCTTTTGCTGATTTTTAATTTATGCTCCGCGTCGTCGATGAAGTTGTGTAAAGCATCAAAAAATATTTTGATCTGAGGCGCAGTTCTTGGATTTAGTTTCCAAGTGTGGAGAAAAATTTGTTGCGGAACGAGATTCTTGCCCGGGAATAAAACGGAACAACTGTCTCATCGTGGTTATGTTGGTTTGTTTGTTAGAAATTGTGAAATGAAACATTTGGCATTGTACATTAGTGATCAAGAGCTAAATTCATAGGCTAAGTGTTTTCCAAGAGATTGTGTGCGTGATCGTAACGGCGTGTGGTAATATCGCTGACGCAAGAATAATATGTGCATTGCCAGAAAGAATAATCCTTCACCCATATTATATGATATCTATTCGTATTATTTATCAAACGACATTTAATTACAAATGACAATAGAAATGGCTCCCGAATCTATTTAACTTCTCGTAATTCGAAGGAATTTAAAATACAAATGTGTGATCGTTCCGTTAATAAATATTATCAAATCGAATATTATTATTTATAGAAAAATTGTGGTTGTGTTCTGATGATGGCATACCTAAATAATTAAAATTGTGCGTATTGTTTCGCGCTAGTAACTACTCCTAATTTTCGGGAGCTACCCGTATTCTCCCCGTCTTCGTGAGCAAGTGTGAATGATCACTTGTCGTGTATTATTTTTTGAACAGTCTTGGGTGAACAGGTAGTCTTAGTAGGACGGTGAAAACGTTAAGCAACCATAGTGGGAAGTTGGGAAACTATTGTACTTATTAGCCATTTTGGGCAAATTTTGAGAATCTTACCTTTTTGATGAAGTGTGGACTGAGAAAAAGCAATCAAATTAAAACAAACGGATAATTTTGCTGTGAAAGAACTGCGCTGATTCTCATGTTGAAATACATATGAAGTTTTATGGGATATTAAATGAAACCAGAGGATTCATTTGGGTTAAATGCTATCAATGGGGATTTATGTGAATGATTAAACCGTGGATAAAGTTATTTTTAAAAGAATCTTTCAAATGCGTACTGTAAAGGAGAATCAAACGAGAGTGAAAGTTAAATTAGTAGAATTTTCATTGAATCTGTCGTCACTGTATTTGACTAATTAACGAGATAAAAACGAATGCATGGAACAGTGTTCTAAAATAATTAATTCTAGTTTTCAAAAATCAGTTTTCAGTCATTACCACATAGTCAACGAGCATTCGTCGAGGATGCCGGTGAGTATGTTACCTGTTTGTTCTTTTTATTAAATTTATTGTGTTACATATTAACTTACAAATTTTAATCAATGGCTTTACTTTTAATTATATGATTTACAACAATTTGTATTACTATTTATGATGTTTTAGGCACAATCTTTGAATTAATTTAATAATAAAAAAAAGGAATATAAGTACCAGGAAATAAAAAAGGAATGTTGAATTAAATGAAACACCCAGTCTTTCCCTCCATCCAACCTGCCCGGGTATGAGACCCGCAACGATGGCCAGCACCTCCACTGGAATGAGCTAACCATCGGGCACGCTCTCCCCTTTATTGCGTTGTAGGGGCTCTTGCCCGGGTAGATTAGCCCTCCGCTCACGTGCTCTTTTATGGTATATATATGTGATTCGATCGCATAATACTATAAGATAATTTGGCCAGGCTTATATTTCGCAATTGATGGAAAAATTCATGCAAATTATGTTTGTATGAGTTTTTCCTTCAAATGAGAAATATATGGTTACGTCTACATTTGGATCTCGATCCAGTTGGGAGGTTGCGAGGCACCGCTTCCACCTGGATGCCCCACTCATATTTATGGGCCATAGATATCGTCAGTAATGACGAAGTCAGCTCCTAAGTCCGCCTGTTTTCTCTCGGCCCAGTTTGTTACTGGGTATAACAACTTCAACCGTTAGTAGGTTATCTTGGCCTCGACACCAGTCGATCGGCATTTGTCCGTTTTTAATTCGTGAATGCGAAATTTTTTTTGCAGTGGATCCTTGTGCTGGAAAAAAGAACCCGCCCCACGACTAGCGCGTAATGCTAGCCTGCCAACGCGTCCTTAGACAAGGCTAAATCTCAGCGGATACAACTATCCTCTTTCACCAAGGCAGCAGACTACCGCTGCAGTCCCTCACAAGCATTTATCTTTACTTTAATTACTACATACTCATTCAATATACGTTGCCGAGCAGCTGGATACTCCCAAAGTCGGACATGAAAGGGCTTAACATGCCACGGGGCACTCGGTAGCGCTTGATGTTGGCTGTGAAACTTCGAGAGAACTGTGTTTGGCGGTGCGAGTCAGTAAGATTGAGGTCGTACCCGTGGTTTTGTTATCCATCGCAACAGGTTCAGCACCTTTTCGGTCGGGCTCTAGGAGCGCCAACGGGTTTTCGCGGCACTCATTGACAAGTTTTTTCGCAACTTGCAGTTCCAATACGCCGTGGGAGTTGCAATTACCTCTACAAAATGTGGGTCTGTTTCTCGTTCGAATTGCGATCTATAGGGGCTCTACTCCTCGGGATATGGGTCGGCACAGCATCCACGTAACTAGCTGCTATCAAGTCTGCATTATGACTGTTTCGTTTCCTTGGTCCCGTCATGCGCGATTGTGGATGGAAGGTTCCTCGTCGTCCATCTAGTCGTTCTTGTAGGCGTAAGGCTACAGGCACATGCATGGTGTGTACTGACATATGCACGGTGTACATTGGCGCATATTCTCCCTGATGGTTTCCACTGGTTTGTCTTCGGCCAAAAGGGCCAAGTCCTTAGGCGTAGTATACTGGTATAAAATTGATGAAATATTTCATGAGGGCCTTATTTAATCACGCAATTCCCGTTTAGTGAGACCGTCACTAAAGTGGTTGTAAACAGCCGCATAGAAGGAATGTCAATGGGGCGTATTATGGATTCGTTCAAAATTTAGTACTTTTTCGCGGCGTCCCCGCGGTATAAGAGATTTGCGTGTAGAATAAAGGCCGAGAAGTCTGCTTTCAGCGTATTGGCTACTAGTGACTGTACTCTGAACAAGAACCCGCCAACTGGGGTTGCGTAATTAAAGCCGGTGAAGTTGAGTCGCTAACTCTCCATTATGCACGGCGTCGGGTTTCAGGCTTGCGTCGCGAAGATCATTGGGCGGTTAGCTTCATTGTTCAGTCCGCCGTACGGAACTGACTCGTGCGTGTTTAGTATCGGTGGGATTGCAGTACTGAACCACGGTCTTTACTCTGAGGCCCTGGGGTCCATACCCGAGCTCATTCAAGGCAGGTTTCAGTCCTCAACCGGCTGAGAGTTGGGAATAGCGGCATTAGGATTCAACTCCCAGCTCCGTCGAGTTCTTGTGCGACTGGTGTGCTGCCTGATCCTGCATTCTTGGAACTCTCTCTCCATTTGTCCTAGCCTGTCTAATAGCCCTTGTAGCAGGGACGGAATCGCGTCGCTGCAAGTTGCATTTGGAGGGTGCTTTTCGGATATCTGACTGTGCTTCGGGAACTGGGTCTTCCCGGTCAGCGGCTCCCTAGTCGTTTAACAGAAGTTGTGTCTGATAGTTACTCCGGGGGTCTTTCACAACTTGAGCTCCGAGGGGATTTTCTAGGACACTCTGCTTGATTGGGTGTCTGCATAGGGGACAGAGACTAGTGGTTTGCAGGAGCTGCTCGACACAAATTTGATGGAACAGGTGTCTGCACTCTAGTCTCACACTGGTAGAGCCCTCTTCGACGTCCTTATAGCAGATTCCACTGTATGTTTTTTGAAGAAAAATTAAAAGTATATAACAAAAATGCTTATTATATAAATTAAACAAACTTAGCTAATAACGGTTAAACGGCTGATAGTGGCGGACTATACAAAATACCTATAGACCAAAAAAAAAATTAATTTGCGATACAGCAGTGCCGACTCTTCCATAAGGGAATGCAAGCTGGTCGATGCTAAAGTTTATCTCTTGAGAGTCCAGATGGATAGGAGAACGTCATCTATCTAGCAGTTCCCATCAAGAAAATAGAAGGTCATTACAGGTTTTACCCTGGGACAACACATTGGAAGGAATCTTTCGCGAAAAAAACAAAATAAAACAGAGAAGAGCGGAAGCTACAACTCACGTGAAGTGGCTTAAAGTGTGTCTCACACAACTCCACTACTCCTGTCCGTAGGACTCTTGTACCGGGCATAGTATACTCAACTAGTAACCACACTCCCTCAACCCTGCGGAAAAATCCGAACACAAGCCAAACAGCGAGCCATAAATCTTCGGTAGCAGGTAGATAGGTAAATACTGACGCGAGGATTGGCGCGAATATACTCGTAAATATATGCTTCGATGAGAGATTTCAGGGATACCATATCTCAAAAAATCAATGAATTTGCAGAAAAACAAATTCATTCCATACAATCTTTTAGTTTTTTATCAGGATCTGGCAGCACTCCTATGTTCTGAAATGCGTAAAAGAACACGTGCGTCGGAAATTTCATTTGCATTTTGCTTTGTTTCTTGAGCGCGACAAACATGGGATCAGCTGTCATGCCCCGGATCAGCTGACGTGCCCCCGGGAAAATTCAAAAAGTGTGCAACACAGGGTAAATGAAAGGTGTGGGTACTAGTTGAGTATACTATGGTACCGAGGTACCTTACATCCTCCGTAGAGGACCGAAACGTCAGAAGACACGAACATTTCCCCTATAAGACGTTTGGGCCTCGCGTTGGGCGCCATTTGTAATGATTTTATCTCTCGTTCGCGCAACACTTGTCGACATCAGTGGCGCAGGGTTTAGAGATCTATCACACAACCTTATCAGCTGGTTGGGACATTTAAGTACAGGGATGAGAGATCTCGGCGGAATATTGATCCGCGCGATCGAGGTTATCACAGAAGAATAAAATTTCCTCCAACTATATTGCTCTTAATCATGTTGAATGGCATTTATGCTGCATTTGAAATGAATTGATTGGTTATATCCGGTAAAAATAATTGTTTCAAATGTACTGTTTATGCAAAAAATTAAGGATACTGATTATTTTTACTATCCGTCATCAATGAATTCAGTATCCCCACAAAATCCTTGAAGGGTACAATATAATTGGCATTTTTCGTACAAAAAATAATAAAAATATAACTTTTCGATATCAATGTCCCATATTCAACTGTTAATATCTACTGAGTCCTTAAAAGGATGACAATTCTGTGCCGAGACATTTCAGTCCAATATATTGTCTTTCATTTCAAACCTCTGCAATCAAAATCCTTGTATGTGCCTATCAGTCATGCCAGAAATCGGGGTGAAAATCGGAATTTTTTAAATTTTCACGGTAAAAGTCCTGTACCGCTTTTGATTTTCTTGTCGTTTTAATGGGACCTAATAGGTAGTAAGAAGTATCATTTACCGATAACAGGACTCTTCTATCTATCTCCAATCAAAAGTTATGCATGAACATACATAAAAATAGCAACAACAAAAATTATCATTATGAACTGATAACCTGCTTTCCTTTGGAAGTCGGCCCGAAATATGTAAGAGAGAAATTTGCATTTCCGAGTGATTGGTCCACGCGGATTTTTTTATTCCAAAAGTGTAATATGAACTTTAGCTTTCAAATGTTCAATATCTCATATTAATTTGGTAACGGTTTCCTACTCCGTCTCGTTCGATCGCAATCAGAACCGACCTCTCATCGGTTCGAGACGTGCAGTCTTGGAAGTGACAACGGACTGTACCCTTCAGGTCAACAAGTCCGGTCACACTTAGTCTACTCCGTGGTGGCTGCTTGTAGGCTAGCTAGTTCGGAGAGGAGTTTCGGTCGCGGGTCTTACGCGAGCAGACTAAGTCCGAGTTACGTAACTCAGCCACCGATTCACATGCCCGATTTACAAACGCGTCAACAACTACTCATCCAGAACAGGAAACCTACGTTACGTTAGTTCTGGATGTGATCTCTCCACAGATCTCAAATCAAAACACTACAAAATCACCACAGGCGCGTTACCGAATCACCGACGCGGTACCAAAAAATAAGCTAAACTACCTCAAGTCCAAAAAATAACCTACTCTAATAAAAAAACGAGCGCAAACAAGGGTACCGCGGACCGTAACCGACTAGAAATCAACCATCCGCAGATTATAAAAACCTAACCCTCTTCAAGACATACTTACCCTCGGTCATCACTTCCGCTGCAAAAGAAAGAGCATGCGGAACGAAAAGGCTTATGGCTTCTTTAATACTTCATGTTTAATTTAAATTATCTTTTCCTACGTACATAGCAACAAATGTAGAGAACATATCCAGCTCAAAATTTTTTTTTGTTGATTTTTTTGCTTTTTATAAGTGGAGTATTTTTTTGTAACAATAGAATATATATTTATATATACTATAAATTTGATTCGTTCATATTTTCTGTTGAATTAAACATACTTTAATCGTCTTACAATGACTTTCAATAACATATCTTTCGTTTGTTTTTTATTTTTTATTAAAATACAATATTTAGAGACGTCTCTTTTTTTTTGGTCTGTGTGTATATAATTTAAATTTATATATATAAGTGAGCTTTACATCAAGCTTTGATTTGGACTTTCTTTTTATATTAAAATTTACTAAAATATTGTTTTCGGACTTTTGATTTTTTTGTTGTTCAATTTGTTTTTTTGTTGTGAAAAATTCAAGTTGTATAAATTTACAGTATTTTATCACTATTGTTGTTTTAATTTTTATTAATTCATGCATTAATTTTACGGATTGAAATTAAAAAAAAAACTGAGAGACTGATTTTATCTTATTTCATATTTAATGGCATTAAGGCAACATGTATGCAATTTGGTTCCTTTAATTCTGAGACTTTAAAAAAAAAATGTTATTTTGCGTTCTTCCTTTTTTGAAAGTTTTTTTTTTTTTTAATTCTGTTCTTCAATATTTAACGAAAATGAGGTTGAATCGTAATAATTATTTGATATTTTGCATATTATTTTTTTTTTTTATTAAATAATTACAATCAAATTTATTTTATTTGTATAAAAATGGGAAAGTTGCATGGCACAAATTGTTTTACTTTTTAAGCTTTGTATTTTCTTTGACTATTTGAATGCAACCAGTGGATGCGGAAAATTTCATTGTTTCGAAGTGTACACAACTGAGCCATTTATAATTCTTCACATCAACATTCATTGTACGTACTAAGTAAAATTAAAATTAATTATCCAAATATTATTTCTGACTAAAAATTAATCATCGAAAAAAATAGGAAACAATTACAATTTCTATATTGGCTGATAATACAACATAAAGTAATCAATGCGGTCACAAAACAAAAAAAATGTGGAAAACTACATAATTAACTAAACCTAACGACTTAATAATGGTACCCCATCATCTCTCAACAACCCAACAATCTGTTGTCAGAAATTCGCACTGAAACTAACGTGCGAACACTGAATGATTCGAATGGTTTTTTTTTCACAAAAGCATGACATAGCACACTTCCAAAAGATTTAAAATTGAGGTGTGCACAATTCCATGTTTTTATAATGTATTTACTTTTCTAATTTTTTTTTTTTTTATGTATCAAAGAGATAAATTGGGTGAATTCTTGCAAAGCTGGATACCATAACGCTGCAAATTTCTTGTCTTTCCCAATATGAGCATGAGACGGTTAGATATCGTAGCTTTAAATCAAACCCTCTAAATTTGCTGCTATGCAGTGAATTGATCAACAAATGCAAACAATTTTTCAAGCTTCAACACAGAATTATTCTAATCTTTAATCGAAGTTCGATCCAAATCTTTATTTTATCTAATTATTTTGAAATTTCCCAAAATACATTTTTAATCATAGCAAACGCCAAAGGATGTACAAAATTTTAAACGGTTGCGACCAATTAATGTACTGTTATGTGGACCCTTTGAATGTATTTCAGTAACAAATGATTCATTTTTTTTTCTAATATCCAAAAAAATTGTCTTCATTTATCGTTTATCAAAATTCACATGTTACATCGTTGTAAAGAAAAGTGTCTTTTCAAATAAAAGGATTTCCTTTAATTTTTGGTGGAGAAGCGAGAACAGATACGTTCTTGTAAATTTTACTATAGAACTGAAAATTTCCAGACAAATTCATTTTAAATTACTATAAAATTGTTACGATTTTCGATTTATCTTTTTTCGCGCTCTTTTCATCGATTCAAAGGGAAATTTGAAAACGAGATAGGCGAAATAAAATATTTATTTATAGTACACATTTATCGTGGTCAGCATCGTTATTTGTCTGCAAAATTGAAAGAGTTGTTATATGGATAACTATTCAAACCGTCACTCATTCTATTGAGTCGCAATTTGCATTTGAATGTGTGTGATTTTGTCTGTTTATTGAAGTTGTTGCTATTCTTGTTGAAGTTTTCTGTATTAACAATTTTCGATTTCACTGCTAAGTTCTTTTGCGCTTGGTTTAGTTCTTAATCGAGGATAACTTCTGAGCAACACCGTTTACAGTCTTTGATTTTAGAACATCGTTTTCGTACTTCAAAATAGTCTCCTTGCCATTCTCAAATTTTATACATCTTTACATACCTCGAGATCGCTATAACTTCACTCCTTTTTTGGTCAATAGTGACCACTTATCAGAATTGACTTTTTCCTTTCCGCCACCGCTGAAATTTCTAATATCGCTCGCTATGGGCGAAGTATTGTTCTCCCTTTCTTGTCTGAAATCTCCGACCCAGCTGCTATAGTTTGATTTCGGTTCAGCTGTATAGAAGCATTAAAAGCCGAATAAGTCGATATTCCTAATTAAAATGACTTGAAATTCCAACAAGATTCACCCTCTCCGCTAATCCTCGCGAGACTTCTCACTCAACGCAAAGCACCGCGCGCTTTATACGCAAAGAATCACCAGTTTGCTACTAAATAAAATTAGCCAACCACTAGGTTGTATGTACTACCGTTTTGCAACTAGCCTAAATTCTGAACTTTAGTCGAAATTTTGTTGCTTGAAATTATCGTTGTCAATTCACGAAATACCGTTTTTGTTTCTTTGGGCAACGATCTTGTATAAAAGTGATGCTTATGTATTCACTCAACGGACAGTTAACCGCGAACCTTCTGCCTCGTTGACATTTGGATGGCAACTGTGGGAGGCATTGCCAGATAGATATGCTTCGAAATGTATCAGTGTTTTACTTCAGCGGATCACATTGACAGAAAATATTTCTCCACAAATATAAATATTTGAAGAAAAATATTTTCGGCGCAATGATATCTGCACGAAAGATGAAGTCTGCTTGCACTTCGAAGTCATATATATCTGGCCGGGTGCCAGGGTTCGGGATCGGAATCACTCCGATTCCCGGGCGTAGGCGTCACACTAAAATCGCGTCCTGTCTGTCCGTCCGTCCGTCCGTCCGTCCGTGTGTCACACCAGTTTTTCTCGCAAACTACATTAACTAGAAACATAAGACTTTGTAAGTAGATGCGAAGTGATGCCCTCTTCAAAGTTTCACCACAAAAAGAAATTTATAAGGTCTTCAAGGGGGGTCTCCCCATATAGGGGAGTTGCCCCTGAAAAAGAAGTTTTCATCGCATGTAGGCAATATGGGTATCAAATGAAAGGTCTTAAAGAGAACTTTTCAAAACAGGTCTTAAAATGGCTTAAGATGCTTTGAGGGGTGCAGGGGAAGGGGAAATGTACGAAAATTTTGTGTCGCCCCCTCGCGATTGGACACCTTTGACCCGAAAAATCTGAAAAAAATCAGTAATATAGGCCTTTATGAGTACAACAACAAAAACAAATACGTGAGAACTCGTAATTCACTCAACTTTGTTAGTAATAGTATGATTTATCGATTTTATGTTTTCTTGAATAAAATCTTAACGGTGTCCATAAATTTAATAAAATTCAGTACACAGACGATTATTTATAAGGTTAATCTGTCCTGAAAGTTTCATAAAGATCTAATGCTATTTAACGAAGTTAGAGCGATTTGAATTTTCCTGTATTACTATGGAACAATATGCGCGGTATTACTATGGAAACATACGAGTATGGCTATGGAACAATATGCGCTTTTTACCGACTTAGGCACTACAGCTTTGCTAGGATTTACATGAAAATTTCAGGGATGATAGGTATTATGAATATCTTTGAGAATTGGCCCAGCTAGTGGTATTAGTAATCGTCAAGCAAAGTATTAGCTGTTTTAAATGCGAAGATTGAATGATTTTGAGTTATTTTGCCCCAACTTCAACGTTTAAGGCGCATGCTTTGAACACTTGATTCAATTGAATGAATGACTGAAGATGAGTACCTTCAATTAATACTCATAAGCGAAACAGGTGGAGGAGGCAGGAGAGAGTTCCTAGCAAAAGGGCTTTGTAACCATTCTAGGATTCGAAAAAATGGCCATGAATCGATAGTTACAATACAGGGAAGTGGTCGCTGAAAAAAAGTTTCATCAAAGGTAGCCGGTATGAATATTAAGTGAAAGTTCGTTATAAGAGCTTTTCAAAACAGTACTTTAACTGACAATTTTTCCTTCACAAAGGCAACAAATACCTTAGAAGTCGAAATTCGATCAACTTTGTAAATAATAGTACATTTTATAAATTTTGCTTTTTGCCTATCAAATCAAAATGGGACCCTTAAATTTCCCAAAATCTATAATTTAAGTTTTCTAAAAGTAATTGCATATGGTTGGAAAGTTTCACAATTATTGAACAATAAACAGCTAAGTTTCAGCCGATTGAATATTTAACAATTACAACAACATTAACACGTGATACTAGGGAGATACACGCTTGCAACGGACCTAGACACTACAAATATGTAGGAATTTTGATAAAAATTTTAGAAATGGTTTAAAATATTGATATGTTATCATGACTAATCAAGCGACGGGGTCAAAATATTTGAAACAAAATGGTGGCGAGTTTAAAATCATAATAACCATAATAATTATTCGAACTCAATTTATGGAATCTGTATATTAGTTAAGTTTTGATATGCAGAATATATAGTTTGATTTACTAATTATTTTACAATACCCTTCTGGCAGGAGCTTCCTCCTGCTACTTCAACTTGTTATTTCTAATCTTTATACAAACAAATATTTCCCACTTATTATTTCACCAATTGACTTCAAACAATAGACATTACATTTCTGCAAGGTATCCCAACAAACAAATGACAATCAGCAAAAGAGCGAAAATAGCAAGGAAAAGTAAAATCAAAACTTTCTCTTTAATAATTGATCAACGAACAGAGAATTTCTATCTCCTTCTCTTAAATCGAAATAAAAATTAAGAGACACACAAGCTACCACCGAGGTAAGAGTAGCGGCATTTCGGCGCCAGCAAGTTCTTTCTTGTTTATTTCTGTCCACTCCGCTCTGCACTCACACAACAACTCGCCAATTTATTAACACCCGAAAAACACCACCACCTTACCAACACACTCACCCACTGCATGCACTCGCCAAGTGCAAGTGCCTACACTGCTAAATTCCGTTTCAATTCCAATTGGATCATCATCCCCTAGTGCAAATCTGGAAAATGCCGGCAACCGCTTTGGGCTGTGTGGGTGCAATGCTATGAGTCAACGACGTCGCTCATCGCCGGAGTGTGTGTGCGAGAGGAGCTACCCCTGCGCCTGGATAAGTTCTTATTGGAATAAGCGGAGAAGACAAATGCGAATCGAATTGTACTCGCATCTCGTGTGTTCGCCATTCCAAGATACTTTGGCAAGCTCGAAGGCAATCGAAAGATAGATAAGAGTTCCGTTTGGCGTCGCAAGTGCCAGGCTGAGACGTTGCTGGTTGGAGAACCCGTTCCTCGTTTCGCTGGCGCGTTTTCTGCGGTTGATCCGGTTCCGGTCAGAGTGTTTGTGCACCCCGAAAAACCGCACACAGCCAAACATTCCGAACGGCAGCGAATACGCCAGCGAACGGTTTGCTGTAATGATTCAAATTGGAAATTCTGTTTTCAGTCTACGAGCGACTACGTGTATGAAAGGTCGCGCTATTTCGCATCCCCGCAAAAAATTTGCCGCTTCTATTGCTTGTATTAAATATAACAAAAAATATTAAAACAAAATCAAGATAAATCTATAAAATCAATCAATCCGATAGAAAAGCAAAAATAGCCAAGAGAAAAGTTTATCTGAATCGTTCCAGCGCAGTTCCGGTAAATAAATTCTTATCGCGTTCTGTTATCGTTCATTTATTTCTTTCCTACTACTCAACATCTTCCAATTGGAAAAATTTATTTATATGTGTACAAAGATAAATATTTTTCTGCATTTTCCCAACAAACTGAGTTTCCGGTCCCTGTTGTAAGAATTTCCTTTTTTCCTCGAGTTTGTTCGCATCGAAAGGTTGATTGGACGAGAGCAAGGACCAGTGCGTATTGTGAAATTTGGTCGATATCCTGTCTGTTGTGTGCACTTTCGGTTTATCGGGAGAATCTAATTGCTCGTGGTTTTATTTATCGAGTCTCCACTCACATACGCGAGCGAGAGTTGTTACGGTGCCGAGAAGTTTTATTGACAAAATAAACTGCGTCCATATGGTAGGTGGACAAAACGATCTGCCGTTGCCTCCAAGTGCTCCAACTCATCCCAGTGCCATCTGTCGGAAAGAAATTAATCGCGCGCGAGTGATTTTCCGGTAGAAATTAAACGTTCGTCCAACTGCATCTCGCTCGGGGTGTCATTAATCAGGAGCAAAACAATTGCCACTCAACGGACCTGAGTTTCATGCTGCTAGTGTGGAAATCTTGTTTGGTTTTTCCGGGATTTCTTGTTTTGGCACAATACTAGCTCGTAGCGATTAAGTTTGGGAAAAGTGAAAGAAAATGCGAAAATCTGTTTAGAAACGACAAATCAAAGAGAAATTTCATGAAAAGTGGAATACAGTGTTGTTGTGATTATTTTATGAATGTTTTTGATATAAATAAAGGAAATATTTTATTTCTTTCTCGAGGATTTTCATTTGTTTCATTTAAAAAAAATTTTTATGACTATTCCCATTTATCATTTTTCAATTTTTATGTTTATAATTCCCATTCCTTCTTCAATTTAATTAAAATCATCCCGTCCTAATCACTAATTCGAAATTCATTTGTTTTTCTTAGATTTTCCATTAATACGAAAGGAAATTTTGAGCGATTTAAAAGAGCTATCCATTGTGCATCCGGATAAAATAAAACTGAATGCTTTTCGCTTCCTTTTGAAAAAAATATTAACATAAAGCAAACGCAAACTGTCTTTGAAGGTGTTTGTAATATCTGTTCCGTAAAAAAAATTTGATTTTCATTGGAAACTATAAATATACGCAAAGTATATTGTCTAATTGAAATACAGTGTGAATATAGACAACCTACCGAGGTCCTTTGGTGATTTACGATCCAGTTGTTTCCAGATTGTCTGCAGTAATCACAGGAGATTTTTGTATTCTCCAGATTATTTAAAAAGTAAGTAGTTGATGGTTTTGCGGAGTATGTTGACTGTTTTATTTTCTCACACAAATCATAGGCTCAAATATTTTCACCACAATTATTAAAAAGTACTAGGCATGACATAAAGGACCTAGTCTAATGTCCTGCGATATTCTGCAAACCGTGCGTGCGTCAAATTGATCGCGCGATATACGACTAATCAAATAGATATTTTTATGGCTTTGTAAAACGAACTTTGTAAAGGCATACCCACGAGTTTTGAATCATGTCTGCCCGTCCGTCCGTCTGTTCGTGTGTATCAGCATGTTTACTCAGAAACTGGAAAAGCCTCAAAGCTCAAACTTTGCGAATAGGTCAAAAGTAGAGGTCTCTCGACAGGTCATCCATAAGTTTAAAGAAAAAGGAAGTAATTTAAAAACTATAATTCATGAATCTATTTTGCATAGTAGGACTATTTCAGTCCCACCTTACAATAAAGGAATAAATTGAATTTTTATTAGTTTTTCACTTTAATCCTTAACTCTTAGCTGGTATCGATATTTTAAATTATATTCTTGGTATCGAGGGTCCAAGTGGACGCCAATAGAAAAAATTTACATAAAACGTGTTCTATAAATTAATGAAGAGGTTCTATAAATTCAAAGAACACACTTCCCCAAACATAAAAATCAATTTTTATCAATTCTATGATAGATCTTATCACTTACAGTGATACAGCCTTTATCTTAAGGTAACTATTTTCGGTTTGTACTTAAAACATTAAAAAAAATTGAAAATATAAAAAAAACGTAATCAAATTCTTGTTTATGCCTTATCATACTCTAAACTTAACAGAAACAGGAACTTCTTCTGAAATCAATAATACATGAAAAAAATGACAGGCATTAGGTAACTTAAAAATATTAGAGAAAAAAACCATTTGCTTTGAAAAACTCACCGATTACATACTTTTGGCGTTTGGTACACATTACAGTCTTTACTGAATAACTTTTAAAAATAAACATTTAATACACTTTAGGGATTGTTTTTGATCCTTTTTTCGGTCATATAAATAGCATCGTCCCCTTTTCCACCGTCATTTCAGCTTTGGAAACAATTGGATGATCACTTTTTGATTGGCCTTCTGTAGATGTTGCTGCATTATCAATGTGCTCTAGAAAATGTCTTACTCTTTTTTTCAAATCAATAGAAAGTTTAGAATATTCATCCTTCCTTTCTTGAACAAAGTGTGTTAACAAATCTATGTTAATTTTCTTGATATAATCATTGCGTTTCATTCGTTTTCCTAAAGTCGAAGCTTTCCACAAAACGAAATCATTAGCCGTGGAAATATTCATAATGGTAGAAAATATAACGATTGGCTATCGCTGTGTTCTTCTTGAAACGAAATAATTAGCACATTTTTGATTTTAGGAATCAACACCTCCCTTAGTGGCGTTAAAAAACTGAATAATTTCATGCTTGCCACTTTCTTGGTCTACAGATTTGGCATGATGCATGGATGATATAATGACTACGCTTTGATTTCTTTCTGGTACATATGAAGCCAATGTTTTATCATTTTTGAATCCAGAAAGAGTGGAGCCTTCGGGTCGAATTTTGAGTGGCAGAAACTGTGGTGGTATTTCACGCTTATTTTTCCGCATAGTCCCCACGAACGTCAATCCGTTTTGTTATAGTTTGTCGACTAACTCAATCGTTGAAAACCAATTATCTCCGGTAATATTTCTATTCGCATCAAAAACTGGTTCAAGCAGTGATAACACAGTTTGGGTTGGGCCAGCGAGTTAGTTTTTTTCTCTGAAATTGGATTTGCCACCGTTTATGAATGCATTGTAGAGTTAATGTGTTTTTGAATCACAGAGGTACATAGTCTTTTTGCCGTATTTTGCAGGCTTGGACTTCATGTGAACCCTGAACAAACATCTTCCCCTAAATGGGCTAAGTATCTCATCCACCGTGAGGTATTTAGAGCAAGAGTAATATTTCTGACCATTTTTTTTAAAATATATTGAGCACTTTGTAATGATTTTAAGTCTAAGTCCAAACGAGGAACCGACCTCTCATCGGCTCTAGACGTTAAGTCTGAGTAGTGCCAACGGATGGTACCAACCGGTCAACCAATCCGTGCACCGTAATCCATTTTCGCGGTGGCTGCTTGTCGGCCAGCTAGATCGGAGAGGATTTCGCTCGCGGGTCTCCAAATGGATTACGCTCATCTACAATTTTCAGCCACCAATAAATGCCCGTTTCCAAACGCGTCACAAAACAAAACCATACGGAGAGGAAACCTACTTTACGTTACTCCGTATTTCTTCATTCAGCAAGTCAAAGAACAAAAATCTAATCTTTATTTCGCGTTCCCGAATTTCCAACGCGGTACCGAAAAATATACTACGCTAACTCAACCCCGACGAAAGCTACGCTAATAAAAATGCAAAACCAACAAAGGTACCGCGTACCACGCGCGACGCGAAACCGACCTCAGCGGATTTTCTTAAACCCTACCCTCGCGACGGCATACTTACCATGCACTCTATTTCCCGCTGAAAGAAAGGAACCACTGGAAAGGAAAATAGTGTTTTAATGTTTTAGCAATTCATTTTATTGTTAACCTCTTTTGTTTTTCAAAAAACATTAGACCTCTACTTGTATAAATGTTCTTTGTTATGTTTTAATTCCTTCTTAATCGATTGCTTTTAATTTTCCCATATTCATTTAACACTATCGTTCTAAGAAAAAAAGTTAAGTACCTTACACAAAGTTTGTGATTGTTACAACCTTTGGATACTCCCAAATCCGAATTTACAAAAATTTCGCAATAAAAAAAATAAAAGAATCATTTGCGCGTTTTCAATGCGATTAATAAGTTTTATGTTTAGATATTGATTGTTTGTATGGGAAAATAAATAAATCTAACAAGTAACTAAAATTTTCCCAGCTGACATGAATTGTTTCTTTCTTATTTACTTGTTGAGTCAAATTTATCCAAAAGTCAATGTTAATGTTGTGTAAAGTAAGTAACTCATCAGTGGGAAGTTTATTCTTTCCAATTTTCAATTCCGTGTTGGTTAAAGTAAGCTTGCTTGAATCAATGGCGTTTGTTAATTTTAACTCATCATGAGAATAAATAAAACAAATAATTCGGATTAACAAATAGTCCTTAATTTAAGTAGGATAGGATTGATAAATTGCTTATAGTTATTTATACCCTTTTTATATACATAAATATTCCTCATACTATATTTTAATAATTTTATCTAATAATTAAGTAAGGAAATAGGGTTGTCTTATAACTAACTGGATTTTATAATTTATCGCCTTTTTTCGTTTAGTAAGTTCTTTTTGTGTTGTTTTGGTGTACAATATTTAATATTTATATGCTTTTTATTTCGCGTATACGTACTGATTACCTCTGAATTAAAATGAGGATAGAATTGAAATTTGTTGGTCTTATTGAAGCGAATTCGTAGAAGCCCGATTTCTTTCAAAAGTTTGATGACAATTGTAACTTTCTTGCTGTGAAAATATACTTCGGCAACTGATAATTCAGGTGATATAATTATTTGTTCTAAAACTTTCATTGAAAGTAAGCAAAATACATGGAATATCTGAGAATCCACTATTTCGAATTTACAGAGGGCATTTCCAAAGCCAGTACTTTTGAATATTTCAGTGAGAAGAGCATTCACCCCTACTGTCAGGTACTGCTTGAAGTTTTGTCCTACTTTTGAGTTTATAACGTTTTCTGGCAAACTCGTTAAAATAACGCAAAGTTTCACAAATGACTCATATCCATCGAAAAATTGATGCGTAAAGTCAGAAGTGAACTTCGTTACAACTTTCAAGTAGAAGGAATTGATTTTAAGTATCCTTTCAATCTTGGTATAAGATTGCAAATCATCATCTGTTGTGTTTTCTAAAATTATCAAAATACTCTGATAAATTTCATCGCAAAGGAAATCAACAGCGAAACTAATCCATGGAATTGGAATATTATTGTTTTGGACGAAAGTGCAACACTCGTTACTTAGTTCTGAAATGCACTTCCAAGTGTCGGCAGTTGTTTTAACATCCATGAAAGCTATAAACTTTCCAACGGAGCATAAACCCAGAGATAATGGATTAATATCGTCATAGTTGATGTCATTTTTATGTACAAATATATGAATGTTATTTAAAATGATATCAATGACCTTTTTGTTGAATTTTCTGGCAATTCCCAATTATAACAGTTGAGCCCTCACCACAGCGGGCAGGAACATTATTAATGCTATTTTGAAAAAATGTATAACACTGCTCTAGCACTTTGAGGTCTGTCAGTAAAATGATATGTATGATAGGAGTATGAACTGCTTGGATGACCATAGCTAATGCTTCATACAATCTATCTAATTTTGATGTGATGCTCAACAGTTTGGTGGCAGATTGTTCATTCAAAGTACAATCGAATATCTTCTACGTACCCCTGATAGCCGATTCAATAAGACACCGGTAAATAATCTCAAGACGTGAGTATCAACCATCTTTAAGCCTTCAGGTTTAGCAAGTGTTTCCAACGCTAAGTCCAAATGTTCATCATTTTCTTGGTCAAGAGATCTAAATGGTTCAACACATAACTGTAATCCGTTATTGATGGATTGTGTCTCTGCAGCTCTGACGAAGCAGCCAACAATCCAGCGAAAAGTGGTCCATATTCGTGCATTTAGTGATGATCGGATGCCTTAGGAGGTGATTGGAATTGAAGATATGCAGCTTGCGACGATGGCGACTGTGTTGGATGCATTTATTTAGATTTGATTATAATTTGGATCGAACTGAACATCTGGTATGCTGAGCTTAACTAAATATGCCGCTTAAATTAATTTCGTCGATTTTCTCAACTGTTCTAAGTATGGAATTATATTTTGCAACTACACCGAGAATCACTTTATTTTGCTTACGAGTAGATAGCAGCCGCAAAATTTCCAAAGAGAATCGCCGACCGCTCTTGCGTGACGGCCACCACTAACCTCTCCACTGCCATGTGGCTGTCACTTCACCTTGACATCCCACGTCAATTTTGTCGTGGGATGTCAAGGTGAAGTGAAGTGAAGTGCGCTCGTCACAACCAACATAAAATGACAAGCCACCTAGCAGCAAGGTGTGTTAGTCGTGGTCGCCAGCGGCGTCGCATGATTCATTACAACTTCAGAAATCAAAGCAGTTCTATCACCGACTTTTCGCTTATCTCTTATTTTAATATGAAGATGACAAAGAAACAAAACTCGTTTTAGAGACATAGTGATCCTCAAAATATCTCTTCCTGTGCAATCCGTCGCCCTTACACTTTCAACATCTTCCTGTCCGGATTTGAAAACACTAGTCAATAACAGCAAGCCTAAAAAAGCCTTCATTTCCAATGTATTCACATGATTGGTATGTGCTCCTTGGCTGGTGCGCTTTTCAGAAAACTCCGCAATTTGCTTGTTAGTGTCTTTGGATATTTTATCATCAATTTTTTCACGAGCTTCTCCAATCAATCCGGGAAGGTGAGTCATAATATTAAAAAATCGTGTGCGCGAAATACTGGGAGGTGTTTTTGACCATTTGTATCGATTCTTACCTCCAAAGAAGGCGGGGTTTGCGGTGTTATCTTCATCAGAGCTACTTGTGTTGGAGGAGTCACTCTCATGCACAATAACACTGTCATCCGAGCAACTAACAATCCCCGCATCTTCTCTGTCACTAATTATTACATCGTACCACACTTCACATGACAGGTGCTCACAATCGGTTTCAACATTTGATTCATCCTGCAGAAGTTTGCATATCTCATCGTTACTCAGAAATTGCGCCATTTTTGCTTCAAGACACTATAAAACTAAAAAAAATTGTTTCTAAACACAACACAAAGAACACATACTTGGTATCGAGGGTCCATTTGGACCCCAAGCTAGTTCATACATTCGCTTCTCATTAAGAAAAAGCAAAAAACGTCTGAAACCCACTGCAACACGTGACATAATGAGATTATATCGATGTGCCGTCATAATTGAAAAACTTGCGATACTGCAACAATAAATATTAGCAGTGGGGTCCATTTGGACCCCACGATACCAGTTATGGGTTCGTAATTAAAAGAAATCAATTTTAAAGAACAATAAAATTGCTGTCCAACATGGGCATTTTTATTTCCTGAAATCCTGTACCTCAAAATATTAAATCAATTCCAAATTGCGTCTTTTAGAAGCCTCTAAAATTTCCAATTTTAACTAGCTTTCATTTTTAAATTGGATAGCTAACCAAGATATTTTTTTATCGTACGCTTTGAACTTCTAGTCTCTATTAGTGGTGGAGAACTATCGATGGTGCACATCATCGAAAGTATTCGAAAGTTGTCGACAGTTTTTAAAAATTTTGAAAATCCACTAAAAAACATTATTTCATTGAAAAAATGTGTGCAAAGTAAACAAAATCAGTTACTACCGTATTTTTCTTTACAAAAGCCAAGAATTTTGATTGACAAAAGTAAGCTTATTAACATTTTCAAGTTTGAATAATTTGCCCTGTCTTGCTGAATATCCTCTCTGAAGGTACGGATGTTGCTGGGCAGGTAAGAAATTTCCTAGCAAGTTTTTGCAAAACCTGAAAGCCCGCAATATACACCTATAAAAATTAAAACATGAATTAACATTTCAAAGGTTTTGCCTCTAAAATTTGTATGCATACCTTCCAAAATAATAATGGGTCAATATCCTGAGACGCATTTGTTTGCTCTAGGTATTGCCTCAATGCTATAATATTTTTTGTTATTTATGCTTATGCTCTCTTCTATGAATCCAAAAAGTGATTTAGATAACGCTACTACAAGCATTAGTTCTGTGGGGCATGACGCTTCTTCTACGTCTACATTTTTATTGCATATAACTGGAGAGTTTAAGGACATTTCATTTTGAAGAAGTGTGACAGCTTTTTTAGCGTTTTTCAATGAGCGAAAGCCTTCTTTTTTCATTCGAGGGTCCAAAATAGTTGCCAGTTTAGGCAACGTTCTTCCTTCATAAGGAAATAGAATTTTTCCATTTCTGATCGAATTACAGGGTGGGCCATATCAGTGTTGGCGATTGATTGATAACAGACTTTTTGGTGCCAGCTTTGCAAGAACTTCAAGGCAATACCTCGAGGATGTGGTTTCAACAGGATGGGGCCACATGTCATACGGCTAGGTTATCCATAGAGCGGCTGAAAAATGTTTTTCCCAGAAAACTCATCTCGAAAAGGGGGGATATTGAATGGCCCCCACGTAGCCCCGATCTCTCTCCATGCGATTATTTTCTATGGGGCTACCTCAAATCGGTAGTTTACGAGAATAATCCGACCAATTTAGAGCAGCTGAAGAGGAATATTATTCAGGAAAGTAACAAAATACCGAGAACAACTTTTCAACGAGTTTTCCAAAATTTGCGACTTCGGTTCCAAGAGTGCCAAGCGGCCGCGGGAAGCCATTTGGACAACATTATTTTTAAGTCTTAAAAATTCCTATGCTTCTACTTTTTAACAATACAAATATATTTGTGTTATGTTTCGTAGTTTTTTTTAAATCGAATATTTAAACCGCCAACACCCTTATGGCCCACCCTGTACTTTAAGAAGCGCATTCACTTCAAATGTTAAAGGTTTGAGGGATGTAACGTTATTATAAATTCCGAAAACTATTGGAATTATTAGTGACATTGTTACATAGTTTTCTGATATTTTATTTATTGCCTCATCAAATGAATTCAAGATTGGAATCATGTCATTTATTGTTGTAGTATCCTCGAGAGTCAGGCCAACAGGAGCTTTAGGTAATTTTGATAACTCTACAGTAAAACTTTAATTAACCATGATTATTCGTTTGATCATATACAACGCACTGTTCCACTGTGTAGGAACTTCCTGCTGCTCATTTCTTAGATGTAATTCTTCCTTTAATCTTAAAGATGCCTTGTTACTCCTTTTAAAAAAAGTTACCAACTCCTTGCAACTGGTTAGCGCTAGTTTTATCTCAGGAATTTTGATTCCGTCTTGCACCACCAGGTTCAAAGTGGGGGGCGAAACATAGATGATGTCTAATTTTTAATTTAGTGCAAACTTTAATCATTGAAGAGTCATTTTTCGTTTTAATATACCTCCATTCTCTACCACTCTCTTTATCACTCTTTGTTCGCCACACAACGGTCGTGCCAAAACGCCCTAAGATACTGGGCTCATAAAAGCAGAATTACATGTCCACGCTTCAATCAATGCTCATTAAATGCTCCCTTAGTATTTTCTTAAATACCAAAAGTAAGTTTGCTTTCTCAACCATTTCTGGTGGACTGTTATATATAGTATTCGCAGAGCATCATTCGTTGCATCGTTCTTTAGACGATCCGTTCTGGCAAAAGGTATTACGAATTGATCTGCATTCCTCATGGGTTGATCCATAAGCTTTCTCCATTATAATTATTTGACTAAAGGTTGATGATTTTGCTAATTGGTAAACCAATCTAGTTTGAGTAAGCATTGGCAGTTTAAGAAAGTTTTTATACGCTTTGGTCAGCAGCCTGGATGTACAGGGTTTTCCAATGAGAGGTGTTATTTTGATATTAGAAGAAAAATGCCATTTTTTAATATGAATGATCGGATGTTTATTTCATTATAAAGAGGAAGGTATGCCGTTAACAGTAAAAATAACATCAGGCAAATGACAACCACGACATGCTTACAGAACCATATCCTTTTCATGAAATTTTCCATAACCAAATCGCAAAGTGGCTGCCCTATGTCCTTAATAGCCTCACGAACTCCACCTTTGAGGTCTTGAATCGACGTTGGGCTGTTAGCGTAGATCCTTTCCCTTACGTGGCCTCAAAAGAAGAAGTCGCAAGGTGTAAATCACAAGATCTCGGTGGCAAATTGTGATTAACTCTTCGAGAGATAACACGGCCCGGAAACTTTTCCCGTAAAAGATCAATGGTTTCGTTGTTTGTATGGCACGTAGCGCCGTCTTGTTGAAAGTAATAAGTTGAAATACCATCCAATTCCGCCCATAAAAAATCATTAATCATCTCTCGATAGCGCAATCCATTCACCGTATCATTTTCGAAAAAGTAAGGTCCAATGACTCCGCTGGACCATAAACCGCACCAAACAGTTACACGTTAAGGGTAGAGAGGCTTTTCAACAATAACTCTTGGGTTTTCCGAGCCCCAGATGCGACAATTTTGCTTGTTGACGAAGCCACCGAAGTGGAAATGGGCCTCATCACTCTAGGTGATTTTTCGATGGATTTCCGGATCATTTTCATGCACTTCAAGGACCCAATCAGCAAAGACACGACGTTGTTGATGATCAAACGGCTTGAGTTCTTGTGTTAACTGAACTTGATAAGCCTATAGACCCAAATTTTTATGCAAAATATGGTGTAATGACGTTTGTGGAATGCCTATTTCCAAAGAACGGCGAGGAATGAACAAATCTGGGTTTTCTTCAACACTGTCGGCTACAGCAGCAATATTCTCGGCTGTTCTTGAGTGACGTGCACGGGTTTTATTCTTCTTATCACTAAGTTGTCCCAACAGCTCGAATTTTTCCACCCATTTATGTATTGTGGTCCGACAATGTGCTTCACGACGGCCCAAAAATGTTCGAGTTTTACGAGCCGTCTGCCAAATTTTCACCATATTTATAGTGAACTTTACTAATTTCAATGCGTTGTTGAAGCGTGTATCGTTCCATTTTTATTAATGGCGTAGTTTCTAATTGTCAAAAAATGACAGCTTTAAAAGTGACATCTACCGAAATAGCGGGCTATCCAAAATAACACCTCTTATTGGAAAACCTTTTACAACCTAAGGATGCAGTGTAAAAGTTTATTCAAGTATGTGAAAGTACGTCCCGCATAAAAACGTGTAAAGATGGCCACTGTTACTTTCTTGGGATGCCAAATAAAGTTGTAATCAATTTTTAAATTATTTATATGCACAACGCAATTAAAATATTGTAAAAAATTCATATCTTGTCGATTTATTTGTAAAATAAATATCGGAAAAGCCTTCTGACGTATGGTTGTGCACCGGCATGATATGCAAAGTTTGGCCCGATATCGAAAAAAGAAAATTGTAAAGCATCTTGATGAAACTTCTTTCACTGATCTAACATACCCTTCTGCTATTTAAAAAAAAAAACGTCGTTTTTTTTTTTTCTTTAAAAGCCGTCGGGCCTTGCTTAGTTGTGTGAGCAGACGCGTTTCGACTACTTTGAGTCATCTTCAGTGTCTAAAGGATGTGTTGAAGGGAGCGACTTTATATAGTCGTAGGATGGGTAATTAGCGAATAGGTAATTAGCGGATGGGTAATTAACGGATGGGTAATTAGCGGATGGGTAATTAGTGGATGGGTAATGAGGTCAGGAAGTAAATTACTCAATTATACCACGTAGGGGGGTATTATGATTTTGTTTTTTTGCTTGTTGGCTGTCCGTTTGTTCTGTTTCATCTCGTTTCCGTTTTCGTCTAAGAGTGTGGTCTAGGACTGAGAAAATTGCGTCGGAATTGGTAACAAGTTGTTCGTTGATAATGTCACCGTCTGTCTTTCTATGTTTATAAATTTCGAGCCTTTCTAGGATGTCAAGTCTCGGTCCTTTGTTTTGTTTGTGTAGCAATTTCATAGAGTTTGTCATAGCATCAGGCTCATGTGCGTGGTTTTGTAGGTGCGTCGCATAATTGGAGTCTGCCTTGTTGTATAAGAAAGATCGTAGGTGCTCTTTGTATCTTGTCGTCGAATGATAAGTTTTGTAAAATCTACTCTAAAAAATTTATGTGTTGAGGTCATTACTTTTTATTATAATTCGCTTAGTAGAACTACTCATAAGCAACTTTTCAGGCTTAAAGTGTATTTTATTGCTCCTTGCATTTAATTAAACAAAAATCATCCATGAAATATATTTCTATAAAAGACGAATGTTTATGAAATGTGTATTTCATATGCATGTTTATAAATCTAGGGTTAACAAAGTTTATAAAGTCAGTTCAGTGTGTAAAACTGATAAGATATCGGGTATGGACTCTTCAAAATTTATGTGAATTTGCACTTCAAATTAAATCCATAGACATTCTGCTTCTATCTTTAGTCCATAGATTGTTTAGTAAGCTAAATATTCTTTCACGAAATGCATTACTTGTTGGAATCGATAAAATAAAACCAATTATTTTCTTCAGATTCTTAAAATCGTTAGTAGTGTTTGTCTGGAAGAAAAAGGCCCAGATATTGTCATTTGACGTGTCTTTTAGAAGAGCCTCAAAACCACTTTTGAGACATGTAAACTCTGTATAAAGTGTGTCAATGTTAAGGACTTCATCAATTTTTAATATTTCTAGAAATTGAGATAGTTAGTCCCATTTCAACTTTAATTCATTTGATTGAAGAGACAACAGCTCAAATTTTTTGAAAATTCTGTTAGTCCCAAAATCATACCTATTGCTCGTTGGATGAAAGTTCGCGACTTCTGTAAAATTATTTATTTGGCATTTGGTGAGGTTTTTAAAAATGCCTCTGACTCTCCTTCCAAAGAAGTTATCGGCCAGTCTTGATTTCAATTGATCAAAAAGGTTTTGCATAGCATAAACATGTCCATACTAGTAAAGGCATCACTTTCTAATAGTAAGATCACTTTCGAAAAAGTGAGGTAACAATCATTTAGGCTTTCTTTTTTGCACTTTTCATCACTATTTATGCTATCAATATCACAACCTTCTGGATGAATTCCCAAAACACCTTGTCGGTGCTATCAGGACCTTTTTCAAAAAATAATTCATTGCAGGGCAGCTGTTCACCAATATATTAACAGCTGATAAAAGAGAGAACCACCTATTAAGAACATGTCTGAGCAACTCTTTAAATTCGATCTGTGCATACCCATCGTATTCTCTTAGCTTTTTTGTTTTCAAAACTATCGAACTGAACTCTGAAAAGATTTTCATTATGATGCTTTCCACGTCAACATCCAGACCTTGTAGTGCATGCTTTACAATATTATTTATAACGTGGGAAAAACAATTTGCTCTGAAAATATGCTTGTTTTAGCTTCTAGCTTATGCAACACAGAATTGTGTTTGCCATAATTGACAGACGCATTATCAACACTATGTGTGCTTATTTGATCAATGCTAAGTTCGGCGTTAGTAATGCAATGAATGCATTGATATATATTAAGCGATGTTTCGTCAGCGTCTTCGTAAAAAATCCAATAATTTTAAACATATTACCTTTGGACTGTCAAAATATTGAACAGCATACAACAATTTTATGTTACCTACATTTGACGCGTCGACGCATACCGAAAAATAGTAAGATTCTTTCTAATCAAGTATCAATTTTTCTTATGAATGAGGTTCTAGAACATTAAGTGTGATCACCGAGGCTTTAGTAGTCCAAACTCCTGTAGCTTAGGCCATGCTTGACATTATGGTAAATCAATGCTACCTCTGCCCTCGTGATCACATTTTCTTCCTTTGTTTCTTTTTTTGTGAAAAAGTCTTTCATGGCTCTTAAAGTAAGTATCGCTGACATTAACTTTCGGTGCTTTTTACTATTAGTGTGAAGCTATAGCAAAGAAATACGAATTATAAAGCAATATACGGCTGTAATAACAAATAGCGTGCTTAGTTTTCTGGTTATACAGTAAATATTTTTTTTTTTTCATTCATTCAATACAGATCTCAAGAGTCAACCAATTAAGAGGTAGTATTCAATTTAACAAGAACTAAAATGATAGTTGAAATTTAGTTATAATACTATTTCAATTGGGTAGGTCAATGTAAATGCAACTGAATTTTGAAAACTGGATGCAAAATTTGCCAAATTCAGTAGCATTTTGTTGTTGTTTTTATGTCTGTCCGCTCAATATATTTTCCACCGATGTATCGTTCATCGAATAAATAAACATTTTCATGGACAAAAATGGCACTTCACTTACACAATTAAAAGTTTTTCATTAAGCCATAGAGGACAAATTTAGAGCCATTACTGCCTTCTTTATTTGCTTCCTAAAGAAAAGAAATTAAAGTTTCTGGTATTTAGTATATTTTTATTTATTTCATCATAAGTGGAAATCTTCTTTATACAAAAATTGCTTTCGAGAATCGGCGTGCCTGCTAATAATTTTATAACAATAAATTATTACTTACTGTTAACGCGCGGCGGCCTTCATATTGAATGGAGATATCCGAATTACAGATGAAAGACGTTGCAGTAAATTCATTTGTTTCTGCATCCAATCTATGAATTCAGGATCATTTTGCCACTTGTCACTAAAACCCGTTAACTCTACGTAGACGTGTTTTTAAATCTCCTGTCAAGAATTTTTTTAAATTAAAATAATTTTAAAAACGTCAATTAGAAAGTAATTTTTAGAAAAACTTATTGCATTGTCGAACTATTCGAACAATTTATCGAGTATCTGGATTTTACATGCGAGAAAGATTAAAAAAAAAAAGAAACGTTTTTTTACCGGGAGTATGGAAGAGCCCGACGGCTTCTCACCGCTGGAGGACCCAGGGCCAGGCATTTCTAATACTACGAATAAAAAAATCATGAAACGGAAAACCGACTAAGGAAGCTCTGACCATGGCAAGCGTATTATGCTTTCAAGTGAAGAATTCGAAAGAATGACTAGAGATAATTATGAGATGAAACTCCGTATTCAAAGTTTGGAGGAAATGGTCCGGACATTAACGAAAATAAATAAAACAAAAGTGATCAAGCCACAAAATACGTCCGGAAAAGAAGGAGCGATAACAAATAAGAAGAATGAAAAAAAAGAAGCGACAACAAACAAGACCAACGAAGGAGCAGTAGCCACGCAAAAGACTCAAACATATAAGACAACATTTCAAGATACGAAAAAGACATCAATCCATGATGCTGAAAACATACTACAATAAGCGCAGGAGGAGCAAATGACGGCGTCAATTACTATGCGATACTTGCTGCGATGAATAACGATATGGATACTGAGATGGAGTGCCAATATAACATAGGTAATATTAATGATTCCAGTAATAATTTCATTGAATATTTAAAGCCAAAAATAAGGAGAAGGAGAAAAAACCAACCGGTGTATGCTGGTTCTGCTATTAAAAATAATAAAATAAATGAGAAAGTCCCTCAGATTAATGTTTTTGGGCAGCGTGTGGAGGTATGGTCCGCTTATTGGCAGCCGAACATAAGATTGATAATTTTGGAGTTAAGAGGGTGACCACTGATGAATTCACAATTAAGACAAAAACATTGGCTATTTTCAAGCTGGCGAAAGATGCTCTCAATAATGTAAAAGCTCCCCACTTCACATACATGCCTAAGGCGGAACAAATTCAGACCTTCCTGTTGAAGGGCTTGGACTGTGAGGAGAATACAGTAGATCTCCTTGAAAAGTTACAAGAAGCAGCACCTGCTGTCAAATTCATTAGTGTGAATAATTTTGCTACAAGGAGATCAACTGTTGAAGGCAAAATATTACCCTTTTATTTGGTCCAAATTTCTACGATAGCAGTCCGAGTGTCCTCCAACAAGTAATGTACTTGAACTTTAGAGCTGTGAGGTAGGAACGCCTCCAAAAAACTGAGGTCAACAAGTGTTACAGGTGCCAAAGATGCGGCCATTAGGCTGGCAATTGTGCCATGTACTATCGATTCGTGAAATACAAAGATATTCATGCTCCCGGTGAATGCAAATTCGCTCAGATGGAGCCAAAACAAAAATTATATTGTGTTAACTGCGGTATATTTGATCATTCAGCATCATATTGAAGATGCCCTCGGTATCAACATGCAAAAGTTAAATTTTCCCCAAAGCAAACCCAAGTACATTGCAATGTGCTAGCTTCCAACTTCGTCAAGCCCGGAGTATAATTTGCACTTGCTGCTGGAGGACCAGCAGACAATAATGTAAATAAAACACATAATGTAAGTGGCAATAATAAGCTGCTTCTCAAAATTTACCAACAACTTGAATCTCTTTCTGAAAGAATGAATAAATAAGATCAAAAAATCAATTTATCTCTGCTTATGCAACTGGTCGAAATGTTCTCAATCTCAAGGAGGAGCTCAATTTCTTGTTTGAAATACTCGAAATGAACAGTCTTTGCAATTATTATATTCTTGCTGCTGACCTGAACGGCAAGCATACATCATGGCTAAATGGCACCAATAATCCAAGAGGTGTATACCTAAAATTGTGGATAACAGAGAACCAAATTGAATACAGGTGAAATCTATATGGTTCAGAGTTCCCAACATACCCTAGGATAAGTTCGCATTTGGACCTCTGCATTGCTGACGCAAGACTTGAATTCAGCCTTAATAGTCCTCAACGAAAACTGCAGGTGCTTCCTTATGATAGTGACCATAACCCAATCGTAATAGAAATTAATCATCAAAGGGATTGTCTCTTCCTCGTCCAGTTGAATATGAAAATCATCGGTTGAATTTCAAAAAACAGACTGGGGAAAGTTTCAAAAGAAGTTTAAGCAAGAATTCCAGAAGTAATGACCTACTGCTGATGATGCCAACGCTTGATTAATGGTTTGTAATGACAGGAGTCTAACTAACGATGAAATAGATCTCTATTTGTCGAAGTTAGAGAAGCTGACGTAGAATACTATTGAGAAAGTAGTTCCAAAGATTAAACATCGAAACAATATGGAAGGATATGAGACACCAACCATTGCATGATTGAAAAGATTGAAAAGCCTTCTTCTCACACGCGTCAAAAATATTTATTGGCGATTTTTGGTCTACAATCATTCCTCGTTGGCTTTGTTGAAATTACACCTGAAGAATGTCCGGAACTTAATCCGTTCATACTTCAGGAGTGAGATCAGCAATCAATGGGCGGAAAAATTGCGGGGCATTAGTCCATAGGACCCAGATGGCATTTTCGTGAAAGTGAATAGCATATTCCGTAAGAAGTTTTGAGTGAAGTACGACTCCGGATAGAAATGGAAACAGGATTATATGTTAGGGATTGCATAAACTTGCCCTGATTGAAACACATTTCGAATTGGTTCATCTACCACACCCTGTGAGAGGGAATGAAATACTTTCAGAGGTCGTTGAAGAAAAAGTTTCCAACTTCAAATCAAGCCTGAAGGGTGAATTAATTCTTCATTTCAATGAAACATTAACATCTGACCTCATACCGAGCTTGAATCGTATTGGTTATTTTGTCAGCTTTGAAGATTTGTGTTTCATATTTCGCAGGATAAACAACAAGAAATCATGTGGTACTGATGGTATTACAAATATAGTTCTGCGACATTTGCCTGAGGTTGCTATTAGGAATTATTGCATATTATTCAATACCGTGTTGAGCAATTCATATTTCGCAAATGAGTGGAAAAATGCTAAGATATTTCCGATCTTGAAGAAAGAAAACGAATCTTCGTGTCCCAAAAGCTATCGCTTGCTACCTAACATCAACAAGGTGTTTGAAGTGATACTCAACAAAGCATTAAACGCCCACATTGAGAAATATGAGTTGATGCCAAATTGCCAATATGGTTTTGTGCCAGGCATTCGACCATACATGCAACTACGAAAGTAACCTCAGACATCTGTTGGAAACTAAACAGCAGAGAATATGTTGGAGCAAGTCTCATTGATATGGAGAAAGCCTTCGATACGGTGTGGTTGGATGGACTAGTTTTTAAACTCTTTCAGGACAGGTTCCCTAGACACCTTGTCGCCATGATGTGCAATATGTTATACGGGAAAGTTTTTGTTGTAACTGATGGAAATCTAACAACAATGCGTGAATTCAAGGTCTTGAATGGTCTACAGCAGGGAACAATTACTGCGCCTCTGCTCTTCTCAATATTCATTCGCAAGCTATTGAACGGCTTTGATTTTAACGTCTCGCCAACGCGATCATTGAAAGCGTTTGCTGATGATCTGATCATCTATGCGGCAGACCCAAAAGCTACAATAGTTCAGAGCAATCTTCGAAAAATGTTCAATGATGTGCAGTTGCACACTGACAATTGGCGAATGAAAATCAATGCGTAGAAGTGCGAAACAATTTCGTTTCGGACAACGCTGCAGGAGGTCAATCAAGACCTGAAACGTAATTTGAAGGATTTCCACATCATGGCTGGTGAAGGTAGTCCAAAACGGATTTCACATAAATCCTGTGGTCGATGCGTCGGTGCTCATCTCGATCAGTATCTGTACTATACTGAACGTGTCAAAATCATGCTCAGTAAGGCACAAAGAGTAGTCATGGCCCTACGAAGACTCTTTCATTCCAGATACATTGATCAAAAGGTCAAAATTGACCCGGTTAGACCAGTTTTGACATATGGATGTTAGATCTGGTACAACTAGAGTGCTGATACAATGGAAAAATTAAGAGTTTTCGAAAGGAAATGTCTTCATGCATGTGCTCGTACCTTATGAAATTGATTTGTTTTAAAATCAGTAATAGCTTACCACACAGACCGAGGGACTAACACTATTTGAATGAGTGATAGCTCCAGCTGCGTGATGACACTTCAGTCACTTGTCATTTCACAGACGTATCATTTTCGGAAACCTTGCTAGTGTTGCTAACACTTAATTTATGCAAAATTTTGCACGTTTTCATGTTAGAAATTTATTTTGCGTTTCTATATTTTTGCAATGCTACACTTCCGTAGAAATTGAATTTTTGCTTATTGCAACTACACAAACTTACGTAATTACGTATATTCATCTTACCAAAAATATCTTTTACAGTCTTATCGAACGTTTGTTAATACATTTGAGCTTATTTATGTACCTACTGCACGTTACTATAAACTGCATGCACTGACAACAGATGGCAAGCGAGTTGTGCTTATCCAGCGACCAGTTAAAGCCACGCATTGACTGTGAAAATCCGCTAAATGTGGGCATTAAGCCCGTCATAAAGGAATAATGACGGAGACGGATCGCGAATCGACCCATATCGCTACAAAACTTTACCATACGCAATTTATTTCATTGTGCAGTTGTCCTGACTCTCTGAAATGGATGTTATGGAAAGAAACCCCCCAAGTGATGTGCTTTTTTAAAAATGTGTGAAATGATTGATTTTGTTCTTTTCAGTTTGGGGTGTTAATTTACAACATTTTATCTCTTCTTAGAATTTGACATAGAAAAGATGAACTCAGACTGTCGACCTTCGAATTGTAGTTTTTGTTTGAAATGCTCTCTAGCCCACCCAGGTTTGTATGAACCCCAGGTTAAGAACCACTGCTCCGTAGCTTGAAAAGTAAAGAGTGTTTTTTAAGAAGCATAGAACTTTGAAATGATATAAAATACAGATACATTATTTGGTTTTATCAGAAAGATAATTCTCTGCCATTTTTATTCAAATATGATTTCGGTTATGTGAGTGCCGCGACTGGCCCCGAGGAAGTCCAAATGAGAGGTCCAAGTTCCGACTACTCTAACCAATAATTGGGGCCGTGTTCCGCCAATAACGCGGCAAGTGTTGTATAGTGAATAAAGGTAAGTTCAAAAGCCCGTGAAGGACTGCAGCGATGGTCTGCTGCCTCAGCAGAAGAAGGTGTCAATATCTACTGAGAATGCCCTTGTCCGGGGACGCGTGAATGTGCTGGCAGGCTAGCATTGTGGTGTCGTGGGGCGGGTTCATTCCCCCCAGCACAAGGACCCACTACAAAGAATTTCGCATACACGAATTATTGGAGTCGGACAAAAGCAAGGCGACCGAAGTTGCAAAAATTGTAGGCAACTGCACCAGGGACAACTGACTTGTTCATGGAACAAGAGAAACAAGTAAAAAGAAGCGGAAGCAGGATAACCTCGTCCTTCCCCGGAGAGGCTCATGGCCCACAAATGAGAGAGGGGCAACCGGGTGGTGATGGGGCCCCAGCGCACCCACCCAACCGGATTAAAATCCATAATTGTTGCAGTGGCCAGGTATTCCTCTTCTGAGTGGAAAACTCATGCAACTTAACTTGCATGAGCCTTCCCAATTTATGCCATAGAATTATGCAAGTCGATTACATAACCCTATGTCATAAAGAGGCACTCTGCTTGGGCCACTCAACCCGCGAAGTCACCTGAAACAAGAAGATTATTATGTACCCGGCGGCTGGCTCATGCTCTATGGGGAAAGCCTGCCACCGTACCGGGTCCCATACCCGGTCAGAACCAAAGGAAAGGAAAGACAGAAAGTTACGAGGTATTAATTCATTTTATTTCCCCCCATATTTATGACAAATATCCCTTTCCTTTTTCCTGTATAGAATTTATAATTGAAACAATCTTTGAAATTAAATCGACAAAAAAATTAATATTTTTGTACTATGATAATAATATTTCTAATAGATTTTCCCTTTTTTTTATAAAAATAGAAAAAAATATTAATTTAAAAAAAAAAATTTAGAAAAATAACAACAAATAAAAAGGTACTTACACCCTTGTCCGACGACGAGCGCTCGTTGACGACGCAAGGGCCCTTATTGTAATTATGCGTCCTGCCAATGTAATGATGTTGCATAACATATGATACGAATCAATCAGCAATGTAAGTGCATGTGTTATATGACTTAGAAACAATTGGATTGTAAAGTAACATATTGATAACGTGAGTATAACGTATAGTTGTACTGGTTGCAATTGATAAATTCACTCTTTCATCGGCATTTTACCATCGATAGTATTTTAAATCTTTTTGGTGGTGAATATGTAACGCTAAAAGCGAGGTTTGTTGCGCCCGTTTTATCGTAGTTGAAGTTGCAAGATAATGCAATGGTTCAAATTTACATGAAAGTGAACTCCTAATCCAGTAAACTAGATATGCTGTTTTGTTACTAGCTTTGATGTTGTTCTCCCTATTCAGACAACGGAACAAAAGCATTAAGTAATAGTTTCGTGACCATATTTGATGGGTGTGCAGATTCAGATCGCGGTAGTTTTGTATGAAAGATACACAACAAATTTAATCCAAATAACAAAAGCTGTCAAACGAACCGTATTAGAAATTAGCATTAAGCGTACAAACAAAACACTAATATAAAATAAAAGCGACAATTATCGTTTGCTGCACGGGAACTGGATTTAGCGCGCGACACTTCACTTCTATAATGCTATACAATTATTCTGTATTTATATTATGCAACGAAGCCAGATATTGCACCATTGAAAATATGTCCGCGAAAAACGCTGCCGTTTCTATTTATCGTTGTCGTCGCTGCACCTCACATTAACCAGGAATAACACGTTGTCCGCGATATGAATTTTCAGTTAGAATCAAAACTAATGAATGACAATATATCTTAGCGCTTTTCCTCAGTATGAATGATTTTTCTTGAAAACACGGATCAAATGTACTCTAAACAAAACTGCAGGTTGATCAACACGATCGGCGACAAGTACATATAAGTGAGTGAATTAGGTATAATTGTTTGAAGAATTGCGCGCAAACGTTCAAGCACACTACTCCGGCATCACCCCTCAATGTCTCGCGGCAGACTCCCCTTCCCGAGCTCTTTACAGTTCAATTCGTTACTTTCCTACACTTTTCCGCGAACAATGCCGTAAACGTGCATTGTGACCTAGGGACATTGTCTCACAGTACGGGACATTCCCACGATTGCGCTAAACTTTAGGTGGTGTAAATCTTCACTTTCCTCCACACGCCACACATTCTAGCTGATGTGGGAACGCTTTAAGATTCCACTCTGCAATCGTTTTATTCTTCTTGACGAAAGTTCATGTTCTTACAGCAACAACTCGAAAAGCCACAAACAGAAACCGCAAGACAAGTCGTCTTCTCTCACCAGCAACACTCCACTTCTTCGAACACACACCTCCACCCTCTCTCGTGTCTTCCGCAGGAAATCTAGTCTGGTTAGTTCTTCACAAAAAAAAAAACAGTTTATTTGGAAATGTACGCTTTGCTTTGAGAATTTCTCATTACTTTCTCTCACTGCTTTCGACCTAAACGCGTCCCGTAAAATTTCCTACGACCCGTTATGGCGGCCAAGTTCGGAATTGAATTAAATTCTGATCGCGCAAATGTATTCGTTGATGGCGATTCCGTAATTGTTCGTTATCTTCTAATTTCGATTTTAATTATTTCGTACACAAAGGTTCACCTTATACAAAGAGAAGTAATCTTTTCTTTCAATTCCATATAGACTCTCACAAACCAGGCAAGTCCTACATCCTTTGCATCCACAAGGTCTAGTTGATCCCATGATCTGCGAACGAAATTTTAACTTCTCAGCCTCTGACCACTATATCTATCCACTGTCTCTCGCCACTCATCGTCCATATTATTGCTTATAGTTTGCATATCTGCTTGCGACGCGTCTGTTTTCACTTTATCGGCGTTAATACTTGATCACTCTCTCTTTTTACATCACCAAAACGATGCCTTGTAAAATGTGTCAAATCCGCGATGCACAATGCAATGACGGCCATCCTTCCGTCCGCGCCTGTCAGATTGTGGAATTGTACCAGAATGATGTTAATGGGCTGCGTTCATTGTGATGAAATTGGAGGGAAATTGATATCCCATACGATTTGTACAAAGCAGCTGGTTTTTAGTTTGATTTGCAAAGCGGATTTCATGGGAATCAGAACAATCACAGCTGCTGTATGTATTGAAATTTGAGGATATTTCAATTAAAGTCCACATTAATTTGCTGTGAATCACGTAAAAATTAATTGGTACCTGACGAAACTGAAACTAGTTCACGGCGACTTTCATGGTGCATAATCAGTTCGAGACAAGTTCTTGGAGAAATCGTACGCATAGCGACTCTTGTTTTAAAATGCATCTTATTCTCATAACTATCTCCTACATAACTGCAATTACGGAACGCGGCTTTAGTGGACCTGTGTATTTAAAAAAAAAAAAAATCCAATGATGTTCCAGCTACTATGAAAGTTTTCATTTGGAGATCATTAAAAATAGTTTTCTCGTAACTTAATAACCCAATCAACGGGGAGAACAGTTTACGTTCTTCCTCACATTTAGCATCATTTAATTGTAACGCGGCCATTACTTCATAACCCGATTTCTTAGGATGTAAGCAATTTTGTTCATGTTCTGGAGCTTCATGAACTGGTCCCTTCCATTGGCATCCAATACGATGGTATTTGCAAATTAGAAATTTCTTTTACACCGAGAACGGAAAGAAAAACTACGTGAAAAATCCTTTTTTTTTCTCTCGGGGCGAACGACGGCCGCCACAACCGTACCTGCTCGATTACTACAGTTGCCTTCCATTCCATCCTATTTATGATGAAATGGCAAACCAAAGTAATCATAAAGCCCATGACAGCCATCACACCATACGTAGCATTAAAAAGTGTTGCCAACGTGATGTTCTATGCCTCTAAAAAATTACTTTTAATTGAAATCAACTGATGAATGTGCGTTATGCTTGATTCATAAGAAAACTTGAAAATTCCAGACTAAATAAATATAAATCAATCGAAAAGGAAAAAACTTCAGATCTTCGTGTCTAAATTTGCGTTTTTAAATAATACTCTGCCAGCTCATTTTCTTGACAAGTATCTAATTTTTCTTCTTAAGGCGCGGCCCCCTGTAATACTGCAAATTTGGGTAAACTTTACAGCCGTTCACCTCAGAAACGTTACGTTCGCAAAAAGTTTGTTGCAAAAGTTATTAAATTCAAACAAAAGAGCATGTTTTCGTTATAAAATGTAGTAAATCTCTTTTTGCAAAAAAATTCCTAGAACAGAATGTGGAAATTTGAAACAAGGCAATGTGCATGCATGATATTTGTCCAGTGTGCAAATTACACATTTTGTACTAGAAAATTTTTTGCAAACAACTTTTTAAAATTTTTGAGGAGTTAATTCAATGCAAATAATTTAGACCTAACAAATATAGCTTAAATCAACTCGGTACGCTAAGTAGTTTCCAAAACTTACTACATTTTTTAAACGAAAACATGCTATTTTGTTTGAATTTTGTAATTTTTGCAACAAACTTTTTGCAAAATGTAATAAACTGATTCAATAGCCAAATGTTCATTCTAATTTCTACTTAAAAACAAATTGCAAACATTCCTAAGGTTTCTGAGATAGACGGCTGTAAAATTTACCCTAATTGGCAGTTTTACTGGCGGCTGCGCCTCAAGAAAAATGTATTTCAATTTGATAACATCTCGCACAGATACGAAAAGAAAGCGTTTTCTTAGTAAACTGGGATTATTTGCATTTCACAAAGTCTCATAGTCTAACAAACAACCATATGAATATCATCAACTCCCAGAATCGAGGAAGAAAATCATTTCTTGGAAGACAATTGAAGTGCATCGTGCAGAACTCAATTTTATCTATTTATAGCCAAAGCAGCGCCGCTGAATATTCATGCGAATAAATTGTGATTAGTCATTTTTAAACACCCGCAACAAACATTGCCCGAATAAGTGTTCTCCAGCCATTAAAAGTGTAAAGATCATGCGAACCGAGCTCTTAAAATGTCTAAGAAACCGAGAAAGAAATGCCTTCAAAGAAGCCACACGACTACTCATCTCCTACGGATGAATAAATAAACAAATATCATAATAACGTCTAGCACTTATCTAGGCTCAAAAAATTAAATAAATATTATTTTTAACCGCAATAATGATGACTCTAATTGATCTTCAATTTGAAATTCTCAAGTATGTGAGTGTGTGCATTAACGATGGCGCTAGTCATGCTTTTACTTCCTTTCCCATCTGTTCTGCGATAAAAATCTTTTTAGGGAAACATTCAAATCCACTTGCATATGCCAAGCGTTTCGTCTTGAGAAAAAGAATTTCACATTTCTCCACGAAAATTTAATGTTTCCTTTCGATTCTCATCATTGTAGAATTTCTTATTTCTATATTTGCCGATTCCTAATCAAACAAGCAAACGAAAACCGTTTCTTCGCCTAAGATATAGAGGTCAAAAACATAACGTCGTGTTTTTTACACTATCCGCCAAACGTGTGTGTCTTAAAGAAAAGTGACTTGGACGGGCAAAAAAGAGTCAATCAGGTTCTCCAAGAGGTTTCAAGATACATTTTCTTGTTGCTGTTGAAAAGATGCAAATTGACGATAGCGCGACTAGATTTCGATTTGTCTATCGCTATTTGCAGTTGTTCTTGTAAGAACTCTCAAGTTTTTCGGTTGAAGTAATTTGCATTCGTTTGTTTCTTCATCCTACAAAGCCATTCTCATCATCTTCTTCCTCCTCTTCTATGTATCGGTTAGTTCGCCTAGAGCAAATCAACACCTTCATATTTAACCCCGAATATAATTCATATTAGTTTTTGTTGTAGATCAATAAAATTCTATCGATCAATTTATAGTTGCTTAAGTCTTATCGTAAATGTGTTACAGAAAACGTTTCACGGTCATCTGGTCTTGAATTTTAATATTTCTTCGTGGGGATTAGGCAATGCAAGCCGCGTGCCGCGTTTGGACCGGCTTAATTTGGATACGTGACTTCAACTAAAAGATTGAATTTAATAGATGCGGAACCGCGTTTTCAATACAATAGAATGCATATTGAAAAGATTGTTTTTAAAATGGTGTTAAGTGGATTGACAAAGTGGTAGCAACAGAGTAGTTTCTTTTCGAGATGGAGAAGTATCTGAGCTTACAAATAGTAGGACATGGCGTCAGCAGTTTGGAGTTTAAGTATTTGATTATTATTGATTTTGAGAGAAGTCAAAATAATAATGTGCTTCTCGTGCTGAAATGGATTCAAGACTGTTCTGGTTGAGAAAACGATGATAAATGTAATTAGGTTGATCTTTGAATTTTAGTGCAGACATTATTTTTAATTGCAGTCTTTTAGAGAATAAAACATTCTAAATTTATGACTTCTACGCTAAAAAAATTAACGACTAAAATATTTTTACTTAAACTAAAAAGCTAAATAGAGCTAAAATAGAAACGACAGGAGCTTTGTTCTGATAAATTCGAGTTTATTTATTCAAAATAGTCTCCTCTAGCCTCGATACTCTGTTTTGCGCAATCCAAAAGCTTTTCGAAAGGGGTTTTCGGGTCATTGACCGGAATATCCTTCAGGATCTCGATAAAAACCTTTTGGGTGCCCTAAACGGATGCAAAGCATGTTCCTTTCATGGCCAAATTCAATTTTTCGAATAGTTAGAAGTTACACGGAGCCATATCAGGCGAATACGGTGTGTGATTGATGGTTAAAATGCGATTTCTAGTCAAAAAAACAGTCACAAGAGTGGATCGATAAGATGGTGCGTTATCATGCAATAAGCGCCAACTTCCTCCTTCCCTGTATTCAGGCCGAATTCGACAAATACGATACAACAAACACTTCAAAACGCCAAGATAGAAAATTGCATTGACGGTTTCGCTCGTTGGCACAAACTCCTTGTGGATAATTCCCTTGGAATCGTAAAAACAAATGGGTGTCGACTTGATTTTTGACTTCTCCAAATGCGCTTTTTTGGGTAGTGGCTCGTCTGGGGCCTTCCATTCGGCACTTTGACGATTGGTTTTGGGTTCATATTGGAAACACCACGTTTCATCACCAGTTACAATGTTGTAAAGGAAGTTCTCGTCTTTTCTCGCTTCTTTAATGATGTCTTTGGAATGTTGAATTCTGAGCAATTTTCGGTCATTAGTTAACTTGTGCGGAACAAATCGTGCACAGACCTTTCGTAAGCCCAAATTATCGGTTAAAGTGCAATAAATCGATGTTTTGGAGATATTCAACTCCGATTCCATGAATTTCAACGATGATGACGGCTCATTTTTGATAAATTCACGCATAATTTCGATGGAGTTTTCGGTGATCACTGATTTTCGGCGGCCCGTATGTTCATCGTCATTTATGTCTTCACAACCATCTCTGGAACGTGTAAACCACTCATGAACCCTGGCACGAGATAGACAATCATCGCCATAAACTTTTTTCATCAATTCAAATGTTTCGGCAAATGTTTTACCGATTTTACAACAAAATTTTATATTAGCTCTTTGTTCGAAACTTATTTTTGTGCCGATGACACGAACAAACTGTCACCTTAGACGCAATAAATTCGCTTCCACTCAACCAAATGTCACCAAAATTTCACTGAAAGTCAGGAAGGGTTGTAACTTTCCAACGCATCATCTCATTCACAGTTGGCGCCACCAAAAAAAAATTATGGCAAAAGTCTCATTTACTTTAGAGCGCACCTTGTAGAATGTTTTCTTCGTTTCTTCTGTGCTTCTTTTTTTCGGACCTATAGATTTGTCAGCCAAATTTCGAAGAATTCCACTTTGATACGCATCGCACAATTGTTCATTGACTGCTTCAAAGTCAATTAAATGCAGTTTGATCCCTCTTTTCACAGTGAAGGCCACTCTGAATTCTCACTTGCCAGCAGGCTCCCTACTTTTGAATATTGTGTTCGATCTCATATCCCGAATATTACTTCCAATCCAGTTGATTTCCTGGATTGTTTTATATTGACTGGCCTATTGTAAAAGGTCCTTAATAGCGCCAGAGTTGTTCAGTGATCTGACATTCCAAGATCCAATACCAAAGTCTTTTTACGGTTGCAAGATCGTTGCCGTAGGTCCAATCCATTCCAAAGCTCTGATGAGGCTTTGCAACAATGAAAAGTTTTTCGGTAACGAGGAGTTGGCCCATCACCTAACCTTGATTACGGCTGCATGCTTATTACCTTCGTTTGCGTTATGGCCTTCATCCTCTTATGTCAGCCTTTTGTCAACATTAAATTTTCCGTTAATTGCTCCTCTGGCCATTTTCTGCCTATAAATCGGAGCAGAAAGTTACTTAGATGGGGCGATAAGCGATTCTGCTGGAAGTGCATCTATTCCAGGAGCCTTATTATTTTTTTCTGTAGGTCACGTATAGGTGCCTCTAATTCGTCTCCGGTTGGTAGTGTAACTTGTACCTCCTGGAATGTTCGCAGTTTCAGTATTTGTCGGGGCGCGGTGAATACGTTCTGGAAACACTGCAGTCATTTTTTTTTTTATTTTGACTGGGTTACTCATGATTGCTCCTTTTACACTTTGACAAAGACTTGTTTGTAGATTAAAGCCGTCTCTAAGTTATTAAATAGAGGCATATGCCAATCTAACTTCATATAGAGGCATGTTTTTGTTTGTTTTTTGGATCTGGTTGTTGATAGTCAGTCGTTTCTTTCTTCGAAACACTTCATGAGCATGTTGCAGGAGTATGTAAGATTGTCCTTCTTTGGCCCAAGGTGGTCACTGGATATATTGTATTTACGGCTAGTTCCTTTTTTAACCGCTTCTTTGCACTGTTTGTCATACCAGCCGTTATTTGTTTTCTTTGTCAATGCCCGAAGAACTCTTCGGCTGCTTCGGTTACCGCATCTCTTCCTGTCATCCTCATGGTTTTTATGTCATCACTACTTTCTCCCGCATGCATCTGAACGTTACTGAGCTGTCATTTATATTGTGTATCTTGTGCTTTGGAGTAGCTGATGTTCCTTGTTTGCAGCCCTTGAAGATGCAATATTGTAATTTGACCCTTGTAAGGTAGTGTCTGAATCGCATATTGCGCCGCGGAACGAACAAGTATCGAGATTGCTGGTGGCCACTCGTTTTTATTTGAGTTTGTGATCGTCTGGGGATGGCCACATTTTTTTGTGGATATCTCGGTGCGGTAAGTGTATGGAGCTTATTTTAAAGCCTTATCTAGCAGACGTTGTCCGTTGTCAGGTTATGCATTGTTTTTTGGCCAATTTTTGCATTTAAATTGCCTAGAAAAATGTTAATGTCGTTTAACAGCAATGCATCGCCAGTGCATTCTAGGGGGCTGTGAAATTTGACCTGAATTGCTTCTTCCTTCCTTGTATTCTGTTGACGCATGACACTTGATCAGGCGGACATAAAAAGATTTGGTTTTAATACAAATTGCACAGATCTTTTCGTTAACAGGCTTGAAGTTGGTGACAATTGGTTTAACTGTACTGCCAACAATAAAAGCCACTCTGAATTCCTGGCTTCCTTGCAATTTTACGCTTTTCTGTGGTTTTGAAGTTAATGCCACATACGCACTAAGTGCAGGGCTCCCATGCTTGTGAGCGATTGGACTACCTACTCAACACCTTTCTTACCAACCTGAGCCCGAGATAATATTTGACATATTACCTCGGGCCAGGTCTCGTTTTGCTAGTGAAGCACTTTCAAGGCAGGGTATCCCTTCTCCACTGGGAGGAGAGGGGAGTAGAGGAATTACCAGACAATAGATAACCCGGCCCCGACTGCTGAGTTCCTTTTATCTTTTAGGACTGCCCGAACATAATGTGCCAAACCATCAACCATCATCGCGACTTTTCTATCAGGAATGAGTTCTCCTGCCTTCCCTAGGCATTCCGTCGCAGTTCGTTCCATTTATCGCGTGAAAAATTTATATGGCAGTCATCGTCTTCCTCATTTCGCCCAAAATCATCGGTTGGGGGACCGTCGCTTACCAATCTTGTGCTGATAAGATTGAAAACACGCATGCCCGTTCATAAACTGGGTCAGATATAAGTCCATTACACCGCGCAGTCAACCTTCCCAATTCACCCAAGATTGCTGCCAATTGTTGTGTGAGCACTGTCTCTCCTTGCATTCAATTGTCTCCCTCGTCTCTTTGTTTTGGTGCAGGTAACTAGCCAGGCGCTCTCTTGCAAAGAGGGTGACAGTTATCACGCTTGCAGTAACTCTCTCCACCGTATTAGAAACTATCAGATGTGAAAATGCGACCGTCAATGCTCCTCATCTCTGTACCTGGGCCAAGTGTTTTTGGTACACCTCCTTACTGAGGGGGTTGCCCTATATTTCTGCTCCGTACAGTAGCGCTGACCCTAGGGTACTCATAAAGTGGCATTTTTTGATGGGTTGGGTCCAATACGCCCAAAGCAGCCTTCTCAGCCGTTGCCCTGATTTGCTTCACCGCTGGCTTCGATTCGATTAGTATGTCTCCAAGACTGATCATCCTTGCTCTAGGGGTTCTCTTCTTTATCAACATGACCAGTTTGGTTTTCTCTAGCGCTGAACTGAGTAGTCCCTCACTGGGCGCATTAGCACACCTAGCCTTAATTACGGTTATTCAACGGCGCTCCCAGTGATTAGAGCCGGAAAACCATCCGCATAGCCGATTAAGCGCGACTCATCTGGTATCTGCAGTCTCAGTAGCCAGTCTTAAGATACGTTCCATAGGTCCGGACTAAGAAAAGATCCCTGGGTAACACCCGATGTAACTTCCATCTTACGTTTCGTAAAGCAGGCTTCGATCCTTCAGGTAGTCCCTCAACAGTCGCATGCGATGTTCTGGAACTTGAAAAAGGGGTTTCAACGCACTCAGAATATCCACCCATCTAACCTAGTTGAAGGGGCTTCTAATATCGAGTGTCGCCAACAGAACGAACCGATATTTGGTGATTTTCTACTTTTAACAAGGTGTGCATTTGCATATCAAACATGTCTTCAAAATGCCATCTGATTTCTGGTACTGCGAGGATATTGATTCTATAAGATTCGTTTATACAAGTCACTTATAAGACCGGTGCTGCTGTATGGATATTAAACATGTCTTTTATAAATTTTTCAAAAAGTCTCTAAGCGTATTCAAACGCGAAGTACTCAAGAGGATATATAGCCAAGTAAAGCACAGAGCAGTGTGAAGACTTCGTTGCAACGACAAGCTGTATAATCTTTATGATGGACCAACTGTATCCTCTTGCGTAAGTTACGCAGACTACAATTGGCAGAACATGTAAAGAGAATCAAAGAGCACAAGCTTTCTAGATGAATATTGAAGGGTGTAGCGCAGAGAAAACAGTCCATTAGGGAACCGAGAGAAGATTCAATTGTTGCTGACAGCAGCTCTCTACTTGGGATTTTCAATATGCGAACGAATTCGCAGAACCGTGACAGTTGGAGGCGACTAATACTGAAGGCAAGGGCCCAAATTTGAGCTATGCCATAAATAGGTAGATAATGATGATTATTGACTCAGACTTTACTGAATTTAAATATAAATTAATACTTTGCTTTTTGCACTAGATTTTAACGGAAATCAGTAATTAGAAAGACCACTCATTCAAAGATCAAGATTCAATTCTTTCCAGAATACGTTATCAGTATTCTTCCATCTTCAAGTTAATTGCTCTAAGTCAAATGAAAATCCATAAAGTCTATCCCGAGAAAGCATTTGCCACTTATTCTAGTTGTCAATTATTGATGTTGAAATGTTAAGTTTATCAGCTTAAGGTCTTTAAAAATTTCTTCATTAATTTACAGCTATAGGTTGCTCTGTACAAAGCTTACTAGTGGATGTGGTCTTCGGTCTTGACGAAAGTATTGAAAAATGGCCTCAGCAAGAAATTTCATAGGACAATAATGTCTTAGTGGAGGATCACAGTGATATGGAACTAATTTGACCGGGGATATTGTGTCTTCTGATGTTTTGATGCATAAGTGTGGATCTGAATCAGAAACTGAAATTGACGACGAGGTAGATTCCAAGCCATGTCAGCAGGCATTGTCTCTTTAAGATCAATGCATTCATCAAGGGTGCTAGATGAAAGTGATTCTTTAGATGGCCATAATCCTCTTTCACGTTTGCAATCTGAAAGTGGGCGTCAAATGAAGAATTATTTAAGGTGCTAATTGTTTTTCCTTAGTATATGCACTGAACATAGCTTGTTCCAGAACACCGTAGCATAATATTATGCAGCAAACGTCGGATATGTAGCCAGCTTTTCGTGATAGACTTGCACACTCTACGATTTCACTGGATATTTGGAGTCTAATATTTAAAAATTAGATGTTACAGAAAATAGTACTACACACTAATGAATAAACAATAAGAATGAAATCAAACTGTAAAAAACTACTCCTATAGTGTCAAAAGATTTTATTGAATTATCATTTTATACTGCAATATTCAAAAAAAAAATCACGAACACTATGCATGGTGGTACAATATTTACGGCACTAGACGAGAAAGTTATCGTTGCATTATTATTATAAACACGTTAAAAGTTCTGATAAGTGCTGTAGGATTTAATAGTGCTGAATCTAGGAACAATGACGTGAACTTGGCATTGCTTCTACTATTTCAGAATTTTCCAATGTTTTATACGAAACTGTCAAAAATTTTACTCAATTGGAACTGCCGGCTAAGTAGATGATATGGTGGTTGCTTTTCACGGTTGCTGCAGATTTAAAATTGATATGCCAAATAACCAGTAAAATATGTTGTTAAAGCTATGTGCCTTACGGACCTACGAAGTGGCTTTCCTTCAAATGCCTATCTTTATCTTGGTAAAGATTATGATGGAGAAGGTTTGACTTAAGCGCTAATGGCACTATCGAAACCAACTCAGGCAGGAATGTCACATCTTATAACATTTATAGAACTGGTCAATACTTTCAAAGAAAAACATCCCACGCCCAGCGTGAGATACCATTAAAACAGCGGCCAGTAGAGTCTCTAATCTACTTGAGAAAAATGGAGTAGTTTTACTAATTTAAAAAATATGCGTTATGATGTTACTGCTGATGAAACCATTAAGAAGTCAGAAATAATATTATGTTACAACTAAACAAAAATAGGGGTTGACCTATGTGGGCTGCTCGCCTTTGACTATATTTTCCAGAATATAGGATGTATCTGTATCAAATGCGCATGTGATCAGCTTCAGGAATCAACATCCAAAGACTGAAAGCCGATTCAAGTTTCTGAAAACATTGGCAGAACAGCTTACAAAACGGCACATGAAACATTACTTTAAAAGTAATCACATTCAGAGGAACACCAACAACTCTATGCGTCAGATTCTTCAAATGAGTGAAGGAGAACATATGATTTAGAAGAACTTGAGGTACTCAAAACGTGTTCCAATTATGACCCAAAGAAAAAACGAAAAAACGTCTTGCTTATGTTTTATGTGCAAAGTCCTAATTTGTTTAGAGTGTGGGAAAAAATATACACTAACTACTCGGCAAAACTGTGAATGTTGACCTAATTTGGCACTACCTGCTTAGCCCATTCTACGACTATATAAAGTCATTCCCTTCAACACATCCTTTGGACACTGAAGATGACTCAAAGGAGTCGAAACGCGTCTGCTTGCACAAAAAAGCAAGAGCCGACGGCTTTTAAAGAAAAAAGCTTGCAATTTTTTTAAAGTTTTTATTTTTTGTTTGTTGTTCCATTTTAATTCTATACGTAGGTGGCTATGGAACAGAAATAGGTGATTAAAAGGGGAACATTAAGAAGTCCATAAAAACAAAATGCTACAACTCCTTATCCAAAAGTTCACAAAAATCTGACAAAATAACGGTTTACGTAATCCACACACCCAAAATCTATAAAACAAAATCCATAGGAGTAAAATTTTAATGACAACAACTGTTTTCTGGGATTGAAGGATGAACAAATTTCATCAAGTAACTTCAATTCAAATATAACTGTAGTGAACATCTTGCTCCGCCAGTATAGATATTTCGGTAGTTCAGTCTAATAAAGGGAATAAACATTTGTTTATCTATAGATACAGTTATTATTTCATTTTCAAAGATAAAAGTAGGAAAATTTTTGCTGTGCAGCCAAGGCAAGTCGGTAATGGGTAAAAGTTTGTAATTACATCGGAAAGTGATAGGAAACATACTATAAAAGTTCCGCCGAAAGAACATAGTCATGGTAGTGTAGCAAATAAAAAGCCAGTAACCCAAGCATATAATCGGCTAAAGGACCAAGCTATATTAAACTGATAACTAATGCTTTGTCACGCCAACTGATTCACGAACTCGTTGTTAAATGCAACCCTAGCTGCCGTATTCATCTCCTGGGAAGCAAATACGGATCGCTAATACATCGCATATTCGACACAAAGCCAATCCTTCGCAAGAGCCAAAAACCTTAGAAGAAATATCAATTCCTGAGGAACTAAAGCGCTTGGATGGTGAACTATTAGTGTTAAAGGAAACCTGGTATGTTACGGGATATCATTTGATTCTGGGCAGTAAGACATCCATAGCAGCACTTGGTAATACTAAGTGCTAGTTCATAGATGATACTGCTATAATACGTCAGTTATTCACCATCCATGGCTTAGTGAATGGTGAGGTGCTATTGGTCCTTTTTACTTAATGAGTGATAAAAGTAAGGATGCATATGCAGAAATTTTCAAAGAGCTTCATTATTTGGCAGCTGAACAGGACTCAACTTTTCAACTCGAAACACATTTATTGCACGAATGTCACCACTGAATATCATTTCAATATTTCTAGGCAAAATTTGAGACAAGTTCGGCGAGTTCGTTAGCAGCTCTAATGATGATGATTTCAAGAATCTGGCCAATTTGTTCAGAAATCCTACACCGGTAGTCAGCAGAGGTCGGCCTTGTACAAGCCAGTCGGTGGTGAACTCTCTGGAGAATAATTCCCCGAGAACCAACAACAGCGTTGAAACCTAACACCTTCATCTAAAGGCAATATTTGAAAAAAACCATGGTGTGTACGCACTTATCCAAGAGATTACTAATGAAGTTGTGCAGGTTGAAGCCCCTCTTAACAGAGAGTTGGAAAAAGATTCTTCTTCTTCTTAGCACTACAGCCCCTCTCGGGCCTTCGCTTCCTACAAATAGCGCCTCTAACTGTCTCGGTCCATTGACCACGTCCTCCAATTTCGAAATCCGAGCAGCGATGAACTATCTTCGTCGACCGAGTCAAACATGCATTTTCTTTGCTTCCTCACTAGTCTCCGGCCTTCAGTTCTTCCAACGAATATCTTTTTAGGGTATCCGTTGTTCGTCTATTCGATGCATGTGGCTTATAATCTTTGAGACCTCCGGCTCGTCAAAAATCTCATACTGCTCACGGTTGTATCGAATTCGCCCTTGGTTCCCGTCTAGCTTCGCTCCGATTATTCGCCTCAGGACCCATTGCTCAAAAGCGTTCAATATATTTGCGGATTCTTGGGTTAGGGTCCATGTTTCAACCCATAGCATAACACAGATCTTATCACAGATTTGTATACTTGGAGCTTTGTTTTCTTCAAGATCGTCAAAACTGAATAAAAAATTTTATTTGCGAGCTATATTCTTCGGCGTATTTCGTCTCTTTCATTACTGGTTTTCATTATTTTGGCGCCTAAATACACAAATTTGCCCACATTTCTAATACTGTACTCGCCAAGTGGGGTATTTTATGTGCTTGAGGTATTTTTCCTGGACTGCGTCATGAGCTTTGTTTTATTTTCATTGATTTGTAGACCCACTAGTTAGCTTCGCTGTCGAGTTTCAGAAAAAGTTCTTTGGCAGTTGTTAATGACCGTGACAAAATGTCGATGTCGTCCGCATAGGCTACTACTTGGCTCGACTTAAATAGTAATGTACCTCACGTATCGACAAGTAGCTTCCTTATGACGTACTTCAGAGCCAAATTGAATAGCAATGGGACCAGCCCATCTCCCTGTTTTAGTCCAATATGTGTGTCAAAGGCATCGGTGAGTTAAGGAAAGGTGGGCATCATATATCAAAAACCTCCTTAATCCTCAACACAGCCCCAGAATATCGGAGCCTATAGATGATTGCGAAGAGCGTCCATTGGTCCCACCAACTCTGGATGAAGCTTGTTCCGCCATCAAAGCCCAAAAGGATAATCAAGCGTTGGGTATCGATGAGATTCCAGTAGAGCTCATCAGATATGGTGGCAGTAGTGTTCATAAAGCTATTCACAAAGTCATCCAGCATATTTGGCAACAAGAACATATGCCGAAAGAGTGGAGCCAAAGAATTATATTCTCTATCCACAAATAAGGTGACAAGCTACATTGCGAAAATTATAGAGGCATATCACTAATTTGTACGGTGTACAAAATATTTTCAAAAATCTCAGATAATAAAATCGGATCATACGCCAACAGTATTATTGGGGAGTATCAAGGTGGTTTTAGAGCAGATAGATCAACGATAGACCAATTGTTCTCAGTCAAGCAGGTACTTGAAAAGTGCTGGGTGTTCAACATAGGTGTACACTAAATTTTCGTTGACTTTAAACAAGCATACGACAGTGTTGATCGTAACATACTGTTGCAAATAATGCTTTGCTTTGGCATCCAAGCCAAATAAGTCCATCTCACCAAAATGATAATGACTTTGACGACCTCCCAAGTCCGCATCAATAACCAACTCATCGATGCCTTTGAAACAAGTATCGAAAAAGATTAGGTGGTATAAAATAACGAATAAAAAAGTTAAGCGGTTAAAAAGAAAACAAATTTTGATTTCAAAACGAGACTATTTAAAAGATGTTGCTATTAATATAAAAAATTTGTGCTAGGGTGCTTTCAAAATACAATGTTTCAGGAATTTCCTTAATTTTTTTACTAACTGACCCATGAAGATTTTAGCGTATGCGTGAAATATTTCGTAGCGCTCCGAATCGAATAGATTTTGTTTTTATGCATTTTGCTTCTGTGGGTTTCAACGATGGGATTTTAGTTTTTAGGATATCATGGGTAACCCGTTTAAAGTTAAAAAGCCAACACTTTAAAATGAGGGTATCATGAAAAAATCAGTCTGGTAAGAAAAGAAGTAGAAAGCAGATTTCATACAAGACCGAAATAATTTATATGACGAGCCGAAAGTTTCTACCATTTTTTTGTGGTCAGAAGATAAACGCAATTTATACCCTAAGTACGAGACTTCCAGATACCTACCCACAAAATACCCTCCTGTCAGTATGAAAGACTAGTCTAGAACCATTTGCCTCATTTCTTGGGCTAGGCCTCGTTTTGCTATGACTTGAGTCGCTATTGACCTTTTCTAGTGAGAAAGTATGAAGGAAAAGGGATTGCTCAAAGAGATACGCCTACCTAACATCTTGGGGCGCTCAAGTATGCACTTATTAGCTGATAGAACTGCCTGAAGGTAATATGCCACATGGCTCCATTTGTCGACCGATTCAAGCATCTTTTCGTTTAAACTATTTGGATAGAGCTCTTCGATTTGATTATAGAAGCCATTGCGTTATATTTCCCATCCTTTGTACGCATGAAATGCGCGGTAGACCTCATCTACCTGCCTGGGCAAAATATGCAGTCCTGAGGCCCTGACTTAGCAATCTTGTACAGATTAGACTTAAGATATTAATTCCCACTTAAAAGCTGTCAGTCGGAGAGCCAGCCTGCCCATATTTTCTATTGAGCCTCCGATCAGAGAATAGGCGCGTTGTCCACAATATGTTTGTGTCGCCCATCCATGTTTATTGCTGCTATTAAATACACCTGTCCTCTCTATATGAGCCACTGTCAATCTACGCCTGGAAGTCCCAATTGTTGCTGACAGCTGACTACATTTATGGGCACCAAACTGAAAAATGTAATTGAATGGAGGCAATTTGCGAGGCTGTTTTACAGGGATCAAGGCTCTTCGTGGGCTACCGCCACAACATTGGTGACCTTCCCTTTTAATAATAGATTATTTTTTATTTTTTCAACCTTCAAGACGTTTATTTTGCCTTTGAACTAATAAGACAAGCACAAGTCCAAGATTTCCATACTGCCAATGTTATTCAAAGTCGTCACAATGACTTCTTCATTATCACTGACTCGCAAGAGAAATAACAATATTGATCTGCAGGCTGAGTTTTTACCATCTTATGCTACCGCCGTTATAAAATATTTAAATACTAGACTCCATTCCCTCTAGTAAAAGATTCAAACCCCTCAGACTGCATTAACTGTCAAAATATATACAACCCCTTATCAATCATTTCAAAATTACGGTCTCAATGAACGTAGAAACGTACCTTGGAAGATCCCTTTGATTATCACCTCCTGAAGACGACATACAAGTAAATGCATGTACTCTGCAAATTAATTATTCTCTCGTTACGTATTAACACCTTACCACCGCTCCATATTACCCACTAAGATATTAAGAGACTCTTCCAACGTATAGGCAAAGGTAAGTAAGTACAAGACCTAACTTGTACTCATAGAAAATTTACTAAATTAAACTATATGTTAATTTCATTATAACGAACTTTTAATTTGTCCCTGACTACTAATTCCCACTTCAATACCCGTCACACAATGATAATATGTAATAATGCTTTAATGTCATTCTGGGTATAGAGAATAGGTAGCCCGAGTATTTGTTTAGAGTTGTTGAGCTTAGAGCGATGTGTAGCTTAAGTAGACAATCCGTAGACGGCACAATTTACTCTTACTCTGATTCTGGTAAGGCTTGTTATGATGATCCTTATTACTGTGCTGATATATTCTCGATGAACACGTAATGTTACTATTGCACGTTGTTTATCTTGCGCGTATAGTTCACCTTTGTTGGTTATATACCGCGACATTCTGAGAATGGCTGCATGAAAGTGAATAGAGTTAGGTCGCTCGGTCTAATAATATAAGCATACACGTATCGACAAGGTGTAGATTTCCACATACGAACGTGTATCCCGTATGTATGACTCGATTTTCATAATTTTCACCTGGAGCCAAAGTGATGGCATGTGTTGTTGTTGGTGGTGTTACGTATAAGGTAAGCAGAGAGTGGATTTATATGTATTCCATGCTAAGTATAGTATTTCACGATATCTAAGATATCGACCGAGCACACTATTTGCCCACCACTAGCGCTACAGCTAGTTGCAATATTCACTTTTACTGATATACTATACTTTATTATTCTCTTTTCTATTTACATCAAAGCTACATGTGCATGAGCCTCCTCTAATGTACATTTCGTTTGATATGTGCAAGTCGTTGCTGATATGCCTGGTTCTCGCAATATTTGTTGGTGGTATTAAAATTGAAAGTGTTGAAAGTCTACAACAAATTGTATAGTCAAGTTTTTATCACAATTACTGATTGTAGCTAGCATACTTAGTTGTTCAAACAAAAACAAAAATTTCGGCGGAATTTCGATGTATTTTCGTTAAAATGTTGACGATTGAGGAAATACTTTTGGATTGTGGTAAAGTAAATTAGCGGCAGATGTTTTATCATGCATATTGTTTGACTTTGGTGGGGCTTTAATTAAAAATATGTAGAGCATGTGAATTTTTTTTCCTAGTTTTGACACAGAACTGAAAGCCTTAAATTCAAATTAATTTTCAAGTCCATGATCAAGCATTGTTTTGACGGAATTCGAAAATTACATTTGTGTATATATAAGGCAAATTTCTCGAGGGAAGTTTACCTGTTATATCCGGGGTATAATGAAGTTTGTAGACACTGTGGAGGTCGCAATTTTGCTTCGAATTGCACAAAATTATTAGGAAAGGTGTATAGAGCAAAAATGTCGTGCAGCCAAACCACCCAAATCGATGAGGTGAAAACAAAATTATTGTATCAAAATACGAGATTTCTGTTCTGGTCAAAGTATAGCTTAAATGTAGATGAAATTTGGCACAGATGGAGCCGTAAAATGAATCCCACAATAAAAAATCCTCAGCCGGACAATCTGAAGCAAAATGGCTCAAAGGTCAAAAACGTCCAAAAAAGTTTTATTGTTAGGCTTTCCACGCATCCCGAACAGTCTAGGACTGTATAATAGCCTCGATTCAAGAAAAGAAAAACGAATTGGCCTGCGAAAAATTTCAATTAGCGATGAAATCGATCGGTATCATCGGTGCTGATGCTATTTTTAAATTGTCTGAAGTTTAAAAGCTAACGATGAAGATAGCAACCCTTTCTTAAAAAATAACCCTTACGGTAATTATTTTAGTAGTTGAAATATGATACCCAATTTATCCTCTCAAAGTTTCATCAGATATAGTTGAACAAGTATGTAATAACCTCCAATACTCCAGAGCGATACCCGGAAGAGATCTGCCATCCTTACACGAGTTGCGAACAAAGTGGCGAAATATCTTTAAACGTACTCGTGTGGATGGCGAATGTCTTTCGAGCGATCGTTTTAAAACTGGGTACGTGTCGTTGGCCGAAAGGTTGACGGACTGTCATCGATAAGTTGGGAGCTGGGTGTGATTCTTTGATAGCGCCGTGTGTTTCGTTAAGTGCCGCTCATTATCAGGGTCACGGTTCTTCGAAATTTTATATCATCCAGCACTAAGCAAATGCAATATAACAACGAAAAGGATACTTAGCATTCAAACCAATTAACTTTCGTGTTTGCCGAAAAATTGCTAAGCGAAAACTGACTAGTGAACAAGCGTGGACCCCAGCGATTCGCGGTAAGATTCATCTTCTCTGTACTGTTTGGCAATATTTCGTTAAGATAAGTTCCACGCAAACCAATTCTTGAATCACCATTTCTGGTATTTTCCCTCGTTCAGTGCTTGAAGAGTGGTACACAGAGTAGAGAGCAAAACGAGAAAACCTCAATCCAGAACATATTATGTCAGATGCGGTTCAGGAACAAAAAGGCAGTTCATGTCATCTTGAGCTCGATGTAATTGCTTTCCTTGATAAATGCTTCGAATCATCTCGTTGCATTCCGTGGACACCATAATTTGAATCGTTGAACGCAACTTGTCAATCAAACCATCAATTTGTTCAGCATGTTTCTTGGCAATAAGAAAATTCAATTTTTAATTCTTGACACTTCAAAACCACCGACTCCTCGTCACACAGGCGACGATTCATTGAATTACAACTTTGCATTGCCTTCAGCTGTGTTGCGAGTACAAGATCCGAATTAACCATCGCCACGATGGAAAAGTGATCCAAGAATTCAAGTTACTATCAGTAACTTGAATTCTTGGATCACGCTTCTCTTGACGGAGTTGTATTAACGCATTCTCTCCAAATACAAGTTCGTCGTATCTAGTACTCGAATTTATGAGCATAGTTTAGCATTGATGTAACTTTACGCAAGAGCAAACAGGTAGACTGTCAAATAGTTCATACAACTCATCGTTGTAACGAAGTCTCCACTCTGTTCCTTCTTTCACTGGCCCGTGAGGTTTCCAGAGTATTTTGCGTTAAAATACGTCCACTGCCTTTTCGGACTCACTCGTCAAGGTCCATGTTTCACTTCCATATATCAGCACAGGCCTAACAAGTGTGTTGTCAATGCGGAGCTTATTTTGCCTGTGCACAATTTTGGACCTTAGAATGGGAAGTACGTAGTAATATGCTTTATTCGCGGTGTTTATGCGCCATCCTATCTCATCGTTTTCGGTGCCTCTTCTATTCTGGTTGGCTCCAAGATACACAAAATTATCCACACCTCCAAGGTTGTAGTCGAACTGAAGTTTTCTTCTTGGCATTTAAGATTGAGCGTACCATAATATTGACGTCATTGGTATATGCTACTAATTATGTGGACTTGAACATGAGTATAACCTAGGTTTCAGCTGATGTCTTCTTGATCACGCATTCCAGCGTAATATTAAACAGCATTAGGGCAAGTCCACCCCCCTGTTTTAAGCCTGATTCCGTTATAAAGCTGTTCGTTAGCTCACCGTTTATCTTGGCTTTGGACTCTGTGTTTAGCATCGTGAACTTGACCATGTGGACTAGTTTTATTGCGACGCCAGAGTCAAGCAGTTTTTTGTACAGTGCATTTCTGTCAAATACTGTGGTATACTTGCTTCAAGTCTGCAAAGAGTTGGTGCATATCGCTGTTTTATTCCCAGCACTTTTCAAGCAATTGCTTTACTGTAAATATTTGGTCTATTGTTGACCGTCCACTTCGAAAGCTTCCCTGATACTCTCCGATAATATTTTCATAGTACGGCTTTAGTGTTCTTTCTATGATTTCTGAGATCAATTTATAAGACCTGCACAGCAGAGTAAACCTTAAATTGTACCCCTTTTTGTGTACTAGTTTTCTTTGAAACTATAGAAGCTGCCGTCAGTTTGTGTACAGGACTAATACTTTTTCGCCAGTCCTGCTAGTCTGACCATATTCTGCATATTGGTCGATGCAGAAGGTTGGTAAGATGGGGACCCCCCGCTCTAGAGCAGTTTCGCTGGTATACCATCTACTCCAGGAGCCTTATTTTTTCTGACTGGGACCTCTTGCCGTAATTCTGGAATGTTTACAGCTTCAGCCGTTATTGGGGACGCTGTGAACAGCTTCTGAAAATATTTCAGCCTATGATTGCTCCTTGTACACTTTTGAAAAGGCTTATTTGTGGATTGAAACCATCTCTTAGTTATTTGATAGAGGCATATGCCGATCTAACTTAATATAGGTTCATGTTCTCGTTAATCTGTTGTATTTTGGTGTTAATTGTCAGCCCTTCCTTCCTTCGGCACGTTTTTTTAATTTGACGTTGAAGGCTTTTATATTGTTCTTCTCTGGCCCGAGTTTGTCGCTGAATGTATTGTTTGTGCTCCTGTTTCCTGCTTTTAATCGCTTCCTTGCATTCTTCATCATGCCAGTCGTTCCTACTTAGCTTTGCCTGGTGCCCCAAAACCTCCTCGGCTGCTTCTGTCACCGCATCTCTTACTTTCGTGCACGTGGTTTTGATGTCGTATTCTTTCTCCCGCCTGCAGGGATATGTTGATGTGGTTTTCCAACGGTGGCATGTATAGTATGTTGACGTTACTGAGTTGTCATTTAGCTTGTGGATCTGGTACCTTGGAGTAGCTGATGCTCCTTGTTTACAGTTCTTGGAGATGCGGCATCGGAACTTGACCCTTATAAGGTAGTGGTCCAAATCACACTCGAGAATGCTGGTGGTGGCTCGTTTTTGGATGAAAACATGGCTGATCTAGTTTCTTGCACTCCAAAGATGTTGATTTTATATTTTTTAATTTCATGCTGAAGTTGTCGCAGTTCACTTGGTCTGTTCAATGATCTAACATTCTAAGTTCCAAAAGAATAGTCCTTGATACATTGCGATAGTCATTGCCGTTTATCTAATTTGCTCCGAGGCTGTTCTCCTGGTTCCATGACAAATAAATACTAAGTGGAGCATTGTCAGCGCTTCGATTTAGATGCTTTTGGTCCACGGGTGGCATTTTATTTCACATACCCACTGGCTAGCTAGTTGGGGTATCCCCTACTCAAGGACGCGTCCAATGGAGGACCATAAGCCCCACATGCAAAAACATAACTAGGCCTGTTGTATTCTTGCGGTTTAAGCCTGATCGATGTGTTGGACCACTCTAATTAACTGTACTTCAGTAGAGTGTTTGGCTTTGAAGCCATATTGGTCTTCTGGTATAACATCTTTGTTGGATGCAACCTCATTGAGTTGATGGAGAATCACACTTTCCGCAATTTTCGACAGCAATGAAAGGATACTGATAAGTCTCCAGTTTTGTGGAGACTGTGAGTTCTTTTGAGGTTTCTAAAGAACAATAATCACCGCTAATTTCCAATATTTTGGAATGCTTTCGCAAAGGGAATATTGCATTAATAATGTCTGTAAGTATCTATAAAATATTTTCCAGTAGCCGATAGTGTGTTTGTAATGGTGTCGTGTCCAGGTGCTTTAGGTTTAGTGAACGTCTGCATAATGTTCTTGATTTTGTCTAAGTTCGTTGATTCAATCCTGTCTTCATGCTGTATGTCATCTTTTAGGAGTCTGTTGACAGAAGATTTAATTCAATGCTCAGTTTCCTCCTCGTTCTAAGAGTTTTCGCGGAATTGCATTCCCGGAGGATCTGCAAATGCTTCAGCCTTACCTGCATTGTAGAATTACATCTCATTTGGACCATGAATAGGTGGTACTACGATTTTACTGTTTACTCGAAAGTATTTAGATATTCTCCAAAAACTGCCACACGTACGCTCAAGAATCTGCAAAAAGCTTTCCCATTGCTTTTTTCAGAATACCCTTATCTTATCGCGGATTTCATTAGAAATCCGAGTAGCGTTTGTGCATCGCGTGGGGTCACTTATATACCTTGCTCTCCTCCAAACTTGATTCCTTCTCCTTATCAGTTGTTTGATGCTCTGAGGGAGTTCGTTCCCCTTCTTGGAGCTATGACCGTATGGTCCACTTCTGCCTGTAAAATTTTCTGAGTTAAGCTCCCAATGATGTTGTCGATGTGGTCAGCTGTTTCAGGAGATTGAAAATTAGTTTCATTGGCCAGCGTGACTTTAAACGCTTTCCACGAGAATGGCCGTTCCGCCTCCTCAACCCGTAAATCTGTCATTTCTGTACATAATGAAGTTTGCGATGCGGAATCGTCTTCCAGGCTTTAGAAGGGTTTCTTGGGTCATTATAATGTCGAACTTATGATCGAATATAAATTGTTTTAGTTCAACAGAATGCTGAAGCAAGGAATTTGCATTTCACGTTAGAATTGAAACGTGGTTCATCAAACTCATAAGTGTTTAGTGTTGACAACATTTTGAGATGCAGCGAGCATTGTTTGAGTTATGTTTGCGATCATCTCTTGCATTGTATTTTGAAATTGTGTCTGTATTTTGGTAAAAATTTGGCCCATATAGTTAAGTTGATTTTGTGTGCGTGGAACTGCCAGTGTCGGAGTTATTTGTTTTTGTGTCGGTTGCGTTGGTTGGGTCGCAGCAGCCTGTGTGAACGATCTTCTCTCGTTCTTTGGGTTTCTGGGACAAGGTGGCAAACAGATTTAGTATTGTAAATACTTGTCCCAGATTTTGGGAGGAGAACCTTGGCAACCCTAGAAAGACCTTCTCTCATTTTGATGTAATAAATTTCAATTGGTTTGAAGCACTGAAACTGTAAGTCTCCCTTAATCTCTTCGAATGAAAGGCCATACAGGCCCTTTCTTCCGGAAGTATATATGTGTAGTATTGTTTGTCATTGTCAGTTAATTATTTTGTCAGTCGTCTGTGATCTGTTGGTGTTGTTGGTATAATTTGTATGCCAAAGTAGACCCTTTTTGCGGATGAATATGAGATGAGAAGAATGATTGGTACAGTTTTGGGCTCCAGTGTTTTGTGCTGCAGGTTGTGTTTTTGTACTGTCTGGCGGTGTTGATTTTGGTTGAATGTCTATATCTGTAAATGTCGTAGCTGGTTTTGGTGGTAGAAAAGCAGAGAAAATTTGACCTTCTTTATCTTTGCTGCTTATCATGCAGTTAAGTTCCATCTCACTTTCCGAATCTTTAGAGGAGGTGCAAGGCTTTTGAGGTGAGAATGGCATCAACGTCCGTTTTTTCATCTCAGGGCTATCTTTTTGAGACTTACCTTAGCCTTCTTTTTAAATAATAATTTACTAAGTTCTGCATTTTCGCAGCTAGCAATACATTTTTATTTCGCTGGTTGACCAATTTCGAATTCGTTTTCGCAAGTGTTTCTTGCGTTTGTAATAGCCATATAAACACTTGGTCTAATTTTAACGTTAGATTATCAAGCGGGGTAACCAGCAAAGCAATTTGTTCATCTTTGTCAGTCAAGTCGCGTCCGGAAACCACGTCAATCTATACGAGTACACTATTCGGTATCCACCAAATAACTTTTAACACAAAATAAATTTATAATTTTAAAAATTTAACTAAAACGGGCCCAAGTCAGCAAAAGAATACTAAACTACTCACCCAGAGTCCCGCATACTTTTCTCTTTTTATCTTCTATCTCTTCTTAGTGGCTTTTCCTGTTTTCTTTCTCCTTCTACTTTCTATCTCCTTCCCTCCACTTTTATTTTCTATCTCCTTCTCTTCTTATCTTCTGTCTCCTTCTCTATCTATGCTGTATCTCTTTCCTCGCCTACATATCTTCTTCTCTCTTCTATTCACTATCAATTCACTACAATATGCTTGCAACTTTACAAAAAATCAACCATTAATTGCCAAGAGATGTTAAACGGACAACGTCTCCTATACAACTCCGCAGCTGAAGCTTGGCTGGCTCCATTCTAATGGAAGCTAGATGATATGTTGAAATTTATCTTTTTCATTTTGAAACTATTGCATGAACAAAAATATTGTCTATGTTGTCGCAAAATTGAGGACTTTTAATATTTTGGACTTAAAACAGAACTTGATAGTGTTGGAAGCATAATGACTCTATGTCTACATATTTGATGTGGTGCGTGCTCACAGTTAATATGTGAATAAGCCTAGTGAGTCTAACAGTTTCACGCAAGTGCATCTTGTCTGGCAGAAAAGAAACTTGCATATTACACTTTAAGATGCCGAAAGGTGAACATGCAGACAAAGCGACTCACCTGGAGGCGAGTGATGTCAAGTTTAATGCATGAAGTCGATCCTCGTAGGATAGTAGGTTATGAAAAGAATTAGGGTCATACAGGAATCTTAAGGCAAAGCCTAGAATCTGTTTTTGTACAGACTCAAGTCTACGGCTAAAGGTGTCGTTTATAGGGTCTCAGATTATGCAACCGTATTCGAGAAAGGGAAGGACTAGTGATGTGTACAGTGATTTTGTTGCCGAAAAATATCTTAAATTCTTTCGCTCTTTCTTTAAAGAAACTAAATATTTTTTGGCTTCCATAAGGAAGGTTGAACCTGAGTTTCGTGTCTAAGACGATGCCAAGGTCCACATCTTTTTTAAATCTTCTCAGTTTTGTGTTATTCATTTCGGAATTATATATGATGACATTTGTTTTTCTTGAAAAGCTTCTTACCTGACACTTTTCCAAATTGACTTCAAGATTATTCTAATCGCGCCGATGATGGGGGATGGTTAATTTGGATTTCAGACAGGATACATCGGTTGGAGATTGTATTCAATGATACGTCACCAGTATACACGAAAAAGGTGCGAAACATCAGACGGGACTTTTGAAAGATCTGAGATGGAGATATTGAAGAGAAGTGGACCGACATGACTGCCCTGAGGAAACCCAAGTATGACATTGATCTCACGCGATAACCGACATTGAAAATTAACAAATTGTGCGCGGTCTTTCAAATTGGACTGAACCCGGCTGAGTAGAGAGCCGTATAGGCCAAAGATATGGAGTTTTTTTTACCAATTTTCCGTGGTTCACTCCATCAAACACTTTGCTGAAATCTGTGTATATGGCATCAATCTGTTTTCCTTGGTCCATGCAACAAAGAATTTCTGACGTCAAAATGATTAAATTAGTTATCTGTTTTTACATTGCTTTTCACTAATAAATAGTTCAATAAGGGGAGAAATGTTACTATATATAATTTTCTCAAAAGCTTGCATTGTTTGAAAATAACTATAAAATTTCACGTCTGGATTTGGTGGTTTTGTTTTGGTTGTGTTTCTCTAGATGTTGTGCAGGCTCAGCCTGGAACCCCTATTTGGAAATTTTAAGATACCATTGACGATCAAATTTCGGCCAGCATCATCTTTGAAGCAATATAGGTTGATGATTCTACTGGCCTACAAAAATGCGCCACTTAGTGTATTTTCTCCGTGGGATTGCAAATATTGGCAATGTTTTACACCCACGTTGTAATCAAAAATAGATAGTCAACAAGCTGTCCGTAAGCTGGTCCACAGAAAAATAGTGGCAAATTGTTTGCCCCGAGTGCTTGCAAAAGCATATGCAAAATAGTCCTTAAAGTTAAGCAAAATAATCTCAATCATTCTGAAGAGCGTAAAATTCTGTAAAATAGCTTCAAAATTTTGTCATAATGGGTTGAATTGCTTGTTCAGCTGATTGATTATTTTGATCATAAAATAGTCGAAGTAGGCAAAACATATTTTTCGCATAAAGGAAATTTTATTTCAATGATTAAAAATTTATTTGAATATTTATTCAGGTCTAAGTCTTTCCATGAAAAAACTGCAGCAAAAATACAAATTAAAATATGAACAACTAAACCGCAAAATATTTACCAACAGAGCCCACAACATTGATATAGGTGAAAGGAAAACTTTGAATAGCTTTGTGAATTTTCCAATTCCTTAAAAAACTTGTTCTATACAAAAAACAAACAAGCAAAGTAAGTAAAATCATTAATTTGAGTTAAAAATATGAAGTCTAACCTCTGAATTCATCTACATATTCTATGCTACAACAACTTCGTTTGAATCATGTTAGCACAAAACGTTTCAGGATTTTGTTCTTAAATAGAAATTCCTTTTGAAATCACAACCAGTGTCCATTTGTTTGTCGATCCACCCGTCTGTATGTCACAGCAGTTCTTCTTTGAAACTATAGAAGCTGCCGTCATCAAACTTGGTGTAAAGCTCAGAAGTGATGATCTTTTGAAAATTTTGATGAAAAAAAATGTTGACCGAGTTTTAAAGGGGCCGCCTCATATAAAGGAGAGTCCTTTATATATGAGGGTGGTGCAAAAAGCACTTAGTCTCAAAAGAAAAACGAAAATTTTGGAAAATTGGTGATTTTTTTCTCAACATAATCTCCTCTTAGCGCGATATACTTGCCTCAGTAATGCTCGGACTTCTTTCATCCGTCTGAAAAATACATTTTATAGAGGTCTTTATGGCAGCGATGACCTCCTCATTTGACTCAAATTTCTGCCCAGCGAGTGACCTTTTCATGTTTGGAAACAAAACGAATTTGCAGTGGGAAAAATCTGAAGAATACGGTATATGTTCGTAACCCAACTCGAGCAGTTGGGGGAGGTGTGAGTCAGTGCATTGTTATGGTGGAAGAGGACATTTTTCTGCAATTCGGCGTGAAATTGTCCCATAAATTCGGCATAGTAAAGTCCTGTGACTGTTTTTCCCTTCTTCAGGTAGTCTATGTAGATCACACCTTGTGGTTCCCAGAAACGGTGGCCATCGCCTTTTTGGCTGATAAGGCAGCCTTTTCCTTCTTATGAGTATGTTTGCCGAGTAAAATCCACTGTTTTGACAGCTCCTTGGTCTCTGGTATGTACCAGTGGAGCCATGTTTCGTCGACATTCATGTAACGATGGAAAAACTCCTTCAGGTTGCACTTGAACAGCGTCAAACCCTGCTCTGAAGTAGTCTCATGGTTGTGTTTGTTGTCCAGAGTGAGCAAACGGGACAACCATTGCGCCGATAGCTTTCTCATGCCCGAAATTTCATGCAGGATATGACCCGGGCAATCGTTTGAGATGTTCACTGTCTCAGCTATCTCACACATCTTCAATCGGTGGTCTGCAAATATGAATTCATGGAATTTTATCACTTTATCCTCCATGGTAGCTATTTTTGGAGCCCTTAGGCGTAGTTTATCAAAAGCCGACGTGTGCCCACGTTGAAACTCGTTAAACCATTTATTACGCTCGCCAGAGCAGAGTTCGTGGCGGCAATCACCTCCTTATTCAACTCAAACTTCTGCCCGGTAAATGACTTCTTCAAGTTTGGAAACAAAAAGAAGTCACACGGGGCCTAATCTGGAGAATACTGTAGATGGGGTAGCAGTTTGTAGCCCAATGTGGCCGTGGCGAGGGCAGGAGTGTGAGCCGAATCATTATCATGGTGGGAGAGCACTTCACTGAATGGGGCTTTTTGATGCAATTTAGCATCAAATCGGCCCAACAACTCGGCATAGTAGAGCCTTGTGATCATTTTGCTCTTCTCCAGGTAGTCGATGCAGATCACATATCGTGAATCCTAGAAAACGTTGGCCATCCCCTTTCCGGCCGATAGGATATTCTGCGCTTTATTTGGAGCACGTTCGCCGAATGAGGTTCACTGTTTCGAATGCTCCTTGCTCTTTGGTATATAGATATGGAGCCATGTTTCATTGAAGGTTACGAAACGACCCAAAAACTCCTTTGGATTGCACTTGAATAGCCTCTAACACTGCTCTGAAGTGGTCTCATGGCTGCGTTTGTTGTCCGGAGTGGACAAACGTGGAACTCATCGCGCGGATTTCGGTCACGTTACCCTCCGTGGTAGCCGTTTTGGGACAACTGAGCGTAGCTCATCAAAAACCAATGTGTGACCTGTAGTAATCGAGCAGTCTACCAAGGCAAACTGCTCGAGGAATCTTCACGAAAAGGACAATTAATTATGAACATCGATACCATATTATTCCTCCTCACGTATATTTATGTTGATAAAATATAAATATTGCCTGTAAAACAAACATCAAACTGGATATAGGGGGCAATATATATTTATTTTTCTATTCTTATTGTCATTGATACTTTTATCTTTTAAATCCTTTCACCATTCTTCAATAATTAATACAAAAATTTTTAAACTATCAGTTATGTTGTGCAAAAAAAGAAGAAAGAAAAAAAAACAAACAAAACAACACATGTGCTATACATATTAATGAGTATTTGCATAGGTTTCAAAACGTGCGCAAAATATATCTTTTCTTTTAACTCATAGATGTGGACATCAAACACAGATTAATTGAAAGAAAACAACAAACAAATAAAACATACAAATGTGATAACAACTTAAAAGGTGATGATTTCAAAAATATACACAGTGAATGGATAAGAACAATTAAAAATGAAACAAAATCCGCGGTACCAAGCGATCGTAGTAGCAAAAGACCACCACCCAAAAGAGCCATAGTCGAAACAAGAATAATTCCGAATACAAATCCATCCATGACATAGTTAAATGTTATTATGACCATTCCGAAAAAATCTACGAAATTGCAAATTGGAGAAACTGTCAGAACAAAACCGGCAAAGTATGAGTTCATCATATATTGGAAGACGTCCCATGTACGAGTACTTATTACACAAGAGGCAAAGCTACTTAATCATCTCATTATATCATCATTCATAGAAATGCTTTTAAAAGGCTTTTAAAAGATTTTGACACAACAGAACTAATATATGGATTACATATTAGACCCCTGTCCAATTGATAGAACCTAATAAGCTCAAAGATATTAACTATGCTGTCCTAATTCTAAACACATAAATTGCTTACCGCAAACCGTAACGTGCTCGTAACGGCTGAATGCTGGGCACAGAGTTTTGGTGGATAGAGGCACAAGCCGATGGCTCTCTTATTGCATGGTCTTTCAGACAAAGGTGCTGAATTAAAAAAATCCTGATCTTATCAATGGTGATTTCAATTCAGTCAGTGAAAAGTATTTACAGTTCTTCAAAAATAAAGGCGCTATTATAGAATATACACTCGACCATAATGAGACTGATTTTACAAAGGCTGTTTGTCTACCTTGACCTACAATTCAGGAAAAAGAGATTACTTACATTGTGGCTATACAAGAATATGGCACTCGTTTCGATCACATTATGGTCAACATCAATACACCTTTTAAAGCGGCACGGTCCTTAAAAGACACAAAATTGTACGTATTAAGTGGCGGCTCACTAACAGGGATGATTGACACAAACAAGCAAATGATCCAGATGATCCAGTTCCGGCGCGAGAATGGGAGGAAAAAGTTTGATCTCGTCAACGACAGGTAGCTGTGCGCTTGGCAGCAACTTTTGAGTTGGTCTTAAGTAGCGAGGGAAAGAGGTTGTCTGGTGGTTCGGAGTGACAGCGGTCGGAGACTTTGATTCCGTTCAGCAAAGAACCGCAATTGTTTTACTGAGATCAAATGCATAAGAAGTAACTTAATTTTTACCGGGATATCCAAATCATTTCCCTCCTAATTTAAAGCTTTTATGCGGGATATAAAGAAAAAAAAAATAAAAAAAAAAAACCATTTAGAAGCGGAGTGTGCAATCGAAATTTAAGTGGTATGGGTAGTTATGGATCACATTTAAAAAAACACTCGTCGGGAGAAGATTGAACATAGCCAGAGCCGAAAGTTTTACCGAAATAAAACCAAACCGAAATGGCTTTTGAAACAAGTAGTGCAAGTGAACGGATTGTGCATTTTGATTCATTTTTTGAGATGGATTAGTACTTGAACCTAGCCCACATAAATTTCAACGTGTCATCATCTTACTGAGCTTGTGAGGCATACATTTTTGCCCATACCTAACGGGTCGAAGTCCTGGTGAAACTTTTTGGACAGCGAATTCAGAGTTCTCAAATGTTTTTGGTGGATGCAATTACGCTTACACCTAAATCAAATACGTGCTAACTGATGTCTTTAATATTATATTTAAAAAAAAAGTAGTCGAATGTTAATGAAGTTAATTTGGGTAGAACTGCTTAAGGTTTCAGACACAAAAATTTTAAAGCAAAAATTGTAATAATTTTTTTTGTTAATACCTATAACAATAAAAAACAAGTTGAAGTAGCAGGAGAGTGCTCCTGTCAGAAGGGTTTTATAAAATAATTGGTACACTAAATTTTAGTACATTTCCCCTTCAACCGTACCTCCTAAGGCAAAACTTGTCATTTTAAGACCTGTTTTGAAAAGTTTACATTAAGACCTTTCATTTGATACCCATATTGCCTACATACAATGAAATCCCCTATAAAGGGGACCCCCCTGAAAAAGGCGTCACTTCGCACCTACTAACAAAATTTTATGTTTCTAGCTTATGTTGTTTGCGAGAAAAAGTGATGGGACATACGGACGGACGGAAAGACGGGACGCGATTTTTGTAGGTTTTTGTAAATTGATTTTACAAAACCCTGAGATGAGGAAAATTAATGAACAGTTGAATCATAAAGTCCAGTCTTTTCCGTTGGAATTCTGAACAGGTATGGGACCCACCACGTTGGCTGGCCCCTCCACTTATGAGCTGGCCATTAGTTGAGCTCTCCCCCTTTACCCGTTATTACAGGTGCTCTCGCCGAGATGCTTGGCCTTCCTCACCCTATATGGGCCAAGGTATCAGTTTTGGATGTCAATCCTGTTGGGGGGGGGGTGCATGTAGGCACCGCCACCACCTGAATGCCCTACTCTTATTTGTGGGCCGTGATCGTCCTCAGCAAGGAAGAAATCGTCTTCCGTATCGCTCACGGTTCACCGGCTATTCGATGTCGCGTTTTTCCCTATAATCCCCTTTGGATGGTTACTTTGGCCATTGGTACCTGTTTCACCAGCTAATCGGCTTTGCCTTTTGACTCCGGTCAACTGATATTTCGTAAGTGCGAAAATATTTAGTAGCGGTCCCTTGTGCTGTGGGAAAAGAACCCACCTCACGACACCGCAAAGCTAGCTTGTCAGCGCACTTACGTGTTCCCAGACAAGACCATTTCCAGCGCAGCACTGTTTCCGCTTGCTGAGGCAGGGCAACGGACTTATAACATCCTCTAAAACACTACAGACCACGTTGAAACTCGTTAAACCAATTTTCTACGGTCGCTACAGTAGGAGCAGAGTCACTTTATGCAGCATCCAAGCGCTCTTTGATTTCGCTGTGCGATTTAACTTCCAAATATAAAAATCGAACCCCCGAACGATATTGTTCTTTCTCCCCTTTTTTCTCAAATCCGCCCGCTTCCACACACGGTCAAAACAAACTACGAGTCCGGTTCGGCTAAAATTTGGACATTAGCCTTCTACAAGAATGTACTATACGATATTATAGTACGATAGTATAGTAACTCTAGCAATAGCGGCGCCATTGGGCGGTGAGGCTAAGTATTTATCGGATTTCCCTCGCGTATATGTTTTTTGCATCAAATGTAGTAAAATAGGATGTTATTTGAAAGGTCTTACTGAGTCCTTTTCAAACCAGATCTTAGAATTATCTAATCAATGTCGAACTGCAGGGGGAATTGTTCGAATTTTTTTTCTTGAGTTTATTCGAAATTAGTGTATGTATACCATAGGTTGAGCATTAAACTCTTCTGAAAGAAGCATTGTTGGGTCTGCCCAACTTTTTTCTATTTATCGTTAATAGTTTGCTTCGTTAAATGAAGGAAACTCTAGTTTTTGGGACCAAATCAAAGATTAGTTTATGTACACAGTTTGAATCTAGCACAAGTGTTAAATCTGAGTCCATTAATATTGTGTTGCTCAAGTCCTCACAAACAATTTTCATGAAAACTTTCAAAACTCACACGCTTTCAAATTCTATTCAACCAGCTGAGCTTATGTGGATATTATGGAAAACAAATTTTGAAGACCTTTCATGCATCGCTAAACATTCAAAATGTGTTATTTATTTCTATTCACCATTCAGTATCTGAAGCTTTGAATAAATTATTTTCCTTTCAATTGCACATTCATCCTAGGGCAAGACTTTTCAGAGTATTCACCAATTGTAACGCCGGCACATATACATAATCCACGACATCAATCATCTCTCTGTTGCTCTCTTTCGATCCTTCTATCTCTTTCAATCGGTCTGACATTTCCTACCTTACCATATTCATCCAAATCACCAAAAGGAACATTAAATTCAAAAATCCCTAATCCTTAAAATACTTAATTTGATTTTATCGAACAAATTCCGACTAAGTTAAGCTTTCCCTCTTCAGCGTAAATATTCATCAGAATATTTGGTTCGCTTAAACTTTTCGCCAAAATAAAATCATAAAAGCAATTCCTTATGCGAAAAGTATTTTAATAGGAATCTCATTATACGAATGAATTCCATCCTTCGTGTCCAATAAAAGTATCCTTGATGTGCTTATCGCCGTCATACCACCACCGGTTATCGTTCTTATCATTCCAATCGACTATCGTCGTCATCGCCAATGTCATGTCATTTTACTTCGTTTTTTCTGTCCTTTTTCCAAGGATATTTAATATATCTATAGAATTGACCCGGGCCAGGATGACTATGATTCGTTCTGCAGCCATAAAAGCTTTCTATTGAGATATTGTATTGATGTCCTTTCGGGCGAGGAATGTTGAGTGTTAGAAGGCATAATGTTGTATCAATATTGTACCTGCTCACTTGTTATGGATTTTTTTGGCCATTCTTTCTGTGGCTTTCGAGTGTATAGAAAGAAGGATCTTGTAGGAAATAGAATGAAGCTGTCCTAAAGGATGTTAAGATGATCCATATTTATTGAAAAGATAGTGATTACCTTTTTGTCCGACAGATTGTAATGTTTTCCGTTTGGAATTGCTTGTGTTGCTTTTAAGGTCAAGTAATCCACTTAATAGGTCTCTTGTGAAGTTAGTGTCGCTGCTGGGAATTCAGTGATGTCCTTAGGTTTGAGGCATTGACGTAACATTGATTGATTTGAAAATACTTTGGATTTTCGAGACATTATTTTTTGGCGGAAACTTCTTTTGTAACGGAGAAATTCAAAGGCACTCCTCCACAAACGTTCTATGAATAGAGTTCCGTGGAATACACATTTCGTATTCTAAGCAAAGCTCAAGGACATTATTAAAATACTAAACATACCTTCATGCTAACACTCTTCATAGCACTGATAGCTTGTCCATATAATTTTCATGTCTTCTAGAGCAGCTTTCTTTTTTCTATTACCTTGTCCTGATTCCGAAGTACTTTTATCTATTACCAACGCTCCCAGGATTATTCTTTTCTCATTAATATCCTCACCGATAAAACAAGTGACAGCATTTCTACGAACTCATTTGCCATGTTCTTTGGAGACTTGGGCAATTTAGCAGTAGGCACAGGCGAAAAAAAATCAATGTCCATCCTACGTACCGAGCAAAAACAGTTCCACTCCAGCGACCCTTTCGGTAATTTGTCTAAATTGAAGGAGTGGCGGCATGATGAGGAGGCAAAGAACTCGTCTCCTTTTTATCCGGTCATCATTGCTGGGGCTTGGCTAAGGCGCCGAGCTGCCTAACACCCAGAAATATGTTTGTTCACAAGCTAGGTCAAAAATTAGGTCGAAAATGGCGTGCATTGACGCGTCCTTGTCGGTTCTTTTTTGATGTAGTTACGCACAGGCTGGTGTAAAGAAGGGTGAGACTTGGCAGTATGATAAAAGTGGAGGCTTGGGAGAGGCTATTGCGTGACAATTTCTGGCCAGACGTGAATTGGAGTCAAGTTCGCGTCTTTATGTTCGGCAGTGTCGGTACCGGAACAGTTTAATAGCCTAGAATTCGGCGCCAGTATTTTTTACGAGCGTGGAATCAACATTTTTTATAGACCCATATTTAATTATTACTTTTCTTGTACTAGTTAACGTTCCACTCTTTGAGAGACGCCACATGCATTTTACTTATTATCGTTTGTTCAAGCTCCCACGTGCTCAAAGGTGCCAGTAGTAGAAAACTAAAGATCCTTGAACTTTTTAGCACACGTGTGACATTTATCAACGCAAAGGTTGATTACATATGGAAAGTGGTTCTGATTTTATTAATTATTCTACTTAAGGGCGATTCCCTTAATATTTCAATCAAACATTAGGATTAATCACTTAAAGTGCCTCTTCTCGGGAAGAATCCTATCTATTTTTCACATTGCCTAATGTGAATCACATGTTTGATTCGTCTGCTAAACAATTAAATCGAGACAAACATATCCTGTTTTTGTATTGCTTCATAATGAATGAAGTGGTTCCTAGAAATAAACGAACTTTGAGTGCAAAAACCCTTCAGAAGTATTTAACGTCCGCAAGTGGGGATTATCTAGGATTCCGATTAAGTCACCCCATTATCCTTCTACTTCAGTGCTATGTACAAATGTGTCTCTATTTTTTGTGTCCGATATCTTATTCCTACAGTTGCCTCTTCTTCCCTCATGATGAATTAACTACCAGGGACTTTGATTCTGGATTTTTTTTCCAGCTCACCCACCCAATCCCTAAAAAATACTCCTGAAAAGCAAATCGCAAATACAAGCTACATAGTTGCAAGGATAATACAATAAGCAGAGATTTTGTATTAGAACAATTCACCTTCTTCCCAGACGGCGATCAATCAAGTCCAGAAGCTGAAATCCTTCTTATTCATTTATCGCTTCCTATGATAAAAGTTGTTAGGATCCACTCAACGTATCCAATCATACGATAAGCTGAAAAGGATTCACACGCAATGCAATGGTCAATCGTTTCGCGTGAAAGTGATGAGGGTAAGTAGGGAATAACGGAAATGTGCAAAAAAATCACCGCACGCTTTCGGTACAAGTTCGTTTTTGGTCAAGTTCTTGCAAGAAAACGTCAAACAGAGGGGGAGGGGGGGCCTTAGCATTTGGGAATTCGTTAAATAAAAGTTGTCTACAGAAATGGACGTTTAGAAGGACTAATGAACTGCTCCCTTGTTGACTTAAGATATTTTCATGTTTTCTTTTTTCTTTCACTTAAGTCGAAGCTTTACGTTGGCTCTTCGTTTGTGGATTTTTTGTCATTAGTATTTTTTGAAATGATTTTAACTGGGGAAGAAACTGCTGAGCACACTTTTCTTGCATGAACTGAATCGCCGTTTTTCAATTCAATGTGGAGTCATTCAGAAAAGCTGATGAAGGATGGTCAATTTACTTTTATATTGTTATTCAACGTGATTAATTTAAAGTCATCGAAATGTACATGGGCCAGAGAGAATAATATAAATAAGTTTTCTGCTGTTTCGGTTTTAGTCATGTCAAATTTGTCAACTTCTTTTGGGAAGAATTAGATTAAACTGTTTTTATTTTGCACGGACTTACAACTGGTAACTCTTTTGTAGTAAATAGAAATATTTATTTATTTTTCAGGTTAAATAAATATTTCTATTTATTACAGAAGATTTATTATATATATATATATATATATATATATATATATATATATATATATTTATATATATATATATATATATATATATATATATATAGATATATATATATATATATATATATATATATATATATATATATATATATATATATATATATATATATTTGAGTATATACCTGTATATACTACCATGCACAAGTACCTATATAAGAACATCTTTGAAAAAATTGATTTTTTGAAATTGTGATTGTTTTTTATTATTTTCAACAGCATTTTATGATTAAATCTTGTATTTAAACCATAAAATAGACTGTTTTGTTATAATTTATGTTAATAACATTTGCGTTTCATATAAAAATACCGAAAATATCATGATCACTAATGGAAGGTGTGCTTGACATTATCATCTTGTTGAGCAGAAAATGCGTTACTGATTAAACCTGTGTCAGATGGAATGGTAATTGGTTGAAGAATACTGTGAAAGTATTCCTTTCGCATTATTTCGTCGATTTCGACCAGTTTACCAACACTACCATAGCTGAAACATCCCCAGACCACCACGAAGCCTCCACCATGTTTAACTGTTGGCACAATATATTGAGAATTATACCGCTCATCTTTATTTCGATGAACATACTGTCGCCGCCTGGATCCAAAAATCTTGAACTTTGATTCATCGGCCTATAACACAGATTTTCACTGATTAACTCACCAATCTTGATATTTTAGAGCAAACGATAATCTTTTCCGCTCAATTTGTGGTCGCAGAAGTGATTTTTTTCACAGCAACGCGAACAAAATATCCCTTCTTTCGTAAATAACGTTTGATATTGTCCACCGGGCTCGTCAGGGTTTTGCCGATTTCACAAAAATGATTTTACGAAACCCTAAAAAAGGGCGATTTTAACTCAAGTGTGGGTTAACTACGGAAAGTGATACAACAAAAAAAAAGTTTTGATAACGTGATGGTCCAGTTAACAAAGAACCAACTGTTGGAGGCACTCGCCACGGCCAGTGTGGATACGTCGCCGACGGCCACAGTGGCGCACTAGAGCAAGACTAGAGACGTAAGTTTCCATGAAAGCGACGATTCGTTGGAACCAGAGGACATATGAAAATTTTGACGACCCGGAGGTCTCAACGACTGCTGAAGCTGCAATGGGCTGACCACATGAATCCCATGGACAAACAACGGATACCCAAAAAGGTATTCGTTGGGAGAACTGAAGACCGGAGGCTAGTGGGGAAACCGAGGAAACGCTGGTCTGACTCTATCGACAAAGATTCACCGCTCCTTGGATTTCGGAATTAGAGGACGTGGTCAATGGACCGAGACTGTTGGAGGCGCGTATTGCAGGAAGCGAAGGCTTGAGAGGGGCTGTAGTGCTAAGAAGAAGAAGACACACCTGCCGATAATCATTCACCCAGAATCTGAATTTGAGGTTATAACACGTAGACCTAACCTCGCTATTACGGCTGCAAAAGCCGCTAGCACACTGATGCCCTATCTGCGGTGCTGATCACGACAGATGTTGCCACAACAGCCGCTTCTGATTCATCTTTTGCCACCCTGAAGACTACTCCAGCAACTACAGTTACTGATTGCACTGTTACAAACAATATCCACACCGATGTCCCGATTTTTACTATAACGCCCTCCGCCGCAGTTGCTCCAATGCCGATGAAACCACTGCACCTCCGAAAACAACTGCTGTCAGCGATGTAATAACCGCCACCCGTGTCCCTTAAGCCACTGTTTTGTCTCAACGACCCCCTTGGCTAACGCAGTCACCGAAAAGGTAGCTATTGAACAAGAAATTGCGATTTTGAAGAAAAGAAAGGAACCACTCGAATTAGAACATCCGATTAGTCTACTCGAAGCAGGTAGTCAACCGACTCAGACTGCGAACATCCGTCATATTGACTTTAGTGATGTTCAAATTCAGCGGCGATGACCACTATGATGTTTAGAGCTTCGTTGCCGATCTAGATGACTTTTTGGCAACCACCTATACAGATGATCACTTTAAGCTGATATGCCTTCGACGTCTCCTCACGGGAACTGCGAAAGTCTTTCTCAGAACCACTCATGCCGCAGACTATGCAAGCCTTCGTACCGAGCTGGTGGTGGAATTCGGTGGCACGCTTACTCTGCAAGACGTCTACCGCCAACTGTAAATTGGAATCAAAAGAATGAGACGTGGCATTAGCAATAGAACCTTAGATTCGAGACTCCGCGACTTAGGAATTGCAACGATAAAAACGAATGTTAAGGTCGATACCTATTTTGAATTTCGTAGACGATTTAGAAAGATTCCTCCTTTAGTGATTCCAGATGAAACAGTATCACTATCCGTAAAATTTAATATTTAACTTCATGAGTTCAAACATAACATATTATTAGTCATAAGAATAAAGCGTTTGAAAAAGATAAAAGTTACTGGATGTACAACTCAAAAACTGGAATTTTTTAGCGAAAATTGATGCTTTACAGTGGAAAAATCTTACAATATATTTTATTCGAAGTATTGTCCATCGGAAGCTACAACATTACCCCATCTTTCAGGCAATTTATGAATTCCATCCCAACAAAAATTGCTCGGGCTTGGCGGCCAAAAACGAATCTATCCAATTTCGGATGCCTTGCTCTGAAGTGAAGCGTATTCTGGCAAGGGCGTTTTGCATCGGGCGAAATAAATGAAAGTCAGACGGAGCAAGTTCCGGACTATAAGGCATGTGGGCCAAAACTCCCCATCTACTATTTTCCAAATAGTTTTTCACGGGTCTTGCAACATGCGGCCGAGCGTTGTCATGATGAAATGGTGATGGTCGCATATTTTGGGCGTTTTTCGATGATGGCATGCTTTAAACGTATTAATTGTGTTCAGTACAGGTCACCTCTAATTGTCTGGCTCAATTTCAACAACCCATAACATAACGGCCCCTTCTGATCCCAACAAATACACAGCATAACCTTGGCGCCATGGATATTTGGCTGGTTGGCCGGGTTTCACGTATGACATTTTGCGCTTGGGATTGTCATAATGGATCCATTTTTCATCCCCAGTCCGATGTAAAAATGATTTCTTTTTATGGCTCAAGCTCAAGCAGCATTTCAGACATACAGAAGCACCGTTCAACGTCTCTCGGCTTCAACTAATAGGGGACCCAATTACCTTGCTTCTGAATGTATCCGGCGCCTTTCGAATGTTTCGAAATGGCTTGCTGAGTTACTCTCAACAATTTAGCAAGTTTGTCTTGCTTTTGACACGAATCCTCATCGACTAGCGCCTCCAATTCTTCGTCTTCAAACTTTTTTGGCTGTCCTGGGCGTTCTTTGTCTTTGATGTCAAAATCGGCACTTTTGAAGCGTTGAAACCATTCAAAACACTGTGTTTTTGCTAAAGCATCGTTGCCATAAACTTCTACAAGGTAATGATGACTTTCCGCAGCAGTTTTCTTTGTAAACAAGTTGGGTAAACAGACCTACGCTCATGTCAGAAGGGTTTTGTATTCAATTTTCAAAATGCAGTCACTAGATCGGATCAAATCAAGAAACATGTCAAAGACGACTTTATTGGAGAAAATATGAAATACGAAGATCATACTATTATTAACAAAGTTGAACGAATTTCGGCTTCTGAGGTTTTTGGTATTCTTATACTCATAAATATCTCCCTTGATAATTGTTTCAGATGTCCATCCGCGACGGAGGAAACACATTTTTCATGTATTTCCCCCCTGTGCCCCCACTGAAGCAAAAACTGACAGTTTAACAACTGTTTTGAAAAGCTCCCATGAAAACTTTTATTTCATATTCATATCGGCTACGTTTGATGAATTTTTTTTTCAGGGGCCACTCTTCTGTACTGTTATGATCGATTCATGGCCAATTTTTTCGAATCCTAGAATGGTTACAAAACCCTTTTGCTAGGAGCTCTCTCCCACCTCCTTGACTTGTTTCACTTATGAGCATTCATTGTAGGTACTCATCTTCAGTCATTCATTAAATTGAATCAAGTTTTCAAAGCATGCACCTTAAACGTTGAAGTTGGGAAAAAATAACTCAAAATTATTCAACCTTCGCATTTAAAACAGCCACTATTTTGTTTTACGATTACTGATACCACTAGCTGAACCGATTCTCAAAGATACGCATGACACCTATCATTCCTGAAATTTACATTCAAATCCTAGCAAAACTGTAGTGTCTGAGTCGGTAAAAAGCGCATGTTGTTCCATAGCCATATGTTGCCATAGTAATAAATGCAGCGCATATTGTTCCATAGTAATACAGGAAAATTCAAACCGCTATAACTTCGCTAAATACTATTCAATCTTTATGAAACTTTCAGGATAGATCAATCTTATATATAAACGTCTACGTACTGAATTTCATTGAATTAAAGGGTACTGTTAAGATTTTATTCAAGAAAACATAAAATCGATAAATCATACTATTACTAACAAAGTTGAGTGAATTGCGAGTTCTAACGTATTTGTTGTTCTTGCCCTCACCAAGGCCTACATTCCTGATTTTTTTCAGATTTTTCGGATCACAGGGTTCCAATCGCGAGGGGGGGACACAAATTTTTCGTGTATTTCCCCTCCCTGTGCGCCCCTTGAAGCAAATTTTGCCAAACTAAGACCTGCTTTGAAAAGTTCTCATTAAGACCTTTCATTTGATACCCATATCGGCTACCTTCTATGAAATTTTTTTTTCGGGGGGTCACTCTCCTATATGGGGAGACCCCCCCTAAATACCTTATAAAATTTTTATGTAGTTGAACTTTGAAGTGATCACCACTTTACACCTACACACAAAATTTAATGTTTCTAGCTTAAGCTGTGACACACGGACGGACGGACGGACAGACGGACAGACGGACAGACTGGTCGCGAAGCTAGTAGGGTTTTGTAAAATTATTTTACAAAACCCTTAAAAATGACCCAACAGAACCTCCCGCAAATGCTGTCTTTTTCTCAAATTTTCGAAGTTATTCATCGTGAAAAATAATAATGATGCACACAAGATAAAATTATTTTGTTGCCTGATTTTGATAGCTGTCTCATGTACCTTCAAAATGACATATACTCGTATATAAAGTTAGAGCTTTCACGATATTTATCAGTACGGACATCTAGCGTCAAATTCCGATTATTAACTTGTACAGCCAATATTTTTTGGCAGGAAAGAAGTTCTTTTCAATTTTAGATCTGTGTAATGGATTCCATCAAGTTTGAATGGGACCTGTATCTGTAAAATACACAGCATTCGTAGCTCCAAGCGGTCACTATGAATACTTGTGGATACCATTCGGTCTGAAAAATGCTCCTGCTGCATTCCAGCGCTTTATATGTGAAATATTTTGAGATATGCTCGAGTCTGGATTCATTGTCGTCTACATAGACGTTATAATGATCACAACCGCATCCCTTGAATACCATATTGAGCTGCTGGGTAGAGTCTTGAAATGTATTACGGAAAAATCACCTTGAGTTAAAATTGGCAAAATGTAGATTTGCATTTGAAAAGATCGAGTATTAAGAGTACTCTGTCAGTGCCTCTGAAGCCCATATAAAATTTATCAAGTAATATCCAATACAGAAGAAACAGAAGGAATTTCAGATAATCTTCGAATTCACTAACGAATGTAACGCGGCTTCATTGAACTGCGCACTAGGTTAGCTGCTGCCCCATTATTAGCAATTTATGATCCGAAAAAAGAAACTGAATTTCATTCCTATGCTAGTTCCTCTGGCTACGGGGGAATATTGTTAGAAAGGCAAGTCCATTATAAGTTTTACCCTGTACGATTTTTTCGAAAGCTACCACACCCACTGAATCTCTTTATCACAGTTTCAAAATGGAGATGTTGGCCATTATCTATGCACTGAAGTGCTTCCGAGTTTATTTAGAAGGCATAGCTTTTAAGATAATAACAAATCGTAACTCTCTGACGCTCACTCTTAACAAAAGATATGTAAATTCAAGAATCACCAAATGGGCCCTCGAGCTTGAGAATTATAATTACACAATACAGCACCGAAGCGGAGCATCCATGGGTCATGTAGCCGCATTGAGCCAGTGCTACCCTTCTTGCCCTTCTTCGAATGACAAACCAATAACTGATACTGATTCTGGAGCTACTATTTCTGATGCAAATCAGATGACGGATCCTCGGTGCGTGACTTGCGCTCTTAGCTACGCTCAAATTGACTTATTCTTTTTTTATGGTAGGGAGGTGAATGCCATTTATGCACAGAAAGTGGGACTCCCATACTCGCAAGAAGGTGACTGGACTACCCACTAAACACCTCCCCTGTCAACCTGAGAACCCAGCCTAGAACCGTTTAACACATTACTTTGGGCCAGGCCTCGTTTTGCTATGCCGTGAGGGGCCTTCAAGCTTGGGGATCCCTTTCCTAGCGGGAGGGGAGAGGGGAAGAGGAAGTGCCAGAAAAGCGATCCCCCAGCCCCACCGCCCCCGGCTGCTGCGAGTCCCTTTTACCTTTTAAGGACTGCCCGAGCATAATCTGCCACCTACTTCCATTTGTCAACCGACTCGAGCATCACCGCAACTATGTTATCCGGGGTGAGCTCTCTCGTCTCCCTGCAAAGTTTCCTTCCCAGCCCGACCCATTTTGTATACGCAACAAATGTGTGAAAGGCACTGTCCTCCTCTCCTGGGCAAAACCGACAATCGGGGGACCGTGACTTGTCAATCTTGTGCAGGTAAGACTGAAAACACCAATGCCCGCTCAAAAGCTGGGTCAGATAGAAGTCAATCTCACCATGCCTTCGATTTAGCCACGGTTTCACATCCAGGATGAGGCGTGCAGTCCACCTCGACTTCGTGCAATTGACCCAAGACTGCTGCCAGTCGTTGAGCGAGCGCTGTCTCTCCTCGTGGACAACCATCCTCGTTTCAACGCAGATAAATAGTCCGGCGCTTTCTAGCAAGGAAGGTGACAAGTATCACGCCTGCAATAACTCTCACCGCTGAATCAGAGACTGTCGGATACGAAGATGCAATCCTCAGCGCTCCTCTTTTTAGTACCTGTGCCAAACGTTTTCGGTATACCTCCTTGCTGAGAGCGCTGCCCCATACTTCTGCGTCGTACAGTAGCAGTGACCCTACAGCACTCATCAAGAGGCGTCTTCTTGACGGGCTGGGTCCCCATACGTTGGCCATAAGTCGACTCAGAGCCGATAATCCCGAAGCAGCCTTCTCAGCCGTTCCGCTGATACGCTCAGAGAAACTCATCTTCGAGTCGATCAGTAGCCCCAGGTACTTCACCGCTGGCTTCGATTCGATTGGTATTTCTCCAACACTAATCAGCCTTACTCTAGGGATTCTCTTTTTTGCTTTCTCCAGTGCTAAAGTGAGCCCGCGAGCAGTGATCCAGTCCCTCACTCGGCGCATTTACGTACCTAGCCTAAGTTGCGCTTGTTCAACAGTGCGTCCAGCGACTAGAGCCGCAACATCATCCGCATAGCCAACCAAGCGCGACCCATCTGGCATCTCAAGTCCCAGTAGCCCGTTATCCTATGACCACCATCACAAATCAACCAAAGCCAGTATGTTACTAATGCCCTTCGCTGTCCTGTCCTAATTTCCGCTGGCCCTTATGCCAACACTAACGACCCTTTCATGTATCCTGCTGTTAGAATCAATAACTACGTACAAGACTCTAATGAGAATGCTAGCATCTCCACAGACGCACCAACCGGAAGCACAACTGATGTAACTGATCAAGTATTAGCCACTGTTGTTAGTAGCGACTTGGGCTTTTTGATCCAAGTCACACAAAACTGGGACTAACGCATCTAAAAACTTCGCGAACAACTTAGCTTATGTCCAGTCCCACGTTACCAGTTGTTAGATGGTCTTGTCTTTAGAAGAAACAAATTCGGACCGACGCAAATGTAGGTACGATAATCTGATTTGTTTGACGCACGAAAAGATTGGTCACCTAGGAATGAAGAAACACTATTGGTTTCCGAACCTGAAAAGAAAAAGTAGCAAAATTCATAAGAAACTGCCTTAAAATTTATTATATTCTCGCCACCGCATCGTTCCAATTAACATAACCTCTATAACATACCGCAGGGACCAATACCATTTAATACTATACACTTGGACCACTTCTGGCCTTTCGCCTACTATCAACTCAAAGAAGAAACACATATTGTTAGTTGTAGATGGATTCACTAAATATATTAAACTGTATCCAGTTAACTCGAAAAGTACACGAGAGGTTATCAATAGCATTGATAAATATTTAGGAACCGAGGAACTTGTTTCACTTCTTTGGATTTCAGCACATACTTGACCAAACAGAACATCGATCGTGTGAAAGTTGCCATTACCTCTCCACAAGCCAACGGGCAGGTGGAAAGGGTAAATAGAGTTTTTAAATCTATGCTTGCCAAACTTATTGAGCCCATTAATCATGCGGATTGCTCTAACCTTTTGTGCCAGATTGAGTATGGCATTAAGAATACCATCCACAATACCACTAAACAGTCTACTCGGGACACACGCTGCTTCCCCCATTTAAAAGTCACAGGACTACAAACTCCAGTACTTCCAGAAATACAGCAATCCACCCTAAACTTATAATGTAGGAGAATATCTCGTCATTCGTAACGTAGACCGCGGACCGTCCCTTATACACAAAATATCAAATGACAGATACGTTAATAAAAACATCGAAAATTGTCAACTGACTCAGTTGCCTTATGATGGAATTGTAGAATCCTCACGAATACGTGGGTGGCTTTCGCAGGGATCTGAACCACAAACCACAGAAATACAAAGCAACACAAACCCATTTGAAACCTAATTGTCACTTTAAATTTGCTTTCCATATTGCAAGCATAGAAAAGATAGAGAAAGCCCGAATTGTCACTTCGGATTGACTTTTCGTATTTTGACAATTAGTCGAGGTCGCCTAACTAGTCAAGTTAGCCGAACTGTAATGAAAATTTAGTTTGCATAAAAACCACTAGTTAATGCTTGTGTGAGAACAATTAGTCAGTGCATGAACCATTCTACTGCTGCAATCCGAATTGAATGGTAGATGGATGCGTAATAGAAAGGAGGATTCAAAATACAACCGCTGCGCTAACTAGACGGTTTTTTTTTGTTTGTCCGCGGGTTTTTTTTAAAAAAAAGGGGGATTATTATACATACATATATGTATATATATATATATATATATATATATATATATATATATATATATAAATATATATGTATACATATATGCTATATATTGTTACATGTACAAATAATTACATGTACAAATAATTCTGCGAGCTACTATCGCAATTGTTTTCACAATCATTAAGAACATCAACAACTGAATTTACTCGAACCCACGAGACCCCAACAAGCATTATCAACATCTGTAAGTGAGTCACTGCCCATTCATGCTGGAACGTTCCCGCTTATTCACTAATGTACGAGAACTGAGTTGAATGATTAGAGACCCTATATAAAGGCGAGCTGAATGAATGGGGGGATTCATTCGAACGCGATAAGAACTGCGATAGTGTGTGGAAAGCGAATAGAAAAATGATTTTCGTAATTGTGAAGTGATTTAGAAGACAATTGCGATAAGAAATTTATGGACAAGTGTTACATTTTTAATAGTGAAAATTAAAATTAGTGAAAGTGTTAAATCGATTATTGTGCACTTTTGTAATTAAATAAACTCTTTTAACTTAAATAAAAAGACATTGCGTTTTCACTTTCCCGGAACATTAAAATTATTATTGGCCGCAAACCGATAACACGCGACAATATATATATATATATGTATATATATATATATATATATATATATATATATATATATATATATATATATATATATATATATATATATATTGTTCGTTTGTGCTCTTGCATTTTTTATCTGACTTCTGAAGCCGCTCTGTGAAACGATCTTGTGTCATCCAAGCCGTGCTGTTATGCCTCCAGGATTCCAATTTGGTTTGTATCAATTCCTCGAAAGCAGAGTGGTTTTGCTTTACCTATGACCATTGGAGTTTTTTTGCTTTACCTATAACCATTGGAGGATCAAATTGTGCAATCATGTTGACAAACACCATGATCCTCAATTACTCTTTCGAAGTTTTTTCTCCAGAAGAAGTTACCCCATTCAATGTCATTGTTTTGTCTGGTAACGCTCTAAAGTGAAGAAACATTTCATTGCAATTAAAAATTTTTTATTGTATTTCTTAATTATATCTTTCAACATTGCTAACCAGTTATTTACGGCATCTTCAGCTTCTCCACAAACCAATAGATATTTTTTAATAGTTTCGTTTTTTTAAAGCGCTGGCAACTCTCGGGCTTTTTTCTGTATGAGCAGCTATTAATTGGGTTTAGATTTGCTCGTGCTCTCAGTCGGTTTTCTTTTCTCAGAGGTTTTCCTGATATGTTACGAGTACATTTTTGGTGAGAATTCATAGTTACCGTTAAAGCAATTAAATAAAAAATAATCAAAATAATTGACTACAATCAAATTTTGTTAAAAATATCAAGAATAATGACTTAAGAATAATAAGATTTCCGCATCGCATAAGTCTTGAGTATCACTAATTGAATATTTCTTCTTTTTTCAGGTAAGATCGTAACAAAAATTTCTCATTGTAAGCACAACAGTAAACACGAATTAAGGTAAATTGATGTTATTTGGAGCCATTGTTCCGAAAAATGATAACCCTATTGTACTTGAATTGCTACACCCAAATAGTAAATAATATTTATTAGTTTATTATATACTTTTTTCCTGTCTTCTAATTTTTGGTAGCATAGCTTTCTTATGGCAAGGCTCGATTCCTAGGCGTAGAGGAGTGAACGCACAAGTGACGTCTTTGTGTCACAGTAGGTAGATTAGAAATGATAACCTCTTGAAAGTCTGAATATCAAAAAAAAATCTAAAGGATTTCAAGCAGGTTCCCTAATATTGGGAAGGGACCCTCAGAAACTTTTTTACTGAAGATAGTCATGTGTGGTGTCAAATGAAAGGTCTTGATGAGAACTTTCCAAGATCATGTCTTCAAACGGTATTAAAAGCTTCATGAAGTGCAGCGAGAGGGGGAACGTACGAAAAATTGGCGTCTTCCCTCGCAATTGGACATCTTTGTGTAATGATTTTGAAATCTCGTTCGTTTGCTCAAATGATTTCCCGAAAGAAATCTAAGCTGACTTCTCATCGGTTCTAGACGTGATGTCTTGGAATGTGACAACGGACTATACCCATCAGGTGGACAAGTCCGGACACTCTTAGTCTACTCCGAGGTGGCTGCTACTGGAATTTTGATCGCAGGACTTACGCGAGCAGACAAGTTTTAAGTACAAAAATCAGCCTCTGTTTCAAATGCCCGATTGAAAATGTGTCAAACAACTTCCACCGACTCTACTGCAACTTAAGTTACCTCCGTTCCTTTTCCCTATGATCCGAGGAAAAGGACCACAAAAACCGCCAAACAAAAATACAGGCTCCCGAATGTAACCGATGCGGTGTCCGAAATAGCCTACTCGAAGCCAAAACCGAAAAAATCTACTCTAACAAAAAACGCAAAACACAAGATACGGCACCGCGTCCCGATCAAAACATAAAACCGATCATTCGCGGACTACCAAAACCTTAGACTCTCGACTGTATACTTGCCTTCCACCTGCACAGCCTTCTGAAAGGGAACGTTTTTGCTGGGAAGGGAAGGCGGTGATTAAGTTAGCAATTCATTTTTAGCTTTAATTCCTTTTTAAAAGAATTTGGAATATTCTTATATGGTGATCTATATGTACGATAAAGTACGTGCATGGCATAACGAAAACTATTTCTTATTTATATATTGTAGAGTTATTTACTCTAAATGAATAACCAAATCTATTCTCTAGTCTTATTTTTATTAAATATTTTGGTCGTCTGCGTTAAAGCCTGTTTTATTTTTAATGGTTCAAATGAAAATGTGTATAACGCATCAAATCAATTCTTACTGTCAACTTTGATATCCATACTTTTTTCAAATTTAAAGCAGATTTATACAGTGTTTAACATTTTGTTGATGAATTACATTGAAGTGTTGTTATTGATTTACAATACATAAGATCTTTGAAATTAGGGAAAACATGTCATCTGTGATTGTACAATCTCTTATCTATCCATTTTTGTTTTTTTTTTTAGCAATTGAAGGAAACAAATGCTGTCTATCAGCGTATGGTCTGGCATCGTTAGATAATTAATGTTTATATAATTTTATTTTGCGAATCTAGACTGGTATTAAGACATGGACTGTGTGCGTTAAATATTTCCTGCTAGTTTTTTTTCATTGTTAAGATCCGTTTTCTATAGCATGACTTGATTGCTTCAACTTCATTCTGCCCTTATAAATGTATTTCTAATTTCATCAAAATTTTCGTTTATGATTTGCTGTGCAATATATCAGTCCATGGTACATAAAATTTTGCTATAAAAATTTGTTTGAATATTTTTCAGTTCCTTTAAAAATTATAAGTATATTATTACAAAGTTACTAGTCCTATTCAGTGTACCACATGCTTTTCAATTTAATTGTCCTTGTTTTGATTGTTTGTTGGGGTTTGATTTAATAAATCTTACTGGTTGTTCAAGTCGCTTTGCTTTTAATCGTTTATGCTCAGAAGTAGTATAAACCACTAGCCGTTGGAAGACCACTCTAAAGTTTAATGGTTTTCATTCATAAAAATCGTTTGCATGCTTTATTTGAATACGTTTCATTTCTTTTTATGGTTTAAGAATAGTTACTGTTTACTCTCTTCCTAGTTGCAGAAGACCCAGCCAAATTTAAATGTTTTCAAAAAAATTAAGCAATCATAATTTTATTTGAGGCGTCAAATGCAAATTTCGCTTTTTCACTTAGCATTTATAATTTTTTCTCAAAAATGCCAGTCACTTCGATAAATATTTAATAAAATGCTACTATTTTGTATCATGGATTATTTTAAAAGGCTTTTTCGTCGTGAAAAAATATCGTCGTTGTTATACATATATTGAATTGAATTATATTATAGTGAGTACATCAGAATATATCATATTTAGAGGTTAAGCTGAAATGTCAAAGAGGGAGTACTGTGTAATAAATAGCGTGAGTAAGTCATAACTAAGTCCATCTTAAAATAGAAACTTGATATAAAACATGGCGCAGCCGGTAACAGAATAAAGAAAAGAAAAAACCCAAAACCTAAAGCAGAATTTAAAAGGCGAAAATGAATTCAACGTTTTGGGTTCCCCGACCATTGAATTTTGAAGGAAATCTAAGCGGGGAGTGGCGTAAGTTCAAGAGATCTTTTGAAATTTTTGTACTTGCATCCAGAGCGTAACAGCGAGACAATGAGGTTAAGATCACCATGCTATTAAATTTAATGAGCGAGAAAGGCATCGAAATTTTTGAAACATTTAAGCTGAGTGATAATGAAAACAAAGTATTTCAAAATGTAATCAAGGCATTTGACGGATATTGCGATCCGAAAACGTATGTCATATACGAACGTTTCAAATTTTATACCAGGCAATAGCAACCGGGTAAACCATTCGATCATTTTTTTACCGACGTTACGAAGCAAGTTCAAAAATATAAATTTGACGATGGTTCGGAAAATATAGTCGATCAAATGGTGAGAGATCGTATTGTACTTGGGATAAACAATACCGACTTACAGAAGAAGCTTCTGAGAACGGAAAATTTACCACTGAACAAGTTGGGTAAACAGACCTACGCTCATGTCAGAAGGGTTTTGTATTCAATTTACAAAATGCAGTCACCTGATCGAATCAAATCAAGAAACATGTCAAAGACGATTTTATTGGAGAAAATATGAAATGCCAAGATCATAATATTTTTAACAAAGTTCAATGAATTTCGACTTTTGAGGTTTTTGGTAATGTTATACTCATAAATATCTCCCTTGATAATTATTTCAGATGTCCATCCGCGACGGAGGAAACACCCTGTGCCCCCACTGTAGCAAAAACTGACAGTTTAACAACTGTTTTGAAAAGCTCCCATGAAAACTTTCATTTTATACTCATACCGGCTACGTTTGATGAATTTTTTTTCAGGGGCCACTCTCCTGTGCTGAAATCATCGATTCATGGCCAATTTTTTCGAATCCTAGAATGGTTACAAAACCCTTTTGCTAGGAGCTCTCTCCCACCTCCTTGACTTATTTCACTCATGAGCATTAATTGTAGGTACTCATCTTCAGTCATTCATTAAATTGAATCAAGTGTTCAAAGCATGCACCTTAAACGTTGAAGTTGGGAAAAAATAACTCCAAATTATTCAATCTTCGCATTTAAAACAGCCACTATCTTGTTTTACGATTACTGATACTACTAGCTGAACCGATACTCAAAGATATACATGACACCTATCATTCCTGAAATTTTCATGCAAATCCTAGCAAAGCTGTAGTGTCTGAGTCGGTAAAAAGCGCATGTTGTTCCATAGCCATATGTTGCCATAGTAATACATGCAGCGCATATTGTTCCATAGTAAAACAGGAAAATTCAAACCGCTATAACTTCGCTAAATATGATTCAATCTTTATGAAACTTTCAGAATAGATCAATCTTATAAATAAACATCCACGTACTGACTTCCATTGAATTTAAGGGTACCGTTAAGATTTTATTCAAGAAAACATAAAATCGATAAATCATACTATTACTAACAAAGTTGAGTGAATTGCGACTTCTCACGTATTTGTTGTTATTGTACGCACCAAGGCCTACATCCCTAATTTTTTCAGATTTTTCGGATCACAGGTGTCCAATCGCGAGGGGGGGGGGGGCACAAATTTTTCGTGTATTTCCCCTCCCTGTGCGCCCCTCGAAGCAAATTTTGCCAAACAAAGACCTGTTTTGAAAAGTTCTCATCAAGACCTTTCATTTGATACCCATATCGGCTACCTTCAATGAAATTTTTTTTTCGGGGGGTCACTCTCCTATATAAGGAGACCCCCTTAAATACCTTATAAAATTTTTTTTGTAGTTGAACTTTGAAGAGATCACCATTTCACACCTACACACAAAGTTTGATGTTTCTAGCTTAAGTAGTTTTCGAGAAAAACTGCTGTGACACACGGACGGACAGACGGACAAACTGGTCGCGAAACTAGTAGGGTTTTGTAAAATTATTTTACAAAACCCTAAAAAGGAGTCGAGCTGTGTCGAGTGACGAAGTTACACACCAGCAAGCAAAAGATGTCCAACGGATCCAGGGGAAATCTACAAAGGTAAATCAAGTCAAGTCTAATAAAAATACTTTTAAAAGCAATAAGGCTAATTTTTCGAATGAGAATCCGAACTGGGAACAATATCACTAATTGTAAAAGATGTGCATATAGCCATCCTATTTGTAAGTGTCCAGCTTATGGAAAACTTTGTATGAAATGCAAGAAACCGAATCGTTTCGCAAAAAGGTGCAGGGCTAAGCAAATTAACGCGATAGATTGATATGATCACATTGATGTTAATGCTTAAGTTATTGACATTTTAAAACTGGAAGGAATAGAGAAAGGGAACTCATGGTATATTAAAATAAAGATAAGTGGGAAAGAAATACAATTTAAAATAGATTCGGGTGCTGAAGCGAATATTATTCCTTATTCAGTATTTAAAATTGTAGTGAATATGGAGTTTCAAAAAAAAAGTCCGTAAAGGACTGCAGCGATGTTCTGCTGCCTCGGCAGAGGAAGGTGTCGGTTTCTGCCGAGAATGCCCTCGTCTGGAGACGCGTGAATGCGCTGGCAGGCTAGCATTGCGGTGTCGTGGGGCGGGTTCGTTTCCCCAGCACGAGGACCCACTACAAAAAATTTCGCATTCACGAATTGGACTGCGGATCAAAAGGCGACAGGAGTCGCAAAAATTGTAGATAACTACACAGAGGGAATTATAACTTGTTACGAGAACAAGTGAAACCTGAAAAAAAAGGCGAACTTGGGGTGACCTCGTCTTTACCCAAATAAATTCAGGGCCCACAAATGAAAGAGGGGCAACCGGGTGGTGGTGGAGCCCCTTCATACCCACCCAACCGGAATAAATCCATTGATAATTTGTTGAAGTGGCCAGGTATTCCTCTTCTGAGTGGAAAACTCATACAACTTGAATTGTATGAACCTTCCCATCAGAAGGGGAGTACCCCGGTGACCAATTTATGTCATAGAATCATACAATTGAATTGCATAACTCTATGCCATAAAAAGGCACTTTGCTTGGGCCACTCAACCCATAAAGTCACCTGAAACAAAAGAAGGAATTAGTGTGTACCCGGCGGCTGGCTCATATTTTGGGGTGGAAGCCTGCCACCGTACCGGGTCCTATACTCGGTCAGAAAAACCAGAAGGGAAAGTTTAATCCATCATTTTTATTAATATTTTATTTACAATTTGCATGTTCTTCAAGAATGTTAATTTGCCACTTATTGTAAAATTACTCGCTTTAAAATGTAAAGATTTCAAAATTTGCGATATGAAATAAATTAAAGCAAAGGACCGCCAAAAATCGATCGTTTAATAAATCGTTAGGTATTCATGTTCCGAGTAAAAAAAAAATGAGAGCTCGTATTACTTATAGTATATAAATACCAAATGTTGCATGTTTATACTATGTTTCTCAAGTTATTTTTTTCTTAACTTAAGATTCCATCCAGTTTTTCTTAATTATTTAGTAAGGCTTTGAAATAACCGAGTTGCTTTTCAACAAACAAAGTAAAAATGTTTAATTGTAATCACGTTCAGCTAATGAAAACGCGTCAACTAAATTTCTAGGCTTCCAATTAATTTGAGACCAAAACTCTACTGTCGAAATCTAATACATGTATCTAAATATTTTTGTATATATAAAAAATAATTTTATAATTTATTATTAATAATCAAATTTTTATGTAATATGAATAATTAATATGAAAATATTGGGCATAAATTTTATTAATTAAAAGGACTCACCGCTTGTTCCGTCGAGCGCTCGATGGGTGCTGGAGGCGTCCTGTAAATTCTCAATTTTGTTAGCTTTGTTGCTATTAGTATTATTTTCACTTATCACTATAGAGGTTCTTTGGGCGAATGCCATACAAAATTTAGTAATAAAATCACTTGGTAAAATATATTCCCGTCCGCTGGCAATAAATCGAAGAGGTAAGAATGTCGGAAAAATGGTCAGTTTAGCAACAAAACCGAGGGAACTCGCTATTGAACCACCGCCTGTTAAATGAAGTCAATTAACTTTTGACGCTTTGATATCTTCCTCATCAACGATGCCAATCCGGTTTAGATCGATCCTAGCAGCTTCTAGCAGTAGCGTTCTAGCGAAGTCAGGATTCAAAATTTGAATAAAATTATTTTCGAGGAAGTATCGTTACACAATTTATAGGTGTATCGAATTCAAATCGTCCAGCTTCCTTCATAAGATAATAACAGGTTGGATCTCTGTAGTCGATCAGGTCTTTGCGATTCAAATGATTGATGTTATTGCCGGTTCCTTTATTCGTTGGGAGTCCTTGACGGTAAAGTAATTTGGTTATGTTTCTTTTTTTTTTGCATTTTACTCCGACGTATCTGCTTTTGATTTCTGCAATTCTTTGATATCGTGAGCTACTTGATCCCTTTTCTTTTCTAGACTAACTTTTTCTAACTCCTTAGAACGATAAATATCATATTTTTTCATCAACGCATCTAAATCTAACTTCATGCGACGTTTTGAGATATTTTCACGACATAAATGCTGCTCCTGCACTAAGGTTTTGGAAAATTCCATGTAAGGAGTAAGGACTGCATAGTTCTCGTTGGCCTTATCACCGGTTACATAAAGTGCAGAAATTCGCCTGCATGACTGCTCAAGGATAGGTTTGAATTGGCGTAGTTTCATTTCCGACTTCAATGATACGTTTAAGCAATTCCACACCATTCTCTGCAGCCGGCCTTCAGTTGTTGTGGTGCTATAAAATTATCCGTAGACGACCAACTGAATGGCTGTCGCTGACTATGACTATTATTCCCTGATTCACTTATGGTTGAGCGGAGGTTTCTTAGTGATGAAGATGATCGGTTACTGGAGCTGTACGAGCTCTTTCGATATTTGTCCACGTTTGTAGAGGTGCTCTTTCTGCCTTCCGCCGAATCCTTTTGTTTCTTCCCGCTAGATTTGTTCTTGCTAGTTGATTGGCAACGAGGCGACATATGTTCGATCATCCGAACAAACGGTTGCCGAGACCTTGAAAACGAACCAAACGCGGCATCAGCTAATTAGTACTGCTCCAGTGCTGGATCACTCAGGTGATGCAATTTCAGCTGTTGCGTGACCGTATCTGCCGCGACAGTTTCCAAAAGATTTTCCTGCGTTCGGCTCAATTAACAAAGCACTCGAGTTGCAAAAATGACAATTAAATTTTGCTAGTCGTCTTGACTGCGTTTTCGCTGGGACCGAAAATTCCCGAAAAACTGGTCTCGAACTCGCGAGCTGCTACCAACGCTGGTAAGACATTAGACGACGAAATGCTTGTTGCAATTCAGCTCTCTGCCAAATTTATCTGTTTCGCCGACTATCAACTCTTATCGAAGGACTGAAGCACGTCATGTACCTGAGCTAAGGTGTAATCTTATGCGCGCTGGTTTTCGAAGGCTTCTTGCAACTTGCTTTGAGGCTACTTATTTGATTCTTTCTGATTGGGTTTATTCTTACTACAGAGTTCACGGTGTGTGGCAACACACTTGCTTTTACTATTTTCACAAATATTTCGAGCACTTGGTCAGGGAAATAAAGTTCGTAACAGTTTAAAGTTTTTCTCCACTTTCTTTTACTATCGTATGCGGTTAGCAATAGTTTTTTTTTTTTAGCAATTTCGCGAACTCACCCGCACTTTCATTGGAATGTTTTTAAATCTACACTTTCCACGAGATTATGCAAATTTACTTATCAATCGCTATTGTGCGAGCCTAGCTCCAAGGAAGCGCGCTTCGAACAATTCTTGCTTTCGAGGATCGAAAGCGGCTTGGAAGTGTTCCATTTTAACCGCAGCACCTCCACTAAAATAGCGTCTGCTATTTTCCCTGGTGGGCAAACATAGATCTATATAGCTTTATTTGTTTTGCATCAATGAAAACTCGAGTACCGTTTACATTCTAACAGTTTTCTGTGTGCAACGACCCAAAACAAACGAAATATTTTAAGCTGTAAGTTCGCTCACTCAATGGTTGAATGCTTTCACAAAGGATAATTCTGACCTATGGATTTCCACTTACCAGAATATAGGAAATCATATAAGATTTTGGAAACAAAACAATATGTCACTGATAACAAATTCAAATTCGAGTTACAAGTTAGTTCATAAGAGAATATTTCGACGCGACCGAACAAACAATTGTTTTTCTATTTAATTTATTCTTGTCAATGCTCCTGTCGTGCCACAAAAATTTTCCAACATGACGATAGAAAAATGATAATTCCCAACGAAAGTTGTTTATCTTCTGAATTGTTTTTACACTTTGAGAATTTTCCATGCCGACCATGAAATTGAGGTCACTATTTATGTAAAATCGCTTAAAAACTACATAACTTTCATAGGTCGAAAATGAAGTTCTTTAATTAAAAGTTATTAGAATGCAAATTGAACCAGAAACCGATAATCTCAATGAAGTTCGGAGGGTGCCGAACGTGTCTTCTATCCGATCTAATCACCAACACAAACGGGATGTGACTCACCAATAAGTTCGTAAACACACTCTCTTACTTTAAAATCTATCACGCGCGCAGATAACCAGATAATTTGTTCTTCGCGCATCACGGATATTTTATTTTTTTATAATATCAAATAGTTTTAGATTAAGTTTATGTTAAATCGTCATTTGAAGTGTTTGCCCGTTATGAAAATGATTTGCACGAATGAGATCAGTTCATAATATGAATAGGTTTATGTAAGAAAACATTTTGTTTGTTTTGACGTTCACTCGCTAATCCAATCGTGACATGGTTGGCGACTTGCTTTTGCCAGCAAAGCCCCGAGACCCTGCGTTCGCCGTCTCCATTGTTTTTCAGAGGTCGGTCTTTGGGGTGGGGTGTTTTGTAAAAAGAAATCGCAGCTCACTAATATCGTTTGCAGCTACGAGGCTGGAATGCACTAAATCCGAACCACTAATTTATAGGTTATCGTCCGCTCGACACAACCAAGCGCGTAATTACACCAACTCCGTCTTCCGCAGCTCTTCTCCCATCTATCTTCTGTTTTCCACGTTCCACGAGCTGTTCGCGACCTTTACCGCGTTTTGTTTTATCATAAAATTAAGTAATAAATAAATAAAAATTAATTCATAGGTTAAATTTGATAAGCTATGCTCCCTATCCCGACGTACCTGTTCAATCCGCTACTCCAATAAGTAATCCTCCAACGAATGAAATTCACAGATTCCACTTTTTCTATTTAAAAACACTTGTCTTCCTTAATAGCACACTTGCAATCATTATTCTGTACTCACTTTTCTATTTAAACTCAACTGCAATAATAAACTAAACCAACTTAAAACAATTCAGTCAGGACTTCTTGCCTACAACACCGAATAACGTTCTATCCGGACAGCCGGCAAACTCCCTCGTGTTTTTCCCAAGTTGCAAAAAAAAAAATGGCGGGGCCGAGCCATCGAGCAACGAAACAGCAATGGAAAATCGCGCAAAGTTCCGTTTAATAGTGACATCTATGGGTGGACCCACGATGGTGATAATGCACACTCGTTTCGGTTGTTTTTAAAATCTACGTCGTCTTTTGTAGATTCGCTTAAGTTATCAATTGAAAGCAATTTTCGTTTATAATGATTGGGCGTAATTAAGTGGAAAAAATGCAGAGAATGATTTTTTAAAACAAACCGCTATTGAAATACGATGTAGAGCACAATGACAAGAAAAACGATTTAAAATGAATTTATATTTGAAAATGCTCTATAAGTCAAAGTTATTATTTCTTTAAATTTTTATTTCGAAATTCGCATTCATACTCTGCACTGTAAAGAATTAACACATGACATCATAATTATTAATACGAAAAATGAAAACTTGAAAAAAACGAGTGTTGCGATGGGGAAGGCGACCGAATGGCCACTCATTGCTAAATTGAGTTTGTGCTGTGTGCCTGTGGCAGCGCTGGCTTTTAGAGCCATAGCTCCTCGGTTATCACAAAATGATAGAAAATGAGACAACTATTGTTGAGATTGGAGGCATATAGTGGTTACAATTTAGATGTTTTAGCCGCAGCAAAACTTGAGATAAAACATAAGTCAGTGGCGAGTGTAGAACAATTTCTTATTGCAAATGTGGATTCGTCTCCAATTTTAGGAATGAAAACGTGTGTAAAGCTTAAATTAACCAAGCTCATAAATAATCTTAACTGAAACTCTAATTCAAAAGAGGAATTTATTCGGAAAAATGGTTCATTATTCGAGGAATTGGGTACTTTTCCAGACAAGTGTAAGATTTATTTAAAGAAAGATGCGGTTCCAAAATAAATTGAAGACCAAATTAGATGACATAAAATATGCAGGAATCATCAAAAGAGTTAATCATCCCACTGGATGGGTCTACAATCTAGGTGTGGTTGAAAAACCCGAAAAATCTGTTAAACTATGTTTAGATCCCAGGAATTTGAATAGAAAAGTTATAAGAGCCTTTTCAAATACAACGAATATCAAATTTATCGTCACAACTCGAAAGCATGGAGTATTTCACGGTATTAGACCTCAAAGATAGATTTTGGCAGATTCCACTGGAGAAAGAAAATAGTGACTTGTGTGTATTCAGCACATCGTTCGAAAGTTATAAATTTTTAAGGTAAATTACTTAGGCTGGGTATTTTCAAAAGAGGGTATTAGAATCGATAAATCTCATATTAAAGCAACAGAATTGCAAAGATTCTTAGGATTTGTCAGTTTTGTGAAAAATTTCATTCCAAATATGTCACAGATAACAGCGCCTCTCACAGAGCTATTGAAAAAGAATCGTCCGTATACATGTTTAGAAACACACTCCAAAGTATTCGAAAATCTGAAATGAATTGTTTAAAAATCTCCAGTGTTGCAATGTGTTTCAATGAGGATATTCCAATATATATCCAAACTGATGCTTCTCAATTTGGAGTTGGAAGTTATCTTATGACCAACAGAGAGACTTGTTTGTTTTGCATCGAAACGTTTGACAAATGCGGAACAACAATATGCAAAAAAATGGAAAAGAGATGTTGGCCATCCTTTTCGCATTTGAGAAGTTTCACGATTATATTTATGGGTGGAAAGTCGTCGTTTTGTCAGATCACAAACCTTTAGTGGCAATTTTCAACAAATTAATGTCCCAGGTTCACTCCAACAGGTAACAGTAGATAAAACTAAAATTATTGAAATATGATATTGAAGTCAGAGATGCAGATAGCGCAGATAGCACATAGCGGATACACTGTCTAGAAGTATCAAGGAGAAAAATTCGGCTCCTGTTGACTCGATATTAAATACTGTAGTTCATACCATCAATGTTAACGATAGAAGAACGGAGGAAATCCGTAAAGCGATTCATAATGATGATGAGTCGAAAAAATCAATAGAGTTAGTACAAAAAGGTTGGTCCAAAAATAAAACTAAAGTTAAAGTTGTTGTTAAAAAGTACTGGCAAATTAAAAATGACATTTACTGTGATAATGGTCTTCTATTTTATGAAGATAGACTCATCATTCCAATTGGTCTTCGTGCACAGATATTGAACAGTCTGCATGAAAAGCATCTTGGAATAACTAAAACAAAGGAGCTAGCAAAATTAACTGTGTATTCGCCAGGTAGAAATAGGCAAATAGAAGATGTTATAGGTAGCTGTCGGACATGTGAGAAATATTAAAAATTAAATTGTAAGTCTCCATTGATTCCACATGAAACTCCAAATCTGCCATTTAGTAAAGTCGCTTGACAGGGGAGGTGTTTAGTGGATAGTCCAGTCGTGCATGGGAGTCCCAAACTCTGTGCATAAATAGCATTCACCTCCCTACCACAAAAAAAGTCGCTTGTGATATGCTTGACTTCCGAGGAAAGCCGTTTTTAGTTTTGATGGATTACTTCTCGAAGTGTTTAGAAGTAAAATTGTTAAGAAATAAGACACGTGAGGGAATTCCAAAAAAACTTAAGGATTAATGAGCCAATGCTTAATAATTCAGATTCTTGCATTCCACGTATAAGAAATGAAACAGGGCAAACTAAATCATTTATGAATGAAAATAAAGAAAACAATTTTGATATAAGTAAAAAATATCATACGCGATCAGGCAGGTTAGTAAAACTCATAAAAAGATACCAAAGTGCAAATCGAATTAAAACATGGTTTATTTAGGAGTTTAAATTACAAATGATAAATTAATTGCGATGTACAATAAGGTAATGCTTTCCAGTGTACAGTAGACATGGGTAACGCAGCGCTGCGCCACGCAATTCTGTGAAGCACTATCAATAATACCACTGCTTTGATACCGATCCTCGGTATCAGTAGCGCATTTTGGCATCCACCTCTATGTCGAGAGATTTAACGCTTGGTATCAACACAGTTGCTGTGTGTTGATAATAACATTGGATTCAAGAGAAGGTCAATGTCAATAGCCCAACGTCAATTCAAGACCTCAAAGATGGAATTCGTGAGGCTATCGAGGACATAGTGCAGCCACTTTGCGATTTGGTTATGGAAAATTACATGAAAAGGATATGGTCCTGTAAGCGTGGTCATGGTAGTCATTTGCCTGATGTTATTTTTAACTATTAACGGCATACCTTTTTCTTTATAATGAAATAAACATTCGATCATTTGTATTAAAAAATGGCATTTTTCTTAATATCAAAATCACACCTCTTATTGGAAAACCCTATATCTACTACGCTGGCATTGGCTACGCCAAGCCATTTGGCTTAGCGCTACGTTACGGCACGGCGCCCAGTGTATCAAGCATAGAAGCATGCGATCACGGTATCGCAGCAGAATGGTATCAATGCAGACAAAAGCGCAAAATATATCAAGCATATGTTAGTCGTATGAAATCAAAGTATCATAGCGCAATGGTATCAGCACAGCGCGTTGATACCACTTCTGGCGCTGGTATCAGCGCATCAAAATTTGTTGCATTACACACGTCTAGTGTACAGTGATGAAAAATTTGTAAGGCCCGCAAATAGTTGTCTGTTTCTAATATGATGAATCATTGTAATTTTTGAATTTAAAAATTATAAAGAAAATTATAGTTAATACATAAGAATATATGATATTTAGAGGTTAAGCTGAAATGTCAAAGGGGGGGTACTGTGTAATAAATAGTTTGAGTCAGTCATAAATCAAAAGCATTTCTCGTCACGTACCTTTTTTATTGTCAATTTATCCGCCAAATTTTTCCCTGGTCTTTTGAACGCTGCTAATCGCAATCCACGTCCTGTTTTGGTCACGTACAAGACGTGAAGCTTGAATCTTCTTTTTGTCCTGACAGGCTCGCTATATTAAATTATATTTTTTTCACTAGGCCAAAAGTAAACTACAAAGCAAAATCCTTGCCATTAGTTCGCGATTTGTCCACGTCAGTGGTGGTTCAGTCATAGAGATCTGTCATACAACTTTATCAGCTAGTTGGGACATTTATGTAGGGGTGACAGATCTCTGCAAAATATCGATTTGCGAGATCGGCAGTTATTCATTTGAACCAAAAAATCTGAAAAGGATGGAAGTAGACTTTTATGAGTACATCTTCACTCAAATATCTTCTTCTTTCATATTTTTTCAATACAGTCTTATGGATCCTTTTAAATTTGATGGAGGTAAATAAATAAGAAGTCCTGTTAAAAGTCCTTATACTCGGAAGTTTCAAACAAAGCGAATCATATTTAATGAAGTTATACCCTTTTAAATTTTCTCTGATTAATCCAACAACACACGGTGTTGCTATTCATTGGACTTTCCATCAATTCAGACACTGAAATTTTAATTTGATCTTCTGTTATAGAGGGATTTCCATACTACCCACCAACCCAAAATTATTTGAAAAAGCTGTTCTAAAATATCTCCTATTATAGAGCAACAATGTTGCTTCAGAAAAATTGATTCACAACCGTAATTCTAACAGTTATAATTCCTCACAAACTTTGTGTGATGGAAAATGAACACTGAGTCGGCGCAATATATACTGACTTCAGGGAGGCTTTCGACCACATCAATCGTACGATTTTGTCTTACAAACTAGGTAAATTTAGAATAATTGGCTACTTTCTTCATTCGCTGGATGCGTATCTAAAAATTGGATGCAAACCGTTAAATTTCAGGGATATGTGTCCATTCCGGTGTTTCTCAAGGTAGTAGTCTCGGATCTCTTCTTTTTAGCATTTTAAATCAGACCTTTCTGAGATGTTACCTGATATACCACACTTATTTTACGAGGATGATCTCAAGTCATACCATGTGGTAACACGCCAAATCGATTTTTTGTACCTACAGAACCAGATAAATACTCTACTAGGAGTAGTCGAGCAAAAACTATCCATATCTGAATCAATCTCGAAAAATGCCAGGTGACAACATCGTTTTTTTTTCGGAAAAATATAGTTTTGTCAACTTATAATCACTTTTAAACTACGAAGTTTTCGTCTTAGCATCTTCAATGTTATCAAAATGATTTTAGAGGGCAGAGCTAACGGTGCGAAAATGAGTATACCTGTCTGCCAAACGACACTGAATTTATCCTTACAGAAGTAAACTGATTACAAGCCACTAATATTTTCTGCTACTAAAATTAATTTCCACACCCAAACCATTTGAACTAATCTTCTTTTGTTTGACGATTCGTCAAGGTTTTCTAACAGCGAAAGTCACTAGCATAGCAGATCTAGACCGAAAAGCTAATTAATTCATTTCGAAATTGGACTAAACTAACATTTTAGGAAAAAGTTATTAATATTGCAAATTGAGTTTGACAAAAATAAACTTAAAATAAAATTAGAGAAAAAGTGATTAAACTAGCCCACAAACGACGTCATCTTCCTACCTCACCAACCCGACGACCATCTTCATCTATCCTAAAGATATTCATTTTCAGATTTGTATGGCAGTCCAAATTAATCATTCTTCATTAACTTTCATGCATGTATACTTTCATCGAATCTATAGATACAAACGGCGATTCGCGAAATCTTAACAAGATCTTGACAAAAAAATCTTCGTTCGAGGTCAACGCCATGTACTATTTGGCTACTACTATTATCGTTTTTTTTTTCAAGTTTTTTTCGTCTGTTTTGATTAACTCTTTCTTCTTTCTTTCCTGTCGCCTTGCCAAATTAGACAACAAAATTCGTATAACTGTTACAAACTACGAATAAAAAAAAAGAGTTGTGTTAATCCGTGCCGGTTAACAATTTTTTTTTTTTATCGTGATATTCAGAAAGGTTAAAACCAGTTTATCTGCTTCATTACAGTTCGCCACCTCAATGTTAGAGAACCGTTTTATATGCTTTGCATTGTTTTATTGTCGAAAATGAGTTGTTGACTTTTCCTAGTTAATATATTCACCGATGTCTGCATACATACTATATGTGTACCTTTCTTACAGCTGTTGCAGTTCATCCGCGTGATCCTTAGCCAACGATTTCTTTCTCTTCTATTATTTTTTTTTTCATATTATTTTTACGATTCGCACAAAAGTTCACCTCATTTCGACTTTCTAGGTTGAAATATTGTGAAAGTTGGTGCAACGTGTGTGCATTCACTAAATGCAAGTTCATAGTTGCAATGAATATGGTGGTGAATGTTGCAGAATCGAGTTGGCGAAATATAATTTTTGGTATAGGTCAAAGTGATTCATCAATAGAAAGAATTGATGAATGCTGGGTTAAATAGTTGATGATGAAGTTGGAAATAATTGGATAATTGATTGATTTGCTTTGCAGGAAGTTACGTTGAATCAGGTGGTAATGAGTACTCGTATGCATGTAATTAAGGGTTGGTATATTCAATGAAAAATTATATTCATGTTGAACAATGTCCGTTGATTATACAATTTGAAATGAACTAAAACATCATGAATTAACTTCTTACATAATAGTTAAGTTATGTTTTCATAGTATATACTTGCTGTTATTAATTTTCATGCTCAGCTCATTTGCTTCCCATTTCAACAAGTTTAAAAATGGCGAATAGTAATGGAATTTGACTTAGTTAAATCAAATCTTTCTGCTCGTTCAAGCTCATAATAAATCAAGTCAATAGAAAAGCGCAAAAAATTGCTTACATTTAACAATACAGGGTTTTCCAATAAGAGGTGTTATTTTGATATTAAAAGAAATGCCATTTTTTAATATAAATGATCGGATCTTTATTTTATTATAAAGAAAAAAATATGCCGCTGATAATGAAAAATAACATCAGGCAAATAACTACCACGACCATGCTTACAGGACCATATCCTTTTCATGAAATTTTCCATAAGCAAATCGCAAAGTGGCTGATCTACATATGTCCTCGATAGCCTCACCAATTCCATCTTTGAGGTCTTGAATTAACGCTAGGCTGTTAGCGTAGACCTTCTCTTTCACGTCGCCGCAAAGGATGAATTTAAAAGGTGTTAAATCACAAGATCTCGGTGGCTAATTGTGATCACCTCTTCGAGAGATAACACGGTCGGGAAACTTTTCCCGTAATAAATCAATGGTTTCGTGGCTTGTGTGGCACGTACCACCGTCATGTTGAAAGAAAGCGATGTTTAGATCAATACCATCCAATTTCGGCCATATAAAATCATTAGTCATCTCTCGATAGCGCAATTTATTCACCGTAACTGTTGCTCCAGCCTCATTTTCGAAAAAGTAAGGTCGAACGACTCCGCCGGACCATAAACCGCACCAAACAGTCACACGTTGATGATAGAGATGCTTTTCAACAATAACTCTTGGGTTTTCCGAACCCCAGAAGCGACAATTTTGCTTGTTGATGAAGCCACCGCGGTGGAAATGGGCCTCATCACTCAAGATGATTTTTCGATGGAACTCCGGATCATTTTCTTGCATTTCAAGAACCCAATCAGCAAAGACACAACATTTTTGATGATCGACCGGCTTGATTTCTTGTGTTAACTGAACTTTATAAGCCTTTAGACCCAAATTTTTATGCAAAATACGGTGTAATGACGTTTGTGGAATGCCTAATTCCAAAGAACGACGAGGAATGGACGAAGCTGGGTTTTCTTCAACACTTTCTTGAGTAACGTGCACGGGTTTTATTCTTCGCATCACTAAGTTGTCCACCGATTTCTGTGTTGCGGTCCGACAAGGTGCTTCACGACCACCCAAAAATGTTCGCATTTTACAAACCGTCTCTGCCGAATTTCCACCATTTTTCTAGTGAATTTTAATAATTTCAATGGGTCGTTGAGGCGTGTATCGTTCCAGTTTTATAAATGTCGTAGTTTCTACTTGTCAAATGTCAAAATATGACAGCTTCAAAAGTGACACATACCGAAAAAGCGGGCTACTCAAATTAACACCTCTTATTGGAAAACCCTTTAGTTCCAATAAATTCATTAGATTTTGTATGGGGAAATTTTGCTATATCCTTGTGAATCCATCCGGCTTTCATTGTTGGAATTATTGAATTTTTCGAGGGAGAAATGAAAGGTTCTGTGGCAGATTTACAAATTTTCAAGGTATAGACTAAACAGTTTTTACCGCCCTTGCCTCTACAATTGTCATCTCCTACATTATTTTCACAATCCAAAAATTCCGTTGAAATTGCACGTAAAATAACTTTTGGGTATATTTTTGAGCCAATCAAAGCTCAATCATGTACGGTAATGTGTGCTAAATACACAATAATGTACATTTAGTAAACATGAAGAAATAATTTTTATTGCACTGACAAATAAACAATTAAAAATAATCAACTCAGCTTAGTAATAAAAGTTTATTACTTCGTTACAATACTGTCGCGTGTTATTGGTTCGCGGCTTATAATTTTAACGTTCCGGGAAAGTGAAAACGCAATGTCTTTTAATTTAAGTTAAAAGAGTTTATTCAATTAAATAAAATGCACAATAATCAGTTAACACTTTCACTAATTTTAATTGTCACTATTGAAATTATCTAACACTTGTCCATAAATTTATTATCGCAATTGTCTTCTAAATTACTTCACTATTACGAAACACACTTTTCTACTACTCGAAGAATATCGCTTCCCACACACAATCGCAGTTCTTCTCGCGGTCGAATGAATGATCCCCCCATTCATTCAGCTCGCCTTTATATAGGGTCTCTACCTATTCACCCATTTCTCGCACATTGGCGAATGTTCTACCGAGAGGTACCTGGTAGGTTCGAGCAAATTAATGAATGGAGTGACGTCACTTGCAGATGTTGATTATGCTTGTTGTGTTCTCGTGGGTTCGAGTAAATTCATTTGTTGACGTTCTTAATGATGATGAAAACAATTGCGACAGTAGCTCGCAGAATTATTTGTACATGTAATTATTTGTACATGTAACACTGCCCTCACCTCAGTTCTTTTCGCGCCGAAAAGATGTGTCGCTATTTGTAGTCAATTCTCCCTGGGTGTAATATGGGGCAAGACGGCCCAGATGCACGATTTTCATTTTAGCTCTCGGCTTACGATGTTCCTGTATTCGGTATACGACGTCGTTGATTCGTTTTGTAACTCGGTATGGTCCCTCCCAATTATGCTGCAACTTTGGAGACCTATCCTTTCGCCGTTGCGGGTTATAAAGCCACACCAAGTCATCTTGCTGGAAGCCAGTAGAATTAGCCTTTAGATCATACCTGGTCTTCATGCGGTCAGTAGCCGATTCGAGGTGTTTTCGCACTGTCCGATGTATCTGGTTCAACCGTTGTCTTAGATCACTTGCGTACTCCGAGACCGTTTGGGGTTTCTCAGGGGGTGTTCCGAACTTTATATCGGCTGGCAGACGAATATTCTTTCCAAAAATGACTTTGGGTGGGGCTTGGCCCGTCGATGCATGTTCGGCAGCTCTGTACGCCATCAAAAATAGTGGGATATGTCGGTCCCAGTCCCTTTGGTTCTCGTGAACCATCTTGGCAAGGTGTTTATTGAGCGTGCCGTTGAAACGTTCGACCATTCCATCGGATTGGGGATACAGCGGTGTTGTCCTCGTTTTCCGTATTCCGAGCAGCTCGCACATTTCGCCAAAAACTAGTGACTCAAAGTTTCGGCCTTGATCCGAATGTAATTCGCAAGGTACGCCGTACCTAGTGAACAAATTTAACACTAGCTGTTCAGCTACGGTAGTTGCTTCCTGGTTGGGAATGGGGTAGACCTCGGGCCACTTGCTGAAATAATCGGCTACAACCAGCGTGTATCGATTTTCCCATTCAGATTCAGGAAAGGGTCCTGCGATGTCAACAGCAATCCTTTCGAATGGCACGCCTACGTTATAGGTTTGCATTTGTCCTCTCAGTCGTCGCTTTGGGCCTTTGACGGAAGCGCAAATTGTGCATCTGCGACACCAGTCCTCTACGTCTTCTCGAGCGTGGAGCCAGAAGAACCGTTCCCGCAATTTCGCTAAGGTCTTGTTAACACCAAGGTGGCCTCCCGAGGATCCTTCATGCATTTCCTTAACCACATCGTGGATTCGGCTTTTGGGAAGTATAGTTTGCATCCTATAGGAGCTACCATCCGCCGTTTCCCATTTCCGCTTGAGTACGCCACCCTCCACCTGAAGGGAGTTCCATTGTGCCCAATAGCTTTTCAGGGTTGCGCCATGCATTGAAACGTCTTTCCACTCAGGTCGCCCAGTCGTCTCCTTCCATACGAGCAATGGTCCGATGTCTTCATCGGCTAGCTGGGCATCTCGAATCTCCTCCGATGACCAACCTTCATCGAATTCCACCGTTATCAATCGCAGATCAACGAGCGGTTCCTTTTCCTCAATCCGTCGGCAATGCTTGCAGTTAGCTGGACATGGACGGCGGGATAGGGCGTCAGCATTTCCATGAACTCCGCCCTTCAGATGAACAATTTAATAGTCGTATGACTGCAATCTTTCGATCCATCTCGCAACTTGTCCCTCGGGGTTTTTGAAGTTGAGCAACCATCTCAGTGATGCATGATCCGTTCGAAGAACAAATTTCTGGCCATATAGATACTTGTGGAACTGCTTGGTGGCCTCTATTATAGCCAATAGCTCCTTCCTGGTCACGCAGTAATTCCTCTCACTTTTTGAGAGAACTCGACTGTAATAAAAGAGGACTCTTTCTTCGCCATTGATCTGCTGGGAGAGTACAGCTCCAATACCGCCGTTGCTCGCATCGGTTTCAACTACAAACATTTTTCTGGGTTTCGGATACGCCAGCACGGGTGATTCACACAGCTTTTCCTTCAGGGTCTCAAAGGCTGTCTGGCATTGTTCATTCCAGACATATGGACGATTTTTCTCGGTTAGCTGATGGAGACACTTAGCTATTTTGGCAAAGTCTTTGACGAATCTTCGATAGTAGGTCGCCAGACCCAGAAAACTTCGTAGTTGGCGCTTGTTGTTTGGTGTTGGCCAGCTTTTCACGGCTTCAATTTTCTCAGGGTCTGTTTTGACCCCTTCTGCTGATACAACGTGTCCCAGGTATTTTACTTCATCTGTGAAAAGAGTACACTTCTCGGGACTAAGTTTCAAATTTGCCAGTCGTAATCGGGAGGAAACCTCTTCTAAGTTCCGCACATGCCCTTCGAACGTTCTACCGATGACGATGATGTCATCTAGGTATACCAAGCAGGTTTTCCAGGTTAGACCACGTAGCACATATTCCATCAAGCGTTCGAAAGTGGCTGGAGCATTGCAAAGCCCAAACGGCATCACAACAAATTGCCACAATCCGGTCCCAACTGAAAATGCGGTCTTCTCTCGGTCCTTCTTGTCAATTTCTACCTGCCAGTAGCCACTCTTGAGATCGAGTGTAGAAAACCATTTTGCGTCGGCTAAAGTGTCCATGATGTCATCGATGCGTGGGAGTGGGTAACTATCTTTCTTAGTGACGTCGTTAAGCTGCCTATAGTCGACACAAAAGCGAGTGCTGCCATCCTTTTTCTTGACTAGAACTACAGGCGCGGCCCATGGACTGACAGAAGGTTCAATAACGCCTTGTTTTTCCATGTCCGAGATCAGCGCGCTCACTTCTCCTTGTTTGGCTATAGGGAGACGTCTCGGTGCTTGTCGAATCGGCTTGGCTCCCTGTGTATCTATGACGTGAGTTACCATACTCGTTCGGCCTTGGTCATCCGGGCTTGTTGAGAAGATGTCACTGTACTTGGTGACCAGATGAGAGGCTCGTTTGAATAGCTGCACTGGCAATTTGACCTGCTTCAATATTGCAGACGTGGATTCCCGGGCTTTGTCTGTGTCTTGCCTCCTTTTCCAATGATGGTCGTGAGTAGCTTCCAAAGAGGTGATGGTGGAAACAGGCTGGCAGCTGCCGATGACTTCTCCCGCTTTGATGCTCGTGGTTGAGTCTGCGATGTTAAGGACTCTAATCGGCACATATCCGTTCCTTAAAGATCTTACAAGGCTTCGTCCTACAATCAAACTGTGCAATGCGGACGTCTTAGTTGGCTCTATCAGATAAGATCGTTGGTCTCCAGAATCACCATCAAGCTTGGCCCATACAATGCTTTCGGAAGAATTCGGTACATTAGTGTCAGTACATACCACTACATTCATCTTGGGAATTCGGACGCTGGGATCCTCCATCAGTACTTCTACATTCTGCCATTTCAATACACGTTTGCCCAAATCCAACGTGATTCCATGTGGTCGCAGAAAATCCATTCCGAGAATGCAGTCATCCATAATGTTCGCGACCAGAAAATTATGTCGGAACACAAGGTCTCCCAACTGTATCTGGAGGTTGACCTCTCCATGAACAGGTGCAGTTTCTCCCGTAGCTGTCCGTAGTGAGAAAATTCTGCCCTTGTGAAGTTGTTGCTGTCTAACTAGGTCTGGTCGGATAATCGATCGGGTTGCACCAGTGTCGATTGTTATGGTGCAGTGTTCTCCGTCAACTTGACCCGGAAGGCATAAGTCCGCTTCTCCACGATGTAGTCTTGACACGATGATGGTGGTGCTGGGGACGTCGATCCTCCTAGCCAACCTCTGCCCCACGAAGTTGGCTCTTACATGTTTCCCGACCCCTCTGTTTGAAGGGCTTCCATTCTGGGCTCCTGACTCGGTCTGGATCTCCTCCTAGCTGCACACCCTGGACAATAGCTCGGTTTTCTTCGCTTCTTGCAGTCTCTTTGCAGGTGCCCCTTCTCTCCGCAATCCCAGCATCTAGGCGCACCATTTACATGCGGATCTCGCTCAATTTCCACGCGATCACACCTGCACTCGTCTGTCACTACCTCACGAACCCGGGCAGTGGTACGAGTCACATTTTTTGCTGCCTCAAAGTTCAGACTATAAGCCAGTGCGTCCTTAACCGTTTGCTTTTGAGCTAAACGCACGGCTTGTTGCAATTCCGGGTCCTTTAGTGCGCTGATGAATGCTTCTGTCACTGCATCATCTCGATGTTCTGGGTCGTAGGCTGGATAAGCCAAAAGTGCCAGTCGCTCAATGTCTTGGGCTAGCTGCTGTAGGGTTTCACCAGACTTCTGCATTCGATGCCTTAGCTGTGACCGATAAATCTGCTTCAGATGATCGTCTCCATAACGCATGTCGAGCGCATTCATTATAGCATTCGGGTTTGAGTGCAATTCAACGGGGATCGTCTGCAGCAGCTCGGCAGCTGGGCCTCTTAGAGCAAGAATCAATGCAGTTGCTCGTTCCTGCTCATTCCAGTGATTTATGCGAGCGGCTGCTTCGAACTGGGTTTTGTAAATAGTCCAGACCGTTTGCCCATCGAATATTGGTGCTTGCACATTTCTGGATGTGCTTTGCGCTGCGGTTATAAGCGGGGCTGGTGAAGTGGTTGCTACTGCCTTCGCAGCTTCCAATTCTTTTTTCACTTTTTCCATCTCATGGTTCATTCTTTCTTCGACCTGGCTGACCTTTTCCTCGACCTGGTAAACCTTTTCTTCGACCTGGTCAACCTTTTCCTCGACGCCTTTAATTTGCTTGTTAAGACTACTGAGCTCCGCTTTTATTTCGGTGGACTGTTTTTGAAAATCTGCCTTGATTTCGATCGCTTGTTGATCCAGCTTCACTGATTGTTCATTAAGCTTCGCTGATTGTTCATTTAACTTCGCTGATTGCTCATCTAGCTTCGTGGTTAAATTGGACGACTGTTCATTGAGCTTCGCAGTTAAATTGGATGACTGTTCATTGAGCTTCGCAGTTAAATTGGATGACTGTTGTCGCTGCTCCTGCTGCATCAGCATTAACATTTGCATCAGCGCATTTTCTGGCTCCTTTGGTTTTTTTGTTTCTGCTTCACCACCTTCTGCGCCTTCTTCTGCATCTGAGGGCTCACCCGAATCCAGATACGCGCCTTCCGATTCAATGGCGTCACGCAAGCGTGCAATCAGTGTGGCCTTTGTACCTTGCGTAGCCAGGTTTCGCTGTTCCAACTCTTCCTTAAGCTCCGACATGGTCAATTCATTAATTTTTAAGTTTAAGCTTCGTGGCATTTTTAATGTTTCTTTAAATTTTCCTATTGTGCACTATAAAAATGTTCAAATATTCACTTTCAAAATTTTTCTTTCGCACTTCTTGATACCACTGTCACGTGTTATTGGTTCGCGGCCTATAATTTTAACGTTCCGGGAAAGTGAAAACGCAATGTCTTTTAATTTAAGTTAAAAGAGTTTATTCAATTAAATAAAATGCACAATAATCAGTTAACACTTTCACTAATTTTAATTGTCACTATTAAAATTATCTAACACTTGTCCATAAATTTATTATCGCAATTGTCTTCTAAATTACTTCACTATTACGAAACACACTTTTCTACTACTCGAAGAATATCGCTTCCCACACACAATCGCAGTTCTTCTCGCGGTCGAATGAATGATCCCCCCATTTATTCAGCTCGCCTTTATATAGGGTCTCTACCTATTCACCCATTTCTCGCACATTGGCGAATGTTCTACCGAGAGGTACCTGGTAGGTTCGAGCAAATTAATGAATGGAGTGACGTCACTTGCAGATGTTGATTATGCTTGTTGGGTTCTCGTGGGTTCGAGTAAATTCATTTGTTGACGTTCTTAATGATGATGAAAACAATTGCGACAGTAGCTCGCAGAATTATTTGTACATGTAATTATTTGTACATGTAACAATACCTTTTTGCGCGATGTTTTCTTGGGAAAATCATCGATGATATCGTCGTGAGTAATTTTGTTCATTAATTCTGACTCTTTGCACAAAAAAGCTAATTTTTCACTCTTTTTAAACAAGAGGAGCTTCTCTCACCCGAACAATTCGTCGCTGGTGTACATAAGGCCATACGAAGGGATATGTCCAAGTTCGGATAAACGCTCTGCAGACTCTATTGTCGCAGAAACAAAGATAGACTCTAATGATGAAGAAGCTGGCTTTACTAAAAGGCTTTGCGAAGATATGTCGCTTCGAAAATGTATGCACTCTTGAATTAACTCAGTCTTTAAATCACTAGGATGTACTTCTCGTAAGGACAGAGCCTTTTTTGTAAGAGTTGATGGTGACAATTTGCTCATTTTGGTCAAAAATGAAAATTTTCCATTGAGTTGTCGTACGCTTTCTTCCTTTTTTCTAACTCGGATATGAGTCTGTCAATGATGATGAGATATGTATTAACCCTGAAAGCATCACTCGCGGTCATACTCATTTTTTCATCGGTTGTTTCATCAGAAATTTTTTTTTTGTTATCTTTTTCTCAGATCTTATGTGTACTCCTTCGACGCACTTAATTCCATTGCCATTTCTTCGAAATACTTAAAGCTTTCTCGTTGATCTACGAATAACTTGCAAAGAGATTCATAAAGATCGGCTACTGTAATCAAATCTACGGTAGAAGCTTGGATTTCATCATTTACTTTGTTTATTCTTTCCAAAAAAAAAACATTTCACACAACAACCATTAACGGCGTTTCCAGTTTTTTTAATTTTGAAAGAATTCCTGTTGCTTCGTTTCGTCTGACAAGTTTTTCGGTGCAATCATTCCTGATCGTTTCCAAAGCTTTAATAACTTCATGCCACGAATGTCTCAAACTTCTGCATGCATCCTCTCTAGCTGAGCAACTTGACTGTTTCGCCTTCTCCAACTTCAGACATCAGTATCTTCCAGCGTTGTGTCGAACTTGAAAAAAAAACGTATATTTCTTGAAGCAACATGAAGAACCGAAAAGCTTCTGTGCAAGATTCAGCAGTCGCAGTTTACACTAAATTTAAAGAGGGGGCAGAGAAAGGAACGAAAAAGCAAACGGTGCTTGACATTGAATTGTATATGCTAGACATACGAAATGTGACTATTAAGTAATGAGGCTGGTTCCATGAAAACCGTTTATTTAAAAATTATTCTACAACTCTGCCATCTCCTTCAAAGTAGTCCGCTTACGCAGCTTTGCAACGATTCCAGCGTGTTTTTCAGGCTTCGTAACATTTCTGGAACGGTTTGACTGGAATGACTGCGAATACCCTCGTCACGGCCACCTGGATGTTCATAAATGGGTTCCTTTGCTCACCGATTTCGCTTTGGGGAACAAAAAAAGTCACAGGGTGACATATCGGGCGAATAAGGCGGCTGTTGCAACACGGTGACCCCTTTAGAGGCCAAATAATGGGAAACGCTGGGGGACCCTCAGAAAGGTTCTTTGGAACCATCTTCGCACACAACTTTTTCATCGTAAAATCGTCGGTTAAAATTTGTCTGACTGTTTCACGGTTTATACTTGGTTCTGAGGCTAACATTTAAACTGTTAAACGCCGACCTTCACGGATAAGGGTGCGCACACGCTGCGCATTTGTGTCAGTCCGCACCTCGACTGGTCTCCCGCTCGACGCCTCATCTTCTACGCTTTCACGCCCCTTATTTAACGCTTTATGCCATAGAAACACCTGGGCACGACTAAGAACACTATCACGATGCACGTTTAGCGTACGTTTCCGAAGCTGTTTCACCCAATCTGGCGCAAAATTTTATCGCGACGCGTTGCTCTTGATTTCGTTTTTCCATTTTCGTGAGGAGCACCACCAACACACGTCTACTCAACACAACACAGCAGGCGAACTAAACAAGCTAGAGCGATGAGTCTCCTAAGACAAGGAAAACAGCCTCATATATTGAGACTAGAATCGAAGCCTTAGAGTCACTATGGAAACAATTTAATGATCTTCACACTACAATATGTTAGTTTGTGAATTGGAGAAGGATGAACAGGCCGAATTATCTTATTTTACCGAAAATAGATATGAACAAGTTGAAGAAACATACGTGAAGGAGATAAACAATTGTTTAACATCAGTAAGCTTACCTTCAGTATCATCTGTATCACCAGGACCCAGTTGCGAGGTACGACAACAGCAGATTAGTTTACCAAAGTTTTCAGGAGGTTACGAAGAATGGCACTCTTTTCATGACATGTTCCTATCTCTAATACATACTAATGCGAGCCTAAATGCTGTCCAAAAACACAATTGTGTTGAAGAATCTTTCTGCTACAGAAACCAACTATAACGACGCTTGGTTATTATTGACTAGGCGTTATAACAATAAAAGGTGCAATACAAATGAAGTTTTAAAGTGGCTTTTTGGACAACGTTGAGACAGCTAACGCTGTAAAACACCTATTGGACACTGCTTCAGCATGTTTGAAGTCTCTCGCAAATTTAGATATGGATACGAGCTCATGGGACGTTATTATCAATCATCTCGTGGTTTCTAAGTTAGACAAAGAATCGAGAAAACAATGGGAGCTTCAGCTTAGTCAAAAGAAGATGGACGAGCTGCCAACCTGGGAATAGCCTAAGGAATTTATGAACACTAGATTTAGAACAATAGAGATGTTAGAAGGAACTAAGTCAACAACGCGAGTACTAATAAAATCATTTCACACTACAACCGACGAGAAGAAGGCTAATTATACATGCGTAATGTGCAAAGGCCAACATGCTATTTACCAGTGCAAATAATTTTTGAAATATACTCCCAAAGAATGCGTAGATTATGTACAAAGCAATAAATTATGCTTTAATCGCTTGCACTGACATACAGTAAGGAGATGCTATCAATCGACGAGTTGCCGACGTTGTGAATGTCGCCACCATTTGTTACTGCATCTAGAGAGAAAAAAGGAAGAAACACAGGGGACATCTAAAGGAGGTAAAGAAAATGTCCAACTAAACACAAAAGATGCGACGACGCTGGTATCAAATTTTTCTAAAACATTATCATCCTGCGACGTTATATTAGTAACTGCAATGATTAGGGCACAATTACCTTGCGGATCTTTTTATGTAATAAGGGCATCAGTTGATCAGGGGTCACAGGTTTTGTTTATGTATATATATATATATATATATATATATATATATATATATATATATATATATTATAGAGGTTACTGTACAACTACTGGGACTTAAGCGTACACAAATCAATAGCTTGGTGTCTGGATTGGGAGATGGTTACACCCGAGCTAAGAATTGCATATCTTTACGTATTAAATCACGACATCAACCAGGTAAATCGATCTCAGTGAATGTATTTGTGTTAAAAACCCTTATATCTATGGTTTCATCTAAGATAATTCATTCACCTGATTGGCTCGAGTCAGAAAAGTTACCATTAGTAAGTCCAGAATTCACAACACGGAGTAAAATTGATATCTTACTCGGAGCTGAAGTATACGGAGAAATGCTAAAGAGGGGCGTAATCAAAAATCCATCTACAAATTTAATTGCTCAGGACACCAGTCTAGGCTTGATTGTATCAGATCAGTTGACGACTGAATAGAATTATTAGCATGCACGCACAAATCAAAGAAGATGAGTTGTCGAGAAAATTCTGGGAGTTAGAAAAAGAACCAGAAGTACAGCAGAAGATAATAAGTGAAGAAGAGATAAGATGTAAAGAACTTTTTGAATCAACTACTGTTAGAGATGATGATGGTCAGTTTATTGTACGGTTGCCCTTGAAATTGGAAGATCCAGAGTGTCAATACGGGCGATCGCTGCAAAAAGCATCAAGACAGTTTATGTCTTTCGAGAAGAAATTAAATCAGAATTTAAAACTACGCAAATATGAATATGTTAAAATGATAGAGGAGTATAAAGAGCTTAATCATATGCAACGTATACCAAAAGAAGACATAATAAATCCTAGAGCAGTGTACTTACCTCATCATGCTGTAGTATGTGATGACAAGGATACGAGTAAGGTTCGTGTCGTATTTTACGCTTCCTGTAAAGGTTTGAATAACGTTTCCCTTAATGATGACTTACTAGTCGGGCCAAAATTGCAGCAAGATATACATCACCTCTTATTAAGATGGCGGGATCACATATTATTTTTGCAGACGATTAAAATGTACTGACAAGTACTTGTTAGTAAGGAAGACGTTAATAATCAACACGTCGTGTGGAGGGCAAACGTAAATGAGCCACTGGAACATTATCAGCTATTGACTTTAGCCTTTGGCACGGCTTCTGCCACGTATTTAGGAGTAAAGTCACTGCACAAGCTAGCAGAGACTGAGAAGACACTTCCCTGTGGCGGCTAAACTAATAAAACAGGATTTGTATATGGATAATTTGATGACAAGAGCGGAAACAGAGAGAAAAGCAATCAAAATATTTGAGCAATTAAAAAAACTAATGAAGTTAGATGGATCTATCTTTCAAAAATGGAGATGCAATTCAAGTTTGGTAGTAAATTATATCGGAAATGAAAAGAGAGAAGATGAAGCAGTAAGAATCAAAACGGATACAACCCTAGAAATACTAGAACTGATATGGAATACAGCGAAAGGTACACTGGAATATGAAAGTAAGCATTATTAGAGATACCTGTAACAAAACGCAAGGTGGTTTCCGATATAGCACGGTTGTTCGATACACTGGGCTTGGTAGCTCCAACAATCATAACAGCGAAAATATTCATAGAAAGACTTTGGCTGTCCGAGGTCGAGCGGGATCAAGAGCTACCAGAACCATTACTAAATGACTGAATTATGTACAGAGAAGAATTACAAGTTCTTTCTAGTTTTTCTATAGTCCGATGGACTGGACGTTGCAAAGCTGATATGCATACTGAATTACAGTGCGTTGCATCAAATAAGGCGTTAACAGCGGTAATCTATTTGCGAACAATAGAAGAGCAAGGTGAAGTACACATCAGTCTTATTGCATCAAAGACAAAAGTCACGCCTGTTAAGCAAGTGCCTGTCCCGCACTTAGAGTTGTGTCGAGCAGTATTACTAGCTAAACTTCTTTTAATTGTGTCAGACATAACCATAGAAAATATACATGCGTGGATAGACTCATCGGTTGTTCTCGGATGGTTAAGTAATCACCCCAGCAAGTGAAAACGTATATTGCTTATGGAAAATGGAAAATACTTACCATCATGGACAATAGTCAATACCATCATGGACAATAGTCAATGGTCGCATATCCGATCTGAAGAAAATCCAACGGATTGCACCTCCAGAGGTATAAAAGCACCGGAACTGATAGTACTAAATCTGTGGAAGAAAGGGCCTCAATCGTTAAAAGAAAAAGAGATCTAGTATAGCAAAGGACATTTTAAAACGGTGTTAGAAGAAAAGAAAACTGAGAAAATGTGTTTTACAGCAATCTTTAATGAAGACAATAGCACAGAACTCATAGAGTCATTCTCGTCACCTACTCGAATGGTTAGAGTTGGATCCTATTGCAGAAGATTTCTGGATTTTAAACAATAAAAGGTGAACGTCCTAAAAGGTCAGGGCTTATTATGGTTGAAGAGATAAACTGTACTTTAGTAAAACTAATAGTTTTGGCTAAAGGCAGACATTTTACTGAAGAAATAGAACATCAAGTCTCACGGTTGTATTTTAAAAAGAAGTGCGTTACACATTTTATGTCCATTATTAGACACTGATGGTTTACTGAGAGTAGGTGGACGCATCCAAAGATCAGAACTGAATTACGAGCAGAAGCATCCAATAATATTGCCAGATAAAGATAATCTCACTTGTTAATAATATTGGATGCACATAACAAAACTCTGAATGGAGGGCCACAAATTATGTTGAATCTTATCCGCCAAACATACCTTATATTGAGAGTAAGGATTCAGGTTAAAAAGATACGTAGAGCATGCGTTAATTGCGGAAGAAACTTGTCAGCGAACAGGATATAACTAATGGGATGGATCCCAAAAGTCACATTAAAGCCAAGCAAACCTTGAAATCAACTGGCGTAGATTATGCTGGACCAATCAATGATAGGGTTTCTCCTGGTAGAGGTTCCAAATCATACAAAGGGCATATTTTCCTTTTTGTATGTATGGTGACACACGCGGTACATTTAGAGGCTGTATCTGATCTCTCAGCCAAGGGGTTTATTGCAACGTTTCCAAGGTTTACTTCACGTCGCGGACACTACCAGGACCTATATAGCGACAATGGGACAAATTCTGTTGGGTCAAATAAACAGTTGTTGGATATGTTCAAACTTGCTAATTCTAGATGATCCGATGAAGTGGTGCAACTTTTGACACTTGAATCAACCAACTGGCACTTTAGCCCTTCCCATGCGCCAAACGTTGGTGATTTGTGGGAGGCAGGAGTGCGCAGGGCGAAGAATCATATAAAAAATGTCATAGGGGATAGTTCGCTTACGTTTGAGAAGTTTATAATGGTTTTGACAGAGGTACAAGCGTGTTTAAATTCGCCTCCTGTTTCAGTTTCGAGGGATGATCCTGATGACCCTCTTCCATTGACACCAGGCCATTTTTTGGTGGGTGAGCCATTGATAAATGTATCTAATGAGAATTATTGTCTTCAACCTCGTAACATTTTAGATAGATGGAAATTATGTCAAAAAACGTTTTGCGATTTTTGAAAAAGATGGTCAAAAGAATATTTGGTTAACTTAAATCAACGCTACAAATGGAATAAAAAAAATTTCTGAACCTAATGTAAATGATGTAGTTATTAGAGAAGATATGGTTCCAATGGCTAAATGGGTAATCATTAAATTATACAAAAACATCCAGGTCCTGATGATATCACGAGAGTCGTAACAATCAAATGCAAGAATGGAGTTCTGAAAAGACCAGTTAGTAAAATTTGTCTGCATACTAAATAACTATTGCATCAGGACTTGAATGTATCTTGTCATGGTGGGCGATTAGTTTTTAAGTTACTTTGTATAATGCTGAAATCTTTGAATTTTGTTTCTTACAATAGTACATTTATTTGAGTTTGTTAAATTGAAAAGCTATGATGATCGCATATATGAAGCACAAGTCCTTGTTGGGCAGTTATGTACGATCGAAAACTGTGTAGTGAGTTGTTTAAGCATAACGCTTTCGCCATCACATACTAGATGGTGGTGTGCGTCTTTAAGAACTCGCCAGCAACTTGTCACTCAAAAAGATAATGAGGCTGAGCTATGATCAAATTGTGAGAGTTTTCTGGTAAAATAAATCAATTGTGTTCTTAGAAGTGGTTTAATTAAAGATCAAAGCTCCTTGTTTTAGTTAGTGATTGAACAAAATGAGCACTATGTTATAACCTGAATAAATAATTAAGGATCAAAATCAAAAGTTTCAAATTAAAAATATGTATTGGGTGTACAACTTAATATCTGGAATTTTTAAGCGAAATTTGATCCTTTATTGTGAAAAAATCTTACAATATATTTTATTCGAAATATTGTTCATCGAAAGCTACAACATTACCCCATCTTTCAGGCAATTTACGAATTCCATCCCAAACAAAATTGCTCGGGCTTGGCGGCCAAAAACGAATCCATTCGATTTCGGATGCCTTGCTCTGAAGTGAAGCGTATTCCGGCGAGGGCGTTTTGCATCGAGCGAAATAAATGAAAGTCGGACGGAGCAAGGTCCGGACTATAAGGCGGGTGGGCCAAAACTTCCCATCCACTATTTTCCAAATAGTTTTTCACGGGTCTTGCAGCATGCGGCCGAGCTTTTTCATGATGAAAAATTATAGCCTCGTGTCTGATCGCATATTCCGGGCGTTTTTCGATGATGGCACGCTTCAAACGTGTTAATGGATATAGATATTTGGCTTCGCCGTTGATTTGGCTGGTTGGCCGGGCTTCACGTATTACTTTTTGGGCTTGGGATTGTCATAATGTATCTATTTTTTATCCCCAGTTACGATCCGATGCAAAAATGATTTCTTTTTATGGCGCTCAAGCAGCATTTCAGACATACAGAAGCGCCGTTCAACGTCTCTCGGCTTCAATTCATAGGGGACCCAATTACCTTACTTCTGAATGTATCCGGCGGCTTTCAAACGTTTCAAAATGGCTTGCAGAGTCACTCTCAACGATTTGGCAAGTTCGTCTTGCGTTTGACACGTAGCCTCATCGAGTAGCGTCCCCAATTCTTCGTCTTCAAACTTTTTTGGCTGTCCTGGGCGTTCTTTGTCTTTGATGTCAAAATTGCCACTTTTGAAGCGTTGAAATCATTCAAAACACTGTATTTTCGCTAAAGCATCGTCACCATAAGCTTCTACAAGCAAACGGTGACATTCCGTAACAGTTTTCTTTGCAAAAAAATGACCCAACATAACCTCCCGCAAATGCTGTCTTTTTCTCCAATTTTCGAAATTATTCATCGTGAAAAGTAATAATGATGCACACAAGATAAAATTGTTATGTTAACTGATTTTGATAGCTGTCAAATGTACCTTCAAAATGACATACATATAAAGTTCGAGCTTTCACGATATTTGTTAGTACGGACATCTAGTGTTAAATTCCGGTTATTAAGTTGTGTTAAAATCTATATTTTCTCAAATTTGCTTGGGTTGTTGCGCGAGGCCCCTGCAAGAGCGAGGCCTCGGGCGATTGCCCTGTTCGCCATCCTCTAAGGCCGCCGCTGCGCGCAGGTGCTCATATTTCAAATTTTTGCAGACTCTAAGCTTTCCTCATTAGTTTGTGAAAAACACAAGCCATCACTACCAAGACTCTTCTAAAAGTAAAGCTCTTGAGCCGACTCGATTCTCTACAACACCGTAGGAAAGGTGTAAAAATGAAATAATTTGTGAATAATTCTCATGCAGCAATAATTCAAATTTCAACACTTTCTTAATCTTAAATCATTAAATTCCACTGTAAACTTACATCTCATCTCAAATTCATTTAATGCTAGCTTTATTTCATCACAAATTACCCAAGCACTCAGAGCAATTACCAAAATTCATGTTCTTATCGCGATAAGCAATTTTATGCTCACATCACGTTCCTACCCACGCATTTTAACGATTTCGAATACCGTAGAATGTTCGATTTTATCGGAATAACAAGAATTAATCCTGCAAAAGGTTTGTATACTGCTTTCTGCTCTACATTGCCTTAACCCGCTCGTTCCCAACAATTGTTTGATCGATTTACCTTATTGTAAGCCATAAAACCGTTGGTACCTTACTCAGTCGCAGCAATAATTTTCGTCGTCTCAACCAACCTCAAGACCAAACCGAAAAAGCGCCCGTACAAAGTCGTTTTCGTCAAACTACGTAGATTAACCAAGAATAAAACTACGGCTGTACAACAATTACGTGTGCATTAAACAAGAGAAAATTCGAAATATAAAACAAATAAAAATAAAACCAGCGAAATGTTTTGCTCTTTCCACTTTTATCGAAACTTGCTCATCGCAAAGTACGGGTTTTCGCATTTCTTATAGCTTTTAGCTGCGGAAAATCTAAAGTATCTAAGTATCTACTAGCACGGCTCCAATGGATAACGCTTGCACGAAATTTAGTCGTGGCGCTGTAATACACAGTAGTGTACATTAAAATCGCGACATGAATATTAAGTGGGAGTTGAATTACTACGTGGTAGACCGGCGTGGCGTGGCGGTACCATTTACGGCTTTGCCGGCAAAACAACACAAGAAAGATGTTAATGTATGCTTGCGGGCTTTAATTAGAGAGACTCATGCGAGTATACACTATGTAGTCTTCAATTTAAATCGATACTTAAAGATATTGTAATTGAAAAAGAGTAACATGTGCTATTCCGCTCGGTAGTGTGAAATTGATGCTTCAGCCCGCGATTGACACGCCATTAATATCCAATATGCATTTCCTTGTTTGTGGCAGAGGTGATTAGTAGTTGGTAAAGCGATAGAATTCAGATCATCACTGAGATTTGAGGTGAATGCTAATGAAGAATATTATTACCATGCGGGATGGTAGATACATATGTTGCATATGTAATATGAGTTACGTTCTTTGCTTGGGAATTAGAATAAGTTTAAAGAGCAAGCTAGGGAGTACGTTGCTGTGCTATTCGCCAGCAAGAACGCGAGCTTCCGATTGTTCCGCATCGATAATCTACCCCATTCTTGCATTGACAAAGTGGAGTTCCTTGAACTATCTGGTTGAACTCTTAAGTAGATGTTCTTGAGCGAAACACACCCCTAAACCGCTAAATCCACACGCCAGATGCAAGTAGCGCCAGCCAACGTTCCCTTTCTAAATTGAATTGTATCAATTGCTACAACTCCAACTGCACCGAAACCCAGCACAAGTCGCCCATTGAGGTTTGTTAGAGCGCAACAGCCCAAGTATCAAATGAGTAAATGTAATAACTAAATTGCGGCACACTTTGGATAGATAGTTCACGATCTGGGAAAAACTTAGCAAGCTTGCGAAACATTCCTCTCAGACCTCCGTTCTGTCGCGTCTCGAGCTCTGTTATTTCCGTGCTTGGTTATCGCGCTTTCAGCTCAGCCATTTGCATTCACCTTTGCTTTGCAATATAATAGCCCTAGCAATATTTAAAGGTGTTCCCGGTTTAGCTTTGCTCCGGTAAAGCTACACACGTCTATAGCTTAGATTCGAATACGAGCACTCTCGTTCAGACTCGATAATCATGCAAGCAACGTTGTTCAAAGATAAACTAGATGAAATAGGATATGGCACTTCATGGATTTGCTTGTTTGTTCGTTTGTTTGTAGCAACACAGGTCAATATTGCAGGCTTTTGTTGAAGAAACGGAATAGGAACAGAGAGATACCTTTGCAGGTAAAAGTGACTGCAAAAAACGAAATAACAGGCTAGTGACATGCGAGATGCGAGTGTTGCAAGAAGAAACCTCAAACTTGATACTTTTGCTCAACAGGCACAGACTGTCGAAAGGAAAGAACTGAAGAGGGAACAAGTTGAGTAATTTGTAGGAATTGAAAGCTTAGGGTTTTCGTATTTATCAACAAAGATATGATATTTAATACTAGTGTGGCGAGCGTGAATATAACAAAACAGTCCTAGAAGACCATTTAGTGGAAGCCTTGCAGGGTTAGAGTCCAACGTTCACCTTCTAACTCATTTCACTGGAACGGTACACAGAAGATATTGAAGTTTACACAATTCAAAAGTATGTTGAAAGATTATAATTGCTTCAATTTTATCAAAGAACTACAAAGGCAAGTCTAATGTTGTTATCATTTGATGATCTAGTTATCTACATTCGCAGAAATTTAGGGCGTTCTTTACTTATTTCCAGTGAAGTGGCAAAATCTAACAAAGTTTGATCGTGAACCGGTGGTTATCTTACAAACAATATGAGTAAGATAGCCGGTTAGTCCGATATATTGGTTGAAGCATAGTCTTCCTAGTCACTTTTTTTATCGAAAAGTCATGTATCTACCATATCTGCCCCATCAAACAGCACTCCTGAATGTGGCCAACCGGTGCTTTTAAGAGTTTTGAGACGAATTCAGCTACAAGACTTTGGCAGTCCCTGAGTATCTTCCAGTGTTACATGCTAGCGGAAGCGTCAGAGTCGATTTAGAGAGTTAATAAGTTCTTAAAGGGAAGATAAATCCAACATGGGGTTCAGGGCGCTACCTGTTGTTGCACCAAAGGCCCTAGTAATTCTTGAACATACCATTTGCAGGTTTATGAAACAGAAAGCTGCCCAAGAATGGTCTCCATTGTTCCACCAGGCATTTGACGCATCAGTGGCGTTCATGGTTGATCGAAGGCATGCTTGAGTTTACCAATCATTCTACTAATACTATTCGAGAATAATCGACCTCCATGGAAGTAGTCTATTTTAAGATAGACTGAAATATTTGAATTCTAGTTGCAGCTCAATGGTGCACTTTTCAGTCTGGAGAGAATGAAACCAGCAGCTTTTTTGAAACTATGCTCTTTATGGGACATTCTGGCGACCGGAGTAAATGCAGAAAAGAAAAAACTGCCGACATTAAAAAACCATTACACTATGTTCTCAAGAACTATAGAAGCTAGAGTCATCTAGCTTTATAGACAAGTTTGAAGGGTATCTTTTTAGGAGTTTCAAAGTCAAAAATTTTTTCAAAGAATCTTAAGAGAGGTCTGCCGATGTTAGGATGTGATCCCTTAAAATTTTTTTCTCTGAAAATATTCAAATAGGGTATAAAATGAAAAGTCTTGGTTCGAACTTTTATTAACAGATCGATCTTAAGCCTTTAATTTGGTTGACGGGGTAGGGAGGCAGGTGAAAAGAAAGAATATAAGAACTAACTCAACCCCAGTTAACAAAAGAATCAGAAAAAAAATCATAGATGTTGGTCTTTATGTGTTATGGCTTATGGCTTCTAAAATTAAAAATTGTTTTCTAACTTGGAACCACTCTAGTTTCCTTAGGAATGCGGAATTGAAAAAAAACGTTGATAATTTTGAGAATTCTTAACCAAAGGATTGTCTTGGGGATCAGAGAATAGTTTTAAAAAACTTAATTTTTGTCTACGGTGCACCAGCGTCGAAATAGTCAAAACTGCCTCGGTAAAATTGTGACATCTCCTATTTTCTGATTGTTTTCTAACTTAGAACTGCTCTAGTTCCTTAGGAATGTAAATTTGCAAATTCGTTGATGATTTTGAGAAGCCATAATCAAAGAAATATTTTGAGGGTTGGGAAATCGTTTAAAATTGTCAGTTTTACCCTAACGTGCACCAGAGCCCAAATAGCCAAACTGGCCTGTATGAAATTAGAAGACTTAATAAGGCTTGTTATGAAACGTTCTGGCGACTGAAGTGAATGAATGTTATTCCTTTGAAGATTGTCGAATAAGGTGCCAAATGAAAGGCCTTGGATAGATTCCTTATGAGCATCATTACGACTGCTTGCCATGCTTTTATGCCTCGTCGGAAACTCCGGCACTTCGAGCCCCCAGTGTACTGGTGGTCGACTAAAATCGCTGGAAAGCGAAGGGAATGTCACAAGCTTTGGAGTGAGGCTCAACGGGCACGGAACTGTGACGAGGCATGCAACTACCAAGGAGATGGCTGCCCCCGATGAGAGACAGCGCTCACTCAACGACTGGCAGCAGTCTTGGGTGGATTGCACAAAGGGAACGTAGACTGCGTGCTTCATCCCAGTTGTGAGACTGTGGCTAAATTGAAAGCATGGTGTGACTGACTTCTATCTGACCCAGCTTTTGAGTGAGCATAGATGCTTTCAGTCTTACCTGCTCACGTTTGGTAAGATGCGATCTCCCGATTGTCGGTTTTACCCTGGAGAGAAAGACAATGCCCACCACATGTTTTTTTCATTTACTAAATGGGTCAGGTTGCGCAGGGACCTCTACAGGGAGATGGTAGGGTTCACTCCGGAGAGTATAGTCGCAGTGATGCTCGAATCGGTTTACAAATGGAACCAGGTGGCACTTTGTGTTCGAGTAGTCCTAAAAGACCATAGGGACTCACAGCAGCCGGAGACATTGGGGCTAGGAGATCGCATGTCTGAAAAGTCCTCTTTCCATCTCTCCTCCGGCTAGATGAGGGGTCCCCCAGCTTGAAGGCACCACGGCGTAAAAACACAAGATCTGGGCCGAAGTAATGTATCAAATGGTTCCAGCCTGGGTTTTCGGATTGACAGGGGAGGTGTTTAGTGGGTAGTCCAGTTACTTTCGAGCATGGGAGTCCCACACTCTCTGCGTAAATGACATCCACTATAAACTCTTCGTGTTGAGTGGTGTTTCTGATTTTGGCAACAGAACAGAACAGGCTACAAAAATGTTGTCTTCTAAGCAGAGCCCAATTTAGGTGCCTCATCGAACATTGTTGTAGAAATGTATAAAACCTTTGCGCGCGTAATAAGTATATAATTTATTAATTAAGTATACTGATACAGAAACGGTTTGCAAAGAATATCAAATAATTTAACTTTCACATGTGTTCCGTCCTTCGCAGAGCTCGTCGTACCGAGAACGTCTCGTCTCCTATCAACTCCAACTCGTCTACCCTTTTCTCCAACCCAATAAACAAAATCACGAGCGTTCTATTCACTGTTATCTGAACTCGTTTGAAACACGTATTTGCAGTCAACTAAATTTTCATAGGGTGATTTCAAAATGTGTAGCTAATTTGAATTGGATTTTTTCATTTGAAGAAGAAACAAAATCGTATATTCCCACATTTGGCCATTCTGTACATTGTATCGCCCCGATACACACTAGTTGCCACTTTATTCTTCATTTTCATATTCTCCGCTAGGCTGTTTAAATTCTTCATCGTTGAGTTCTATTTCCGAGTAATCAGCCTCGTAGTCAGGATCTTGTTGAGCTGACCATGGCTTCATATGATCAGCTGAAGCACTTGTACAAAAAGGTCCTTCATGCTCACCTATTTTTTCAACTCGATATCTATTATTTCTCATAACCGAAGTTACTTTGTACGGACCCAAAAACTTGGGATGAAATTTGAGTCCCACTCCAAACTGTGTTCTCTGGATTACTAGAATGTCGTCAACTTTGTAATTATTTGCTTTCTTGGGTCTCTTATTGAAAGTCTTTCTGTTTTCTTCTTGAATCTTATTTATATATTTTTTGGCTTCTTCTCGCAGCTCATCACGTTGTTGATCAAATGATCCAATAATTTCCTAATCAATGATTACTCTGAGGCGAATATCTTCTTTCAGTTTCATAGGAACTCCAACTAAAAGTTCGAATTGAGTTTTTCCAATACTTCTTTTACATGATGAATTGATATATTGCTGTACTACATCGATATACTTATGCCATTCAGCTGGTTTTGGGATTGATAGCTTCGTTAACATCGAAATGACCACTCGATTTACTCTCTCAACTTGACCATTTCCTCTCGGAACTCCTGTCGTTATGAGCACGTGCTTGATTTTGTGTTTGTCGCAGTATTCTTTAAAAGCATGAGACGTAAACGCCGTCCCTCTATCTGACATTATTCGTCTTGGATTACCGAATGTAACTGCTTGTATAGTTAAGCGAGCCATCACCACTTCAGTTGTCGTCGACTTCGTGGGATAGAGCCAATTGTATTTCGTAAACGCGTCAATCACCGCAAATAAGTGATTATAGCTCTTTTTAGTGGAAGGCATCGGCCCTAGATGATCAATGTGATATGTATCTAGTGGTGTTTCATCTTTATCAATCGGATTTAAAAATCCTTCTGGTTTTTCTGTCTTTCTTTCAGATAGAAGACACTTGACACAGTTTTTTATAAACTTTTCAACTTTTCCTTGCATTTTCGGAAACCAAAATTCTTGTTTAATAATATACTCAGTTTTTCTCAGCCCAAAATGTCCTTTTTCGTGCGCTTGCCGTATCACCTCTAGTTGCATCGACCTTGGAACCACGAGAAAACATCTCCATCACACGCTCAATACAAAACACCTTTCTTCAATACGAACTCCATCTTTTCTTCGCGTTCAATACATCCGATGACCTGTCGAAGCTCCAGATCTTCTTTTTGATCCCTTTGGATTTGCAGAACAAATACGGCTCGACCTTTCTGCACCAACAAAATATCTACAGGATTTCTGCTCAGAGCGTCAGCGTGCTTCATTGACTTGCCTGGACGATGCTCGATAGAATACTGGTATTCTTCAATCAATAGAGCCTAATGAGCCACACGTAAACTTGTATCTTTCTTTGACATAGTCACAGCAAATGCACAACAGTCCGTCACTATTTTTACTGGAATGCCCAAGAAATAGATTCTAAATTTTTTGAGCAATTTGATCACTGCCAAGACTTCTAATTCATAACTTGTGTATTTCGCTTCCGTCGGAGAAGTTTTCCAGCTAGCGTAATAAATAAGATGCAGCATACCATCTTCACTATCTTTCTGCATTAGAATTGCTACCAAGCCTAACATGCACGCGTCAGTATGAAGTTCAGTCTCTGCTCCAACACGATACAGTTTCAGCACTGGTTTTTCCATCAACGCATTTTTTAAACGATTAAAAGCACTACGTTGTTCGGCACCAAATTCAAATTTAACACTGTTTCTCAGTAGTTGAGGTAAAGGTCTCGCAATCGCCGCAAACTAGGGAGTAAATTTCCGAAAATATCTATTTAAACCCAGGAGACTTTGCACTTGTCTTACTGTTTTAGGTTCTGGAAAACGTGCTACAGCTAATGTCTTTTTATTTGAAGGTTTGATTGAACCCTTTCCAACAATGTATCCTAAATATTCGACATGTTTTACCGATAATTTACATTTTCCCCAGTTGATAACCAATCCATATTTACTCGCGGTTTCTAACACACGTTTTAGTTTCTCCAGATTCTCAGCTTCATCTCTTGCAGGTATAATTAGATCGTCAAGATATGTCAGCACTGTTCCGTCGTTAATTAAATCTCTAAAGACTGCTCTAATATGTCGTTGAAAAACTGCCGGCGAATTAGAGAGCTTGAATGGAACTCTTAGAAATTCGTATTGACCATCAGGGGTCACGAATGATGTATATTTAATACTCGACTCCTCCATTGGCACATGAAAGAAACCATCTTTGAGATCAAGTGTGCTGAATACAGCTGCATCTTGAAGTCTATCAAGTTGATCTTCTATTAAGGGTAAAGGGTATCAATCCCTAAAAATTTTCTTATTCAGCAATCTATAGTCTACACAAAGTCTTAGTTTACCATTTTTCTTTTCAACCAGTACAATCGGACTGGCATATTCTGATACACTCGGCATATTCTGATACACTCGGTCTCACGATTTTGTGTTTTATCCACTGATCAATAATTTTATTCACTTCACGTCGTTGTGGTTCAGATAATCTTCGCGGATTTTGGATGAACAGAATATTCGTCTTGCAATATTATGCGCATTTTAACGCGGCTTTCTGCTATTTTCTCGGGTTTACAGTTATCAACTAACTGCCGCACTACTTGTTTAATCTCTGGGTCCGCTAAATGTCCAACAGAAGCTTGAATCTCGTTTGTATCTTCAGGAAAATCTACGTCTACCATCGCTTTTTCCCTCCAGTCAACATTGCTCGCTTTATACACTTGAAAATCAATTTGTGGGTCATCTTCTTCGATCTTAGTCAACGTTGTCTTTTCTTCAAAGTGATCTCCGCCTGATCGGATAATTCGCCACCAATGATCAAAACGTGGCCTGTGTAATTATCAGGAACCACATCAAAATTGAAAACAAACGATATGTCATCTATAGTTATTTCTGCATCAAATCGTCCCAACGTTTTTCTACCAGTCGCTCCAACACCATTAAAAAATTTTTTTCTTTTGTAATTTTGGTGCATCTAGCTGAACGTACAAGGTTGATTGCACTAAATGTAAATCACTCCCCGAATCGATTATCGCGTCTATGTCTTTTCCAAGAATGTTTTATATGTTTTCTTGTCACTGACACTAGCTAAATCTCAGCGAGGTTTAGCTCCACTTGAACTAGTGTTATCAATGTCTTTCGCACACTTACTCACAACGTGTCCAAACTCTCTGCATTTAAAGCACTTTGTCCCCTTCGACTTATTAGGACAACCAGCACTCACATGGTTTTTATCGCCACAGTTGTAACACCTTTTAATTGACTTGTCATGTTGTTCTCCCTTTGCTTGAGTATTAGCGCGTTTGGATTTGTCTTGTTGTTTATGTTTATTTCTATTGCTGCTACGTCGCTGCATCATTTCATACTGCCCAAATTTTGTTCAAAGAGTTTTTACCGTTTTAGCCCCATATAAGATAGTTTTGTTGGCCTCGTCATCTTGTATCCCGTCAACAATATATTGTATTTTAGCCTCTAGTTCAATATTAGCATGACTAGCAATCTCCAGCATCCGATAAATATATTCCTGGTATAACTCCTCAGGTTTTTCCTTGCTAATACTCAATTGTCTATGAACCTGTTTACTATTAACGGTCTCAGCAAACTCTTCTTTGGGCGCTTTTTTAATTGACTTCCACGTTTTTGTACTGCATTCATAATTTATAAACAATTTCGCAGAGCCCTTCAACAATCTTTTTCCATAAATTACTTTCTGCGGATCAGTCCAATCACACATCTCTGCTGCCTCTTCAAAATTTTAACCCACCGATAAACATTTTCATTTCCGTCACCACTAAATGATTCGAGCGCATCTTCAACGTCTTTGAATGTTAACACAGGATGGTTGTAGCGGTCAGTAGACTTTCGTTTTTTCTTCTTCACCTCACGTCGTCGTTCTTGTTCATCGCCATCACTATCGCTATCGCTGTCACTTTCCACGTCGTCATCGTCATCTTGATTATGATCATCCTCTTCTAGTGCTGCTTTTAGTCCATTTCGTAGTACAGGTTTATTTCCGGTTAACCTTAACCCTAAACCACGCAATTTCTCTTTTAATCCATCTTTCGATAGTGAATCCACATCTATTTCATCATCGTCTTCGTCGTCGTCGTCACTCCCTTTGCCGCCGTCGCCATCATCCCCGTCTCCATTCTCAGAATCTCGGGCATTTAAATTACTCTGACTACGCTGATTTTGGTTACTTTGCGATCCTGAGACTCCATCTGCAGGCTTTGCCAAGGCTTTCCTTAATCGCCCAGCAAGCACAGCGCTGCCACCATTCAATGGCAGATTCAACACTTCTTACCTTTTCCTCAACTCTTCAGATTCCATAAATCCACGTCTAGACCAACACTACTTGGTACAGTCGCCATCGTGCTTCCGAACAAAAAACAGGTCTCAAACTGAACAGCTTGTAGATCACTCGATAAAACTATCACTAGGCCGTCTGCCGTTAAACAGTTTTTTTTTCGTTTAGCACGTTTATCTCAACACACTGTAATTCGGCACTCAATGTATTCAATTGTCCTCGCGTCTTTTCTTAGTACCGCACTCTCACAAGTCTACGTCGTAAAACTATCTCCATTCGCGTATACTTATTAATTTCACTCTCTACCCGAGCCGCTAACGTGGCTTTCATCCCGGTTGAGCCCCTACTTTGTAGGAATGAATGAAACCGTTGCGCGTGTAATAGGTATGTAATTTATTAATTAAGTATACTGATACAGAAACGGTTTGCAAAGAATATCAAATAATTTATCTTTCAAAGGTGTTCCATCCTTCGCAGAGCTCGTCGTACCGAGAACGTCTCGTCTCCTATCAACTCCAACTCGTCTACCCTTTTCTCCAACCCAATAAACAAAATCACGAGCGTTCTATTCACTGTTATCTGAACTCGTTTGAAACACGTATTCGCAGTCAACTAAATTTTCATAGGGTGATTCCAAAATGTGTAGCTGATTTGAATTGGATTTTTTCATTTGAAGAAGAAATAAAATAGTATATTCCCACATTGTTATGAGGTAAGCGCACATGATCCTGATGCACCAAACCTTCAGACTCTATTTTTAAAATCATTTTACTTCTGTTTATCTGATGGAGTACTTGGCCAACGTAGGCATTCCCAGCCTCGGTACAATTAGGAGAAATAGAATACCAGATTGCAAGATGTCATCAGAAAATATAATGATGGAAATAGAAAGCGGCTATTCAAAACAATACGTAGCCAACGTCAACGGAGAGGATATTTCAACTATCGCATAGAAAGGTAACAAAGTTATCAACTTGGCTTCTACCTTTGTTGGCCAAAAACCTAAAACTGATGATTGAAGATAGGATAAAAATAGCTTAATATAAGCAAACATCAAGCGCCTCATTGTCGTTCGAGAATACAATTGCCATCTGGGTGGCGTTAAGGTTTGTACCAAAAACATGTATTAATCGAGCAGTGCGTCCCCCGCGATAAATCAGTTAATGCACCCGCGAATGCAAATGCCGACACAAATGCATACGCCTCCGCAAAATGCATCCGAAATGCGTGTGCGTCTTTGGCCGGCAATATTATGCCATAAAAATTCGTCGTAACAGGCGATCTCACGGAGCGATATCTGACAGAGATCAGTCATCCCCACCCAATTTCGACCAGCTGGCAAGCGTTGGATGACAGATCTCTGTCACTTAACCACCACTTGACGTCGGCCGGGGTGGTGAAGAAAGGATGGCCTATAGAAAAATGGCACGGCGTGTGTTTGAGTGAGTCACATAAACGGGAAAGTGTAACAGAAACTAGCCAAAAGACTCGATCAGTTAACTGGTATTAGAAGCGGTGGGAGTAAAAAATTGAGAACGGTTCAAGAAAAATTGCAAAAATTTGATAAAAACTTAAAATTCGAACGACTTCGATATTATGTGAAATTCGTTACCGAAGAAAAATTTAACAAGATATTCTGTGGTTGTTTTCAACAAAAAGTGTTTAGATCTGTTACATATTTGTCCCCATGGTGCATAAACAAGTGGAGCTCATGTGTTCTTGTGCTTGTTTGTATTCTTTTCTCGAGGCAAGTGATATGACTAAGCTTGTGAACTCATGAAATCCTCAACCAAAGGAAGTTTCCGACAAGTGTCGTCGTTTGTTGATAACTTATTGTTCAAAGTACGTAATGCCGGTTGTGAATGAGTGAATGAAAACTCCTGGCCCATTAAAGCGGTTTTTCAGGACAGGTCAATCTTATAAATAATCATCTGTGTACTGAATTTTATTGAATTTAAGGGTACCATTAAGATTTTATTCAAGAAAACGAAAAATCGATAAATCATACTATTACAAACAAAGTTGAGTGAATTTCGACTTCTCACGTACTTGTTGTTATTGTACTCATAAAGGCCTACATTCATGATTTTTTTCAGATTTTTCGGATGAAACGTGTCCAATCGTGAGGGGGGAACACGAAAAGTTCGTATGTTTCCCCTTTCCCTGGCCCCCACGGTACCGGTAAGGCAATTTTAAGACTTGTTTTGAAAAGACCTCATTGAGACCTTTCCAATGACACCCTGCTCGACTACCATCGCTGAAAATTTTTATTTAAAGGTTCACCTCCCTATGTGGAGACACCCTCCTTAAACCCTTTTGAAAAATTTTGCTACCCCAAAACTTTCAAGAGGTCACCACTTCTGACGTTTCCACAAAGTTTTCATTGCTGTAGCTTATATAGTTTGGGAGAAAAAGTGCTGTGACATATTGATGGATGGACGGACGGACGGACAGACGGACACAGGTCATGATTACAATAGGGTTTTGTATTTTAGTACAAAACCCTAAAAATGGAGAAGCGCGCACGGTGGCTAGCCCATATTAGTGGTGGAGCCTGTCATCGATGCGGGTCCTAAGCCCAGTCAGGTTGAATGAAATGGAAAAACCAAATTTTAAGTTCAAATTTGAATTTTCGCTTTAAATACTATACAATAACAAAAATTTAATTACAAACACTAATATTTTAATATTTGTACATGAATATTTTCGTTAAATACACGTCAAATAATTTGTATTGTTGTATCAAATATTACTTTAAATAAAATAGACAATTTTTTCTTTATTATCGTAAATATTTAAGGCACTAATGATAGAATTTAAGTAAGAATTTAACAGGATCAAATATAAATCAATTGTTAGTACTAAGTACCCTTCGTACCTCTTATTATTCCAAAAACTATTTTAAATAAATTTTCCTAATACCTTTTGCAAATATTCTCAATTGTGTTTGCTTTGAATTTATAAGCCATTGAGGAATGGTATAATACTACATTTTTTGGGTTTTGTAAAATAATTTTACAAAACCCTACTTGTTTCGCGACCAGTCTGTCCGTCTGTCCGTCTGTCCGTCTGTCCGTCTGTCCGTCCGTCCGTCCGTGTGTCACAGCAGTTTTTCTCGGAAACTAATTTAGCTACAAACATCAAATTTTGTGTGTAGGTGTAAAGTGGTGATCGTTTCAAAGTTCAACTACAAAATAGTTTTCTAAGGTATTTAAGGGGGGTCTCCCCATATAGGAGAGTGACCCCCCGAAAAAAAAAATTAATTGAAGGTAGCCGATATGGGTATCAAATGAAAGGTCTTGATGGGAACTTTTCAAAACAGGTCTTAGTTTGGCAAAGTTTGCTTCGGGGGGCGCACAGGGAGGGGAAATACACGAAAAATTTGTGTCCCCCCCCTCGCGATTGGACACCTGTGATCCGAAAAATCTGAAAAAAATCAGGGAGTAGCCCTTTTTGAGTACAACAACAACAAATACGTTAGAAGTCGCAATTCACTCAACTTTGTTAGTAATAGTATGATTTATTGATTTTATGTTTTCTTGAATAAAATCTTAACGGTACCCTTAAATTCAATGAAATTCAGTACACAGATGACTATTTATAAGGTTGTTCTATCATAAAGATTGAATCATATTTAGCGAAGTTATACCGGTTTGAATTTTCCTGTATTACTATGGAACAATATGCGCTGCATTTATTACTATGGCAACATATGGCTGTAGAACAACATGCGCTTTTTACCGACTCAGACACTACAGTTTTGCTAGGATTTGCATGAAAATTTCAGGAATGATAAGTGTCATACATATCTTTAAGAATCGGTTCAGCTAGTGATATCAGTAATCGTAAAACAAAATAGTGGCTGTTTTAAATGCGAAGATTGGATAATTTTGAGTTATTTTTTCCCAACTTCAACGTTTAAGGTGCATGCTTTGAACACTTGATTCAATCTAATGAATGACTGAAGATGGGTACCTATAATTAATGCTCATAAGTGAAACAAGTCAAGGAGGTGGGAGAGAGCTCCTAGCAAAAGCGTTTTGTAACCATTCTAGGATTCGGAAAAATTGGCCATTAATCGATGATAACAGTACAGGAGAGTGGCCCTGAAAAAAAAATCATCAAACGTAGCCGATATGAGTATGAAATAAAAGTTTTCATGGGAGCTTTTCAAAACAGTTGTTAAACTGTCAGTTTTTGCTTCAGTGGGGACACAGGGGGGAAATACATGAAAAATGTGTTTCCTCCGTCGCGGGTGGACATCTGAAATAATTATCAAGTGAGATATTTATGGGTATAACAATACCAAAAACCTCAGAAGTCGAAATTCGTTCAACTTTGTTAATAAAAGTATGATCTTCGTATTTCATATTTTATCCAATAAAATCGTCTTTGACATGTTTCTTGACTTGATTCGATCTGGTGACTGCATTTTGTAAATTGAATACAAAACCCTTCTGACATTAGCGTAGGTCTGTTTACCCAACTTGTTTTTTATAAAGTGCTACGTAAGCTTTTTGGCCAAAAAGAAAACGTTCGTGTTATTCTTATATTTAATGCCAATGGATATTTTTAAATTTTGTATCGATTCCATTCATAATGCTTTATAACTTAATGTTTTAGATGCACGAGAATAGTTGAGGAGTGATTTTTCAAAAGGGCTTATTTCCGTATTAAACAAAATTTCAGTAATGAGAAAAAACTTCTAAGAGCAGTTTACAGTAACTAATTTTTTTTAACGTCTCTAGTATAATAGTGTGTTGATGTAGTATTCTGATCCGCATAAAGTTTTTATTCTAGCATAAATGTGAAAATTGGAAAAAATAATAATAATTTGGAAATGTGCCCTTCTGGTGTAAACTACTGGAAATAAGCCTGTTTGTTGTGAAAAATTTGGAAATATGCCCTTCTGTTGTAAAATTTCAAAAATAAAACTATGTACAGAAAACTAACTTTATTGCACTTAATATGCTACAGATTATACTCTTAAATCACCACAATCAAGTTCATTACAATCGCAATCACCGTTAGTCGGCTCTTCTTCCCTCCTTATATTTCGATCGTCAATTACACTCTTGTACCACGAAAGCTCTTCTAAATTCCTCCAGTCATTACCAAACTGTTTTTTTAATAAGTTTTCAACGTCTTTCTTCTTGTTTACAGTCAGCGGTATGGTAACTGACTCAGTATTTGGGATCTCCAACGGGATACGTTTACCTTTTTTCAAAAGTGAAATAGATTCCTCTTGTCCCGTTTGAAATTTGAAATTTTCATATGACGTCACCACACAATTTGAAGCATTCTGTATTCCCTTATTGAATTTCTTGGTAATATGAATCCTTTTCAAAGATTGTATGCTGTTCACTTTTTTAAAGTTGTTTTCCAAGATTTTTATGTCCTTAATCATCCAATCAATTCCCAGTATTCGAAGGTCCCCATGTCTTTTGAAACATTCAAAATATTTTTCTCTTATGGTGATGATTTGAGCCCTTTTTAGCTCTTTTTCTATGCGCACGAACACTCTGTCCACGGGCATAAAACTGTGTCCCCTAACAGGGAAAGTAATTTGAATGCAGTTTAATGTTTGGGGTGCTTTAGTATAAAGCCATTGAAGTAATGTGTGGATTATGTGACTATTTTTGTTTTGGCCACCACAGCCGTGACAAAATAATCTTAGTACTTTAATGTTGTTTGGAATATCAAAACTGCTCAAGTATGAATAAAGAGCTGAACCAATTTCTACTGAGCCCCGATTCGCTTGCGTTTCATCCCAGACATAAAAATATGGTTTATTGTTGTCAAGATCGAAAATACAAAAATTGTACAGGCTAACTTGCCTCGAATAAAAACTTTCTCCAATGGGTGTACGTGGAAGAGATAATACCTGTTGTAGATCAAAACATAATGTTATACTATCCGGAACTGATGTGTTCATGATTTCATAAAATGCATTCGCGCGCAACTTATGAGTTCGCTTCTGTGTCATCAGTTCGACTTTCTTAGCAGGATCTTTTTCAAATTTTATTTGATTCATCAATAATGTGCATGTACTACATACATCAGATGCAGGAGTGGAGAAACCAATATTAAATTCGCCATGAAACAATTTGTAAAACATGCCAGGTTTCACTTTGAATTCATCGGAAACGGAACTATTGTAAAATTCTGAGAGTTTTTTTGCATTCAAGTCAGAAGATAAATAAATCCTTTTGGACTTGTTGCGATTGTAGTGGGACTCTTTGGTAAATAAATTAATTATGAAAACTCTTAATTTGCTCTTTTTTTCAATAGATTTATGAGCACGATGGTCCCCACCACGCTTTTCAGTTGGAACAGATACTTTAAAAAGAGTTTTATTTAAATTTTGTAGTCCCTTTTCGGACACATTAAAGGCAGCCACAAAAAGTCGTTTACATACAGGAACTGCTTTCTTTGTCTTTACAAACAGATTGTAAGTACAACTCAGTGTCCGTACTTTGGCGCCTTTTAATGGAACCTTGTTTCTTCGTTCAGGTTCATATGGCGACGACAAGCGTGAAAGAAACAAATCTTGCTTGATTTTGCTAGCGCTGGCATAAAAATTTCTGCGGTTCGATACAACGATATCCGAGGTTACAGATGCACGTCGAAACTTAGATTTCAAACTCTTGTGACTGCAAGGGATTTTAAAATTTACTGCAGCCGGATCCTTATCCGTGTACTATAAAATGATACGAGATACCAAAGTATTAATTAGATTAATGTAATGTTTCTGATTACTTACTCTTTCCTCGGCCTTGACTTTTGCGTTTTTGCTTTTCTTCCTCCACTATCAATATCACGAACAGTCTTCTCGTTCATTTTCGTAGTAAAATAAACCCGGAAACTGGAAAAATCACTTTCTTTTTATATGACTGATACGTGCGCACAAAGAAATGACAATGACCACTTTAACAAATGACTCATAAGGTGTCTGTGGGCTAATAGTGCTGCCACGGCAAAAAATACATAAAAAAATATCAATAAATTTACGCTCCTATTCACGACCGACAAAAAGTTTTATAATCAAGAAGCAAGAATTAAGCGGAAATATATTCGTATTGTAATGATTTAATGAATAGTTCTTTTGTAGCTATAGGAAATACGTCTTTTTGTATCAAACTCTGAATGTGCCTAAACATGACACATGACATGTGCTGTTTTGTATCAAACTGTGATTTTTAATCACGAATTTCTCCTGGAAAAACGTCTACTTTGTAATGAATTTTGAAATAGACGATGCATTTTAGCATGATAATGGTGATGGCATTCTTGGGTTCGTATGCAGCCGTAAGTGGAAAAATTACTCCTCAGTTTATATTTTGCACCTTTTCGCTTATAATTTGTCAATTTTAGCTTATATTAATTTTCTGGAATATTTACGGTTCCAGGTTTCTCTTTACGTTGAAATAGTATATATTACAATTTTAATTCAAAGGCAAATCATCAAAAAAGGGTGATATCATTTGATATACCACTTCATTTGTTTTTCCCTTTTAAGGGTATTGTAAAATCATTTTACAATACTCTACTAGTTTCGCGTCCTGTCTGTCCGTCTGTACGTCCGTCCAACTGTCCGTCCGTCCGTGTGACACCACTTTTTCTCGCAAACTACATAAGCTAGGAACATAAGATTTTGTTGGTAGGTGTGAAGTGACGCCCTCTTGAAAGTTTCACCACGTCAAGAAATTCATAAGGTCTTTAAGGGGGGTCTCCCCATATAGGGGAGTTGCCCCTGAAAAAAAAGTTTTCATCGCATGCAGGCAATATGGGTATCAAATGAAAGGTCTTCATGAGAACTTCTTAAAACAGGTCTTAAAATGGCTTAAAATGCTTTGAGGGGTGCAGGGGAAGGGGAAATGAACGAAAATGTTGTGTCCCCCCCTTTCACCCCAAAAATCTGAAAAAAATCACAGAGGTGTAACTTTATGAGTACAAGGGCAACAAATACCTTAGAAGTCGAAATTTGATCAACTTTTTTAGTAATAGTACATTTTATAAGTTTTACGTTTTTGCCTATAAAATCAAAATGGGACCCTTAGATTTCCCAAAAACTACAATCTAAGTTCTTAAAAGCATTTGTATGTGTTCTGAAAATTTCACAATAATCGAACAATAAACAGCTAGGTTATAGCCGATTGAATACTTAACAATTACAACAACATTTACACGTGATACTAGAGAGATACACGGACATAGCCACTATAAATTTAGGGCTCTCTAATAAGAAGTGTTATTTTGATATTAAAAGAAAAATGCCATTTTTTAATACAAATGATCGAATGTTTATTTCATTATAAAGAAGAAGGTATGCCGTTAACAGTAAAAACTAACATCAGGCAAATGATTACCACGGCACGCTTACAGGACCATATCTTTTTGATGAAATTTTCCATAACCAAATCGCAAAGTGGCTGCCCTATGTCCTCGGTAGCCTCACGAATTCTATCTTTGAGGTCTTGAATCGACGTTGAGCTGTTGGCGTAGACCTTCTCTTTCACGTGGCTCCAAAGGAAGAAGTCGCAAGGTGTTAAGTCACAAGATCTATTCAAAATAACACCTCTTAGTGGAAAACCCTATATGTAGGAATTTTGATAAAAATTTTAGAAACGGTTTGTATTATTGATGTGTTATCATGACTAATTAAACGACGGGGTCAAAATACTTGAAACAAAATGGCGGCGAGTATAAAAATATAATAGGCACTTCGAACTCAATTTATGGAATATGTATATTAGTCAAGTTTTAATATGCAGAATATCCTGTTTGATTTACCAATTGTTTTACAATACCCTTCTGGTAGGAGCACTCTCCTGCTACTTGAACTTGTTTTTTCTTTTTTCTCGATTGAATTCACAAACAAAGTTAAACAAACGTTGTCAAGGTCATTACCAGGGAAGTATTAATATTCCAAACTATATATTCAGCTTGCACTACCTACTCCGTATCATCTCAAACTTTCGTTTCCCGCCCGATTTATGTAACCATTAAAAGAACTCTATGTTATGATGTCATATATTCTCACAGGTACACACAATTCAGTTCAAAGCTACCCTTTTTCGTTATTTTGTTTTGTTTAACTTTACGAACGATTTATATACGCTCTAAATTTCAAGTTCAACTAGGAAAAAGGAACATCCAAATTGACGCGCCCACTTTTACCCCTCCCTTTTCGTTTTGTTTATTTCATATGAGAGAAGGAACACGTAAAAACAATTTGGCTAAAAAATTATTGCGTACAGTTTTTCTTACTAGTCCGAATTTGGTTTGATGAATCGAACTTATTGATTTGGGAAGCCTCATTACAATAATAGATTGTTGGCATTTTCATGCGAATGGACTGGCCCAAATGAACTTGATGCGTAAGCAAGAGAAGAAGTCGCAAGCCACGAGCTTTCACGCTACTTCCCACTTCGTATGGTTGTTTGTGATCAGAATCTTAGACTTGTCCAAGAAGTTTAGAAATTTGTGCCCAATAGTTTGAAATTTTCTTTGTTTAAATACCTTCCAGGCTGCACCTTGCAGTTGGCTGTAACTAACACGGACACATCCGGTCGACTCCAGCAGCTTGATGTACGATGACACAGGCTTGCAACGAACTCCCGAATTCAATCCCAGATTAGGTTTCGAACCGATTTCCTTTTTTGACAGCTAGTCCAAACGTTGAGAGAACATTGTAATTCGAATCTTGAAGTAACAGAGCTTTTTTTTTTAAATTTATTATTTTGTATTTAAATGATTTAATAATTTTATATAAAATTTAAATTTTATTTTTATTTCAAATTTATATATTTAATATTTTATATATTAAATATAAATTTAAATGCTCGATTCGAATTCGGCGCAGGCAAAGGGTTAAAGAAAATTCATGCATAATATAGGCCAGATCTACTAAATCACTACACGGAGAAGTTCGTCATTTATTGTCATATTTTTGTGATCTATTCGGGAAATAGTTGGAAAATCCCGTGAAAGAGATCGAAAAAGGAGTGTAGAAAGTGGTCTGTAACGTATCTCCCTTGAGTATGTGGCTCTGGCGTGCATGCGGCAACGTAGAATTGGTTGGAAAAATGGGGACGGGCGAGTGTCGCGTCGGACAGTAAAATAAAATTTGTTGGCAAAGTTGCGCGAAAAAGTGCCGTAGGATGCAATTTAACAGCAATTTATACGGCGATAAAGAGAATACAGACATGTGCTTCGAAAATTTGATGTGAAAAAGAAAGAGAAATAGCAAAAACAAAACTGTTATGTAATATGATTGGAACATTTCCGTTGATTGTTGGCGTGCATAGACACTACAATCTAGATGCTGTTTTTGTGCTTGTGTGGATGTTTAAAGACGAGTGTTTAGAAGCTATATATATTGGCTTACTCATTCTTTTTGTGGAAAATCGAAGTGCGAACTAAACAATAATCTCATATAAAATAATTTTCAAGTATCGAAACGTTTATGATTCATCCCGATCCTCTTTTAATTCATGCCATGTCGCGAAACGAAAACAATGCTCATTTTACCTTGTTTTAATTTGTTGTGGGGTTTTATTTGTCTAAAACTTATTATTATATCGAAAAAATCAAGACAACAATCACCGAGCTTTGGAGAAAATTTTGAAAATGCTCTGAATGGTGACATGTGACCATGCGATGAAAGAATTTAGCATGAACTTTATCCGAGCAAGGAGAAATTTTCGTTTATTAAATATTTTGTACCATTATTTACGGAGCGAAGTTTATATGATATCGGAGTTAATGGGATACTGTTTATTTTTCAATCAAAGTTGGATACAGTGTCGTTTGCAAGAGATCAGTGGCAAAAAGGAAATTGGGAGTGTAAGTGTTCAAAGGCTTACATTCATTCACGCATGCGAGCATAAAAAAAACGTCAGATTTCCTAAAAGTACTAAATCGAGCCAGACCTGAGCCCAAGATAACAGAAAAGAAAACAATCACTGGAAGGACGTTGATTCGTAAAGAGTGACGTTAAATTAAAGTCTCTAGTTGTTTTTATATTTAAATAATTATTAATATTAAATGATAAAACAGTGAACAAAAAGAAATACGATTTTAAGAATTTTAAGTATCCATTTATTGAAAACGAAATGAAACATCATCTGGTAGAATCCCCTGCTTCGTCAGCGAGCACTCGTCGTCGGACAAGGAGATGTGAGTACCTTTTGTTTGCATTGTCCATACTATTTTATAACTTATATTTTATATAATTTTGAACGAAAAGCGGATTTTAATTGTATTCTCCCTGCGAACAAAACATGAAATGAAAGGAAGTTTAGTTAATTTTAGCTTTATCGAAGCTTCAAGAAATGATTTAATTTGTTCAATGTTGACGTTTTTATCGTTTTCGTATTTGTGATTTTTTTTTTTTTTAACAAAACGCTATTGAAATACGATGTAGAGCACAATGACAAGAAAAACGATTTAAAATGAATAAAATGAATTAATACCCCTTGCCCTTCGGTCTTTCCAATTTTGTTCTTTTGACCGGGTATAGGACCCGGTGCGGTGGCAGGCTCTAACCACCAAACATGAGCCAGCCGCCGGGTACATACTTACCTCCTGTGTTTCAGGTGCTTTCGCGTGTTGAGTGGCCCGAGCAAGGTGCCTCTTTATGACGTAGGGTTATGTAATCGAATTGCATAGTTCTATGGCATAAATTGGTCACCGGGGTACTTCTCCTCTGATGGGAAGGCTCATGCAAGTTAAGTTGTATGAGTTTTCCACTCAGAAGAGGAATACCTGGCCACTACAACAATTATGGATTTTGATCCGGTTGGGCAGGTGCGCGGGGGCTCCATCACCACCCGGTAGCCCCTCTCTCATTTGGGGGCCATGAGCCTCTTCGGGTAAAGACGAAGTTACCCTAATTCCACCCATTTTAATTGTTGCACTTGTTCTCCGAACAAGTCATTTACCCCTGTTGTAGTTGCCTACAATTTTTGCGATTTCGGTCGCCTTGCTATTTCGACCCCAGAAATTCGTGAATGTGAAATTCTTTGTAGTGTGTCCTTGTGCTGGGGAAATGAACCAGCTCACGACACCGCAATGCTAGCCTGCCAGCGCATTCACGCGTCCCCAGACAAGGGCATTCTCGGCAGATACTTACATCTTCTTCTGCCGAGGCAGCAGACCATCGCTGCAGTCCTTTACGGACTTTGAAATTACTTATTCACTACAATCTTTTAAAACCAGTTGAGCTTGATGATGATGCATGGAGATCACGTTGATAAGAAGTGCCTTAATCAGTGATCAACATGCATTTAAATTATGAAAGCTTTTCAAGACGCTTCCGATGTAAATGCATAGTAATTTCCTTCACGCATTCATTTACCGCGATAATGTATCCGATTTAAACAGGGCGCGGATTTTGTAGCCACAGAAGTTGGAAATGAAGGGTAGCCAATATTATATTTCGCAATGTAGCCGATCAAACGTCTAAATTTTCGAATCGGTTGGAAATGGAGGATCGAATTATAAATTTACTTCAACGAACAAACTATACACAGAGAATACATACGCTGATATAAATAAATTCGGTGGCGTAGCGTGGCTTCGATGAAAAATCCTTCATTCAGTACAAAAAGCTAAACGTCATTCACTCGACACAGTTCACGGACGGCAAAACGTCACCCATCCTAACTACCAAAATTGTTTGACAATCCTCCACCCCGTTTCAATTTCATTTCATTCCCAATTTAGTACACCGGTAAGGTATTCCTACACTGTTATTTTATGTGGCAGATTTGAAAAATTTTTAAAAAACTAAATTTGGCTAAAGTAAACAAAACTGAATAGGAATTTGAATTAGTAATAAAATTTAAATCTCATAACGAATATAATTAAAGGAAAACATTTAAATATAATATCAAGAAAAATTGATATAAAATAACATTTCATAATAATAATAAGACAAATTATCCTACAAATTATGATCACGAATAAAAATAATTACATATTTTTTTTCTAAATCCGCCACATAAAATTTTGAGGAGCGAATAAGAAGGTTTCCGAGCAGTTTGCTTGTATGACTGCTCGATTAATAGAAATTATATTAATATTTTTCATTATAATAGAAGGATCCATGACAATTATGTGTATAACAAAATGCCCATATTTTCAATGACTCTGAGACAATGTCGTTAATGTGCTGAATTATCTCATCCTTTAGTTCTTGAATTGTTCTTGGCTTACTGACGTACACTTTTTCTTTTAAATATCCCGAGGGAAAGAAATCCAACAGTGTCAAATCAAATGATCGTGGCAGTGTAAATGCAGTAATTCTGCTTGTTAACGAATCCACTGAGGTGAACATGTGGCTCGTCGCTGAAGATGATTTTCTTTGTAAAGTCACCATTCCCTTCTGTCTGTTCAACCAACCATTCGACGATTGCCGATGCGTGAAATGGTCAGTAGGCTTCAGCTCTTGAGTCAATTGAACCTTGTAAGCGTGTAAATTTAAATCTTTATTCAAAATTCGCATCAGTGACTTTCGTGAGATGTTCATTTGTTGGGAATGACGACGAGTCGAGGTCGGCTGCTCTTCCGCCACACTATCGCAAATAACAGCATGCGCAGGTGATTTCACATTTCCTACAGACCCAGTTTGCTGAAATTTGCGCACAATGCTCCCGATTGTGGGACGTTTGGTCGATTATGCTGACCAAAAAAATCGCGAAGTGCACGAAATGCATTTTGTTTTGAATGCCCATTTTCGTAAAAGGGTTCAACAACATTAACGCGCTGCTCAATTGTGTATCCCTCCATGGTTGAATTTGTCAAACACTGAAACAAAGAAATGTGAAATAAAGTTGGGCAAAAAACTTGACGTTAAGGTGTGACTTACAATTAACATCGTGCATTATGGTTGGACCACTCTTCACAAAAACTTTGAATTAAGCCTCTTATCATCTGCAGATTTTCGTCAGGAAGTAACTGTGCCCCTCTGCAAAATGGGTAAAAAGCGTAGTTTATTTCATCAACGGTCGCTGAAAAATGAGATCAATGTTAAAAAGCTCAAACGAACAGCTCAGCATGTACCACTGAAGCACCAAAACCAAGTTGGGCACTGGCCCCAATGGTCCGGTAAGAAAATCCAATGCAAGTTTCCAAAGTGTTTAGCATTTATCAATAATGTATGCGAAAAATGTGGAGGCGTCTTATGCTATACGAAAACCAAGAATTGCTTTAGAAACTTTCATCTTTCGTAGTATATTCCGCCCTACTAAATGTTTTGGCTTTTCACTGCTATGTTGCTTAGGAGCTACATTTGCAATGTTTCTCTTAAATAATGAAAGAACTTAAAAGCCAAAACATACGTTTTTTTTAAATATCTTTACTAATTCCAAAATTCAAATAAATGTCAGTTTATGAGTGATAGAGGGTTAATCGCGTTAATGAAAACTAGATCTATTTGGACCCGTTCTTTGGCCGGAGCATGACCTATTTTCACTGTTATTATTTTGAATGCAATATGTTATATGTTATTCATAGATAAAGTTATTTTGAAGTTGTGTCAAGCTGTTGCAGAGTCCGACTGATCAAGCGCTTGAACCGCTAACCGCATAAACTGAGAATCGCTGGTTCGAATCTCTTTGCGGCAATAAAAATTGTTTCAGATGATTCCTCAAACGGACTATTGGCACATCTGGGTGTAATCAATGCCAATATGAAAACTGAATAATAATCGCTTATATTGACTATATCACCTCCTAGAGTATTATTGCGCTTACGAAATGAGGTACGCTATTATATCATAGAGCCAATGATGAATCTCGGCTGTAAGACGATGGATTATTTTTATTATTTTTGTTACAAACTTCACACCACATAATATTGAACTTTTTTTCGCGGCAAAATAAATGTAATAATAACCCACCAACTTATTGTTCATCAAATCAAAAAGCCAGTGGGTATTTCATTCCCATTCTGTTCAATTCAACTACTCGTATTCATCACCACTGTCAACTAAAACCCTTGCAATGATAAAATAAACTTCAAAAGAATGGCTAAGAAAAATTTGACGGTCATTTTACTTACTTTCATAATTTCCCACTAAATTACCATAATATTACTTTAATGACCTTCAAGACTGTTGCCAGTCCGTAAAATCGCACCGAAAAAAATTATTATTTCACTGTGACTTGGCAAGTACTCGCAATTTAGTGTGGAAAAATATTTCACGCTAACTAATTTTGCATAATGAATTTGCTCTCATTTTAGATTCAAACATTGGGTTGACTATATATTTGTTATTTATAAACATAGTTTTATAATTTTCTATCGGTTCATGCCTCGTGGAAATTCCGCAAAAAAATAATAAACCAAAATATAATGGGTGAAGCTCATAATCATCAACTACTTCTGAAAAAACTCGCAAATTTTCTTTTTGTACAATTAAATTAAGTTACTTTTATTTATTTTGTTATTTCTAATCATGCATCTCAGCTTTATTTACATTGCCTACATACGCTTCCTGTACTTTCATGACCATTAGTTCAGGCTGAACAATGGAAGCGGTTCAATGAATGTATGTAATTTTTTCTCTAATCGACACTCTCCAACTGTTTTTCCTCAACTCCTATGACGTTATTTTTTTCATTTCATTTTCTACCGATACTTTACTGCTGTGAAAATTACAACGTTAAGTATTTTATTTTCTCACACAAATTTTCAATAACGGAGTGTTAACATGCCAGCGACGCAGCCGTGCTTTTCATACCGCGGCATTGTTTATGCCCGGCTATAACTAGTCACAAGTCAGTGGGCAATGAAAGTGAATCTGGTTTTTCAACGAGAGCTTTTTCCCTTCAACATACGATATGAGTAAGAGATCGTTAATGTGAAGTGTTACACGCTGGTTGGATGGGGGAAAGGTAAATGCTGCATAACCTGGATACCTGTAATCAGTGCAAGAAACCTGATTCCTATGGTTTTGTTTTCACTGCGTTTAAGAGTATTCTTTCGTTTTCCGGCATGATGTGGAAAAAATTAGGTTAGGCATTTTTTCATTCACATAATTCTGGATTAGTTTTAAAATCCCATTTAACGGTTGGTGGATCATAGCCTATTGTTTGGAGAGATGTTGACGAGTGTTAAATAGTGATGCTTGATTTTGAGCTATGCACGAGGATTGTATGTTAACTAGATTTATGCTATCTGATAGATTAATATGACTATGCATGTTATTCAACTTTCCTTTATTTTTTTATATTTACAGGTAAGTCGACAAGATCGCATTGAACGATGCTTATTCATTGAGCAAAGTGGAGGTGTAGGAGACTCGTAAGTACTATTAATATTAAATAATTTATGAGTAATGACTGAATTCGCGTCGGTTAATTGTTCGTAAGGTTCTGAAATGAGGTCAATTTCATGGGCTTGGATTGTGCAGAATTTGCCATCCTTAGTTTATTTAGAATCGTCATGCTAATGATCACAAAAGCGTATGAGGAAATTTCAAATAAATAAATTGTAGTGTCCAAGCGGAAGATATATTTAATACTAAGTATACTCGCAGAACATGGTTAATCACTATCAAAACAGCCTCTAAATTCACAGCTGAGGGGTAAGCAATTCCGCTGGCATTGGTGGTAGGTTTCGAAGGAAAGCTCATCAGAGGGTGTAAATTGAAAAATTATATGCTACATTTTATTCAAACCACAAGGAAAAGCTTTACAGATCAAACAGTATAGTAAGATAACTTAAAATTGTCTTCTTGGTACTATTTAATGATCTTGAAACTATTTTACAGAATTCCAATTTTAAAATATTGACGAAAATAAAATAATACATAAAATAGATCGGTAAAGTTAGGAATAAGATTCAATTGAATTACAAGAAATTTGTTGTCATACCCTACGTTTAAAGGAGGCAAATGAATCCGAAGGGGGACCAAGCTTAGGATTGTGATGTTCTCTTGCCATGCAAATTTATTTTGAGTGACTGTAAGGTGCGGTTCTGGCAAATAGTAAAGGACTTTCCAATAAGAGGTGTTATTTTGAACAGTCCGCTATTTCGGTGGATATCACTTTTGAAGCTGTCATTTTTTGACATTTGACAAGTAAAAACTACGCTATTAATAAATATGGATACATGCTTCAACAATGTATTGAAATTATTAAAATTCACCATAAAAATAGCGAAAATTTGGCAGAGACGGTTCGCAAAATTCGAACATTTTTGGGTCATCGTGAAGCACTTTGTCGGACCGCAATAAAGAAATTGGTGGAAAAATTCAAGCTGTTGGGACTATCTAGTGATGCACGGCACTCAAGAACAGCCGAGAATATTGCTGCTGTAGCTAAAAATGTTGAAGAAAACCCAGGTTTGTCCATTCCTTATCGTTCTTTGGAATTAGGCATTCCACAAGCGTCATTACCCCGTACTTTGCATAAAGATTTGGGTCTTAAGGCTTATAAAGTTCAGTTTACACAAGAACTCAAGCCGATCGATCATCAACAATGTCGTGTCTTTGCTGATTGGGTCCTTGAAATGCATGAAAATGATCCGGAATTCCCCCGAAAAAGTGAGTGATGAGGCCCATTTCCACCTCGGTGGCTTCGTCAACAAGCAAAATTGTCGCATCTGAGGCTTGGAGAACCCAAGAGTTATTGTTGAAAAGCCTTTCTTTCCTCAACGCGTGACATTTTGGTGCGGTTTATGGTCCGGCAGAGTCATTGGACCTTACTTTTCGAAAATGAGGCTGGAGCAACAGTTACGGTGCATGGATTGCGCTATCGAGTGATGATCAATAATTTTTTATGCCCGGAATTGGATGGTAATGATCTGGACAACGTTTACTTTTAACAAGACGGCGCTACGTGCCACATAAGCAACAAAACCATTGATATTTTACGGGAAAACTTTCCGGACCGTGTTATCTCTCGAAGAGGTGATCACAATTGGCCACCGAGAACTTGTGATATAACACCTTGCGACTTCTTCATTTGAGGCCACGTGAAAGAAAAGATCTACGCCAACAGCCCAGCGTTGATTAAAGACCTCAAAGATGGAATTCGTGAAGCTATCGAGGACATAAGGCAGCCACTTTGCGATTTGGTTATGGGAAATTTGATGAAAAGGATATGGTTCTGTAAGCGTGGTCGTGGTAGTCATTTGCCTGATGATATTAACGGCATACCTTCCTCTTTATAATGAAATAAACATTCGATCATTCACATTGAAAAATGGCGTTTTTCTTGTAATATCAAAATAACACCTCTTATTGGAAAACCCTGTATTATAAAAAGCTGCGATGATCTAGTACGATAACGGAGACGTACATACATATACTTATAGCGTTCACCAGGTTAGTTGAAAACATATCTGACACCAGTTTGGGAAGGAAGCACTGGCCGGCAAATTCCCCTCTTACCAGGAGTGAAAGTAGTCCTAGAAGGTTCAGGCGATTATCGTTAGTGTGATATGGAATTCTGCATTTGTGATGAAGAGTGGTGGTCCAATAATTACTAAGCCTCATCACCAGATAGCGCCACTATGGCAAGAGAGATTCACTATCGTATATGAATAGTGCATTCTTGTAGATGAGTACTTTCAAAATTTCAGTCGAATCGGAGTACTAGTTTTGTTTTGACTGCATGAGGATGCAAGCGTGTCCGCGGATTTTAGAAAATGTAGAAAGAGCAACATCGGTCGATGATATGATTCCTGTTTGTGGAAGGAACATCACTCAGCCGATTCAAAGAGCACTTGGACGCTATGTACGGTGAATCTGCTGCTGCGATGGCGACCGTAAAAAATGGTTAAACGAGTTTCAACGCGGTCACATATCTGCTATCATTAACCACGCCCAGGTACTCCAAAAATGGCTAGGTTAATGTGACAAAAATCCACAAACTCATATTAACAGACCGCCAATTGAAGATACGCAAGAGAGCTGAGACAGTAGGCATCTCAAAAGACTGCATAGTGTTGTGAAGTAGTATATAAAATGTCCGTGCAGGACTGCAGCGATGGTCTGCTGCCTCAGCGGAAGAGAATGTTAAGATCCGCTGAGATCAGCCTTGTCTGGGGACGCGTGAATGTGCTGGCAGGCTAGCGTTTCAGTGTCGTGGGGTGGGTTCTTTTCTCCAGCACAAGGATGCACTTCAAAAAGAATTTCGCATTCACAAATTTTTGGGGGGTCAAATAAATGTCGACCGAAGTCAAAAAGGAGGTAACCTGCTAAGGCTCAAAGAGTATTGCTGGCTCACAAGGACAAACTGGACCTGGGGAAGACAGACGCACTTAAAAAAACTTCGTCGTTACTGGCAATTCTTATGGCCCACAAATAAGAGTGGGGCATCCAGATGGGGGTGGTGCCCCCTCGCAACCTCCCAACCGGATCAAGGTCCAAACGTTGACGTGGCCATGCATTTCCCATTTGAGTGAAAAACCTATACAAAAGCACTTTGTATGACTCTTTCCCTCAAATGAGAAATACAAACGTAACCGATTTACGCTATAGCGTTATGTAATGAAATCAAATAACCCTATATCATACATGAGCACGCGAGCGGAAGGTCACTCTATCCGGCAAGAGCCCCTTTTAAACAAAGAAACGGAGGAGCGCGCCCCATGTTTAGCTCATATTAGCGGAGGAGCCTGCCATATATACGGGTCCTATACCCGGTCAGGTCAAACAAAATGGAAAGACCGAAAGGTATAGGGTTTAACAATTCATTTTATTGATTTTAATTCAATATTAATTACTTTATTCCTCTTTACAACCATCAAGGTATATGGAAGTATTTTATAATAATTAAACCAATATAAAGATATGGTTGACTACTCCCTTCTCACTAAGTGCGTTGCTGTGCCTTACTTGATTTTGGAAAAACCAATCCTCAGTCAAAACGATAATACGAACCATTCTTCACAGTTCAAGAAACTGAAGCGAGTCCACGAGACGTTGATATCGAGTTATTTTCTTGGTCAAGCGTGCGTACATTGATATCAATAAACGCGCTTCGCTTCCGAATTGACGACTTCGAACATAACCGCCTTCAGCTAAGGACTTTTTCCAATGATATTCGAATTTGAAGAGCTATTTGCAAAGAAACTTGGTATGGTTCCGTCAAAATTTTCTAATGAATTTGCCCCGCAGTGTCCATGTATACAGCATACATGCACACTGCAATTTTGGTATTCCTGTCTTAATTGCAGTAACCATAGTACAGCATCCTGTTCATAAAAGGGGAAAAGTAACACTGCTGTACACTTCTACACAAAAAGTGACACATGCACTTATACTCAAATAAGTTCTAGTAACTGCAATAAATTTGTATGTTATTTTAATATTGGCTGTGTGGGTTAGAATATCTATTAAAAATGGCCCGTAACTTTCGCATAACTTCAAAGAAACTGTCATAGATGTATTTCGAATTTTTAGCCGCAATCTATTTTCAGCCAACACATCCAAATTCTGTCTTCCACTTGTTCATTGAATCAATTTAAATGGATGACAACAGGGCTTACGATTCTTCCAATCGCCTTTCTGATGTTCTTCTGAACAATAATACACTTGTCTATAATTGGAGCTCTTCGATTTAGATGAAACCCTGCCCACTTTACATGTAGCACTTGAACTTATTTCGTTCGACACACTACAACACATTAATCACTTTAAAAGGCCACAATAATTTACTGACGGCTTCACGATTGCAAGCTCCTTACGATGCTCCAAATCGCTTGGGGCTCTCGAGGTGTACACTTGCGATAGAATTCCTCCGTGCTTGTTATTATAATCCGCACTCGTCGTCAATCTCACGCCCGCATCTTCTACCGCACACCTTCCGATTTAATGTTATGATTTTTATCTCTCGCGGCGCCCACGCTGGTTGGCGATTTCAAGCAGACTCCCAGATCCGTCCAAATCTCATCTTGTTCTTTTCTTCCGTGTCGCCACCGGTAAAAAATCCAATCAGCTGTTCACTCTGCAGAGCTCGATTCACTTCCGTAATGCAATACACCGTTGGGCTGCATTAAATCAGTGTTCCCATATTCTAAATTTTAATTGGAAGATTTAAATTTTTTCTAAGAAAAGTTGACTGAAGTAAAGATAAAATGAAAAAAAATTCTAAATAGTAATAAAAGTTAAATCTCATGAAGAATATAATTAAAGGGAAACGTTTAAATTTAATATAAAGAAAAATTGATAAAAAATTTCATTTAATAATAATTATATGAAAGAAAATTATTTTACACATTACGATTATGAATGGAAATAATCAAATATTTTTCTAAATATGCCATTAAAATATAGAATAGGAGATAGGCAGGTTTTCGAGCAGTTTGCTTGTGTGACTGCTCGATTACTACAATAGGTCATATTCTGCATGAAATTTTGGGCATGAGAAAGCTATCGGCGCGATGGGAGCCGCGTTTGCTCATTCTGGACCACAATCGCAACCGTGAGATAACTTTAGAGCAATGTTTGACGCTGTTTAAGCGCAATCCGAAGGAGTTTCTGCATCGTTTCGTGACCGTTGATGAAACATGAGCCCGAAGAGCAGTCGAAACAGTAGACTACACTCTGTTACCCTATCCTATTAACCAATGTTTTCTGGTATTCATGAAGTGCGATCTGCATCGACTACCTGAAGAAGGACAAAAGGGTCACAGGGCTCTAATATGCCAAATTATTTGGCCGATTCGATGCCAAATTGTTGAAAAAGGGCCCTATTTGGCGAAGAAAAGTGTGCTCATCCATCATGACAAAGCACTGGCTCACACCTACGCCATTGCCATGACCAAATTGGTCGAATTGGGTCACGAACTGCTACCCCATCCACCTCATTCTCCAGATTTGGCTCCGTGTGATTTCTGTTTGTTTCTAAACTTGCAAAAGTCACTCGTCGGGTAAAAATTTGAGTCAAATGAAGAGGTCATCGCTACCATGGAGGTCTGCTTCGCAGACCTCGAAAAATGCATTTTGCACACGGGTTAAATAAATTGGAGCATCTCTGGGTCAAGTGTATTGAGCTAAGAGGAGATTAGGTGAGAGCTTTTAGGTCTCGAAGATTCTTTTCCTTTCTTCAAGATCGGAGTAACCTTCGCTTTTTTCTATGCATTTGGGAAATATAAATTGCTCAACATGTTGTTGAACAATATACAATAATTCCTACATAGCAACCTCCAGTAAATGACGAAGAACTATATATGGAAACCATCAATACTACATGATTTCTTGTTGTTTGTCCTGCCAATTATGAAACCCACGTACTCATAGCTGACAAAATAATCAATAAGATGCAAGCACGGTATGAGGTCAGATGGCAATGTTCCATTGAAATGAAAAATTGGTTCACCGGTTAGGCTTGATTTGAAGTCGGAAACTTTTGCTCCAACGACCTCTGAAAATATTTGATTCCCTCTTTCAGGGTTTGGTAGATGTAATAATTCAAAATGAGGTCGAATCGGGGTAAGTTTTGCAATTGATCACATATAATTTTGTTTCCATTTTCATCTGGAGTCGTACTATCAATTTTGATACCAGCCCTATCGAGAAGATCTACCTCATCACTAGCGACTCCAAGATTCGATACCTTCATTCGAGACTTCTTACGGAATATGCTATTCACTTTCGTGAAAACGCCATTTGGGTCCTGTGGTCTAATACTCCTCAATTTTTCCGCCCGTTGATTGCTGACCTCACTCCTGAAATATGAAGGGATTACGTTCCAGACATTCTTCAGGTGTAATTTCAACAAAGCTAACGAGGGATGGTTATAGTCCAAAAATCGCCGATAAATATTGTCGACGCGAGTGAGAAGAAGGCTTTTCAATCTTCTCAACCTTGCAATGGTTGGTGTTTTATTTCCTTCCATATTATTTCGATATTTAATCTTGGGAACTACTTTCTCAATCGTTTTCAACGTCAGCTTCTCTAAATTCAATAAATAGAGACATATTTCATCGTTAGTTTGATTCCTGTCATTAAGAGCGGTTGAGCAAGCGTCGCCATCATCAGAAAGAGGACATTGCTTCTGGGAGTCCCGATTTAACGTCTTTTGAAACTTTCTCCAATCCGTTTTTGTTAAAATCAACCGATGATTTTCATGTTGAACTGGGATAAGGAAATAGATAATCCATTTTATGATTGATTTCCATTACGATTGCTTTATGGCTGCTATCATTAGGATACTCCTGCAGTTTCCGTTGAAGAGCATTAAAGCTACATTCAAGTCTTGCGTCAGTAATGCAGTGGTCCAAATATGAATTTGTCCGAGGGTATGTTGCGGACTCCGACCCATATAGATTGCACTTGTATTCAATTTGGTTCTCTGCTGTCCACGATTTCAGGAATACTCCTCGGGGATTGTTGGCATTCAGGTCACCGGCAAGAATATAATAACTTTACAGCTATGTTAAATTCGAGTGCTTCAAACAAAGAATTGACCTCCTCCTTGAAGTTGAGAACATTTAGACCAGTTGAATAGGCAGAGATAACGAAGAGCTTATCCCCACCTGGCAGTGAAATTTTGATAACGGACACTTCAAGAGAATCAAAGTGTTTGCATTCGACTTTACCAATATTTTCGAAACAATAGGGTCTTCTAACCAATATTCCGGTCCCACTTCCCCCATCACCATTTACCCTTTCGTTTCTGACTAATTTAAAATTCTTGAATGTCATAAAGTGCCATGAATTGAGATAGGTTTTAGTGAGAAGCGTGATGTCACGCTGTTGCTTAACAATGAATGAGAGGAGATAGTCACGTCAATGTAGAGCAACAACATAGTTGACTTTGATCGAGATGGGGCGAATCGTATCCTTGGACACGCGCTTCGATGACAACTTATTTTGAGGCATTTGAAAGACTTAGACGCTGAAAAACAAGGTTAATTTTTGAATCTTGTTTATCGATTCTCTTCGATAAAGAAATAAGTTGCTGGTAAATTTTAAAGAGCAGCTCATTGTTGCCACTAACGTTATTTACATTATTTGCAGTATTTTCTGCCGGTCCCCTAGCGGCAGGTGCAAATGATACTCCTGGCTTGACGAAGTTGGAACATATGACCCTGTGAGAAACTTGTGTTTGCTTTGGAACACATTTTACTTTTGCATCTTGATATCGGGAACATCCTCGATATGATGCTGAATGGCCAAAAACACCGCAGTTAACGCAGTAAAATTTTTCTTTAGGCTCCACCTGAGCCAATTCGCACTCACCGGGGGCATGAACGTCTTTGCATTTGACGCAACGATAGTGCATGACGCAGTTGGTAGCCTAATGACCAATGGCTTGACACCGATAACACTTGTTGACTTCCTTTTTTTGAAGGTGTTCCCACCTTACCACTCTGAAATACAAAGGGCTTGTTTGTTGGAAGACAATTGGACCGCTTTTGTTCGAGATTTGTACCAGATAAAGTGGTAAACTCTTCCTTTGTATGGTCGATCTTCTTGTCCGAAAGGCTTTGTCATAAATAAATTCAATTTCTGGTGCAGCTTCCTTAAGCACCTGGAGAAGATCGACGATCTCCACAGTCCATTTTGGGGTAAAGGCGAAGTATGGAACCACCCCAAAAATTAACGCATCTTTAGCTGACTTGAACTCAATCAGTAGTTTTGTTTTGGCAGTTAGTTTTCCAGCATTAACTCTTTCGATCTCGAAATTGGTTAGTTTATTTTTGGCTGCCAACAGCTGAACCATATCTTTTTCGCTTTCTCTGAACACATTGAATGGTGGACCTTTTTCTGCCTTGTTGGTGGCTTTTTCAGAGGAACCAGCAGAACTGCAAGCTGGTTTCTTCTCCTTTTTTTTGTGAGTACTGTATAAAATTTACATCATTATCTTGATTAGAATTACCTTTGATGCTTTCTTCGACTTCCATTACTTTGCTTAATCCATCCAGCGCTGCAAAATAGTTTTGACTCTCGTTGATGCCACCAGAACTAAAGACTTCTCCTGCAATTGCTAGCTTTGCATTTTTCTTTGCCCTTGATTCCTTTTACACTTGATTTTACGGCAGCGACTTTTAAGGTTTCATCCCTTTGTTGAATAGATCTTTGAGGGTCAGTATCTCTAGCCTTAGTTCATAATTTTCTTTTCGATTAATTGTTGATTGTCCGCTTTTATTTGTAGCTTGCATCTTTTGTTGATTATCGTCAGTTTTGTATTCGTTGTGTTCGCAGGTTGCCCCAACGGTGGTATGCCGTCGGGCTCCTCCATACCAGCGGTCCTGAAGTTATTAGATTAATAAAGAATTCTACAAAGAAAGTAATCATTGTGCAAAATTTAGTTCTGTATTCACAATTTATTGAAAAAATCGTCATATTTTGCTTGGGACATATATCTTCCTATGGTCGTTAAAGGGCTAAATGGTATTTTTTCTGAAATTTCGCGTAAGTCCCAGCAAAAGCACTGCGCCTCGGTCTATGAAAAGCGTATATTGTTACAGAAACCCTATGTTGTCATCATTGTAATACCAGTAAATCAAAATTAAAATCATTTTGTAAAATAGATATTTCATTGAAATTGAAAGAACTGCTATAATTTTACTTGGGGAAAAGCTTGAATGGTGGAAAATACCATAAGCTATACCACTGTGATTCTTTATGCTGAATTTAAGTCCCACATGACCAATCGCGAGGAAGAGAGTAGAAGGCATAGAATTTTTCTCTTCTGCACTTCATAATCGATAATACAATTAAAATATTTGATATCAAAGGGTCTTATCAAAACCTTTCATTTAATACTCCTTTTGGTGATGCTAAGTGAAAAAAGAATGGGGTCATATCCTTATATAGACAAATCCACCTCATAATGATTTCATTAAACGATCATTTCTGACTTTTTTATAAAGATAATTGTAGCTTTTATGGTTTCTGAGAAAAACTAATGTAATATATAGACAAACACATAGATAGACAGATCGACAACAAAAATATATTATAAGTGTTTTAGAATATTCTTGCAATTTATCTCATTTTCTATAATGACCGTTTTCCTTATTTGGTAAGCTCATCAGTTTAACAGCATTAACCTTAATTACAGTTTTACTCCCATACTATCTTAATCGTAGTCATATTCTTATGTGGTGTAAATATTTTATCGTTGTGATTCAATCCCAGCTGTCTAAACTGTGCAACATTAACCTTCACTAATCGTTCAAATAAGATTTATTTAATAAATATGTTAAAAACAAGACACTCTTGTTATTATCTACGTATCCAACATAATTCGCTGTTATTGTACATATATTAACGAAACTACTTAAAATCCTCCTCAGATATCTAAGTAAATTAAAATGAATTTAAAGTTTCCTTACGGCTGCTTATCGAATACTTTCACATCTGCAGACCTGCTAAATAATCCGCTTAGTAAAATCTTTTAAAAACATCTAACATCTAAGTATTCATAGTCTGCAACAAAAGCTAATTCCCTCACACATGGATGTAATGGATTATAAACTACATTACAGATTGTTACTTTTATACTCAGATAATTAAATACTACCTACATACGCTCGAATAAGATGTACAACTAAGATTACTCTTTATTATTTATCTTCATGTCTTTACTATAAACGGACAAAGGCTAACATGTGCATCAACCTCTTGAAAGAGTCTTCAGTTTCATATCTAAATCATTCAGCCCTGTCATAGCCAACTTCAAAAAGTGATAGTGAAATTGAGATATCTAATTATAAGCCGAAAGAAAAGAAGTAGCAAAAGAAGAATAATAACCACGCACGAGGCTTGATGAAATTGTAGATATATCTTTTGTACACATGTTCATATGAGGCTATGAACAGATTCGTATATGATGAATATACAGTTAGGCTAGAATCAGCAATGTAAGTGATAGGAAAATTGGAAAATTACTTCCGTGGTACGAGAAGAAAATGATTATAATGGGTACGAAGCAACGAAGAGTGTGAATGCTGTAAATGAAATAGCATTAAAACCCGGTTTCATAGTTACTAATGGCAGTAAAATGTTTATTTTGTTTATAAAGTTTGATTAGAAGTCAATTATTGTTTTTATTTGTTTTCTTTATTTCTTTGATTTTAATTTCACATGATGCATGCATTAGATGTTTGTCATGCTTCCTAGCTACTTATTGCTACAGTGTTTTCTCTCGGAGTGGATAATAGATACATTTAATTTAATTGAAACAAAATTACACATTGGACCTACCATACTATAAGATGAATATTCAATCAAAAGTATAAAATTATTAAGTTCTCGAATCGTTTTCGGGAAAAGAGACTAAGCGTTTCTATGTTCAATGATTAATCTTTTTGATTCTACAGGATCACTGACACAACGTCAACTTTATCCAAAATCCGTTCTAAACTATATTCTGTGAATGCATTCTGAAAAGGATTCTCCAAAATTATCTATATATTGGATAGTCTTAAAAAGTATTGAGCCTTTTTTGTTACTAGATGGTGTTCGTAGTCATATATCCGGCAATACTAATCAGGTTGAGTCTAACAGACATGTGTTTGAAAGGTGACATTCCAGTCTACACTTTTCATCCGGACAGTTTTATATTTGGTCATTCGTGTCAAAAGTTGTATTCATTTAAAAATGAGTGAAATTTCTGAAAAAATTCGTTATATTTTACAATATCACTACGATCAAGGTGAGAATGCATCGCAGGCTTGTGAAAAAATTTGTGGTGTCTACGGTCAAGATACTCTATCAAAACCCACTACCAAGAGATGGTTCGCTCGCTTTCCTTCTGGAAATGTTGATGTCAGAGATGCACCTCGCTCAGGTCGGCCAACCACTGAAAAAGTCGATGAGATCATACAAAACATTGAAGAAGACCGACACATAAGCAGCCATGACATTGCTGAGGAACTGAATATCCATCATCAAACAGTGTTGAACCATTTGCGTAAGGTTTGGGTACCGCATAAATTAACACAAAAAAATTTGATCGACCGAATGGCTATTTGCGGAATGCTAATAAAACGCAATGAAATCGAGCCATTTTGAATTACGGGCGATGAAAAATGGGTAAGATACGAGAATGTCCTTTGAAAAAATCATGGTTAAAAAAAGATGAATCATCACAAATGACTTCAAAGCCAGGATTGACACCAAATAGGGTTATGCTGTGTGTATGATGGGATTGGAAGGGTATTGGTTATCATGAGGTGCTAGAACTTAGCCACACACTCAATTCGGCTCTGTACTGTCAGCAATTAACCAGGTTACAACAAGCAATTCAAAAAAATCGGTCAGAATTGTTCAATAGAAAGGGCGTTGTCTTCCATCATGACAATGCCAGACCACATACATCTTTAATGACCCGGCAAAAAATGACAGAGCTTGACTGCCATTTGTTTCGGTCTCTGCAAAACTTCCTTAATGAAAAGAAATTTACTTCAAAAAGGGACTGTGAAAATCACTTGGCCAAGTTTTTCGCTGATAAACAGCAGAAGTTCTACACAGATTGAATAATGGCTCTACTCAAAAAGTGGCAAAAGGTCATAGATAATAATGGGCAATACGTGCTTAAATAAAATCCAATTAAATTAAAAAGAATATTCAATCGAAAAATGACAAAGTAAAGGCTCAATTCTTTTTAAGACTTACCAATATATTGATTCTATAGCATTTAAATTCTTCGTAACTTATCGTTCACTTTAGAATGAAGTTTAGAACTGTCCTGCGCCAATTTAGCAAATCATATAACTGCTGATAGCAAACTGAGGGAAGATTCAACTAACTGTTGATTTACATCGTATTGGTACTTTTTCAACCGGCTTCCAAACGAGAGAGGGCTATCAGTTTGACCCGTATATTTATATGGTGTTGCTTTTTCATGTATGTTCACGTATAGCTTTTTATTTATTTATTTAATTATGGATTGTAATTTAAAACTACATCTTTTAACATAATCTAGCTTTGAAACAGATACAAGAAGAGAAAAAAGGACCAAGCTCAAGTGAATCGTGATTTCCTATCATGTGCAAGATAGGAAAGTAAAAATAGAGGTCAGTGCGAGCAAATGGCACCGCAAAAATATTTCTATTTCGAGAGGGGTATACCCCCTGTCGAGTATGCAATTCCGTACGTAAATTTAAATAAAACTGATGGCGGCAGACTTGATACAAACAACGCTGATCTAAGAAAACTATACGAGATTTGAGGGTAGAAAGACAGAGGAAGGTTAACCGATGCTGATAGATTTGGTAGGGTAAATTAAACTTGTAAAATAAAGACCGAGTGAACCTTTGGCGAACAGGCCCCAAGGATGAATGAAGATAGGAACAGTGAGGAGACCAGACGACAGCACAATATTCAAGAAGTGGACGAACAAGGCAAACAGACAAGCGTACAGCAATAGAAATGTTGCTAAATTTATTTGCATGTCGGAGCATGAAACCTGAAACTCTTGATGCCTTCGATACCGCATTCAAAATATGCGCATCGAAGTTGCGTAACAGATCAAACGTGATACCTAAGCTTTTAAACGTACTTACTGCTACAAGGGGAGCATAACTCAAAGTATAATTAAAAACAATGGGAGATAATTCAAGTATAAAGGTCATTTTGTTGCATTTGGCAATATTGAGGCAAACGAAATTTGATTTAAACCAGTTGCTTAAGGCAGTAAGGTCTAGTTGGAGGTAGAAGCAGTTCTGTAGGGATTTAATCTCACGGAAAACTTTAAAATCGCTTGCAAAAAGAAGTTGAGGTGACCTAATTGTAGACGGAAGGTCATTGATAAACAATAAAAACAGAAGGGGGCCATGGATGGAGCCTTGCGGAACACCAGATGAAGGGAAGAATGGCAGGGAGCTAGTACCAAAAAGACACACACGGCATGCTTGTAAGGACAGATAGGAAGACATCCACGAGAGTAGGACTTCAGAAATTTCGTAAGACTTCAGTTTATAGCATAAAATGGAGTGGTTTCCAGTATCGAAGGCTTTAGTAATGTCGGTGAAGATGACATCTGCTTAATATTGATTACCTTAAGTATTTATAATGTAATTAGCAAATTACATTAAATAAGTGGCAGTTGATCAACCCTTGAGGAACCCAGACTGTTGAGGTGTTATCATTGGACTCAGTAAGTCAGACTGTCGGTTGTGAACCAGGCGCTCCAGCAACTTTCGAAAGCAAGACAATAGGCATATAGGACGATAATTAGTCATGGATAAATTGTCACCACTTTTGAAATCCGGGAAGATGTTGGCTTCTTTCCAACAAAGGGGAAAGCTTCCAGAACAAAGACAGATTAAAGAGATAGGATGGGGAAACACTTAAAGAGGATGCAAGTGATTTAACAAATATGTAGGGGAGCCCATCTGGACCAGGACTTGTATTAGGATTCAGGAAATCGATTAAGGATTTAACTTCTGTGTAATCCTTAGAAAGAGAATAAAGGGATCGAGGTTGATTTGTAAATTTATTCTTGAAGGGATTAGTGCGTGCAGACGCAGAAAAGTTAGAAAAAAAGAACCAAGCAAACAAATCCGAGATTGCTTGAGGAGTTGAAGCCACAACATGATCCCAATGAATAGTATGACAATTGCAATGCAAAGATTTGATAGATCTAATATAAGACCAGAGAGGCTTTACGTTATTGTCAAACAAAGAGCTTTTCAGGTTACAAAAGTACGTTTTCCGTGCCAATTTAATTCGGGGGCCCCCAAACAGGAGAATAGAAGTAAAGAAAGGTAAAGTGGATTTATTGTGTAATTGAATCATAACTTAACAGTGAATTACATTTTGCGTTTTTTTTAAGCACAGTCTTGTGCATTTGAGTGAAATTATTCTTAATGTGTTTCCGTGTCCTAAGTAAACTTTCAAGGGGGTTTTAATTCATCTTACGTCTGGTGAAACAAATAGGGTACTGATTTCAGCTTAGTGAGAAGTGTTTTGGCGGCCGCGTTCCTCGCTTGGTGGCTACTTGTGCCTCCTACGACCATCTCTGATAGGCAAACCGGGTCCGAAGTCCCATGCCAAAAGATCCTCAACGTATGAGGGTAACAAAAACCATGAGCTATATGAAATTTCCGACGAGCTGGAGGTCTCAACGATTGAAAGACTGCGAAAGCTGCAAGGCTGGCCACATAAATTGTTTGGACAAACAACGGATACCCAAAGAGATATTTGTTGCAAGACCTGAAGGCCGGAGACCAGTGTGAAAACTGAGGAAACGCTGGTCTAACTCGGTCGACAAAGACAGCTCATTACTGCTCAGATTTCAAAATTGGAGGACGCGTTCGATGAATTGAGACAGTTAGAGGGACTGTAGTGCTACAAAGAAAAGGAAGATACTTTGTAATTGTCGACTTTATTTCTATTATTCAGTTGTTACTCTATCTTGGCAAATTTTAGTGACTGTTTGGTGCCTTTTACTTGTAAAATATCCAATTGATATTCAAAGCATCGAGGATCTTCCTTGCTTGGCTTGGAATCTGATGATGCATTTTCTGTGTAATTATTTGATCTCCATAGTCTTTTTGATCGATTTTTATGCAATTCTTTTAAGCACATTCCGTTGATATCATATGATCCCTTGGTTTGCAAGTTGCCGGAGTCTTTCTTGTTTGTTTTCTTTTTTTAGGGTTTTGTAAAATAATTTTACAAAACCCTTCTGAAATCGCGTCCTGTCTGTCCGCCTGTCCGTCTGTCTGTCTGTCTGTCCGTCCCTCCGTCCGTCCGTGTGTCACAGCAGTTTTTCTCGGAAACTACTTAAGCTAGAAACATAAAGTTTTTTATGTAGGTGTAAAGTGGTGCTCTCTTCAAAGTTCAGCTACAAAAAATTTTATAAGGTATTTACGGGGGGTCTCCCCATATAGGGGAGTGACCCCCCGAAAAAAAAGTTTCATCGAAGGTAGCCGATATGGGTATCAAATGAAAGGTCTTGATGAGAGCTTTTCAAAACAGGTCTTAGTTTGGCAAAATTTGCTTCGAGGGGCGCACAGGGAGGGGAAATACACGAAAAATTTGTGTCCCCCCCCCTCGCGATTGGACACCTGTGATCCGAAAAATCTGAAAAAAATCAGGGATGTAGACCTTGGTGAGTACAACAACAAAAAATACATGAGAAGTCGCAATTCACTCAACTTTGTTAGTAATAGTATGATTTATTGATTTTATGTTTTCTTGTATAAAATCTTAACGATACCCTTAAATTCAATGAAATTCAGTACACAGATGACTATTTACAAAGTTGATCAACTCTGAAAGTTTGATAAAGATTGAACCATATCTAGCGAAGTTATAGTGGTTTGAATTTTCCTGTATTACTATGGAACAATATGCGCTGCATTTATTACTATGGCAACATGCAGTTTTGCAACTATTTGCATGAAAATTTCAGGAATGATAGGTGTCATGAACGTCTTTGAGGATCGGTTCTGCTAGTGGTATCAGTAATCATAAAACAAAATAGTGGCTGTTTTAAATGCGAAGATTGAATAATTTTGAGTTATTTTTTCCCAACTTCAGCGTTTAAGGTGCATGCTTTGAACACTTGATTCAATTTAATGAATGATTGAAGGTGAGTACCTACAATTAATGCTCATAAGTGAAACAAGTCAAGAAGTCGAGAGAGAGCTCCTAGCAAAAGGGCTTTGTAACCATTCTAGGATTCGAAAAAATTGGCCATTAAGCGATGATAATAGTACAGGAGAATGGTCCCTGAAAAAAAAATTCATCAAACGTAGCCGATATGAGTATGAAATGAAGGTTTTCATGGGAGCTTTCCAAAACAGTTCTTAAACTGTCAGTTTTTGCTTCAGTGGGGGCACAGGGGGGAAATACATGAAAAATGTGTTTCCACCCACGCGAATGAACATCTGAAATAATCATCAAGGGAGAACTTTACGAGTATAGCAATAAAAAAAACCTCAGAAGTCGAAATTCGTTCAACTTTGTTAATAATAGTATGATCTTTGAATTTCATATTTGCTCCAATAAAATCGTCTTTGACATGTTTCTTGATTTGATTCGATCTGGTGACTGCATTTTGTAAATTGGATACAAAACCCTTCTGACATGAGCGTAGGTCTGTTTACCCAACTTGTTTCTTCTTTTTATTCTTCCTTGAAGCTGCCTTATTGTTATCACTCGGAACTTAAGTACGATGATTTGTGGCTCGTTCGGATGTGGCCATGGCAGCGTCACATGCATTGGTCAGAAAAATGCCTTACGTGACACCAACTTACCATGGCAGGGTTCTGTGGAGTGTAAAAAATATCAGTCCAACCCGGATTCATTCTTTGGAGGCTCATGCGTCCTTAACAGTGACAAGTTTGGCCAATCCTCATGACACGAACGGAACTTGAGCTTCGGTAGCGATAGATTGGTCGTATTGGCTGCCTTGTTTCATTTGGCCCTCCTAATCTTATATTTCTTTACTACTAACAAAATCGAAGTAAACTCCTTCAGTATAAGTCTACTCCTTCAGTATAAGTTTTGGCGGTCAAAAGTTGACTTCTGGTATCTTGCAAAAAATTCAAAGTTTGTCGTCAGCAATTAAATACCTTGGATATGTGGTCAATGATAGAGGGCTTCACGCAGATTCTGATAAGGTGGATTACTTGTCGAATATCCCCTGAGTAGCGAGCGTAAATAAAGTACGGCAGTTCCTGGACGTGGTGTTGTGGTACTGTTGGCGTATACCGATTCACCCCGCATTAGTCACCTTGCTTTCCGATCTGCTGAAGAAAGACTTTTCTGCAATGCGAGACGGAGCTGTCAACAGCCCCTGTTCTTATGTACTCTGTCTCTACTAAACCTTTCATTGTGCAGATAGACGCTTCAGATACAGGATTGCAAGCAGTGCTAAGCCAGAACGATACGGAGTGGGCGAAAGTGATTTGTTTTTTTAGTTGTAGTTTGACAAAAGCGAAGAAAAAATACTCAGCTACGGAAAACTAACGCTTAGTGGCGCTATGAGCTGTAGAAAACTTGCAGTCGTATCTAGAAGGAGCTTAATTTAGCGTAATCACAGATCGCCACTCATGGGTCCAGTTAAATAAGTTAAAGAACCCGAATGGACGGTTGGTACTATTGGCTGTTCGATCTAGTAGTTCGTCTTTGATGTTTTTCATAGAAAGGAAAAAGAGCATTTCGTAACAGATGCCTTATCACGGTCAGTCATCCTGACAGAGGTGAGCAGCGGAGATAAATGGCTGGAAAATATGAAGTCTGAAGTGAAGAGCGAGCCATAGAACTTCCTGGACTGCAACCCTTTAGAGGATGGGCAACTGTAGGAGGAAATGGGTGGTATCAAAGGAAGAATGGGAGAAAGTTCTCCGTCAGTGTCATGACGACTAAAAGATGGGCCAAATAGAGAATGACATCTAGCATTACGTAGCAAGGACCCTTACCTTGGTCGTGTTAAGGAAATTTCCACATCTTAACAGTTGTGGATTATGCGAGTAAGTTCCTGCTTATTTTTCTGCTCAGAAACGCACACGGTAGAGCAGTCGCATGGGTATTGGAGGAACACGTCTTTTTATTGTTTCGGGTACCAGCGGTAGTAATTCGTGGCAACGGTGTACAGTTTCGCTATGAGGGATTGCAAAAATCGGCCGCCATGTTTGAGGCAAATAAACAGAATATAGCTTATTATCATCCCCAGGCTAACTCTACGGAACGGGCCAACCAAAATATCAAAAGGATGCTGAGATCGTATGTAAGTGAAAATCATAAAAAATGCGATAAAGAGTTATCAAAAATTTAAAGTGCACCATGAGCTTATACTCATGAACCAATGGAAGTGATTGCGTATTTATAAAACTTTGAAGAAGATTCTGTCCACTTGAATAAAAACTGTAGTGAATTTTATGGATATTAATGTACGTAAAGGACTGTAGCAATGGTCAGCTGCCTCGGTGAGTGAATATGTTGTTCGCCGAAATCAGGTTTGTCTGAGGACACACAAATGCGCTGGTAGGCTTTCATTGCGGTGTCATAGGGTGGGTTCTTTTCCCCAGCACAAGAGCCCACTACAATAAAATGTTGCATTCACAAATTACCTGCCCGTAGTATTCGGATTGACATGTGTCGAGGCCGAGGTAACCTACTTGGAGGATGTGTTTTGCTAAAGCTGTCGATTGACTGGGATTGGCGAACGCAAGCTAGGCTCGAAAGGATCTCATCTTTATCATGTATACTTTCGGCTCCCAAATAAAAGTGGGGTATCCAGGTGGAAGCGGGTACCCCTCGCATCCTCTCCCCTAGCGCTAGCAATAATGGTAAATTATATTAAATTTATGGGTTCATGCACCAACATACAAGAATAACCAAGGTTTTAAATTTTTTAATGCAATGGAGGGTACTTACCTTGTCCTCTACCGACCAGCGTTCGTAGATAGGGCGGATAAGGGCGATTTTGGTTCCAATATGGTCTTAATACAATATTAACGGAGCTATGCACACTTTCTAAACACCTTGAAATTATCGTAGTAACAATTTTACCATCTCGAAATTATAATTCACGAGTCAAGCTATTCATTTTCTTAAAGCCACGTTGATTTCAAACGACAACACAAATCAAAGTACATATGTTATATAACCAATATTTTGGTTTCAAACATCACTCAAAGAATCGTGTACACCCTTAAGACGGCACCACATTGCATTCAGTAGCAAAATAATAGCACTCTCGGATTTTCGATATTTTATACCCACGATTAATTTTTTCTTTCCACATTGGCTAATCTATCTATAATTTTCAATTTTATCTAGTCTCAATGCTTTTTGATCTTGTAGGTAATGGGAACAAAGCAACTATAGTAGCACTCCTGATGGGATATGTGGTCAAGTTTTCTTCACGATGGACATACTATTAATCATTAGCGCATTAATTACTACTTTACTAAACCGGCTTTTAATTCACGATGCCCGTAGCTGGTATCTTTCTCAGGGGAATATTTATATCCGCTCAAAAGGCACACAGTAAAGCTTTACTTTTTGAATTTTGCGCTATGGTAACTGGAAAATAATCCGCAGCACAATCATTTAATCTCCAAATAAAATTGACAAAAAATTCAATCCTTATATTCATGGTTTCACTTCAATGTTATGTGATTTGACGATGTTGCATTTATAGCGAATTGCATCAAGTGCATCTTTGAATGGTAACAGCGCACGAAATAGAAAAGTTGACGGGGGTGGCTTTATCTGCCGTGTTAGTCAATTTAGTGACCAATAGACACATAAACAATTTTTAACATTTTTTTTTGCTTCTTCACTGCGATAATCGCTTACGCAACAAGGTGACAAACTTTCACACACATTGTTTCGCTAGTGAACTTGCCGGAAACTGATGGCGAAGGGTTTCACGGAATTTTTCAACTACGCTAACAAGAAGGTTTTTTTTATGTTCAAACGCGTCTGGTTGCCGTTCCACGGTCATCGTTATATTCACGGGCACACACTGACTACCCGGTAAACAATACAATCATAGAAAACTCTTTGCACTCAATGAGGTATGTGGTGCTCTTCGATCGAAGGGCTCTTAGCCTTCCGTAACCAATTCCTACTGAAGTTTTCATGAGACTCCGTCGTTAAAGCGATATCCAATATCGTTGCTTGTGCGATGTCAACAACAAGAATATCTATAGAATGCGTCGCGTCAATTTCGGACGACTACAACTCCGACGAATTTGTCACACCTAATTGTTTTCGGAGACCACAAAACTCACGTTTCCCGAAGAAAATGAGAATTGCGGCTGCATTCAAATTGAAGTTTGGGATCATTGAGCTGCTGCTGATACCGCACGTTATCTTCATCTCTTGTCACACACTTTACTTTCCTCCGCGAACATTCAATAAATCCACGGAACATTTCACGGGAACCCACAATGATCAATTAAAACTGCTCATGCACTTTCCCACAGGTAATTTCGTGCGCAATAATGAATTAATGGCCGAGAAAATTTCACGCTGCAAAACAAAAACTATCTCGCACGGTTGTCCACCAGATGGTCCCCATCTTATGAAATCTAATCGAACTTGTCCGCTCGACCTTTGCAATGCGACCCCTCTTGAACAATCTTTCCGCTTATCCATGAGCCTCTTGCATGCCGGCAACGGAGGTTTACTTGGCGAGCCCTGTATATGGCGGCAACGGTGGTTTCTTTCCGGCCAGATAAAACTGCAATTCTTTGTCTAAAGCGCATTTAATTTGTTTCTTTTCATATATTATAGATGTATTCAGATTTAGAATAATATTGAATAAATCATTAAGAATTTTTTTTAATTCATAAAAAATAATTTTATTATTAAAATTTTTTATGTCAGATTTGTAATTTTTATTATTTCTAAATTACAAATAAAAATTAAATAATGTTTAAAAAACAAAGTTATTGACTACAACACTGCCAGCCAGGCAAAACTGTTGCGTTCATTCCATAACCGTACCCTGAAACTTCATCAAACAATAGCAAACATATGGTTCAACAAACAGTGCTTGAAAAACAACATTACACCAGCATTTGCAAGAATCGTGATAAAACAAAACACAATCGCTGCACGTAACACACAACGTAGCGCACAGATGCTCCGCATTAAAAACGAAATAAGAACACTGTACATAAAAAAGGACGAAATCAACCGACAACTACTACACTCACACTTACAATTAACTAACACTATACAAACTGAAAACTTTCTACAGTTTTATAATGACGTGAGACAAAACATTGATATTCAGCTCAAAACTAAATATGAGACCATGACGAAAAAACTTGACAAATTGATGAAAAAACAAAACAAAATGACCACACCAGCGAACAGAACTTTCTATCCACGGACTGTAAACCTATCAGATACGACTTTTACGACACAAGAAATGGAGCTGTTAAATAAGGGACTGAAACACAACTTACATAATACAAACCGCAACAAAGACCTAGAACAACTAGTAATCGACACTGAACTAGCCATTAACAAACTGCCGCAGGAACAACAGACACATGCAAGGCATACTGCAGTAGACATACTACAAAAAATACGCACTAGCATAAACAAAACGGATTTCCACGAAGACCATAAGATATTAAGACACATTCAGACAAAGCTAACGGATAACCTACTAACAGTGACGAAGGCTGACAAAGGACATACAACGGTGATCCTAAAAACAACGGACTATGTACAAAAAACAATAGACTTCATTAACGCCAACGGCTACAAACTGGTAAACAAAGACCCCACCAATAGGTTCCAAGCGGACTTACGTACTGCCATTATATAATCCCCACTAATTATTCCTCCTAATACTAAGCAACGCTACATAAACCCAAATCCATGCACACCACCCCTTAAAGCACAACCTAAGCTCCACAAACCCAATATTCCTATCCGTCCTGTTGTCAACTACCGCCCAGCTCCTGCATACCAATTAGCACGGTACTTGGCAACGATAATGGCTGATATCGTGCACCTTGACGACAAATACGCATTAAAGAACAGCCGCGAGCTAGCAAATTCTACCACTTCTTTAAAATTGACTGAAAATTGTCAACTTTTATCATTAGACATCACCAACCTCTATACGTCTATCCCTGTCGATGAAACACTGGCCATACTAAAAGAAAAACTTTCATTCAACAACAGCCGACGATTCACAGATCAAATACTCAATCTCATAAAGACCACAATCAAACAGAACTATTTTAAGTTCAATAGCAACACATACATTGCCAAAGACGGTCTGGGTATGGGACATCCAATGTCCTCAATAATGTCAGAAATATTCTTACAATCTTTGGAAGAAGTCTTTATACCCAAAGTTGTCAAAAGATTCAATGTAATATTTTACAGACGATATGTGGATGACTGTTTCATTGTTATTGACTCACAAGAAAATAAACAAGACGAACTACTTGCCTATATGAATAAAATTCACCCGAATATAAAGTTCACTATGGAAAAAGAAACAAACGGACAACTCAACTATATGGACCTATCTGTGACACGTGAACAAACACGATTGGACTACAAAATATACAGAAAACCAACCACAACTGATCATACCATACATGACACATCTAACCACCCCGCACAACATAAGCTAGCAGCGTACAGATCAATGGTGCAGAGGCTTCACTCCATCCCCATGACTCCTACTAACTATTCCAACGAACTAAACAACATTTACAGAATAGCTAATAATAACGGATACAAACAATGCGACATTGACAAACTAGTCACACAGTACAAACAAAAACAGGAACGCCAACCGACGGAAACTCATAAGAACGACCAACAGTGGGTATCGTTAACATACGTAGGCAAAGAGACATACAAACTATCAAACTTCCTTAGGAAATACAAATTGCAAACTGCATTCAAAACGAACAACAACATTGGAAACAAACTGAAGCCAAAACTGAATGACACATCGATATACGAAGGCAGCGGCATATACAAACTGACATGCAAGGACTGCGACATGGTATATATAGGAAGGACAACACGAAAACTAACGACAATATACAAAGAGCACCTACGATCTTTCTTATACAACAAGGCAGACTCCAATTATGCGACGCACCTACAAAACCACGCACATGAGCCTGATGCTATGACAAACTCTATGAAATTGCTACACAAACAAAACAAAGGACCGAGACTTGACATCCTAGAAAGGCTTGAAATTTATAAACATAGAAAGACAGACGGTGACATTATCAACGAACAACTTGTTACCAATTCCGACGCAATTTTCTCAGTCCTAGACCACACTCTTAGACGAAAACGGAAACGAGATGAAACAGAACAAACGGACAGCCAACAAGCAAAAAAACAAAAACATAATATCCCCCTACCTGGTATAATTGAGTAATTAACTTCCTGACCTCATTACCCATCCACTAATTACCCATCCGCTAATTACCCATCCGCTAATTACCTATTCGCTAATTACCCATCCTACGACTATATAAAGTCGCTCCCTTCAACACATCCTTTAGACACTGAAGATGACTCAAAGTAGTCGAAACGCGTCTGCTCACACAACTAAGCAAGGCCCGACGGCTTTTAAAGAAAAAAAAAAAAATGTTTAAAGAGATTTGAGTAGTAAAAAAATTGTGTTTTCGCCCGGGAACGTTTTACGAGCAGTTTGCCTAGTCACCTGCTCGATTACTACAGAACATCAAAAGGATAGGGCCAGGTTACAGAGTGATTTGCGAACACACAAATTTTTCTCCAATGTATTCAAGAGGAAGACAAAAAATAGATATATTTTTTGTCTCATACATGCAAATTTGAACGACTAGGCACAGCCGATCCCAAATCCACAATAGTCAATGAAGATATGCAATTCTGTACAAGCTTTGGTCGACGATATTTAATTTTCAGATACTGTTTGAATGGCTGAACGGTGGAGTCGGAAATACAAAAGACGAGGAATTCACCACTAGCAAGGAGTTGAAATGATGGTTGATTCAACGTGAACATGTGTGACAAACGGGGAGATAGTTGACTGTGAGCAAGGGACGAGGAATGACGAACCAATGTGAAAGTGATCGTAGACATTTCAAATGAATTTTGTCTTGCTATTTTTTTTTGCACCTTTTTAATTTAATTCTTATAACAATAAATTTCGACATATATTGTATACCTCCAGTAAGAGATGTAATTTTTATAATGCTTTGTAGATCAAATTAATGGTCTTTGGCTCCGCATTGCTGATATCCCAAGCTCAAATCCAAGCTAGAATATGGATAGTACTTTAATAGTGGTCTGAAAAATCAAACGGAATATTATGATACGTGAGAATATATGGAATAATATGTTGTTGATTGTTGTTCCTCACGGTAAATCATTGTAATCGTTACATGATTGAAGCATTTAATGATTTTCAGCAATGTGATACATAAAGAATGCTATGAAACGTAGCTCAAATAATATTTAAAAATTAAAAATGCTTCTAAACCTAGGAAGTGACTAGAGAAATTGAAGTTCTAGGGTGTTTTGAAACAAAACATTTGTAACAAACGGATGAAATAAAAATCGTTACTCATCAATCAAGCAATGAAGTTCTTTATTAGTTCAAAGCTGGTTGACAACTAGGGAAAAGTATACAAAATGTAGCATTCAATTCCATTAATCATTGCGGATGCAATATATTTGACTAGCGCTTGAACGCCCAATTTCGCTCGCACTTGAAACATTTCCCACTACATCCACTTAGTAAAACTTTATCATTTTTCATATTATCCTAATCATGCAACTGAAAAACTTTTTATCACGTCGTAATGCCGAAAAAAATTGCCTTGAACTTTTGCAGCTTATGCACTCTGGCAATGGTGTGACAAGTTGCCAAAGAAAAATGTGACGTTATCGTGGTAAGTTTTCAAATCACTCTTGTAAGTACCCAACAAACATTCGATATTCCCTGGATACCTCCATGTGCTTGGCTGTCATTTGAAACGAATGCCAGGACACTACTGCTGCTACCTCTACCACCACTTCTCAAACTGGTCGCCTCCTACATCCAAGTTTTCAACGAAATGCTGGAAGCATAACTTTCGGAAATCTTTTAAAACCCCAAGGATCTCTCCTGCGTCCTATCTAAGTAATGTACATGCTCGTATAAGTATTGAATTGGTTAAAGAAAGTAAGCGTAGCAAATGTGCATCTATTGCCTGCTATCAACATCCAGAATCCAGCATCCAACATCCGAGAGTAGTGGATTGTTGAATTGATGTTGTATAATCAACTTTTCGAATTCGCTGGCTGGCTCTGGTCCGACTTACATATATTCGTTCATACTTCTGGGAAATTTACGAGGCGCCAAGCGTTTTCCAAAACTATTTTGTTGCCAGTCGTTGTCGACAACGACAACGTAGTCCTGATGTCGTCGTTGGTGTTCATCAGTGGTAGTCTCGGGTAGAAGACGGAAAACTTTTCAACAGATATTTGAAAAATTTTCTTCGTTACGTTCATGTCGCGGTAATGGTGGGAGCTACCGAGTGTTGGGGGGCGAAAACGAAGATATTTATAGTGGATTTGTAGCAAATTGATACTTTATTGCATTCACCATGTTTACTGTAGACTATTCAATTGTATCCTTCGACACTTCGCAAACAATCGGCGAACATAAATCAGCCAAAGCAAAACATTTGCAACTGTTTCAAACATCTTGCGTAAAAGAACTCATTCTCAATTTATGTATGTACCAATTTCCCATCAATTCCATTCTCTCCTATTCAACTCCCCCACCCAATAGCAAATTTCGAAAAATTAAAATTCAGTTCAGCTTTCGCTATTTCACTTCTTTGGCGCGCTGTGCATTTCAAAAAAGGGCAACTTATGCAGTTGTGAAGCATTTGCCAGAAATAAGATACACGACTCCAATTCCAAGTATAAGAAAGCTTCTAGTTTGTCTTGTTGTTCGTCTCAAAGAAACTCTGAACAAACATGCTAGCGATCAAACTAGCTGGCAGACAGTATGTCGCTTGTCATTTCAAGGATAAATGTAATTTTGACCATTAGCCAGTCAAACTTTTCTCGATATTTTAGCCAAAGTCTCGCGTTTCTTGGCGTTTTTTATCTTCAATTTTTTTTTTGAACATTTTGTAGAGCGGGCAGAAACATACAAAGTTAAGCTTGCTGGCGCTCTCTGTGTCTCCAACGCTTGATAGAAAGTTTTTAATCGCTGTCGCTGTTGAAATAGTGCAGTGAGAAACTTGTTAACAGTTGGAAAAAACAAAAGGATGCGGGCTTAAATTGAATTTCTGAAAATAAAGTTAGAGTATCTAATTTAGTATGGAAGACTTAACCAGGAACTAGCAAGTAATAAAGTAATTATTTTGGCTGTGAGGACAATAAAAAGATGCTTATTATTTCAATTTCGTTAATGTGATTCTATCTTTCCTTTGCTACGAGTAAGTTAAATTCAAAGATTTCTTTGCTAGAACCTACTAGCAAAAGTTTGAAAACTATGAATTTCCACATCCCATTTTAATATTTCTTATTTTTTTTATTTCTTACCCTTTAATCAAATAAGTGTTGCCAGCATCGAATTCACCTCCATTTAACAAATTAATTTATTTTTATCACTTTATATGTTAATTCGAATGACATCATTAAATAACAATTACAGTAATTAACATTTAAAATTTCTACATACTCATATACATTCTGAATGTTCGTATAAATGAATTCTTTTTCATATGTCGCATCATGCATAAACGCAGACAATGACAATAAAAGCCACAACTTGAGTCCTTGTTAGACAGTGCGAGAATGAACTCATTTGTTCATTGCCCTCGTTATGCAAATTATGGCGCCTGTGTTATTACTTATACCACGTGGGAGGGCAATCAACGATTTGGGCTATGAAAAAAAACAACAAAACAATCGAGACATGAAGCAAAAAAAAAATGTTGGCGAATTTAATTTCGTAAATAAAAATGAAAATTAAATTAATGGACTGAATTGTTAGCAATGCCGTATGTGAAGCAGTAGCGAATATTCAATTATTGATGCAAGTGAATTCGTGGCTATGAAGTTGTGAGTATGTTAGTGTTAATAGTAATAGTTTTTAAATCTGCTAAATGACCTTAAGTTTGTGCTCTTGACGATATATTCTCAGAATATCTTTCCCTCCACAACCTGTTCTGATGTTAAACGGTTCGACACTAGTGTTTCAGTTTAGCAGGAGAGGTGATTGGTGGTGTTTTAGAAGCCTTGTAGGTTTAGTTTTGGAAGCCTTCTAGGTCTAGTTTTGGAAGTCTTGCAGGCCTAGGAGCCCCACGCTGAGACCCTACTATCCACCATAAAAAAACGTATCCTGATGAATATCACATCTCTCTTAAATACCTGCAAGTCTTGCTTAAAAAAATTGATATAGTGGATGGTTACTATTCGGGTTAGGGGCTGTATGTAATAAAAAATTTGAAATACACGTATCTACATGCATGTATATTATTTTTCAAACAAATATGTATGGAACACATCAAGTATGTTAGGTAGAATAGTGTGGGCCAAATACAAGTTTCTTCTTAAAATGCAGTAAATTAACAAAAATCAATTTTTTTTTCTTATATTTTGGCTTTGTTCGAATGATCAAATCTTCCTGTTGGTTGTGAAATACAATTTCATTCATATGGCTGGCGTGACAGTAGGCCATCATCTCAGCCCAATTTTCCAAGACATTATTGCAGGTTTCGCGCCCTATCTGAGCAATGGTTTGTTGAATATTCGATTTCAGTGCATGAATCATTTGTGGAATTTCCGCATAACATGGATTTTTCACAGTGCTCCACCAAAAGAAGTCCAACGGTGTCAAACCGCAGCTTCGAGGCGGCCAATTGACACCACCAAGGCTGCTGATTACTCGATTTCGGAATTTAGTGCGCAAAAGATCAATTGTTGCCATCCTGTTGAAACCAAAGGTCAGTAAAGTCCAAATCATCAATCACTGGTCACAAAAAGTCGATTATTATGCCTCTGTAGCGCCCCGGTTGACCGAAACAGCATTTCTAGCCTCATTTTCAAAGAAAAACGGTCCAACGATGCCACCACTCCAGAATCCACACCACACTGTCATTCGCTGAGGATGCATAGGCTTTTCGACAATCACGTGTGGGTTTTTCGAGCCTCACATGCGGCAGTTTTGTTTGTTCACATAGCCGCCAAGATGAAAATGTGCTTCATCGGAAAAGATGATTTTTTGAGAAAAATCGACATCCAGTTCTATTTTAATATTTCCCAACGTTTTTCAAGCGTAAATCGATTCCATTAGTTCCGCGAAAGGTTAATGCTGACACACTTACATAATTTTGAGCGGGAAACAGCTGTCAGTTTCAAAATAACATTAATTTAAAAAAAAACTACTATATTGCCCACCCTGTCCAATAAAATCATTTGAATGAATTTGAAAAAACAAGGTTTTCATAATCAAACTACAACCCACATGCATTTTTAAATTTCGAAACGTAAAACTACGTCGATTGGGTCTTAGTATAGACTTGTGTCTGCTGAAAGAGTGCTTGACAACCATTTAAGATAACTGCAGCATTTTGGAAAGCTGCTATTTTGAAAGGGTTCCACTCGAATAATAGTTTCGTTGCTATCTACTTCTCACTTATGACAAAGGCAACCAATAGTATGTCTTTTTGTTTTAAACATCTTGCAGTTTTGTCCAGATTCTGTCTCCGATTTCCCCTGGTGCATCTTCTATTTTGCAAATTGCTTCATTAATAAGTTCTTTGTTTTTTTATTGAAGTCACGTTTCGTAATTCAAGCTGTTGTCGGTAATTCTGATCGTAAGTCAGATACATAAATTAAATGTTGGTTGGCTTGGACAGTATCTGACCTTAAGTTGGATACCGCACGATAAAAACGATTTACGTGCCGTGGATATTCGTAAATGTTGTAGATATATCTGACCGTAAGTCAAATACAATAATCAACTTCTGCTAAATGGTCTAAATGACACGCGATATGGTGAGCAAGTGGGTCAATTTATTAACATCAATTGAACTTAAATGCTTAATAACGAAGTTGATTTTTCCTAGGCAGCGCAAGCTCATCGTCACCGAAATACAGTGTCTGCATAATAAGTAACCGGACTGACCTCAGGAAATTTTTTATTGGCAAAATATGTTCAATTTTTCTTTAGAAATCTTCAAAGTAGTCCCCATTGGAGTCGATAACACACTGATACCGGATTTTCCAATCCTCGAACGCTTCCTGGAAGTCGGCAACCTCTATGCTGTCTAGAGCCCTCGTCTTAGCACGTTGAACGTTTTCCAGAGTCCCGAACCGTGTCCCCTTATGGTGTCTCTTGATCTTGGGGAACAGGAAAAAGTCCCCTGGTGCCATATCCGGGCTGTAAAAACTCTGGTTCGGTTTGTAGTCGATCAAGGATTTCCAAAGCGACAGCAAGACGACGCTTCTTTTGCTCATCAGTCAGGTGTTTCGGTATCAGCTTCGCGCAGATCTTTCTCATGCCCAGATCGTTCTTAATAATGTTGTGAACGGTCATCTTATCAATTCCAACCTCATCGGCGATAGCTCGAATGCTCAGACGACGAGCACTGTTCAACACATCACACACATTTTGCACATTTGTGTCCGTGTGACTCGTTGATGGAGGACCGACGCGCTGTTTGTCATGGACGTCATCGCGGCCCTCCCGGAAATTTTTGTGCCACTGAAACACTTGAGTTCTGGACAGAGTATCCTCACCGTAAGTCTGTTGAATCATTTGAAGAGTTTTCGTGGCCGTTTTCTTGAGTTTGACACAAAATTTGATGCTAACACGTTGCTCGATTGTATGCTCCATTTTCACTCCGACGAACTAACTGAACACGCACTCCGCTCAAGCTCGATGCTTTCTCTCCAAGCGCTTGGAGGCAACTGCTGCAGCCCGGTTCCCTTTACCTAGACCCCCACTACCACTACAGCACCAGATACCGGTTAGCAGACGCTTTAACGGCGCGGGGCAAGCTTAGTTCGGTTACTTATTATACAAATCCTGTATGCTTGCGCAGGTTTTTTTTACATGCACAACAATTTGGTATTATTGCCTTATGCGAACTTTAATTTAAATGGAAAAACAATACATCTACCTGGATATTAGATGTAGTGCAAGGAAAAAATATAGGGGTTGATGAACTTTACCTTGGATTTGCGAATTTGCTGATTGAGTAAGGGCATTTGAATGCAACCTCCATGTTAATAGGGGTACCGGTTAATTAATGTGGTTTTCTAACAGATGACGTAACTTGATTTTCATTCCAGTGGTTCACCTTTCCAAATATATGTTGGAAAGCTACTGTCATATAGTTTCAGAATCAGTATGTGTGATTTAGCTGAAGCGTAAACAACAATACTTTTTTTTACTTTAAAAATGTCGAATTTAGTGCCGAATAAAGTGTTTTTGCGGAGAGTACTTCTTCATTGAAGAAAAAGGCTGCTAAAACTCATCGTATTTTGGTGAAAGTATATGGTGTGCATGTTCTAGCTGAGCGTACGTGCCAGAAGTGGTTTGCACGGTTTAAAATTGGCAATTTTGACTTGGAGGGCGATGAATGACCCGGACAGCCAAAATTTTGAAGATCACGAATCGGAGACATTGCTCGACCAAGATCCATCCCAAACTTGCAAAATCACTTGGCGTCGCTCAACAAACCATTTCCGATCGTCTAAAATCAATTTTTCACAATAAAGCTTCAATTTTCAAAGAAAAACCGCACGAATTAACCGGTACCCCTTTTAATATTAAAGTAATTGACCTGGTCGGTTTACAAGCAATTTAATAGTTTGAAGAATTGGTTTTACATACAGAAATTTTGCTTTACTTATTGAATTCTAACGTATTGCTTTTAAATAAAGGAAGCTTTTACTTTAGTTAGTTAATTATAACAATCTTCTTTTACTTATTGAAATCCTATACTTTATTTATTGAATCTTAACATACTGTCTATCAAGAACCACCGTGGTAGTTCTTTTAAAGAGGGTTTTCTGAACTTTACCATCGAGCTTCTTCTCTACTATGGATACTGCGTGTGCTACCGTTGGAGATGGAGTAATGTGAAGCAATCAGTTTGGTTGATACATTTTCGTCCAAATATCTGTTGAGTCCGGCACTGTGTTCTTCCGTGGCTATTATGCAGTTCCATTACTACACAATTTGGGTGGGCTTGGATATCACATATTGCTCGCAGATGAACCATATATGTCTGCTCCTTTATTGCTATTTTGAATAGCCCGTTATTCCGGTAAATGTCATTTTTGAAGCTGTCATTTTTTGACATTTGACAAGTAAAAACTACGCTATTAATAAAAATGGAACAATACAGGATTCAACAACACATTGACATTATTAAAATTCACTATAAAAATGGTGAAAATTTGGCAGAGACGGTTCGTAAAACTCGAACATTTTTGTGTCTTCGTGAAGCACCTTGTTGGACCGCAATACAGAGATTGGTGGAAAAATTCGAGCTGTTGGGACAACTTAGTGATGTGAAGAATAAAACCCGGGCACGTCACTCAAGAACAGCCGAGAATATTGCTGCTGTAGCCGAAAGTGTTAAAAACAACCCAGGTTTGTCCATTCCTCGTCGTTCTTTGGAATTAGGCATTATACAAACGTCAATACACTGTATTTTGCATAGGATTTGGGTCTTAAGGCTTATAAGGTTCAGTTAACATAAGAACTCAAGCCGGTCGATCATCAACAACGTCGTGTCATTGCTGATTGGGACCATGAAATGCATGAAAATGATCCGGAATTCCATCGAAAAATCATCTTGTATGATGAGGCCCATTTCCACCTTGGTGGCTTCGTCAACAAGCAAAATCTTCGCATCTGGGGCTCGGAAAACCCAAGAATTATTGTTAAAAACCCTCTCTATCCTCAACGTGTGACTGTTTGGTGCAGTTTATGGTCCGGCGGAGTCGTTGGACATTACTTTTTGGAAAATAAGGCTGGAGCAACAGTTACGGTGAATGGATTGCGCCACCGAGAGATGATTAATGATTTTTTATGGCCGGAATCGGATGGTATTGATCTGAACAACGTTTACTTTAAACAAGACGGCGCTACGTGCCACACAAGCAACGAAATCGTTGATCTTTTACGGGAAAAGTTTCCGGACCGTGTTATCTCTCGAAGAGGTGATCACAATTGGCCACCGAGATCTTGTGATTTAACTCCTTGCGACTTTTTCCTTTAGGGCCATATGAAAGAGAAGGTCTACGCCAACAGCCAGCGTTGATTAAAGACCTCAAAGATGGAATTCGTGAGGCAGCCACTTTGCGATTTGATTATGGAAAATTTCATGAACAGGATATGGTCCATTGCTTTTGCCTGATGTAATTTTTCACTATTAACGGCATACCTTCTTCTTTAGAATGCAATAAACATTTGATAATTTATATTAAAAAATGGCATTTTTCTTTTAATATCAAAATAACACCTCTTATTGGAAAACCCTGTAGTTAAGCTCATTTGGAAGTCCTCGTCGGCGATCTCAAAGTACTTTTGTGAGTCGTAGTTCACTGCGATAACTTCTTCATGGAATTTACTAAGGACAAAAGAATCCTTGGAGATTCATTGTGGCACTGGAATAGCTTTAATGAGATCGTATTGATTGATGTCGTAAATCAGGAAATGTCCTGGAATAATCGTAGCTTCTTCTGAACGCTCGATTTGCGCTGTGACAGTGGATTTATGCAAAACCCTTAAAGTCGCGGGTAATGATGACTCGGTTTTGTTCACAACATCAACCACATCAATGATATGTGGTCATCCCCATATGTTGGTTTGATCTAGCATTATTTTTTGCAAGCAGTCGTATTTACCGTCAACCTCGTCTAAATAGTTTCTTGTGTTCTGCTAAGCACTTAAAAAATGAATGTGAATTTTATTGTGATCCATGTGAATTCGATTGTTGAAGTTATTAATCTTCCCAACGCTTTTATTTAACTGCGAGTGGAAGCGTGATATATGATCTGCGATGCGCTGATTGGTGCTATCCAGGGTTTTCGTTGCCTTTACCGTTACCTTTCCCTGTTTCTCAACGGCTCGGTGAATGTTGATCTGGTTGTGGGACAGATGATCGACTTCTTGATATACCTCTTCGTTTACTCCGAAGATCTTAGTTAGGAGATTTCCTAATAACCCTCGTCGTAGTCGTGTTTGAAGGAATTGAATTGATTTGATTTCAGCGTATATATCATCTGCCGTTAGTTGTAATTACCGATTTAAAACCTTGCACTGTATCTCCTTGTTTATTTTTTACCTTGTGGAGCAAAGTTCTAGCTGTTTTGAAGTACCTGTATGGTCTGCCCCTTGTCTTCCTTAATGTCGGAGTGTGGAACTCGTAAATTGAGTTGCAGCATTCCCTTGTTCATTAGAGCTTTACCTATATGTTCTATGTAGAGCCCAGCAGACGGTTACGTTACGTTTGCTGAAGCTTTGGCTGGGGGCAGCGAAATTGTACAAATTGTCAATAGACCTGGCATCATAGCTGGCCATGAGATAATCCCTAAATTGGTGGTCACTACATGATGTTTTCTTATGACGGTTCTTTTTTAGGGTTTTGTACTAAAATACAAAACCCTATTGCAATCACGACCTGTGTCCGTCTGTCCGTCTGTCCGTCCGTCCGTCCGTCCGTCCGTCCGTCCGTCCGTCCGTCTGTATGTCACAGCACTTTTTCTCCGAAACTATAGAAGCTACAGCCATGAAACTTTGTGGAAAGGTCAGAAGTGGTGACCTCTTGAAAGTTCAATGGTGGAAAAAATTTTCAAAGGGGTTTAAGGGGGTCTCCCCATATAGGGAAGTGACCCCCCAAAAAAAAATTTTCACCATTGGTAGTCACGTAGGGTGTCATTGCAAAGGTCTCAACGAGATCTTTTCAAAACAAGTCTTAAAATTGCCTTACGAGTACCGAGGGGGGCAGGGGAAGGGGAAATGTACGAACTTTTCGCGTACCCCCCCCTCGCGATTGGACACCTTCCATCCGAGAAATCTGAAAAAAATCACGAATGTAGGCCTTAATGAGTACAACAACAACAAATACATGAGAAGTCGAAATTCACTCAACTTTGTTAGTAATAGTATGATTTATCGATTTTATGTTTTCTTGAATAAAATCTAAACGGTACCCTTAAACTCAATAAAATTTAACAAACAGATGACTATTTATCAGATTGACTTTTCCTGAAAGTTTCATAAAGATCGAATAGTATTTAACGAAGTTATTGCGATTTGAATTTTCCTGTAGTACTATGGAACAATATGCCCTGTATTACTATGGAAACATATGACTATGGAGCCATATGCGCTTTTTACCAACTTAGAAACTACAGCTTTGCTAGGATTTGCATGAAAATTTCAGGAATGATAGGTATCATGAAGATGAGTATATACAATTGAAACAAGTCGGAAAGGCAGGAGAGAGCTCCTAGCAAAAGGGCTTTGTAACCATTCTAAGATTCTAAAAAACAGGCCATGAATCGATGATTACAGTACAGAGGAGTGGCCCCTGAAAAAAAATTTCATGAAAGGTTTTCGATATTAGTATCAACTGAAAGTTTTCTATGAGAGCTTTTCAAAACAGTTCTTAAACTGACAGTTTTTGCTTCTGTGGGGGCATAGGTGGGGGGGGGTGTGGGGAAATACATGAAAAATGTGTTTCCTCCCTCGCGAATGGACACCCGTGATCTTAAAAAATCTGAAATAATTATCAAGGGAGATATTTGTGGGTATAACTATAACAAATACCTCAGAAGTCAAAATTCTTTCAACTCTGCTAATAATAGTATGATCCTCAAACATGACATATTTCTTGATTTTATTCGTTACTGGTTACTGCATTTTGTAAGTTGAGTACAAAACCCTTCTGACATGAGCATAGGTCTGTCTACCCAACTTGTTAACCATTTGCATCAGTGTTTTCTTGTTAGTTGACGGATTCTTGATCATAATCTTGATCTTTAACGATTGGTCGCTTGATCATATTACCGTGCATCTTGACATTCACTACACGAACAAGTCCGTTGTCTCCTGGATGAACATCAATGATTCGTGCTAAGGGCCATTTTGTAGGTGGGGTATTTTCGTTTTTCGCTAGGACCAGCTGCCCTTAATTGAAGTTTTTCTGCGGTTTCACCCATTTAGGTCTCTCTTGTAATCTGTTGAGATATTCGTTGTACCAGCAATCCCAAAACTGAAGTGAGCTGCCATCTCTTTAAAAGAGAATGGATGGATGCCGTACGAAAGAGAATTTCATTCGTACGGCATCCAAGATCAATTGCGCTGATCCGTGTAATGTTTTTTGATGAAAGTAACTGGTTATTACTTCAGATAATTTGGTTTGATTACTTTTTACTATTCGATGTTTTTCCGCTGCACTTATAACTGCATTCTGCAGTCGTCCGCCCACACTGAGGACACCCTCGGCGTCCAAACAGGGGATTAACTGGAAAATTCGTGAATTGGAGTCGATTAGTTTTTCCTTGGTCAATCTCACAATTTCGGTTTGAAAAATTTCCTGCCGAGGAATTTTAACACATACTAGCCTGGTTTCTTGTAGCTCTTGTGTCGTCAAAAATTGTTCAAACCTACCCTGTTTTGTGGTATGAGGTGACAGCCAGCGTCGGCAGTAAGCTATAATTCTTAAGAGTTTAGTGTAGCTTGATAATCGATGTAATATGTTAAAATTCCCTTCTGATATTGTTGTAAGAATAGTTTTCCTCCTTTCCAGTTAAGTAGGGTGATTATAAGGTGACTGCGTAAATGTGATTTTTGGAGAATGTAGGATACTTGTACAAGTATTACCGCTCTGGGAAATCGTTCTCGTTCATTGTTAGCTAACTGTTTCAAGGTGGGGATTGCTTGAAAGGGGGAACTTGCTGCTCCAAAGGTAACCGTTCTCAGGCGGTAGTGTCTGATGATTCCTGCTTTGTGAGGACGCCATACGATTCGTTCAAAGTCGGAATGCTTTGCCTTGACTTGAATTTTCCGGTACATTTTTGCTGTATCGGCTGTAAGGGCTATTAGGTATACTCTCCACCTTAAAAACAGTATCACCAAAGTGTTCTGAGTTATTGGCCCCACTAATAATATATCATTCAATGACCTGCCTGATGAAGTATTAGCGGACGCGTTGAAAACGATGTGTACCTTTGTAGTACTACTAGTTTCCTTGAAAACAGCATGGTGGGATAGATAATAGGATGGATTATTGACCCCACTTTGCGGCATTTCTTCCACGAGGCTCGAACCCAAATAGTCCTGGAGGCATTTGTTGTATTCGTCCATCAGCTTTGAATCTGCTAATAAACGCTTTTCCATCGCACAGTACTTTTGTATTGCGGTTTTGCTATGCTGCCAGCTAGGTACGTGGATCCCCTTTAAACAGCAGCTCAACTTGCAATCTTCCATTTTCAAGTCGTTAGGTAGTTTTAAGATAGTGAACTCCGATCTCTACCTCGTCTTCAGTTGGTTTCTTTCGTTCGAGCTCTTCTTGCTCCCAAAATTTCCGGAGCGTTTGGTCGAGCTCTGCTGTGCTTACCATTGTCATGGCTAAGTGTGAGGGTATGTTATTAACGGTAGGACCGGTTTATACCCAATCCAGCTTAATTTTTTGTGCTGTATGATGTCCTTGCCGTATGCCTTTGTCCATCATGTCTCCATAGATGTCAGCTCCTAGTAGTACGTCAATTTTAGCACTGATATGGTAGTTAAGACCAGCCAGTTCATCAGTACTGCAATTTCACTTAATGCGGTTGATTGCTATCGATGATGTCAGACGTTATACGACCTAAAATTTAGGCATTGGTACTGATGGTTTTATTTGTCCACTTTTCTTTAATTGTCAATGGGATTTGGCCCTAAAACTTTTTACCAGTTACGATGGTGTTGATGCTGTCTCGCTTGGTTCCCATTATTTTTAACTGTTCATATTATTTTTGCAGCTCCCATTCTTCTTGCAGTCACGAAAAAATTCTGAGAACCTTAGTCCAATAGCACTCTAAGTCTAACATACTGTCCATGTACGCTTTTTACGTTGATGATTACCGTTGTGAGTAAAACATTCCAGAAACTTCGTCGATTATATGATTGCTTTGTACCTTGTGCCGTTAATTAGCCTTGGTTCCTTGTCGTTTCGATGAGACTTCCTTTCCGATGACTTCTTGTGACCTGAGTTTTCGCTCCAAAAAGTCTGCGAAATCCTCCTAATCTTTCCTTGCTTCGAAATCCAGTTTGTGCGATGTGAATTATAATCAGAAACCATGTTGAAGTCCGATACCGCTAATTTCGGTCACCATCTCGTTCGTTATATCTAGAATCTTCTTGTAGCTGATTGCTGATTCCAATTTTATCATTGGCAAATTTAAAAATGTGTGTAGGTTTTCTGCTGGTATGAATCCCTTATTATTGTAGCGATCCTGTAGAAGCTGCCATGCTTAGGTGTAGTTGGCTTTAGTCACGCCCAGATTTTCTATTAAGCTCCTTGCTTCTCCCCCAACTGACGTTAGGAGGTACTACATCTTCTGAATATCCCTTAGCTGCGAGTTTTCATGAACTAGTGTCTGAAATAATTCATGAAAGGTTTCCCACATCAGATAGTCTCCTCCGAATTTGGAATTTTAGTTCGCCACAGACGTATAGCATCGTTAATAAAAGTTTCCAGTGACTGAGCCGGTTGTTTCGTTTCAGGGGGTGGATCCTATTTCTCGAGCTCCCTGATGGTTTCGTTGGATCTTGTCATCAAGTTCATTGCTGGCTCAGAGTCCTTGAGTACGGGTGGATCGTATCAATTTAACTGATAGCCAGTTGGATGTAATTCCCTGCACTGTTTCCAACATTCCTGCAAACGTTCTAGCTGCACTTGGAAATACTGTAGACTGTGTCGGTCCTTGGGGTCCTTGCAGAAGTTGGTTTTTATTTGACTGATGGTGTCGAAGTTAATTTTCTGAAGTGATATATTGGTGCTGATTGATAGCCCAGATATCTCTCCTGTTATTAAGATGACATGCATTTTCGGATCCATTCGGCTCGATGGGCCAAAAATGTAGTAGGTATATATAGTCAGATACAAGAATCAGACGTAGGTTGGCTGGGACGGCATATTACCTTATGTCGGATATCGCACGATAAAAACAATTTACTTGCCGTGGATATTCGAAAATGTTGTAGATATATCTGACTGTAGTCAGATACAAAAATTAGCTTCAGCTAAATGGTCGTTTCAATGGGTATACTGCCGTGTATCTTGAATAGTCATCGATGAGAGTCATTAAATACCTTATCCCTACCGGGGTCTTAGTTTCCATGGATCCACAAATATCTGTGTAAATGAGATCAAGGATGGCCTGTTTTTTATGGTGGAATTCCTTTGGTAAAGGCTGGGGAGCCATTTTCCCTTCTTCACAGTACTCATATTTTTCTCGCTGTCCGCAATCTCTAACCTGTATGCCGATGGCCAATCACTTCTGGACTAAATCTTTAATTGCGCCAATGTTTCGTTTTTTCCGTGTTGGGTCTTTATTGCTGCGGAGAACATTTCGTTGGCCCTTTGTACCTTGTATAAATCCTCGACGTCCGAACCGCATTTTACCACTGCATGCTTTTCACCCTCCTTTGTTACTATGCAGATGTTTCTGTCAAAATTCACTTTATATCCTTCCTTCGTGATCTTTCTTACGGGTACCAGATTGGATTCGAACGATGGTCCATGCTTAATTTAAAGTTGAGTTTGCATATACTTTATGGCACCCGAGCCTTTTCCTTCGATTTTACTCACTTTATCCGCATCGGCCAGTCGCACGAATCCTTTTACGGCTGAATCAAAATTGGTAAACAAAATGTCTAGAGTTTGTCGTGTTGCTCGTTGCCCATGAGTCAACGTGCCATGTGTTGCCGTATGCTGTATAGCTGGTAACAAATAGTCATCTAAAGCAGTTCCGAGAGCCGTTGGTTAATTGTCTGTATGCGAGAAACTTGAAATGTGCGCTTCCATATCATCATTTCCATTAAAAATTGTACAGCATGATCTTTAATTTGATGTCAACGTTGCCTTTAGGTGATAGTCTTTGAGCGTTATCTAAGCCTGTTAAGCTGCTATGGCACTCCTTATGTGTATCAATTGACCGTCCTCAACCGAAAGACTAATTCTCACGAGCGTCTTACCATCGATTTTATTCCATTTTGCAAGTGCGGTTGCTTCTGTAGGTTTGTCTTTTTCGATCACGTCCCATAAGTCTTGATCCATTAGCATCTGCTCCGTTTTGTAACTCCAAACTGCGAAGTTATCGCCGTTGAGCTTCTGGAAGGAGCACTTGTCTCCGGAACTTTCTGCCATTTTGTTCTATCACGATTATTGTTCACTTTAGTCTTTATTGTAAGGCTAATGCTGCACTTTTAACTGTTCATTCACTTTATCTTTTAATTGTTCTATCACTTCATCTTTTAATTGTTCTTTCACTTCATCTTTTAATTGTGTATCGAATGTCTGGGCCCATAACCTGTAGGCGAAATGAACGTTTTTTGTTCTATTTGAATGATACTTCATTTTATAATAAAAGTAACACACGTAGCGCAAAACGATGACACATTAAAATGAAAGGATATTTGTCGCTTGATTAACGTGAGTACCTACCCTTTACGGGCCTAACCTCACGGTCACCATTAGACGGCGATTGGTTTGAGCGCCAATCATTCGCCCCCGAGTTCGATACCGGTTTACGTTGAGAGACTCTCAACTTTCATACTGGTAGATCCAAGACCTAGCTATATCTGATGCTATAAGGTCAAAGCCAACCTTTGTTTGCACCACAAGCTACCACGATACTTCCCGAGGGGCCGCAACCAATCAGCTGACCATCCGAAGATGGAGGCTCATCAGCTGCCTGTGGTACCTGAATATACTTCCAGGGTTGAGGTTCGCAACAATGAGTTGATCTTGTTATCGAACAATCACAAAGCCACTATGTTTCGGGTCCAGTTTCAATCCTAGTATTTTTAATAAGCGGTTGGGGTCCCCGTCAGTTTCACTGGAATTGGAGACGACAACCCAACGGTAGCAGTTGCACCCATTTGAATTACCAGATCAGTTCCGCCTTGGGGGCAAAATGAAAGGACAAAAGTACATTTAAGTGATGAAAATTTAATAGCACGGAGACCTCATATGCACTCGTTGCTTGTCCCTCTCAGGCTGAACAAGCACGGCTAATGAGCTAAAGTGCATCTGTGCTTAGTCGTTCATATTTTTCGTTGTATACTAATAATTCATATAAAAATACAAAATTTTTATGTCCCAAATGGAAAGCCTTACTTTTGAACTGGCTGATACTTTATCCTAATACTGAGTTGATTTGTTGTAGAATCTCTCCACTTAATCTGTGTTACTGATAATTTGTAGTTCGTACCTTAATGGTAAAGCTAGTTACTCGGTTCAATATCTCTTATTTTAATTTCAACGAAAGCCTCGAACTATTGTTTCAAATTAAATAAAAAATATATGTATTCATTCTAACCTTTTGATTACTATTTGTACAAATTAATTTGACTTACATTTTACCTGAAAGTGTAACTAAATTGCACTGATTCTTGCGAAGACTTCACTTCTACTAATGACGCAGATTTCACCTCTCATCACCTTCGTACAGTAGAAATCAATCAGACTAGATTCCATGAATACATTTTAGCATGTGTAGAAAGTTCTTATGTGTCTGGTTAGTACCGGCGTGATCCTTTTACCTGTGTCAAGAAGATATAAAATGGTCCATAACGATTGCTCTCGTGGGTTTTTGTGGCTCGGTTTTCGTTTTCATTTCGTCATTAATTTGGAAGATGGAATGGTTCAAACACTGGCGATGGCAATAGTTATCTGTTTGATTATATAGACTTGCAAATTCATGCTATCCTACTCTTTCCATGTAGTAACTGTTGAAAACACATTAATTTGTTTTTTACTGACATATAATCCAAACTTCTGTCTAATCTTTTAAATGTTGGTTAGATTTTTTTGAATGCAGTTGTCTTCCTTTTTTGAATGCAGTTGTCTTCTTTAAAAACAACTTTAATATTAATACTATTATAGAGCTGATCCAACTTGCTTTTTCTATTAAATATTGCTACCCCATTTGATAGTAGATTCTTTAGTGGTGAAAAAATCTACAACTTTATACATTCAACGGGAAGCACCCGTTAAAAATTTATATCACCATATTACAAATCCTTAAGAAAATTTCACCTCATTTCCTTGTTCTACTACCATCCAATCTCCATATACAGCAGCACACAACAGCAGCAATGTTGAACACTGCACCACTCTTCAACGGTGTCGTTGTGTCGTCATTGTCATTCTCATCGTCATCGTCCTTTTATTTTTTGTTGAATGACTCTACAACAGATTGTCATAACTGCACAATTAAAAAGGCTCGAAAGTGGATGGGGTTTTATTATTCAAGCTCGATCCTTTTTGCTCGTTCCCTTGCAATTGTCCTTCCTTAATACACTCATTGTGTTATTGTATGTTTCCAGAACAGCAGCAGAATATCAGCATGAAGAGATGGCGACGTATCGCGCCGTCAAGGAAGCTAAGAGTGCTACCAATGTTAACGGAACAGAACTGGACTTAGCCAGGGGAGTAAGAATATGTGTAGGTAGATGGGGGTGGTTGGCGAAAGTCGAACGTAAAAGGGGGCCACAACGACGACGACAACAACGAAGACAACGTCGTCACACTTTAATAGATCAACACGCGCAACGACAACGCGAATGAAATATACAGCAGAAAAAAGGATACGATGAGTTGTCTCTTATCCTTCCTTGTTTCGCGAAATAGACTCTCTATTGTGTTGGTTTTCGGTTTAAGCTTTGTTCCTTTGACAATATCTAGAGACCTTATTTATTCATGTTTGCCGAGAAAACGATATACAGATAGAGATGATGATAGGGATGAGTACTGAAGATGACGACGGTGTGCTTTGTCTTTAAAAAGAGGACACTTTAAAGCGGAAACCAGCAAAGGGTCAGATTATGTTTTTAAATTGTTCATGAATTATTCTGAAATAAACTTTTGGGAATTTGAATTTCACAGCTTAAAAATATGCCCTGCTTTATATCTTATCTCGATATCGCCTGTGCAGTATCAAGTTCTCTTCAGCTCTCATTACTTATTCAAGGAAGTTTTTCCGTGCAGAAACATAAAATCGATCTCCACTCCAATTGATTTCTCTAACGTTATCTTGCCTGCATGAAATCGAACCCGTATCCAAGTTATATCGTGTGGATATTTGCTTTTATTTATCCCAAATGACTCCTATTCAAGGCATTTGAATACAATTTTCACTTCAATCAAATATTTTCTTGCTGATATGTCAAATTGGATGGGGGTGCGGTTGAAGCCGTGTCAAACCCTTTCCTTCCGTTCAGGCTTTTCATCTTATACATGTTTGTTGGCATTATTTTCACGCGTGTTTGCCGAAGTTCACTTGACTGCCGCCGTGTCAACATAGGGTAAAATTTACAACATTTCTTCAACGGACCACTTGATTTAAGGATTCTTTTAAAGCGGATCCTGTCTGTGATGTCGACAATGAGGAAATATTCTCTTGCTTCGTGGATAACCTCGTCTTTGATAAATCCTTTGGGAGTTTGTTTTGTAAACAAGAATGGAGACTAGAGAGTGGTTCAACTGAAAGGAGTCCTGCTCCTGCACAATGTTTACCATTTGGTTTTTCATTGAAAAAGGATGTGACATGGTAGTCATATTCATCTATGATCTACATCTCCTTCCTGATTTGGTTTTCCCGCCTTGGCAAGAAATGATTCGAGGAGTCAACCTGCCAGGCAAACGACAACAGCAGCGAGTGATTCCATGATGTGATGTATAGCTCGCTGGATCCCTTTTCCTTTAGGCTTTCGGCTAACATGCAACAATATGTCAGAATGTAGACGCAATTCATTTTGCAATACATTTTGAATAATCGTTTAAACGACCATAATAGCAAGAACCTCCAACGCTATATCTACATGACGTTCAATGGAGAAGTAGACATTGGGAACTACCAATATCTGAAATGAATCCTTTATAATAGTCATTGGGTGCCTATAGCAGCATGTTTGACATATGCCATTTATTTAGTACAGAAGGATCAAGAGAGTGGGAATCATTGCTGAATGCCGCGCAATACTGATCTGAGCTCCCCCTAATTCTCGTTAGCCCTTCACTTCCCTTCCTGTGCTATTGCTTCATTGTCAGGATTACACCACTAGCCCGGAATATTATCACACAATATCATTCATGCGATATGTCACAATTTGTCGGACAGCCGCTTTTTCAGAAGAATGAGGATGCGGATGGAGATTTTTTTGTTTCAATGTTTTTGTTTTGAATTTCGTAAATGTATGTCCTTTGTAGGCTTGAATACGCAGTTCCACACAGCGGACAGTGTAACGCAGTGTAGTGAGAGTTCATCAATGACAGTGAACAATTTGAATAGCGAAATTTACTTCCCTCTGGTTAAATTATGTTTTGCTCGTTGATGATAATCTCAATTGACGGTCACTTGTTTCGAAGGATACGGAGAATGCTGGCTGGTACGAGCCAGTGGACACTCATATGCTGGAGATTCGCTTATCGAAGTGCAACCATGTACACCGTGTGGATAAACTCAAATGAAACATGCATCGACATATACTTATCGAAATAAATTAAAATGAAAATGATTACTTGGTAGTTGCAACATTTATCGTCGAGGTGAATCAGTTCTCATTTATTCATGTGTGAATTTCATTTTTCATCCTTGGTTGGATGTTATACTATCTATAATTTGAATTATTGAGATGAACCAGTTTTTATTGAGAAATAATTGATATAAGTCTGGAGTCAGTAAATTTCTGTTCACTCGAAGTTTTTAGGATTAATTTATTTCTTACAGCAAAACACTTTTCATTTCATTTCAATTTAATGTTCCAAGACCTCTGGAAATTTTCAAAATAAGGTAAAAAATTTCATGAGTTTCCTTGCTACAGCGCATGTAACCTATTGAGCATATTCTTTGCAAGAACAAAAATCTGTTGAAATAATTGTTGGGAAAAATTAATTCTGACACTATCCAACATTTAATAACGATACAAATCAACAAAATTTTGAGCACATCATTTTGTTTAATTTTTTACTAGGTCAGCAAGAAATCCCAGTCAATTATAAAGTTGATAGTTACAAAAACTTTTAGAAAAAAAAAATAAAACCAACTTTGAAATGCAAATAAATGAGTAAAATAAATTGTACAAGGATGACTTGCTTCTTCTTCTTCGTAGTCTCGGGCCTTCATTTCCTGCAACCAACTCTCCAACTGTCTCGGTTCATTGACCACGTCCTCCAATTTCAAAATCCGAGCAGCGATGAACTGTTTTCATCAACTGAGTCAGGCTAGCGTTTCCCTAGCTTCTCCACTGGTTTCCTTCAGTTCTCCAACAAATACCTTTTTGGGTATCCGTTCTTTGTCCATACAATTCACATGGCCAGCCCTTTGCAGCTTCCGCAGTCTTACAATCGTTGATGTTATAGTACTGTCTCTTCAGCAGATAATGGTACAAGACTAATTAAAATATAGATACAGTAGTTCATTATCCTTTGCTATTACAACATAAGCTCCATGAGCTTAGACTTGACTCTACGACTCCTTTGATGACAAGTCTTCTGCTGCCATGATTGGTGTTGCCACCGCAATATCTCTTCCCGTTAAAATGGATTATACGGCGCAATGTACAAGTCGCGTCATGCCGTAATCCTTATAGCGTTGCGGTAGTACTCCTGCATTGGTTCGTTGAGCTCGACGTGGTTGCGGATCTTCAGTACATTCGTCTCCCTGGATCGCTGCTTGGCCCTTTGTTTGTTTGTTGGCTCGCTCTTCAGGCGTTGAACACAGTTGGAACCCAGTCACCACTTCTCTAAGGGTTTCTGGCACAGATATATCAAGACCATCAAGTAGAATGTTTCTTCCGTTAATTTGGTTTGCATGGACATTGACTTCGCGATCACCCAGCAGACCTACCGTAAGCGCCAAGTAATTGACTGCACCGCGCCTTTTCACAATAGTTGCTGGTGACCATTTCCATTTTTTGGCGGTTCATGTTTTGATGAAGACGTCTTCGCCGACATCGAATTCTCTCGATTTGGCTCTGTGGTGCTGATTAAATTTCTGCTCCATATTCCTGTTAGGCTTGCAGGAACGGTCATGCTCTGGTTTCAATAAATTCAACTTTGTCTTCATAGAATGACCTGGAAGGGTGACTTCATTCCAACGGCTGCCGATGGTGTGTTACAATAGCATAGTGAGAAATTGCGCAAAATCTGATCGACACTCCCTTCAGCTTCAGCAAGTCGATATATTTGATTGGGGATGAAAAGGTGATCGATACCGTTTTCTCTGCAGAAACTCTAAAACTCCTCTGAAACCAGCTGCAAACCGTTGTCAGAAACCAATGCATCGCAAAGTCTTTACCACGAAAAGTTCGACTGTCTTTGATGTCATTGTGGATTGCATTTTGTATACCTTTGGCCAGTTGCTGAGCGCATCAATAATAATTCAATACCAAAATCCATATGGGCCATGATTGAAGCGAACACTTGGTCGGCGATTTGGAATTTATTGCGCAGCTTACACACTTTTTGACCAGCCAGTCGACATTGTCATCAATAGATAGCTAGTAAACTTTGCTTCGTAACAACAGTTTCATCCGAGTGCCACCTGAATGACGTTGATGCAGCTTTTTCAATATTATCCCCTGGTAAAAAGCTAGCACAACGGTGCAATGTCCAAAAAGATGCACCCTTGAAGTGATTCTCGTCGGGTAAAAAATTACGCAACGTCCGCGTTATCAATCTGCTTTGAAATTCGTGGCCACCCATTTTCGATGTAATCTGCAACATCCTTCATTATTTGGCATCTACTGGTTTCTTGTTCGAGAGCTTCAAAATTTATGAGCAGTTTTTGTGCTATGTCGATCGCAAAGCAAGATATACGAGTACAGCAATTCTCCATCCTAACAATATCTTCGCTATACTGCTCTTGTTTTGCTATGAGCCGCAAGATGAACCCTGCATATGAAAAACTTTCCGTATTAACATGCTTGATTTAGAAATTGTAAGCAAGCATCATTAGTGCGTAATCTTTGAAGTCGGCTGACGTATCTTTGTAGACGGCTTTCGTCGGTCAATGAACAAAATTCCAATGCTTCAGTTACAAGTAATCCTGATGAATATTCGTATAATCATTATGTTTATCACACTGTATCCTCTTTAAATCTCAATGAATCTCATTCGAATCTCAATACTGTTAAATGTAAATTCTCTTCTCCTGATAAAATGTATATCTCTTTTTTTTACCAAAATGTACGACGATTAAAGACCAAGCTTTAGGAACTCTTTATCTCGTACCAACTAAGTATTGATTCTTTTATTTGCTTCTCCGAGACCCGGCTGAATTTAAACATTTTGATCATATTTTATATAGATGTGACCACGACCTAATTACTGATAATAAGGCTGATGGTGGTCGAGTTTTGGTTGCAGTTAGCAAAACTGTATCTAGTTCTGTTTTTTTCTGATTTCTGTTTTTCTCATACTTGCGAATGTGTTATTGTCAAAATTTCTCTCCCCCATAATACAAAGTTATTGATTTTGTCTATTGATATTCCCTGTAATTCACCGTTAATTGTTTATGAAACGTTTTTTGATGATCTAGCTTCTTGTCTAGTTTTGCGAGACCCTCACGCCAAAATATTGGTTTGCGGGGATTTTAACTTACCATACATAGACTGGAAGAATTATCCTACTCCTTCTATCTCGTCAGTTGATCCTTTTTCTATAGCCCTTTCATCTTTCCTATCTCATTGCTCCTTTTCTCAATTATATCATATCCTCAATCCTAATGGTCGTCTCCTTGACCTTGTTCTATCAAATGTTCCAGTTAGTTACTTATCTGTATCGCAAGCCATACATCTATATGTTCCTTCTGATCGGCATCATCCTGCTTTATCTATAGGTCTTACAGTCAATGAAATTAAATTTAACAAACCTCATGCTACTCCAAAATTGAACTTTTTTAAAGCTTACTACCAAGCTATTAATACAGAATTACTTTTGGTCAACAAGCTGAATTTATTGAGAGGCCCAAATTGTGAAGCTGCTTTTAATGAATTTTACATATATATTTATGACTTTATTCGCTGTTTTACATCCCGTAAAGTAAATCAAAAACCTTGGTTTACAAGGCGACTACTAAGTGCCTTACGAGCGAAAGATAAGGCACATCGCGTCTTCAAAACACTCGGCACTATTGAAGCTAGATCTAATTTTAGCAGGCTGTGTCCTATTGCCAAAAAAGAAATCAAATATGCTCTGAAGACTTATTTCAGTAGTCTGGATAGTTCTCTTGTGGTTAAAAATACCAAACCTTTTTAGTCTTATATTAGGTCGCTGTAATCCTCTTCCTCCAGCCCTAGTAAGGTCCGTTAGAATGGTGCAGAGTTTTTTTCTCCTAAAGAAGTTGTTGACTCATTTGCTCAATTTTTCTCTTCGACTTTTTCTCCTCCCGTTGCAGCTGTGCATCCTGTTGCCTTACCTAATCGTCTTCTTTTCCCGATTTCCTTGATTGGTACACATGTATCTGAGTCAAATCTTTGATCAATGCTCTCGATCCTAATATCGGCCCTGGAGCGGATGGTTTGCCAAACATATTTGGGAATTCGTCAGCCTCATCACGGAGTTTTCCTCCATCTTTCCTCCTCAATCTAAGTTTGAGTAATGGTACTTTGCCTATCCCTTGGAAAACAGCTAATATTGTACCTATTTTCAAAAGTGCTGATCTTACTTCAGTTACCGAAAATGTTCCCCCTATTTGCTTAATTTCCTGCTTTCTATAATCACTTGATCGAATGGTTCAAACTTGATTCTCAAACTCATTTGCTTCTTTTATTTCTCCAAAGCAGCATGGCTTTCTCAAAGGCTACTCCACTACCTCTTATTCAATGGAGTTCACAAACAGTGCTGCAGAAGCTTTGGATAACCAACTGCAAGTTGATGTGATCTTCACAGATTTCACCAAGGATTTTGACCCTGTGAATAATTTTCTTCTTTGTCGTAAGCTTGAAGCTCTTGGCATCTTGAATACTCTTTTATCTTGGATGGCATCTTATCTATCGTGTCGTCCCTGTGCAGTAAGTCTCTCTGGTACTACATCTAGTCCTTTTTATTCTTCATCTGGTATTCTTAAAGGTTCAATTTTTGGGCCTCTTCTCTTTCTATTGCTCATAAATGATCTCTCTTTTATAATTACTCCCTCTTGCCTCTTGCATGCTGATGACTTCAAAGTATTTCGAGCAGCCGTCAGCCCCTCCAAACTGTGCTTCAAACTATTTTTGTCTTCTTCTTCTTCTTTGTAGCACTACAGTCCCTCTCGTGCCTTCGCTAAGAGATAGTTGGAGTATCTCATTTTCATGACCGTATTGATTGTTTTGGAAGTTGGTTTGGCCAGTACCATGCTCCCCGTGTGCTTGCTCAGCTATGATATGATCTGATTAAATCAGTACATATCACCACTGAGTGAACACTCGTAGTCTGTCCGAAAAATCCCCTGAACTAAATCACGTTGCTCCCAACGAGATTTGAACCTTGGACCTTTGGTTTATGCGTTCATGCTCTAACTACTAGACCACACAGACTACTACTACTACTTTTTGTCTTAACATTACTAAATGTCATAAAATAACTTTTTCTCTCAAGGACTCTGCTAGTGATTTTTATTATATATTAAATGATACTTTGCTCTCTGAAGTGTTCAGTCATAAAGATCTTGTAGTAAATTTTGATCCAAAACTCAAATTTGATGCACATTTTTTATATGTGATTACTAAGGCGTCTAGAGCTCCCTGGCTTATACTTAGGCATGTTCATAAATTTAATAGCAACTCTTCTTCTATCCGCCTATTTGTTTGTCTTGTTCGCCTTTTGCTTGAATACTGTTCTATTATCTGGTCGCCCCGATATTCCTATCTCGTGTCTTCTTTAGAAACTGTACAAAGAAAGTTTATGCGTTTTCGTTCTGTTGAGTTTAATAAACGATTTTCATAGGGCTGATACGGCAAGTATCAGCCCTATGAAAATCGTTTATCCTTCCTATAACTTCCATCTCTAATATCCCGTCGAAATTATTTAGACCAATGTTTTTTGTATAAACTCTGCTACCATCGAGTTCCGTTAGATCCGGAAACCCCGCCTTTCGAAGTGTTCAGAGTTGATGTGGTTGCGTGCAAATTGCCCCCGTTTTGGCAGAACAACCCGGAATTGCGGTTTACTCGAGTCGAAGCCCACGCGTTTCGACAGAGTCGTGTCAAAACTTGAGATCGCAGTGATCGCCCAGGTGGTCGACATTAACAAATAAGTACGGCACAATTTAAGCTAGACTTCTCTCTATCTACAGGCTACAGAAAAATGAACGTTCGCAGCAGCTCATGCACCGCATCGACCTCGAGAACCAACGCCGATCACAACTACTTCGGAAAATGCAGTCAATCGCAGGCATTGGGATGCCAGAGGCGGTAATCAAATCTTTGTGGCTGCAGCGCCTCCTCGCAAATGTTCGCTCAATTCTTGTCGCAACCAGTTTCAAGGAGTTACAAAAGATGACCGTAGCGGCTGATCGCATTTTGAGCTTTGAAGTAACGGATGCTATCGCAGGCATCCAACGCAGCGCAGAAAAACATTCTCACCGAGACAATAATGCCGATGGTGACGTGTTGAAACAAGTGTCAGAACTCCTGGCAGAAATGATACATTCACAACAAACTGTAGCTCATGCCACCACTTGCTGCTACAGAAAGCACCACCGATAAAGGAATCGTCGGAAAAGATTTGCTACTATCATCGACGTTTTGGAATCGCAGCCAGACGTTGTCATCCTCCATGCTCTTTCCGCAAATCAAAGGCGGGAAACGCGTCGAGTCACTAGCCCTGCAGGTCACGTCCAATCATAGGAGCCGATTTCTTAAGTCATTATGGAATACGGATATACGAAATCGGCAACTGGTTGATTCGGCAATGAATCTGTCATCGCGAGGCCGCATTAACAATAATCACTACGAATCTGTACTCACCGTCAGCACTAACACGTGTTACCATTCGTTACTCAGGAAATTTTCGACGCTTTCTGACCCCACTAAAGTACGAATGCCGACTTAGCATGGGGTTTATCATTTTATCAACACCTCCGGGCTCCCCATAGTGAAACGCCCGTGGAGGCTATCGAAAGATAATCTGCAAGCGGCCAAAGTGGAATTTAAATACCTACTGGATCAGGGGTTTTATTGGCGATCGGGTAGGCCATAGGCAAGTCCTCTGTATTTAATGCGCAAGAAGGACGGAGCATGTCGACCTTGTGGGGACTACCGGTGCATTAACAACACCACAGTACCAGAGAAGTAACCGATGCCGCATATACAAGACCTTACCGAGGAGCTTAATGGGAAAATCATCTTTTCGATGACTGACCTGCTAAAAGCTTTCCCTCAGATTCCTATCGAAGAAAGTGATATTCCGAAGACGTTGCAAAATGCACATTTGGGGTGCGTGAAGTCGAGTACCTGAGGCATTTGGTAAGCGCAAATGGAGTCTTATCCCTGCCTTCCCGGTTAGAAACAATATTAAATTTCAAGAAACCCACTAACGTTAACAAACTCCGTCGTTTCCTAGGAGCTATTAATTATTAGCGCCGCTTTATAAGGAAGGCAGCTGATCTTCAGGCACCATTGAATAAATTCTGCGGCAAGGCAAGAAAAAACGACAAAACACCCATTGTTAGGACACCAGAAGCTGAAAACGCATTCCTCCAATACAAAAACAGTATAGCCAAGGCCACCATGCCCGTGCATTTCAAGCCAGATATGCCGCTTAGATTGTCAACTGACGCTTCGGATGTGGCGGGGGGGGGGGGGTTTAAATACATGAAAAATGCGTTTCCTCCCTCGCGAATGGACACCCGTGATCTAAAAAAGCTGAAAAAATTATCAAGCGAGATATTTATGGGTATAACTTGAACAAATACCTCAGAAGTCAAAATTCTTTCAACTTTGTTAATAATAGTATGATCCTCGAAAATGAAGTGTTTCTTGATTTTACAGGTAGTCGTTGCTGATTACTGCATTTTGTAAGTTGAGTGCGAAACCCTTCTGACATGAGCATAGGTCTGTCTACCCAACTTGTTTCATTTTAATATTGCTGTGTTTATTCTTTGCATTCCATTTTGTTATTGGATTATTAAATCAGTCCATATTTCTTTAACAATGAGTCCGGTCAGAACGTAGCAGTCAGTGGGGACCGCTATCACGCCATGATAATGGATTTTTTTGGTATCTGAAATTGAAGCCCGTGGTATCGGTGAACTTTTGTTTCAACAAAACAGCACTACTTCGCATATAGCCAGAGGAACAATCGACTTATTGAAAAATCATTTTGGTGAGCACCAGGGTTCACGTTTTGGACCAGTAAATTGGCTGCCTGGATCGTGTGATTTCTCCCCTTAAATCATTTTCTTTGGGGTTACACGAAATCTCTGGTCTTCAGGAATAAGCCAGTTTCAATCGACGCTTTAGAAGCCATCATTACTTGTGTCATTCGTAACATACCGATCGCTATGCTAGAACGCGTCATCCGAAATTGGACCCTCAGGATGGACCATGTATGGCGTAGTCGTGTTCAACATTTAAACTAGGTAATCTTTAAAAAACATATGTCATAGATTGTTCTTTCGATTCACAATTAAATTTTCACAATAAAATTCAACTTCACGCCTTTTATGAGATTAAAAACCAAACCGCATAATGAATTAGGGGGCGTTCAAGTATTACGTAACAAAATTTGGGGGGAGGGGGGGTCTCGTTAAACGTTACGATGCGTTGCAGGGGCGGGAGAGGGTCTTTCTTACAACACGTTACGTACCATTGTTTTTTTTTTTTTAAATAGAAAATTAGGGAATAAAAACTTCCAAATTGGCAACCCTTTTCATTCACGTTTTACGGGGGATCCCTCGATTGTGTAGTCTGGTCGTCATCACGGGGAATCCCTAGATTGTGTTTTACGGCATTTAATGTTGTTTTCGTTGTCAGTATTCGTCAGTGTTTATGCAGAAGCACATTGCTGTAGCCGGCGTTATTAGATTGTGTTGTACGGCATTTAATGTTGTTTTCGTTGTCAGTATTCGTCAGTGTTTATGCAGAAGTACATTGCTGTAGTCGGCGTTATTAAAGTTCATAGTGTTCATACTGTAATGAGTGAGTTCATAGTGTTCATACTGTAATGTCTTCAAAAGAGGGAGATTTGTATCATCAGCTGTTCTTGGCATATAAAGGCTCTCATGCTGACTTGCCAGCGCAGCTGTGTCAAAAAAATGCCGACGCAATTTGGAAAACGGCTAAAGAAAAACTAAAAAATAAAGAAAAGTTTAAAGAACATATAAATGATGTTATACGAGATTTGAAGGTGAAGGCCACGAAGAAGAAAGCAACAATGCTTAGTTATTTTACACAGGTAAGTTTACTGCTTAAATGTAATAATGACATAAGTATTATAATATGTAATCCCAACCTTGATTTTTCATTAAAGAACTGGTCATAAGTATTATATATTTCTAGCTACCTATGAAAACACCAAGCACGCCAGCAACACAACCTCGAACTGGCCCTGGACAGCCCCCTTTAGTTGACTCGCAACCTGCTCTCCTAGAGACCATAGTTAATATTGCCATTCATGGCAGCGCTGCTGATGAACGCGGCCGAACCGAGATGATTAGGAGTTGTCTCACTCTGCCTGACCTGCATGAGAGGCTGTTGTTAATGGGATTCCAAATTTCTCGAAGCGGCACATATACTGATTTACTCCTTCGCGTTTCTAACACTCAAGAGGAAAGAAGGCACGTACGTACTGTACCCGTAAAGTTAGTAAGACCACAGACCGAGATGCATAAAAAGCACGAGGACCGGGAATTTTGTACTGCTACAATCAGGTCATTATTAGGAGTTGTCTCACTCTGTCTGACCTGCATGAGAGGCTGTTGTTAATGGGATTCCAAATTTCTCGAAGCGGCACATATACTCATTTACTCCTTCGCGTTTCTAACACTCAAGAGGGAAGAAGGCACGTACGTACTGTACCCGTAGTTAGTAAGACCACAGACCGAGATGCATAAAAAGCACGAGGACCGGGAATTTTGCACTGCTACAATCAGGTCATTAGAATCTCTCGCGTCGCTTCTGGGACCGCAGCAAGTATTCGTTCTCTCACACGACGATAAGGCACGTGTACCAATAGGTTTACCAGCAGTGAAAAGTCAAAGCCCTCTTTTAATGCATATGGAATACAGAATACTTTTACCTGATCATGACTGGGTCGTGGCAGAGCGGCACAAACTTATTCCTTCTGTATACGCCGGCGTCAACGTGGAACCTAACAGTTTTGGTAAGGAAGAAGCTGTTGGGTACAAAGGGCCGACACACATATCCATAAGGAGCGGGAAACACATATCCTCCACAACGAGCACCCAATCTTATGATTTCGAATCACTTTTATCAATAGCGTCATTCAAACCCTTAATGATGACAGAATCGAACACCGTGAAGCCAGTGATTATCATCTTTGTAGATGGTGGACCGGACGGAAACCCGCGTTATCGCAAAGTCAAGAACTTTGCGATTGAACACTTTAAAAAATACAACATGGACGCCCTGTTTATAGCGACTAATGCTCCTGGGCGGAGCGCATATAACCGAGTTGAGCGTCGGATGGCTCCCCTCAGCAAACGACTGGCAGGCGTCATTCTGCCTCATGAACATTTTGGTTCTCATCTCGACGGCAAAGGAATGACTACGGATGATGACTTCGAAAAACGCACGCTGGAGAAATACTTGCAGAATTGTGAAGAGAAATGAAAATTGATAATTACGACGTTTCAGCGGAGTATAGACAGCCCGAAGATAGCATGCAGGATCCAGCAGAACCAAATCTGGCGTGGTATAGCGTTCACGTCCGTGAATCGCAATATTTCTTATAGGTTATAAAATGCGCGGATGAATCCTGCTGTTCATCACCAAGAAGTGCATTGAAATCTGTGTTTGCGGATACTTTCATGCCGCCACCTTGCCCAATACTTCAAACCCCAAGCAAGCTCGTAGTACCCAGTTTGCTAGACAAAGGAACATCCAAGTTTTCGCCACTTCTTGTGAGGTTGTCCGTTGATCTGTCACCTCCTCTAGAAGGGTTCAAGCAGATGCCTTACGATTTCTTTTGTCCATCTGTACAATCCGACTTAAAGAAAAAAGTATGTCCAACCTGTGGGATCTATTTCACAATGCACTGTCGTTAAGTGCATGGCAAGACTGTCCCAGACCATTGTGAAACTAGTGTACAGCCACAGCGCCTTGCTGCCAGAAGGGCAAATGAGCTTCTCTGCATTGTGCGTCGACGAAGACGAAGCTGATGCCAGTGGCTCAACAATTCCAGAACCGTCTTCGTCTGCACTCCAGCTGCCAGTGATGAAAGAATCTGAGTGGCTAGCAAACCTGTGGACAGAGGAGCAGTAGTTTCGATCGAATTGTTTTGATAGACCTACTTAGATACTTGGTTAGTAGTTGAATTTTTTTTAATTTTTTTAAGAATACGATTTTATTTCGAGTAAAATGCTTAGTTTCAGTTGAATTTCTGTTTATAATTCCATTGCCAAAGGGTAAAATAAAAATGTTATTTTATTTTAAGAGTTTATTATTAAAAAAAGCTAAAATAGGAGAATGAAGGATGAAAAGAATTGTGTGTAAAGTCAAAAAATTTATAAAAAAATAAGCAAAATACGCAGGTGTTGCGGATTAAAAATCTCTTGTTTTATTTTGTATACCAAGGATAAAAACCATAAAATAATTTTTTGCGACTTTAGGGTAAAAATGGTCACTTGAGTGTTACGTAACGTTTAAAGAGGGGGAGGGGTGGTGCAGAAAAACGTTATGGTGCGTTACAAGGGGAGGGGGGGATTGGTCAAAAATCTTCAAAAATTGCGTTACGTAATACTTGAACACTTCTATTGCTTGAATTTCTAACAAAATTTTCTTTCCTTTCAGGTATGTTATCACATATGGATAGTGAGATTTAAGTGCAAATTCCAGAAAATCTGCTGAATAGGTAATTTTAATTGAAGTCAACATATAAGAAGGTTTAGTAAATATTGGTTTTCAGCGAAATATAATTTAACTCTTTAACAGACTTTTTTCATATTAAATATACAGCAAACAATTCCTTTAAATGAAGTTCTTAAGCGCCAAATTCTATCGAAATACGAATGATGCCAATCAAACTCTTTCATTTGCAATTTCGTAACTCATTTTATCTCTTTTCACGAAAACCATCAACTTGGAGCTAATTAATGAAGCGGATAATAAGTAAACGTTCGTTAAATAAATATGTATTAACCTACGACCATCTCTATTTCATGCCAATGGCACTCCTGGGTTTAATTACATAAATACAAATCGATTTTTTTCCGTTGCTTCTTTCTTTTCTGATTTCCACCCCATCGCCGCATTTACCACTTACTGTCTCCTGCTTGCAAAAATAACAAACAGAAAATTATTTGACCACCACCAAACTGACTGCATCACCCACTCACCCACTCGCTATTCATCCCCGAACTCTTATTGTACTCGTATCCCAATTCCATCCCCCATCCCACTCGCAGTCTATTATTTTTGTAATTCGTTTTTCGCTGCCAAACGATTCGCTTCGTTCAGCATTTTCCTTGAGAAGAGCATAATGTATTCATGCAATGACTATCCAAGAAAATGAAGTTCAGCATTGAGAAAAGTAAAGTGAAGTGAAAGGACGACGTAGGTTTTGGTATCCCTTTAAAAAAGGAAAACAGTTTGAAAATCGAGTTCAGTCACTTGATGGTTGCTTTGCTTGGCTTACTCGAAAATGAACGTAGTTACGTACGTAGGGGGTTGTTTTGGAAGACATCCGTGTCGGGTCGGATGTCGGTCGTGGCGGCAAATACCGCATGGAGTCGACTTACGTACTCGTTTCTACTTTTGCTTATTATTGGATGAAAACGAGAAAGGCAAGTTGAAGATACTCAAGTTCATCTTAAGTAATTTCGTTTGGTCAAGAAACTATTTTTCGGTTAACCTCAAGTTTACCATTTTCGAGGTTTTGCAAGGCAAATAAACGATTAACTCAAGACGAGCTGAACAACTTGACGGCTCAAGGAGACGAGCAAATGGAATTCCTTTGGGGCCCGAAAAGGAACTGATGTAGCATGTGATGATGAAACTGAAATGTTATTGGGATTTGTTGTGGTGTGGTAAGACGTTGTATGTACAGTTTGTTAGGAAATCAAGTTGAGATGCATTCTGGTAGTCAAATGAAATTTAGAAATAGTATCACTGAAATGTCGAGTTATTCCAGGACATGACTTCAAGTGGTATGCTTGCTTGCTTGCTACATTTGTAAAGACTTATAATTTATGCAATGTACCTAAACATATTTCTAGTCTACATTTTCCTGTAGGACGCTCCAATAAACAATTCATGCAATTATCCTCCAGATACAAAATACACCGTAATGAAATGTTCAGTCGTTGCAGAGAAAGAACTTCTTGTAATAAAAATGAGGAAAAATTGTGAACATGTACACTTCATTTTAAGAGATTGACTTTGGGTATCCACTTTACAAAATTAATTCTATTTCATTTCTGCAATATTTGTGGCAAACATACACTAAAAACATGTTGTCGTTTCGTCTACAACTCCCAAGAAGATATTATTTGTATTTATGAAGGTTGAATTCCCCATCCAACAACGCATTTCTAGTTTTTGCAATAAAAATTTAATTTCATGACGGTCGAAACCACCAACCTTCAACCTTGCAACGGCCAACCAACCAATAACCAACCCCCACATCAGCTAGTTCGTGGCTTCCTTCAGTCGTTCAGACGTCCGTTGTGTTAATATTAACTTAAGCATAGAGCCATGATCCAATATGGAGCTTGTTTAGTGAAATCCGATCTCAGGCCATTGAGAGTAAGTTTTCCACTAAATTTTTTCTCTCTCTCGCTATTCCCAATGTGACGTACTTGTAATCTAATTTAACATTTATTTTTATACCAAAGCCATTGAGGGCATACTCGTATATTGCGTTCGCCACTACCCTACACATTGGGCGTAAATAGAAAATGGATGAAAATTGTGTATATGTGAAAAGGAATGCCGTTCCGGGCACTATGCGGACTGCCGGGGGTTGGTCGTCCAGACTCACCCTCATGGGATAGATATTTGCATTATGTAGATGGAATCATCTGTGCGTATAGTGATTCTATTTGAATTCGATATCCTGTTCATGTGAATACGCTCGTTTATATCCAATGCTTTCCTGTCGACGTGAAGCTGGGCTAGCTTACTAGCTAGCGAGTGAGCTGTGCCTGGTTTTCCTAGCTGTCTAGCTAGATGTTCGGCTCTGTGTACTGTTTCATGGCTATTGACGAGCCTCAACCGCCATCGTCATCCCATTGCGCTCGTTTGCAAGCCAAAACCTCACTTAACCGCAACATGCCAATGCTCCACTTCACGACCGCACACATCTTCAGTACAGATGATTTTCATCCATTTCATTAGATTGAAAAGGCCACTAGAAAATCACGAGACAAGTTAGGAGGTGGATGTTGAGCGCATTTTGTGTACAGCTATCGTACTAATAGGCAGTTTGTCTACCAGCCTCGTCCATATTCATGTGGAAGAATCCTGTCGGCAAACGGATGGTTACAAATGACAGAATGGAAATGGGAAAGGGAAATTAAAACCATATGGCAGAAGGATTGAAATGGCTCAGTTGATCAATCGCACTCGTATGCCTGGTTTTCTATTTTCAGGTGAAGTAATGGTTGGTCTATTTGCTTCCTATTATAAAATGCATGAAATTGTCAGTTTTTTTTTTAATGAAATGTGGTAAAGGAAAATTTAATGCATATTCTGCGTTGGTAAAGAAAAATAAAATCGGCTGTGATATGTCAACTACTAATTATGAACTGAGGGAAGATTGACGTTTGGGCGTTGAAATTGTCAACCGGTGTACGAATTAATCAATATCGAAACTAAAACACTGCTGAAATTATAATTTGTGGGACTTCAACCTACCGTCAGTAGAATGAGATCCCTCAAGAACATCTTGTATTTTCTCAACAAATAATCCTTTACTTTCTTCCTTTCTTTCCCTTTGTTATTTTTCACAGTTTAACCTTATCCGTAACCCTAATGGTCGCCGTCTGAACCTTGTCTTGTCAAATGTTCAAACTGATTGCCTATCAATAACTCCCGTTTTACATCCTTATATTCAACCTGACATCCATCATGAATCTTTGTATCTAGCACTGACCGTTGATACCCCAAAACCTCAGAGAATTGCCTCAATTTATTGTTATAATTACTTGAAAGTAAATTATGAGGCAATTAAAACCAATCTGGACTCAGTCAACGAGTGCACTTTCTTCTCTCGTCTTGACTGTGATACTGCTTTGAAAAACTTGTATGGCTACCTTAACTACCTGATTGCTCATCATACTCCACTGCAAGCAACTCGCAATGCTAAAATGAAGCCTTGGCTTACTCGAAGAGTTCTCTGTGCCTTGAAATTCAAAGACAAGGGGCATAGGCACTCTAAGTTAACCGAAAATGATGAGGCCCAACAGAACTTTTGTAAACTGCGTTCTATGGCTAAAAGAAGCTCAAAACGGCCATGAAAAATTACTTCAGCACTTTAGAGAGTTCCCTCCTGACAAATAATGCTAAACCCTTTGGTCCTACATCTGATCTTTTAAATCTCCCTCTACCATCCCGCTTACTGTTAAATGGAATAACACTGAAGCCTCCTCCCCACAGGATGTTTGAAAACTTTTTGCCAAATTTTATTCTCTACTTTTTCCTCTTATGATATACTACACTACTCCATAAACTCAATTGAAACTTGTCCAGGATCAATTACATCCTACTCCACCGATGCTTCTGAAGTTGAGTCCCTTAATAACTTGCTCGATCTGAAGTTAGTTCTGGTCCCGATGGGTTGCGAAATGTATTTGTAAAATCACTTTGCTCCTCTTTATGTTTTGCTCTATCCCTAAATCTCAGCCTTAGTACTGGCACCTTTCCGACATACTGATAAGATGCAAATGTTGTTCCTATCTGTAAAAACTTTGATCCAACAGCAGGCTTCTTGATCCATTGAATTCAATTGTCAAACCACAGCAAAATGTATTCTTGAAGGGTCGTTCAACTTCCTCGAGCTTGGCTGAGCTTGAAGATTATATTGCAAGAGCACTTGATAAATAGCTTCAAGTTTATTCCATATTCACGGACTTCTCCAAAGCTTTTGACTCCGTGAACAATGTTCTTTTCTGTCGAGCTTTGCCTGGCATACCCGGTTCCCTACATTATTGGATTTCATCCTATCTTTCCTATTATTTATGTCATCTGGCATCCCTCGAGGGTCATTGCTTGGACATCTTCTTCTTTTACTGTTCATCAATTATCTTCCTTCTGTAATTTCCTCTTCTTGTCTCCTGTATGCTGATGATTTCAAGGATTCCGGATAATTAGATCCCTTGAGGATTGTCAGCAACTCCAAAATGATCTCTTAAACCTCTATAACTAGTGTAGCGCAAACTCCCTTCGTATCAATGTTTCCAAATGTTTTAAAATGACTTTCACTCTAAAAATTGTCCCTTTAACTTTCAATTACACCCTATGTGATATTTTTCTCTCCTCTGCAGACTCATCAAAGATCTTTGTGTAATATTTAATCCCAAGCTTAAATTCGATGCCCAAATTTTTAAGCATAATTACCAAGGCAAGTGTCGGGTCTTATTATGCGGCATTTACGCAAGTTTGCAAATATTGCAACCGCTTTTTGCTTGTTCACATGTCTTGTCCACCCGCTTCTTGAGTACTGCTTGGTAGTGTGATCTCCTAGACACTTATATCTTGTGACCTCGTTAGAAGCTGTTCAGCGTAAGTTTACCCGAATTTTGTTCTTCAAGTTCAACTTAACCTATGTATCCTATGAGCGTCGTTTATTCATACTTCGTCTTCCTTCTTTTTCGTCCCGTAGAACGTTCTTAGATCAATGTTTCCTTTACAAGTCTTACCACCAACAGATTGCTTCCTTTCTAAGCAAAGACTTTCGCTTCAAACAGTATGCACGTTCGCGTTCGATGATACCGTTACCAAAGATTTGGGCACGTATCCACCAATTGTAGATTCAACATGCGATATGTAGCACGTGGAGAGGAGCATATCTCAGAAATAGCCCCAGGAAAAATATGAACAGCCAGAAATCGCTCTATTTTGCACTATGTGTACATGGACATCCAGCAAATTTTTCCGGCTGCCCGGAATGAAAAAGATTGTTAGACAGAGCAATGGAAGCTAAAGCCGAACGGGTGGCGCCTCTGATCTACAACTCCTACAACCCCACACGACTTTGCTCCTCCTATCAACCAGACGTCCTAAGAAATGGAACTTCATACACACTTTGATTCAACCTACTCTTAATTCCGTTGAGCGCCTCCAACAGCTAACCGTGGAGCTGCTTCTAGTGAACTTCTATCCAAGGTCACGACTTTCCTTCCAGCCTTTGACGCCCCTACTGCCAAGAAGAGCCAATGGCTCTCCTTTCAATCATTATTGTTGCAAATAGACTTAGCATTCCTTTCCTAAATATCAACTCCCTAATTTCACATGACTAGAGCTGCTACGTTGCTGATTTGGCCTATTCCTTTCAGCTTGACATCCTCCTTCTAAACAGGACAGTTCTTAACCATCAACAGAGAGTCCGTTTGGAGAGCTTCCATGTATTTCGGAGTGACAGTGGCAGAGGTATTGGGATACAGTTTCGGGATTTATCCATCAAATCCTTTTTGAATAAAATAATTCCTTATGTATGCTAGCTACTCTCAACACCAAACAGCCCAATGGAAACCCAGGCAAAATTCTTTTTGGCTCCCGATACTCCCTGTGCAATCTAGGTCACCTGATCCCATTTACGCTTAACCAAATCCTCCCAATAGCTTCATCCTACGACTCATTTATACAAGGAGGAGACTTTAATGCCAGACACGAACACTAGGAGGATTTCACAAGTAACACAAAAGAAAACTACCTCTTCGAAAGCCTCCATAAAGATGCCCTCCTCTCAGCATCCATAGCAAATGCTGGGGTCCCAACATTTCCCAGAGGGAAATCATTTTTAGAAAACTTTATAGTATCATCTGACCCCAACGGTGCCACAACTCCTTTCAGTTGCTCCACATTCAGGTCGTTATCGGACTATCACGGCCTCCATCTCAACATGACTCTTAGATTATACATACCAGTTACTACTTCCCCACCTCACTACAAACCGTTTAATTCCATAGACTGGCTAAACTTTAGAAAAGGCCTCAAAGAAGGAGATCTCTCACACCAGAAAATATCATTCCCTGCAATGCAAAAATATTCTCTCATATATCGGTACTAACATCTGTCATTATAGAGTGTCTAGACCAGTATGCCCCCTTCCAGAAACCACGCAGCCCGCTTTGTAGACGTCTAACTAAGGAAACTCTTCAATTAATAAAAACTCGGAAGCATATGCACCAACGGCTTAAGCGTATTTAGCTATCGAAGCTTTAACCGGGTGAACGAGGAGTATTTGGAACTTAAAATGCAAAAAACATGCGTTTCCCGTGAAACCCAAAAACGCATCGAATCCGAAGTCAATAACTTCTAAAAAAGTAGACTTAGATCACTGTGATCATCTTCAGATTTATTTAAAACTATAGATCAACTCACAGCATATAAAAGTTCCAAATTTGATATTGAGAAAGACCCTATAAAGCGAAGGAATGAAGTCTTCACTACACAATCTGATAAGATCGATGGAAGTGAGGCATACTTCAAACAACACTTTCATCGCCGTGAGTATTGCAACATAGCTTTGAATAACAACGCCAAAGAAAAAGTTCTACTAATGACGGAAGAATACGAGGGATCTTATTTAACTGCATTCTCCAGTTATGATAAAGCATCCTCTCCACAACATCCAGCCTTTGCTGGATTTTTTACCTCAAAAATGGAAGTAGAAGATCTCCTAAACGCCGTAAATAACAAGCTATCTAACAGCCTTGACGGCATCTCGAACAGAATACTCAACAAGTGCAGCAAGTCTATCTCCTCCTTCTTGATGATATTATACAATAATCGCATTAATAACCGATATTTTTCAAAACCTTGGGAAGTCAGTAAACTCATTCCAATACCAAAACCAGGCTGCGGAGGTAACATCAATAATTTTCGGCCAATTTCCTTGTTGCGGAACATGGGTAATCCCCTTGAAAAGATTATTCTCTGAACCTTTAACAATTTTACTAATCCCCTGATCCCCAATTTTTAGTTTGAATTTGAACGCGAACGATCCACGGAGTAATAAATAATGCTATTGTTCAATAGAATCACCCGCAATCTTCGGCATTCAACTCAGCTTGGATCAACGGTCTCAAGTTCAAATTGAAATGCCATCCTGCCCGGTTGCAATCCTCAGAATTCTATAAAGCTTCTTTTCGGATAGAACATACCAAATTAAACTAGGGAATCTCACTTCAAATCCCAATCCCTATCAAATCGGGAGTCCTACAAGGCTCTATCCTCTGTCCTGCGCTGTTCAACTTTTTCCGTCAAGATATCCTACGCTCGAAGTGCTCAACCATCGATATAGCAATGTATGCACACGATATCCTCCCCACTGCCACCAATAGCCTCTCATCGATGGCTCAAATAAAGCTTCAGCACTCTGTCCACAACATCACTCAATATCTACAGGATTGGAGGCTAGAAATACCAACGGGAGAGAGTTACAAAGAAGGAATATGCAAACATATATTGCTGGTGAAATTACTCCCCTCAAGGAAAATATCAAACACCTCGGAATCCATTTTTATAATCAGCCTGAGGTGAATAGAGATTCCTCTTCCTCTACCCTTCCCGATAGGAAAGGAATTCCCCAGCTTGAAGGCGCTCCACGGCGTAACAAAACGAAACCTGGCCCGAAGTAATGTGTCAAACGGTTCCAGGCTGGGTTCTCAGGTTGACAGGGGAGATGTTTAGTGGGTAGTCCAGTCGCGCATGGGAGTCCCACACTCTGTGCATAAATAGCATTCACCTCCCTACCACAAAAAAAAAAGATGAATAGACATGCCAGGAAACCCCTCAATAAAGCTAAAGCAGCTTCCGCAACTATTTTGTCCCTTTTTTCTTCGTAATCAGTCTGCCCAAAAGCTAAGGTCTTAATGTACAAAACTTTTATAAGGTCGATTTTTACCAGTATGGTTGACAATCTCACCTACTGCTGCCGAAGAAATTCAGATCTTTGCGAGGAAGATTCTTAGGAAATACCTGTCCAAGTACCGGTGGCCAAATAGAAGTGCAACAGAAACTCTGGCCTTTACAAAGTAACGAGGATAGAACCGATTCTCCACTACATGTTAGCAATGACTTTAAAAACGCCTAGAAAAGTGGCGGTAGCACCTACTCCAATTTATTCGCGCACTTTTCGAAGCTACTATTGGAAATAATCTCTACTACTTATGCCCTCTTAAAATCCTTGAAGAATACCACCACGATCCCAATAATTCGGAAACCACCAAAAAACCGGAATTTAAAGTTTCTTGCGAACCAATCACATATCGGGGATAAACAAAAAATATGTTTATTTTGTTAGCTCATCAGTTTCAAAAAACAAAAATGTATACCTGCATATAAAAAATTGAAATATATTCAAGAATAAATATAAGTAAAGGCGGGTCCAACCAAAACGCACGAAGTTTTCAGAGAATTGTGTTAATATTTTCAATTATAATTGAAGGATCGATGATTATTATGTGTGAAACAAAATATCGCCCAAATGCTTGCCATGGCTACGGTGTCATATTTCTATCCAATTGCCCATATTTTCAATGACTCTGAGGCATAATTGAGGTTCAATATCATTAATGTGCTGAATTATCTCATCCTTCAGCTCTTGAATTGTTCTTGGCTTATTGACGTACACTTTTCCTTTTAAACATCCCCGGAGAAAGAAGTCCAACAGTGTCATATCACATGATCGTGGCGGCCAATTAACTTTTTCACGCAAAAGAGCCATTGTTTCGTTGGCTGTGTGGCAAGTGGCACCATCCTGTTGGAACCACATTGCTTGGCCGTCCTCATTTTCGAAGAAGTAGGCCCGATGACGCCACCTGCCCATAAACAGCACCAAACAGTCACTCTTTGTAGCGGCATCGGCTTTTCAACAATCACTCGTGAATTTCCATTTGCCCAAATGCGACTATTCTGCTTGTTAACGGATCAACTGAGGTGAAAATATGCCTCGTCGCTGAAGATGATTGTCTTTGTGAAGTCACTATTCCTTTCTGTCTATTCAACAAACCGTTCAGCGTATTGCCGACGATTGAAATGGTCAATAAGCTTCAACCCTTGAATCAATTGAACCTTGTAAGCGTGTAAATTCAAATCTTTATTCAAAATTCGCATCAGTGATGTTCGTGAGATATTCAATTGTTAGGCACGACGACGAGTCGAGGTTGACGACTCTTCTGCCAAACTATCGCGAACAACAGCAATTTTTTCCGCAGAACGAGCTGAGCGAGCATGCACAGGTGATTTCACATTTCCTGCTGACCCAGTTTGCTGAAATTTGCGCACAATTCTCCTGATTGTGGACACATTTGGTCGATTATGCTGACCTAATCATGAATTGCACGGAATGCAACAATTATGCAATTATGCTACAATTATGAATACCCAATCCATTTTTTCCTTATTCTCCAAGTATTGCATTAGTTAGGTAGTCCCCAGCTGACTCAGCGACAACAAAAAATAAAATAAAATGTTATTCTATTTTACCGGTTGTTATGTTGCAAAATCGTAATACGATAGACATTTGTTCAACTCGACTATGGTATCTTGTTCAGTCAAGCAAAATAGAAAAATATTTCGCCTCTTTAACCTTTCAAATCACTTCCCCTGACACTCTTTTCGCCATTAGCCTTGTTGACTCATTTTGAATATCATGGCTAAGATAATGTGTTACAAGCTGTTGGTCGTTAATACGTTTCATGTGTTCTCGAAGCGTCGGATCATATTTAGAAAGCAATTTGAATAGGCCTATGAAGTTGCCGGAATTTTCGCTAGCCTATTTTAAAAGATGTTCTATGCCTTCTGAATGCCAGATTATGTGACGCTAAGAAGTTAATGATGTAAATTAATCTTGCAAATAAATTGTACCAATGCTTTTGAGATTCATGAATGCCCTTTTGTTTTCTTTCCCTATTAGTTTCCCACGCTTAATTCGCTTCTCAAGTGTTTGCCATTGAAACATAAATAACATATGTTCTCTGGTATTCTCGTGTCCTTGTAAAATATTTGTAAAGTGTTTCCAGCCCAAGCATCCTCCCTTAACTATCTGAGTTTGAGAATTGCTAAAAAGTCTACACGGAAAACAGTAAACATTGTTTTGATAACTAGAATAAACCCGCTAGCGACGATGTTGAGTTTCACCATTACTGAGTCTTCTTAAAAAATAAAAATGACAAAAGTGCCTACGATCATCATCTTTGGGATAATCATCATTGCTGTTATTTGCTGGCTGCATTGGACCACTTTGAACAATATCATAATGGTTAGGGGAAACGACCCCATTCCTGGATCAGAACTTATAAAAGTTTCTTTGATAATGTCACTTTCATCAGCGTTAACTGGTTGATAACTTATTTGTTGTTCAAAAACTCCGCTCTCCACCTCAGATTATAATTTGGTAGTGTTTGATGCTATTTCTACTTCTGACTATAGCTTACTACTCAATACATCTGAAGTACTTTCCAAATTGAAGGAATTATTGGCTATTACAATATCCGACGGCAAATAAATCACTTCATCTGATTTTGTCATGCTTTGAGATGTTTTTTTTTTTTGAGGTAATTCATCAATTTTGAACCTAGAACCCGATTTGATAGGACCCTTTTAGCTTTCTTTTGTCTTTTCGTGGACCCAGATTCCCATTTTCTCCAGATATCTCTATTTCTCTTCGGACCTGAGCGTGACATGGCGAACTTCTTTTAACGTATATTGAACCCATGAACAATAATAATAATTTTGTTTTTACGTACAAACCTACAGTCACTCTACATGTCTGCTCTGAGTATTTGAAAAAATTACCTTCGTTAGCTCACTGAAATTCTATTTGAATAAATCGAGCCGATCAACAATCACCATACATTAATTTAAAAGTCGTTATTTTTTCAAACCTTCAACAGAATATTATTCATTCTCACTCATAATAAAATAATAGAACTGCTTACGGCACTCTGCTTTGTCTCGCGAGCGATGGAGCAAGAGTGGAGGTAGACACGAATCAACCGAAATCAGAATCGTTTTTAGGTACGGAACTCCCTTGATAGCAGTTGCCAGGTTCATCAACGCATGAAGCATTTGGCTTCGCAAACGAATAAATATTCACGATGGGGATGGAAATGTGAGGGCGGTTCAAATATGATAGAGACAAACGATTTAGATGGCGTGCATGTATGTTTTGAAGGTCGTGTCTTGAGTATGTGCTAGCTGGGTCCCTTACGAATAGTGAGGCATAGTTTTCGTCGAGAGAGCATATTTCCCGCAAGTGCTACGATCATGAGTGAACGTCAAGTACCGACCTCCGTTGCGCAACGTATTGTCATTCTTTTTTTAGTGAGTGAATTTCTGACCTCCGAGGGCAAGGTTATAAGTCTGGACTGCAAGTGGCGAAGGGGGGTGTTTTAATACCTGCTACCCTGATTCCGATATTGTATCGAGCATGAGATGTGCGCTGTGAGGGCGCGCGTTATCCTGGAGAAGAATCGCACTTCGTGCTGTAATGCTCCTCCGTTTTGAGCGGTATTTTGCGATATTGAAGGTATTCGAAGATGATAGATCATACACAACCAATACTGATGCTGAATTCATCCAAAATGTCTCGAACATTCATCCTACTGTCCTCCGAAATGAGTTGTTCTACGCGGCAAATATTGTCTGGTGTGATGCTGCTTTGCGTTTGACAATCATACGGCTCATTCTTGACGGTTTCGTGACCATCCTTGAATACATTAGCCCATTTAAACACAACAACCCTATTCAGAAACTCACTACCATACTGATTTAGCAAAGGCAGAAAAATTTCCGTGTTTTTACTAGAAAAAGAATGACAATACGTTGCGCAACGGCAGTCGGTACTTGACGTTCACTCATGGTCGTAGGACGCGCGTAAAACATGCACTCCCGACGAAAAATATGCCGTAATGATCGTAAGCGACCCAGCTACCACATACTCAAGCCACGATCTTCAAACATACATGCGCGCCATCTACAGCGTTTGTCTCTATCATATTTGAACCACCCTCGTAACCTTATAGCCGGTGCGAACCTGTTTTGGGACCTTTAACCATGGTCTTTGGATCAAATTAGACGGCGCATCACGTTTGTCTTACATTGAACGGTTAGACCGGTTTCTGTAGTCCGTTGTTAAGTGTTGACTCGAATAAACTGCGACTTGTGATGGCGGTCTCATTATGTGTACTCGTATAACATAAAACTTTGCGCATGATGAGTTGCATAAAAATTGCATATCCTGTCAAGACAAAAAGGTGTTCCCGCAGTATTGGTTGAGGTTACGGTTGATACTAATTATTGAAATGATGTGCTCACCCATTATGTAAATTTCCCAACCGAAACATATAGTGAGATATGCATATGTTAGAAAATGCCATCAGATACCTCTTTCGAGCTTCCGTCTTAAATCCCTTACTGTAGTTGAGTTGATTGTGGTCACTATTTCAATATACTATACCATGGACTGGACAATTGATGCGTAATGCCAAATGCTAGCAACTCGAATGGTTTTATTGTTTAGCTTTGAGTAAAATCATTCGCAGCTTTCACTGGTATCAATGCTTTACAAACTTTTATTGAGTTAAAAAAGGCTCTCAAGTGCGAGGCCCCTATAGCGCGAAGCCGTAAGTGGTCGCCCACGCCTTGCGCCGCCTGTGGTTGAAATCAACTAGGATCAAATTTTGTCGATAACTATGATAGCCCGATTAAAAAGGGAATCACACAGATCATTTGATCTTATAAACTTCTGCAAACAAGTGTAACACTTTTAAATAATTAATAGCGATATAACTATTATTTTTTTCAAAATCTCATATTTTCACTTCCTTTCAAAAATGAAAATATAAAAAAAATAAACAGACAAAATTCTCGTCCTTTCTCTCCTCTAGCATGACCGAATCATTTTATTCACGCTGTTAACTAGTTTTATGGGTCGACATTCCCTCTTTTACTCCCGAGTCGCGACTCCTTTCATTTATCTGATTTGAGATCAAAGTCACCATTCTGTTTCATTATTAAGACGCCCTTCACTTTACACCTACCTCAACAATTAAAAAGAATAATCACTCCTGACATTTTAGCAATCTTTCTTGCTCTTGTTTCTCGTGTTCTTGCTGAGTGCATGCTTTTCTGTAATGAAACGATGCGTTTGGTTGCAAAACAAAAACAGGAAATACGCGTTACCGAGTCATGTTGCGAGGCCATTTAAGCGTCTACCATCATCCAGATTCATCTTAACTGTTCTACGTAGGAATGCTCTGCACACTAACCTGAAAGGTGGAAGAACCTCTCTTGAGTCTTAGAAGTGCACCAGCAACGTTGAAGACGATATAACAAGTAAATGGACCGATTTAAGTTGTCTCCTCGGCTTTTAAGTAACAAACCCACTGAATAACGATAAAATATAAAGAAACGTAACGCAGGATAACTGAAAAGAAAAACACTAAAAAACTTCTCATCTCATCGCCGTTCCATTTCATGCTGAATACGTACGTTCAAGTACGGTTGGTGGTAAGTAAGTAAGTAATAAAGCAGTGAAAGAAGAAGGAGAAGAAATCATAGCTCATGTATCATCAAAGACATGAATAAGTAAAAAACAAAACATAACCTTATGAGAGGAAGACCTTGCTTGCCGCCCGATGGTGTATCTTATATTGCTGCACAGTCCAAAGTTAAAAGATAGTTGATGGCGATACTTGTGCTCACCTTCTGAACGAGTTTTACCTTCGTTGTCGTCTACATAGAATTACTTACTTAAAAAGAAAGAACCGTCATCCTTCGCGTTGTCGTTGTTGTATTCCTCGCCGAGCGAAATCTGGTCTGACACTGAACATGCTCGTTTTTCATATTTTTTTATTATTATCTTAACGAAGGAAGCACAGAGGATGCTTTATAGCATGTGATACAAACGAAGATTGTCAACGACGGGATGCTGGAGTAACGTGGGATGCGAACTTTGGCAAGGAGAATACTCCATTCACTGACAATTCGTCACGTAACGAATATATCTAACATATCCTTCTCGTCTGTGCTTTGGTAACATTAAAAAGTATCTTTCAAAAGGCGATAAGCAAAAAGTAACAGAAGCCACACAATGCAGATATGTGATACAAACTTTTCGCAGGAAAACTCTTTATCTGTATCGCACGCGATTGTAAGAAAATATTACGATTGAAGAAAGCATTTCAAAGTCAGAAGGTTGATAATTCTGGAAGTGTAAATATGATGGATGAATTTCACTCCATGAATTTCAGGATTTGTCGCCCGGGAACCCAACCTAACGCGGTAATTTGATAAAGTTTCATTGAGATGCATGGCAAAGTTTTGCATTAATAAAAATATTTTCCCGATTGTAATACTAGCTAAGAGGGCTGAAAACAAAAATGCAGTTATATGTGCTCTTTAATCAAGGTTCATTGAAAGTGCTATTATTTATGAAACATGAAACTCGGTTTGGTTATGTAACACAAAAACTTTGTTGCCCACCAAAGTCACAACTATGCCTTAATATTGTTATGTACTACGAGTAATATACAACAATGGAATCACTGCCTCCTCCTTAAACATTTAACAGAAATCGCTACTTCCTGGCTACATAATTTTCTTGAGATATCGTTCTCAACTTTGAATGTTCCTGGCTACAAAACGCAACATTATCTATTTGGATGATAACCTGATACGGTCTTTTTTGTCTGAAGCATGAAGCAGTTATCCTTTTTCAACGAGGATCATATAAGGAACTAGATTTCCTTCTTTAAAACCAGTGGATCGTATTTCGTCTTCCTATGATCCGTATTCGACATAAATCGCCCTTATACCAGTTTATGTACACTGTGCAGGCACATACTAAGGAGTTGATAACAATTTTTCCGTTGGTGTAGTCCCGAATTCAATATCGACAGGCGACCAGGTCGTCCTTCCAAACAGAATTCATGATTGGTCTCACGTTCACATAACTTTGGCTAGGTGTTCCCTTTTCCGTTTTAACAGATCGTCGACGTTGGTGATCCGGACTCGATAACTCGTTTCAAATTTCTCTTCTCTCTCTCTCTGGACTCTTTTTACATGAGTGTCATCTTTATCGTTGAGCTGGGCATCCCAGATTCCTGGCTTCTTTCTTCTCTGCTCGAATGCAATGCTCAGATATGATCGGGCATTGCCAGTATGACCAAGCATCAGCATTAATAAACTGCTTCGAAATCATCGTTTAACCCTATTTCTACCTATCCTTTTGGTGTTTTCAAGTTTGGAAGCCATTTTTGTAGAGCATGATCCATTCAAATGATAAAACTCTGGCTGTATAATTACTTGTGGAAATGCTCATTTGCCTGGACCACAGCAGGTAGCTCTCTGTTGATTATACGATAGTTTTGTCTATTGAATCTATTGAGAAAACACTGCGCTGACTCTGATATCTTGTCAGTATCAAAAACAAGCGTCTTTCTATACTTGTGATTTTCCAACATGGGTGCTACACATAAATCCATTTCAGCCTCCCAAATGCATTTTAGCATTATTCATCCCATTATACAAATTGTTCTTTTCGACCAAACGGTGAAGACACTTTGCGGTTTTAGCAAGGTCCTTTATAAATCGCTTACAGTATGTTACCAAATCCAGAAAACTGCAAAGTTGGGGAACCGCTACACCATACAGACTAACAATTATAACGTCCCATTATCCAGATCTTCCTGCTTAAGACATATGGTATGTACTTCATCAGACGTTCAGGTATAGCCGAAGTGGTGCGAAAGCCAAAGAGCATCCCAACAAATTTTCACAGTCAGAATTCAACTGAGCCTGTCTTTTTCTCGAAATTATATTTGCTTATTCCCATCCGCCAGAGCTCCTACAGATCCAATGTTGAAAACCATTAAGTGTCGGCCAAAATGTCCATAATATAGTCCATAATATAGTCCATAATATAGGCAGCGGCCACAACACAGTTGTCTCGTTGAATTAATTCGCTGCCTGAAACGCAAAATCATTTCTTCCTATTCTCTTTCTTCACAAATAACTATATGATGGTTCAATGACACATTGTTTTTCCATGTCGTAGCTTAGTTAGTGCACCTCGTCACATATGGCAAGCGGTAATGTTCCTGGGACTTCCTTGATTGGTGTAGAGCTCATAGTATCGATTTTATATGTAACATTGTCAGTTCTGCCTAGATCATCGTTGTTTGTAGGAATTTCACCTTCAAACTTGTTGATTGATTGTACAGCACAAGATCGTTTTTCTATCGAAAAAAATATTCAGTGCCTATAATTGCTACACCATATTTTTTCTAACTACCATCTCGTCCGTTGCAAGAGAGTATGATATGTTTGTTGCTATTGATGAAGCAATAGTCTGTCAGCTTCCCAGCAAGCCACCTCCCTTCAGTTTCAATTTCCTCTCCAAAAAACTCATCACTCCTATCAGCACATACTTGACATTGCCAATCTTTATCAGACTATACGCTACTTTTAGATACTCTCACCCTGATAGCTTTTTTGGCTCCACCAGGTAGAATCTATTACCTCCGAAATCCCTATGAAGCTTAACTTACGATAATTTTTCTGACAATTCCTGTACATCTGCTTCCTTTTGCCACCAAGATTGGCAGCTTTGCTATTTGTACATCAGGGGTTTCAGTGATGATTTCCATACTACAACATCGGAGTATCTTTTGACCGAAGTCCAAAATAAATTCATTAGATTTAAGGAAGTCCGACGCACAGATACATGTGTCTGTCATATCCACAATAAGAAACTGGTTGCTAAATCCGACAGCTTAACATACCTGTATACAATTGGTCTGACGGCCATATATTCGTAGTGTAGTTATCCCACCAGCTGCTATTCTTAGCAAGAATTTTCCGCTAGTCCTATCGTGTACTCTTCTTATAATGTCCTATCGGAGGATAGATTTTGTTGCACCAGTACCAATAATGATGATGCACTCCACCTCATCAATTAAGCTAGTAAAGCATTTTAGGTTTTCGCCTCGATGCATTCGCGGGACTGTGACGATAGTTCCAAAAACATTGTCTTCACAATCGAACATTTATCCCATGAAGTTGGCTTTTATATGTTTTTCAACTCTCCAACAGTGGAAGTGCGTCCTTGACCAACTGTACGGTCTTCTATTTCCTTCCGTCCATACTCTACACAACGTCCCAGACCAGGTTTGGTCTGTTAGCACCAAGGAAATTTGTTTCGAGTGATTCTTGAGACGGAGTATAAATGCATCCAGTTATGATACGCACTGCCTTAAATCTGATCGTTTCGTAGCTACGAGTAGATGTACAGAAATAGGACCACGCGTGGTACTGAATATAACACATTTTTGACTGCCAATGAAATTAAAATAATGAGATACTCGCAGGATGACCCGACCGCTTTTCAAAAAAAAGTATTGTAACTATCTTTAAGCGATGGCCCAAAAGGGGCTGTATTACTAAAACAAACACAAAAGGATTCAATTGTGCTGCCATTTTCTGTAGTGACTCTTCGCGTAATGTTGACAGCTGGTTTAACTTTTTACAATTTCTGCTATTTTGGTTAAAAACATTTACTTGCTCACAGACAAACTCATGAGCTACTTCTTGAATGCACACACTACGACAAAAAACTTATTTCATGGTAACTGTCAAACTATAAGTAAGTACACCTCTGATGGTACCCTAAGCAGCTGGTTGCAATGTCTTTTGTAGCTTCTGATCTTGTAAAGGATTTACGAGTATGAAGGCTTTCACAGCAGTTTCTTTTCAATTTTTTTTTTTTTTTTGAATCAGATACCCTTGGCTTCTTCATACGCTTAAGACTTGTGATCAATCAGTCTGCTTCATGTTTCATATACGTATTTTTCATCTAACGCGTGCACAAGCCCAGTGTATGGGCTATGCGGTGCGTTTAAAATCGACTGCATTATTTTGCAGCAGGGTCCGGTAATGCCAGAATGAGAGCTGTAGCTCACTCAGTAACTATTCCTCAAACTCCTCAAACTGTGTCTTGTACTCGTATATGCTTCAGAATTTTGGCCTATCAAAAACTAGTGCCCTCAGATATTTAGCGCATGTTTAGACCTCGAGATATTTTCGTCGTACCATAAAAGTGGTATCGAAAAGTTAGAAAATCGCAATACTCATTGTATCGCCCTCCAAGGCAACTATGTTGAATAATAAAATCGAGTTTTGTCAAAATTTTTGTTTGTTTTCTTACTTATCCTGGGAACATATTTAATGATCTTATTTCTTGTATCGACAGGTAGCTTACATATGCATATTCCTGAGATAAATTAAATAACAGTGAGGCTATCCCACCTCCCAGCTTAAGCCCGATATCTGTGTCGAAGGACATGGGTGAGTCGGTGATTGATATGGACTTGAGAGGCTATTGACGTCATTGACAATTTGTTAAGATTGATTAATTTGGCTAAGATACCAAAGCAAAGCATTATTTGGTACAGTACGTTACGATCAATACTATCGTATGCTTGCTTAAAGTCAACGAATATTTGGTATACGTCTATGTTGAACTCCCCTTCAAGTACCAGCTTGACTGTAAATATCTGGTTTATTGGTGATCTACCAACTGTAAAATCAACATGGTAACCCCTAATAATACTATTAACGTATGATCCGATTTGATTTTCTAAATTCAGTGTAAATATTTTTTACACAGTGCATAGCAGTAACATACCTCTTTAGTCTTCGCGCTGTAGCTTGTCACCTTTTTTGTGGGTGGGGAATATAATTGATTGCCTCTACTCGTTCCGCATATGTTCTTGTTGCCTAATATGCTCAATGATTTTATAAATTGCATATGGAACACCGCTGCCAACATATCTAATTAGCTCCACTAGAATCTCACCGATTCCCTTGTGCTTTGATGGTGGAACAAACGTCATCCAGAATTGGTGGGGCCGATGGAAGCTTTCCAGGAATATCTCTAAGTCCCGATGGTCTGAAACTATGCGGAGAATTAAGGAGGCTCTTGAAATATGACGCCCATCTTTCTTTATTCCTGTTTTCATCAGCGATGATGTTACTGATGTCATCATGGCAGAGCGTGGTCTATGGCTGATAACCACGTTTTAGACTCTTCATGCCCTGTATTATTGCTCGCTGGCCATATGTCCATTCTTCTCAATTAATCATCAAAGCCTTTTCTTTTCTTAATTCTGATTATCTCATTCGCTACTCTTTTGAGAGTTTCAAATTATTCTTTCCGCATCCTAGTTTTCCTACCTAATTATTGCTTATAAACATACTTTCTGGCACTGATCATCAAACCAATTAATTTTCTTGCGTCTAGCTTGATGATATCCGATCGTCTGTTTTGCTACGGTCTTAATTGCCGCCCTCATAGCTCCTTGCTTGTCTTAAGCGATGTGTCTGATAGGATGGGAGCCAGCAGGTTGTTGAAGGTCTCCGTGAAATTTTTGGCTACAGACGCCTTTTGGAGCTGTTTGATGTCAAATTTCTATTGAGAGCTGGTCTTTGCCGAGTACGCCTTTGGCATACTACATTGATAAGTTAATTTGATCAGGTAATGATCTGAGTTACAATTGGTTCCTCGGTATGTACGGACGTCAAGTATGATCTAGGCCCAAACTTATTGGATCAGAACATGGTCGATCTGGTTTTGTATGTTGACATCCGGTGATATCCAGGTCATTTTATCTATGCGTTGATGTGGGAAGCAAGACGAACATATGATTAGATTTCTGCTACATGCAAAGTCAATCAGGCGCTGGGCGTTGTCCTTTGTGTCATCGTGAAAGCTATATCCTCCAGTTGGTCTCCAATGTAATAGCTCATTGCCAACATTAGCGTTGAAATCACCCAGAATTATTTTTGTATCGTTTTTAGCTAATGAGTTGACTAGGCTTTTCAGGTGATTTTAGAACGTTTCCTCAGTTTTGTCGTCCTTTTTTTCGACTGGGGCGTGTACATCATTCGGTCAAATTTTGAAGAAATTCGCTTTTATACGAATCGCACAACCATTTAAATATTGCCTTAACTAGCGTCATTGTGGTAGATAATACTTACACGGGCGTTGACGTGGGTCAAAATTATCCGTATTTTCAATACATGATATATACATGGTTTTTGAATCAATTCGTAGCTCAGTTTAGTTATATCATAATTGTGCTATTATTTGAGTAACAAAATAAAAATATGTAACATACAGTTTAGGGAGTTTTAATCAACATAGTCAACTTTTAGATAAACTCACAAACAAAAGTAACGAAAATGAAGTCTCTAAAGTTTTAATTCATTTTCTACGCTAGTAACCAGTCTTTTTAGTTACTTATGGCACTTTTTTAAACTTCACTAAAATATCATCGGAAAAGAATATGAAAAAACTAATTAGCATAACACAATCACTGCCCAAAGGTATGATGCGTTCCGGGCAAATAAATTTGAAGCAACCTTGGCATGTGTGTTTGATTTGACGATCTTTTGTGCAGGGGATAATTTACATATTTCGTGCATTGAGTATCTTTGCAAGAGGTTCTTCTGGTGACTCACTAACAATTTCTTTGATTCTTTTACGCATTTCTCATGGTAAGTGACAAGACCTAGTTTTTACAAAAAATGGCGTAGTTTTTCTTTTATTATTGAAACGACGCATTATAAGGCCCTTAATGCCAGAAATGTTCAAAATAGCATAAAAAATTGTTACTGGCCGTCTTTTGGAATTACAGCTCACATTTACATGGCACAAAGTTCATATGCAACATCCATCCCACATTTTGCTTTATTGTAATATGTGTTGGTTGTTGGCTTTTTCTTTGCTCCACTTGAATTATCAATCTCATTATTATGGTGTAGACTTGACATAAATAAAACTACCTTATTTTTCTTGGGGATATGAGACACAAGAGTTATGTCTGTCTGGAAGCCAAATTGAGAGGAATACACTTTACTTCTACGAATTTTAGTGAATTTCGGAGGGACCTTTCTTTTGTTTTTACGCTAGGTACCACCTGATGGCAACTTGTGCTCTTTGAGCATATGTTGGACAAGTTCGTAACTGGTAAACCAGTTATCGAAGATTAAATTCCGCACAATGCAAAACACAACATCGTAGGGTTTATTGCTTGCCTCAAATGAACCAATAAGTTGATTTTGGGATATATTTCCAGATTCAAAATGTAGTAATTAAAGCATTTACTAAAGCGAAAATTTTTATGCCGTACTTTGCCGGTTTGGAAGGTATATATTGTCGAAATTGGCATCGGCCTCGAAAAGCTTTTAGCATTTCATCTATAGTGAGTCAATCACCAGGAGTATAAGCTGCTTTACGATTTCCGACAAAGGCTTCAAATAGATCTCTGATTAGTCTGAAATTATCCAACAATTTCCTTTGCTCGCGAGAAGTATCATCATCAAGAGACAAGCAGCTTTGTACAAAAATGCAAATGTTATTCAGGCATAACAAGCCTAAATATTTGTGCTCCTGTACCGTCGAAAGCCCAAAGTTCACTCAAATTTTGTCTTTGGAAACGGGCTCGGCCAGCAATATATGAAACGCCAATAAATGCTTTGAAAACTGTCATGCTGTATTCCTTCATATAAGTGTGCTTTAACATATCTACACACAATGCAATTTTATGATGAATGCGTGCAAAAGCATGTCTGCAACATGTCATCAGTGAAAATAGACTCCAGCATTCTCGCCAACACATCATGCCATCTATGCCAACATATCGTGAAGTTTTTACCTCAAGATTTGAAGTTTCTAAATCTGATTCCGGACGCTCTTGCCCTTGAATTGACGCAAAGATTCTAATACATTTTTTTCGATACTGGGTTAATATTCACAGTAAGAAGTCAATACAATCAATAGTAAGCTTATGTAAGGTTGCATATTTGGCTAGTGAAAAGAACAAGCGAAAGGTACATGTGCCAACGACACGCGGTGTTCCCAAGCGGTCCTCCATCTAAGTACTAACCGCGCCTGATACTGCTGACTTCGGTGATCGGACGAGAACCGGTAGTCAAAGTCAAAATTTGCTTTATAGGTACGGAAATTTGCTTTCACATGGTATTTTAATCTAACCCTTAAGCTTAAGCTATTTGTTCTTATCTTTAACTTATTCCAATGGCCTTCAGGGCACTCAAGATTTCAATTAAAAGTGGTCTTTAATCTAGTTCATACATTGAAAGTTTTTTCGGAGTATCATTCGCTCTGTTTTGTTCTATTGTTGGAAAAACCGCAGGATAAACCAACATCTTTTCTCAACGTAACTGAATTTTTTTAATACTTCTTAAACTATCCTACCCTAATAGCCTACCCTAACCTACCTTATTCGTAAAAACTAATATGTACATAGACTTAATTCTGGTTTGAATTTTGTTCTTTTCATATTTTCTCTTTAAATTTTATGGTTATACTTTTCCGTCAAAAGTTATTTACATCAATCAATGAATTTAAGAATATGTGTATTGTTTTTTTACATAACTCTAGATTGAGATTGATCCATCCGCACCAGACTAATCACCATCTATCCACCAAAATGCGGTTTGATGTCTGCTAATTCTGGCTTTACTCTTGTAGATCGCGGTTGAGTATCTCCATTTTATACCTGCTTCTCCGTTTTTTAGACTCGCTGTATATGCTATTTTCTTGTCGGTGCTCTTCCTATATACGTGGTATATAGTCGGAGTACCGTCAGAATCCAGGATATATCCACACTTGTCAAGATACACGAATATTTCTATAGGGATGTAACCAGTGTTGAGAGCTGTCATGCAGTATGTCTGAGTTGGATAGAAAGGCTGTGATATCCAAGGGGTTTTTTCTCATTCGATACAAAGCGGAGTATGTGCTTTCTAGTATTTTCGATAGTAAAAGTGTCAATTCGTGGTACTTGAGCGATGTCGTATATCTCCTGGTTGGAGACATTGTGTTGGTATCCCGTCTCTGCTTTACTATAGACTCCTGTGCACGATCTTAGACACTTCCGCTCGAAGACTCTAAGCTTCTCCATCGTACTGGCACTTTGATTAAAACAAATAGGACATCCGTATGTCAACACCGGCCTGACGAAAGTCTTGTTACAAATCAATTTGACATTGGGGTCAAGATGTTTAGAGCAGAGGAGTCTTCGAAGGGACATGTACATCCTTCGCGCTTTCTCAAGCGCAATGCTGACATGCTGTGTAAAGTATAGATGCTGATCTAGGCAAACTCCCAGGTATCTGACATGAGTCATATGGGAGATTTTTTCTGAACTACCTTGTCTTGCAAGTATGTGGAAATCTCTCCAGTGTCGTCTTATGTGTCGGTCAAAACAAGATAGTTTCATACTTTTGTGAATTGATTTGCATTATCCACGTGTTTGTATAAGCCTGAATGTCATTGTACATTTTTTGGAGTTCAGCTTGTACTGTTGAAGTTTTTCTATCAGCCCTATAGATTATAATACCATGAGCAAATGCCACCAATGACCTTGTTGGGGACTCGTTAAATCCAAAGCTGTTTAGCAGAGTGCTACAATAGATCGCGAGCAGAGTTGGCGCAGTGACTGTTCTTGTTGTCGACCATTCTGTACTTTGCAGTCGTGATTTGGGGAAAGACTTCCATCTGTGATGGTGAACGATCTTCCGTATAGCAATCTGCACAGCAGAATTATGTTTTGTTCTGGAAACTTCAGTTTTGATAGTCTATATATTAGTCCATCGAGCCAGACAGTGTCGAACGCCTTTTCCATATCGATTAAGCAATGCCCACCATTGAGTTGCCAGCATATGTCCGAAGTCACCTTCGTAATTGCGTGGATGGTTGAATGCCGAGCTCGGAACCCAAACCGTGCATTCGGTATCAGGTCATACCTCCCCATATGGCCATTGAGAGCTTGATTAATCACCACCTCAAACACCTTACTGACATTTGGCAGTAAGCTGATTGGACGGGAATTTCTCGGATCGGAAGCGTTCTTGGCTTTTTTTGCAATTGGAAAGACTTTGGCTTTTTTCCAGCAGTCTGGAAAGTATGAATTATTCAGCATGTTGTTGAATAATACGCAGTATTCAGGAATTGCGACGTCGGGCATATGCCGCAACACAATGTTGGGAATCCCATCGATGCCTGTTGATCGCTTGTTATTAATGTGCTTAAAAATGTTGACTAAGTCTTTATATGAGACAAAATAATCACCTAGTTGTTCGTCAGGTATAAAGTCAGCTTAAAGTCTATTGTTAAATTGAAAAAAAAGGTTGGCCATCCATACCTGCTTTAAAGTTGTGCACAGTTGCATTAACGATTTCCGAAATTTATTTTCGTCTGACATCTGACTTTGGCCGGTGTATTAACTCAAACTGAGTTCCGATGACAAGCAATTTCTGTTCTTCGTCATTTCTTACATAGTTTCCCTGTGCGTTGGGAACCATGTGGCTCATGTCGATACCAGCCTTAACCTGGGAGGATATTTCATCATTCTTCACTTCTAGCGTTGGCACTTCTACTCGTGAATTCTTTCGAAACAAGTTGTTTATTTGTGCGTGCATTCCTTCTGGATCCTGTGGTGATTTACCCTTTATTTTATCCGTCCACTGCCTATTTACTTCGTTCCTATACTTCTGTCGGATAAGATACCTGACATTTCTAAGGCTCAATTTTAGCAGATTCAGTGTAGGGTGGTTGTAATCCTGCAATCGTCTGTAAATATTGTTGATGCGGGTTAAAAGGAAGCTCTTCAGCTGTTTCAATCTTTTGATGATTGGTGTGTCATATCCTTCCATGTTATTTCGTGGTTTGGTCTTGGGTGTAGTCCGCTCCATGGTGCCCATCGTCAGCAATTCTAACCTAGATAAATAATAGTTTATCTCATCATTAGTTAAATTCCTGTCGCCAGGCACCATAGTCGGGGAGTTTGTATTCGTTGAAGTTAAGCATTCCTTCCGGTGTTCCCATTGAAACCGCTCCCAGTTTGTTTTCTTCAGGTTCAGTTTATGATTCACAGACTGAATAGAAAAAAGGAACACCTTGTCTCTTTCATGCTGAATCTCCATTACAATGGCTTGATGATCGCTATCATAAGGGAGGATCTGTAGCCTCCTGTAGGGCGTTTAAATTTGAAGAAGAGTCTAGCATAGGCAATGCACATGTCGAAGAATGAGTTTGCCCTTAGCAGTGTGGGGCTTTTTGGCCCATAAGCTGACATTTAAAGTCCACATGGTTTTGTATTATCTATGATTGCAGGAATACACCCCTTGGATTATTGGAGGTATTCATCCATGATGTGTGTCACGCGTTGAGATCCCCGGCCAGAATATAATAGTTGTGAGGTCTTTGTAATTCGAGAATCTCAAACTCATCTTTGAATTTGGAGCTATTGTTTCCGGCTGCATATGCAGAGAAAATATAAAGATTATCTCCATCCTGCAGTGGGAGAAGAATGCATGAGGATTCTAGGCATTCAAATTTTTCCATTTTGGGTCTACGGATACGTTTGAAGCGAAAAGATCTCCACACTAAGATCTTGGTTCTGCCTCCCTAGTCACCAGACTTTCTATCGTTTCTCACAAAATCGAAATGCTTAAATGCAATTGCCTACGAATCTCCGACAGCAAAATGTTGTCGTCGTCACTTTCTAAACATTCTTGTTCTGTATCGCTTGGTTGCCTTTGCCCACTAATATGATCCTCTTCTCCAACATTGCCGCTACTCTCTGATTCATTCTCCGAATCAGACTGCTCAAAAATTAACAAAAAAGTGTCTTTCTCTACCTTGTGGATCCATTGTTTATTTTCAGCAATTAGATACCTTTATACAAAAGAAAATTGTTCTCAACAGTAAAACAAACAAAAGTGAAATCATAACCTACCAATTGTTACATAAACACAAAAAACAACAATTTATACGCGGAGATAACAGGGCACGAAATTATCACGTTAGTTGTGAGGATGGGTCAAAATTACCCTTCTAAGAATTGCATGCATTTAGATCTCGTAGTAGCAACTGCTTGACTGATTCAGAGTCCAAAACCTGTAAAGTACTGGGTTGGCTCTAGCTACTGAGAAGAGCAACGACGTTACGCACGTCCATTCAAAAATATTAAGAATTATATATATTCTAGGTAATTTTGACCCAACCTCAATTTCACCGGGTTGAAATCAATAATGTGCGATTTGAACTCCCTATCCAAAATGAAGGCCACTCCAAACTCTCACTTTCCAGCAGGCTTCCCACTTTTGAATATTGGGTGCGATCTCATATCTTGAATACCACTTCCAATCCAATTTAATTTATATGAACTAGCCTGTTATAAAAGATCTTTAACAGCGCCAGAGTAGTTCAGTTATCTGACATTCCACGGTCCAATGCCATAGTCATGTTTTCAGTTGTGGAGTCGTTGCTGTAGATCCAATCTACTATGAGGCGTTGTAGCAGGTTTCGAAACAATGTAGGCTTTTCCAGGGACGGGGAGGTAGCCCATTGTCCTAACTCCATTCCGGCGGCATGGTTATTACTTTCAATTCGATTATCAGGTGCGGAAGACTCATCTTCGCCTTCTTACGTTACCACATAGCAGGTGGGTGTAAGTAGGATTCTGTAGCAGAGCTGCAGTAGTATTCGCAGTTATTGGAATTTCTCGGCATTTAGGGTCCCATCATTGAGGAACCAGTAAACCTAATGTTCCTTTTCCTTTTGCTTGTGGGATTTAAGATGGGGAATCATGGAAGCTAAGAGTGGGGGACACATGGGGACAACGGCGGAGTTATGAATCCTGCATTGTAATCGGAAAATTAGATTTTGATATACCTGGTACAATGTATCCAAGAACCTCAATTTTAATAGATTATAAATAAAAAGATTCGCCACTGAAAAGGAACATCAAAAAAAAACTTTTCGACAAAAAACCGACTTCAAAATGTCCCAAAAGGATGAAATAAATGTTCTGGAAGCGGTGCCATATCAGTTTTTCTGTTTCTTTTGTGACGGTGCACATGCATGAAATTTATCTCATCTTTTTCAGGGCATTTTGAAGTAAGTAGGATCATTTAATGAGTTTATCAGTAGGCGGAGGACGGATGCGGAGGAAAAAACCAATCATGCGATTTCCCCAATAATGTTGCTCTAAATCTAATTGAATTTTAGCATATATGCTGCATTCAGAATTGATTTAATGATTATATCCGATAGAAATGATTGACTGAAATGTATCATTAATTGAGGAAATTAAGGACTTCGATCGTTTTCGCCGCCCACTACGAAAAGATTCTATGCCCTCCATTAAATCCTTGAAGAGTAGTAAAATCATTGGCATATTTCGTACGAAAGTGCATTAAATTCAATTTACGATTTCAATGTAACATTTTCAACTGTTAAGATCCACAGAATCTTGGAAAGGATAACAATGCTGAGCGGACACATTTTAGTACAATATGTTCCCCTTCGTTTGAAAACCTTGCAATCAAAATTATTATATGCGCCGATCATTTATGCTATAAAATCGGGGTAAAAGTAGAAAAGTTTATAGTTTTAATAGTGAACAACCTTTACCGCTATTTAATTTTCAAGTTCTCTGAGTTTGCCCTAAAAGAAAGCAAGTTGTATAACATTCATTCCCTTGAAATTCGATTAAAAATGTATGTATATTGTATTATTTTCTCCTGCATTTTTAAGCCCTTCTTAATGATCACTCTTTTCTGAAGAACTGTATCTTATTTCAAAAATCTGTGCCAGCTGCGAGTCTATTCTATTACCAAACCATAAGTGCTTTTCAGATTATCTATCTACCAGAAATCAATCACACACCCGCACAAATTCGATTGACTTCCTTGAGCATTAAATATTCCTCCCCATCGACATGATCCAATCATCATATAATAGCCACAATATTCTGGGTAAACTTTTTTTCATGACCATGAAATACCCACTGGTACCGTCCAACCAACTGCCCAGATCCAATAAAAGCTCTCTCCTTGAGAGCTGCAACAAGAATAGGATATTTTCTCTAATGTTTGATTTATTGATTTACTTTATTCGTACGTCACTTATTTTGGCGAAAATCTCGAAAAACACACATCCGATATGCCATTAAAAATTCAAAAACCTTCAACAGGAGGCAGACAGCTTATGTCAGATACTTCGTCATATGGTTTCCACATATGGAAGGAAGCTGACTCGCTCATATACGTTTAAAGGTGATACGGGAGGCGCAACGAAGAGAGAGGTTTTTCGATGGTATTATATTTTGCGAGGCTGTGTCCGCATACACTCGACACATACGAGTGAATATGTGTGGGCATGTGTGAAACCAAAAAGCTTAAAGCTGATATTGGTTAATGCTGTAATATCCTCCTTTATGTCCTGTTCCGCTTTCATCTACATTCATAGTATGCTGTTGGCTAGGAGGAATGCTGCAGATTGTATTACCTTCCTCTGATCCACAAAGTGGAATTCATAATGCCACCAGCCGACCGGAGGACGTACTATATGATTTTGCCTAGCAGTTAGGCTGTGGAGGAGACCATAGAAGTGTTATTCAGCAATTCATTCAAGCGGAAGAGTGAAATGCGGGAAACGCGGAAAGCGCGGCGGCGAAAAAAGCTAGAACCATAATGGTACCATTAATGCATACTGTTGACGGAAAGTTATAAATAAAATTCATTTATTGTTCCAAATGGCATGTGAATGATTAACGAAAAAAAAATAGTGAAGAGGTGTGATTTCGGGAATTGTATAGTTTACGCGGTGCTGATGGAGATGTGATAAAGTAGAGAGGAAATGAAAATCATATGAAAGTCATTAATTATATTTGGAGTAGCTTTAGGATGTTAAATTTTAACATGAAAGAAAATACTTCTAAATATATCATTGGCATCTATAAATTAGTGAAAACTTTAACGCAAAATGATTTTTTTATAAAGAAAATTCTACCCCTTCTATCTCATGTATTAGCAAAGCTAGAAGTGTTGAAAAGTACGAATCACACTTGGTGGATGTGATAATCGACTCTATAACAATTATATGAAATAAATAATTTTCTATCAGCCACTCTACACATTCACATCAATAGCGAATGCCGCATCGCTTTATTTTTTCATATACTGTAGCCCACCACAAAGTTGACCACTAGTATTGCAAATCACTGTGTTTTATTTCAAAGCTCTTAAGTGCTTTCAATTGCATAAACAATTATGCGTTTTGTTTAAATTACATTCAAGCTCTCACGAAAAAGCACTTGAAAGCTTAAAACAATTTTTAGGGTTTTGTAAAATAATTTTACAAAACCCTACTAAAATCGCGTTTTGTAAAATAATTTTACAAAACCCTACTAAAATCGCGTCCTGTCTATCACTCCGTGTGTCAGCAATTTTTCTCGCAAAATACTTAGGCTAGAAACATCAAATTTTGTATGTAGGTGTAAAGTGGTGGTTTCTTCAAAGTTCAATTACAAAAAAATTTTACAAGGTTTTTCAGGGGGTCTCCCATATAGGGGAGTGGCCCCCGAAAAATTTTTTTTTTCAAAGGTAGCCGATATAGGTATCAAATGAGAGGTCTCCATAAGAGTGGAGCGTTTCCCATATGACAGATAGTTATTGCGTTCACTGCTAGGCGTTCAAGTTAAGATAGCAGTTGAGAAAACAGAGACACACGCGAAGCATCGAAGCGTCACAACTGCGAAACAAAGATTTTCCTGTGTATATATTTATTGTGTGTTTTTACGTAGCGCAAATAAACGTTATTATGAAAGTTATTGCTTTCGCATTACATTGGTGACCATCCGACGTGATGTCTGCTAAAGGAAAACCTGCACGTGATACAACTAAAAAGCCAGAGGCAGAATATACAAAAGCCCACCACCGGAGCCGCAACCGACAGCAGAATCATACAGGAGCCACCAGTTAGCAACAACGACATCGCAAATGTTCGCGTACCACCATTTTGGATAACTCGACAAACGCTATGGTTCGCCCGCGTTGAGGCGCAATTGAAAGGGTGCCGAATAAACTCAGACGCCGCCATGTTTGACAAGATCGTCAGCGAACTTGATTGTACCTACTTGGACGCTATAGCAGACATCGTGGAGAAACCTCAGAAAAGGGGCAAATATCAAACGCTGAAAACAAGATTGATCAAGGTTTACGCGCCGTCCGAAAAGGCTCAAGTTCGAACTCTTCTCACCGGCATGGAATTAGGTGACAGCAAGCCGTCACAATTGCTACGGTGCATGACTTTAGCTGCAAAAAGCAAGGTAAGTGAATCATTTTTGAAATCACTTTGGCTACAACGGCTGCCCGCGGATGTACAATCGATTATCGCCATCGCGGAAACAACGAATCTCACCCGCCTCGCAGAAATGGCTGACAAAATTCTAGATGTCAAAAGGCCTAACGAAATTTGTGAAGTCGCAGATTGCCAAATATCAAAGGGAATTTTAGCCAATACTGCAAATTTAGTTACACAGATCGCAGAATTAAAAGCATCAATCCAACAATTACGTATACCACCTGCTTGACGCTTCATATCACCACGACCATTCAGAAGTCAAAGCCGTTCTCGCAATCGAGGAAACAAGAGAAAAATCTGCTTCTATCATCGAAAATTCGGAATAGCCGCACGTTATTGTACAAAATCAAGTAACTTTCAGGCCTCATCAATGTCGGAAAAGAGAGCCCTGCGTGTTGAGACGGCTCGCATTCGCTCTGCAACAAACCATCTTTTTGTAACGGACAAACTAACACAACTTGAGTTTCTTATCGATACAGGTGCAGACGTGTCAGTCATACCTCGACTTCCATTGCTTAAAAACAACACAAAAACATAATTTAAGCTTTACGCGGTCATTTACGTGGCCATTTAGAATAGCAGACGTTGCACAGCCAATTATAGGTGCTGATTTTCTAAAAGAACACGGCCTCACTGTGGATATTACAAACAGACGTCTCGTAGACTCAAAAACGAAACTTACAGCACGAGAACCGTATCAACTCTACCCACGGGATCTATCTTTACATTGATCGAAGAATCGCAGTTCCACTCATTACTGAAATCATTAACAGAAGTAACGAATCCTGCTATAGCGAATATTACACAGCACCATGTACGACACCATATCATCACTACTGGCCCCCCGGCAGCAGGACCCCCGAGACAACTACCACCAGACAAGCTGAAAATAGTTAAACAGAGTTCCAGAACATGATGGATAAGAACAACTGCCGCCCATCTTGTGCCCAAGAAGGAAGGTTCCTGGCGCCCATGTGCAGATTATCGTAAACTAAACGCAATTACCATGCTCGATCGCTATTCCATGCGACACGTTCAGGACATTACATCAGATCTCACAGGCAAATGTATATTTTCTAAAATAGACCTGCTTCGAGCATACTATCAGATCCCAGTTGTGGATGAGGATGTCCTAAAGACGGCAGTGACAGGCAGTTTGGCCTATTTGAATTTACGATAATGACCGTTGGCCTCCGGAATGCCACCCAAACCTTTCAACGGTTTGTTGACGAAGTGTTGCGTAGATTGGACTTTTGTGTCTGTTATCTAGATGATATTCTTGCATCATTTTACTCAATCGAAAAACATATGGACCATCTCCGTATCGTATTTGAATGATTAAAAACTTACGGAGTGGTAATCAACGTTGCAAAATGTGTCTTTGGCATCGAAGAAACTGAGTGCCTGGGACAAAAAATAAATAAACATGGCGTTTCGCCACCCGATTCGCGAGTTCTAGCCATACGTGATTATCAATTACCAACAACAGTCAAACTACTACGCCGTCCCCTGGGCATATTATATTTTTAACAGGAGATTCATCAGTAATGCTGCCAACCTACAAGCACCGTTCCACCAATATTTCCGCAATGTAAAAAAAGGCGGCGAATGCGTTATTCAATGGTCACCCGAACCATAAAAGCCTTTAACGATTGTAAGGAAAGCCTTGCGAAGGGGACATTACTAGTACATTTTTTTCCATCGTTGCCATTACAACTTGTCACCGACGTATCTGATGTTGCAATCGGATCAGTATTAGAGTAAAAAGTAAATAGCAGTTGGCTACCATTAGCTTACTTCCAACGAAAACTGAATCAAGCTGGCTATTTAGCAGTTTAAAACATTTTCGACGCTGGCTCGAAGGCAACCAGTTTATTATCAAAACGGACCACAAACCATTGATATATGCGTTCAGTCAAAAAACAGAAAAATCTTCGCCAAGACAAATTTGGCACTTAAATTTTATATCGAAATTTTGAACCCGAATCGTCCACGTTAATGGAGAGGAAAATATTTTAGCAGATACGCTATCAAGAATCGAAGTGATCAACCTGTCATCTTTATTGACCACCCACGAGCTGATTGATGAACATCGTAACGACACTGCACTTCAATCATTTCTCTCTGGAAACAATTCATCACTTAAGCTGTATCCACTACCTACTGAGGAATATAGAAGTTTATATTGTGATACGTCAACGAACAATATTCGGCCATATGTACCATCAAATCTACGTAATCGAGTTGTGAACACCTTCCACAGATGCTCGCACCCAGGAGCCTGCACGATGATTCGAGCTGTACAAAGAAAGTTTGTTTGACCTCACATGAAGAAAGTTATTCGAGCCTACACACGCACTTGTATACCATGTCAAAGATCAAAAATTGGAAGGCACACAAAAAACGATAGCCAGCAGTTTTCGATACTGGGCAAATGATTCCAGCAAGTGCACCTTGATATCATTGGACCACTGGTAACAGCCAACGGTTATCGCTACTGCATTACGATGGTTGACCAATTTACACGCTGGCCAGAAGCAGTTCCTGTTTGCGACCAAACAGCTGAAACTGTCGCATGTGCATTTTATACTTACACGGTATCGAGATTTGGAGCGCCGCACATAATCACAACTGACCAAGGAACTTAATTTGTGTCCGCGCTTGTCTCTTCTCTTTCCAAACGTTTGGGATGTAAACGTACGTGAACATCGCTGTATCACCCAGCATCCAATAGATTGGTAGAGCGATGACATCGCACATTGAAAGCCGCCATCATGTGCCATGAGCAGAATTCCAAGTGGCCTCGCATCCTGCTGACCATTCTCCTAGGACTCCGAAACTCATACAAGGAAGATCTAGGCGCAAGTTGCGCGGAGCTCGTTTACGGAACAACTTTAACACTTCCTGAAGAATTCTTTGTGAGCGATGACATTTTGTTCGATCCGCACGCTTTTGGATCCATGTTAAAATAGCAGGTGCGTACATCATCAATTTAATTCATGTAAACACGCCTTCTTAAGAGTTGACGCCGTAAGGGAATCGCTATGTCAACCGTATTCAGGACTACATAAAGTGATCAAACGAATTTCAGATGTACTGTTTACGATTGACATTGAAGGTAGACAAATCAACGTTCCCACGGAACGACTGAAGCCAGCCTTCATTACCGTCGCCACTACTCAGCAAACCGAAGTTCCGGCAGACTCCGTAACGAAGCGAATAGTTTCTACACCTGAAAAAAGAAAAACAATTACATGGGAACCGATCATACCACGACCTCATATGGCTGTCAGAACATATCCGCCAGCAAAGCGCCATCGTGACAGTGGGAATGTCACTTAAGAGGGAGCAGTGTAGCCTTTCCAATATGAAAGATAAATATTGTGTTCACCGCCAGGCATTCGAGTTAAGATAGCAGTTGGGAGAACAGAGACACACGCGAACCATCGAAGCATCATAACTGCGAAGCAAAGATTTTCCTGTGTACATATTTATTGTGTGTTTTTATGTAGTGCAAATAAACGTTATTACGAAATTTATTGCCTTTGTATTACAAGAGCTTTTCAAAACAGGTCTTAAACGGACATTTTTTGCTTCAAGGGGGGGCAGAGGGAGGGAAAATATACGAAAAATTCGGTGGTATTTTTAACGGGCACATTTCTTTGACATGTTTCTTGATTTTACTCGGTGTCAGTGACTGACTCTGACTTCCTAACTTATTCATATAATGCAACCATGCATTGATTTGCATGAAGCGTCACAAATCGCATGAATAACGGTGTTAACTCTGTTATTTCAGAGGTTTAAGGTTTCAATCTTAGCCAGTGCATGTACTCGTATGCTGACAAGAAAATGTTAAAAGCTGGTTCTATGAATGATTGAGAATGAATAGTTGTTTCTCGTGGTAAATCATTGAAATTGCTTTTCTATTCGAAAGCATTAAACCATTAATCCACCAGTGGAAATGTGGAAAAATCGCGTAATTTTGAACGTAGAGTCAAATCGACCCAAGAAAGTTTCGTGCCAAAACTGCATGGTTCGGACTTTTTCCAACAAAATAAATTTGCTTGCTTCAAACAAATAGAACTTGAACATTCTTGGCAACGATGTACCGTCTTGTTGTCTTTACAAAAAAAATCAGCGCCCCCTTTTTTCAGTTCCGGCCTCACTTCAACTTCGCATTTTGCATATTTCCTGGCCAGCTGTCGGGTTTCCCTTCCCAAATACCTGTTTGTAGATCGAATTTTCAGGTTGTCTTCCATTAGTTCTTTGAATTTAGCGATAAAATATTTATTCATATGAGTATTCCCTAATACATTCTAGTCTGTGTTGTCTAGTGGTTAGAGAATGAACGCATAAGCCGAAGGTTCCAGGTTCAAATCACATTGGGAGCAACGTGATCTAATTCAGAGGATTTTTCGGACAGACTATGAGTGTTCACTCAGTGGTGATATGTACTGATTTAATCAGATCATATCATAGCTGAGGAGGCACACGGGAGCATGGTACTGGCCAAACCAACTTCCGAAAAAATCAATATGGTCATGAAAATGAGATACTCTAACTATCTCTAACCGAAGGCCTGAGAGGGGCTGTAGTGCTACAAAGAAGAAGAAGAATACATTCTAATACAAACTTTTGTGTCCTATAGAGCTGACTGGTACGTTTTTGTACTCACCTAGTTCTTTCAAAAAAAATCTTCTTTCTGTATTATTTTGATTTTCCGCTCAATAAATTACAAGTGCATTTATGGCACCTATATTGAGTACGTTAAAAAATGATATCAGTTGCCATATTCTGGAGTTTAGTGATACATTGGTTCGAGTACTCATCCCATCTACAACGTCGACTTCTTCTTTCGTGCCGTTATAGAAAGTGATAATTTCTGGTTTTTGTTTTTCACTAGTGCTTTCATCAATAGTGGCATCATACTCGTAACGCATTGCAGACAACAGAATCGCAACATTGGATTTTTTGCGACACATGTAACCAATGTCGTATTTTTTTCGAAATCCAAAGAAGCTTGTAAAAATTTGTCTATTTTTAGGATCAGTGAATATGCTGGGCAAGTAGGCTTTGTTTTTCCTTACATTTCCAACGATTGTCAGTCTATATTCACTTAGGATCTTCATGGCCACAGAATATAATGTAAACCATTGTCCATGGTTATATTTCTGTTGGCTTTATAAATTGGTATGCAATGGCGCTCAACAACATCATCAGGTTTGTTGCTAAGAAAGAATTCTTCGAAAGGCTGGGTTCCTGCGTATATTTCCAGGTTTAATGTGTAGTTCATTTTCGCATCAACAAGTGCGTACACCTTAATTCCGTAGTTATTAGGTTTTTGAGGTACATACGTACGAAATGGGCACCACGGCATTTCGTCCAGGGTTGCGTACTCTCCAACAGAGTAATGTTTTCGAAAATTTGACACAAAAGCTTGGAAAAAATCCCTGATGGGGCAAGTAAATCTTTCAACTTTCGTATTTCTCTGGTATTTTTGTCGCCAAAATCCCAGTATACATAATAAAACTCTGAATCTGAATACAGACATGCATGCGATTATTGGTGATTCCATCGGTAGTCCAAAATTCTTCAATATTTACTCTATTTTCACCATGAATTACCGTTATGAAGAAAATTCCTCTGACAAATTTTAACTTGATGAGTGTCATCAACCTGAATTTTTTCACTTGAGTTTGAGCACCACTCTTTAGCTCAATCATCCATCATCCACTTTTGTCTCTAGCACTAACTGTTGATCCCCTAAAATCCCAGAGAACTGCATCAGTTTATTGTTACAACTTCGTTAAAGAAAATTATGAGGCAATTAAAACCAATCTGAACTCGGTCAACTAGTGCAACCTTCTTTATTCGTTTTGACCTTGATAGTGCTTGAACAAATTTCACGGCTACCTTAACAATCTGATTACTCTTTATACTCCACTGCAAGCTCCTTGCAAAGCGAAAATGAAGCCTAAGCTCACTCGAAGAGTTCTTCGTGTCTTAAGAGCCAATGACAAGGGGCATAGGCACTATAAACTGGCCTGAAATAATGATGCCAAACAGAATTTTCGTAGACTGCATTCTTTGGCTAAAAAAGAGCTCAAAACGGCCATGAAAATCTACTTCAGCAGTTTCCCTCCTGACAAATAACGCTAAACCCTTTTAGTCCTATATCGGATCCTTTAAATCTTCCGCTACCATCCCACATACTGTTAAATAGAAAAACACTGAAGCTGATGCAATATTCACGAACTTCTCCAAAGCTTTTGACTCCGTTAACCATCTTCTCCTCTGTCAAAAGTTAGCTTTGCTCGGCAGATCCGGTTCCCTACATTCTTGGATTTTATCTTATCTATCCTCTCGTTCATCATTCTACATCTGGCGTCCCTCAAGGGTCAATCCTTGAACCTCTTCTTTCTTACTGTTTATCAATGATCTTCCCTCTGTAATTTTCTCTTCTCGTCTCTGGATAATTAGATCTCTTGAAGATTGTCAGCAACTCTAAAATGATCTCTTTAACCTCTATAATTGGTGTAATGCAAACTTCCTTCGTATCAATGTTTCCAAATGTTTTAAAATGACTTTTACTTTGTAAATTATTCCCTTAACTTTCAATTATGCCCTATGTGATATTTTTCTCTCCTCTGCGGATCCATGGAAAGATCTTGATGTAATATTTAACCCCAAAGCCTTAATTCGATGCCTATATTTTTAGCATAATTACCAAAGCATCAAAAGTGTCGGCTTATATTATGCGACATTCACACAATTTTGCAAATATTGCAACCACTATTCGCTTGTTCACATTTCTTGTCCACCCGCTTCTTGAGTACTGCTCAGTAGTGTGGTCTCCTAGATATTTATATATTGTGAGCTCACTAGAGGTTGCTCAGCGTAAGTTTACCCGTATTTTGTTCTTCAAATTCAACTTAGCCTATGAGTCTTATGAGCGTCGTTTATCCATACTTCGTCTCCTTTCTCTGTCGTCCCGTAGAACCTTCTTAGATCAATGTTTCCTTTATAAGTTGTACCACCAACAAACTGCTTCCGCTCTAAGCGAAGACTTGTACTACAGACTGTATGCACGTCCTAGTTGGCCTAGTAATAAAATTCTCGAGGTTCCATACGCCCGGACAGATTTATATTTTCAGTCAATTATATCGCGAATCATCAGAAAGCATAAAAACTGCGAGCTTGGTTCTCTATTCACGTCCTACTTCGTTTTAAAAAATAAACTGAAGACGTTACTTTTTGTGAATAGTTATTAATCTTGCCTTATCACTCAATTTTTTCAAACTTTCATCTAGACTCTAATTTCTTTTCTCACACGTTTTAATTAACTTTTTTCTGCTTGATTTTGTTGTATAAATGTGTCTAACTTTAAACGATATTTAATTGTCTAAGTTTTTTTTGTAATTGGATTTTTATCTGTTAAATGGAGTTAATTAAATAAATGAATAAATAAATAAATACTTGTTAGTATGTTTCACTATACCCGGAAGCATTACATTTGTAAAAAAACAATAACCAGCATTCATAAGCAGTTTTTGCTTATTTGGCTGCACCTATTACTCCAGGGAAGTCAGTCACTATATTTTTACGTCTGATACGAATATTACAACCAGCTTTTTCCTTAGCCTATCTGTTTTTTTGTCCTACGCCCAAAAAAATCAGTTCCGTCCGCTATTATTTGTAGCCTCAAATTTAAAACAAAAGCAAATCAATATTTTGAAAACCATAAACTCCTTTTGAGTTTTTCTAACAATGCTCAACGTTTTCGAAGTAGATAGACTCTGGTCTTTGGCAAGCACTTCACTAATTTCCGCTTCTCAGTCACTGTTGTGTTCACTTACCAGTTCAAAATTAGGATCACCATGTTTGTCATCACTTGAAAAGTCCGACAATTCATTTTTATCATCTCCTTGAAACAAAAATTCTTCGATTATCTTGAAATCCCGAGGATCTGATATGTTAAATCGATCTTTACTTGACCCGGCCATTTCCTTAAAAAATTAAACAGGTACGTTGGGTCAAATCGACCCAGCAAAAACTTTGGGATTCAATGAGCCGGTCTAATGAAGAGAACGAAACTAACTGATCATGAGAATGTGTCCAGATATAGTTAACTTGAAGGTACACTGACGTACAATCCTGACATTGATGCTGTTGGCGCCAAATGTTTGAAAATTGAAGTGTTTGGTTCAAATCGACCCAACGTACTCACTGCCAGGTTAGGAATGTAAAATTCAGAAGTCTTCGAAAATAATCTTATTTTTTTAGGTCTTTGAAAAATTTGTTTTTGCCAAGACATATTAGTTTCGCGACCTGTCTATCCGTCCGTCTGTCCGTGCGTCAAAGCAGATTTCCTCAAAAATTATAGATTCTAGAAAGCTCAAACTTTGTGAAAAGGTTAGAGGTGGTGCTCTCTCAAAAGTTTAGGTCTTACCAAACATTCCAAAATTTATCAAGGGGAGTGCCCGCTTATAATGAAACGAAACTTAAATTTTTTTAAATCATAGGTAGTTGAATGGAGTATCAAATGAAAGGCCTTGATTAGAACTTTTAGGATTTGAATTCAAAAAGGTATTTTGTGCATCAGGGGCCCCAAGAGGAGGTAAAATGTACCAAAATTTTGTGTATCCCCCTCGCGTTCAAGTTACCGGTTTACGCTATTAAAAAACATGTTTTGAACACTATAGTGCGTACAAAGACCTTCTAGTAGGAGCACTCTCCTACTTACTCAACTTGTTTTGTTTCGAAAGACTTCTGAACATACTAAAAGATACTTTGAAACAAAACACTCTTCACACACCTAAGTTCGTAGTGAAATAATGATCAAGTGGTCAAGAACTCTCACTAATAAAACCTAAGATGCTTCTTTGATCTTGTATTATTATTGTTTGAAAATAAAGACTTTTCATTCGTTTCTGTATGTACTCATATTTTGGTTAAGATTAAAGAGAAAAGCTAGAATTTTTTGCTCACTTTTCAATAAAATATACATGTTAGTCTCTCATTTGAAAAAAGCTTACTACAATATATTTAGCCACTGGAATAATTAAGAAATAATGTTACTCCGCACTTTACCCAAACTGTAACGATTGACTCAACATCAAGGTACTATTTGACACCTCATGAATAAACCTATATTACACTTCACATCAAAGGACATACTTAATACGTCCCCCAACATTCAATCCCACAAAAGTACCAGCAAACTTTAGTAGGTAAATCCCTTAAATGTATCCAACCCAGGCAATCAAACTTGAACTTTGGCAACCTATCTCTACATTTCAGTTCATTTTAATACAATCAACGGAATACGCTAAGTACTTGTATATGTTCATATGACCAACAAAACCTTTTTTGAAAACCTTAAGACTTGCTATATAAACTCTTTGAACAAATAATGATTGTACTCAATCCTGTACAGCTGGAACGTTTCGAGCTCTAAGAATAGCTAAAAAGAATGATCAACTTCCTCATACACTGAATTTTGTTAACCGGAAACTGAAATCCATTTATCGACTTCTTATCTCCTGTGGGATATCTTAATGTGCGTTTACCATTCATCGACAAATATCCTTGCGTATATATTGAACGTCAAATAAGTTTTGGGTTAGGAAGAAAGTTCCTAGTTGGGTAGAATGTGCAATCACGAGTAATATCCAAACATTCAGACAGGGGTTCTTGTTCAATTTAGATTGGTTTTTTTTTGCGTTTCGAGGGTTGATTTCGAAGATATTTGATTTTTTTCTCGACTCGGCTTATTCTCTTTTCTTTTCGTCCATTTTTCTCTCTAACGTCTTAAGTCAGTTAGGCATTTGGTAATGGCGGTTAGCTATTATATCGTAGTTCCTTTGCAATAGGACTAATGTTGTATAGCTGGGAAAGAAAATCCCCTCAAAGTGCAAGTGGAAGAAGGGTCTAAGAAACGTGATTCAAATGGTCAGCGGTAGATTTAAAAATAGTGATGGCATAGTGGTATTTTCAGGAAGAAGAGTACATACTTAATTTCTCTCGATTGAGAACATGAATTCGCTACATTCTTTAATTGATATTTCAAATTTAGTAACGAACAAGCATAAATCAGAATTACTGAAATGGTAATGACAAAAAAAAACACAAAAATAAGACATCAGGTATCTTAAGGAGCAGTGTCTGATTATTTTTTTAGAGTTTTATTCTAACCAACAAAACTTTATTGAAATATTAATCAATCTATCCACTCTTATGTGCCTCACAGCTTTTATATAGGGGCTTGTTATGATTGCTTGCAGGGGTGCAGATCATAACTTGGATATTACCGGAAAGATTTGATGGATTGCTGATAGATGTCGCCATGTAATTCCTTGGGTGAAGACCGCCACGTTCAGCAGACCGTAGAGTGGACCGTAGAGTGGGAGTGAAAATCACGTGACATGTAGGATAAATTTCGTCACATAGAGAATGCATACTGAAAAGTCCTTGCTTCATGCATGTTCACTCTCACTTGCTATTGAGCATTAATTATTATTAAGCATGAGTTCCTAATTAAATTCGGCGTGAACTGATATGCTCTAATTGATTGATTTGGTCGTGGTATGTTTGATTCTCTTCAAAATCCGGCTGAAAAATGTTCACGACCCGACCAAAGAAAAGAACGAAGAAACAATGGAAACGTTCTACAATCACCTGGAAAGACTAGTCGGCACATTCCCTACAAACGACAAAAAAAATTCTGGGTGATTTCAACGCTAAGGTTGGCTTTTTTTTGTGGTACGGAGGTGAATGCTCATTTACGCCTAGTGTGGGACTCCCATGTTCGCAAAAAGGCAACCGGACTACTAACTAAACACCTCCCCTGTCAACTTGAGAACCTAGCCTGGAACCGAGAAGATTGGCATTGAGCTATCTCATTGGGGAGCAACTGGAGGATATTCATACGACTTATGTGGCCAGCCCATTACAGCTTCCGCAGTCTTATAATAGTTGAGACCTCCGATTCGTCAAAAATTTCATACAGCTCATGGTTGTATCTAAATCGCCATTGGTCCTCGTCTAGCTTCACTCCGATTATGCGCCTCAGGACCCGCCGCTCAAACGCGTTCAATATATTTTCGGATGCTTGGGTCAGGGCTCATGTTTCACACCCATAGCATAATACAGGTCTTATCACAGATTTGTATACTTGGAGCTTTGTTTTCCTGTGTATGCAACTGGTCTTCAAGATCGGCAAAACTGAATAAAACATTTTATTTGCGAGCTGTATTCTTCGGCGTATTTCATCTGTTTCATTACCCGTCTTCATTATTTTGGTGCCTAGATACACAAATTCACCAACATTTTCGATATTATTTATTTTACTAGGGTTCTCATAACTGAAATAGAAAAACGTAATTTAAGCTAATAATGTTTCAATCAAATTTATATAACTGTAAAATATGGTAGGCCAAAAAACAAAATCATCGTTGGCAGTATGTTATGTTACTCCAAAAGATTCTTGTTGGGGGCCTTGGGGTCCCCGCTGACTTGTGGAGATGAGGTAGGAAGGCACCACTCGCCAACCCTTAAACTGTCCCCAGGAGCCAATTGGCGAGCTTGAAGCACCCTCGAATGGCAAGTACACTGTTAAGATGTGGGCTTGTGTCGCACACCAGGCCTACACCTTATTCTGACTGGCCAATACTCCCTAGCCGCAAATTAGTTCTTTCTTCGCTCGTTGAGCCACCTACCAACGCTTGCACAAGGACGAACTTGAAAATTCCCACACAAGCACTACCTACACAATTCGGAATCTCCGTCAGGAAGGATTCTTGCCACTCCAGGCGTAATTTACGCCTATGACCAACACTATACGCTCCAAACGCGATCACACCACTAGCTGAAAACACTAATTGCATGCAAAAATTACAAATTACAAAATTATTGCAACAAATTTCATAATTGTGATTTTTAAAATGTTCTTTCAAATGGTAAAGTTTTACAATACTTACAATTTCTGTTAATTCTCTTAACGTTGGGGGCCCCATTGATAGTGAAGCGGCAGCTTATAAAACTCCAACACCTTCCTATCATATTCCTCCACTTCTTCCGCTTCTGCACAATTTACGCGTTTGCGATGGAACTCCAACGCTGTTCGCTATCGAATTCGACTTCTTAGTTGTAGCTTCTCCCGCGCCGTCCGTCTACTTTACTCTTGTTCCTGGTCACTATTGATTACTGGCAGTGATGGCTATTGATTACACTCGTTATTACGCCAATTTGCAGAAAGATCGTCCTCCGCGTCATCGAAAGAATTCTTAAACAAGTTGGGTAAACAGACCTACGCTCATGTCAGAAGGGTTTTGTATTCAATTTTCAAAATGCAGTCACCAGATTGTATAAAGTCAAAAAGCATATCAATGACGATTTTATTGGAGAAACTATGAAATTCGAAGACCATACTATTATTAACAAAGTTGAAAGAATTTCGACTTCTGAGGTTTTTGTTATTGTTATACTCATAAATATCTCCATTGATAATTATTTAAGATGTCCATTCGCGACGGAGGAAACACATTTTTCATGTATTTCCCCCCTGTGCCCCCACTGAAGCAAAAACTGACAGTTTAAGAACTGTTTTGAAAAGCTCCCATGAAAGCTATCATTTCATACTCATATCGGCTACGTTTGATGAATTTTTTTTCAGGGGCCACTCTCCTGTACTGTTATCATCGATTAATAGCCAATTTTTTCGAATCCTAGAGTTGTTACAAAGCCTTTTGTTAGAAGCTCCCTCCCGCCTCCTTGACTTGTTTCACTTATGAGTATTAAGTGTAGGTACTCAGCTTCAGTCATTCATTAAATTGAATCAAGTGTTCAAAGCATGCGCCTTAAACGTTGAAGTTGGGAAAAAATAACTCAAAGTTATTCAATCTTCGTATTTAAAACAGCCACTATTTCGTTTTACGATTACTGATACCACTAGCTGAACTGATTCTCAAAGTTATTCATGACACCTATCATTCCTGAAATTTTCATGCAAATCCTAGCAAAACTGTAGTGTCTGAGTCGGTAAAAAGCGCATGTTGTTCCATAGCCATATGTTGCCATAGTAATACATGCAGCGCATATTGTTCCATAGTAATACAGGAAAATTCAAACCGCTATAACTTCGCTAAATATGATTCAATCTTTATGAAACTTGCAGGGTTCATCAATCTTATAAAGAGACATCTGTATACTGAATTTCATTTAAGGGTACCGTTAAGATTTTATTCAAGAAAACATAAAATCGATAAATCATACTATAACTAACAAAGTTGAGTGAATTGCGACTTCTCACGCATTTGTTGTTGTTGTACTCATCAAGGCCTACATTCGTGATTTTTTTCAGATTTTTCGGATCACAGGTGTCCAATCGCGAGGGGGGGACACAAATTTTTCGTGTATTTCCCCTCCCTCTGCGCCCCTCGAAGCAAACATTGCCAAACTAAGACCTGTTTTGAAAAGTTCTCATCAAGACCTTACATTTGATACCCATATCGGCTGCCTTCAATGAAATTTTTTTTTCGGGGGGTCACTCCCCTACATGGGGAGACCCCCCTTAAATACCTTATAAAATTTTTTACTAGTTGAACTTTGAAGAGATCACCACTTTACACCTATATACAAAATTTGATGCTTCTAGCTTAAGTAGTTTCCGAGAAAAACTGCTGTGACACACGGACGGACGGACGGACGGACGGACGGACAGACAGACGGACAGACAGGACGCGATTTTAGAAGGGTTTTGTAAAATTATTTTACAAAACCCTAAAAAGAGGTCGCTTCGACCGTCATTGGCTCTTTTATTAACTTGTCGCAACGGCTCATTTTCTTGAGGTGAAGAACCCAAGGTCAAGGCCACAACAACCACCACGGCTGCTCAGCCTTACAGCGCTTTCCTTGGATTCGGACCCAGTTTTTTTGGTGGCCATTTTCTTTTCGAGCAGATCATCTGCATTATCGATAACAGCAATATCGACTTGTTTTGGTTGTAATGTCATGCGTTATTTTGATGATCTGTGAAGTGTTCACTTGCCCTGCGCGATCGGATTCATATTGGAAATATTTGCGGTATTGCCAGAAAGGCAAATTTCTCGTAAGTAGTCTTATTTTTAAAATCAAATAGTTTTTCTGGCTACCACTTAAAAAGTCAAACACTGCCTTAGATAAATTGCATAAATAAGAGTACTTCCAGTTATAAGTACAGCCATTTCAAATGTTTCCATGAAAAATATTCAACTTTTCAGGGGCTATTACACGTAAAATAGCGAATTGCGCTTACTTTTAGACCTTTGGGGGCCATCATTTCGATTATGTTAGAATTTCATCTGGCAGCTCATACAAACTTTTAAAGGCGGGTTTTTGGGAAAACCATGTGAAAATATTGTCTTGGACATTTATGACCATGCCTTAAATTTTCAATTTTGTCGATATTCCTATCATGAGCACGTGATATTAGCCTCGAAGTCTTTAGTACGAAAGATGCACAATTAGTGGGTATAGAGAACTGCTCAGCCAGTGATCATCAGTACATTTGGCTTGAGATTCGCGATGTTGTTTCTTGACGTCCATACCCTGAACGTTCTACAATTGGGTGGAATATCGGAAGGATGTTTGTTGAGAGGTTCGACGAGGTGCTCGCAGTAGGCGCACCGCTACAAGGTGATCTGTAGGGAACAGTAAAACTGGAAACTCAAGACATGATGAATTAAACAATGAGCATCACCATGACCGCTTGTAACGCTTTTATGCCCCGTCGAAAACCCTGGCACGACGAGCCTCCAGTGTAATGATGGTAACGAAGGGAGTGCCACAAGCTCCAGGGTGAGGCTCAGCGGGTACGAACCCTAACGAGGCATGCAACTGGCTAGCCACATATAAGTTGGCCAAAATATGCCTTTGCAAACTGATTAACAAGAGCAAGGCTTGCTGCTGGTAAGATCTAGAGAGGCACATAGGCGCTTCAAGCGATGGATCATTGTCTTGGTGAGACTCAACGTTAAGAACACCTTCAACTCCGCTAGATAGGTGCACATTCTGAATACCTTGAAAGCCTCCTTTAAAGTACCAGAATATCTTATGTTACCTCTGAGGGACTATATGAAGGACAGAAACCTGCTTTAGAACACGACACAGGGCCAATGAAGGATGGAGGTTACATCAGGTGTTACCCAAGGATTTATCCTTGGTCCAGACCTGTGGAACGTGTCTTATGATAGAATATTGAGACTGGCGATTTCAGATGAGTCACACTTGATTGGCTACACGGATGATGTTGCGGCTCTATTCACTGCATGCACTGTCGAAAAAGCGTAACATAGGCTAGTGCACTAATGCACTAAGTGAGAGACTGGATAACTGCTTGCAAAGTCACCTTAGCACTGGGAAAAAACAAAGTGGACATCTTGACAAAGAAGAGAGTCCGTAGAGTGGATTAATCCGTATTGGAGACACACTAATTGAGTTAAAGGCAGCGATATATTACCTGAAGCTATTAATCGACTCGATGATGAGTTTGTGTGAACAAATCCGGGAACGGCTCAAAAGCCTGCTCCAGACTCTGAGTTGACTTATGGGCAACGTAGGGAAACCCAATCGATTAAGAAGATGCCTCTTGATGGTGCCATAAAGTTAGTGCTACTGTATCGAGCAGGAATATGTAGCGACAGTGTTAGTAAAGAGATGTACCAAAAATGCTTAGCACATGTACAGAGAAGAGAAGTCCTGAAGGTTATATCTTCATATCCGGCAGTCCCTGATTCGGTGGTGAGAGTTATTGCAGGCGTAATACCTATCACCCTCCTTGCTGGAAAGTAGTGTGCTTTTTCCCTTGCGTCAAAGTGTGGACGTGAAGGCGACGGTTGCACGCGAAAGGGGTTGGTGTACACTCAACTTTTGGCAGCAACTTAATGCTAATTGTACGAAGCGAGTGAGGACTGCCTGGTTTATTCCGAATCTGAAATCGTAGTCCGATTGAAGGCTTGGTGAGACGGGCTTCTATCTGACTCAGCTTTTGTGCAGGCAGTGGTGTTTTCAGTTTTATCTTCACAAAATGGGTAAGTCGTGGTCCCCTGATTGTCGGTTGTACCCAGGAGAAGAAGACGATACCTTCTCCACATTTTTTGCCAGCAGAAAATGGGACAGGCGGTACGGGACCTCTACAAGAAAACGTAAGAGCTCACCCCGAATAGTGTAGTCGCGGTGATGCTTGCATCTGGAGACAAATGAAACCATGTGGCGCATTATCTTTGAGCAGGTCTAAAAGATAAAAAGGGCTTACAGCGGTCGGGGACATCGGAAGTAATGTGTCAAAAGATTCCAGGCTAGATACTCATGTTGATAGGAGAGGTGTTTAGCGGGTAGTCCAGTAGCTCTCGAACATGGGAGTTCGACGCAGTGCGAGAATCGCATTCACCTCCTAATCCCAAAAACAAAACTAAGAAAGCTGATTTAATTTTGTATGACGTGATGGCCCAAGCTGAACATTGGCTTCCAGGATAATCTCCTCAAATCATCATTGTTCTGCGACCTCATTTGCCAGTTAATCGTCCCCATTGAAGTTCTGCTTTCAGCTTCTATTGTATCTTCCCGTTGAGTCCTTTGTATTCTTACTGAACGTCTACCTTGTGCCCTACCTTTAATGATCTCTTAGATAGCCAGTTTTCTTCCACTCTTTCTACCTGGCCTGCCATTTGTGATTTGCATAACTTCACGCAGCCTCATCAAATAGTCCGCAAATCTCATCATTGCAACGTAATTGCTACTCCGTTCCTTATTTCACCGACCCATAGAATTTCCGAAGCACTTTGCGTTCAAATACATCCACTGCTTTTTCAAACCAACTCATCAGCATCCATGTTTTACTTTCATATTACATCACAGGTTTTATATGTGACTTGCAAATACGAAACACATTTTCCCTACGCATAACTCTGGACCTTAGAATGGGAAGTATGGAGTAATATGCTTTACTTGCGGAGTTAACTTTCATGCTTTTCAGGGCCTCTTCTATTTTGGTTGATTCGAAGCTAAACAAATTTCTCCAGACTTTTAAGGCTATAGCTCCTACGGTAAGAATGTGTTGATCTGGAGCTTTCTACCTCGTTTATGTCATGAATTTAGTTTAAGTTTCATTTTTGAAGGCCAATTTGGTGAGCTTCATGTTCTAAGCTCAGAAATGCTCCTTTGGCATCTGAGATTGAACAGCCCATAATATTGACGTCGCCAGCATATGCTACCAATTATGCGGGCTTGAACATTAGTGTACCTGAGATTTCAGTTGATGTCTTCCTGAGGATATGTTCCAGTGCAATATTAAAGATGATAGAAGTAAGTCCTTGCCCTTGTTTTAAGCCTGATTCCATTATAAAGCTGTCTGTTAGTTTGCCGTTTACCTTGACTTGGGGCTTTTTGTTTCGCATTGTGGCTTTGACCATGCGGACTAGGGCACTTGTCAGCACTGTCGGTTGCTTGTTTGAAATCTACAAAGAGTTGGCACACATCCGTGTTATATTCCCAGCACTTTTCGAGCCCCTGCTTTATTGGGAATACTTGGTTGATTATATCCCATTCACTTCGAAAGCCCCTCTGATACTTTCCTATAATACGTGCATAGTACTGTTTTAATTTTTGTTTTGTCCATAAATTTGGAGAGTACTTGATCAGACGTACACCATAAAGTGATACCTTGATGATTTTCATACCTTAACTTGTTTACCTTTTGGGTACAGGACATGTAATACTTCTTCACCAATCTTCTGGTAACTGCTCCGATCACTGTATTCTGCATGAGTAGGTGCAGAACATTACTTAGATGGGGACCCCCCTCTGGAGGAGTTGTGCTGGTATTGTATTTATTCCAGGAGTATTAATTGTTCTTGGGTCATGCACTGCTGTCTGTACTTTATCTGTGGTTGGTGGAAGACTTCAGTTTCTTGTGATTATTGAGCGCGCTATGAACTCCCTCTGGAAATGTTGTAGCTTTCTGTTTTTGATTTCAACTGGATTACTTATGATTGATCCTTGCCCATTTGTGCAAAGATTTATTTGTGGATTGAAGCCGTTTCCTAGTTATTTAGTAAAGACAGACGCCAATCTAACTTCGTGGAGAGTCATACTTTCGTTTATCTATTTGATCTTGTTATTGATGGTCAGTAGTTTCTTCCTTCAGCATACCCTTTTGGCTTGTCGTCTACCGGCCATCTGAGGACACGTCCGACGGGGGGACCGAAAGCCCTACATGGCTAGCTACGAGTATATCAATGGTTATTGACTAGATTGTTGCCTGCATGTTACTGTTTTTTCGTTTTTGAAAATTTGCGCAAAAACGAATATTTTTGCTGATGGGTTTTGTTCCACTTCAAATGTGTGACAAGCGTGTAACTATAAACAAGTTGCTGCTTTGCATACTTTTGTTTTTTAAACTTCAACTTTTCCCGGAGACTAACCAAAATTTCACTTCTCTGTGGTTTTCTAATACTGTACCATCACTTACGGTAGCGCTTTTACGACGTCATCCTTTTATCTCACCTGGTATGCTCATCTGCATCAACCAACATGTTGAAGAGCATTTCACATATAAATAAGCTACAATGCAAACAAATAAACAAATTTTCTTCTCTTCCATCTACACCGTGGAGAATCCACGGCATCAGATTAAAGATACGAGTAGTATGTATGTACAAGCATATTCAAATATATCTACCTACCTACATATGTATATAGAAACACTCACCTACTCATATATGAGCATATGTGATATGAACTTTTCAGTAGATTTTCCAAGCAAGCGGACGCAAACCAAAAGCTGTTTTTCCTTCTGGAAATATGGAGTGAAAACTATACTCAGACGACAAGTTCTAAGTGCTGCACCTTCTGCTGCTGCTATCCTCGGCAAGACGAGATTATCATTATCAGTGAGCAATTTTGATATCAGTAACCCGTTTTCGTAATGTATGTGTATGTACTGGAGCGGAAAAAGACATGAAAGATATGCACATGTACATTTAAGTGTTTGAATTGCTTCGTTGATGAAAAGGATTAAGGAAATTACGGTTTATTAGGTTGCAAAGTGCAAAGTGACAATTGGACGTTGAAAAGGATGTTATTTGTCGTTGGCTTGAAAATAGTGATTTTATGAAGAAACTCATTAGAGTTTAGCTGTTATTTGGCTTTTTTTAAATGATTTCAATTGTACATGCTTTATTATGATGTACATAAGTTATAAAATAAATTCATGTACTGCTCTGTGAAATGCAAGTATGCACATTATATGCCTTAAAATGTAATAGTTTAGGACTTGCTTATGTTACACCTATTATTTACAGATTTGTACAGACTGGGCATTTTCAATAAGATGATTCCAATATATGTAACATATATAACGAAATTTCACCGCCGACCTTAGATCATCAAATTTTTTAAAAACCAAAAATTGATCAAACCAATCAATGTTTCATTAAAAGAAAAATTAATAGTATCTGATGTTCTGCCAGTAAAAAGTATAGAATTAATTTAATTTTTCTGTCGCCATTATTATAAACTTCCTATAATATTACAGCAAATTTAAACTGTTTTAAAATGACATCTACGATTAAAATGCCATTGAACATATTTTTATGATAATTAACAATAATGATTTCTTTCGTATTATCTCATTACGCCGAAACAGTAAAGTCATATTTAAATGCATATGAATTTCCAAGAGAAAATTCAATAGTAACATTGAAAATATACATGCCTACAAACACTTGCCACATTTGTAATCGATAATAATTAAATTTTCAATTGAATTTCCAACGAAATACAAGAATGAATGATACGCTGAATAAAATGGCAGAACGTAATTGACTTCAATTCATACAAAGTTCATATTGTAGTGAATTTATCGGGCGAAAGAATATATTAACAATAAAAATTCAACTATGGCCAATAAAAAGTACACAGACAAGAACAATATGTAAATTTGGTTAATTTATTTGTTGTAATTCTGGTATTCACTGGTTCTCCGGTGAATTTTAGTAATTTATTTATAAATGATATGTCAATTGTCCAACAATTAAGTAGAAGTGTTGTGATGATTGTTCGATGGTGTATGACGAGTTTGATGAGTTTTTGGGCACATTTTTAAATATATGTCCAATAAAATTTGACTTTTAAAATGTCCGCATTTAACCAGAGTTTTTTTTATAAATATTTCAAACTCATTATTTTTAAATTGAATAATTCTTATTAAAATAAAAGTAATTATGCTCTTTTTCTTTCATTACAGGTAAGTTGAAGCACAAACTCAATCCTCTCACCCCGTAAGTCAATTATTCAAAGAAATGTATTGTCAAATTCAATTCATTAACTTCACCTTTAATAAAATATTGTTGAAATACACTTAGAGCTCCCAAAGTTCTTATACAAAAATCTTCGTCTGCACCATTAAGGAAAATTTTTCGTAGGCACACCCCCTTTCAAAGCCATACACTTATAAATAGAAAAATTCGGCTGCATAAATTTTTCATATGTAAGCCATTTCAAAACATTTCCAAGAATACTATATATGTTCCAACACATTACTTGCCACTAAATAACGACTTTTGCTTCTTTCCTGGCCTGTCAGGTCGCCATTTTGAATTAAAGCCTTTGATATTAGATTATTTTAGAAGATATCCCGTTTGACCATCAGCTAGTTTGACAAATTTTGCTGAAATCGGAGTTATACTCTGTGCAGAACAAACAATTTTTGGTTTTTATTGGAAATGGCAGCTCAAAATATTCAGTTTTAAGTTGTCGGCTCTTCTACCTATCTTCCGATTTGCACAATCTTTTTCGCGATGAAAAAACTTATATTAGCAACCTATAATTCCAAGTCGAAATTCGTTGAGAAACTTAGCCAATAGAATATTTCAAGCCCTATTATTTTAAACCTACCCTAAGATAATCACGAACATAAACAAATCTTTAGATCTTCGCAATATCTATCCTAACATCAAGTTTCAAAAACATCGAAGACAAAATGTAAGATGCTTTTGAAATTTCAAACTTTGACTAGCCGTCATCTTGAATTTTGACACGTTTCAATAGAATTTTTTGCATTGTTGACTAAAAATTTACAGTTTCCACTAATTTTTACCCGTTTTTCGATATTTGAGCGGCTATCATTTTGTTTCAGACAGTAGGAGTTTGTTGTGAACTTCATTGCACACCTCAATTCACAATTACATTACGTCGCTTGGTCCTTTGTGCAACCCCGACAATGTTTAACACATCGGTATAAGGGGGCACACAATATAATGTGAACTAGTCCTTTTCATGAACATCTAGTCCAAAAAAATCATGATCAGCTTTCAGAGATAAAAAAAATTCCATATAATACGACGCATTCAAAAAAAAAACTCTGAGTAACTGTCACATCAGTATCTCGCCGATAGGGCCAAAAAGAACGCCCTAAGATACTGGGCTCATAAAAGCAGGATTACAGGTCAACGCTTCAATCAGTGCTCATTAAATGCTCCCTTAGTCTTTTCTTAAATACCATAAGTGATTTTGCTTCCTTAACAATCTCTGGTAGATTGTTATATATACGCAGAGCATCATTCGTTGCATCGTTCTTTAGACGATCCGTTCTGGCAAAAGGTATTACAAATTGATCTGCATTCCTCGCGTTATATGGGTTGATCTGTGATACCTTAATTAATGGCGCTCGTTCCGATCCATTAGTTTTTAAATTTCTGTAGATAAACTTGGCTTTAGCCAATTGGTAAGCCAAACTAGTTTGAGTAAGCATTGGCAGCTTCAGAGTGTTTTTATACGCTTTGGTCAGCAGCCTGGATATACTGTTTAAATGTTGCTTTGCTGATTGACTCCAAATAAGTACTCCATAATGCAATTTCGCCAGGACAAACGCATTTAGAACAAGTTTCTTGATGTACATTGGAAAATCCTCATATCTTCTTAACAATCCTATTATTGGGGCTAATTGCCTCCTTAAGCTATTTGTGTGTGGTAACCAAGTCATACGATGGTCTATGATAAGACCAAGATATTTCATTTCTAGCACTCTTTGCAATTTTTCGCCATTAATATTTAGGTCGACATGTATTTCTACTTTGTTCTTTTGCTTAAAAACAATATATTTTGTCTTTGAAGTGTTCAATACTAGTTTGTTTCCAATTAACCACTGATGGAATTTTCCTAGATTGTCGTTGATAGTGTTCACAATGGCAGTTTTGTCTCGTCCTGAATAAAGTAGAACTGTGTCATCAGCATATAATGTGTGATATCCCGTCAGTCCACATGTATTTAGATTATATGTGTATAGCAGGAACAAAGTTGGGCCCAGTATTGAACCTTGGGGAACTCCTGTTTCCGTAGGTGCATGATCGCTCAGGACATTGTTGATTAAAGTTCTCTGCGATCTTCCCTCCAAGTAACTCTTAAACAACTGCTTCGGACTACCCTGAATACTGTACGATTCAAGTTTACGAAGCAAGAGGTCATGATCAACTGTATCAAATGCTTTTTTCAAATTCACAAAAATTGTGATGACATAATCACCTCTGTCAAGTCCTAGATTGATGAAACGTGTGACAGAATGTAGGGCATCCAAAGTACCCTTGTTCTTTTGAAAACCAAATTGATGTTGGCTTATGATAGAGTTTTCAACTAAGAATGATTTTAATCGATTGTTTAGTATTTTTTCAAATATCTTACTAAATCCCGTCAACAGCGCAATCGGACGATAGTTATTCGGGTCAAGATGATCACCACCCTTAAATATAGGAACTATTTTTCTTCTTCCGGAAAAGTTCCATTTCTAATATGCACGTTTATAAAATTTGCCATAATCTGGGCTATGTCCTCCTTTATTATACTAATCTCATTCATCGTGATGATATCAATGCCTAGCGCCGTATTCTGTTTCAATTCATTGATTACATTTAAGACTTCCCTTTTATTTGTTTGATGAATGTGAAGGATGGAATTTATTGCGATATTTGTATTATTTACATTGCCTGCTGAACTGGCAACGCTTTCTTTAGTGAGTCTTCCACCAATTGTTGAAAAAAAAATTATTCAATGAGTTTGCCACGTCACGTGGACACGATGTGTTAGAGGGCCCATCAGGATTCAGTTGAAAGTTTTGTGATATACCCTGGGTTGAAGAGTTTTCCTTTACCTCATTTATTATTTTCCATATTTCGCGGGAGTTGTCAGCCGTTGTTTTCATTCTTCTTGAGAAATATAAGAATTTAGCCTCTTTCACCAGTCGTTTCGATTCTTTTTTCGCTTGCATATACACAAACTTGAAAGCCTGGTTTCCACTGTTCTTCCTGTAGTCCATGTATGCCTTCCTTTTTTTAATACTTGCATCAATTACTTTTTTCGTTATCCAAGTCCGTTGGCGACACCTGATTTTTTTCTCAACTGTAGAACTTTGCTTAGCAGATATAATGATATTTCAGAGTTCAATAATACTATTTGGTTTCCGCTTTTCCAGTAACTCTCGTATGTTTGATTTAAAGAGCTCCTTGTCTAGAAATCTGAACGTTTTGTATGTCGGCTTCTGTTTGTTCAGGGTTTGGTCTTGAATAGCAATTTTTAACACACGATGATCCAGTTCCGATCAGTCCTCAAATATGTACTCGTATGTCATGCTTTCAGCGACTTTTAAATCATTTGTTACTATATGATCCAGACAGGTATTTGACACTGGGCGAGTAATTTGGTTGTTGTTTATGATTATCGTTCCATTCGTTTCTAGCGTATCCTTATAAATCCGTGTTTCTGGTGATTCCGTTAGTACATCAATGTTTGTGTCCGGTGCTGTGATTAAATTTTTTCAGTTGAGAATAATGTATCTATTACAGTGCAAAAATCCTGCGCATTCAGGCGTCACTCTCTTGGTAATGAAATTGATTGTATTTTTTACGTACATTGCTGTACCTCCACCTCTTCCAGGTCTGCAGGAGAATACCGCATTATATCCTTCAATCTTATAAAACCGTGCTTCTTCTGGGTAAATCCAGATTTCATTGAGAATGATCAAATCTATTCAGGATTTTGCTGCAGGTAAATCTGAATATCACTTAGCTTATGTCTTAAGCTTCTTATATTAGCATACATGAGTGTTAAATTTGTTCCACTTGATTGATTAGAATGATTAGCAATCATCAAAGTTGTAGTCGGTGCTTCTCCTGGCGATCAATATTCTGCGTTGAAACTCCGGACACTCTACAGAGTCAGCTCTGTGAGAATGATCAGCATTATTATTGTTACCAATACAGTTCGAGCACTTCTCAATCATGCTTTTGCAGTCCTTTAGGTCATGTTTTCCTTCACATTTTACACATATTTGCTCCCCTTCACATTTTGATGTTTTGTGGTTGTATTTTTGACAATTATAACACCTCGTTACGTTAAAGTCCTTCTTCACAAAATACGATCCATAATCTATATTAATGTATCTATTTGCAAGCCTCTTATACATGCTCACGTTTACCTGGATGATGTGCAACCACCTTCCATTTCTTGTCCGCCTAGCATGTACAAGTTCCATAGAATCACGCTCCTCTATAGTGGGATTTAATGACTGGATCTCATTTCTTAATATATTATTTGCGAATTGTTTTTCTAGTCCATTGATGACAAGTCTAGGCTGTCGCAATCTGGTCTCAGCAACATCATTCTCCTCTTTCATTGCATCCATTGCTATATTAAAAAGCGAAGTAGCGTTCTCATTTGTCGATGTTTTGATAATCGCCCCACCATTTCGAATAGGCCTCATTAGCTGTAGAAGAATTTCACATTTTGATGGCCTGATCCTCGACTTAAAATCAATCAGTGTTTTTTCTGATGAAGAGTGATTTCTAGGCTTAATTATAATCCCTTTTTGTGATATTGTATTTGATCGATGCACTGATGGAGGAGAAGTAGAATTTTTAATAATTTCGACATATGTGGGCTTGCTCGCAGACGTAGATTTATCTATTAATAAGGTGACATTTGAGCTCATCTCTTCGACTTGGCTTTGCAAATTTTTCATTTGTTGGAAGAGTTGGTCTTCTTTAGACTTACGGTGCTGAGCTCTCTAATACACCTCAAATGAAACCACTTGAGGCAGAAGCCATCACATCCCATAGCCGAGTGAATATCCTCCACGGGTTTCCCACACTTCCTACACTTATCATTGGCTGGTTTAGTAGCCATTATATTTTTAACTTTTTTAATTATTTGCTTTTTATAAATTTTTTATTATCCTTGATTTATTTAATATAGTTGGTGTAAAAACGTAAAAATCCGTACTTGTAAAAAAAAAAAATAATTTAAAATATTAAAATATAAATTTAAAATTAAATTCAAAAATTTTTTAGAATAAATTTAGCTACACAGGAATCTCACTCCTAGACCAAAGCAAGAATTCCCGGTTCCGTTAATTTTCGTTCGCCTAAGATAAAAATTGAAACAATGAAATTGATGACTTAAAGATCGCTACTTATCTCGAAAACTTGATAGAGCGACACTAGTAACCACTTCACTTATTTCACACAGCTGATTATGATTTATGACAGAATTTATAACTTCACTTAAGTCAAGAAATTCAAAGAGCTGAAACTGAGACTTCTTTGTTTTGACACTTCCAATAAGAGGTGTTATTTTAAGATTATAAGAAAAAAGCAATTTTTTAATACATATGATCGGACGTTTATTTCATTATAAAGAAAAAGGTATGCTGTTACTAGTGAAAAATAACATCAGGCAAATTACCACCACGACCACGCTTACAGAACCATATCCTTTTCATGAAATTTTCCATAACCAAACCGCAAAGTGGTGGCCCTATGCCCTCAATAGCCTCACGAAATCCATCTTTAAGGTCGACGCTGGGCTGTTGGCGTAGACCTCCTCTTTTACGTGGCCTCAAAGGAAGAAGTCGCAAGGTGTTAAATCACAAGATCTCGGTGGCCAATTTTGATCACCTCTTCGAGAAGTAACACGGTCCGGAAACTTTTCCCGTAAAAGATCAATGGTTTCGTTGCTTGTGTGGCACGTGGCGCCGTTTTGTTAAAAGTAAACGTTGTCCAAATCAATATCAACCAATTCCAGCCAGTAAAAAAATCATTGATCATCTCTCGATAGCGCAATCCATTCACCGTAACTGTTGCTCCAGCCTCATTTTCGAAGAAGTAAGGCCCAATGACTCCGCCGGACCATAAACCACACCAAATAGTCACACGTTGAGGAAAGAGAGGCTTTTCAACAATAACTCTTGGGTTTTTCGAGCTCCAGATGCGACATATTTGCTTGTTGACGAAGCCACCGAGGTTGAAATGGGCCTCATCACTCAAGATATTTTTCAATGGAATTCCGGATCATTTTCATGCATTTCAAGGACCCAATCAGCAAAGACACGACGTTGTTGATGATCGACCGGCTTGATTTCTTGTGTTAACTGAACTTTATAAGCCTTAAGACCCAAATTTTTATGCAAAATACGGTGTAATGACGTTTGTGGAATGCCTAATTCCAAAGAACGACGAGGAATGGACAAACCTGGGTTTTCTTCAACACTTTGGCTACAGCAGCAATATTCTCGGCTGTTCTTGAGTGACGTGCACGGGTTCTTGTCTTCACATCACTAAGTTGTCCCAACAGCTCGAATTTTTCCACCAATTTCTGTATTGCGGTCCGACAAGGTGCTTCACGACGACCCAAAAATGTTTGAGTTTTACGAACAGTCTCTGCCAAATTTTCAGCATTTTTATAGTGAATTTTAATAATTCCAATGCATTGTTGAAGCGTGTATTGTTCCATTTTTATCAATGGCGTAGTTTTGTACTTGTCAAATGTCAGGAAATGACAGCTTCGAAAGTGACATCTACCGAAATAGCGGGCTATTCAAAATAAGACCTCTTATTGGAAAACCCAATATCATTTATGATACAAAGTGCATTTTAGGGTTAAGTATATCCGATATGCCGCTGAAATCTATCCATATAAAAGATGTAATCTTTCTTATTTCTTCCCATATTTTCTGTTTGCCTTTCAAAAGCACGAGGTCATGTCATTAAGAAAATGTTTAAGACATCCAGGCTCAGACCTGCATACACCTGCGGTCAATGATATAAATCATTTTTCAATGATTCAACGCGCTAGTTAAGGGTAGTCTATGCCTGTAAAGGAAAACCATTATTATTAGGACGAAAAGCAGAAAATTTGAAATCTATTGCCACAATTTCTATAAAATTGATCACTGATATTATTGCTTAGGCACTGAAAGTGCATCAAGGCTAACTTCTAGTTCAATCTTATTCTCAATGAAATTCACGCTAGTGTAACCATGGGTTAAATAAATTTCTCTTTATCTCCAATATCGCTAAATCCTCCTACTAATCCGCCTACGTTGACTTAACACAGTCTTTCTTAGGAAAACCCAAGCAATGATAATAATCATGATATACAAATAAATCAACAAAACCAATCTGTGTTCATGCTTTCAAGAAAGTCGTGAGCAAAAACCTTTCCTATTTATGCCTTTTTAACTCGCTTTACCTATTCATCTATTGTGATACATTTGGGTGATAGAGGTTACAACTGCAACTCGCGAGCCGGCAGCTAACTAGCCGAACGGTAACCTTAAAGATTTCAAAAGAGCACGTTGGTGAACTTTAAGAAAAGAGCAAACGATTTGGTGCAGATGACGACTAGCTAACTTGTAAGGCAAGTTCGGGTCCACTTGAGACCTAGGCAGACTGTACAGCAAAATCTAAAATAGATACTCTCTAAATTGCATCTAGAAGAAATCTATCTTAAAGTTTCACATCCTAAACTACATTTACTCGTACTCGTATAGTATGTCCATAACTTTTGCAACGACACAATGAGGTGGAAGAAGAACGCATAGAAACGTTCAAGTCCATTTCGGAAGCAATCTATCACGCTGCGAAGGCAACGGCACGTTTCATTGTAATTATTATCTTAGATCAGTAACGAAAAGTCATACTCATATGTGTAGCAGATATGTGTGATTGTGTGCTTCTTACTTACTTAGTAGTAGGATAAATGATTAATGATTGAGATATTGATGATGGTTGGAGCACATTCCATGATGTACAGTCAGTACGAATGTTATTGCTGGTATTAAGCTTTGATCATGGTAAAGCCATAAAGCTTAAGATTCAGAGCACACATTTTTAGTGCTATCAATTTTCTTTGATGACACCAGACTAATTGAATTCAATGTGTTAAAGGTGTGCAATTCAATTTGTCTTTTATCAAAATTGATAAAATTTGTGGAGCTTATACTTGCGCTTATTACCGGAAAAGCTGTTTTAATCATAGTGAAACATTTTTAAGCATTTAACTAATTGCTTTATTTAGCTCCGTCTGAAATCTTTAAAAATTGGAAAATTTTTAAGTTATTGATAAATTACTGATTGCTCTAGAAAATGATTTTCTTCATAATATAATTAACTGCTGCTTCCATATGTTAGAGTGAGTTAAGTTGATAAGTCGCTCTCGAGGGCTTTTAAATGTAGCGGTTAAATACATTGTTCGTTTGTGAGCATTATTCACTACTCTTTATTGTCCTGATTGACCTGTAATTTGATATTATCACTTTGTTTTCATTTACTGATACATTCTGATACCTAGCAAAGTAGCTTTAAAAAAAAATTAAAATTTCGCGAAGTCCTACGGTTTTTCCAAGAAAAAAGGGAATTGGCCTGCGCATATCAAATAAACAAAATAATTAACTAAAATTTTTATTGTTTGTTATATTGTGCAAACAACTAATTCATCGCTTAATATTATTACAGGATTCGATAGTTGCTCTATCAGAATAAACCGAAGGATTCAAACGAAATTCAGGACCAGCAGCATAGAAGAGCCCACCGGCTTCCCATCGTTAGGGATCCGGTACCTGGAACATTCAATGACATCAACGAGAAATTAACCAAAAGGGAATTGAACACGAAAATTTTGATGATCGAAAATGAAAGTTTCACATCCTAACAAATGAAGAATTCGAAAAAGTTAAGAAGGAAAGTGATGTATTAAAACCTCGAATAATGTTTTTGAAGTAAATGGCTCGAAAATCCATGTTTAAACTGAAAACTGAAAACAGTGAAGCAATAGAAAACGAACAAAAAGAGAGCAGCCAGGTGAAAAGTCAAAGGAATTAGGAAATCAACAATACAAGATGCTAATACCGGCAAGGTGTCTGAAGTTATACTAAATGAATCACCAAACACCCACATAGGAAAATAAGAGCTGCTCCCATTGCCAGTTTGAGCTCCGTCCTAGGCTTTTTACCATACATGCGATACTGAAAGTAGCCTCAGAGATCTGGAGAATGTGTTACAGTGTTTCTTATTGATATGGAGAAAGCCTACAATACCATTTATTCAGATAGACTAATTTTTAAGCTCACGTTCTCCAAACACCTTTTTTCCTCTAGCGAGAGGCGAGGGAGGAAGAGGAGTTGCCAGGGAAGCGACCCCTCAGCTCCAATGTCCTGGCTGCTGCTAGTCCCTTTTATCTTTTAGGACAGTCCGAACATAATATGCCACATAGTTCAATTTGTCAACCGATACAAACATCACGTGATTCCAATATCTGAGATGAGCTTTCCTGTCTACCTGTAGAGGGCCTGTCGCAGCTTGCCCCATTTTTCGCACGCGAAAAATGTCTGAAAGGCATCGTCTTTCTTGCCGGGGCAAAATTGACCATCGGGAACCGTGACTTACCAATCTTGTGCAAGTAAGTCTGAAAATACCCATGCCTACTCAAAAGTGGGCCAAAAAGAAGTCAGTCTCATCATGCTTTTGGTTAAGCTACAGTCTCAGATACCCTTCGTGAAATTCACCCAAGACTGCTATTAATCGTTGAGTGAACGCTCTCTTTCCTCGCAGACAATCGTCTCCCCGTGTTCTCGCTTCGGCGCAAGTAAATAGTGCAGCGCTCTTTAGCAAAGAGGGCAACAGGTATGACGCCACCAATAACTCTCACCACCGAATCAGAGACTATCGGATATGAAGATGCAATCCTCAGTGCTTTTTTCCATTATTCCTGTGCAAATCGTTTTCGGTACACCCCCTTACTGAGAGCGTCACCCGATATTTCTACTCCATACAGTGGCACTGACCCTACAGCACCCATTAAGAGGCGTCTTCTTGATGGGTTTTCTCCCCTTACGTTGACCATAAGTCGACTCAGAGCCGATATGCCCGAAGCAGATTCCTAAGCCGTTATCCTGATTTGCTCAAAAAAACTAATCTTTGAGTCAATCAAAAGCCCCAGGCACTTCAACGCTGGCTTCGATTCGATTAGAATGTCTCCTATACTGATCATCCTTACTCTACAAATTTTCTCTTCTGTCAAGATGACCACTTCGGTTTTTAGACTGATCACACAAGCAGTTATCCAATTGTAGTGAATAACGAGTTTTCAATAATGTCCGTGAAGGACCGCAGCGATGTTCTGCTGCCTCGGCAGAGGAAGGTGTTGGTTCCTGCCGAGAATGCCCTCGTCTGGAGACGCGTGAATGCGCTGGCAGGCTAGCATTGCGGTGTCGTGGGGCGGGTTCGTTTCCCCAGCACGAGGACTCACTACAAAACATTTCGCATTCACGAATTGCTTGCAGAGATCATAAGAAGACGACCGAAGTCGCAAAATTGTAGATAACCTCACCGGAGGAATTATGACTTGTTACGAGAACAAGTGCAACCTGACAAGAAAGGCGAACTTGGGGTGACCTCGTCTTTACCCAAATAAATTCAGGGCCCACAAATGAAAGAGGGGCAACCGGGTGGTGGTGGAGCCCCTTCATACCCACCCAACCGGAATAAATCCATAGATAGCTTCGTTGAAGTGGCCAGGTATTCCTCTTCTGAGTGAAAAATTCATACAACTTGAATTATATGAACTTTCCCATCAGAAGGGGAGTACCCCGGTGAACAATTTATTTCATAGAATTATACAATTTGATTGCATAATTCTATGCCATAAAAAGGCACTCAGCTTGGGACACTCAACCCATAAAGTCACCTGAAACAAAAGAAGGAATTAATTTGTACCCGGCGGCTGGCTCATATTTTGGGGTGGAAGCCTGCCACCGTACCGGGTCCTATACCCGATTGGAAAAGACCGGAAGGGAAAGACCGATTTTTTTACCGTTTAGTTCATGATTTTTTTATTTTTATTTCCTTCAAGCAACATTATACATTCCCTCTATATATAATAAAAGTATTTAATTTTTTTTTTTTTTTTAATAAATCATTACTATTATTTTTAATATGTATATTTTCATTAAACGCGATTCGATTTATACAAAAATGTCCAAAAATGTTTTTTCAGGCAACTTATTCAAATTGACATTTACCAGAAAACCGCGTTTTCACAATTCAGCATCAATTTTGGCAACTAAGGAGGATATCTCCCACAATTCAACAGAATTATAAAGCATAAACAAAACATCAACTTATTCAATTATTCGTTATTGTAATGCTTTGTGCTTTGAAAAAAAAGAGATTCATTTGATTCCACGAATTGTTCGAAGCGAACAGAGTCAAGCTTTAGATTGATATATGCGAATGCGAGAGTACGATTCCAATTGATTTGTAAGGAGTGTTGAGAAGTTTGTAAGCTACACTGTAATTGATCTGTCATTACTACCCGATGGCACAATATGCAACAAAAGTATTCATGAACTGGGAACAAATAAATTTGACTTATAACAAAGTCAAGAGATTCGGAGAACGTTATATGAAAAATTTTAACTCAATCTGAATTGAAATTTAGAACATTTAAGTATTCGAGAGTTATTTTATGTGTAGCTGAAACTCTCACAATTCTCTATTATATATATATATATTTTTTTTTTTAAATATAAGTATTAATATATATATAATATTATAATGATATTAAATAATCTATATAAATAATGAACATATATGTATTTTTCAATAAATAAGTAAATAATTGATATATATAATAAAAAAGATATAAGTAAAAAGGGTACTTACAATACCTTTCCCTCGACGACGAGCGCTCGTTGACGATTTGGAGGTTAGCAAGTCCTGGAATTCATTTTAAGAGTATTATTGTACCGGTTGTAACTTATGAGTCACGACTTCTTTCTTTTGGTAGCGTAGATTCGCATTCGTATAACAAATATTAGTACACGAGTATGAGGGCATAGAATATATCCTAAGTGTGTATAAAATCATATAAAAATTTAGCTATCAAAGTGCAAATACAGGTAGACCTCTCTGAATATCACAACCGTATGGTCTTCGAACGTGGTAATGCTCGCTGCTACTTATTCTACGGCTTTTAATGTTTAATATTTCTTTATATGCAATCCGTTGGTCAATATATGGATTGAGTGATTTGACTAATTCTTCTGGATCTAACTTTTCAGTTGATTTATCACTCTTTGTTGAACTATGTTTGAATACACAATGCGCCTTTTTGCATCCAAACGGTGTGTTTTCCCAGAAACAGGGAGTACGGTCCCGCCGTTTCCCAATCAACATGTGCCGCTCCTTCCAATGAAGATCTTCACATCGGCCTTCCAACCACCTGTTGCACATCACTTCGTGCCCTAATGCTGATGGCTCATGGCGATATTGGCAGCTGCTACCATTTTTACAGGCACTGTCGTAGAAAAAGTAGCAATCGGTGAAGTTTTTTTCGCTGTGTATCAACAGGATGGTAGGAGTTATCTAACTGCCAACAACCATCCACCACGATTTTATTGTGGTTTTAAAAGGTTTCCTTCGCTGATGTACACTATTTTCACTATAATTTCACAATTTTATAACAAGACTACAATCACGATTTACTAGCGACACTAAAATGGCCACCACGCGTACTTTCCTATGTTCCTCTCACGAGGATTTTCTGCAACTCGCGAACCAAATGGCGGGGCCGAGCCAACGAGCAACGAAGCAGCAATGGAAAATCGCGCAAAGTTTCGTTTAATAGTGCCGTCTATGGGTGAACCCGCGGTGGTGATAATGCACACTCGTTTCGGTTGTTTTTAAATTCTAAGTCGTCTTTTGTAGATTCGCTTAAATTATCAATTGAAAGCAATTTCCGTTTATAATGATTAGGCGAAATTAAGTGAGAAAAATCGGGAGAATTCGACAAATTTTAAGGGGTTTAAATGATACGATGATTTTAGCGTTCATATAATTTAAAGGGTTAACCGTTTCGTTCTAAGCATTTGTATACCGCGTTACACCGCAATTCGTTAAATTATCTTCAAAAGATATTGTAATAAGATACTACACATTAGGAATTTTTTTTTTAAACATTTTTAGAATTTTGTTTCCCGGGGGTTAAATACAAAAGAAATTTTCTTGACTCATTTTTCATATGAAAAAAAAAGAAAAGGAGCGAGTGTTGCGATGGGGAAGGTGACTGAATGGCTACTCCTTGTTAAATTGAGTTTGTGCTGGGTGCCTGTGTCAGCGCTGCTTTTAGAGCCATAGCTCCTAGATTACTACAGGGCAGCTAATTTTCTCGTGATCCCAAGGCAATGCGGATTACGAAAAAGGAGCTGAAGGATATTTCTGTGTATCATGGGTTGGATTCGGCGTCGGGACTAGAGATGACGGACAATAAAAGAAAAACACAATTGGCAGACGGACGGACTGACTTATGTCTATGTTTGCCTGAAAGTATACAAACTTTGCGCGTTCTTGAAAATATATGCGGACGGACAAACAGAAGTGCCTAATTATCTATCGGCGCAGGTCTTTCGCGTGGTATATCCCCACCTCTTTTCCCGATGGATCTGTTATCAGGTACCGGTTAGGTCCCATTACCTTCTTTATGCGGCTTTTCAAGAATCGCCTGTCCAGCTTGGCGTTGTAATGCCCCGCGGCGTCACTTTGGCGGAAATTTCGCCGGAAAACTTCATCTCCTTCTTTGAAATTAGCAGATCGTGACCGGAGATTGTACTGCGCTTCATTTGCACTGCCTGCGGCCTTAATCTTCCGTCCGATTTGTTGGCGGAGGTCTCCTAAACGTTCGTGGGGCTCCAGCGCAACGACGGGGTCTCCCAAACACTTTAGTTGCCGTAACAGTCGGTATGATTTACCGTGGCAAATCATGTGCTGTCCAAAGGTGGCAAAGTAAGGGGCGACACCGGTGACGGAATTATACGAGGATCGCAGGGCGCATGTGATGGCAGACACTCGCCGATCCCAATCCTTTTGAGATGGGTGGACGTAGGAACGGATCGCGGCCAATAGGGTGCGGTTCAACTGTTCTGATACGTTGGACTGAGGAGAGTATATGGGCGTCAGTTGGTGTTCAACGCCATACTGCTCAAGTAGGCTCTTAAACTGCCGAGAACGGAACTGTACTCCATTATCTGAGTACACACTCTCTGGAACACCGAACACATGGAATACCCGGTTCTCTAAGAATTTCACGATCGATGGAGTTGTGAACTTACGGATAGGTTCCACCATTGGGAATTTTGAGAGCTGATCTAGAACGACTATAGCTCCGATGTGTCCCATGGAAGACCGAGGATATGGACCGAGTAGATCGATTTATAGACGCTGGAACACGCGTTCTGGGACGTTGAGTTGACCCATAGGAGGTCGAAGAGGCTGGTTGGGCGCTTTGGTGCCTTTACAGGTCTCACAGGCGCTCACGTAGTCTTTGACCTGGGATGCCATTTTAGGCCAAAAGAAGTATTTCTTGAGTCGCCGTAATGTTCGACCGTAACCTCCGTGGGCACTTAAAGGATGGTCATGTGCGCGGAAGATCAGATGTTGTGTCATTTCCTCCGGTACCCAGAGTTTCCAAGACTCTTCTTCCTGCCATGGATCACCAGTGGCGTATTCATTTCGTCTATACACATGGCCGTCTAGTACCTTCAAATCAGGCAGCTGTGTTTGTTGGGTCACTATGGTTTGCCTCAACTCTTTGTAGCTATCTGATTCGAAATGTGGGCTGTCCAAATCTATTTCGATGGGGTCCTCGTCATTTATTGTTATTTCGGCTCCCTCTGGGGAAAACATCCTTGAGAGAGTGTCGGGTACGATGTTCTGGGTTCCTTTCCGATGTTTGATGGAGAACTTGAACCCTTGCAGTTTAAGAGCCCATCTGGCTAGGCGTCCATTTAAATCTGCCTGGTTCATCAACCATTGTAGTGACGCGTGGTCCGTGATGATCTCGAATTGGTGGCCCTCGATATAAGCTCGGAATTTTTTCACAGCCATTACCGCTGCCAAACATTCTTGCTCGGAAACAGTATAGTTTCTTTGGGCCGAATTCAGCTTGTTGGACATGAAGGCGATGGGAGCTTCCTCTCCTTCATCGGTCAATTGCACCAGCACGGCTCCTACTCCATGTTGACTTGCGTCACAATGAATGGAGAAGGGCTTCGTGAAGTCGGGGCTGTGCAGGACAGGAGCTGATGTGAGGGCTTGTTTAAGCTCTTCAAATGCCTTTCGGCTGAGTTCGGTCCAAACGAACTTCCCTTTCCGCAACATGTCTGACAGGGGCGCGGAAACTGTTGCATAATTCCGAACAAACCTTCGGTACCAACCGCACACACCAAGGAAACGTCGTAGCTGCTTCACAGTTTTTGGTAAGGGGAACTCATCAATCGCACGAGTTTTGTCTGGATCCGTTTTGATAGTGCCATGTCCTATGACATGTCCTAGGTATCGGACTTCTTTCATGACAAACTTACTTTTCTGTACGTTGATGGTGAGTCCTGCCTTACTGATGTGCAGGGCTACTTCTTGTAGAAGTAGGAGGTGTTGATCGAACGTTTCCGTGATGAGTAACAGATCATCAAGGTACACAAACACTTGGTGTTTTAGGTGAGGTGGGATGACCTTGTCCATCAACCGAGTCATCGTTTGCGGCGCGTTACACAGGCCAAAGGGCATTGTGACGAACTGATATAATGATCGTCTAGGCACTGTGAAGGCGGTCTTGTCCCTCGAGCCCTCATCGAGTGGAATTTGCCAGAAGGCGTCTTTTAGGTCGAGACTGGTGATGTAATTGGCGTTCGGCAGTCTCCCTAGTATTCCATCGATGAGTGGAAGAGGGTACGCGTCCTTGATGGTAACCGCGTTTACCTTACGGGCATCAAGACAGAGGCGGACTTTACCTGGCTTCACAACCAAGGTTACCGGTGATGACCAGGCACTTTGGGACTCTTCTATGACCCCCAACTCGAGCATCCTATCTAGTTCCGCATACATCAATTTCTCCGTGGCCGGCGAGATGGCGTAGTGTCTCTGTTTAATCGGTTTACTATCGCCAACGTCGATGGTGTGTGAGACTAGGGTGGTGTGACCAAGGCCTTGGGTAGCGTAAGATGGGAAAGCAGCAATGGATGCTTCCAGGCGTTGTCGTTGGTTAGGCGTCAGGTCATGCCTATCGGGAGTAGAAGTGATTTCGTTGACATTTCTGGTTTTTGAAGACAAATCGGTGAATAAATCGGAGGCCAGTCCAAAGCGAAGGACGAAATCGACACCAAGGTATACATTCTGAGTCAAAGACGGGATAATGTAGAACGTAATATCCTTCGTCTGACCCCTGAACGTCACGGGTGTGGTTAGTTTACCTCGTATAGGGTGTTTGGTGCCATCAGCTGTACTAATTTCAGTGCGCCAGGATTCAATCAAGTTCGGATAGTCTTGGAGCACCTTCGAGCCAAAGCTCGCGGCAAGACAACTGATACTGGCACCCGTGTCGATCAATGCAAACACGGTCTCGCCCAACACTTTAATTGGATGATAAGGTCTGATCTCATTCTCAGCAACCTCCGAGATGTTACAAGAGTTTACGGTTTGACGGCAGATGCGCACTCTCTTGCGAAATTCCGCCGTCGTGCGCGGACGGGAAGTGACTACTTCGGAAGCAAATATTCGCTCTCAAGCCACCCGATATTCCTGCAGTCGCACATGATAAGGTTTTAGAGTGCGTAATTGAGGCTGCCGGGGTGCTTCTGGCAGTGACTGCGGTGGTCGCTTTAATATTGTCGTTGGTGAGGTCTCCGGAAGAGAGTGAACATCCGCAGTCGTAATGGTCATGGCTGGTGGGTTAACGTCAGGTTTGTTGGGGTGAGCAGCTGACTGAGGAGCTACTGCTGGGGCTTCGAGTACCGCTGAGGTGGTCGGGTACTCTTTTGGCCGTTTTTTCGCGTGGAACATTCAGAACAGTCCGGGAAGTAAGTGTCCGGCTTGCCGCAACCGTAGCAGAAAACCTTACGCTCTGCTCGGCATGAAATGAACCGGTGTCCGGTTTGATGGCAATTCCAGCAGGTCGTAAGACTTCCCACTGCTGCTATAGCAAGATGGTCTGGGTCCAAATCTTCTTCTAGATCTATGGTGGTATAATCTGGGGCCAATTCCGCGATTCCTCGTCGAGGACCCGTCCTGGTTAGTAAGTATGGCCGGTCCCGTAGGTCTTCCTCAAACCCTTCTATACGACGCACATTTCTCAGCAGGGCCTCCATACTCTGTGGATCGGAGTTCACGATATGCCAACGAATCTCCGGCCTTAGATTCCGCTTTAGCAGGCGCAAAATTTGGGTAGAAGACAATGGCTCTGACAGCTGGTCATTCAACCGACGGATATCGGCTCGATATTGATGGAAGGACTCGTCCGGACGCTGCCATCTAGCATTCATCTTGTCCAGTACCAATTCGTCCATGTCGATCGTAGGGTATTCCATGCGGAGTACCTCCTTCAACCGTGACCAGCGTATGGATGGTGGGGCTGAATGTATTCGCCAATATGTCTCCAGTGCTGCTCCCCTAAGCAGCATTGGCAAGTATCCTGCGAGCGCCGTGCGGTCTCCTGCTAGCATCTGCTCAATCAGCGACTCCACCCGACTTATGAAGACTTCCACCGTTATAGTATTGAGTTCCCCACTGAAATGCAGATTCCATCCCTGGATGATGCTGGGGATCTGTGTCGGCTTCAGCCGATACATATCGTGTGGATGGAAGCGTTGGTCCGGCGGAATCACGGGAGCTTGATTTGGTGGCGGTGCTTGGCTCAATCGGGGCCGGTAAACTGGAGCCAACGGATTCTTTGTTGCACCTTGCCGGATCCGTTCGGAATCACGCTGCAAGTCGACTGGGAAATCCCACGGATTTGTGTCCGAATCCCACATAGGAGGAGTTCTTGGCCGGGGTGGTGCGGGGTTCTCTCTCTGGCTTTCTAGCGAGGCTAACCGGGTGGACATGTCCTGTACGAGCGCCATTAGATCTTGTAAAACGGTGGCTTCCACAGCCACAGTGGGTCTCGATTCTTCTGCAGGCGGAACTGCTTCAGCACTGTAGTCTTCCTCTCGTGCACTCCTTGTAGTGGATGGAAGGGGTCCGCTCTTGGGCACAGCTCCACTTGCACTGGAGGACTGAGGTCGTTCTGTTGCTGGCTGTGCGATTTCTAGAGGCTGACGACAGAGCGGGCACGTGGATGAGGTTTGCCGCAGTTGGTCCAAACACAGCTGGTGTAGCCTGTGTCCGCATTGCAACCTCTGGCTTGTGATTTCATCCATGTCCTCGTGACATATTGAACATAAGAGCGCTGGTCCGGCATCCGACCGCAACTTTCTCCTCTCGGGAGTTCTTTTGGTGGGCATTCTAAATACAATTGGTTTTCCTAATTAAATACCTAGATAAATATATATAAATACTGAAGAATATGGGTATATAATATTAACTATATGAATAATTAAAATAATGAAGAAAAGGTGAGAAAAGTTACTAAAATTCTTATGTGGCCGTCAGTGGCGAACTATATCAGAACCTTCACAAAAAAAGTTTTAATTAGGTTATCAAAAAATATGACCGGTCTCTCCTTTCCGTCCTTCCTCCCAAGTATGGACACCAATGGCACAATCCTTCTATGGCGTTTCAGGGACACTCTTTTGTGGCACCATGAAAATCAGGGTTCAGAAGTGATCCCTCATTAGCAAACTTCTCAAGTTACAACTTGTCAGCCCAGGGTGGGATTCTAATCCACAAGCAGCACGTGTCTTGTCATGGATAGTCATGGATTAGCTAATCAGCCAATCACATGAAATCAAAATCCATGTAATTTAAGACACCTAGGCACCGCTGGTTTGGGGAGCGGATCAGAATCCTCCGCAAAATAGATGTTGGGATAATAACTTCCGAACACAAAAAGGGACTCTAATATCATTTGGCCTTACTAGTTATACAATGGTGGTAAACCACCAAAGTATAATTCAAAAGCAGGACCAAACGATATTGATGTCCAGAGACAACACACGTTCGAAAGCTATTAGGCTGCTGGGGCACGATCAGTGCAATTACCTTCGGGAGTTATCTACCCGCCAATAATCTTACACCTAGTGGGGACACCTAGAGACGATGGGCTGTCTCGTGCTCACGACTGATGATACAGCCGGGCATTTCGGGCCCCACGTTGGGCGCCATTTGTAGTGAATAATAGATGTTGCAATATGTCCGTGAAGGACCGCAGCGATGTTCTGCTGCCTCGGCAGAGGAAGGTGTTGATCCCTGCCGAGAATGCCCTCGTCTGGAGACGCGTGAATGCGCTGGCAGGCTAGCATTGCGGTGTCGTGGGGCGGGTTCGTTTCCCCAGCACGAGGACTCACTACAAAACATTTCGCATTCACGAATTGCTTGCAGAGATCACAAGAAGACGACTGAAGTCGCAAAAATTGTAGATAACCTCACCGGAGGAATTATGACTTGTTACGAGAACAAGTGCAACCTGACAAGAAAGGCGAACTTGGGGTGACCTCGTCTTTACCCAAATAAATTCAGGGCCCACAAATGAAAGAGGGGCAACCAGGTGGGTATGAAGGGGCTCCACCACCACCCGGTTGCCCCTCTTTCATTTGTGGGCCCTGAATTTATTTGGGTAAAGACGAGGTCACCCCAAGTTCGCCTTTCTTGTCAGGTTGCACTTGTTCTCGTAACAAGTCATAATTCCTCCGGTGAGGTTATCTACAATTTTTGCGACTTCAGTCGTCTTCTTGTGATCTCTGCAAGCAATTCGTGAATGCGAAATGTTTTGTAGTGAGTCCTCGTGCTGGGGAAACGAACCCGCCCCACGACACCGCAATGCTAGCCTGCCAGCGCATTCACGCGTTTCCAGATGAGGGCATTCTCGGCAGGAATCTACACCTTCCTCTGCCGAGGCAGCAGAACATCGCTGCGGTCCTTCACGGACATATTGAAACATCTATTATTCACTACACAATCTCTTACTTGATGCATTAACGCACCTAGCCTAAGTTGAGCTTGCTCTACGGTGCATCCAGTGACCGCAGCCGCAACATCGTCGGCATAGCCGATTAAGTGTGACTCATCTGGCATCTTCAGTTTCAGTACTCCATTGTAAGACACAGTCCATAGGTCTGGACCAAGGATAGATCCCTGGGCATCACTCAATGTAATTTCCGTCCTTCGTTGACTCTGTTTTATATAATAAAGAAACCTTCGGTACGCCACATAGTCCCTCAGAGGGCACATCAGATATTCTAGAACCTGAAAAGAGCTTTCGAGCGTATCTAAAATATCCACCCATCTAGCGGGATTGAAGGCATTCCTAATATAGACTGCCGCCAACGGAAGTATTCATTGCTTGGTGTGGCTATGCGCCTCCAAAACTGCATCAATAAAGGAACGTGCTACTCTAAAGCCGTACCGCCGAGAATATAGATCCGCAACACGCAAATAGCGTCAGTGAGTCTTCCTGTGATGAGTTTCTACAACTCTTCCCTAGCCATGCCTTGTATGCATAACGGGGGTATGAAGACAGCGATCTGAAATCGCGCTTTCCTTGCTGATCAATACGTGTCTTGCTTTCTTTCATCGTACTGGGAAAACCCCGTCCCATAGGCATCCGTTGAATGTACTGAGGAGGACAATGGCGGATAGACAAGTTGCAATACCTCAGCTGGAACACCATCTTGGCCTGGAGCCTTCCTTGCTTTATCAGCATGATGAGTGATATAATGTAGGGGAAATCGTTTCTTGTAACTGATGCGAATCTGACGAACATGCGCGCGTTTCAGGTCGTGAATGGTTTACAACAAGGAACAGTTAATGTGCCCCTGCTTTTCTCAATATTCATACGCAACCTATTAAACGGCTTTGATTTTAACGTGTCGCTAACACAAATATTTGTGGCGTTTAATGATGACCTAATTAGTGGTTCAAAGGGACTTCAGAAAATGTTTGGAGATATGCAAGGCTATATGGACAGTGTTCGAATGAGTTTCGGACGACTTTCAACATGATTGGAAAGATTTCCACATTATGACTGGTGAGAGTCGCTCAGAAAAAATTTCACATACATCCTGTAGCTTACACCTCTGTATTTAGTCCGATCAGTACCATTACTATAGTAAATATGTCAAAACATGCTCAGTAAGGCGCTTAAAGTGTTCATATCCCTTTGACGACTCTTTCACTTCAGATACATTGATTAAAGATCAAAGCTGCCCGTTAGAAGGCTTTGGTTAGGCTGATCTTGACATTTGGGTGTCAAATCTGGCACAATCAAAGTACTAGTCTCATGGAAAGTTTACGAGTTTTCAAAAGGAAATACTTTCGTGCATTTATGCATCGTAAGTAAAGCCTGAGAGTGGTTGGAAGTTCAATATATCGAATCTAAGAATTTCTCAATGTCAAATCAATCCACTGGCCTGGCGCTGTTAGGGACCTTTTACAAAAGATCAATCAATATAAATTAAAAATAGTGGAAATCCAGGAAACGAACTGCACTGCAAATTCCATTCTAGACATGAGATTGCACACTGTATTCAAAAGTGGGAAGCCTCCTGGAAAACGAGAATTCGAAGTGGCCTTGACAATCAGCTGCCTCCCATATTATCAGAAACATAGCTAAAAACAGGCGACGAGCTCGGAATGGAAGTAAAAGCGGCAATTAATACCGTTTAATCAGATCATATGGGCGTGTGTCAAGGATGGGAAGGAACGTTATTAGTGTCAGGTTGCTCTCATCCACATCGAATTGATTTTAGTCCATCATTTGGTATGTAATTCGCAAGTGGTCTGTGAGTAGTGTTTGAGCGTGGTTCATGTCTCCTAAGGCGTCATTGGTGTTGATTGAATCCCAGATGCTAGATAGTGAGGATATGTTGGAAAGCAAACTGGAGTACTTATGATATACCTCGTCTAGATAGCTCTCGGCTCGCTTGAATCATGCTAAAAGATGTTTGTTGAGTTTGTTGTGGTCGATTGTTTTGTACCAGTGGCTATATTCGGGTATGTGGTCTAAGCCTTATTGAAGTTGGCTCTGGAATCGTTGCAGCTGTGTGTTGATCCTTCCCGCCGTGCTGTTTAGCGCTTTAGTGGTTTTGAGCATTAATTTTGATTGACTGTCTATGGAACGGATAATTTTCTTTTAATTCTCTGAAAGCCCTTTGATGCCCTCGAAAACTTCGCTATTGACTCCAAAAATTGTTTTCATTAAATTCCCCAATACACCTCGTCGTCGTCTATTGTGTAGCAATCTTAAGGTGAACGTTTTGTGGAGAATCTTATCCCTGTATTCCTCGAGATGTTGCACAAGTTCCGAGCATCCAATTTCGGTTGAAGCACTTGAACTGGCTTCACAGAAATCGCAACATTTGGCGACGATAGCTTCCACATTGTTGTCCCATGGTAATTTAAGCTGCATTTTTAAGGCTCCTCTATCAATTTGAGCAGTTCCGAAGTGTTCAATATAGATACTGGATGACAATTGAGTTACTGTCACATTGCAGCTTATTTGTGGAAATGCACAAAGAACTACTAGTAGAGAAACGAGCAGGTTGGACGCTGATATTGAGGTTCGAGGCTTTTTAGGGGCGATCGTTGGTGGTACGGGATGGGGTTGGTTTGAGTGTGTAGTTAAATATTCTGACCATTTTTCCCCAATTGGAGCTAGTCAGCTCTTTACGGCGATCGACGTTGCCTTTGAACGGTAACATTTCGGTAAACGTCCCATCTAACTCTCTTTGTGTGTTTTGAGAGAAGTGGTTTTCAGTTTGCACATGGTCTAAGGATGACTCTGCTGGTTGATGAAGTTCTTCAATTTCCTAGAATCGTTTCACAGCTATGTCCAGGTCCTCTGTTGTTACAAACATAAAAGAGTTACCGTTGGCCTGCGAGCTGCCGGTTGATTCCAAGAGAACCCAACCTAGTTGTGAGTTTTGTGCGCATGGGTTGCTGGGAATGAAATCGCGTTCTAAGATGCTGCCATAGATGTCTGCTCCTGGCAGGTTATCAATCTACGCATGTTGGTTAAGCTCAGCATCTGCTAGCTTCAACCTGCGGATGCAATTAGAACGGTTGACATTTATGCTGGTTATATGCAAGATAGCTGTGATTTTCGAGATGATCTGAGCCGAAAATTTCAGAGACGCGTCTGTTTTATGACTTTCGATGGCTGCTGTGACGTTGACAGCTCCTCGTGTCGTTACATCCTCTGAGCGTCCAATGCCTCCAATTGATAGTTTGGAATTACTGCGATGCAATCCCAAAAGTTGCACAGTGGACTCTGAATGGCCGTTGTGAACCAATATCCAATAATGCTCGAAGTTTCATTATTTGATCTTCACTGTTTCTAACTGATATTAGCGCAGTTGCAAGTAAGACCTGTGTGTTGCACAACATCGCATTGTGTGTTTGCATCTACATGGTGGTAGACTTCGGTATAGGCGCTTCTGATGAGGCTTATTTTAGCATTGTAGCATCTATTACATGTAGCAATGTGTTGTGTCCCTTCCAGCAAAGCTTGCGAGTCTTCTTTGATTGGCACTGTTTCACTGCATGCTTGTCGGATAAACAATTGAAACATGAACGTGTGTTCTTCACTAGTTCCCGTCTTGCAACCGCTGTCGCTTTCTTGAACTGTTCATATTCGGACAGGCCGTGTTGTTCGTTGCACATAGCACATCGGTGTGATGAATCCTGAGTAGTATGCGTGGTCACCTTCTTCTGTGGGTTCAACTCCAAGAATGGTTTTGCGAGGGTTAACGTTTTCAACATTATAAACCTCTGCGTTAGAAAGGTTACGAATTTCTTCAAACTTTGTATCTCTCTGTTGTCGCTGATCAGCTTATGCCATTCAGACCTTTAAACTTTATCGAGTGTGCAGTTGAGCATGAATACGACGGCAAGGACAAAGCCATCGCTGTTCAATGTTTTGAGACTTGCTGTCAGTTCATTGGTTGTGTTTACCATCTCCCTTAACCCTGCTGCTTGGTTTCCGGAGCAGATATTTACATACCACCAGCGCTGCATAAGCTCTTGGGCTATAATTTTTGTGTTGTCGTACCTGTCACACAAAAGTGACCAAGCAGCTTCGTAATTGTCACCCACAATGGCCAAATGGCCTATCAGCTTCTCAGCTTCTCCTTTAAAGCTACTTCGGAGACACTGCATTTTATGCACGCTCGGAATACCTTGACTCTCGTGAACCATGCTTTTGAACAGGTCCCGGAAAGAGATCCAGCTACCGTAGTTCCCGTAAAAAACAGGAATTTCGACCCGCTTTAGTCGCAACCCTTCACTGGCAGTGCTAGATAGTTGCAACTGTTCTGAACTAGTAGCCTGAAACTTGTAGAACCCTTCCTTGGAAATGGTTCGATGCTCCAGGACAAGATCTTCGATGTAAGCATACTGTTCGTTGTATTTGGCTATGAGCCCATGGTCGCATTTTTCTCTCAGCTTTGCGTGGGCCTTCGCATGCATCTCTTTGCAAGCTCTCCATATTTCTTCCTGGCGGGCTAGTCTCGCTTCGAAATAGGCTAGAGAGTGTCGGTTAGAATCGTCTTTTTAGGGTTTTGTACTAAAATACAAAACCCTATTGCAATCACGACCTGTGTCCGTCTGTCCGTCCGTCCGTCCGTCCGTCCGTCCGTCCGTCCGTCCGTCTGTATGTCACAGCACTTTTTCTCCGAAACTATAGCGTTTCAGGGGGGTCTTCCCATATAGGGAGGTAAACCCTCAAAAAAAAAATGTTCACCATTGGTGGTCGAGTAGGGTGTCGTTGGAAAGGTCTCAATGAGATCTTTTCCAAACAAGTTTTAAAATTGCCGTATAAGTACCGAGGGGGGCAGGGGAAGGGGAAATACACGAACTTTTCGCGTACCCCCCCCCCCCCCCCCTCGCGATTGGACACCTTCCATCCGAAAAATCTGAAAAAAATCATGAATGTAGGCCTTCATTAGTACAACAACAACAAATACATGAGAAGTCGAAATTCACTCAACTTTGTTAGTAATAGTATGATTTATCGATTTTATGTTTTCTTGAATATAATCTAAACGGTACCATTAAACTCAATAAAATTTAGCAAAGAGATGATTATTTATAAGATTGATCTATTCTGAAAGTTTCATAAAGATCGAATGGTATTTACCGAAGTTATAGCGATTTGAATTTTCCTGTATTACTATGGAGGAATATGCCCTGTATTGCTATGGAAACATATGGCTATGGAGCCATATGTGCTTTTTACCGACTTAGACACTACAGCTTTGCTAGAATTTGCAAGAAAATTTCAGGAGTGATAGATATCATGAAGATGAGTACATACAATTGAAACAAGTCGAAGAGGCAGGAGAGAGATCCTAGCTAAAAGGCTTTGTAACCATTCTAGGATTCGAAAAAATAGGCCATGAATCGGTGATTACAGTACAGAAGAGTGGCCCCTGAAAAAAAATTTCATGAAAGGTAGCCGATATGAGTATCAATTGAAAGTTCTCTATGAGAGCTTTTCAAAACAGTTCTTAAACTGACCGTTTTTGCTTCAGTTGGGGCACAGGGGGTGGGAAATACATGAAAAATGTGTTTCCTCCCTCGCGAATGGACACCCGTGATCTAACAAATCTGAAAAAATTATCAAAGGAGATATTTATGGGTATAACTATAACAAATACCTCAGAAGTCAAAATTCGTTCAACTTTGTTAATATAGTATGATCCTCGAATTTCACATTTTCTCCAATAAAATCGTCTTTGACATGTTTCATGCTTTTATTCGTTGCTGGTTACTGCATTTTGTAAGTTAAGTACAAAACCCTTCTGACATGAGCATAGGTCTGTCTACCCAACTTGTTTAAAATGTGTTACACCATGGGCGATGCTTTCGAAGCTCAATTTTTGTGACGCTGCTGGGCTGGCCATGTCTTTGATTGTCTTCACGTATACTCGTGTCCTTAAGGCGTCTTGGTAAGTTCCTGCGCCAACACGCACAGCAAAATATCTTGCAACACAAGTCTTTGACGAATTGAGCTGGGATGAATGTCTTGCGGCGAATGCTTTAAATGATACCAGGCACCACTACTTGATTGTACCCTGGGATCCGTTGAACGGCAGAAGTCCTGTGATGGCTTCAAGGATATGTGTCAACTTGCTCCTTCGTACGGTATCCTGATTTGAAGAGCCTTGAGGGTCTTCGAAAGGAGGACCTTTCTAAGTCCTGTGATATCCGGCTTAACGGACCAATGTCCTGGAAACGAAAAAATTGCTTCTTGATGCGGCTGTAATGTTAAAATGTGAAATGAAACTCCCTTGTTCAACTTCTCTTGATCACAGATACTTTATTGTATTTTTACAGTAATTGTTATGAATAAAATTTCATAAGCTTGCAAGCTGTATGAAATTCCTGACCAGCCGGAAGTCTCAGTGATTTTAAGATTGCAGAAGCTGTAAAGGGCTGGTAACATGAATTGTATGGACGAACAGCGGATACCCAAAACGGTATTCGTTTGCAAAACTAAAGGCCAAAGACCAGTGGGGAAACCGAGGAAACGCTACTCTGACTCAGTCGATGAAGGCAGTTCATCGCTGCTCGGATTTTGAAATTGGAGAACGCTTTCAATAGACCAAGACGATTGGAGCTGCTATTAGAAAGAAATGAAGGGCCGAGAGGGGCTGCACTACTAGGAAGAAAAATTTCTCACACTGCCGAAGTGATTAGAGTCGATGCATTTATTCTGAAGCTTGCTAGAGATCATACTGCCAATTTCTTAACTACTAGCGAAAACCCCTTTGCGACGCAGCCACTCCAGCCTACTGACGGGAACATTATGGCTTATCTGACCACTAGATCATACCAGCAAAAGTATTCATTTATCTGAAGATGACTGGGTATATTTTTGGTTCTGATCGTGCAGTAAGCTCCTTCCGAGTCATCATAAATAAAACACAGGAAATGAATTTCGAAACTTTCTCACCGAGCCGACCCATTTATTTGATTTGATCTGGCAAGGATAAAACTTTTTCGACGCAAAAATGTTGTGTCCGTGTGGTAGGAAACCCTCAGAACACACCCTATCAACTCGCAGCACATGTTTGCCACGAGCGGTGATGATTGGGAGATGAGACATCGTAGATGTCGAAGGAAAGGAAATTATAGGGCAAAGAGTGGAGAAATTATGCAGAAAATTGGATTGAGGATGCCCGCTATTACAAAAGATAACCAAATCTATGGCAGCCCAACAAGACTGGCAAATCATTTCACGTTAACAATCACTATCTCCGACATGTTTTGGTCTGTGGCTGGTTTTTGAAAGGTAGGGTCAATTGAACATTGAATCCTTAAAGATATCTTTGATACCACCTGATGAGCTACACTTCATGCAACCGTACAATATAAAACTATAGCATATCATGTGCAGTGGGAATGCTCGGTTCAGTACCTTCTTATCAGACAGCAGCCCGTGGTTATCCGTAATGAGGTATTTGGGTCCACGGAGCACCTGCCAACTGGCGACGCGTCCAGCAGTGGGCAGTGGTATACAAAGGAAGAGGGTGTGGTTAAATGACTAAATGAATAGGAATAACAGGAAGAAGAAATATGGAGCCCGCAATCAACTCTACACTACTCTGGAAACGGAATGAAATCGAAGAGTTTGGTACTAGCCAGGGGACGTATGTTAATGGTGTTATATAATTTTGACGACAACATGCCTCTCGTAAATTTAAGTAGGAAGCATTGATCTTAAAATTGCCTCCTTGCCTGCAACGAAGATAGACCGATGAAATTCAGGGGATCGTCATAAGGCGATACGGGATGCTATATTTGTAGAAAATCGGGCGGCAGAGATTCAACCGCCACTATGGGATAATTAAGATGCGTGAACCATACCTGTCATGCATAACCAAGCATTGGGTGAAGCAGCATGGCGAATAGCTGAACACACGTTGGAAAGTTGAAATACCTGTGAGAGCAACGTAAGACAAAGCCCGTGAAACGAGAAGCTTTCTTGGCTATTGCAGAAACGCGAGCATTGAATTTCAAATGAGAATCAAATGTCACGTTTAAATCTTTGAAACTCTCGATCGAAACGAGAACTGAACTTTCGAAAGAGTTCGAAAATTGAATGGGGTAGATTTTATTTGTAAAGGTCATGAAAAGACACTTAGAGATGTTAAGTTGAAGTCGATTTTTATGACACCAAGAAGACAAAAGATTTAAGTCATTTTGAAGAGCTAGACAATCCTGTATTGAATTAATGACTCCAAATATCTGGGAGTTCATTAATAAAGAATTTGAAAAGAAGTGGAGTTAAAATTGATCCCTCTGGAACACCAGAAGCTGGAATGAAAGAATGGGATGTAGATCCATTAAAAATAATCGTGCAGGAACGATGAAACAGAAAGGAGTAAATTCAGGAGAGAAGAGATTCCTAAATGCCAAAATAGCAGAGCTTATCGATCAGGATTTTGTGATCCACACTATCGAATGCTTTCATAAAATCAGTGTGAATCATACCAACTTGACCTCCGAAGTCATGGGTGATTGCAACCGTGTTGATAAAGTCACCTAGGTTATATGTGGTAGAACGTCCTGTTACAAATCCATGTTGATTTTTGGATAGGTTAGGGTGCAAAATTTCCAAAGCACATTAGGAGTGAAATGGAGGCCTGGGAGGAGTCACCCGCTTTATGGATAGGGGGGATGTTGGCACATTTCCAAAAGTCTGGAAAGTACCCTTTTGGAGATTCGGATTAAAAATATGGGCGAGGAGAATACATAAGGATGAAGGAGGATTTAATAAAAATGTTAAGGATTCCATCAGAGCTGACCGCGCTATTAAAATTCAGTGACTGAATTACCTCTGCAACTTGTCAGGGGTTTATGTATAAATCGACCCATAACTTTGGAACGGATTGAGGGTTTTATCAGAAGTAGAGATCGGGGAGCTATAGACGGCGGAGAAACAGTCAGCAATCATTGTAGACTAAGTAGTTCTGTTATTACAATGCATTGATATGCTGACGCGAGTCTTTTATAGAGTTGACGTAAGACCAGAAGGATTTCGGGTGATTAGTAAATGATGCTTCAATTGCTCTCAAATAAGATAGCATTGTGGATTTAATGACTTTTTTGCATGAGATGACGAAATTCGGATAGGTTCAGTTCTGATCTCGAACGTAAGTAGCATTTCCGAGCCGAATCGTTCAAGGACAAAGCAGATTCAACTTTTCACGTGAGCTACAAAGGACGATTTGTGTGTGGTCATGTGGTCGGCGTTTATAGTGGGATAATGCTGTTAAACACTGCATAGAACTGCTGTGTTGCGAGATTAGGGTTGTCTAGATTGAAGGTAACATGCCAATTAATAACGTCAAAGTCAGCAGTCAAGCCTTCGTAGTTAGCCTTGAAAAAGTTAAATCGACTTGTTTTCACTTTAGGCTTGCCACGTTTTGAATCAAATGATAATCGGACCTCTCAAGGATTATGGTGAGGGTCCGGCTTAGCATAAGGAGAAGCAACAGGGAAAACGGGATCTGTAACAGGATTTTTTGAAGAAATTAGATCAAGAATACGATTGGTAGCATTCATTGCATAGTTCAATTGATTTAGGCTGCAGAGGGATAAAAACGACGATAAAGCTATAGAAAGGTCATCAGAAGAAGCTTATGCATTCCAGTTTACGAGAGGCATATTGAAATCCTCACAAATCAAAAACTGTGAGGAAGAATTGGCATTAATTATAAAGTTTGACCTAAAGCTATAAACTTGACTCTCCTCCCCTACCCCCTCGCGACACCAACAGGCCTTTATTGCGCGCTACTCAGGGGGCCTCTCCCTATATAATCATGAAAGATTTACAGCCATGTACATGATTTGGCAACTTTTCTTTACTTCAATAAGATCCTAAATTATAGGAATTAACATTTATTCGAGTTTTCTGCACTATGATTTTTATTTTGATATAGGTTTCTTGTCGCTTCAGATATGAAAGTGATGCAAAAGTTTAACGTTTCAATGCAATTAGCGGCGCAAACTGAAAATTGCAATTGTTCTAAATCTAAATTTCAAGAGATTTAACTAACATACTTAAGATATAAATTAAGCTTTTGATTTGGAAAATTGAGTACACCTTCTAAATTAATTATTCATGACTCCTGATAACAGCATACTTCGGCCTTGTCGAGATGGTTCAAATTTTTTAACGGGGGTCTTCGCATCAATATTGGCACCGAAAAAAGTGAACGATCTTTTTCACTTATTCCCGAAGCAAATTAGTTCGAATATAATTTCTCTGCATTCAGAGACCTGTTGAAATAAGAGATAATATTGAAGTACTATTGAACATTCAATTCCTTGTTAATGTCCGTCATAAAAGTGGCTCTATTGATGTTTCAATAGCCATCGGCTATCAACAAGCTAACCATCAGTAATCCAAGCAAAATATTCAGTCAACTACTGTAAGGTATTTTCAATGTTTTCCGTTGTACAGAGAATGAAAAAATATCCTTAAAGCACACTCCAAGGCATGATGGTTGGCACAACAGCACGACGACCGAAACAAACGCCTGTTCGAAAATCATCATTTGCACAGTTGGATTCTATTACAATGAAAATCCCTTGTTTCCATTTGACTGCACTGTACACCGCTGATGATGGGCTTCACATCTTCTGATGACGTGACATCATCGTACATCGCCTGGCAGTCAACATTTTCCTCCTTTAGTCGTCCTAACAGTCGTTGACAACAACATGTGGAATGTCCCATGTGTAATATGCGGTTGGCATAGTCGCATAGTTGCATCATTATTTTTTATGAGATCCACCCCACAGGGACCTAGAGGGGGTTGCTCGTCTATTACTTGACTGACTTAACTATACGACATTGTTTGTACTATCGGTCGAGTTTTCTATGTTGAAAACCGTGGCCGTGGATAAATTGTACAATACAATACAAGTACCATACCGAGAAACATGAGACTACGCTATTATCGCACCGCTGTGTCTTGCAAAACCAAAAACATATCCTTTATTTCTTCTATTTTTTTAATAAAGCAAGTATATATAATTCGTTAGTGATGTTTTGTGCTCAATGTTTGTTACTACATGGGTCGGTTCTTGATATGGCGTAGTGTTTTGGTCTAGTCTAGTCTGGGGTATCGCTTATTATTGTTCAAAATGTTTTTCACTGCATGCTTCATCTTTCAGACAAGTTCACGACAGATGTATAAATACCATTTCATACTCTCTTGAACTTTCTCAAAAAGCATGCATGTAAGATATGTACCAGTATGGGGGGCTGGAAGAATTTATGTATGCATCTTGTTCGGTTCTGACATTCAGAGCATAACATCAACATAGCTGGAATAACATTGTGCGAGTATGTAGAACGATAAAGACAGCTTTGATATAATATAAAAGTCATCATACTTCAACGGTAAGATATGATAGACGTGGTTTTTGCAGATATTTTATCCTGCTCTTGGTGGTAATAGGTGGGTTTTGAGATCAAGTAAAGACATTGTTTAGTTCCCTCAATTTAGTTAAGCTATTTTTCTTGCTTTGCATTAACTTACAGAGTTTTATTCAAATTGCTGCCTGTCTGCTTCTTTCTGTCCATGTGTTCCAGCAAATTTTCTCGCAAACTTCATAGTTGTGTGAAAGTATACTTTTAAATGCTAACTTTAGAGTATTTGTCGACCCCCAAAATTTGATTTTATTGAAAAAGTCATAAGTAACTCAAAATAAGCAGGAGTAAATCGTTCAACGATGAACAGTTGTAGTTAATACTTGGTGCTGTCATTGCGACTATTGTCTTACAACTTGAAATTCAGTCTGCTTGCTGGTTAAACCAAGCCTAGCTAAGTTTTTTACTTTTCTATGCTAAAGAGTCAAAAGCTATTCATACTCTGACTCCCAGACGCAGAAGGCTTCTAGACTCCCCACCGCTGTCAAGGCGAGAATCTATACTGGATTCACTTAAAATATTAAACCAGGCAAAGTCTAACCTTTCTTTATTTAATTTTGAGGAGTTGACTTGAGGATGGTAGAATGCTGTATGTGAGACACCAAGTTTCTTTGGTTTAAATTTTACGCCATTGTTACTTAACACCGAAGAAATAATACAAAGAAGTTGTCAGTGCCTAGAAAACTAGTGTCACTATGGCCTGCTGATTCAAAGTTGGTGTACATCATTTTCTGTAGTCCTTCCACTTCTACTTCTTTCGAAACCATAAAGTCCAAACCCTCTTAGTGGTCTGGCACGAATTGGAATCGATGAATGTCTGAGTGCTGCTTTGGCTAGCAAAATCGCAACTCTGTCATACACCTAGCTTCAGTCCACGTGTTCCCTAGTTAGGTCATCATAATATTCTTGAAAAGACATTGCTAATCCCACCTTAGAATTATTTGTTGGCAAGAGTTTCCGCTAACAATTGAATTTTTTTTCGACAGCGCATCCTTCCACTATCGGGGCTAGTCTACATCATTTTTTCAACCTTTACTCTAGACAGTCTGAAAGTAGACAGCATCAGTGCCACTCGTTTTATCGGGTAAATTAACTTAAAAATAATTGCTGAAATCGAGCTATCCATCCAGTAATCCGACTTACTAAATATATGAAGACACTAGGCTAGATCCCAGTGTGACCAGATGTCATACCAAGCTTCTTTTCTTCTATATAAAGCCAAATCTGTTCTACTGCAAATGAATAACCAAAACCTCTTGCGCGATAGAACCATGGTCATTGAATGTTTTTCAAATTTGTCCAGTGTTAAACAAAAAATCAGTCTTTAACCGTAATACCACCCTAATCTAACATCTAATGCACTTGCTTAGACCCCAAAAAGCGAATAGAACCCTGTACACAAAATTTCAGGGCAAGGGCCATTTCATTCACAGTTGATGAAGACTTATTCACAATTGGAGGAGAAATGAAAACGTATATCTTTCTGCAACAGCTCAAGAATATATGATTGGGTATGAAACCTGCTTTATGAAATGTAGTTTGAGAATATTTTTCACGTTTTCTGCTTTCCAAGGGTCAACATTTAGTCCATTTTTGTCATTTTTCGATTGAATATTTCTTTTATTTAAATTGGATTTTATTTAAGTACGTATTTTCCATTATTATCTATGACTTCTGCTATTTTTTGAGCAGACCCACTATTCCATATGTGTAGAACTTCTGTGGCTTATCGGCGAAAAACTTGGCTGAGTGATTTTCACAGTCCCTTTTTGAAGTGTATTTCTTTTAATTAAGGAAGTTCGCAGAGACCGAAACAAATGGTAGTCTGATGGTGCAAGGCCTGGACTATACGGTGGATGATTCCCAGCTCTGTCAATTTTTGCCGGGTCATCAAAAGTGTGTGGTCTGGCATTGTCATGATGGAAGACAACGCCCTTTCTATTGTTCAAATCTGGCCGATTTTTTTTGAATTGCTTGTTGCAATCTGGTTAATTGCTGGCAGCACAGAGCCGAATTGAGTGTTTGGCCAGAACTCACACAGCGAATGCTACCTTTGATAAGATGCTCCTCTGTTGTCGATCCACAACTATGAAAATAATTTCGCCAAGGATTCCACGTAGACCTCCTTTCAACTTTCCAGGAATACCAAAATAGAGAGAGAGAGAATACTCTTTGTTCCACTTCTATGGCGAATTTATCTCCGACAATAACTGTGGTGACATGAGAATTATGGCAGATCTCAGAAAACTTCAGAATTGATAGCTGGTCATGTAATAATAGAAGTCAGTCAGTATGTATTATTTGGCGTTGTCATCATTGTTTATTTGTTTCGTAGAAGTCGTCTACGTTTTCAATTAGAGTATTCAATTCACTGGGTCATAATTTAACTTTAAGAATTTATAAAGCTTGTTTGGTACATGCTAAGTAGATAGTGGTCATCGTGGTTATTATAGGCTGAACCAGAGAACGCGAATGAAGAGGTCATCAAAATCTTGGTCACCATTCTAGTCCATTGTGGACATTGCTGACAAAGAATCAGGTTCGTGATATTATACCCCAGTGTATTAGGTTAAAACTGGTTACCAGTGGTAATCCCGAAAAACTGAAGGACAATCGAACTTTCGAGTGTGTAGATCTTCTCGCCATTTTCTTTTCAACAGCATGGTCTTCTATGTGGCATCCCGAGTAGAAATTAATTTGGGTATGTCTAAACGAGCATTAGGGCCTAATGCGGAAACAGTAGGGCTTGCACGTGTTAGGCATGCCTAATGCGGGCCTAATTAGAGTCTAGTTAGACATGCCTAAACTTGTTCAGTTTGGGATTTCTTTAGGAAAACCTAATCAGGCCTTAATGCCGAACGCAATGCATTGCCCCATCAATTCCTAAACGCAACGACTTTAAGCACTGTTTGGGCTTTCCGCATTAGGGCTTAGTGTGGGTTTCCTAAAAAATTCCTAGACAGAAAAATCTTTGTTGAGAAAAATGTAAGCAAAACAAAAATTTCTTAATAAGAACTTAGCATTTTCTACGAACATTCGTCAAAAATGATAGTTTTACGAGCATTCGTCAAAAATGAAAATTATCGAACATTCATCAAAACCGATAGTTTTACGAACATTCGTCAAAAGTATTGGTTAAAACGATGGCTTTACGAACATACGTAAAAAATGAAAGTTTCACGAAGATTTGTCAAAAGCGGTAGTTTTAAGAAAGGTCGTCAAAAACGATAGTTTAACGAACTTTCGTCAAAAACAATAGTTTTTAAAAATATTCGTCAAAAACGATAGTTTTACGAACATTTGTCAAAAACGATAGTTCTACGAACATTCGTCAAAAACGTTTGTTTTGTAAATATTCATCGAAAATGATAGTCTAGTGAACATTCGTCAAACCCGATAATTCTGCGAACATTCATCAAAAACGATAGTTTTATGAAGATTCGTCAAAACCAATAGTGTTACGAACATTCGTCAAATACGATAGTTTTGCGAACGTTCTTCAAAACTGATAGTTTTACGAACATTCGCCAAAAAGGCAACCATCTTCTCCATTTTACAAATAAATATCCTATTTAAGCTGTCAAAAGCTTGATGAAGCAGTTCCAAATTTAGGCAGTGATGCCGTGATAACGGTCCCCAGCATACATGCTTTTAGTGTAAAAAAACAAACAAACCTTAGGTTCTTAGTAAAAAATTAAATATTAAAAATTTTCATCACATAATTAAAAAAATTTTGAATGTAGGCGGTGATGGAGCTTACCTAAACAGTTCCTAATTTAGACAATCATGGGGCTTGCCTAAACAGTTCCTAAAAAGAGAATTTTTTGTTGTGTAAAATTGAAATATAGTAAAATATTTTTTTTTTTTATAATATATTATAATTAGACGTAGAAGATGAAAATGCATAGCTTTAAATATTTTCAAGTTCAGATGTGAATTGATCACTTTTTTCCGAGTTAGGCATGCCTAATGCGGGCCTAATGGACCCCTAATGCGGCGTACCTAAATTGAATCAAAATATTTCACTGCATATAATTTGTACCCAAGCCGTGTTGTTGAGGTTCTACGAGGGCGGTTCAATAAGTACCCGTGTTAGAAATGTAGACACCATTTTTTGAAAAAAATTGTTTTTATTTTTCAACATAGTCCTCTTTAAGAAAGAGACACTTCTCCCAACGTTCCTGCCATTCTTTCGACCCCTACAGAAAATAGGATTTTTCCAATTCTCCAAAATACGCCTCTATCTCGACAATAACTTCCTCGTTTGAGCTAAATTTTTTCCCGCGAACCTTTTCTTCATGTTAGGGAACAAAGAAAAGTCGCAGGGAGCCAGATCGGGTGAATATGTGGGGTGCAGCAGCAATTCATAATGGAATTCATGCAGTTTGATGGCGATAACTCCGAATGAATGTGCTGGCGCGCTACCATGGTTCTTTTCGCCAAATGCGGCCGTGTCTCCTTCAATTTTTTGTCGAAGCGGTTCAATAACTTACTGTAGTATTATCCAGTGATCTTCGCCGTGACCTTTCCGACCGTATTCGCCACGATGATAATACCAACTTCCCTCAGGAACGCCCTCTGTCGTGAAACACGGGTACTTATTCAACCGCCCGTATAAGTTTATCGCTAATGTAAATTTTCTTGAAAAATGTGAAAACTTGTAAGTATTTTGAGATGTGAAAGGAATGGAAGGTATTATGAACTAATTTATATCGTATGTATTGATTTTGCCAAGAAAGTTCTTTGTGTTTAGGAACCGTACAGGCAAACCCCATCACTGCCCAAATTAGGTAGTATTTAGGCAATCCACATCACTGCTTGAATTAGGAACTATTTAGGCAAGGCCATCACTGCTTAGATAAGGAACTGCTTAGGCAAGGCTTATGACAGCCTAAATTGGGAACTTTTTAGGCGGGCTCCGTCACTGTTTAATTTAGGCAGTAATGGGGTATGAGCTATGTTCAGCGTTAGGGCCTAATGTAGAATCTGCATTAGGCCCTAATGCTCATTTAGGTTTGCCTAATTAGGGCCGAATAACTACCTAAATTGAATTTCTGTTCAGAATTGTGCTTTCCTTCTCCACGTCGAATCCAATGTTGGGCGTTGGGACCACGGCGATACTATGATGCCGATACTGTTACAGCTAGCAGCTTTCAATTGGTGGCGTCTTCAATTCGTGGCTGACAATTTTTTTTTTGTTGTTTTTGAACATACTTTTCGTTCGCAAGAACAGAAAAAGTTGCAGCTCAAGACTTTGAGCATCATCACGGCTGCTTGCAACGCTTTTGTTGAAATAATCAGGAAACGCCTTCGTAAATTGGTTAACAACAGCAAAGGTCGTTGGTGGTAAGACAATGCAAACAAAGATCCATTGGGCCATGGCTGCAAGCTACTTATGCGGAAGCTTGGAGCCCTACGGGTGCCTTGCATACATGAAGCGGAATAGATGGACGAGATAGTGTGGGCATTTTCATCATCTATCAGATCTGTGTTGGCGAGTACCCACTCTTCACACAGCCAGAACTGGAAGAGGTAATCCTATCATTAAAAACAAGGAAGGCTCCGGACCTAGATGGTGTTCCAGCTGAGGTGTGTCAGGTCCATCATTTCCATACTGCCCGCTATGTATGCTGGACACGGCCTGGAAAGTGATGAAGAAACTTATCAAGGGAAGATTAGCTGACATGATTTATGCTGCTGGGGACCTTTATTTGCGCTATTACAGCCTGAGAGCAAGACGCTCTACCATTGATGCAATAGCAGATGTGTTGATCGCGGTCCGCAAAATGGAGGACCAAAGTTTGCTTAATGATACGTTGCAAGGCCAACTGAAGATAGAAATTGCATCGGATGTTGCTCAAGGATCTTTCCTTCGTCCAGATCTGTGGAACATACCGTACGATAGGCAACTGAAACTAGAGCTCCTGGATAAGTCATATCTGATCGGCTATGTGGATGATGTTGAAAAAATAGTTGCTGGACCCTATGTCAAACAGGCGTAACTTAGAATAGTTATGCTAGTGCACTGAGTGAGAGACTAGGTGACGGACTGTTCACGGATTCAGTCTAGTACTGGAAAAGGCCATAGTGGTCATCCTGATAAAGAATAGAGTCCATAGAGTAAGGACAACCAGTATTGAAAAAGCTCAGGTTGAATCGAAACCATCACTTAAATACTTGGGGTTACTGGTCAACTGCAAGATGAGTTCTCTGAGCAAATCAGAGCAACGGCTGATAAGGCTATTACAGACGTATCAGCTCTGAGTCGACTTAAGGCCAAGGTAAGGGTATTAAAAATACTGGCAGTCCAGGAAACGACATTCGAGACATGAGATCGCACACAATATTTAAAAGTGGGAAGCCTACTGGAAAACGAGAATTCGGAGTGACCTTCATTGTGGATAGGGAGTTCAAATTGCACGTTATTGATTTTAAGGCAGTCAATGAACGGTTGTGTGCGATCCGTATAAAAGTTCATCAAAATCTGGCTGATTAATGTTCACGCCCCGACCGAAGAAAAAGACGAAGAACCGAAGAAATCGTTTTACAATCACCTGGAAAGACTGGTCGACTCATTGGGTACAAACGACATAAAATTATTCTGGGTGATTTCAACGCTAAGGTTAGCAATGAGCTATCTCATCGGGGAACGATTGGAGGATATGGCCTCCACGATGAAACAAATGGCAACGGCCAGCGCCTGATTTACTTTACATTTAGCAGAAATCTATTCATACGTTCGACTTGCTTCCCACATCGACGCATTCATAAAATGACCTGGGTATCACCAGATGGCAACACACAAAACCAGATCGATCATGTTCTGATCCAACAACGTTGGGCCTCGAGCATACTTAACGTCCGTACATACCGAGTAGCCAATTGTCACTCAGATCATTACTTGATCAAATTAAATTATCGATGTCGTATGTCAAAGGCATATTCGGCGAAGACCAGCCCGCTACAAAAATTTGACATCGAAAGGCTCCAAACGGCGTCTGTGGCAGAAAATTTCACGGAGACCCTCGACAACAAGCTGACTCTCATCTTATCAGATGCATCGTTAAAGACGAGCAACGAGCTCTGGATGGAAGTGAAAGCGGCTATCAGAACCGAGGCAGAACAGACGATCGGACATCAAGCCTGGCGCAAGAAGAATGATTGGTTCGATGATGAGTGCCAGAATGCGTTAGATAAAAAGAATCAGGCGTACAAAGAATACGTAGGTAGAAAAACCAGGAGGAAGAGAGAACGTTATGAAAATCTCAGAATAGAAGCGAATAAGATGATTCGGATTAAGAAAAGAAAATACTGTCACGACCAATTGAGAAGTATGGATGTAAGTTTAGCGAGCAATAACACAAGATAAGCATACAAAGTAGTGAAAAGCATGAAACGTGGTTATCAGCCCAAAACCACGCTCTGTCGCGATGATAGAGGCAATGTAATCGCTGATGAAATCAAGATTAAGGAAAGATGGGCAGCATATTTCAAGAACCTCCTTAATCATCCGCACAGCTCCAGAACATCGGTGCCTATAGATGTCTGCGGAGTACTTCCATTGGCCCCACCAACTCTGGATGAAGTCTGTTCCACCATCAAAGCCCAAAAGAATAATAAACCGCCGGGCATTGATGAGATTCCCGTGGAGCTCATCAAATATGGTGGCAGTAGTGCTCATCAAGCTATTCACAAAGTCATCCAGTACATTTGGCAACAAGAACATATGCCGAAAGAGTGGAGTCAATCAATTAGATTCCCTATGCACAAAAAAGGTGACAAGCTACAGTGCGAAAATTATGGAGGCATATCACTACTTTGTACGGCGCACAAAATATTTTCTAAAATCTTAGAAAATAAAATCGGTTCATACGCCAAGAGTAGTATTGGGAAGTATCAAGGTGGTTTTAGGGCAGATAGATCAACAATAGACCAATTGTTCACAGTCAAGCAGGTACTTGAAAAGTGCTGGGAGTTCAACATAGACGTACACCAAATTTTCGTTGACTTCAAGCGAGGATATGACAGTATTGATCGTAACGTACTGTACCAAATAATGCTTGGTTTTGGCATCCCAGTCAAGTTGGTCCATCTTACCAAAATGACAATGGCGTTAACAACCTCCCAAGCACAAATATCGGACGAAAGCAGGGAGATGGGCTGGCCCCATTGCTATTCAATTTGGCTCTAGAGTTTGTCATACGCAAGCTACCTGTCGATACGCGAGGTACATTTCTATATAAGTCAAGCCAGGTAGTGGCCTATGCGGACGACATCAAATTTCTGTCACGGTCACTAACAACTGCCAAAGAACTCTTTCTGAAACTCGACAGCGGCGCAAAACTAATAGGGCTACAAATCAACGAAAATAAAACAAAGTTCATGACGCAGTCGAGGGAAAATACCCCAAATACACAAAATATCACACTTAGCGAATACAGTGTCGAAAATGTTAACGAATTTGTGTATTTAGGCGTCAAAATAACGAAAACGGGCAATGAAAGAGACGAAATACGCCGAAGAATACAGTTCGCAAATAAAATATTTTACTCAGTATTGACGATCTTGAAGACCAGCTGCATACACAGGCAAACAAAGCTCCAAGTATCTTTGATAAGACCTGTGTTATGCAATGGGTGTGAAACATAGACCCTAACCCAAGCATCCGTAAATATACGCCTTTGAGCGACGAGTCCTGAGGCGAATAATCGGAGCAAAGCTAGACGGGGTACGATGGCGAATTCAATACAACCATGAGCTGTATGGAATTTTTGACGAACCGGAGGTCTCAAGGATTGTAAGACTGCGGAAGCTGCAATGGGCTGGACACATGAATCGTATGGACGAACAACGGATACTTCAGAAGGTATTTGTTGGGGGAACTGAAGGCCGGCGGCCAGTGGGGAAACCGAGAAAACGCTGGTCTGACTCGGTCGACGAAAATAGTTCATCTCTACTCTTATTTTGGAATTGGAAGACACGGTCAACGGACCGCGAAAGTCGGAGGCGCTGTTTGCAGGAAGCGAAGGCCCGAAAGGGCTGTAGTGCTAAGAATAAGAAGAAGAAGGGTACCCAACCCATCAGGAAGACGACTTTCGATGATATAACTAGAATCGGTCTAATGTACGGAGCAGAAATATTGGGCAACACCCTCAGCAAGAAGCTGTACCGAAAACGCTTGGCACAGGCACAGAAAACAGGAGCACTGAGGACTGGATCTTCATATCCGACAGTCTCTGATTCGTCTTTGGCAGTCATCTCAGGCGTGATACCGAAAGAGCGCCGTACTATTTACCTGCGTCAAAACGTAGATATATGGGAAACAGTTACTCGCGAGGAATGACATCGCAACGCAGTTCTGAGGCTGACTTCTACCTGAGCCAGCCCTTGAGTGGGCATGGATGTTTTCAGTCTTGCTAGCACAAGATTGGTAAGTCGCGATCCCTTGATTGTAGGTTTTGTGCAGGAGAGGAAAATGATGCCAAAACAAATTTTTTGTAGGCAAAATATGGGACAGGCTGCATCTCGACGAGTAAACAGCAGTGCTCTCCCCAGATGGTCTGATTGGGGAGATGCTAACATCGGTTGACAAATGGAACCCTGTGGCACATTATGCCCAGGCAGTCCCAAAAGATAAAAAGGAGTCACATCAGCCAGGGATTTCGGGGTTAGGGAATATCTTTTCAAGCAATCTCTCTTCTTCCCTCCCCTCCCGCTTGAAGGGGAGTCCCCAACTTGAAGCCGGCCCGTGACGTAGCAAAACGAGGATTAATCCGAAAGCATATGTCAAAGGTTGCAGGCTAGGTTCTCAGGTTGGCAGGGGAGGTGTTTAGTGGGTAGTGAAGACGTCTTAAGCATCGAAATGGAACTATTTGTTATAGTTTTTAAGAATACGGAAAATAATTTTAATCCGAAATCATTTGAAAGCTAAATAAGCTTGTTCATTTATAATTGTGTTTTGTATAATTTTCGCCCTGGTTAACTCAATTCTATCTAGGCTTGTACTTTTCAATAGTCGTATCAAGTTGATTCTGAATCCGTTTACTAGACTTAACTACTTTAATTTAATGTCTCCTACGAGCTCTTCCTCCAAAATTTATTTTGGAAAACTAGATACTTCATCGTAATTCACATCTTTCCCTTCATACATGAATGCATATAAAATTCATATTCACAACATATCACACACTAAAATGAAGCAAAAACAACACCAATAAGGCCATAAAAAGGAATACCAAAAAGCGTACGTCAATCCGCGTTATAATTGAAATTCCAAAAAAAAGTCCCTACCCGAAAGAACAACTTTTCAATTTTATTATTTCAGCTCAGCTCTCGGTCGTGCTTCGAGGCGTATGGGGAAAAACAAATAAATGAGAGGAAAAATCATATCAGGAATACAAAGTGAGGAAAGAACAAAACACATGCAAATAGCCTCCCAAAATCTCTAAAAATATTTGTGGCAACATGTCCATCCTTCTATGGGATGGGTTTGCTTAAAGCAATTATTGAAGGCTTTCAATGAAAAATGAGGAATACGTATTACTAATAGATATGCCGAAAAGGATGTAATGTTTTTGTATATTCCTACTTCCTATTGAAAACTTCTTCATTTCTAAACTACCATGATTCCTATTACCAATGGTTCCCTTCTACTTAGCAACCTACAGAGCCGAAAAAATTCGATTAGAAACTATCCCCAATAAAGTATCCAACTTTAACAAGAAAGCCATCAGCATAAATCCTTTTTGCTGATCTAATCGGAAGCATATCAATTCTCTGTCATTCTTTTTTGCTATCCCATACTTTTGTCCTTTTCCGCTACTTCCTTCGGCTGGAAATCTTTAAGAGGAAGTTAAACTTTGAACGCTGAAGCTAAATAGTAAAGCAAATTTTACGATGGCGAGTCTTCAACCCTCTTCTGCATCCGTCCAACGTTTTTCTATATTTTTATGATGTTGTCATCATCCTTTTGGCATATAAATGTGTTTTCGGTAAGGTCATTTGTAATCTCCAGTTTTAAATGAAATTGATTTTGTTCTTCGCCTTCTCTCCCCCTTTATATTTAGCATCAGCGTCACACCCATCTGCTTATCGAGAAATTCATATTTGCTTACTAGAAATCATCCCTTATTCTTTGCCTCTTCCTCTGTCCATGTACACAGTAGCAAATTCGCTTTCAAAATTTCACTTCCGGATGTTTCGAAAGCAGAAGCTTCCACCACTACGTCTATGTAGGATTTGCTCCTATATTTTTCAGCCACAACGAAAATATAGCGAAGGACTCATGCAATAAAGTTGGTCAGTCAGTAAAATAAGTTTTGGATACGTTTGCACAGTGAGGTACATTTTTACGAGTTACCATAAAAAATGAAAAGAAGGATCGGAAGCCCAGTCACGAGCGGGACCAGGAAAGGAGTCAAAAAAGAATCGAAATAAAATAAAAATAAAATAACAAACTCACACACCGAACGAAACCAATGAGGTATTTATTGCTTCAGACCAGAGTATCCACATCCATCAAACGATTGAGAGGGTTGATTTCTGTATGTTTTCAGAGTGGATGAGATAAAAAGGAATTGAGGGATGGTAATATGGGAGAAGTGAATACAGAAAATGTTGAATTGAAATAAATATTTTAGTTGCAATATAAATAATGGAGATAACAAATAGGAATTTTATATCTTGATCTAAGATATCGAGGTTGGAGGGTCATAAATGAAACCTTTATTGTTGAATTGGATTCCATTGTGAGTTTGATATATTGAAATTGGTCTCAAGTGGGTTGTATTTTTTAGACTGATCCACGTGGTGATTAGAATGTGTTGCTTGAATATTTAAAACTGAAAAAAATTAAAAATATTTCATTTTTATTAACATGAAATAGCAAAACGATTGTCACATTATAGTTTAAAAAGTCCTTATAAATCCTAGAAAACATAACAAATCCATTAAATGACTCTTGCTCAGCAATTCATTAAATCATCATCAAGACGGATTCCTCTAGACTCAAATTTCAAGTTTATTTGCTGTATTTAGGAAGTACTTTCGTATGTTACCCAGAATATTCTAGACTAGAATATTTAATCCACTAAGTTCTTGTTTTCGCTTTTATTTTGAGTCCAAATGACACTGTAAGATAATCGCATAGAGTTTTTGGGTCCTTTTGCAAAGTGAAAACTGAAAGTTCTTTGTTGTGAATGCTTAACTTTATAACTTTGCGTAAGACATAAATTGCCCTACTGAGTTTCAATTCACTCCTCAACTGTTTCTAAACAATGATGCCCAAAGTCACCCCTTATCAGAACCACTAAACTGCATATGATATGAACGTACTACCTTTACTCTAGTCCTACTAATAATCACCGCCACATTCCTGCCGAAAGGCACCACATCTCTCATGAAATAACGATGACTTGATATTTACTCATCAATCCCATACACAGACTGAATCTACATCGAGGATGCTGGTCTAGGCCTCGTTTTCCTACATCTTGATGCGCCTCCAGGTTACAGCAGTCTTCTTTCCTGTGGAAAGAGAGGAAGAGAAAGGAATTCCTAAGAAGGAGCCTCTTTGATGTCTTCCGGTGCTGCAGTTGCGATTTTTATCTATTAAGACTACCTCAACATATTTGCCATTCGTACATTGTATCTAAGCATCTCTCTGAATATAATTTCTGGGGACAACTCGCCAAGCTCAATGAAGAGCTTATCTCAGATAAGGAAGATGAGGTAGGCATCATCCACCCCTCCTATGAAAAATACAAATTCGGCAGATCATAACATATTAGGCTAATGCAGGTGAGACCAAAAACATCCATGTACACACAAGAGCTGGTTCATAATGAAGTCAGTCCCATCATGCATTCGATTAAGCCAGACCTCACATCTGGGATTTGCCGCGCGGTCCACCTTTCCTGCGGTCCGCCTTTTCTCTGTGTTGTTCTCGTAAAACTAGTGGCAATCGCTGAGAAAGCGTAGTCTTTCCATCTTGGCAAGGTCTTCCCTGTCATCTTCATTTCCATGGAGATATATATTTCTGCACCTTGACAAGGCGGACACTGGATATTTTCCCTGTGATCGTGAACAACACTGATCCGGAGACTCTTGGATACACTGTGGCAAGCTTAAGTGCCCCTTATCTTTGCACCTGTGTCAACTGCTTTCCGTGAAGCTACTTGCTGAGAGCGTATCGCCATCTGATCCATAAAGCAGTATATATTGCATGGCACTCAACAGAAGGCTTTTCCATACGAGGCCGGTCCCCCTATGTTAGACATGAATCAAGTAAGCAACGTTACGTGTGCTGCAGCCTTATCAGCGGTTGCCCCGATTTGCTCGAAAAACTCATTTTCGAGTCTATCAGTACCCGCAGGTATTTCACTGATGGTTCGTATTCAATAGATGACTCTCCGATTCTAAAAGTCATCACTCTGCAGATTCTTTTCTTATTCAGGATGACCACTTCAGTTTTTTCTGATGCTAGGCTGAACATGCAAGCAGACATCTAGTCCTTTCACTGGGCCCATTAGTATGCCTATTCCAAATTATGCATGTTCAACTGTGCGTCCATAGTCTAGCGCGGAAACATCATCCGCATAGCTGGTCGAGCGTGATTCATCTGACATTTCTAGCCTCAGAGGTCTATCGTACGAAACTTTGTGTCACAAGCAGAAAGCCCCTCGAAATCCGCATAAGATACTTTGGCACTTCGAAAGAATTTTCCAGTGTTTCCAGAATATTTGCTCATCTAGTAGAGTTGTAAGCATTTATGACAGCAAGATTGACAAGCAAGGGAACGCATTGGCTATGTGTCTCCACAGGCTGGACTGCCGTCACCACTTCCCCAAAAGCTTCAATAATGAAGCGACCTACCTGAAAGCCATACTGCTCTATAGGTAGGTCCCTAGCATGCATCGTGTCTGCGAGTCTTTTTCTAATGGGTTTTCGAGCATTTTCTCAGCCATGTCTAGCATACACAACAGGTGGTATGCAGATGGTGACTCCACACTCACCTTCCGATTGGTGATCGCCATGAGCTTCGCTTCTTCCAGAATATCCCTTGAAGCAGATAAGCGTTGTATGCACTAACGAGCAAATCAGGGCAACAGCAAAAGACCATCTGCAGTACCTGAACTGGAATCCCATCTAGCCTTGGCACCTTTTTGATTTCACAGGGCAAACTGCTTCCTCTAATTTCATTTTTATCAAATCCGCTTAAGTTCATCGTGTACCACATCAACAAAGGTGAAGTATGCAGAAAAAAGAACCCAGAAAACCTCGGCCATCTCATCTGCCTAGTATATGAAGGGCAAACGTAAGGCTCTGAGCTTCCGCATGACCAGCTTTTCACCAAGGGCCCATGGATCCCAGTTCATGTCATGCACAATATTCCACCAGCGGCGTGCCTTGCTATTGCTGACAAGTTTGCGGAGACGCTTTCTGGTCGGCTTATATGCATCGAGCTTGCTGCATGCCTCTTCCAAAGCCCATGCCAGTTGGTCCCCTTGCTGTAGCTTTTGACATTCAATTCGCTATTCAGCTATTTCAGAAAACCACCAGTATACTGGAGATTTGCTAAATTGAGGTTTTCGACGGGTCATGAAAGACCTGGAGACAGACGTGGTTACACTCATGATTGAGTTCACCGCGTCCTTAGCTGCGAATCTTCTACTTCCTCGCAAAGCTCCAAGTATCGATACCCGTACCATCAGTTCGCCAACAAACTTCTTCACGTCCATTTTCTCAACTTTCAATCTGAAATAGGGGGGCTGAGAATATGTTATCAGAGAAGGACCATCGTTGATTTCAAGCGCTATATTCTGTTGATCACTGGTCGAGTATTCATCTGGAAATCCCTATGTTTGTACCCTTGGTACTAGGAGCTCCAGTGCGAAGCTCACATCTTAGATAGTTCGTAGCGAAAAATAGCAAAATAGAATTTCTTAAAAATATATCTGATGAATCTATGCTGAATACTGTCGGTTTTTTCATGATAGATGCTATAAACTGGTGATTACTCGTATATTGTTGAAACATACTCTAATACTGGCCTCGCGAAATTGTTATAAAGTGTCGAAATTGAACATTGACCAGTAAATTTCTTACACGTTTGCATTAGAAAACCATGTATCTTATTTTGTTTTGAAACTATTGAATTAACATGACTGTCGAATTTCAGCGTATGTGCATTCCATTATTGTACCGAGGTCTCTTATCTCTTGTACATGTTCTCAAAGTTACTCAAAGTTTTGAGATGATGTTAGTCGAGTGTTAGACAGGACTTCGCATTTTGAAACATTCATTGGAATTTCATTTCCTATACTCAAACTGGTAGATCTATTTATATTTTCCTGATGTTTAACATTATCATTATCTTGATTAATTAATTTATATAATTTGATGTCATCAGAAAAATGATGAAAAACTCACAAAAACCTTTGCTTATTGTGTGAAAAAGCTTGTGGATCTTTATGCGATCTACAAAATATACATGCCGTTTATCAATGCCAGGAAGAAGGATGTTTCAAACAACTTGGATAATTTATTCAATGTTGCAAACGCTGTTCAAAAGAATTCAAAAAGAAGACGGCAACATATGATAATATATGATTCAGGACAAGAAGAATAGAAAGCGGCTCAAATCTATTGGGCAGGCAATATTAATCGAGCCCACTGACGGTAAATCGCATGTGGATGTTCTGTAAGATTAAAGGAGCGGCAAAACCGGAAAAAATACAAACTACCATAAAAGCCATACATCTGCCTTGTTTGGGTAACCTATTGTTCGAGTTCGGACCAGCAACTTCTAACAAAGATACATTAGGTGACGCAATCAAAAATGGGCTAGGAGAAAAGGCAGCCGTGGCTTCGATTAAACCTAGGGATGCTCTCAAAATAAGAGATATTGGCCGTGTTACGGTTTTAGCCGAGATAAAAGATGTTTTAAAGCGAGATTTTCCTAGCTTGAGTGAAGCAAAAGGTAGGCCAGCCAGTCCAAATTATGGACATCACTGCATTACCATTGTCGACACCGAATCGGTTGAGTTATTTGTAGGATAGAGCGAAGAGCAATCATTCTCCGGCATTCAGGCACCTCGGACATGAGTATAATGCAAAGGGATGTAAAGGGATCAAGAAGAGCTCACTATGCTATAGTTTCGGCAAAACAAAGCATGGCATGCACGGAAGATACACACTGCTTCCTCTGCTAAAACGCTGACCCAAGGCATGGATTTTCCAGAAAGCATAATGAACCATACTCTGCAGATTAATCTGCATCGGAGCACACTCGCTCAAAATCTACTCAAGCAACTTGCAAGCGACAGTCAAGTTGATTTATCACTGCTCAGTGAGAAACACCACCTCTGGAAATACTGAATATGCTATCCTGACGAACCTTGTACTACGGCCATCTAAGTTCAAAGCAGAGCCCACTTTCAAGTGAGGGATCAGGGGCAAGGTGATGATTTGATTTGAGTTCGGTGATCGGGAACATCACTTTTTAGTGCAGACCTAACGCGAAACTACCTTTACCATTTCTTCAATCTAGGTTGAATGCTTCGGGGGACCGGGTACAGGGGGTCATGTGCTCATCGCAGGTGACTTCAATGCAAGAGAAATTGAATGGGACATGCCCCAATCAGATTCAAAGGACTAACAGATTCTGGATATGGCAGCTAGAGCTGGTCTTTGTTATACTGAATACATGCTACATCCCTACTTCTCCCTACTTCGTCCGGAAAGGCAGCATAGCTCATCCAACTTTTCCCAAAGATGAAAGTGGAAAAGGCAGTCTTGTCTTTGAAGAAAAGAAAGTCTCTAGGACCAGACGGTATTCCGAATGAGGTGTTGCAGATGGTTGACCAGTTCTACCTTGATTTGCTACTCAGCATATTCAATGCTTGCTGGCGTGACGGGATATTTCTAGAATGCTTGATGGTAGCGAGGCTCGTGTTGATCAGCAATGGTAACGGGAATCTCGCATTACCTTGCGCATGCTAACCGCTATGTATGCTATGCACAGCCGAGAAAATACTCGGGAAACTTATCAAGGTTAGACTGGCTGACGCGATTTGCGCCGCTGAGGACCTATATCCAATGCACTATGGCTTCAGAGTAGGGCGCTCTACAACTGACACAATTGGAGAAGTCATAAGCACGGTCAAACGTTCCAAAACGCACAGCAATTTCATTCGAAGGGTCATCCAGCTTGTTACTCTAGATGTCAGAAATGCTTTTAATTCCACAGATTTTTGAATATCGTGGAAGTGCCGGAAAGTCATTTCCAAGTTCCAAAATACCTTATGCGAATCTTGAGGGACTACTTGAGCAAACGCAGGAGTTGAAGTATGGCTGTTACATAGAGTGTCGCTCAGGGCTCCATCCTCAGTCACCATTTGCGGCACATCTAGTATGTCGGATGAGTCCCACTTGGCCGGTTTTGCAGATGATGTAGTAGCATTAGTCACAGGATGTATTGTCGAACATGTGCCATTCAGACTAGGTACGCTGATTTGGTGAGTGAGGAACTAGATGATAGCTCACGGCTACAATCTATCACTGGAGAAAACCGGAGTGGTCATACTAATTAAGAAAAGAATCCTCAGAGTAAGAGCTATCAGCATCGCAAAAACGAGTCGAAACCAGTAGTGAAATTCTTGGGAGTACTGATAGGCTCAAAAATGAGTTTCTCTACACGAATTGGAGTAGCAGCCTCAAAAGTGGCAGTATATGTAATCGTGCTTACTTGACTGTTGGCCAAAATAGGGCCACCTATTTCAATCTGTCACATCACCCTAATTTCCTCATCAATCTATCCTCAAATAGTCAATGCGCTAATCTTATTCAGCTTTTTTATTTTAAATGCATAACAGACTGTTCATCTTACCAGATACCTCTCACTCGAGCAAAGTACGAACGATTTTTGGCAGCAGCGAATATTTTAGCTACAAAAATACTCTTCACCCGGGGCCAATAAAATGATAATATGCCTTTCTGGCTGGTGATGCCAACCAGAATTTTTACCAAGAGATCTTCATTCCGAGTGGTTTTTTTCAGACAACCACATCGTCGCTTATTCCTCACTATCTGACGTTTGTTGTAAGCCTTATTAACCACATCGTCGCTTATTCCTCACTATCTGACGTTTGTTGTAAGCCTTATTCCAAGAACCAATGAGCTGTCGGAATATCTTGAGCCTTCGAACTACTTCTGATTACATCGTTCCTTATTACAGGGCACTTATGACATAATTTTTGAAGTAATTTGAATATTCCTTACTTTTTGGCGTTCTAAGTAACTGCTAAATCACTATTCCCAAAAATACTCCAAATGAGATCCGGGTGATATAAATGATAATTGGAAGTTGAATACTTGTCAAAATAATGATGACCCCTTCTTAAACTTGTTTCTTAGAATACATATGAAAGGACAAGTAAGGTCCAAAGGTTTCCTTTTGATAATTACACGTTTGATGTAAGTAATAATATACAAAATCGATAACTATTGAGCAACACAAAGAAGCAAGTCAACTACCCAGGTGTAACAGGTGTTTTAAACACATTTTCACCAAATTTCCAGAGAAGATGTATCGATTGAATATAATTGAGTTAAAATCGATGACCATAGCCCGCGTGGTGTAGGGATTAGGGCAATTGCCGAAGGTACCTCATTCAAATTCAGTTGGTGACAGCGAGATTTTTTTCGAGTGATTCTTCAGAGAGACTATAAGCTCGTCCAGTTATGGCACGTACTGGTAAAAAACTACCGCGACGTTCGATACACTCGATCAAAATAATGGGGATACGGGATAACGCCATGTATGTTACATTTGCGTCGACCACGAAAGGATTTTGGCACGACTTTACGCAATCAGCCGCGAATAAACGCAAACCCCACGAGCAGAAAGCGTAAAGTAACGTACACCGAAAACATCTTTGGTATTATTAATTGGTACTAGGTGAGCTCAACAAATTCATCAAGTTCAACAACGCGCACGACACCAAACCCAATCATCTCAACATCATCAAACTACAACCGCAACAATTTTGCAAGCGGCACAACCTAGACAAGTAATCGTTAGCGAGGATTTTTTGGAGCATCCTACCTTTAGCTCCAATTCAAATGCTGCAGGCAGCGCAAATGTGATAAATTTAACAACCAATGATTTGATGAATCAACCTCAAATTCTGAAATTGGTGAGCAACGGTAATGGTGGGAATATGCTCATCGATTGATTCATTATCAAATGGAGGCAACGCATATGGAAATCCGAAGTTAGTCGTTAGTAATGAATCTGTTCTATCGGAACAATCTCCCGGAGGTAATCAACTGACATTTAATTTCCTTAATGCAAAAGGAATATCATATTTGACAACAGCAAGGAACCAATCGGCACAATCGAATGTAGCTCAACAACAACCAGTCCATCATATCTGATCAACTGATAACAATGTGTCAAATGGTATTTCCAACTCAGCGCCAGGGACAATGGTCCAGAAAGTGGGAGTACCGAGAAATGTGCAGGTAGTGACGAGGATGCAAACCATGAGCCAATCGCCTCCTCATCACCAGTAGGTGCACCATCAGCAGTTGTCACAGCAATCAAATGCTCATTTGCTGTGCAATGTTCATAATAACCAGATCGTAATGCAATCGAAATATGTACACAATGTGGTTAATGCCGATCCGGCTACCGGAAGTGTGAATGATAAAATGGACAAATTACAACCCACGAGGAATGCAAATTCCAATAATAAACAACTGCGCTCAATCGCAACATCCTCCACCACTAGTCCGTCCAGCAAATCCAAATCAAAACACATATCGAATGCTGCCGCTAATGTTGTTCTTCAGCGACAACAACAACAAACCCGAACTGTCAGTAAATTTTCTTACTGACATTTATTCAAACGCGTTTAATAGGAGTGAGATTCCATGAACACCCAAAAGAACCGATTATAGTGGTGGAAAACTACCTAGCTGACCACTTGTTGTGGAATTTTAAGGTCCTTGAATGAGCCGTTGGCCGAGAACCTAATAAAAGGGGCCGGAAGGAAGCCCCATTCTTCTTTCTAGCGAAAAAAAATCATCTGGTGAAGCGTGCGAGTCGAGACAGGAATCTAGCGGAGAAAATAAATCAAGGAGATTGGCAGTGGAGATCTAGAGAATAAATTAAGGAAATTGGCAGTGGAGATTTAGAAAGTAAATCAATGAGATTGGCAGTGGAGATTTGGAAATAACACAATCATCAAACAAACACCAAAAACCAATTGTTTGGGGAACCCCGCATCAGTGGCAACAGAATCACCGTCGTAAATGTTGGCCAACCATTTACTTTTTATATAATATATATTTTCTTGTGAAATTTTTAAGTTAAAGGTTCATTGTAGGGAATTTATCTCGGTTGTTTCTTTTACTTTTTCTGATTTAGCTACCCAAATTGTGAACTTTCTGCTCGTGAGCAGGAATATATCTTTTTTCCCCAAGAAGGGAATTTACTGGCGTCGTTTTGAAGTCGCAGGGTAGCCAAGCGCCTGTCGTAGTCAGATCACGGTTAAAGTTTCTTCCTGGCTTTTCCAACTTTTTTTTTCAGGTGTTGTAGGGGATTACGATTTAATAGAGTAAGATCTGAGATTGGTAGGATTCTATTCTTTGCTCTCCGGGGAGCCGTAATCTCGTTCCGCGGCTCCAGTCGGGCTCCAAGGACGGGGCCGAAAAGAGCCTGACCGGAGCAACCCTTGGTAAAACGGTAATAGTATGTCAAAAAAAAAATCTCAGGAACAGATCCAAAATAGCGGCTGTTTTAGTGTGAAAAATATGCAAAAATTTGTTATTGTAGTTATGAACAAACTTTTCAATAGATTTTGATTTAATTCTGTAATATGGTAGAAATAAACGGTAGAACAAATGCTAGGCTAGTCACCGACCGAGTGTTCAAAGTCCTTTAAAAATAACAAGTTTCATTGGTTTTACGAAACTTGATAATAACATGGAATTCAGTACAATAAAATCATATAATTCTTTGCAAGCATCTGTTTGCGCACTTTAAAATTTTGGTATTTCAAAAATGCAGTTTTTCCTGTTTTTGACCCTAAATTTTACAAAAAGTTTTGATGAGTTGAGATTATTTATTGCTATTCTACCCTGCATAAAATGAACTGTACGAAAAATGTGTATCCACCCCCTCCTATAGGACACCTTTGAGCTGGAAAATCTGAAAAACTTTGTTAATAATAGTATTTTATGCTAATTTGACGTTTCGCTCAATGAAATCATAGTTGTGCCCATAAACATTTTAAACTTAGTTATGTATGCCATCATAATACCTTTGTGCTCGGAAAATTTCATGAAAATTGAAATATGATCAGGTGAGATATAGCCTATTTCTATTATATGGATATGCAACAACAATAACACGTGGTGAGGGGGATGGTTTATAATTCAAATCGACCTAGACAATCCTATTTTCTTCAGATTTTCATGAAAATTCCAATAATCGTGTTTTATTTAAATATGTCCAATTGGCCGAGTATTTAGAACATTTTTTTTTAAATGAAACAAAATGGAGACTGTTTGGTTTTAATAGAAGAAACCCTTGAGCTTATATGCACAATTGAACGATTTCTTATATGTTTAACTGGTTCATAATTCAAGTCATTGATTCATGTTATCAAAAAAGTTGTTTTAATCCCTAGCATGATTACAAAGCCCTGCTGGTAGGAGGTCTCTCCTGCCTACTCTACTTCTTTATTGTTATTAATATTCATTTAATGCTAGGTGAGTTTCAATCACTATCGCTCGAAATCGAGCGGTGCCCACAAGGAATTCATTTTTCCAAGTTGTGGCGCCAGCAGAAATTGTTCTTGTTTTTGTGGGAAAAAGTTTGAAGACTTGTTGCCCAAGATATTGATCCTTTAAATTGGTATGAATTTTTTTTTCTAAATCATTTAAACACATACATGCAAATTTTTCGAAATCTCCAAAGTAATAATAATCGTTTCAACTACTGAAATAAAATACCTTAAAAACGGTCAACACCTTCAAATGGTCCCTTTGAAATTGCGGACTCAACACTCACTATTCAACCCTGTTAACTTCCTGCAAAAAGGTTCAATTAACAGACAAATAATATAGTTGTTAACGGCACCCCATCAGTTGTAATTTCCTGTCATCATAAAGGACACCTTGCTAATATGCATACTCAAATATGACTTGGATAAACTACTTATGATTCAGAGTTTTGACTTCCTCACATCTTCAATGAACGCTACTAAATGGGGTTGTATCCTTTTTTAATGCATAGATGAATAAGCAAATGTAAGCCATCAAATCTGAAAAACATTGAATGCTACTTTTATATTCCCTGATAGAACTATATATACTACCCATCATTGAAAAGATTTAAATTCTCATGAAAAGAAATGCTCCGGGAGGTACTTACAGGATATTCAATAGCTTTTTCTTATTTGACTTTAATTAAAGTTGGATTGAACGAGGTGGAGGTAATAAGTAATCAGAAGTTGTATAGATGGAATGAATTAACAGTAAAAATAGTTTGAGTTATTTTGGAAAATTAATCAAATTGAGTGTTTTAGGTGCATAATTTCTTTCTCAACAATGGGATAGTCAGATTCGTGAAGTATAGTTGACTCCCGATGATAATTCAACATTGAATTTATGAGATTGCTTTAATATATATTACAACTTTGGGTAAATGTCTAGAAGTGCGCCTCCACTCCAAACCGCAAACCCAAAATTTTTGCATGGTCCTAACTATCTCCACGGACCTTCTACAAGGGCTACAAGGACACAGCATAAAGAAACTGTAAGTATGTAGAACAGCAGGCCATAAAAAAATAAAAGGGTAAAAATTGAGTCGAATAAAATTGTTTTTGCCCAACACCATATTCCTCGAATATGCGCGGGGCTAACACAACTGCAGATTTTTCTCAGTGTTGAAACAACTCTACAGAGTTTTCTTAGTGCACTGATTGAATTCTTCTTCTTCTTTTAAGCATGAAAGCCCCCTCTTGGGCCATAGCTCCATCGACCGCATTCTCGAATTTCAATGTCCAAGCAGCGATGAACCGTATGCGTCGACCGCGTCAGACCAGCGTTTCCTCGGTTTCCACACTAGTCTCCGCCCCTCATTTCTCCCAACGAACACCTTTCTGGGTATCCGTTGCATGTCCGTACGAATTACACAATCTAAATTCAATCAAGATGCGCTAAATAGATAGAAGGGTCATTGAGAAAATGCAATTGTGGTGTTCTATATAAAGGGTGGGCCATATAGTAGTTTCTTCTTAAATCAAATATTATTTTGACACTGACAGCTGTTCCCCACTCAAAATTATATTAGTGAGTTAGTATTAAAATTTCGTGGAACAAAATGAATCATTTTGCGCTTGAACAACTTCGCAAAATATTGAAATTTTATTTCCAAAGTGATGGTCAAATAGTGCGTTTTTTTAAAAGAAGGTTTGGCCAAAATGAGGCACCCACTGAGTGTACTGTACGCAAATTTGTGAAGAAAATTCATGAGACAGATATGCTAGTGGACAATACTCATGGTCACCGTACTTGTACGGTGCGCACTCCAGAGAATGTGGCTGCTGTAGCCGAGAGCGTGCGATTCAATCAACTCGCCATCGATCCCAGCTACTCAACATTAGTCGCACGAGCCTGAGAAGAATTTTGCACAAAGACCTCGGATTATTTGCTCTCAAGATCGAAATCATTCAGAAATTAAAGTCAAATGACCATCCGCTTCGTTATCTCTTCGCGATTTGGTCATAAGAGCAGTTCGAATTGGATGCCGATTTTTCTCAAAAAATCATCTTTCATGTTGAGGCATACTTTCAAACCTACACGTGATTTCGAGCAGCCAATGCATCCTCAGCGAGTGACAGTGTGGTATAGATTCTGGAGTGGTGGCATCATCGGACCATTTTTTCTTTGGAAATGAGGCTGGAAATGCTGTTTCGGTCAACGGGAGTGCTACAAAGGCATTTGGCGATTTGGATTTGACTGACCTTTGATTTCAACAGGATGGCGCGTCATGGCATGCAGCTCATCAAACAATCAATCTTTTGCGCACAAAAGTTTCGAAATCGAGTTATCAGCCACCCTAGTTATGTCAATTGGCCGCCTTGAAGGTGCGATTTGACACCGTTGGGCTTCTTTTTATGGGGCGTTGTGAAAGATCGATGTTATGCGGAAAATCTACAAACTATTCAAGCACTAAAATTGGATATTCAACAAAATATTGCCCAGATATTGCCTGAAACCATCAATAATGTCTTGGAAAATTGGGCTGAGAGGATGGCCTACAGTCACGCTAGTCATGGCAACCATATGAATAAAATTGTATTTCAGAACTAGCGGGAAGGATTGCTCTTGCGAATAAAGCTTAAATATTTTATTGCATTTTTGAAAAGAAACTTGTATTTAGCCCACCCTATACTTACCATATTTTCTATGTAAAGACCTAGTAGCCACTATGCGCCATTTTGAAAACGTAGGTCTCAGGTCCCTGAAGGTAATTAATAACAATGTGATTTAGGGTGGAGTGTCATGAGTACTTTTAGACAACCGCCAAACTTTTTTACTTGCGTTGTCTTCATCAAATCATGTACAAGTACACTCGCTGTGCCCATTTGAGAACGTTCATTCAAGTACTCACATATTTCCTTTATTTTAATCACCTTCTGTTTCAAAGCAAATTTGTGATGCTAAAGAGAATAACGATGTAGTTAGTTAAGTTGGGTGAAATAAGAGATTTTGTTTAACACATTTAACAAATTGTGGCTACTCAAAGGCGACATTTTTTTTTTGTATTTTGCATTTTATGTTATTCCAGTAAATTACGCTGTTGTATCAAATATTTTCTATTGTTCGTTCTACTTGTATATTAATAGTTACAACAATTGCTACCACCACGGAAGTAAATGCAGCTGCAGACATTATTACTTGGCAGAGGATTGATTACCTATCCCGGAGAGGCACTAGCGTTTAGTCGTGTCACGGGGCCTCCGGAAAATCCTCTGCCCATGCTGGACCACCTTATACAAACCAATGAACATGAAATACAAGGCAATAGGAAGGGTTTAAGGGATTCATTTCACGAAATGAAAAAAAATAACGTCCTCAAAACATTGTGGCAGTTTTATTCAAATTAAATTAAGTTCAATTTTTATAAATGAACAATTCAAGAGAGTATGATGAAACGTCAAATATGAGACCCCAAAAAAAATTCACAGAACACACTAATCCCCCTTTTGAATAAAACAAATTCAAAAAACAATCGCTAGGATGAAAATAAATGCAAAACCATCACCAAAAATTTGTTCAAAAGTGAAATCGAAATTAGTTTAATAAATCTAAAACGTTTCCTTTGATAGAAAACAAAAACCTATCCACCCTTTTTTAGGGTTTTGTACTAAAATACAAAACCCTATTACAATCACGACCTGTGTCCGTCTGTCCGTCCGTCCGTCTGTATGTCACAGCACTTTTTCTCCGAAACTTTAGAGGCTACAGCCACGAAACTATTGGAATACAATCAAATACTATGTATGTATCATATCCTCTCTTTGCATTTACTTACTGTACTATCATTACTATACTTTCTCTTTCATACTATTAATACATTGTAAAATTGAATTAAGTTTTTAGTCGTAACCGTGAGCTTGACCTGATAAGTAATAAACCTTGTGAAATATAATTGAAACTATGTGTTTTAAATTAAAATTCAATATAAATTATAATAGAAACTTTGTGAAAAGGTCAGAAGTGGTGACTTCTTGAAACTGCAAGGGTGGAAAAATTTTTCATAGGGGTTTAAGGGGGGGTCTCCCCATATAGGGAGGTGACCCCTCAAAAAAAATTTTTCACCATTGGTAGTCGAAAAGGGTGTCATTGAAAAGGTCTCAATGAGATCTTTTCAAAACAAGTCTTAAAATTGCCTTATGAGTAACGAGGGGGGCAGGGGAAGGGGAAATGTACGAACTTTTCGCGTACCCCCCTTCGCGATTGGACACCTTCCATCCGAAAAATCTGAAAAAAATCATGAATGTAGGCCTTAATGAGCACAACAACAACAAATACATGAGTTGTCGAAATTCACTCAACTTTGTTAGTAATAGTATGATTTATCGATTTTATGTTTTCTTGAATAAAATCTTAACGGTACCCTTAAATTCAATAAAATTTAGCAAACAGATGCTTATTTATAAGATTGATCTTTTCTGAAAGTTTCATGAAGATCAAATAGTATTTAACGAAGTTATAGCGATTTGAATTTTCCTGTATTACTATGGAACAATATGCCCTGTATTACTATGGAAACATATGGCTATGGAGCCATATGCGCTTTTTGCCGACTTAGACACTACAGCTTTGCTAGGATTTGCATGAAAATTTCAGGAATGATAGTTTTCATGAAGATGAGTACATACAATTGAAACATGTCGAAGAGGCAGGAGAGAGCTCCTAGCAAAATGGCTTTGTAACCATTCTAAGATTCGAAAAAAACAGGCCATGAATCGATGATTACAGTACAGAGGAGTGGCCCCTGAAAAAATTTCATGAAAGGTAGCCGATATGAGTATCAACTGAAAGCTCTCTATGAGAGCTTTTCAAAACAGTTCTTAAACTGACAGTTTTTGTTTCAGTGGGGGCACAGGGGCGGGGGGGACATACATGAAAAATGTGTTTCCTCCCTCGCGAATGGACACCCATGATCTAAAACATCTGAAAAAATTATCAAAGGAGATATTTATGGGTATAACCATAACAAATACCTCAGAAGTCAGAATTCTTTCAAATTTGCTAATAATAGTATGATCCTCGAACATGACAAGTTTCTTGATATTATTCGCATTTTGTAAGTAGAGTACAAAAACCTTCTGACATGAGCATAGGTCTGTCTACCCAACTTGTTATGCTTCTGAACACTCTGCAGCTGGAGAGGGGGGATGATGGTTGCACTGAAAGCTAGATTAAATAAATTTTTTACACTAAATTTCACTAAACGATTTCTGCCAAAAACAAAACACTCCTGCACAATCGCTTCCTTTTGATATTGCATATTACAACTTTTGCATATCAATCTGAACTCTTCGATCTTCAGCACTCGTTCGTATGTTTTGTTAACAAATATGTATTATAAGTAATTTTTGTCAACTATATCTTAACTGCGACTGCACTAGACCACAGAGTAGGGCGATAAATACACAGGGTGCAGCCACCACTTACTTTGCATAAGACTCCGATTGAGCTACCAAGCTAGAACATGGCTCAACAGAACTCAAACAAAACACCTATGGGCGGACTCCGTAACTTCTACGGGGGAACATATACACGTTTCCTATATATATGTAGCCGCAAAGGAACAAAAAAAAGAATAATCTCCATTTGAAGTTAGGACCACGGTCAATCACCACCCAAACCAAGATTCACACTAACTCCTTGAAAAAGCGTGAACACTATCCCATACAATATATAAACGCCAATTTCGAATTTTAACATTTCACTTTTCTGGAAAGTTTTTGTTGGAATAATATGAATAAAATTACAGTATTCAGACAACTTAAATCTATTTACAGGCTCCTACGTTGTTTGAAGAAAGCGGGCTCCGATAAGTTGCCGCACATAGATATTTTTCTCTCGAAGCTCAATTGCACCGCTGATTGTAATTTCCTTCCTCCAGTCTCGAGAGCACCACTGGCCTATCTACCGATGAACACTCTTGTTTCCACTAAAACTCCTGCTTCCGGGATTTGTTTTTCAAAGACTCTTGAAGGAAGAAAAAAGGAGACAAACTAAATCAGACCCCTCCAATCGTTTGATCGTTAGAAACTCGTCACCCTCCTCCATTCAAATGCCCCGGTAACCACCACTTCGAGGTTCCTTTGCTCCTCACATTCACCGTGGTGTTCTTTGATAGTTGTCCCAGACCGAATTGAACCTTCCGTTTCATCGTATCTCATGCGTGTAATCATCAGTGGTTCTTTACTTGTATACATTTAATGTTGGCTCCAACATATTGGGGGTACTGATGTTTGGTGCATCTTCGCGCAGTTTTTGCACGTTCGCGTAATCTTCGTTTCTCTTAACGTACGTGACAAATGTCAACTACAGTGGATGACAGTAGTCATTGTTTATATTTTTCCCCGTCGACCATCATTGCGGAACAGTATAACCCGAGTAAAACATTTGAGTTTATACCGTCCGGGGTAGTTTTTCATTACCAAGGCTTTATTATGTGCTTCCCGTCTTTTCGAGGATCCGTGAAGCGTGTGAGTAATTTAAGTTAAAACGATTGAGTTATGGATTCACTCCAGTGTAAATTGTTGTATGAACTTGCTCGGATATGTCAAAAATACAAGTAAAGCACCCTTCACTTAGATTTAAATGTTTATCTCCATTCCATGGAAGGTTAATGCTAAAGTGTGAAAAAAATCGCAGAAAAAAGATTCAAAATTCAACACACACTTTCTCTGAATTTCAAAGCTTTGCGGATGAAGTTTAAATTATATCATATTTCTTGTACCTGTTGAAATAAAAAGGACATCGCAGGTATATGTAAATAAACCCCACTGACAGCCCGAAATGTCATATAACCGGATTCAGTGAACCACCAGAGTTATTCAAGTTGGATTGGAAGTTGAGACGAGCTTAAGTTGGATCTCTCCTCGGAACGGATAGAACCATTCCCCACAGGTGGCTAAAAGAAAGCAATGACGGATCTCCTTTTTTGATTGTTGGCGGTCAAAAAAATAGATTAGTGGGAGACATTAAAAAGCTGCGAATTAAAGATTAACGAGTGGGAGAGTCAAATGAAAGTAGTAAATAATATTATCATTTTTAGAGTATCCGTGAAAAGAAAATTGAATTAGTGAAATAAATACGGAAGAAGATACGGTTGTGAATTGGAGGAGAAGTATGTCATCGACGACGGAAGCAATAAGATAAGGGGCCTCTTCTAAACGATAGGCATCTCAGTACGTTTAATTTTTGGCATTTACTTTCTCCTTTGCAATACTTGATAGGAGTTCATTATTAGATTTCCAATATATTTTCCTATTAAAGGTACTTTTTTTATTAAAGAATATAAAGTTATAATAAAAAACTTTCAGAAAAAAAAGAAAACCGACTTCGGAATGCCCTAAAAAGAATGAAATAATTTTTTTGAAAGCGGTGCCACATCATATTTTCCCCCATTTTTTCGTGATGGTGCAGATGTTGGAAGTTTCTGTGTTGAAACGGGGAAATTGATTTGGCACCGCTTTCAAAAAAATTATTTCATCCTTTTTAGGGCATTCCGAAGTCGGTTTTCTTTTTTTTCTAAAAGTTTTTTATTTCACCATTTTTAGTGGCAATTTTTTTTCATTTCAAACCATTCAAAACTCTGTTCCTTGAATACACTGTATCATGTTCTCGTATATTAAAATATAAATTTTACTGCAATGCAAAAACCACTACGGCTAAAATCTGCAGCGTTCATAGGAATCGAATTTAACTCTGGTAGATTTAATCCATGATCTCGTCAAAGTCTACATAGAATTTGGATTTCATAATAATCCAATATGAATTGAAGCTTTGAGAAATTCTCGAATTTTGAACTTTGCATAGCCCGCCATTTTTATGTTCTGACCTGACCCTGAAGTGCTTTTTTATCGTTCAACTTTTCTCGACCTTTGAGCGACTGCCATTTCGCTTCAAATTGTTCAAGTTTGGATTTTTTATTGTGAGCTTTATCACACAATTGAAAAAATCTTTGTACTAGTTTTGGTACAAACTGGAGGTATACTTTTCCAGAACAGAAATATTGCTGAAAATTTGGAGAAAATCGAAGCAAAAGCACACACATACACACACATACACACACATAGCCATATATATAGATATAATACATATATATATATATATATATATATATATATATATATATATATATATATATATATATATATATATATATATATATATATATATATATATATGTGTGTGTGAGTGTGTGTAGACGTATGTATTTATATATATAGACATAAAGTTTACTCCGCAATCAATCTCATGAAATTTAATTAAAAATATCCTTCAGGACCGCATCATTCGTTCACGTTTATTCGATACTCATTTCTTTCGTTTTCAGTTAACTATGGCACCTAATTTTCATGAAAGTTTCAAGAAAATCATACCATATAGCTCAATGAAAACTCGGCTATGCATTTTCATCTTCATCTGTGCAGTTATGATCAATTATAGCAGGAAATGTATCCCTTTTTAGGTTGCGATTAGCGCCGGTTTTTAGTATGGAAATCACTAATTTTAGATCTCTCGGCATATGTTGTAATGTAGATATAATATTAACTGGAAAGTAACAATTCAACTCTATAATTTGCAATCACTCACTCCATATTATTTCTTCGGGGAATTTTGTCATCCTATATGTAACGTTTACGTCTAAGGATGTAAGAAGGATCCTATACCAAGCTGGTATAGGTAAGCAAAGAATGAATACGGAAGAGAAAAGCATCCTGAAATGTTCCCTTTTACTATTGTTGAATTGTAATTCTGCCACATTTAGAATTAATTTATTGGTTATTTCCGGTAGAAATGATGGACTAAAATGTACCGTTTATGCTAAAAATTAAAGATACTGGAAATTTTTATCATCCGTCACCAAAGGACTCGGTATCTCCAACAAATCCTTGCTAAATGGCACTTTTCGTACGAAATATCATTTCAATTTAATTTCTTGACATCAATGTATCATATTTAACTGTTAATATCTACAGAGTCCTTGAAGGGATTTTAATTCTGTTCCGATACGTTTTAGATCAATATGTTGTCTTTCATTTGAAACCTCTACAAACAAAATCCTTACACGCGTCGATCGGTTATGCTGAAAAATCGGGTTGAAAGTCGGAATTTCTTATCCTTTAAACGGGACCTAACTGGAAGAAAGACGCATCATTTGCCAAAAACAGGACTCTTCTATCTATCTCCGTTTAAAAGTTATGCGTGAACATACAAAAAAAAAAGCAAAAAAAAAAATATATACGCAATGAATTGATAACCTTCTTTCTTTTGGAAGTCGGTTAAAAACTAGATTTTTATTCAACTTGGATTAAGTAACTTTAGCCTTGCAGCATGTAAAGAGAGTTGGGCTCGGGAGGGAATTCCTGGGGCTTGACTAGCAAACACCAGAAATATTAATCAAATATTGAATTTGAAATCAACATAAGTTAAGTGTTAGTGTTCGGGGTTGAGCTAAGGAGAGCCTTCCATAGTGGTTGTTGGACGCAATAGAAGTGGAGAGTGCCTGCAAAATGTATTTAGTAGGTTTTCAGAGGGTATTTTGGGTTTTTGCTTCCTAGACACGAGAAAGTTTATACCGGCAAGCCAAACTTTTACTTGGCGGTTTATTGGGGCCTGATTGTACAATTGAGTTTCCCACGTCCGTCTGCAGGCGGGCTTATCCGGGTCCGAAAATCCAATCGGAGCATCCTTATTTTAGGGTGTAAAACTTCCCCAAAAACTTCAGCACCAGGCAAGATACACAGAAGTTATATAAAAGCTCCTTGGCATTGTAAAAAATGTTTAAAAAGAATGGTTCAATTAATACCGTACTTAAACTCATTGGCCCCTTTTGAGGAAGGTGTTTTTATATAAAAGGAAAATGAGTTTTTACTACATTTTGTTATATTATGTCTTGGTTATCGCAATAAATTTTCAAAAATGTTAAATTGTTTCATATTTGGGTCTTAATGCATTACTTAAATAGTTTCCTTACATTCTAAGATGAATCTCCCGTTCATAACAGGAATTTTCCACAATTAAAGCCATTTAAACTCACCTCATTTCTCTATCGCCTCAATCCATACTCCTAATGGGTCTAACACTCTCAAATACCAAGAACGGTCCAAAAAACCCAAACATTTGATACTTTCTACATTTTAAAATGATTACAACTAATTAATTTGATTGAAAGATTACCGATGGGTAAAAGCAAATCATTAATGAAAAGCTACAGAAATGAAATCATGCATAAAATTACTTAAACTTCCCAATGCAATGATTTTATTCTTTTTAATAGCCAACTTCCATCCAACCTATATTCGATGTTCATCTAATTTTGCCCGTTGATTCTTGATGGCAGTAAAAGAGCACGTTGCCAAAGTTTTTTGTTTTTTTTATTCAATCACTTCTTTTCTTCTTTAATCTCGGTTAAGCGTTCTTGCTACGATTATTTGATGTTCACGTTCGATCATTTGAACTATGTTAAACGCAAGTCATGATTAACGATTTGCAGAGCACTTTGAAATCTTTCTTTAATGTTATATAATGTGTTCAATCATGCTTGCAAGAATTTCGTATTGATTTAAGTAATAAAGATGGTCTAAAGAAAGAATGGAAGTCAAGATATCTAAAAGAGGTTGAAATAATGCAAAATGGAAATGCAAACAATACGAGTATCTTGGTGGAAGTAGAAAATTTTACTTACTCAGTATTTGCAGACTTTTTTCGAACTTTTGCCAAAGAATTTCATTTTGAAATGGTCCATAGGTAAATTATGATTCCAAAGTTATTATGAGCAGAAGATATCGAATGGTGTATTATAAGACTGATAGACTTTCTTTAGCTTTGTTAAATTGATTGATACTTTCGTAATCTGAAAATTTCGGCTATAAGGATAAAAAAATTTTCAAAAAAATCAGAAAAATTATTTTTTTTCTTTAACCATTGTCATTTTCAAGTTTGCTTAGAATTCCTTTAATTTGCATCCTTGAAATTGTTGCTTTTTTTATAAACGATCTTCCGTTTGTAATGATCTCCTCTTCCCTATTATATACCTATGATTTTGAAGTATTCTATACTATCCGATCGATAAGAAATTGTCAGTATATACAGGAAGACTTGAATGCCTTAAATAACTTGTGTTCGTCTAATTATCTTTGTCTTAATGTTGCCAAATGCTATAAAATATCTTTTATCCTTAAAAACTCTCTGTTACGTTTAACTATCCTTTAAATGGGGTTACCCTCGCTGCGCTGAGTTCTACTAAGGACCTTGGTTTTAACTTTGATTCTATGCTTAGTTTTAATGGTCACGGCATCAAAAATATTGTAGCTTATTTTCAGGTAACATAAGTTTGAAAATCCACGAATATCTGCTAAAACTATAAAGCTCATTTATCCAGTCTTCGCTTTCCAACCCTGTTGTTTCGTCATATTGATCTAGACCAGTGTTTTTTGTATCGACTTTGCAACCATTAAACATCTGAAACATTGTCCTCTGCGTTAAACTTCCGTCCAGACAGGCGTACTTCTTGGGTAAATAATTTTTTTAAATTATTACGTTAAATTATGAAAAATATGAGAAAAATTATAAGAATAAATTTCAAAATTTCAAGTGCTCGCCTTAAATTATCTTGAACCTCATATATCTTATTGTAGGCCTGACTACTCTTCCGTATCTTGTAGTGACTCTTGCGTTGTCGTTCGGTGATCTTGCTTGATTCATGATCGGCAGGACTGTCTGCCCTGAATTCAGTGACGCTGCTGATTTACAGGTGATGATTGTTGAACAATGGATGAATTTTGATTTGTTGTGGCATCAACCACTTGATTTATTCCGCTACCGATATCTCTTGGGAACCCCACTCGGAATTTTCTTAAGTGTTAAGGATTTCACCGATCATCCGTCATCGGTTTGGACTATCACTCATCATTGGAATGGAGTTGTTCAAACCACTTTGTCGTTGACCCAAAAAGTTAAAATTCTTAAAATGTTTTATAATTAATATCGAAGATGAAATGTTCACTTCTCATGTATTTCCTGCTCCCATAATCGCGAGGAGAGGGGAAATTTTTTATGCATTTCTCCTCCCCCTGTACCCCGGTAGTCTAATCTTTTTGAAAGACCCTTGAATGCGTCATAAAATTTTTTTTAAAACTTAAATTTTAAAGGAGTCAACACATTTAAGCTTTATCCGGCTTGACAATAAACTTGAAAGTTATGTGGTAGATGATATCACTTATCACAGTAACCGTAATTAACTCAAATGCAAAAGAAAGATTCATTTTACATATTTTCAGTAAAAAAGTTTGTTCACTTTTCTGAGGTTTGGAATATAACATTATCCGAGAAGCATCATTGATCCCTTTACTGGACAATTCAATTCCACGTGAGACTCAACATTAAAACAGCAATTAATACCCATGATTAGTTTGAAAATTTTCGGGGTTGAGGTACGCGTTAGAGGCTGGCCGGGTGATTTCATGAACTTGCTTCTTACTTAGATCGCCAGCACCAAATCAACAATAAACAAGTTGGGTAAACAGACCTACGCTCATGTCAGAAGGGTTTTGTATTCAATTTCTCAGAAATGCAGTCACCAACAATGAAGAACGTCAAGAAATATATCAAAGAGATGTGCACGTTTAGAAGAAAATCCATTGCTTTTCTACTTTCAACGGTCGGCATTTCGTTGCAAACCAACAAAAAACACTCAAATCCTGAATTCTCAAAAATATTGATGTTATTGACCTTATTGAAAAATTTCAAGAAGATCAAGTCAAAACTGCAGTGACTAATTCGATGGAAAGTCCATAAAATACCAAAATCATGTGTTATTGTTGTTGTAATTGGTGAAATTTCACACGGCTATAACTTCCGTGTATATCATACGATTTTCATCAAAATTACAAAGTTTGAGAACCCTCAGTAAAACTACGTAAATGTCGAATTTCGTTCATTTTAAGGGTAACGATGCGATTTTATTGCGGAAAATGTGAAATTCGAACATCATACTATTATTGAAAAAGTTGAGCGAATTTTGACTTCTAAGGTATTTGTTGTTGTTGTACTCATAAACACCTACCAACATGATTTTTTTCAGATTTTCCGGATCACAGGTGTCCGATCGCGAGGGGGGTGGGGGGACACGCACATATTTCGTGTATATCCCCTCCCTACGCATCCCTCGAAGGAAAAGGTTTCAAATTAAGACCTGTTTTGAAAAGTTCTCATCGAGACCTTTTATTTGATACCCATATCGGCTACCTTTGATGATTTTTTTTTCGGGGGGCGCTCCCCATATAAGGGAATGGCTCCCCTTAAATACCTTATAAAATTTTTTATAGTTGAACTTTGAAGAGAGCACCACTTAACACCTGCATACAAAATTTGATGTTTCTAGCTTAAGTAGTTTGCGAGAAAATGTGTTGTGACACATGGACGGACGGACAGGCGGACACGTCGCGATTTTAGTAGGATTTTGTAAAATTATTTTACAAAACCCTTAAAAATGACACTTCTATTGATTGCATTGGTTACTGAAATATGGGCGGAGCTGAAGTAGCCTAAACTTTAAGCCACTTTCCCCGCTTTCCGGTAGGAGTTGTAGAGATTTTTTTGGGACCTTCTTGTTACTTACATCGCCAGCAATAAATTAGCAATAAAATATGGCAACTCGAATTCGACTCTATCTGTATTATTTCTTAGGTATGGGGGTGTCTGAAGTGGCTTAAGTTCTAAACCGTATTACCCGCTTTTCCGGGGAAAGGCGTGGAGTAATCAGATTGAGTTCTTCGTAGAAGTTTAACAATAACTTCCCCTGGCTATATTTAGTATGCAAAAATATTTTTACAACTTTCTGAAAATTTGTCGGGGTGTGGTATACGGTAGAGGTGGATGGGATGGAGCAATAAAATTTTTTAAGGCGTAATAAATTAGCGATAAAATATGCACCTAAAATCAAGGTTCCCCAATAAAGTGGATGATGTAGCTTAATATGGGGGAGGGGTAAGATACGCGGTAGGGGTTGTAGGGGTGGTTTTGGGAACTTGCTTGTTGTTTAGATCAACAACAATAAATTGACAGCAAAATCTGCTACTCCAAAAATGTTTACATATGCATTGGTTCTTCAAATACGGGAGTGGCTGATGTAGCTTAAGTTTTGAGCCACATTACCCGCTTTTCCGGAGAAGAGGGCGCGACCAGATTTTCTGCGAAGAAGTTCAACGATAACTTTCCCTAGTTTTATTCAGGTGGAAAATATTTTTACAATTTTTGACAGCTTTCGGGGATAGAGATACGCGATAGGGGTTGATGGGGTAGTTTTCCGGAGAAGAGGATGTGTATTTAAATATTTTTATGCGTAATAAATTAGCAATAAAATATAAACCTACGAGTAAAATGAATGCTTCCTATTGAAGTGGATGATGTAGCATAATATGGAGGACGAGTGAGATACGCGGTATGGGTTGCAGAGGTGGTTTTGGAAGCGTGCTTTTTGTTTATATCACCAGCAATAAATTAGCAATAAAATATATCACCTCGAAAATATCTCTATCTGCACTGGCTCTTGAGATATGTGGGTAGCTGATGTAGCTCAAGTCTTAAGCCACTTTACCCGCTTTTTTGGGGGATCTGGTTTTATACTGTTTGGCGTAAATATATGTCCCAAAAACTTGATCATAGTTTTATTGAATTCACACTTTTATAAATTCAAAGTAAAACCGAGTGCATGTAGTCTTTTGTTGACTTTTTTTATGAGGACTCTCAATTCGTCGATTGTTTTTTTGCGATAAATAGAATGTCATTCGTTGCGTTTTCAAGAACCTCTTATATTGTTGCTAGTACCTTGCTGAAAACTTGAGGTGCTGGAAAGACACCAAATGGCAATCTTAGACAGCTGTATCTACCCCATGGCGTAGCCTAAGTGAAGTACTTTGAAGTTCTTTCACTAACCATGATTTGGCAGACGCCGGTTTTATAATCAAGGTTCGTGAAGAATTTAGCTTCTTTGATTTTTGTTGATATTTCTTAGATGGTCTTCAACAGATAATGCCTCCTCTTGGTTTTTTTTGTTCAGCTCTATGGGTTCAACGCATATGCGGATTTTCCCATTTTTTCTTACAACCAACACCATTCGATCAAGCTCCTCTTTCACGTTGTCTCTTTCAGTGTATGATACTGGTCTTGCTAGTAAGATTTTGAACTGTAGATTATCTATGGAATCCACAACATATTCGTAATTTTTGACGCATCCGGGTCTTTTGAAAACTCCACTTTCTGATGACACCTGATGAATTATTTTGATTAACCCAAGTGCTTCTCAGGTTTTGCAGCTAAGAATCGGTGACAGCTGGGCTTTGAACGTTAATTGTTCGATTCTTTTCTTGAACTGATATTTAACGGTTATTTTCCCCCAATACGTCGATCTTATGTCCACTGTATGAAGTCAAACGCGTAGTTGGTGATAGTTGTAACTGATTGTTGAGCCATTTTACAATTTTTTCTGATGCAAAATTTTACTGTGCTCCGCTATCCAATTTAAACTTGATCGCTTTACCGGCAACAAGAATTTTCTCAATTCAATCTCGTGGTTGCCGGACTCTATTTGTGATACAAACAAATAATTTGACCGACGTACATTGTTAACAAACAATTCAGTTTCCTCTTCTGTTTTGATATGCTCGGTATTAATTTGGATCTTATGAATCTTATTTGCTTTGTTTTTCGATTTACTCGCTTTGCTAAAGTGTTTTTTTTGTTACACTTTGTACACACTTTATTGAAAGCTGAAAGCTTGTATTTTGCATGTTTCGCTCCACAACTTTGATCACTTTGCTCGTATTTTTTGTTATGAATCGCGTCGACAGTAGTCAATGGATGTTGACTATCCTGCATCTGCTTAGTTGCCTATTCACTGATACGACACAGTTTCATTGCTACATCCAATGTCAACTTATGGCTATGGGACCTGTCCATCAAGAAGACGCCTCTTGATGAGTGCTGTAGGCTCAGTGCTACTGTACGTAAGGGGGTCTACCGAAAACGCTTGGCACCGGTACATAGAAGGTCTCTCATTTGGCGGTGAGAGTTATTGCAGGTGTGACACTTGTTGCCCTCCTCGCAAGGCATGGTGAGACTGACTTCTATCTGAATGCAGCTTTTGAGTGGGCATGGGTGTTTTCAGTCTTAGTTGCACAAGATTTGTTAGTCAGACATTGTCTGTCGGTTTTGCCCAGGAGAGGAAGACAATGTCTGCCACACATTTTTTGCGTGCATAAAATGGAACAGGCTGTGGAGGAACCTCTATAGGGAGACGGGAGAGCTCACCCAGGTTCATATGCATAGTTGCGGTGATGCTCGGATCGGTTTGCAAATGGAACTAGGTGGCGCATTATGTTTGGGCAGTTCTAAAAGATGAAAGGGACTCACAGAAGCCGGGGGCGTTGGGGATCTGGATCACTTATTTGGCACTTCATCTTCTCCTCTCCCCTCCCGCTAGAAAAGGGATCCCACAGCTTGAAGGTGCCAAAGAGGCCTGGCCCAAAGTAATGTGTCAAACGGTCTCAGGCTAGGATCTCAGGTTGACAGGGGAGGTGTTTAATGGGTAGTCCAGTCACCTTATTGCAAAAATTGGAGTCGCATTATCCCTGCGTAAATCGATATCCACCGCCCTACCACAAAAAAAGTCAACTTGGTTTAACTCAACAGTTTTTACGCAATGAATCGTTTTTTACATCGATTACGAAACGGTCTTTGACTAAATCGGCTTTTAGGTCAACAAAATGGCATTTCATGGCTCGAGCTTTGACTCTAGTTATAAATTCTTCGAAAAGTTTGCCATCCGCTGATCTGCTCATCAAAGGTTGCTTTAAACTTCTCGATGATTTTGTTGACATTTTTAGAATCTGCCTTTGATAAACTGAATGTTTCTAAGATTTTCACTAATTCACATCCAATTGAACACGTGAACGTCGCGGTATGAATATCCACAGTTTTCTCCGTAACTTCTGAAGCTAATTCATACCAATTATACTGCTTGAACCACAGTTGCCATTCTTAACCGACGTTATCGTTGATAACTTACGGTTATGGGGGTTTGACTGCTGACATTGATGACGTGGAAGATGGTGTTGTAGTTGATGAGTTTGTGCTTATACTGGGCACTGTAGATATTATTCGTCTTCTGATATAACCTCAAGGGATGCACTGCTGTGACTTGATTATCTGAGCCGCGATGTTGTTCATCCAATTTGAAACAATGGAACCGAATCTACTAAAACTTCCCCTATCACGTTCTAAAGCTCGACTTTATACTTTACAAAATCAATCAACCAGTTCTGACACCGTGCTACGTTGTGCAAAACATGCGCATTTCTTGAAGTAAGGTTGTTACAATAATGTGTTGATTGTATGATAGCATTAGTGTTGACATGACAATACATATCATTGATTAGTTTTACTCGTACTTACATACAAATGTTATTCCATTGATTAACTTGTTTTGAAAGGGGCTACAGTGCTAAAATAAAAAAAAACTTGATTTGCCTGATTTTTTTTCTCATGGGTTCTTAACTTCTTTGTACCATTTTGTAATTGGATTATATTTTTTTTAAATCTTTAAAATGAACAAATAAATTACAGTGTACATGTGACATTTTGATTACATTTCATGATATCTTTTGGCTACTACTTGTATTTGATTTCTATTACTATGTCAAACTCAAAAGCGCTTTATTTAATACTAGTCAGTATAAATTTTCAAAGAATACAAAGCAAATTCCAAACAATAAACATACAAAAACTTAATGGCCCAAATGGCTCTCTAAATTTATACGATTTCTATTACTATTTTATTAGCATGGTGTCAGCTCGAAAAAGGCATGACTCACAAATTTTAAGAAAGGTGTTGTAATCGTGATTTCAGATAATAAAATTATTTATAAAAGTTCACATAAATTATTTTCTGATCCAGTTAAAAACTCAAACATGAAATCAAATATCCACAAGCTTGCAAAAAAATTTTAAAGATAAATTGGGAATCTAACAAGTTTATTCTTTTCAGGTATGTATCATCAAGCTCATTAAACGTACCAAGCATATTAAATGTAAGTACATTCGACAAAATTCTGTAAGTCTCATTGGAGTTCTTCCCAAGTAGCTCTCTGCCCGTGTCAGGCCATCTACATGAAATAAAAAACTATATATATAAGGAAGACGAAAAAGAAAAGAAAGTATGATGGCATGGGAAACAAATTTCATTTCAATTCTTGTATTACCATTTGAATCAATAAAAAAATAAAAACCAAAAACCAGGTAAATAGGAGACACAGTTAAATGATATTGCAAGAATAATAATTGGGATCATTTCAAATGCCATCAAATCCAATACCTTTGAACGAAAAAATTGAAATATTTCATATGTTTTACTTGTAAGAATTTTGTCATTCAACATGAAAAATGTTACCGGTCAATAAACTCCGATTCAGAAAAGGCTTAGACAAATAATTCAAAATTTGAGTTCAATTGCCTCAACATTTACTTCTTTTTAACATCAGGCTGCAAGTTATTTATCAGGTTATGTACAAAAAAAAAAAAAACACTTTAATAAAATTGACATCTGTCTATATATCTGTCCATTATGGCGTCACAGCAAGTTACCTCAGTAACCAAAGAAGCAAGGATTATCAAATCTGGTAAACAGCTCATGGGATAGGACCCCTCAAAAAATGTTCACCAAAGATAGTCGAGTAGAATATCAAATGAAAGATCTTGATGAAATCTTTTAATATGAGTTCTTAATCATTTAGCACTCATAAACTAACATTTATTTTACGTTAAAAGTTTGCCCCTAGGATCGGTTGTTCAACAGCGGCAATGCAGAATGACCACTTAAATACACGGGAAAGTCCCAAGCTGAATAATATATTCAAAATATGTTACCAAAAGATTTAATTGTTGTACGTTTGCGGCGTACAACTTTCTTTCTGTTTTTTTTTTTAAGTTTTCCTTCACAAGGAATTCCTGAGACCTCTGCATCTATGTCCACTAAGATTATATTTTACCGGTTTTTTTTTTGAATTTTTGGTTAAAGATAAATGGTTCTTTTTGTGGACGTTACTGCTGACCGATTTTGACGATGACGCAGTTAGTTTCCTTGCTGCTGATAACTGCAAAGCTTCAGACAATTAATTGCTTTCTCGCCATGCATCTGGTGGTAGTAACAGATGCGCGCTGATTCTTTATCCTTCGTATCTATGTTTGTTGAGTTCCTTCGATTTTGGTTCCTTGAGTGTGATAAATTTTGTTGATCAAAATTCCAATTTTGAGAGCGGCTGTGTCTTGAGGTCATTTCCAGACTTTTCAAACGCTTCATTATTCCTACCACAAGTAGCTTTGAATTTGTTCTCAAACGAACTGGAGCTTGCGACGTGGATGCAATTACCGTTGGTGCTGCAATTGAACTCCTGCACAATTTGTTTAGTTATTTCTAATAATGGTGTCACTTTCTTTCGGTCGAAACTGACATTGTGGCTCGCACATAGACCGATAACCGCCTTCAACAAAGCGTGAAAGTGCATCAACCGGAATGTGGGTGGTCGCCAAAGTCTGCATTCGCCTATACAGGTGTGAAGGTTTCAGATCGTGAACTTCAGGTTCGTTAACACTTTTGTGAACTCCTGCTTAGCGAAAACCGCAAATCTTGCCAGCAATTGTTTCTTCAGTTCCTCGTAATCATTTTCTGGTGGTGTTCTTTTCACTACATCCGCCACTTGTGCCAGAATTGTAACGTCCAAAGCTTTCACGACTGCGTTGAATTTTGCAGTGTCGCAATACACTTTGTAATCTGTAGAAAACAGACGGACTAAAGAGGACTTCGTCTTTACCGACGATACTTATGGCCCACAAATAAGAGTGAGTATGTAGATGGAAGCGGTTCCCCCTCGCACCCTCCCAACCGGGACAAGTTCAAAATGTAGACGTGGTCATATATTTCCCATTTAAGTGAAAAAATCATACAAACATAATTTGTATGAATTTTTGCCCTTAAATGAGAAATATAAATGTGGCCAATTCGTGTTATAGTATTATGCGATGGAATCACATAACACTATACCATAAAAGGGCACGCGAACGGAAGGCCACTCTACCCGGGCAAGAGCCTCTGTAACGCATAAAACGATGAGCTCGCCCGATGGCTAGCTCATTATAGTGGAGGGGCCGACCAACGTGGCGGATCCCATACCCAGTCAGGTTTGAAGTCCGAATGGAAAGACCGAAATTTTTGCTTAAAAATTCAATGTAACTTTATTTTTACTATCGTGTATGGAAAGTCACAAATACAATTTTTTCATTTCGCATATCAACCATTGATATCCATAATATTCGTGAAATGATCAATCATTAAAATAAATATATTCAAGTTAGATATACATATATGAATGTATCCGCTCAAAACAAACTGTTTGTCGTATAATTTAAATTTATACATAAAGTCTAGTTATAATAGGATGTGTAGTATGATACGTTAAATTTAAGGGTTTGTTGGAAAAGTTCACTTCAACAGCTTAGGATTAAGTGCATATTTTCATCACATTTTTTCTCACAATAGTAACACCAAAACGATACCAAATCAATTGAAAATAGAGTACATTTGAGGCGTTCAAACATAAATGAATCGAAAGAATTAATAAATTCAATTTGATTTATCAAGCTGCGTGATTCAATCCCCGTTCAATTGCATTATTCACAAACATCCATTTAACGTTCTTAAAATTTCACAAGACATCAATATTTTATTTACTTTTACTACCTTTTATTAATAAGCAAAAAGGTACTTATCCAAAATTCTCGCCGGGCACCCGCTGGTATTGTGGGTGTATTCCAATATCGCTGTAATTATTAAAAATGGTTTAACTGGGATTGGTACCTACTTCGCCAAGAGAAAGTAAATTAATGATCAAGCATACCACCTTTTTTCAATTAGGCGCTTTGCAATCCTGCAGAAAAATTTAATTATGTAATATATTTATACTGTCTTCTTTTTAATTATTTTCACTCATTAGAAGCGACTAAACCGCACAGGAATTAAAATGTTGCATCTTTAACAAGCTTTGGCCAGAGATGTAGCAATTTACTGTTCATCTCTGTCCAAATTGATAAATATCGCAGGCATACTTCTGCTTTTCAGTAACTCTAAGACATAATTGAGGTTCAATGTCAATAATGTGCTGAATTATCTCATCCTTTAGCTCTTGAATTGTTCTTGGCTTATTAACGTACACTTTGTTTTAAATATCCCCATAGAAAGAAGTCCAATGGTGTCAAATCACATTATCGTGATGGCCAATTAACATCGCCACAACGTGAGATAACACGGCCATTGAATTTCTCGTGCAAAAGAGCCATTGTCTCGTTAGCTGTGTGGCAAGTGGCACCATCCTGTTGGAACCACATATTGTCTAGGTCCATAACCTCAATTTCTGGCCACAAGAAGTTCGTTATTATCTCGCAGTAGCAAACACCAGTCACGGTCACTGCTTGCCCGTCCTCATTTTCGAGGAAGTACGGCCCGATGACGCCTCCAGCCCATAAACCGCACCAAACAGTCACTCCTTGTGAATACATTGGCCTTTCAACAATCACCCGTAGATTCAAATTTGCCCAAATACGGCAATTCTGCTTGTTAGCAAATCCACTGAGGTGGAAGTGTGCCTCGTCGCTGAAGATGATTTTCTCTTTCTGTCTGTTCAACCAACCATTCGGTGTATTGCCGACGGTTTAAATGGACAGTAGGCTTCAGCTCTTGACCCAATTGAACCTTGTAAGCGTGTAAACTCAAATCTTTATTCAAAATTCGTATCAGTCATGTTCGTGAGATGTTCAATTGCTGGGGACGAGTCGACATTGATGGCTCTTCTGCCACACTATCGCGAACAACAGCAATGTTTTCCGCAGAATAAACTGGGCGAGCATGCACAGGTGATTTCACATTTCCTACAGACCCAGTTTACTGAAATTTGCGCACAATTCTCCTGATGGTCGATTATGCTGACCAAGAAGAACACGAAGTGTACGAAACGCATTTTGATTTGAACACTCATTTTCATAAAAGTCTTCAACAACCTTAACGCGCTGCTCAATTGTGTACCTCTTCATGATTAAATTAGTCAAACACTGAAACAAAGACATGTCAAATTAAGTTGGGCAAAAAACTTGACGTTAAAGTGTGACTAACAATTAACATCGTGCATTATGGTTGGACCACCCTTTATTTTAGTTCTTACTCACGTGGAGAAACTACGTGGACACAAGCACTTGACTCCACTGCACTCTACAAGATTTTTGTGTAACCAGTGAGGACACTCAGAACACTTGCTCCCTTTTGAATATCCTTATCCGCAGCACATAGCCGATTTGCTCTTGAATTTATGATATAAAGCTTTAAAAGGTTCTTGCCACGGCGCTACCCAAATTCAAGTTTTTGAATTCCAATGTTCTTTCTAAAATTAATTCTGATTTGAAGTTATTTCCATATATATCATATTGACTAGGGTTTTTTTCAGGGATCCTGAGAACCCGGGCCCAATATTCCCCTTTTTCGTAATCCCGGGAAATTTTCTTAGTTCCCGGGATTTCCCGGGAAAAAATTAAATTCAGAATTTAAATGACTTCGATCACATTCCAATCGAAGCAATTCGACTTTCAGACTTTTTTACGTCACAGTATGTAAACAGATTATTTTAAAATGAATTTCAGTCATAATTCCCTAAGAATTCAATGTTGGAGAGGTTTGTATGAATAATATTCAGTATCCCGGTTCAAGCGTCGTGCCATTTCGTCAGGTTCGTAAAAACCGTGCACCTTTTTTATGAATTCAATGGGTGAGTTCAGACGATTCAGCCTGCTGCCGGCCGCAAACAGGCTAATCAAGTTTTCTTGGACAAGAAGGACGCGACGTCGAGATTGCCTTCTCTCGACGTCGCGTCCTTCTTGTCCAAGAAAACTCGATTAACCTGTTTGCGGCCGGCAGCAGGCTGAATCGTCTAAACCCGCCCAATGGATGCACTGTTTGCGAGTCAAACTTCTAATATTTATTGTTTACATAATGCCATGCTGAAGGAATAAAATTGCAGGCGCGCGTGGCCCTTTGTACCAAGATATGTATATGGGATAGGGTGGGTCACTTTAGTATGTTGTAAAAAATACTTTTCTGTTGACTTCTAGTAGTAAGAAAAATGTATCAAATGGTTACATATATGAACTAACTTCAGACCTTTGTTTTAGTTAATACAGTGCAACCAAACGACTGAATGATTGCCATAATATTTCATCCCATCAGTCCCACTTGACAATTTATTATTGCTATTAGAATCCATAATAAAAAAATATTTTTTCACCCTATGGCAAAATTTCTCTTTGCCTTTATGGACCTTCTGTCCAATGTTTAAAACGTTGAAAAAGAACTTAGAATGTAAACATTTCAATATATGTAAACACTACCTTCTGTAGAAAAATCAGTCACTTCATTCTTTTTACTAAAAAGTGTGGTATGGTTTGCTTGTTTTGCGTGGAGTCCAAAAGTGTTCTTCAATAAGGATAGTTGTGTGATCTGTGGTCAATTTGTTCTTGGATCAGATACTTTAAAAAATCATTTTGGTAAGTGAAACTGTCGTCAGTTTGTGCATTTTCACTGATTAAAACTTAATTTGGGGTATTCGTTTTCGTCTATTTTAATTGCATAATCCTCATTTTTGTTCACACGCTATTCCTTACCTTTGCTGTCAGGATATTTCCACGTTGATGTTGAACCATGAAATGAGTTACTTGTCTCTTATTTTAATGTATAGTATGTGTTAGTAAATGTTAGCAGATACCTCTCTTGAGCATCACGCAAAAGTGATGGCATTTACAGCAAATGAGCCCACTCCCTTGTCGTCTACAAATACCGGTCTAACCGGTCTATGCACTACATTGTGAAGCGCCGTGTAATTCAAGCCAATCAGACGAATAAGACTTACGACTTATTGAGGATGAATTGAGTTACTATTGTTTCAAAGCTCCACCTTTTCAAATTGACATTTTTCAAATAAAATTGTTCTCTATGTTTGTATTTCAATATTATTTCAGGTGTAAATTATAAATAAAGCCATGTCTGACTCTACTTCGAAGTCCTTCGTTTGGCAGCATTTCATAAAATAAACGATGAAACTGCAAAATGTATTAAATGCAAGAGCATATTAAAGTGTAGAGGTTGGTCAACAAGTGGCTTGCTTCGACATTTACATGTAAAACATAATGTAACAAAAGGTACTCAATCTGATTTGTCAACAACAGGTTGTAGTGAAACCAACAAAAGAACGAAAGATAGTGATGATAAAACTAAATGCACTAAACAAAAAAAGTCACTCCTTACATATTTCCTTCCCGCTCATAGAGAAACACTAGGGAAATAGTTAGTAAGCTCGTTTGGCTCGATGGATTCACGGTTACAAAAAGTAACTTCATAAGGAATTCGTTACGTGACACAGGATTTGCATTACCTCAAAACCTTAGCGACGTAATGATGCTGATATACAAACAATGTGACCTAATGAAAAGTCAAGTAATAATCGAAATTTATTCAAAATTTAACGCAGGACAACGTTGTAGTTTGACACTGGACGAATACACATCGCTCAAAAACCGACGATATTTAAATGTAAACGTCCATTTTAATGAACTAAAGTTCTTTAATTTGGGAATGATGAGAATAAGTGGATCCTTTTCGTCGGAAAAATGTGTTGATATGGTGAGGAATAAGTTGAAGGAATTCTAAATTTCTATTGAAACCCATATAGTTGCATGTGTTACTGGTGGTACAAGCATGATGGTGAAGTTCGGAAAAATTATGAACTGCAAGTATCACTTATGATATGCTCACGCTATACATCTGGCTGTGTGTGATGTTCTTTATAAAAAAAGAGTACATTTGAAGAGACTCCTAATGAAATAAATATATCACAGATAGAAGAAAATGGGGATGAAAGCGATGAGCTAATTGAAGATTTAGATAAGGCCATTAATATAGAATTTGACGCGGGTCTATCAATGGAAGACATATGTAATAAAGCTTATAAAGAAATAACTTCTAAAATTGATATTAATGAAGCTGTAAATAAAGTAAGAGTTATTGTAAAATTCTTTCGAAAATCGCCTCTGAAGAATGATATTTTACAAAATTATGTCAAAGCACAGTTTGGGCATGAAAAGATGGTTAACTTAGATACTAAAACACGTTGGGATAGCTTGTTAGATATGCTTGAACGATTTTTAGATATAAGATCAGCAATTCTTAAGGCGTTAATTGATATCAAAGTGCCCATGACTTTGACTCATGAAGAATTAGAAACGTTGAGTGCCATTGCAGCTTGCTTAAAGCCTTTCAAAATTGGGTTAGAAAAACTGGGTAATCGAAGTGCAACTTTGTTAACTGCGGAAGGAGTGTTTTCTTTCATTTTAGGTGAGTTAAATCAACAAAATACAGAATTTTCCAAGCACATGAAATGCTCTCTGATCCAACGAATAAATGAAAGGCGCCCGAAAAGCTTAGTTGGGTTAATGCAGTATCTAAATTGTGGCAAAAAATACAATGCTACTGCAATTGTTGATCTGCCATGTTTACCAACTAAAAGCGCGTTGATTCAACCAGATAAAAAAAATAATAACGAGGCTTTTTTGCGTGGAGGGTGAACCATCGTCAAACTCTTCATTTTCCGAAGAAGAAAGCTCAGAAAATGAAGTAACACTAACTCTGAGCGAAAGATTGTAGAAGGCTATTCAGTCAAAAACAAGAATTCAACGTTCTGGGAATATCAAAAGTAGCTCCAGCTTCAGCAAGATTATAAAGCAAGAATTTTTGTTGTTTGATGCTACCGGCTCGTGCGTTTGTAACCGGGGGGTTCACAGTTTACAGTAATAGCAGTTGCTAAAATCAGAAGGGCTTTAAACTAAGTTAGCGTTACAATGTAATTGTACCTCATTACACAAGTCATTACCACATTTCCGAGTCAATATGAAATATTTCATATTATTTCGTTTTCATCTTGCCTTCCATTTTTCTTACCTTTGACATGCGAATTTTTCAAGATACATAGAATTGCGTAGCAGTTCGAATACGAATTTAATTTAGAATAAAATGTCATGAAAAAATACAGTTTTTGCTATTAAAGCACAATTTTTATTTTATTGATTATAATGAATCTTTATAAGTAATTTTTAATAATTGAAATATTGAAAATAAGTGAAATAATATTTTACAAAAAAAATGGTGCACAAAAACAAATGAACAAGTAATTCAAGTGTAGTGCTTGTACGTAAAATCCAATCTTCTTTCTTTTTTAGCGGCAAATTTGTCGATTACCATGTCGTTAAAATTTTGCGATTCCTGCAATAATTTTTTTTTCGATTGAAAGCATTGCTAACGCAGTAAGTCTGTCTTGGCTCATTGTTGATCTTAAAAATGTTTTAATTCTTTTTTGAGTCGAAAAAGACCTCTCTGCTTCAGCGGTTGTCATAGGGATAGTCACTATGAGTTTCAAAAGCTAAGAAGTGGCATAAAATAAATTCTCAAGGCAGTTTTCTTTTATAAACTTGAGAAGATTAACGGCACCTGATAAATTCCTGAAGTCAGGCCTTTTATATATGATTTCAAGTTCCGTTCGTAGCCTGACTGCATCTAAAAATGGATAAGCTTCGACAGAACTATTTAAATAGTTGATCGGAAAGTCTGTTGCGAACAGAAGAAAATTTTTCGCTTAGAAAAGATTTGAAGCACTTAAATGATTTGTGAAAGCAAACCTATCAATAGCATGGCTTATGATTGAATCACAAATTTCTTTGGCTGCTACAATTTGCGTAATGTATGGATCGTCATTTTTTCTTCGCTTTTTAGCACTAGTCATTTCTGTAGGGATTTCATCTTGAATATTTTCAATATTATTTCTTTCATTTTGAATAGATTGTTTAAAACTCATCACGCATTCTTGAATTCCAACTGCATCTATACTAATTTTCTGTAACTGATTGTATAAAATATCGCAATGTGGCATTATACGACTGAAGATGGTCAGCCAAAATAGAAAGACAAGCATACGAGATATTGCACATGCTTGATTGATAGTTAGAGTGTGCTTTGAAGTTGATTTTATTTCTTCCATGCACTCAATTAAGGAATTTCTATTTTGATATACAGTGGTAACAACTCTACTTTTGAAATTCCACCTTGTGTTGGAAGTACGTGGTATTTGACGACCAACAATTGCGTCTAAAATGGCTACTCGTTGCGGAGAATTCGAAAAAAAATTACTTATATCACTCAAATTAGAAAAAAAAAACGCGTACTTGTTGATTTTGTTTTGCACCTTGAGATAAAACCAAATTTAACTGATGGGCATAGCAATGAATATAAAATGCATATTGTAATGCGTTTGTATAATTTTTTGAACACCCCCAGTTTGTCCAGACATAACGTTGGCACCATCATAGCTTTGCGAAATTATCTTTTCGGGGTTGTTGACCACTTTTTCCAAGACTCCATGAATAGCTTCCGCCAAACTGACAGCATCGTGCCCATTATGGTTTAAAAACGACCAGAAACGTTCCACAGGACTACCATCTTGAAGAACATACCGAAAAACTACTGACATTTGAAAAATGGAAGACACATCTGTGGTCTCATCAGCAATCACAGATACAAAGTCAGCGCAGAGTATTTCTTTCTTGATGGTCTCTTGCATAATTTCCAACATGCAGTCCAACAATTCATTTTGGATTGTTTTTGAGGTACCTTTGAAAACGGTAGTTTTTTCTATGTGGTCTTTCAAAGCTGTATCCAATTCAGCAGTAAAATTTATGAGGCCACGAAAAACTCCTGGGCTTAGTGACTTTTGCGTCTCGTCATGACCTCGAAGAGCGAGCTCAAATACTCCACAAAATTTTACGCAGTCTATGATTTTAGATAAAACATACCGATTTTTCCGCACTTGCTCGTTGTTTTGTTCGATACTGCGTCTATAAGCACTGTCAAGTTGTTGCCTAATATCTTGCTTACCTAGTAAGTGGAAGTCTAGTTGGGCATTGATTTGAGATGCTGCGCTCTCATGCTTTTTAATTTTTTGAGCAAGATGGCTCAAATCGTCAACACCTGTTTTTGTCCAAGTAGAATCTGAGCTTTTACTACCGAACAAAACGCACGGAAAACAAAATAACTTGTTTGTCACTGCACATCCACAAATCCACTTTGTTTTTTCATATGTTTCAGGTTTAAATTCGCGCTTGAACTATCTCGATTTCGAGTTCGTCACTTGGACAATTTCAATTTTAGGAATTGGTCTTCCGAGATTTCTAAACTTGATTTTTTCATCTAAGGAAAGTTGTTTAAAGTTTTCTCTAAATAAACTTACTCAACATTTTTCACAATCCATAATTAATTTTTTAAATTTTCGATTGGCAGCCCAAAGTAATGCTAAGAATTACAAAGATTTGAACTGATGGAGCACTCTAAATTCGTGCGCCGAATGCAGTACAAGTTATGGTTAGCACTCCTAATACTTTTAACCCCCCAAAAACCAAAATTAGGTGCACGTGCGATCGCGACATACTCATGTTCATAAGACTATCTCGGATGCGAACGAGGAAAACGAAATTGAGCACAAAGAATGGAGGAAAATTCCATCAGGCTAGTGAACATATGAGTTGATTTTCTTTGAAGAATTCATCTGGGAGGCCCGTCATTCACTTTAATGACATTACTATTGATAACTTAGTTGAGGGTTGGCTCTCTGAATAATTCTTGCTGAATACATTTTTATGCTTTTCTATTTCCTTCTCAGGGGGTCACGTGCTCCTGTGCACATATGCTAGAGCCGCCACTGGGTGAAGCTCTGAAAACTATACCGCCAACATCAATAGAAGCTGAAAGAGCCTTTTCTGCGGCAGGATTGTTTGTATCAAAACTTAGAACGAGACTTAGTGATAAAAGTATAGATCGCTTATGTTTCCTGAAGTCGTATTTGCAAAATGTCTAATTATTTTCATTTTATTTGCTTTAACGTCATTAAATATACATACATATGAAAAACATTACATTTTTTAAATATTTTTATTTAAAATATTATCATTCATAGCACTGTGTATAGCTTATTTTAATTTAATTTTTCATAATTTTATGCATAAATATACACACATACATATGTACATAATATAATACTGTAGTTTTATAATCTTCAGAAAATTAAATTTATGAAACGGAATGACTTTGTTTTTCAATTTCGATTATTTCCGGTTTCCGGGCTACTGGTAGCTATTATTTTCAAATTTTTTACTTTCCCGGGAATCTCTGGAATGACTTTTACTTTCCCGGGATTTCCCGGGAAGAAGAAAAGGCCGGAAATTTAGAAACCCTGATACTGACAGGTGGAATAGACGAAACTCCTCTAAATTATTACTATTATTAATTTGTTTTTTTTTTCAAAAATTATTTATTTATTCATGAATATCTATTTTGTCCCCTTCAACGTAATCCCCATGAGATATTATACACTTGTGCCAACGGTTTTTCCAATCTTCGAAGCACTTCAAAAAATCATTTTTTTTAATCTTGTTCAGCTCCTCCTTCGATGCCGTCTTTATCTCGTCAAGCGTAGCGTAACGTCGTCCTTTCATGGGCCTCTTCAGTTTAGGAAACAAGAAAAAGTCACAGGGGGCCAGATCTGGGGAACACGGTGGCTGCGGCATCATTAGTGTGTTGTTTTTGGCCAAAAAATCGCGCACAAGCAACGATGTGTGAGCAGGGGCGTTATCGTGGTGCAAAAGCCAATTTTTGTTCTCCCACAAATCCGGGCGTTTCTGGCGGATTGCTTCGCGCAAATTGCGCATAACTTGCAGGTAATATTCCTTATTGACCGTTCTTCCCTGTGGCAAGAACTCATGATGCAGCACGCCCCTGCAATCGAAGAAAACTGTCAGCAAAACTTTCACATTCGACCGAACTTGGCGCGCTTTTTTCGGTCTTGGTTCATGCGGCAGCTTCCATTGAGATGATTGAGCTTTGGTTTCCACGTCATAACCATAAACCCACGATTCGTCACCAGTTATGACCCTCTGGAGCAAATTTGGTTCGTCGCGGATAGAGTTTAACATCTCATTAGCAATGTTCATGCGTTGCTGTTTTTGGTCGCAATTGAGCAATTTTGGTACGATTTTCGCGGCGACCCGTCTCATGCCCAAATCGTTGATCAAAATCGAATGGCACGAGCCAATCGATATGTTTAGGTCCTCAGCAACTTCTCTAACGGTGATTCGACGATTGGCCAATACCATTTTCTCCACTTCATTAATTTTTAGGGTTTTGTAAAATAATTTTACAAAACCCTACTAGTTTCGCGACCAGTCTGTCCGTCTGTCCGTCCGTCCGTCCGTGTGTCACAGCAGTTTTTCTCGGAAACTACTCAAGCTAGAAACATCAAATTTTGTGTGTAGGTGTAAAGCGGTGATCTCTTCAAAGTTCGATAACAAAAAAATTTTATAAGGTATTTAAGGGGGGTCTCCCCATATAGGAGAGTGACCCCGCGAAAAAAAAAATTTCATTGAAGGTAGCCGATATGGGAATCAAATGAAAGGTCTTGATAAGAATTTTTCAAAACAGGTCTTAGTTTGGCAAAATTTGCTTTGAGGGGCGCGCAGGGAGGGGAAATACACGAAAAATTTGTGTCCCCCCCTCCCCCTCGCGATTGGACACCTGTGATCCGAAAAATCTGAAAAAAATCAGGAATGTTGGCCTTGGTGAGTACAACAACAACAAATACGTTAGAAGTCGCAATTCACTCAACTTTGTTAGTAATAGTATGATTTATCGATTTTATGTTTTCTTGAATAAAATCTTAACGGTACCCTTAAATTCAATGAAATTCAGTACGTTGATGTCTATTTACAAGATTGATCTATCCTAAAAGCTTCATAAAGATTGAATCATATTTAGCGAAGTTATAGCGGATTGAATTTTCCTGTATTACTATGGAACAATATGCGCTGCTTTTATTACTATAGCAACATATGGCTATGGAACAACATGCGCTTTTTATCGACTCAGACACCACAGTTTTGCCAGGATTTGCATGAAAATTTCAGAAATGATAGGTGTCATATATATCTTTGAGAATCATTTCAGCTAGTGGTATCAGTAATCGTAAAACAAAATGGTGGCTGTTTTAAATGCGAAGATTGAATAATTTTGAGTTATTTTTTCCCAACTTCAACGTTTAAGGTGCATGCTTTGAACACTTGATTCAATTTAATGAATGACTGAAGATGAGTACCTACAATTAATGCTCATAAGTGAAACAAGCTAGTGCGGTGGGAGAGAGCTCCTAGCAAAAGGGTTTTGTAACCATTCTAGGATTCGAAAAAATTGGCCATGAATCGATGATAACAGTACAGGAGAGTGGCCCCTGAAAAAAATAATTCATCAAACGTAGCCGATATGAGTATGAAATAAAAGTTTTCATGGGAGCTTTTCAAAACAGTTCTTAAACTGTCAGTTTTTGCTTCAGTGGGGGCACAGGGGGGAAATACATGAAAAATGTGTTTCCTCCCTCGCGGATGGACATCTGAAATAATCATCAAGGGAGATATTTATGAGTATAACAATACCAAAAACCTCAGAAGTCGAAATTCGTTCAACTTTGTTAATAATAGTATGATCTTCGTATTTCATATTTTCTCCAATAAAATCGTCTTTGACATGTTTCTTGATTTGATTCGATCTGGTGACTGCATTTTGTAAATTGAATACAAAACCCTTCTGACATGAGCGTTAGGTCTGTTTACCCAACTTGTTTCGTCTGTTGTTGAAGTGCTCGGGCGTCCGGCACGCTCTTCGTCGTTCACATCTTCTCGGCCTTCTAAAAACATTTTGTACCACCGATAAACGTTGCTTCGGTCCAAGGTAGCTTCTCCGTATGCCACAGTCAACATTCGGAATACATCCGCGCACTTAATTTCGTTTTTCACACAAAATTTGATACACGTTCTTTGATCCATTTTTTAGAATAAGTAAAAATCGAAGACGATTGAAAACACGCGCAAGTAAAGCAGCTATCACCAATTAAGTGAACATTCAAAATGGCCAAGCTTGTCGGCATAAGTGACAGACATGAGTACCAACATAACGCCACAAAAAAATCGAAATTCGAATATACGTAACCCGCGAAAATTCAAAATTCGCGATACTTTTTGAACACACCTCGTATATTAATTTCTTCAACTAATCGGAAAGTTGTTAAAATTTAATTTTACCAAACTCACAACCTACGCTGAATGGAAGTTTATAGCAATATTACAACACAATGTCGATCTAAATTCATGATGCAATTCTCCTGAACAAAAAAATTAAGGCGCCATTCAAATTATTGTATTGTCTGAACGTATACACTTACGCGTGTGGCGCTAATTGACCTCATGTGGGAGTAAAAATGTCAAGTCGCATTCCCAGCATAATTAACAAAAAAGTACCGGTTATTCTCATATTAAGCTACAGCCTTCCACATTAATGTATAGCCACCGTTGAGTCATTCATACGTAAAACAACCAACAACCTTGACCATTAAAGTCCATTCAGTGAAGCTTTCTTCCCATCATTATTTACCGATTACATATTTAATGTCTTGAGTACTCCACATTTAACATCTTAAAGAATTTATTCAAACATTTCTTTCAAATTAACTTCACTTTCAACCGGAATTATTTATTTCTCTATAATTTTCGTTTCGCCGGAGCTTTTTAACCAAAATCCACACCAACTCGACTTGACCCTGTCGATTATCATTAGCTTTGAATTGAGTTTTTTGTCAGCTTTTATTACGTTTACTTGTTTTCTTGTTCTCGTCCGATCGCGAAAAATCACATTGCTCGCAAATTGCCACTCGCCGAGAGCTGCTACAGAATGCGTTGATTTCGCTGGCCTTGAAGAAAAGTATCTGTATCTTGTGCAATATTAAGGCACCACACACACGCCTTGCATGAGGATATACTATATATGCAATACGTATGACGGTCGATGTATGAAAATTGCCATTGGCATATTCATTTTTGCGATTATGTCATTTTCGCGAGCCAAGCTAGCGTGGTGGACTGGACTGGCTAATCTGCTACATTTACACGCATGACCTCAGTCCGTGCGAGTAAACAAAGCTGTGAAATTTAAGACGCGAAAAGTGATGGACAACGACTATTGCTTCAATGAATGCATGCTTGTATGTACGGAGAGAATGTAAATTGGTCGAAATAAATTATGAGAAATTCGCGCGAATTCGTAAACATTAGGATTGGGAGCTTTAATGAACAATTGTTTGATTGACGACTTGTTCAGTTTGAATTAGTTTTCTTTACTTACATAAATAAATTTGGACTTCACCAGAGGTTCGTTTAATTAATTTTTAGCAAAATAATTGGTTGAATGCCAACAAAACTAGATTTGTTGCGACGAAGAGTGGAGCCACTTGAGAAACAGGAGCCTTGTGCAAATACATAGATATGAGTGGTTTTTTGAAGAACTGGTTGCAGGCAGTTCCCACATGGCGAGGTGATTCGCATAGTTCAGGGTGGAACTACAGACATTTGCGTTCTCAAAAAATTACAAAAGCTTATTTATGAAAATACCTTTTTAATGAGCTAATAGATTCCGAAATTTTCTATTTCAAACTCACTAACAACTAGGAACATAAATTGGCAAAAAACTTTCCTTATCCTTTCACATACCATAAGCAATAATTCTAATTCCGGTTGTGACATAGAGCCTGCAGATAATATTTAAATCTAATGGTACCCTCGGTGACATAACAATATTTAAACACCATAATCCGTAGTGTAATCAAATCAAAATTATAATAACAATCAAAGTCCTTAATCCTGGTTAAAGGTAATTTTCCATTCAATTCCAATTTTCTTTCACAAATTTAATAGAGACTTTAATTTAGCAAAGCTCAAGCAATCTCTCGTAGAACGACCGTAAATCGATGAAATATCACGTTCCACAGGATATCTCTATTTGCCTTTTCATGTCTATATGATAAGGTAGGCCAGTTTGTTGGTTGTAGATTCAGCTTGGTTTCGAGACATGTCCCTTAAGGAACGAGAATATGTGACTATATTTCCGTAACAGGCAATTTCATGTTCTATTCTCTTTATTTTATTTTTTCTGGCAGGTTCATCTTCCTTTTTCTTTCTTCCTACGTTTCCTTCCTTACATCCTTCCTACATGATTTCAAGGTACAATGCGCCCGAACGAGAAGGACAAAGGAGCTTCGTATGAGCTAGTATTCCGAGTGAAATTGTGTACATTCCATAAGGTCTTCATGCTCCTGGTTAGAATCGAAGCAACGCAGCACATGCGAGGAGGTTAAACTAGAAAAGCTGTTACCAAGAAATTTCTTATTAACTGGACACCAAATTCAATAAGCAACATATTTGAATTACATTGAAATACGATAAGGACAGGACAGGGTTGGTCAGAAGCGCTCGGAGAGAAATTCTAGAAAGTATAAGGTCAATGGTAAATTGGTTGTTGTCTCTTGTTCGTGATGAATATAAATAGAAATTAATCTTCAATATTCTAGGAAAACCGTGTAGAGTAAAAAACGGAATTTCAGAAACTCTAACCTATCCTTATTATCAAAATGGTCATTTCAAAGAACTGGAGAAAATTGTAACATATCCGTCTGTTTATCCATTCATGTGTCACAGAAAGTTTTCTTTAAGCCCGTATTATGGGTTATCAAGTGAAACGTCTAGACAGGAGATTTCAGAATTAGGTAATATTAAAAGCCTATTTTGTGTAAGAGAAAGTATAAAGTAAAGATTTTAAAGAGCTCCGCTGGAATATTGACCGATAGTCAGCGTATTGAGCCCATACAAACATTAAAAAAAACTTAGTCAGTTTAGGTGAATGCTCCAGATAGTTTGTTATAGCTTTTAGAAGAAACGACTCGAAAAAATTTTGACCTTCTGCAGCACCTTTACCCTTGGTGACATAAAAAGAAACAATTGGTGAATCAAATCCAATGCCATGATAAAATTTTGCACAAATCAATTAGGTTGATTATTTAACACCCCCAGGCCAACTGTTTTATTTCATGAAAGCTGTCGAGCGTTGCTTTTTTGAGTGAGCAAAAGCATTTCGACCCCTTGAGTCATCTGTAGTGCGTCAGTGAAAATGTCGACGTGAGACACTGCAGATGACTCAAATGACTCAAAACGTGTCTGCTCACTCAAAAGAAAAAGTTTTACATAAATATTTTCATTAAATTAATGACAAAGTTCATTATTGTTACGAGTCTCATTCGACTTCCCACAGTTAGCGTTCACAATATTTATGCATTTGTTCATTAAACTGATAAACGACTACATAGTATACATAGAAAAAAATTGCACTGTACTAGCCATGTACATCACATTGATGATATAATATTCAATATTATGAATAACTTCATCATACCTATCATAACTACTTTTGCAAGCATTTCCAACCTTATCAAATTATCAGAATGAAAACAAGTTTCTTGAATCTGCCATAACTCATTACACAGAATACACGTAAATGCGTAATTCTCATTTCAGTCCCAGTACACAGATTTTCACAAAATTTGAAACTATGGATTATATTGCTACCAAAATTAAATATATTGAAATTTATACTAGGAGCTTTTTCAATATTGCAAATTCAAATTGGAACTTGCCTTAACATAACCAAGGAAAAAATAAAGCCTGAATACTGGACTTAAAGGCTGCCGTTTGAAATCTCATTGATCTTCTACGACATAGCGCTTTCACCAGCAGTTGGCACAAATCGTCGCGATTCTGCAAACTCGTTCGCCGATTAGAAATCCCAAGCAGTGGTCTACTGTCAGCATTAGTTGAAGCTTTCCATTACTTTCTTTGTCTTGCAACTGGATGTTTTCCTTGCGCTCTACCCTTCAACTTTCATCTGAAGAGCCTGTGCTCTTACAATCTCTCCACATCTCCTATTCATTGAAGATTGCATAGCTTTACGCATGCCAATACAGGTGGGTTGTCATCAAGACTATACAACTCGTCGTTATAACGAACTCTCCACTCTGCTGGATGATCTATCCTACTGAGAAATTTGCATGTAAATACATCCAGGGGCTTTTTAGATTTGTAAGAGTCTAGGCTTTACATCCGTACAACACCATAGATCTTATTAGTAGCTTTTATATGTGAATTTTGTTTTCCCTGTAAACATCTCTGGATCTTAGCGTGGCAAGTACCGAGAAATAAGCTTTTGTTTTTGCTGCGTTCATCGTTTTCCATATTTCATTCTTTTCTTTACGTTTCTATCAAGATAGACTCCAAAGTATGGGAAGCTATCCACAATTTACTAGTTTTAGTCTCCTAAGGGCAGGATTTATCGGACAGCCATGTCTCCTTTGGTTGGGTCATAAATTTAGTTTTACCTTTATTTACCAGAAGGTAGACTTTTTTCATTTTTGACACTACCCATATAAACCCTTCCTTTGCATCTGGAACTGACCTGAAAATAATGGTAGCGTCGTCAGCATACGCAACTAGTTACGTAGATTGTACAGTAGCGTGTCCAAGGTGTCTGCTAATGGTTTCCTTACTACATACGAGTATTTATTATTTTTTTTGTGGCTTGGAGGTGAATGTCATTTACGCACTGAGTGTAGGACCCCTATGCTTGCAAGCGATTAGACTTCCCACTGAAAATCTCCCCTGTCAAACTGCAAATCCGGCCTGTAATCGTTTGGCACATTATTTCGGGTCAGCTCTCGTTTTTTTATGCCGTGAGGCACCTTCAAGCTGTGAGATCCCCTCTCTTGTGGGAGGTAAAAGGCGAAGAGGAATTATCAGACAAGCGACCTCCAAGCCCCGACGTCACTGGCTACTGTGAGTCCCTTTTATCTTTTAGGACTGCCCGAACATAATGTGCCACTTCGTTCAATTTGTCAACCAATTCAAGCATCATCGTACCTTTATTACCCGGGCCGAGTTTTCCCGTCTCCGTATAGAGGTTTCTTCTCATCCCATCCCATTTTGTGCACGCAAAAAATGTGTAAGAGGCATTGTTTTCCTCTCCTAGACAAAACTGACAATCGGGGGCCCATAAGCTATCAAATTTGTGCAAGTTCGACTGAAAACACACATGCCAGCTCAAAAACTGAGTCAATTAGAAGTCAGTTTCACCGTTCCTTCCACGGTCTCACAGCCAGGATGATCCGTCTTGCTTTTACAATTCACCTAAGACGGCTGCCGATCGTTAAGTGAGCGCTGTCACTCTTTGCAGGCAACCGTTTCCTTCGCGTCCTCACTTCAGCGAAAGTAAATATCACAGCGCCCCCTAGCAAGGAAAGCAAGAGGTATTACGTCTGCAATAACTATCACTGCCGAAATGGAGACTGTCAGACACAAAGATGCAATCTGTAGTGCTTCTCTTCTCTGTACCTGTGCCAAGCGTTTCCGGCATACCTCCTTAGTGAGAGTGTCGCCCCATATTTCTGCACCATACAGTAGCACTGAAACTAGAGCACTCGTGAAGATGCGTCTTCTTGATGGGTTGGGCCCCCCTACGTTGACTCAGAACAGATACTCCCGAATCCGCCTTCTCAGCTGTTGCCCTGATTAGCTCAGAGAAACTCTTCTTCGAGTTGATCAGTGACCCAAGATAATTAACTGCTGACTTCGATTCGGTTAATATGTCTTGAATACTGATCATGCTTACTCTAAGGATTCTCTTTTTTGCCAAGACGGCAACCTCGGCTTTCTTCAATGCTAGACTGAACCCACGATGAGTCACCCAGTCTCTCACTCAGCTCATTAGCATACCTATCCTAAGTTGCACTTGTTCAGCGGTGCGTCTAGTGACCAGAGCCACAACATTTCCCGCATAGCCGATTAAACGCATCTTATCTGGCATCTCCAGTCTCAGTAGCATGTTGTAAGACACGTTTCACAGGTCTGGAACAAGCATAGATCCCTGGGCAACACCATATAACTTACATCCTTCGTTGGCTCTGTGTTGTGTCGTAAAGCAGGCTTCGGTCCTTCAGGTAGTCCACCAGAAGTTGCGCTTGATATTTTGGATATCCAGAATATTCACTCATATAGCGGAGCTGTAGGCTTTCCTAATGTCGAGTGTCATCAACAGAACGACCCATCGCTTGGTGTGGTTATATGTCTCTGCCTTTTGGACTGCACTCACCATCTCTGCAATCGCATCAATGCTAGAATTTCCTGCTCTACAACTGTACCACGGAGGAGATATACTAGGTCCCCAGCAGCACGAATCGCTTCAGTGAGTCTTCCCTTAAAGAGTTCCTGTAGCACTTTCACAGCTGTATGTAGCATGCATAGCGGGCAGTATGCAGATGGCAATCTGAGATTTGCCTTCCGCTCGCTGATTAGCATGAACTTCGCTGCTTTCCATCGTACCGCAAAAACCGCGTCTCGTAGCCAAGCGTTGAATGTGCTGAGCAGCAAGTCAGACCAATGGTGATAAACAAGTTGTAGCACCTCCGCTGGAACACCATCTGGGCCTGGAGCCTTCCTCACTTTTAGTGAAAGAACTACCTATTCTAGTTCCAGCTGTGTGAAGATTGGACACTCGATGACTGTTTCACCATGGACAGCGTCAACATGGACAGAATCCTACACTCTCTACACAATCTCATCCGTATTTTAAGCTTCATGTATGCAAGGTTTTCGTAGATCGCCAAGCTTCCGCATAACTTGTTTATAGCCAAGGCTCCACAGATCCTTGTTCACATTGGCCACTAGTCCTTGCTAGCAGTGAGCCTTGCTGTTTTCTATCAATTCGCGAAGACCTTTTGTGGCCGACTTGTATACTGCTACCCTGTTGCATGCCTGGTCATGGTTCCGTTCCCGTTGAAACACACGCCGAAGTTTGTGATACTTTCTTCGCTTTTCAGTGGTTTCAGTCGATCAACAGTACACTGGGGGGGGGCACTGTCGGTATTCTTGATGGGGCATAGAAGCGTTGCAAGCTGTCATTACGATACTCACAGTTGAGTTCACTTTATCTTTAGCTGCTGGTTTTTCTCTCCCCTACGAATCCTCCTGCAGTGGAGCACCTGCCGTAAACACCTCAACAAACCTCTCGACTTCCATCCTTCCGACATTCGACCCAATTGTAGATGGTCAAGAACATGGTCGTCGCGGGAAAATGTCACGGATCTCAAGCAGAATGCAGTCATGATCACTGGCTCACTTAGATCTCCAATGGTGTGTCCTCCGTACTGAGGCCTCCAAGGCAATTTGGTTCCATCACAGCAAATACGGCGGAAATTTGATGTATTTCTGGCGTTTAGTACGACGAGTGCCGTCCTGGCCGCCATTCTTAGGATTCGTTTCTCGCGGATCTTTTGAACGCATGCCCCATTCAATTGTTTTAGCGTTGAAGAGTCCCCCAACGAGCACGTTACTATCTACACTTGAAATAGCGTCCTTCAAAGCATTAAACTTGACTTGGAAAGATGATATTGGTTCGCTCAACGTTAGGTACACACTTAAGAAGGTGGTCCCTGAATGCTGAACCCACACGAAACAATCCCCTTTACACAGCTCTCCGCCTCGAAATCAGTGTTCCGAACCAAGATGGTGGTAGTATCAGTTTTGTCAGGGTGCCATAATGCAGAACGTTTATCCTGGTATTGCTCACTCAGCAGCATAAAGTTAGCTTTCATGTCCCTTACAAACTGCTCAAGCATGTTTTGGGCAGTTGAACTGTGGTGTACGTTTAACTACAGGATGTGGGCCATAAAAGTTCTGATTTTGCCTTGGCTAGCGCTTCCTGAAAAATGTGACATTTTCCTGGTCCCAAGACGTTCCCAGGATCCAGTTTTGGATCATCATCCTTGCAGAGGATATAGTTTGCCTCCTTATTACACTCTTTTCTTTTATGTCCCATTCAACCGCATTTGCAACAGAGAGAACTCCTATCGGGTCCTTTGCATAGTTGTGCGGTGTGGCCATAGACAAGGCATTTGAAACATTGAAGAGGCGCTGCTCTTCGCCGCATCCTGTGGACAGCCCACCCTATTCGTACTTTGCCCTTATTCAGAAATTGTTTGGCGTCCTTTTCGGTGAAGCCTATGATGCCAATGCGATGTCCCCTGTGGTTTTTCTGTGCAAACATTGCTTTTATCCTGCCCATGCTAGGGAGCTCCCTTTTGATGGCCCCTTCTTCCTTGGTCAAATCCGTGACACAGTTAACGCCTCTCATTTCAATAGCTGCAAACGTTTACGCAGAGGACTTTATTTATTGCATCGTAGAATGCTTCTTTGTTGTCGGCCTCTGCTCCAAATTCGACTAGTATGTGGCCCAACCACGTTTGTCCTACTGCTTTTATAGCAGCGTTGTTTTCTTTCGACCCTATATTTGCTTTGATATCCTTCAGCAACTCTACGTAGGATGGGCTTTCTTAGGGTTTTACGAGCGAGTGTTAGTGTCTTTTGGCCCTACATTTGCTTTGTTATCCTTTGGCACTTCTGCGTAGGATGGGCCGTCTTATGATTTTACGAGTATTGCCTGCTCCCGGAATCCTCGTCGGGGCTTTTTCATTTTTCTCATCAGGTCGTTTTTCTTGTTGATTGCTTATGCGCACTATATTTTCTGGCACGTTTTGAAGGAGTTTTCTTGGAGCTTGCTTCGCTCCTGTTGTCAACACTGTCTAGAGATCTAGTGTTGCATGCTCATCAAGTGCCTCTTCTTTTCTTCTTTTATCTCGAGTTCTCTCGATTGGGCTAGACGCTATTCTTGATGGTGGAGCTATCAGCACCTGTCTTCGATGCTTAGCCCTCAGCGTTACTTCAGTTTTTTGCTTTCATTTGCCCTACTTGTCTTTTTTGGCCTTTGACCAGCTCCCCGGTAACGTCCTATGTAGTCTAGGGGTTCCTCTAGTTCCAGGAGCCCATTCTTCACACCCTTGCTGATTTTCGGTAAGTCGCATGCAGATTTTATTAAATGAACAGCAATTGTACTTTGCGATCTCCTCACTTTGGAAGAATATTGGGCTCCACTTCCGAGTACAGTACTTTCACCACATTTTTGACGATAGCGGCGATATCACACAATGGAGCTTCATTTGCCTGGTTACTCCTTTCTATTCCTGCCGTGATCTCTTTGTAGACTTCAGGATCGTTAGTTATTATTTCGAGATTTAAGACCCTTACTTCTTTCGCTTCTGTAGCTTCTGTAATTCACGAAGTTCTTTAGATTTCTTCCCACCGCTCAAGCAACTGGCGTGACCTGGAGAATTTCATGGCTTTCCTTTATAGGGCGTTTTGGCGTTCGCAACATTATTTTCGGCCAGCAGAAATCTCAGTCTGCACAAGAGTGTCTATTAATCTTCGTTTTTCGTCCATCTATACTGTCATTGTATTCATTGTCGTTTTTGCCATCAATAGTATCGCTCCTAATGTGCCGTACACATCATGGCTGCTGCCGCTTATTGTGTCGTCGATGTTGTTATTTTTACTTATTTTTTGGATTTTTTATCGGTCTTTAGAGTTTTTAATTGAAATCGCTCCAGTTTTATGGGGCCCTCCCCTCGGAGCCACCATCTGTATTCGTGCTGAAGTCGCGCTTTTAAGTCCCATGGTTGTCTTTGCAGGACAAGGAGGCCATCTGAGGGTTGGCACAAGTCAAAAGCCAGACCAGTACTCATCAGGAGTCCGTCTAAACTGAACCTATAACACCAACCCAAAGCTGCAAACTTCGAACATACTCCGAGACCTACCAAGGTTTGACCCAGGACGGAAACGGTATTATAGTTAAATTGGAGCCGGTCACGCATGAATGTCACCTCCATGCCACCACGCGAAGCAAGTAGGTCCGAACCATCATATCCGCCCGCGCTAAAGCATCAATTCCAGTTCGTTGTCCGAAGCGTAGTCCAGATTCAGTCAGGATCGGTACACGTCATCCCACAAGGAACCTCACGGTGACTGCCATATCCTCAGTTCCGTTGGTGTGGCGCTCTGTAAAGAATGCTACCCTCCACGAGTATTCCTGTCCACCGGCATACTCCCTGAGGGAATTTCCTCGGGTACGTAGGGGCGGCACTTCCCAAAGAATGCTACCCTCCAAGAGTATTCCTGTCGTCTGGCATTCTTTTAAGGGCATTGTAAAATAACTTTACAACACCCTACTAAAATTGTGACCTGTTTGTCCATGTGTCCGTTTGTCCGTCTGTGCGTCACAGAAAGTTTTTTCTTGAGCCTCATAAGCTAGAATGATGTAATTTTGCACGTTGGCCAAAAGCAGTGCCCTCTCAAAACCAGCAGCACGAAAAATATATTTTGAATGCTTAAGGGGGGTCTCCTCTTGTAGGGGGTAGCATTTAAAAAAAATCTTATTAAAGGTGACCAATATGGGCGTCAAATGAGAGGTCTTGATGAGTACTTTTCAAAACAGATCTTAAACTAGAAACATTTGCATGAAGGGGATTAGGGTGAGGGGTAATATACGAAAAATGTATGTCCATCCCTTCGCGATTAAACATTAGTGGGCAGAAAAATTTAAAAAAATCATGAAAATAGATCTTAATGAGTATAAAGCCAACAAATATCTCAGAAATCAAAATACGATCAACGTTGTTGATGAATCCTTAGGATCGACAGGAGTTTCATAAAAATCTAGTCGTAAACAGCTAAGTTTTATTCATAGACTATTGAAAATTTGTCACTTACACGTGATACAACATCATTTTCTACAAACTACCAACGAAATTACACATCCGATTTGAAGAACAATTCACTGAATCTAGGTTCGTCAAACGTTAATCTTGATAACTTGTCAAATTCCTTTATGATATCAATAAAGATGCAATTCCAGCAATATAACCTCCAATATGCCGCTATCAATCTGTTCATCCGATTTGGTCCTTGAAACACTTTTTACATTTAATTCGCGCGATTCATGCTCGCATATCAGTACATAATCACGCTGGCGCTGCGTACCATTGTCTAGCGGGTTGCAGTGAAAACAATCAATCAATTAATCGCATTTTAATTTGCTAAAACAGAGATCCTAAGCAGGCAATATTGCGAAATACATTGGCCGTTCGTTTTGAAACAGAGTCCCACGATGCCCGCGCTGGCAGTTTTAGGGAATAGATTAGCAGATATCTATTCCCTATAACTACTAATTTTCGTTAAACGCACGTAACTCATAGGCGGGAAACAATATTGCATGTCGTCCTTTTTCAGCTTATTGCTTCGAAATTAAGCAGTTGTTACCCCCATTCAAGTGAACGCTTCATGCGACATATGAATTACCGGCAAATTGACGTTTTGTTGTCAAGTGGAAACTGTGCTTAAGAGCTCCACGTTGTTCATAGCTTACACAATTGCCAATGTACCGTCCCACGCAGCGTTACTGTTTGATGACTGATACGCGCGATCGTCACTTATGTGGCTAACCGTGACCAATATGAACGCGTGGCGATGCCTTTGTGTCAGTTCTTTGATTTAGTTGTAATCAAACGTCATGTAAATAATGCCTGCGTGAACTGAACGGGGAGCTGAGATGACCCATGTGTGTCCGCTTCTCAGACAAGGAGTGCTTGTATGCAGGTCTTGCCTGCAAGGCGATCGTCATGAACTTTTGTTATATGTTGCGGTCGGTTTTCTTCCTGTGGCAAGAGTTATCTTGTGTGGATAACGCTTTTCGCTAAAACTATGATTCAACCAGACGCAGAAAAGTCTCTGTTGGCTCAATTTGCTCCGTAAGAAAGGATAAGGATTTGACGACGATCGACCAAACAAATTTGAAGCAAATCACCGTTTGTTCCGAAACAGGCCCCTTAAGTGGATCTAATGTGAGTACGCGTGCACCTCTCATGTACCATATGTGGATTTCCTTTGCTGCCACCGTCACTGATTGGGCACGATTTAGTCATCGGCTATTGATCACACTCCGCATCCACGCACGAGCAAGAGACGCAATTTGACCGCTTTCTAGGCCACACTAGTACCAAATCAATCATGATACTAATAACAATCAAGTATGCTATTTAGAATCGCCGCCCAAAAAAAGCCTTGGAACAACGGAAATATCGCGAGTAAAGATATCTGCACTGCACTTCGCAATAGTATCGAGATTAACGCGCGAATTTGCTAATTTTCCGCTAACAAACTACATTATCACTCCGACGGAATCAAGTTTTCCTTCTTCCTTTATTGTTCACGGTGCGGGACTCGCACACAATGCCCACGTATTCATCCGACGCGTTTGTTGGTGATCTCAAACCAGACTCCACGATCCATCCAAAAACCCGCATGATTTTTCTGCCGCACATGTAAATCCAAATCCGCTGCTAGCTCAGCTGAATTAAATTGCATTCGCCAATGCAATACATGTATATGATGCACTAAATCAGTGTCCCCATATCCGAAATTTGGATTTGCAGATTTGCGCAATGAAGTTAATAAAGTTAATTATAGATTGAAAATTTAAATCATAATAAAAGATGAATATTATAAAGAGTATCAATGCAAAGAAAAAAATTACATTCAATGTAATAAAAAAAACAACATAAATTTATATTCATAATAAAAAATTAAAATTTTTTTTTTTTCTTTCCAAATTTTATAATTTACAAAAAGTTAAGTTTGTGTAACTAAATTTTTCAAATCTGCTGTTGAAATTTCGCGGTTTTTGGACAGTTGGCTTATGTGACTGCTCGATTGCTACAGGGAAGCACAGAGTAAGGGGCTTTATTTGCAGCTTTTATATGGCATCCAATCTTTTCCTTTCCAGCGCCTTTTTTATTCAGGTTGGCGGCAAGATATGCAAAGTTATTCACACTTCAAAGTCTCCTACGGTCAGATTTTGCCAGACTCTAGTATTCTTCCTTCTTTGAGCCATGAGTCATCTTGCGCAGTTGGAAAACTAGGTAAATATCAATTAAGAATTTTATTCATAATCTAATCTTGAAGTACAGCCTCCTCTTTCCTGCATTTCATCTAGTGTTCATCGTACTTGGATTCCTTGTGCGTCCTATTAGAGCTGATCACGTTTTTGCTAGAGACGGAATCTTCTTTGGTATTTCATGAAGACGCATGTGTTACTCCTCAAAGCCTAGACCTCCTTTGCAGACTTTTTGATGATCGTTTGATCTTGGTCCATTCATCAATGCTTCGTGGAATATTAGCTCTTTTTCAATTAACTTGGAGGTTTTCTCGCTTTTACTACTAGTTTGTGAACCGAAACAAGCTTCTTCTGAGTTTATTCTTCTCTTCTTTAATATACGTATACTGTGATTCTGCTAAGTTGTCTAATTCTTTCTTTGGTTGCAATTGTACTTTAAATTTTGCTGTAGGTTGATGCCTGATAAACCTTTATTTTTGCTAGGTGCCTTTGGCAAAGCTCTCTGCCACCATATGTAGTTGCCTCTACTTGTGCTATTATATATACCTCTTGTTAACCGCGTCATGAACTTTGTTAGGTAGTCTTAGGTATTCCATGAAATCAATAAGTTGGTATGTCAATTAAGTGAGCGCTTCAGTTTCAAGTGTCGAGTTCGCCTTCAAGAAGCAATCGCTCAAGTTCGAACATGTCGTTCCCTATTTGGTAATCTGCTGAAAAGGTTAACTTGGTCATCATTCTAACTGCATTTGGCATTATCAGGCTCATCTATATATTGTCTGCACTTGAAGATAAGTATCCTTGCTGCTACATGCAAGTGCTTTTTATAATTATTCAAAAGATTCAGCTGCAATCCTCTCTGTACGTTGATTTATGCCTTCCATCATTTCTATTTTTAAAGCTCTACGAAATAAAACCCACTATTTTCATTCTCTATGATTCCTCTGCAAATCCTGCTCAAATTTCAATAAAAACTTATTCCTGGAAAATCCCTCGACATTGCATTTTCTTCCGCTCAAAGTAATTTGAAAACTTTAAATCAACTGACCTGATTGAGAATATCCCCTCAACGAGAATACGTTGGTCATCTTAAATCCACTATAGTCAAAAGCATACTTGATATATTGTGATGCAGCATCCTTGCATTCTCATTTCAAGGAGAACGAGGAAAAACCCAACATTATTTGTCCAGGAAAATTGAAACTTTAGACAAAAATGGAAAGCAAACCATCTTGAAACCACCTTGATTCCAACTACTAGAAAATTCCCATCGACTTCCAGTTATTTCACCTTTCACCTGTGTGCATCCTGTCTGCAAATCTTTCTTCTCCAGAACCGTGCAACAGCAACAGCAACAACAACGCACTTCATAATGGAGGAGAAATTCACCTTAAGCTATGCATGTCGCATGGCATGAAATCCTTGACAGGCTGTGAAACCTTCATAGCCTCTACGCCCTAAAGCGAACAATATTGTGTCGTGAACATAAAACTACACAGGGTCACTCGGGATATCTGCTAAGTACATTTGCACACACACATTCACAGACTTGTTCGGTTTTACTTTACCACCCCCTGCTGCACGTTCGGAGAAATCCTCAAGAGGAGTATGAACTTCTACCACCTACGGTCACCTAAGTTGTATACAATCATTTTTGCACTTTGATGACGTTCTTATTCAGGATAAGGGATGTTAAAATAGATGTACATATCTATGTAATTAAGTTATATTTGGATTAATTAAAGTGTATGACCTGATTTATGCATGAGCTATGGCCATCGCCATTATAAAGGACTCGAAAGAATGAACTTTACGACAAACTTGGCGACATAATTCATTACCGAAATTAGGGGCGACCGAAAAAGGACCAGGATGAGGAAAATCAGGATTGTATATTAAGTGGCCAAAGGGTGGAGATGAACATAGGGCACGTGGGAGTGGTAACATGGTTTAGTAAGTGACATTTTTTGGAGCTGTACTAGTTTTTTGAGGATCTGTTGGAAGTAGCTTTAAAGAGAATGATTAAGGAAATCAAGGCTTAAAGCACCTAGAACGGTTCACCAAGAAATGTAAGTAAAATATCCTGAAAGTATTTTAATTAAGCACTTTACATCAAACCAATTCGACGCAGCTTCATTATAATCAATTTCACACTCCTGTTGCCATCTGTATTGATATCCTACCATCAATTGCCCTTCTTTGAGTTTTCTGAATGCAATCAAAATCAAATTCAAGCACTTTTAACTCAACGCTTTCCGCTGAGCTGTATTTCCTTTCAAGTCCATGATTGCCCTCATCAAATCTCCACTACACCATGCATGGAAATTGTACACATGCATGTCCTCAGTATGAATAAGTCTCGATACAAATCGCATATACGAGAGTACTATATGCTCTCATTGCTTGCTGTTATCCTTAAACTTTATTCATGTGTTTCAATAAATACGAGGATAAAATTCTCGTTACCCACTCTCTCCTTAGAGTATGTAAGTGCACGGTATACGACGAGTAATGATTTCAAGTGATCCTTTTCGAAGGACGAAAAAAAACAATCATTGATTTCTTATATGAATAACGCAAGGAAATCAAGAGTTCCTCTTTCATTCTCTGTCTGTCGTCTACGCTATAAAGTTATTGATGAACGTAATTGACTTCCTCTATGCATTTGACGTTGATGCAATTGAGGCTGCTGGTTTTCCAAGCTGATGGTAAGTGGATTTTAATATGGAGAACTCTCTTTGAATAAAGCGAAGCTAATTCAAGTAGAAGGAATCGATTAAAAAGAACATGGATTTCTACGAGGCATACGCAATGGATGGTTTTACTTATTTTAGAGAGAGGGTAATCATTGACAATGAGGCTTCGAAAGTTAAGCTCTCTTTAAACGTCAAATACACTCAGCAACATCTGGAAAGGCTATTCCGGAATCAGCACATAGATAGTAAAGAAATCGTCTCTTATTTAGTCACCCTAAGCAGACACCCTTTTTGAATGCCGCAAAATTTAAAAAGAAATGGTGATTAAAAAAATGACTGAGTAAACTAAACTTCTATACCATACCCATTTCCGTTTATTAGAAAAACTTAGTAAATTTTTTAAACACTCAATTCATTCTCCAAACCACGCCATTATCCTTTATCTCAACAATCTTGGGAAAACGAGCAGTCATTAAATCTGACCCCATTCTAAATCATCATCGTCTCGCTCCACAATGCAATAAACAGGATTCTTCTTATGCCACACCATCGCATCTCTTGCCTTATCCTACTGACGATTCCTTCTCAGAACAAAAGTGTAAAATGAAATTGATGGAATGTTATGCAAACACAAAACCCATATCCTGATAATGTTGGCGCCACAACGGCACATTGAAGGCATATTGCCGACTAATTGATTTCCGATGTCAAGTGTTGCCCACCCCCCTCACCTTTCTGATTCTCTTTTGACGTCATTTTCTCCATTTGTTTCTCTGCGCTCTCTTTTCCCTTCGTTTTGTCCTTTCACAAATGAAATACCGTTCGACAAAGTTGTCAGTTATTTGGTGTCTCAACTTTCTCTGTGCTTATTGATTTCAAGCTTTTTTCCTATTTTAACATACTTGGCAAATAATTTTTTTGCTTTGTTTGCTTCAATTTTTTTTTCATTCGGTTTTTTTCCTGCTTTCCCTATTTTTCTCATCCTTTTTCGATGTCGGTTGACAGCATCCCTCAAGAGAGATTGTTGGCTAGATAGATACTAAAGCGAACCATCAGTGTTTTCCGTCAAAATCTCTGACAATCAATTAAATCAATTTTGCTTGATCCTTAGGGTATATATAAAATACAAGTGGCGATGAACAAGTGTTGGTCCAAATTTGTGCCAATAAAATCCATAGTGTTGGTGTATTGAGTATCATTTCGTGGAATGCTAATATACGGGCGGAAAAAATCATTGAACGAGTGAGTGAATGTTGTGTTTGAGGTTTTCCAGAATTGAGTGGTATTGAATTTTTCATTATTTAATTGTAAGTAGAAATGATACCGGAGATAGAAGGGAAATAAGAGCAGGATGTTAATGGAATATGAGTAACTTTAAAGCAGATAAAGTATTTCAACTTAATTTGAATCAGGTAAACTGTACTTTCACTATAAAATATTTCATTGAGCTTTCTTGGCCTTCAGTGGACTAATATTGTTGGAACGGCAAAGTCAATCATTACTTTGTACAGAACATTTTTGTCAACTCTTTCATATACTTGCCGGAAGTCTACAAAGAGTTGGTGCACATTGATGCTAAATTTGTCGTATTTTTTTAGCACGTATTTAATTTAGAATTTTCTATCAATCGTAGACTGTCTGCTTCGAAAGCCACCTTGGTACTCTTCCATAATAGTTTCATAGTATGGCTTGAATTTCTTTCTTGATTTTGAAGGGCACTTTATATGACGTACACATCTATACATCTATACGTCTGACTTCCCTTCTTTACCAAACTGCCAAGTTGCAGCTTTCGCAGACGACATTTGCATATACAGCATAGGCGCAGATCCAACATCCATTATTTCCAGCCTTGAAACGGCGTTAGAACTTACTTATCAATACTACCATAGATGGAAAATTAAAATTAATGTTGCAAAAACGAAGTCAATATACTTCACCAGGAAGCATAAGCCTGTTTACCTACCCAAGCGACCAATAAGTTTTTTAGGGCAAACTATTCCTTGGAATAAGGATCTTAGTTACCTTGGACTTATATTCGACAAAAAAACAAACCTTCAGAAGACATATTGAGCATATAAGCTCCAAAGCGTTTAAGACCGGGCTTTTGCTTTACCCCCTTCTTAATCGTAATGACGTGAAACAAAGTCCTCATCGTCAAAATGGCAATCCAACCGATCATCCTATATGGCTCACCTACCTGGATCCAATGTGCTAAATATCTAGTAACTAAGCTTCAGATCACCCATAATAGATACCTGAAAATGGTACTTAATAAACCGTTTTACTTCTCTTCTGAAAAGCTACACAGCCTTGCTGGCGTTAGTCTAATTTATAAGCTCGCTACATCGCGCCGTGACAAATTAATCGCGAAAGCAAATGACTCGCCCTATCCGCTAATTCATGCCCTGGCGAATTGAAAATCAGCAGTTGCTACCAGCTATCTTTTGGCCGTAACCTAGCCTCATAGATTTTAGCTAGTTATAAGTAGATAGTTAAGTTATGTTAAGCTAGTAATAAGTTCAGTAGAGGTTTTTGCCTAAATTTTCATCTAGCTAATTGTAATAAGCACATAGAAATACGATAATATGCATAGTTTTAAGTAATGTTCAAACGATGGTGAAATGACTTTGTCAGAACACCTACTATATTATAAGGCTTCTGTACCGCATACAATCTAATAAAGAAAATTTTATATATATATATATATATATATATATATATATATATATATATATATATATATATATATATATATATATATATATATATATATATATATATATATATATAGCTTATCTCTTTTATTGTATTTGGAACCATTTATACTTTTTTGCCATTTCCTTGGTAACAGCTCCTCTGACCGTCTTCACATTAACCGGTGCTGAATCTTATATAGATAAGGAACCCTACCCTGAAGCAATTTCTATATATTTCAGACGTCTTATTTGCGAACTGCTACCAGTACCTTATCTCTAGTGAAACTCAGACCTCATGTTCTACTTTCGGAATGTTTACAGCCTTGTCGCATAACCAGTACACGCTATGTATACCAGTACGAACTGGTAGCTCGATTTGATGTGTATCCTATATACATCATAGAGGCTCCCGGGGAGAGATCTAGCGGTACGACACTTACCTGCTACTCTTTTCATCGCAAACAAATCAACAAGGCAACCGTTTATTTTATTAATTGTTTTATTTTTTTCTTCATTTTTTTTTCAACATTACATTTCACATTTTATATTATTGAAAACTTATATCAATATTGGGTGAACCGCTTTTCACTTCTACCCCCGACTTGTCGCGCTTCACAGGTGACCGCCAGCCTGTGGGGGAATCAACTTGACAGGCTAATGGTTTGGGGTGGCCACATGGCATGGAACGCCAAAAGCCCGATTGAGGATCGCGGCGCAAGCCAACACCTCACCGCTCACCATTTTATTGGGCACTGAACAATACCTCCGTCTTAAACTTAAACCGCGAATACTTAAACGTTGTAGATAATAATTGGGTGGCAGCACGCTCCTCACTGGACTCGAACAAGACTGGTATGCTTTGTACAAGAACTTTAAATACCATTCTTTCATGAGCTTTCAACCTCAACTCTCTTAAAAGTTGCTGAGTAGCCGAACACGTGCGCTCTCGTTTCACGAAAGGTTTTCCTCCCCGCTCCGTCCCGCTTGCTCGGATGGTGAATATGCTAAACTGGGCAAATTGAGCGGTAGAGTGCTTTTCGCTCAAGCTTTCGGCTTTCCCACGATCTTTTGAGGTGAATTAGCGAAGCTGGGGATATTCAACAAGAGAGCATTCACGCCGGAACTTTCGGTTTTTTAGCTTAACTTTCTTCGAAGCACACCCAAAGCTTGTCGTTCACCATATGATAATCGTGTGAAGCGCATTGAGGGTTAATCTTTTTTATTTACTTTTCCGCTCGCTTATTTACTTTTACGCTTGATAATTGGACGACATGCTTCGATAGCAATGGGCAGATATGCTTGCTTGACTAATTTCATTAGCGAAGCACGAGTATATACGTAGTCTTTGCTCGCTCGCAACTACTTCAGTGATGAAGCGTAAGTATACACGAGTATGTTGTATTTTCGCTCGCCTCAACCTTAGTAGTAGGTACTCTTATCAATCAAAAATTGAAATAATCCTTCCTTCAAGCATGCCTGCATATATCAGCAAGGGTACCTAAATCTGCAAGCATATCTAAACTTATATAACAATCGGGAATGACAGGTTAACATTGACTTAACGAGGGAAAGACACTCAAGGAGCATTGACAAGAGCTGGTGTATAGGAAAGACTAGAACAGTAGTTTAATCAGGTCCGTAAGGGATGAAACTATGCAGATATAGTCAAGATTCAAACCTTTTTTAGGAAAGTTTTGTATAAATATTTTAGAAATTTCCTATTTATACTGTTACCTGTCTGTCAGTACATTCATTTATCGGTCACTGTAAGTCTTTTAGAATCCAAAGCCATGAAACTTTGCGGAAAAGTCAGAAGAAGCGATCTAATGTAAGTCCCGGAGGCGGAGTTTTTTTCAAAAGATCTGAAGGCAGGTCTACCTGTAGATATATTAAATCCACAATATTATTCATAAATCATGTAACTATGTATGTAAAATAACAAACTTAATTATACACTATTTCCAAGGTAATAATCTAATTGATTATACTTTGACAATTCAAGTTTAATAAAACGTTTTTTTGTTTCTAATTTATTGGAAAATAATATCCACTAATTGAATGATCCTTTGAAACTCAATCCTGCAAAATGAAAATATACTTGTAAAATGTATAATATCAAAATGTGGAAAAGTAAAGTGTATGTAGCAAAGTGTTTGTGCCACTGGTGTTCCCACACTCCTCATATAAAAAATTAACTCTTAAAATAAGTTGTTCATGCAAATTAATCAAAAAAAAAAAAACAAATGAAGGACATGGTTGAGTTCATCGGTTGCAAATGCTACCACTGCATTATTGATACTGAAGTGGGCACGCATACAGAATCAATACGGGAAAATTTAGCCATCTTCTTCTTCTTCTTCGTAGCACTACAGCCCCTTTCGGGCCTTCGCTTCCTGCAAATACCGCCTCCAACTGTTTCGGCCCGTTGAGCGCGTCTTCCAATTCCAAAAGCCGAGCAGCGATGAACTGTCTTCATCGACCGAGTCAGACTAGCGTTTCCTCGATTCCCCACTGGCCGCCGGCCTTCAGTTCTCCCAATGAATACCTTCTTGGGTATCCGTTGTTCGCCCATCTTTGAGACCTCCAGTTCGTCAAAAATTTCATACAGCTCATGGCTGTATCGAATTTGCCATTGGTCCCAGTCTGGCTTCGCTCCGATTGTTCGCCTCAGGACCCGTCGTTCAAAGACGTTCAATATATTTGCGGATGCTTGAGTTAGGGTCCATGTTTCACACCCATAGCATACCACAGGTCCTATCAGAGATTTGAATACTTGGAGCTTTGTTTTCCTGTGTATGCAGCTGGTCTTTAAATCGTCAATACTGAATAAAACATTTTGTTTGCGAGCTGTATTCTTTGGTGTATTTTGTCTCTTTCATTGCCCGTTGTCATTATTTTGGCGCCTAAATACACATTCTCGATACTGTATTCGCCAAGTGTGATATTTTGTGTATTTGAGGTATTTTTCCTCGATTGCGTCATGAGCTTTGTTTTATTTCCATTGATTTGTAGCCCTACTAGTTTTGCTTCGCTGTCGAGTTTCAGGAAGAGTTCTTTGGCAGTTGTTAATGACCGTGACAGAATATTGATGTCGTCCGCATAGGCTACTACTTGGCTCGACTTGTATAGTATATACCTCACGTATCGACAGGTAGCTTCCGTATGACGTACTCTAGAGCCAAATTGAATAGCAATGGGGCCAGCCCATCTCCCTGCTTTAGTCCGATATTTGTGTCAAAGGCATCGGTGAGTTGATTATTGATGCGGACTTAGGAGGTTGTCAACGTCATTGTCATTTTGGTAAGAGGGACTAATTTGACTGGGATGCCAAAACCAAGCATTATTTGGTACAGTACGTTACGATCAATACTGTCGTATGCTTGCTTGAAGTCAACGAAAATTTGGTGTACGTCTATGTTGAACTCCCAGCATTTTTCAAGTACCTGCTTGACTGAGAAAAATTAGTCTGTTGTTGATCTACCTGCCCTAAAACCACCTTGATACTCCCCAATAATACTGTTGGCGTATGATGAATATTTTGTACTTCGTACAAAGTAGTGATATGCCTCTATAATTTTCGCACTGTAGCTTGTAACCTTTTTTATGGACAGGGAATATAATTGATTGTGGTGGTTTTGCCACTTACATACCTAGGCATTCGTGTGTTCCTGATTTGTAACCCTAAATTGTAAAAGCATTTGAGCCTTTAAGTGGGGCGTGCCACTGCTATGTTAGCCATATTAAACACTGACAGGAGTTTTAAAAGCGGGTGCAAAACCGCATTATCCGCGCTATCAACGCATGTACAATAGGCTACCGTCGCATGTCCGATAAAAATTTGTTTATTTAGACTGACTTTATACATTGGTGTCACCCCCACAGCGACATCGTGAGCCCTGAAACGCTGACATTAATTGCCCAATAGTATCGTTATCGCATGCTCGATAATTCGACCTAACATGTTCGATGCCAAGACATCGCCATGCTGCATCATATTTGCACACGCCATCGCCGCGCAGTAATTGTGAGCCCGGAGGTAACGTCAATTTCGCATGCTCAAAAATGTGTCCTCTCATACGAGTGCGGCAAAGCAACACAAGCATGCCCGCCGGCGCTCATCAGGAGGGGACATCCAAACATGAACGATTACAGGCAGCTTCCTTTTTCAAAAATTATAACGACTCGCCAAAGCACCTGCTCAAAATACAGAAATAGACGTGGTTTACGTGAGTACCAGCCAGAAATAGAACTTACCCCACGGTCGCCATTAGACAGGCATTGGTTATATGTTTCGTGAATAAAGCTGAACTGACGTACCAGAGGTACGAAAGTACTGAGTGTACCAAGGTATGGAAGAACTGAAGGATTAGATGGCCGGAAGGGAGAAGTAGAACCGAGCGAAAGGAGTGGTTACCCTAGCAGTGAGGAGCTGCGAAAACCTAGAGGCGAGGTCGCTGATGGGAGAAAAGGAACCGGATAAATGGCGTAGTCTAGTAGGAAAGGGAATTGATATACTTTGAGACATGTTGGATGGTGCTGCATAGTGGCTGAAAGGAGAAGTGAAACCGCTTGAAAGGAGCCAGAACCAAGTAGCGAAGACCTGGAGGTGAGGTGGCAGATGGGAGAAGTAGAATCTGACGAACGGCGTAGCCTAGTAGGAAAGAGAAGCAGCGTACTTTGAGGCATGTTGGATGGTGGTGCATGGGGGCTGAAGAGAGAAGTGGAGCTGAATGAACGGGGCAAGTCTAGTAGGAAGGCAAAATGAGGGACCCAGAGGCGTGAAGGAGTATGACTGAGCTTGCAGTCAGTGGCTGGGGTAGCATCAAGAGCTGCATAACATCAATGACACATAAGAAAGGGTTGAGAATTTCAGTCCGCGACTACTTTTCTCGGACCTAAACTAGAAAAGATGCTTTATTTGTGAAACATGGATGTCGAAACGCAGAGAGATTTACTAAACCATGTGAGAAATCCTCAGAAACTAGTAGTCTTTGGGGAGACCGTCCCCACGCACCTGAGGTGAGGCAACATACTGCGGCATGGGAGCCATATAGGCAGAGCCAATTTCGTATGCCCAACAACATGTCTTCACATAAGAACGCAACAAAGCCAAACAAGCATGTACAAGCGCGCCAAAGCAACCCAAACATATACGAGTGCGGCAAAGCAACACCAGGATGCCCACTGACGATCATCAGGCGATAACTACTCGAGACGCAACCGAGTACAGACGGCTTCCTTTCTCAAAAATTGTAATAACTCTTCGAATCGCCTGCTCAAAGTACAAACAAAACAATTCCATTTTAAAATAAGCGCTTATTAAAGTGTAAAGAAATCACATTCATCAATTCACTTTTAAACCACCTCACGTTGCCACAGTAATACATCAGCAATATATGGACGTAAAACTATTTGCACTTGCTATCAACCTCAGGATTTTCACAGAAATTTCAGAACGGGTACATATCAGGATCATCTTCAAAGATTTTTTAAGGAATGATATCAGTATTGGGAAAAAAATTCGAAGGGTTCCAGGCTAGGAGATGCGTTTAGTGGACAGTCCGGTAAGCTTGCCTTGCCCCACAGTTCAGGCGTGAATAGTCTTCATGTCCTAACCAGAAAAAATGGTTATTAAGGACAAAACACCCTTAACAATATTCATCAATTAAGATCAATCATTTTCTACAGCTATGATCTTTCCCGAACGTCGAATGATTTCCAACTATACATTCTTTGCAAATGAAAGAAAATGCAGTTTTCTCTGTTGACTATTACTACACCCTGAGGACATCTCTTGCGGAATAAAGGAGTTGCCAGTACCAGCTCCTATACCAGCTAAAAGAAAAGCATACCAACCACAATCTGCAGTCTTATTTATCCTGGCGAGCAAAAAAATATTTTTTTTCCAATTTACTCACAATCGACAAGAATGGGGCGGGCGGGTGGCAAGGATAGGAGATAAGATCGAATATGGAAAAAACATTCGATTCCGTTAAAATTCATGTCGACTGCATACTTGTCGTTTGTAAGGACACCAAGGGAATACATCTTATCGTATCTTGTCTCGTGTTTTCGTACCACTACAACTCAGAAAACTTATCAAATGAACCGCAACCAACAAAATAGTCAAGCAAATAGATTCTTCTTCGTTTGTTTGTCATCTATTTGTTCCTTGAAATATCTTAAATTATATTTTGTTTTTTCTGTCCTATTCCATTCCTCCCAGCATCATCATTATCGTCATCATCCAGATTTTCTGCGAGCCGGTCTTAGAATGGTGGCGTCTTAAGGTTGTGAAGATTGGTGGAGAATTTTTTGTGGTACTTATTTTTACGCTTGGTGGACAAGTTGTTGCTGCGACTCTGCTGCTGTTATTGTGTGTGGCTATTGAAGAAAAATCAACCCGTAATTGACAATGAATTGAATCGCAGTTTGTTTTGGGTGGATTGGGATTGCCTGTTTGTAGGTTCATTAAATTGTTCTATTTCCTAAAGGATCTTCGCCAATACTTGTGGAGTGGGGATGGCTAGGGAAGGGATTGAAATTGTGAATTGACTGTCGTCTTGAACGGTTTTTGTGGGTATTACAGAACAAATGATGTCAATTACAGTTGAATTCAACTGAAAAGATTGAATTTAATTGAATTATAAATATGATATGGATTAAAATTGAATTTTAAATTGACAGTTTGATGGTTTTAATGAATTTAATTTGGGTGAATTTATAAGTTGGTGCAGATTTTTGTGTAGTTGAGGGAGAAAATAGGAAAAGATGAAAAAAGGAACAATTTGACGCAACAGGAGAGTTCTTCTGCCAGAAGGCCCTATTAAGCAGATTAACAAATCAAGCAATATCATCTGAATATCGACGACGCTAGGCTTATACATGGATTCCTTAAATTGAGTTAGAAAAAACAAAATGCGGTTTTCATGTTTTCTAATTTGCCACTATACCGTTTACATCGTGATGAGGCCATTATCTAAGTAGTTGTGATAACATTTAAGTGTTCTACAAATTTCTGAAATTTTATTTAGAATTCATTCATATGCGGTTTTGCACCCTAAAAGAAAACGCTCGTCCAGAAACTGGCGTGTGAGCACCACTTTCTTGTCCAATGAGGCCGCAATAAGCCGCCAAGTGAGAATTTGGCTCACTAGTATCAATTCCCTGGCGTCGAGGAAGCAAAAACTCAAAGTGCACTCTGAAACCCTACTAATTATTTACTCTGCAGGCACTCTACGCTTTGGTTGCGCTTGAAAAACCCTATACGAGGCTATCTCTTTAGCACACTCCCAAAACTAACACTTCACTTTCGTTAAAAATCACTATGTCACTAACCGGGAACTAACTCCTGAGAAAATAAAAGGAAATACCTAAAGCACCACTTCTGAGTTCCCTATCATTGAAAAGGGGCCCCTTGTGTTACTGCTTCCATCAATGATGTCATTAATATCACTGCACCGATAGCTATATTAGCATCTGCGTCACTTTTCCCCTTCCACGGAGTGGTTTCACTCAAGCTCGTCTCAACTTCTACTCCAAAGACTCTGGTGGCGATTACCCTACTTCCGGGCTGAGTTTGCTGAATCTGATTCATTGACAGCTTGCAACGTCATTGATGTTTATTTTTATTTAATTTACAATTCTATTTTCAGTTTTCATTTCGTATTAATCTTCATGTCTGTTTATTCTTATTAGCCTGTTCCATAGATATAGAGAGTACTGGATCCGCAACCGGTCGTGAGAGCCGAAGCGATTAGCAACCTTCGGTAAAGTTGGGTGAAGTTGAGGTTTCAAGTGATACGCTTTTGTTTTACCACTTTAATCACTCCGAAACACGTTCACATTTAAAAAGTTTTTAATTTTGAAGATTACGCGTACGAAATCGGCACTTTAGTTCACTGTTTTTATTTAAAATTTACGAAATTTCCATCCGCTTTGACACATGAGTTTTCTCGCCGTTTTCGCGCCCTTTTTGATTTTCTTTTGCTTTGACGTTCGAGTTTTCCGTGAGGGTCGTTTGTTGTATTGTACTCAAACTGTTTCCCAAATGATAACGAAGGCGCGATCGTGTGCACGTGAAATGAAATTTCGTTGGTGTGCGCGGATGTAAGTGGGGGAAGTGATTCTTCTGAAGAGAGGAAATAAAAACCTGTCTGGAAAAAAAGGGGAAGGAGAAGCAGAGGGAATCATATAATTTTGAGAGCGTAAGTTATTTATAACTTATTTATGTAGCAAATTTGCTTCTCACATGGACGAGTACACAGATTCTCGTTGCTCGTCCATATATTTATATGCCTTTGACCTATTCATTTTGCTGCTTTTGCTTTTATGTATGGCGCGAGTATAACATTATTTTATTTTAAAGTGGTAGTTAAAGTTTACTTTTAGCGTCTAATGGGCTTTTTCACACGGGAATGGTACTCACTTATAGTCAAACAGGTTTCGCGCTTACGCCCCCTATGTTTACACGTTGCATAGTTCAACCAAGCTATTTTTGTATACGACACACGTCTTGTGAGTGTATGTGTCAAAAGGATCATTTGATCGTTAAACATCGTGCGGACAACATGAAAGCGAAGGTAGAGAGATAAGCGATTGAGAATTGATATTTTAGCCTTGAATTGTGCACGAGGTAATAAAAACTGAAATGAAAAATGTATTTTATGATTGTTAAAATCTATCGATTCAAACTTCTATTGTTTTTATTTGAATTCTCCGTGTTTTCCGGTTTCTGAAAAATATATTCCAAATTTGAATATCTTTTATAGTCGCATATTTTTCTTGATGTGTTGTAAACTTGCTTATTATAATGAGATTCTATGAAGATTATGCGTACTGTTAATTTTCTATGGATTTACAATAGGCAATTTAACTTTATTGAAATCGCGATATTCGTCGTGTTGTTTCCTGAAATTGAACATGGCCTCCGCTTTTATAAATTCATTAAATAACGCGTAGCTTCTCGCGTCCACGCATCCATTTTTGCACGCAAATTAAAGAAAGGCAATCGTTTCATGACGACTACCTTCTTCACCGAATGTTCAATTCCGAATGATTACCGGCGTTTGTATGAAATTTCCCCCATCAAATGATCAACAAAATGCGTTTGTGTATGTGCGTTACGCTTGTTCACCCTAAAAAATTTTGGCGTGTTTTTACCATCCCTCAATGCCTCTCATTCTTCTTGCCCATCTAACCTGTTTAACGCTCACTTTTCACGCTGCGTCTGAAAAAGCCCAATGAGTTCTATGAAAACATTTGTCGCCAACAAATGCACTTCAGTTTTTAGTATAACTAGTGCATTGGGACAATTTTTTTACTAGTCGGGAAGACTCAAAATTTCTTCTACAAATGAAGCGAAATCGATATTTGGTCGAATATGTTCGGTTTTAAAATCGTATAGTTAGTGAGATATCTTAATTCGGACAGCCAGAGTACTTTTCCTGTATAGTGTGCTCAATTTTTTTTTATGGGAATTTTCCCGTGGCTATTTCTTACGTACTTATTCCTAGCGACCCTGCATCGGATCTGATATTGTATTGTCCTGGATTTATCTATAGGATCAATTCTCTCTGGTGCCATATTTGGTTACATCTTTGGCAACTGAATCTATAGATAACTCGAAACTCTTAATTAATACATTGGATGGCCTAACATCTCTGTGAATGACTCTTAACTCGTTATGCATATAGTGAAGCTTCTACAACAAAGATTGATTAGTTTCGATGTGCGTACTATAATTCTCTTCCGGCCATCGCATTATAGACACACATAATTTACGGCGACCATTAAAAAGTTTAGCACAGATATGTGATCTACAGCAGAAAATTGATCTGAATATAATTCATTGTTGCAAAAGCATATTGAGTTTGCATAAGAAGAATAATTTGGAATGCTTCTCTCACGTCTGAGTATAGTAGTATCCATCAAATGTGTGTGTCTATAGTGTGAAGGCCTGTAGAGAATTATAGCATATACATTGAAAAAACATTTTTCTTACAGTAGTCCAAACATGTGGTAGAAACATGCACTCCCAACGAAAACTATGCCACACTGTTCCTAAGGGACCCAGATATGACATACTCAAGCCACGACCTTCAAAACATACATGCGCGCCATCTTCAGCGTTTGTCTCCATCATATTTGAACCGCCCTCGTAAATGTATAGATTTGCATTAAATTGATGCAAAAAGAGTCAAATGATCATTGAAAATTTAGCACAGACCACCTTCATCAAATATTTTTTTCTTGAAGAAACTTTTTCGAGAAAATATTTATGCATTATAGTTGAACAGCTGACTTTTCATGCGTGATTTTTGGTTGGTATCAATTTATTTTTTTTGGAAAACGCAACCTTAACTTTCAGGCTTAATATAAGCTGAAAACTAAATTTTTACCTTTTAATCAACCTGTTCTAATGTCACCTTATCATTATTCAATCTTTTCTGTCCCATCCATAGAAGTAATATCCCTTGATAGTTTTCACATAAATAAGCTTCTTTCCTTGTTATGGATAGGAACTATAAATTGCTTGGCTTCTTCTCATGCACCATTTATTCTTAGTCGGAAAGGAGCTTCTTAAATGCCGCAACTTGTTCCACTGAAATGTCGATTTGTAGTTGTTTCATTATTCTTGCAGTTAGTTGATTAGCAACGACAAATCCTCGTAGGGGGAATGCTGGTCGACAGATATAATCTTGGAGGCTTGCATTCTTTGGGAAGTGCCACTTCCATGGACCTGAGGGTATGAAGGTCACCGCAAGGTTCCTCCTGGGATGATAGGTAATGACCCTGACTGAATCTGGACTGCACTTTGGGCAATGAACTGAAATTGATGGTTTGGGTTGGTTGACGTGATGGTTTGGACTTAGTTGCTTTGTACAGAAGTGCCGCGGTGACTCTCATGCATGAATGGCTCTAATTCAACTATCATACCATCTTCGTCCTGGTTAAAGCTTGCCAGGCCTCGAAATACGTTCGAAATACACACCATTGGGTTGGTGGTAAAGGTTTCGTTGAAACGGGCCCCCGATTTCCGCTGATCTGGCTCTGAGCACTAGTCCCCATAAAGGCTTGTGTGAGCCGTCGCATGACCTCTATGCTCTGCAAAGATAACTATCGGACTACAAAGATGATTACACACACGAACGGAGTACTCGTAGCAATAATAAGTCAAAACATCAACAACGACGACGAAATCACCAGTTATGGCCACGATGTTAACTGCACATTGAGAACTGTACATATGACGATGAAAACGACGACAAATTTAATGACATTAAAGGCCAACAAGAAACGGAGAACAAAGGAAAGCCTGAAATTCCGGCTGCGGTCGGCTGCAGGAAAAAACGATATGAACGCCAGAGCATCCTAACATGAAGGGTTGGGAAATTCTGCAGGACGCGCCGGATGTTTGTGAGGTGGAGTGGAACATAAAATATTTCGAGAATTGGGTGGCTACTGCTTCGACTGCTACCGAAGGAACTGAAGCAAGGGCCTTAAATGGCGAAATAATAATGAACCATCCTGAAGTCTACAAAGTGATCATGGCAGGAAAGGAGCACCCAGACAAACGAAACGCCGTTGTGTGATGTCACCACCACCGTCGAAAGTAAATGGAAGCCAATAACCTCTCCAGAAAAAAAGGTTGCAAAATAAATTGCAGTCCAGAGACATCAAGAAGAATGGCTCATTCGAAATCAGGAGATGCTTTAAAAAGAATCAAATTAGCACGTGACTTGCTGAAAATTAGCAAAGATGTAAAGAATGGATTTCTTGAATTTAAGGGGCTTCTAGCCCAGATAAGGCGTTACCAGAGGAGCTGGTTAAAGGCCAAAGAGGAGCAGAAGGGCAAAGAAGAGCAAACACTAAAGAAGCGCCGAGGCCTAAGTGTAAAGGACATGCACAGAAAGTTCGTACATCAAACATCAATAAAGAATCGCATTTAGCCTAATTGATGGAGTTCGAAATAGCAGAAGAAAGAAAGAGGCACTTGATTGGCGTGAAACATTAAATCAGTGGTTCCAGACAGTGCTGAGTAAAGTAGTAGAATGCTGAACTATTTCTGAATAAGGAAAAACTAAGAATAGGGTGAGTCGTCTGCAAGATACGGCAAAGAGAAGCGCATCTTCCTTTCGGTTATGGTCAAACGGCATAGTTATGCAAAGGACCCGATAGGAGTTCCCTTACTACAATGGTGAAATGGGACATAGAGACAAGAGCATACAAAGGAGGCACATTGTATCCTTTGCACACATGCTGATCCAAGGCTGGATCTTGGGCACGTCTTTGGATCAAAAAGGTGTCCTGTTTACCAAGTAAAACCAGAACTTCACTGACGCGTATCCTGCAGATAAACCTACACTGAATTTAAGCCACCAAAAACCTGCCTGAGCAGTTTTCGGGGATATGAAAGCCAATTTTTCGCTGCTGAGTGAGTAACACCACAATAAATTTTCTGCGTCATGGTATCCTGATGATTCCGTTACTGCCGCTATCTGGGTTAGGAGCAGTGATTTTCAGGCCGAGGGCTGTGGATGCTCAGGATTTCCTTTGACTGATCTACGGAAAAGTGAATTTGAGGAATGGTGGCCAGCATGACGCTCGTTATGCTAAACATTGAAAGTATGCCCAGTTTACGCCGTCATGGCTGTGAAGGAACTATACGGGGCGTGACTTCCGTTTGGGAGTCCCTAGTGTAGAGGATACACAATCGAAGAGTATTAAAGAACCACTCAACCAGTGATAATTAGCACATCCTGCTTGAGATCCCTGATATTGTCTCCCGATGTCCATGCTCTCAACCTACTACGATTGGACGGGTGGAGACAAATGGATGTCGAGATGTTTGTCGAGGTGCTCATGGCAGGTGCTCCACTGCAGGGTAATTCGTACGAGAGAGAAGAACTGGCAGCTCAAGAGGTGGTGAACTTAACTATTAGCATCATCACGACTACTTGCAATGCTTCTATGTCCCGTCGAAAGCCCCAGCGCGGCAAGCCCCAGTGTACTGGTGGTCGATTGGAATCGCTGAAAAGCATAAGAAGTGTCACAAGCTTCTGCGTGAGTCCCAACGGGTGCGGAATCATGCCAAGGCATGCATTTGGGTAGCATCATATAGATCGGCCAGAAAATGCCTTCACAGATTCATTAACAATAGCAAAGCTCGCTGCTGGCAAGATCTAGAGGCCAATGTGAATAGCGATCTTTAGGGGCCCTGACTACAAGCTAGTTATGGGGAAGCTTGGTGCCCTATGGAGGCTTTGCATACATGATGCGGAAAAGGTGGACGGAATAGTGTGGGCACTTTGCCTTGCCCATCCTTTCCGTGCTGACGTAGTCCAAGGTGAATTGGTTACCCATCACACAGCTGGGACTAGAAGAGGCAGTCCTATCACTTAAAAAAGGCAGGCTTCAAGTCCAGATGGTATTCCAGCTCAGGAGTTGCAACTTGTCTTTCAATGTTGCCCTGACTTGCTGCTCAGCACATTTAACACTTGCCTATGTAACGCGGCTTCCCTGGTGCGATTGACGGGGGCGAGGTGCGTGCTGATCAGCAAGGCGAAAGGAAACTTCGAATCACCAACTGCTAGGGATGGAAAGAACTACAAAGATTTCACCGAAAACAGTTTTTTTCTTGCTTCAGAGGACCTATTTTTCTTGGACGTTTTTTCTACCTGTTTAAATCCGTTTTTACTTCAAATTTGAGAACTAGTTAGAAACCTGATAGAAAAATACTGAAGATAAAAAAACCGGAAAACTGTTTTTTTGTCATCGCTACCTAAACAGCATCAGTCAGCCACACGAACAAAGCAAATTTCTATGATTGGTTCTTGTTATTAGTTGTATATGTTGCTTTTCAATATGGAGGACTTCACATATAGTTCAAAGTGAAGCTAACATGCAACACACAATAAATGTAAAATACTTTGGGACTAAACTGATGGATCTTTCATCCTTATACTGTATATGTATGACTGTCCGCTTAAATTTCAATACGTTAATCTCTTATTTTTAACACATAGTTGAAACATCCTTCAGTTTATTTTGATTTAAATAGCTTTGTGAGTAAAACATCGGAGAACACTTTGTACCTAAAGTTAATTAATGGACATAAAAAAATACATTTAATTTCGATTCGAGTTTTTTTACCTAGCAAATCTGCTAGGAAAAAAAACGGTTTTACCAAAACGAGTTTTTTGCTGTAAAGAACCGTTCAGTTGAACTGAAGATGCAAAAAACCGGAAAGTCGAAGAACCGATTCTCTTGACGAAAACCTACATCCCTACTATCTGCATACCGCCCGTTATGCATGCTAAAAATGGCTGGGTGAGTGCTAGAAAACTGACTGACGCGATTCGTGCTGCTTGGGATCTATTTCCTCAGCAGAGCAGTTTCAGAGCAAGACGCTTCACCATTCATGCAATTGCAGAGGTGGTGCACGCTGCAAAAAGCGGAGGCATATAGCCGCACCAAGTAACGGAATATTTTCAATTCCGCTAGATAGGTGGAGGTTATAGATACTCTGGAAAAATCTTTTTAAATTCCAAAATATATGATGCGGCTTTTGAGGGACTTCCCGAAGGACCGAGGCCTACTTTATGATACGGCAACGATGAAAAATACATCGGGTGTTGCCCATAAATGCAGCTAAGGGATTATTTGAAAGTGATTATATCAGAAAACTTCAAGAGTATATGCTAGCTGCATTTTATGCTGACTTAGCTTCCTTGCGGTGTTGACCAGGGATCTATCCTTGGTCCAGACCTGTTAAATGTGTATTATGACGGGCTAGTGAGATTGAAGATACCAGTTAAGTTGCGCTTGATGGGCTATGCGGATGATATTGCGGCTCTAGTCGCTGGACACACCGTTGAACAAGCGTAACTTGGGCTAGGTATGTTGGTTCGTCGAGTGAGAGACTGTTTAATTGCTCGTGGGTCCAGTCTAGCAGTGGGGAAAACGGAGTGGTCATCTTGAAAAAAACGGGAATTTCTAGAGTAAGGATGACCAGTATTGGAGACATACTAATCGAATGAAAGCCACTGGTAAATTACCTGGGGCTACCGATCGAATCGAAGATGAGTTACTCTGAGCATATCAGAGTGACGGCTGAGAAGGCTGCTTCATATATCGGCTCTGAGTCGACTTATGATCAATCTAAGGGGACCCAACATATCAAGATGACAACTCTTGATGAGTGCCGTAAGGTCAGTGCTACCGCATGGAGTAAGAGTATCGGGCGGCGCTCTGATTAAGAAGGTGTGTCGAGAACGCTTGGCACAGGTACAGAGAAGAGGAGCACTGATGATTGCATTTTCATACATGAAAGTCTCTTAATTGGCGGTGAGAGTTATTGCAGGCTTGACAGCTGTTTACCTCTATGCTAGGAAGTGCCAAGTTATTTACCTGCATCACGAGAGAGATAATTGCCCGCAAAGAGAGACAGCGCTCAGTCAACGATTTGTAGCAATCTTGGGTGGATTGCACGGCTCTTTCCGGACCTGAGACCGTGGTTAAATCGAAGGCACGGTGAGACTGGCTTCTATCTGACCCAGCTTTTGAGCGGACATGGGTGTTTTTAGTCTTACGTGCACAGGATTTGTAAGTCATGGTCCCCCGACTGTCATTTTTGCCCAGGAGAGGAAGACGATGGCTGCCACGTATGTTTTGTGTGCAAAAAATGGAAGAGGGTGTGACGGGACGCCTACAATGATACGGGAGAACTCACCCCAGATAATATAGTTGCGGTGAACAATCGCTTGACAAATGGAACCATATGGATAATGTGCCACATGGTTCGATTTGTCGGCCTATCCATTCGGGCAGTCCTTAAAGATAGAAAGCGTTCACAACAGCCGGGAACTTCAGGTCAGGGGGGGCTACTTGTCTGGCAATTCCTTTTCCCCCTCCCAAATGGTAATGGTAATGTGTCAAACGGTTCCAGGCTCGGTTCTCAGGTTTTGTTGATAGCCCAGAAGTCTTGTGTGGCTGGAAGCTGCAAACTCAGAACATAAGTAGCGTTCTTTTTGACCACGAAAAAGAAAGTTCAAACATGATTATATTCAAGAAGATACAACATTGAGAAAGAATAATACGTCAATGATGAGCAAATTTTGACTACTTATCTATTTTTTGTTATTCGTCTCCAGCAACACTTATAACGCAATTTACGAAAAAAATTCATTAAGACCATTCAATTTACATTGAATTTGACTACTTTTGATAAGTTATGACCTTAAGGATAATTTCTTCATGTGTGGGGATTCTCATTAAAAGCCTTAATGAGAATCCTCACCCAAACTGTTCTGATATATAAATAAACATATGCGCGAACACTTGCGATTTCAATAGGGTCCTGTAGGTCAGTAAAAATTCCTTTAAAATTAAGATTAAAATAAGAAGTGAAGAATCCGAACAATTTCCGGTTGTGATGTTCTCAACAAAAACAGTATCGTTTGAAAAGAAGCTTCCCAACTTCGTATCTAAATAACCTAACATCTAAAATAAACCCAAAAACACTAATCTAAATAACATCAGTTTTCGTTTTGCAAATCACAAGTAAACTTCCTAATTCTTCACATAAGATTACTAGTTCCACTATAACTTCAGGACAAATCTATGTAAGGATAAATGCAAATCAAAATAAATCATCCATAAATAATCTTCAAAAACGTTCCTTCAAGGCAGTAGCATCGCCCCAACGATATGTAGATAGAATAGAAGATATTCATGTCCTTTCTCCTAGCACATTGATACCACTCATTCTCACATCCTTTACACGGTAGGATAGATGCCTATCAATTCATCTTCATAACGAACCGAATCAATTCGTCTAGTTTGTCGGAATACATTACTCTTCTATCGGGAAGTAATTGCATCGACCCAGTAGACCAGAAGATGGATTGTAGGGAAACTCTTCATGCCTCCATATCTTCATATACGAGCATGTATGAAAGGAGTTTGGTAGAATGAAATTTTCCTTTTCCAGGGTCATCCATATCCCCTCTCAAGCCCACGAATACCTTTAGGATATTCCTACATGGATGAGAGAATGGAGTGTGCTAATCTTTTGATTCTAGTCACATAACGTAACGTACATGTGTGCTGCTACTACTTACTTAGTATGACTTTCTCATGTTCACGTTGCCCTCACTCCGAAAATATCTTCCTTGCCGGTACGTACAACGGTTGAAAAGAATGAAACGTATTTGCTGCTGTAGTGATAATGATCATAATCATTCGCCGCCCTAATTTATCTGGATAATCAGAGGTTTACTAGCAAAGCAAACAAGTTCACAGGGTGAATGACTGCGAGTTCATGAAGCTTTTAATTTGCCAATTCTGGGTGTGAAAAGGATATATGGTTGCGAATATTTTATGGAATATAAATAATACACTGCATGATTAATGATTCATGTGTGATGTACTGAATATAAATTTGGCGAGAAATTCTGTGAATTTGGGCGCGGTTCTGTTTTGTGACGCTGTAAGGACTCTAAGCGGTAAAAAGTAAATTAATATTTCCTCACTAAATAAGTATCTTTATTTTTCAGGCAAAACAACTTAAATCCTGTTTAGTTTTCTTAAAGACAACTTCTTTATAAAATTACAACTATTCCTGAGCCATTCTAATATTGTTTACTCCCTACTATCCTAAACAACCAAAGCTTTACCCAACATACGGTATCAGTGAGGATAGAACGAAGTGATTATTCTCCATTATGAAGAAGAAAACAAATAGTACCATATGTGACTCCATACGTACCGGAAAACATACATACCCATATCCTGAGAAAAGGCGAACGTCAAGAGTTATTTAGCACGACCATCAATCGATCTGATCTATGGAGAGAAGCTAATCACATCCACTGTATGTTTAGCATGGATCCGAGTGTATGGACTACGTAAAAGGACGATAAATTCTTGCCAGCTCCCCGCCAATATATTGCGAAATTGTTGAACCGTAGGAAGGCTGTGTAGAGGGGCTTTTTTGGCGGCAATGATTTGCTCATTTTAATGCCTTTTCATATGCTCATAAAACTACATAGATATATTGTACTAGTAGATTGAGTTGAGATGAGTTTAAGTGAGTGTGCAAGGATAAAGGATCATCGATAGATGCAGAAGCACATGAATAGAGTCATATTGGGTAGTCATTCTTCTCCACGCGTTGCCAGCCTCGTTAATTTTACCAGGAAGCTATCGCACTCAAAACACCATGCGGCGATAGAATGATGCTTGTATAGATACTAAATTAGAGGGTTATCCAGGATAATTATTAATCATCCATAGAACATTAGTCGGTAGCTGCGAACCGCATTAATGACCAACGTCTACTTGTATTGATTCGTGGAATAATAAGTAATCAGGCTTGATCAATAGTTTGAGCTACGATTAATTTATGCTGAATTTCTATTTTCAGAAAAATGTTGAACTGGTGAAGCCATAATGCAGATACAGCAATTATTATAAGGAGTTGATTTTTAATCATTGTATTTAGTAATATTGCATTTCAACATTTGTAATGGTTCAATTTGAGTAGGTCCTGATTATCAGCAAATAATATAGGTATCCTTGTATTCGTAATTAAAGCTTTTGTTGCGTTGAGCTTTGAAAAAAAAACTAATTAATTTAGATTGTCGACAAAATTTCGTGCTGCAATTGAATATGAGCTCAATTAATAACTGATCACTGTTTAAATGAATTCAAATCAGTTTTACCAACCCTTACTTTTTACGAGCTTAAGTTGGCAAATTATCCTATTCTATCCTTATCACTGTCCGAAAAGCTGAGACAAGATAGGACCAGGTTCTTTGGGGAGCCGAAGACCCTTAGGTGCATGTCAGCTTAGGTTTAACTGAAGATTCTTAATATCAAAATTTATTGTATAGGGTTATCCATTTTATACTTGGGAAACTAAAGCTAAAGAAAACACATAAATTATTCAGATGGAAACAAAATTTTTTATTCAATATAAAGATTGAACCTTGTTATTATACGTGAAATACAAAACCATTCAAATGTCTTCCACGGGACCTCTTACAGGCCTCAATCCTTTTGAGGTCATTTTCAATGACTTTTCGGTACATTTCCGGTAATATCTCAGCCATAACTTCACGACTATTGGTTTTTAATTGCTCAAGATTTTGAGGATTGTTCGCGCAAACACGATCTTTCGCATAGCCCCATAAAAAGAAATCCAAAGGTGTTAGTTCGCAGGATATTGCGGGCCAATTGACATCACTCAATCTCGAAATTACGCGCCCTGGAAATTTCTCTTGCAAAAGTGCTCGATTGGCCTGTGTTGTGTGGCTTGTGCCACATGTTCTCCAGATCATAATCTTCAATTTCTCTCCAAAAATAATCGGTTTACATCCACCCATAGCGGTCAGAATTGACTGCAATGGCTCTTCTTTGATCGTTTTCAAAAAATACGGGCCAATAACACCACCAGACAATAATGTACCCCAAACGGTCACTTTTTCCGGATGCAAAGGCCTTTTTGCGATCACCTGAGGATTTTGAGAGCCCTATATGCGGCAATTCTGTTTATTTACGTAACCACTGAGCGGAAAATGAGCCTCATCACTAAAGAAAATTTTGTTCGAAAAATCGTTATCAATGGCTTGTTGTTCAATCACCCAATTCGCATACATTCTGCGTTGTGTATGGTCTTGAGGCTTAAGTTCTTGAGTGAGTTGGATTTTGTACGGACGGAGATGCAAACCCAAATGCAAAATCCGCCACAATGAGCCGTAAGACAAGCCCAAATGTTGAGCACATCGAGGAATCGACAAATTCGGGTCTTCCTCCACACTTTGAGCAATGACAGCGATATTTTCAGCAGAACGAATGTTGCGATGATCCACAGGCCTTACAATATCAATAACCGATCCAGTCCCTTCAAATTTTCTCACTGTGTTCGAAATCGTTTCCTGTGTAGGTCGATTATGTCGACTGTAATCGGCTTGTAAAGCCCTAAATGTTGATACAGCAGAATCACCATTTTTATGATAAAATTTAATAGGTTTAACGCGTTCTTCAACTGTTAAACGATCCATATTTCTAAATGGTGAACCTTCAACTTAAAAAAAACATGCTTTGAATGATATTTAGTTTTGAAAATGTCAAATGACAGGGTTATATTTTCCCAACCTTGAAATCGATAACCCTGTATGATCCAAGATTGAAGCTTTTATGTGAGTAATTCCATCCTCTCTATTGACTCACTCATTGAGACTGTCAGACTGAGATTTGAGTATCTCCAACATGGGAAACCAAAAAAATTAATAAATAGGAAGGCTGCTCTTCTCTTTTTATGCATTGTCTGCCTCACCCATAAATCCCGTTTTATACAAAGGTTGGCGTCGCTGACAATGACCGGATATAAGATCGGTTACAATTCTGAGCTTAACTTTCCTGATGCTCAGTAAGCCCATCAGCTTCAAAGACCCAGTATGCGTTTTCTCTGCCTACAGCCCTTGGATATTGTCTAATTGTAGTCTTACTCATTTTATGCCCATTGGCACGGACTCTTGACTCACATATTCGGGTTTCCTCTTGGGAAGGCTATCTGATAACCCGTTTCTAAGTTTTTCCATGCATTGTGATATCTATTTGACAATTACAATACTCTGGTTTAGGTAGGAAAATTAAACTGATACCATACCCTACCAATTTTGATCCCCACCCTGAACTTGTTCAGCTTTTTTTTCAGCTTTGTCTAAAGCTAAAGTGAACGCGCTTTGCATAGCTCATGCAATTGACAGGCAATCCATTTTTTGTACATATAGAGATATTTTTTGGCAGCTCTCTTCTATTTCATCTTTGTCCAAAAGACCAAACTAGAGAAATCCAATAAATAGGGCTACGGGAGTTGCCAAGATGTGGAAAACAGTTTATGTTTTTGACCGCCCATTTAATGATAAAGGGCTATGAGTGCTGTTAGTAGCTCTCGACCCTCCACTTCTCTATTATTTTCATTGTAAGTATTGTAACGTCATTAGAATACTCCTAGCTTAAATTCCAAATTATAATACCTACATCAAAACAATTATATTGTTACATGTACAAATAATTACATGTACAAATAATTCTGCGAGCTACTGTCGCAATTGTTTTCATCATCATTAAGAACGTCAACGAATGAATTTACTCGAACCGACGAGTAAATTCAACAAGCATAATCAACATCTGCAAGTGACGTCACTCCATTCATGAGCTTGCTCGAACCTACCAGGTACCTCTCGGTAGAACGTTCGCCAATGTGCGAGAAATGGGTGAATAGGTAGAGACCCTATATAAAGGCGAGCTGAATGAATGGGGAGAATCATTCATTCGACCGCGATAAGAACTGCGAAAGTGTGTGGGAAGTGTGTTTCGTAATAGTGATTTAGAAGACAATTGCGATAAGAAATTTATGGACAAGTGTTAGATTTTTTTATAGTGAAAATTAAAATTAGTGAAAGTGTTAAACTGATTATTGTGCATTCTCTTGAATTAAATAAACTCCTTTAACTTAAATTAAAAGACATTGCGTTTTCACTTTCCCGGAACGTTAAAATTATAGGCCGCGAACCAATAACACGCGACAGTGGTGTCGAGAAGTGAGATAGAAAATTTCGAAAAGTGAAAACATTTAAACATTTTTAAACTGCACAGTTGTGAAATCTAACGTAAAAACTGTTGAAAAAAAAAAAAAAAAAAAAAAAACAAAAACAAAAAGCTAATACAATAAAAATGCCACGAAACTTGCATCTAAGAATCAATGAATTGACCATGTCGGAGCTCAAGGAAGAGTAAGAACAGCGAAATCTGGCTACGCAAGGTACAAAGGCCACATTGATTGCACGCTTGCGCGACGCGATCGAATCGGAAGGCGTGAATCTGGATTCGGGTGAGCTCTCAGATGCCGAAAATGGTGCAGAAGGTGGAGAAGCAGAAACACTAAAACCAAAGGACCCAGAAAATGCACTGATGCAAATGTTGATGCTGATGCAGCAAGAGCAGCGACAAATGTCATCCAATTTAACTGCGAAGCTCAATGAACAATCATCGAATTTAACAGCGAAGTTAAATGAACAATCAACGAAGCTAAACGAACAATCAGCGAAGCTGGACCAACAAGCGATCGAAATCAAGGCAGACATCACACAGAAGCTGGAGAAACAGTCAACCGAAATAAAAGCGGAGCTCGGTCATCTGAACAAACAAATTAAAGGCGTCGAGGAAAAGGTTGACCAGGTCGAGGAAAAGGTTTACCAGGTCGAGGAGAGAATTAACCATGAGATCAGCCAGGTCGAGGGGAGAATAAACCATGATATCAGCCAGGTAGAGGAGAGAATCAACCATGAGATGGGAAACATGAAAAAGGAATTGGAAGCAGCAAAGGCAGTAGTAACCTCTTCACCAGCCTCGCTTATAACCGCAGTACCAATATTCGATGGGCAAACGGTCTGGAGTATTTACAAGACCCAGTTTGAAGCTGCAGCAAGGGCGAATCGCTGGAATGACCAGGAACGAGCAACTGCATTGATTCTTGCTCTAAGAGGCCCAGCTGCCGAGCTTTTGCAGACCATCCCCGATGCATTGCACTCAAACCCGAATGCTATAATGAATGCGCTCGACATGCGTTATGGAGACGATCATCTAAAGCAGATTTATCGGTCACAGCTAAGGCATCGGGTGCAGAAGTCTGGTGAAACCCTACAGCAGTTAGCCCAAGACATTGAGCGACTAGCACTTTTGGCTTACCCAGCCTATGACCCAGAACATCGAGATGATGCAGCGACAGAGGCATTCATCAGCGCCCTAAAGGACCCGGAATTGCAACAAGCCGTGCGTTTAGCTCAAAAGCAAACGGTTAAGGACGCATTGGCTTACAGTCTGAACTTTGAGGCAGCGAAAAATGTGACTCGTACCACTGCCCGGGTTCGTGAAGTAGTGACAGACGAGTGCAGGTGTGAACGCGTGGAAATTGAGCGAGACCCGCATGTAAATGGTGCGCCTAGATGCTGGAATTGCGGAGAGAAGGGGCACTTGCAAAGAGACTGCAAGAAGCGAAGAAAACCGAGCTATTGTCCAGGGTGTGCAGCTAGGAGGAGATCCAGACCGAGTCAGGAGCCCAGAATGGAAGCCCTTCAAACAGAGGGGTCGGGAAACATGTAAGAGCCAACTTCGTGGGGCAGAGGTTGGCTAGGAGGATCGACGTCCCCAGCACCACCATCACCGTGTCAAGACTACATCGTGGAGAAGCAGACTTATGCCTTCCGGGTCAAATTGACGGAGAACACTGCACCATAACAATCGACACTGGTGCAACCCGATCGATTATCCAACCAGACCTAGTTACACAGCAACAACTTCACAAGGGCAGAATTTTCTCACTACGGACAGCTACGGGAGAAACTGCACCTGTTCATGGAGAGGTCAACCTCCAGATACAGTTGGGAGACCTTGTGTTCCGACATAATTTTCTGGTCGCGAACATTATGGATGACTGCATTCTCGGAATGGATTTTCTGCGACCACATGAAATCACGTTGGACTTGGGAAAACGTGTCTTGAAATGGCAGAATGTCGAAGTACTGATGGAGGATCCCAGCGTCCAAATCCCCAAGATGAATGTAGTGGTATGTACTGACACTGATGTACCGAATTCTTCCGAAAGCATTGTATGGGCCAAGCTTGATGGTGATTCTGGAGACCACCGATCTTACCTGATAGAGCCAACGAAGACGTCCGCATTGCGCAGTTTGATTGTAGGACGAAGCCTTGTAAGATCTTTAAGGAACGGATATGTGCCGGTTAGAGTCCTTAACACCGCAGATTCAACCACGAGCATCAAAGCGGGAGAAGTCATCGGCAGCTGCCAGCCTGTTTCCACCATCACCTCTTTGGAAGCTACTCACAACCATCATTGGAAAAGGAGGCAAGACACAGAAAAAGCCAGGGAATCCACGTCTGCAATATTGAAGCAAGTCAAATTGCCGGTGCAGCTATTCAAACGAGCCTCTGATCTGGTCACCAAGTACAGTGACATCTTCTCAACAAGCCCGGATGACCAAGGCCGAACGAGTTTGGTAACTCACGTCATAGACACACAGGAAGCCAAGCCGATTCGACAAGCACCAAGACGGCTCCCTATAGCCAAACAAGGAGAAGTGAGCGCGCTGATCTCGGACATGGAAAAACAAGGCATTATTGAACCTTCTGTAAGTCCATGGGCCGCGCCTGTAGTTCTAGTAAAGAAAAAGGATGGTAGCACTCGCTTTTGTGTCGACTATAGGCAGCTTAACGACGTCACTAAGAAAGATAGTTACCCGCTCCCACGCATCGATGACATCATGGACACTTTAGCCGACGCAAAATGGTTTTCTACACTCGATCTCAAGAGTGGCTACTGGCAGGTAGAAATTGACAAGAAGGACCGAGAGAAGACCGCATTTTCAGTTGGGACCGGATTGTGGCAATTTGTGGTGATGCCGTTTGGGCTTTGCAATGCTCCAGCCACTTTCGAACGCTTGATGGAATACGTGCTACGTGGTCTAACCTGGAAAACCTGCTTGGTGTACCTAGATGACATCATCGTCATCGGGAGAACGTTCGAAGAGCATGTGCGGAACTTAGAAGAGGTTTTCTCCCGACTGCGACTGGCAAATTTGAAACTTAGTCCCGACAAGTGTACCCTTTTCGCAGCTGAAGTAAAATACCTGGGACATGTCGTATCAGCAGAAGGGGTCAAAACAGACCCTGAGAAAATTGAAGCCGTGAAAAGCTGGCCAACACCAAACAACAAGCGCCAACTACGAAGTTTCCTGGGCCTGGCAACCTACTATCGAAGATTCGTCAAAGACTTTGCCAAAATAGCTAAGTGTCTTCATCAGCTAACCGAGAAAAATCGTCCGTATGTCTGGAATGAACAATGCCAGACAGCCTTTGAGACCCTGAAGGAAAAGCTATGTGAATCACCCGTACTGGCGTATCCGAAACCCGGAAAAATGTTTGTAGTTGACACCGATGCAAGCAACGGCGGTATTGGAGCTGTACTCTCCCAGCAGATCAATGGCGAAGAAAGAGTCCTCTCGTATTACAGTCGAGTTCTTTCAAAAAGTGAGAGGAACTACTGTGTGACCAGGAAGGAGCTATTGGCTATAATAGAGGCCACCAAGCAGTTCCACAAGTACCTATATGGCCAGAAATTTGTTCTTCGAACGGACCATGCATCATTGAGATGGCTACTTAACTTCAAAAACCCCGAGGGACAAGTTGCGAGATGGATCGAAAGATTGCAGTCATACGACTACGAAATTGTTCATCGAAAGGGCGGAGTTCATGGAAATGCTGACGCCCTATCTCGTCGCCCATGTCCAGCCAACTGCAAGCATTGCCGACGGATTGAGGAAAAGGAACCGCCCGTTGATCTGCGACTGATAACGGCCGAATTCGATGAAGGTTGGTCATCGGAGGAGATTCGAAATGCCCAGCTAGCCGATGAAGACATCGGACCATTGCTCGTATGGAAGGAGACGACTGGGCGACCGGAGTGGAAGGACGTTTCGACGCATGGCGCAACCCTGAAAAGCTATTGGGCACAATGGAACTCCCTACAGGTGGAGGGTGGCGTACTCAAGCGGAAATGGGAAACGGCGGATGGCAGCTCCTATAGGATGCAAACTATACTACCCAAAAGCCGAATCCACGATGTGGTTAAGGAAATGCATGAAGGATCCTCGGGAGGCCATCTTGGTGTTAACAAAACCTTAGCGAAATTGCGGGAAAGATTCTACTGGCTCCACGCTCGAGAAGACGTAGAGGACTGGTGCCGCAGATGCACAATTTGCGCTTCCGTCAAAGGCCCAAAGCGACGACTGAGAGGACAAATGCAAACCTATAACGTAGGCGTGCCATTCGAAAGGATTGCTGTTGACATCGCAGGACCCTTTCCTGAATCTGAATGGGGAAATCGATACACGCTGGTTGTAGCTGATTATTTCAGCAAGTGGCCCGAGGTCTACCCCATTCCCAACCAGGAAGCAACTACTGTAGCCGAACAGCTAGTGTTAAATTGGGTCAGCAGGTACGGCGTGCCTTGTGAACTACATTCGGATCAAGGCCGAAACTTTGAGTCACTAGTTTTTAGCGAAATGTGCGAGCAGCTGGGAATACGGAAAACGAGGACAACACCGCTGCATCCCCAATCCGATGGAATGGTCGAACGTTTCAACGGCACGCTCAATAAACACTTGGCCAAAATGGTTGACGAGAACCAAAGGGACTGGGACCGACATATCCCACTATTTTTAATGGCGTATAGAGCCGCTGAACATGCGTCGACGGGCCAAGCCCCAGCCAAAGTCATTTTTGGAAAGTCTATTCGTTTGCCAGCCGATATAAAGTTCGGAACACCCCCTGAGAAACCCCAAACGGTCTCGGAGTACGCAAGTGATCTAAGACAACGGTTGAACCAGATACATCGGACAGTGCGAAAACACCTCGAATCGGCTACTGACCGCATGAAGACCAGGTATGATCTAAAGGCTAATTCTACTGGCTTCCAGCAAGATGACTTGGTGTGGCTTTATAACCCGCAACGGCGAAAGGGTAGGTCTCCAAAGTTGCAACATAATTGGGAGGGACCATACCGAGTTACAAAGCGAATCAACGACGTCGTATACCGAATACAGGAACATCGTAAGCCGAGAGCTAAAATGAAAATCGTGCATCTGGACCGTCTTGCCCCATATTACACCCAGGGAGAATTGACTACAAATAGCGACACATCTTTTCGGGGCGAAAAGAACTGAGGTGGGGGCAGTGTTACATGTACAAATAATTACATGTACAAATAATTCTGCGAGCTACTGTCGCAATTGTTTTCATCATCATTAAGAACGTCAACGAATGAATTTACTCGAACCGACGAGTAAATTCAACAAGCATAATCAACATCTGCAAGTGACGTCACTCCATTCATGAGCTTGCTCGAACCTACCAGGTACCTCTCGGTAGAACGTTCGCCAATGTGCGAGAAATGGGTGAATAGGTAGAGACCCTATATAAAGGCGAGCTGAATGAATGGGGAGAATCATTCATTCGACCGCGATAAGAACTGCGAAAGTGTGTGGGAAGTGTGTTTCGTAATAGTGATTTAGAAGACAATTGCGATAAGAAATTTATGGACAAGTGTTAGATTTTTTTATAGTGAAAATTAAAATTAGTGAAAGTGTTAAACTGTTTATTGTGCATTCTCTTGAATTAAATAAACTCCTTTAACTTAAATTAAAAGACATTGCGTTTTCACTTTCCCGGAACGTTAAAATTATAGGCCGCGAACCAATAACACGCGACAATATTATTGCACAAAAAGTGCATCTTGATGGTTTAGTCGCCTCGATGTTACTGATTTCTTATCCAATACCTGTAAACATTTGCGGGGTCATCAACACCTACTTCATAGTTTCTTTTCTTATTTTTTGGTTTATTTATAAAATGTAGCATGTGCAGCATTAATCTTCGTGGATAATGTTATTCTTTATTTCAAATTCTCCCGTCATCTTAATTTACAACGTTTCCAGTTCTAATACAGTATTCAGATGAGGTTGCTTTTCGCAGGTTTTTATTGTGGTCTTCTTTAGCCCCATTTGGGTTTTTTTTTCTTTGTGATTGTGGTGTCCCCGCTTAGACTCAGTTAAATAATACGACGCTCTCTAGCAAGAAGGGCATCAGGTATCACGCCTGCAACAACTCTCGTCGCCTAATCAGAGACTGTCAGACATGATGATGAAATCCTCAGCGCTCCTCGTCTCTATACCTGTGCCAAACATTTCCGGTATACCTCCTTACTAAAAGAGTGGCTCTTTACTTCTGCTTCATACAGTAGCACTGGTTCTATGGCACTCATCAAGAATCGTCATCTTGATCCTCTTACGTTGGCGATAAGTCGACTCAGAGCCGATACGCCCAAAGGAGTCTTCTTAGCCATTGCCCTGATTTGCTTATAATTGTGTTGGTCAGTAGCCCCAAGTACTTCACCGCTAGCTTCAATTTAATTAGTATGTCTCCAATATTGATCATCCTTATTCTAGGGATTCTCTTTTTTGGTAAAGATGACCATTTCTCCAGTACTATAGAGAATCCACAAGCAGTCATCCAGTCTCTCACTCAACGTATTCACATACCTAGCCTGAGTTAGGCTTATTCAACGGTGTGCTAGGCTGAACCCACGACCAGTCATCAGCCAACCTACCCTAAATTGTACTTGACTAGAACCGCAACATCATCCGCATAGCCCATCAAGCACGACTCATCTGGCACCTTCTGTCTCAGTCACCCGCCGCAAGTCACGTTCCACAGGTCTGGACCAAGTTTATATCCCTGGGCAATGCCGGATTTAACTTTCATTTTTTGTTGGCCCCATGTCGTGTCATAAAGGAAGCTTCGGTCTTTCAGGGAGTCCTGCCAAAGCCACATTAGATATTTTGGAACTTGAAATTCCTAGCATATTCAGAATATCCATCCATCTAGCGGAATTGAAGCCATTCGTAGCCTCGAGTGTCACCAACAGAAAGAGCCGTACCTTATTATGGCGATGTGCCTCTGCTTTTTGGACCGTGCTCACCTCTTCAGCAATCGTATCATAATAGAGCATTCTGCTCTCAGGCCATACTACCGAGGGAATAAGTCATGGGTCGCATCTTTGAGTCTTCCCTTGATGAGTTTCTCTAGCACTTTTGCAGCCATGTCTAGCATGCATAACGGGCGGTATGCAGGCGATAATCTAGAACTCTATCGCCACTTTCCATCATACTGGGAAAACCCATCCCGTAGGCGGGCGTTGAATGTGCTGAGCAGCAAGTTAGGACAACGGTGATAGACAAGTTGCAACATCTCAGTTGGAACACCATCTAGACCTGGAACCTTCCTTACTTTCAATGATAAGTCTGCCCCTCCCATTTCCGGTTGTGTGAAGAGTGGGCGCTCGATTGCTGTTCCATCGTGGACAGCATCAACATGGACGGGATGGACAGGGAAGGGTGCTCACACTATCTCGTCTACCTTTTCCGGTTCATCTATGCAAGCTGTCCGTAGGGCACTAAACTTCTGCATAACTAACTCGTAGCCAAAGCCCAGGATCCCAGTTGTCATTGTTCACTAGGTCTTGCCATTAGCTGACATATATACTGCTATGCGGTTGCATACCTCGTCACGGTTCCATACCCGTTTAGCCACACAGTGAAACCACGTGAGTACCTCGAAAAACGGTCAAAGCCATCCTTCCAATGTTACACCCAATTATAGAAGGTCTAGAGGACTAATTTTTGAAGGAAATGTAACGAATCTCAAGCAGAATGCACTGCCGATCACTGGCTGAGTAGTTTTCTATTGTAATACTCTCCAATTCTGCATTCTCCTTACTCAGAACTCCGAGACAAATGCCATGCCCGGTTTGGTACCTTTCAAGCCAGCACGCTTGAAAGTTGGCGCATTTCCGGTATTTAATACGACGAGCATCATTACGGCCACTACTTCTAGGAATCGTTTTTTGTGCGGATTTATTAAAGATATGCCCTATTCGATTACTTTAGCGTTGAAATCTCTGCCAAAAAGCAGAAGTTGCTATCTGCGTTTGAGACAGCACCCTCCAAAACATGAAACTTGGCTTGGAAAAATGATATCGGTTCCTAAGCACCGAACCCAAATGAGATGATTTCGCCAACCCCCCCCCCCCCCACCCACACCTCTCCGCCTGGAAACCACGGTCCCAAACACAGGTGGTGGCAGCACAAGTTTCATCAGGATACCATGATGCAGAACTTTCATCATGGTGTTGCTCGCTCAGTAGCAAAAACTCAGCTTTCATGTCCCACGCAAACTGCTCAAGCAGATTTTGGACGGGTGAACTGCAGTGTACGTTTAACTACAGGATGCGGGTCACCAAATGTCCGATTTTGCCCTGGCTAGCGCTTTGTGGAAATTGGGTCCTTTGGATTCTTGTGCGATGTGACCATTTTAAACTTAGAAGAGATGCTATCCTTTGCCGTTTCCGGCAAGCAACCCACCCTATTCTTACTTTGCCCTTCTTCAAAAAATTTTCAGCGCCCTTTTCGGTCAAGTCAATGATAGCCATGCGTTGTCCTCTATGGTTTTTTGGTGCCAACTTAGCTTTGTTTCTGTCCACGCTAGGGTTCTTCTTTTTAATAGCCTCTCGGCCAGGTCCGTGAAGCAGTCAATGTCTCTTATTTTGATCGTTACCGTCAGCTCGAGTAAAGCTACTGTTGCACTTTTGTCGAGGACTTTCTTTACTGCGTCACAGAATGCTTCTTTATTGTCGGCTTCTGTTCCAAATTTCACCAGTATGTGGCCCAACTGGGTTGATTGAGCTGCTTTAATAGCAGTGTTGGTGTCTTTGTGTTTTATATTTCTCCTGATATCCCGTAATACTTCTGCGTTTCGTGTGATCTTATTTTTTTTCAAGCAGTGCCTGCTGCCGGGGTCTTCATCGTGGCATTTTTCTCTCCTGTTTTGCGTCAGGTCATTTTTCTTGCTGCACTTCGATGCACACTTTATTTTCTGGCACTTTTCGACGGAGCTTTCTTCGCTTCTTTGGTCAGCACTGTCTGAAATACCTGACCTAGCGTCCCATGTCCATCCAGGGTTTCTTCTTTCCTTCTTTTATCTTTATATCCTTCGATTGGGCTAGTTACAATTCTTTTATGGTTGATATTGGAGCTATATGTGCGTCGCCTTTAAGCTTAGTTCTCAGCGCTTTTTTAGCCCTCTACTCTTCTTTGGCCTTCTGTACCTCTTTGGCCTTTAACCAGCTCCACAGGTCATGTGTATATATTTCTAGGAGCCCATTTATCACACCTTTGCTGATTTTTGGCGATTTGCATGCTGATTTTGTTCTTTTAAGAACGTCTCCTGCTTTTCAAATTAGCGTTTCGTCTTGATGTGGCTGGACAGCAACTGTACTTTGCGACCCCCTTTCTTGGGAAAGGGTATTGGCTTCCATTTCCGAGTACAGTACTTCAGTCATATTTTCGAGGGTAGCGGTAAAATGGTCACTCCTTTCTGTTTCTGCCGTGATCTGCCCTGAGGATGGTTTGTTAATATTGCGACATTTAAGTACCTTGCTTCGGTCGCTTTGGCAGCGGTCACTGCAGTAACCATTGAATTTTTGGTGTTCTTTATATTTTACCCCACCTTACGAACATCTGGCGCGTCCTGCAGAATTCTCCGATACTCCATGTTAAAACGCTCTGGTGTTCCCAGTGCCGGAGGTATTTCAATTTGGACAAGGTTGTCTATTACTCTCTAGGTTTTCTCCTCTTTGCTGTTATTGTATTCGCTATCGTTTTTGTCGTCATTGGCACCGTTCTCAAAATGCTGTTAACAAAGTGGCTGCAACTGTTGGTTGCGTCGTAAATGTTGATATTTTATTTGTTTTTTGGAATTTTTTTAAATCTATTTAGAAGGTTTTAAGTTGAAATTGCTCCAGTTTGATTAAGTTCCTCCTCAAAGCCGCGTTCTTGGTTTGCGTGGGTAGTCACCTTTGTGGTCTCATGGTTATCTTTGCAGAGCGGGGAGGTCATGCGAGGGTTGATACAAGTCCTTATGGAGACAAGTGCTCAGAGCCAGACCAGCGCTGACCAGGAGTTTGTCTCAACTGGACCTACACCACCAACCCAATTGTGTGAACTGCGAACGTGCTCCGAAGCCTGACAAGGTTTAACCGGGACAGAGACAGTATGATAGTTGAATTAGAGTCGTTCACGCACGAGTGTTACCTCGGTGCTGCCGTGCAAAGTAACTAGGTTCAAACCATCATCTCCGCCAGCTTCAGACAGCGTCATTACCTGTCATCCTAGGAGAAGCCTCACTGCAATCTCAACATCCTCTGATCCCTGAGGGTGGCACTCTCCGAAGAATGCCAGCCTCTAAGATTATTCCTGTCGACCGGCATTCCTCCTGCGGGAACCTGACCTTGGGAGTCTACTACCTAGGAAAAATGGAATTGCAAATTGGGAATCCCCTAATCCTTTCCAATCAGAAGAAGTTCAGCTACTTTACAATGCTCCGGGAAAGCCGCTTCATGCATGAAAGCGTTGAATATACTAAGTAGCAAGTGAGAATAAACATAAGAAACCAGCTACAGTACATCAACTGGGAGACCATCTGGTCCTTGAACCTATCTTGTTTGGATGGAGAGAACTTCCTGTTCCAGTTCTATGTGCATGAAAAGTTGAAATTCTGCTGAATGAAACCGAATGGGGGGGAGGACATCCGCATTCTCATGTGAATTTTTTCCGCTTCATGTTAGCAAATCGTTCGTTGGCCATCAAGTTTTCGCATCACTGGCTTGTAGCCAAAACTTCACGGATCTCAGCTTACATCATCCGTCAAATCTTGCGAGCAACAAGCCGTACTGATGTTGATTGATTCATGACTTCATTTCCTGTTGTTCTATGGAATGCATTCTAAAATGAACAACGTTTCAAACATAGATCAGAATTGTCAGGCTACTATGCAGGCAGTTTTTGGTCCCAACGCTGCTCAATGAGTAGCAACAGACCCATCTTGATATTTCTCACAAATTTCTCAAGTTGACCTTGCACCTTTATGCTGCTGCAGAAGTTCTCCCACAGGATATGGCTCATTAAGGTGGTGTGTTAACTTTATTAATGGCTCTTTTAAAGAACCGGCACTTCCCAATCCTTAGCACATGTTCATGATCATCCGATTCTTTGCAAATACGCTCTAAACCGGTGCAGTATGTAGATTTCTGACAGTGTTTCCAGCTCAAAACGGTAGTAGCACATTTCAGCGGGAGTTACAGATTTGATAGATTGAAGCATTGCAGCGCCATAGCCATGGGTACTTCCAGCACAGTGCAGTTCTGTCGGTTATAATCGTAGTTTCAATGACTTTTCCCTCTGCTCATAAAATGCTCAGATCCACTCGTCGGTCAGCTCGAACCTGTCTGATGAGTAATTAGAGCTAAATTTGCAATAGACTTTCTGAAATGCGTGAATAGGCCTATGCTGTTTTCCATACGCTTCTGATCGTTTTGTAGCGGATATGCCGTGCTTTCCTCAATATGGGCTGGACTTCGCCCCAAGCCGTCCACATCTTTTAGATACTTCAGGTAGTCTATCCTAGCGCATCCAAATTCGCATTTTTTCGGTTTGATTTCCAGGCCATTTTCTGTCATACGACGCAGCATATCAGCTACTAACTTCAAATATATTTGGAAGTTGGCGAACGCCACTCTGATTTCATCCATGTAGATAATGATCAGACCAATACCAACTAAATCCCTGAAAATGTCATGAGCGTACCTTTAAAATACGGTGAGTGTATTCTTCAAGCCAAACGGCGTACTGATATACTTGAATTGGCCATATAAAGTGATAAAAGAAGTACATTTGATGGAGTCAGGTGCCATTTTACATGGAAAAACTGTTTTTCAGACCAAGCGTAGAAAAGTAGTTCTTTCCATATATGAGGCACGTCCAGAAATTAAATGTACTCAATTCATGTAGGGTTCAAAAAAAAATTTATTTAAACAAAAACATACTTGGTTACACTATTTTTCGACGTAGTCACCATCCCTCTCGATGCAAGTGGTGAGCCAATTTTTGATGCCTGCCTCGAAGAAGTCTCCCGCCAGCACTTTCGCCCACTTCTCCACCTCCCCCTTCACCTCCTCGTCCGTTGAAAACTTGTTCCCACCCATGTTCACCTTAAGGGAAGTGAAGAGATGGAAATCTGAAGGGGCCAAGTCAGGGTTCAGCGTCAGCGTTCCAAAAACTCTTTGGAGCTCTGCAGTCGATTCAACTTGTGCTGTTCTTTCAGCTGTTTTGGGACGCACCTCGCAGACGATTCCCGATATCCGAGAGTTTCTGTGATTGTTTCGTGTATCAGGGATCTGTGGATTTGCGGAAACATCGCAGAAAGTTCATCTAACGTCAATCTGCAATCGACACGGACCGCAATCTCGATTTTTTCCAAAAGTTCGTCAGTCACAATTGAAGGTCTTCCGCTCCTCTGATCGTCATGCACGGAAGTACGACCATTTTTAAACTCGCAACACCACTTGTACACACTCGTACGATTCATAGCTTTATTACCGTAAAAAGTTTTCACCTCATTATAAATTTCAACCGGAGCTTTTCCCTTCGCAACGAGGTAGCGAATGACGGCGCGAATTTCACACTTGGTGGGAGATACGATCGACATTATTCGGAAGAGATGCTACTGCGTCAAGAGTTTTCAACACACTAACCTCGGATTGGTCTCGTTTTGAAATGGAAGGGTCAGGCTCCGCGGCAGTGTTGCCAACATGTCGAAAAAGTATTCCCTACAACTGTGAGTGTACCAGTACACTTACTTTTTGGACGTGCCTCGTAAATATTCGATACAATCCCCGATTAATGGCAGCATGCAATTACCTCTGCCAGCCAACTTGTTAAATGGTCGGTAATCTACCCGTTTATGCATCTGTTTGCCGATTGCAAGATTCACTTTATTTTCCATTCTTAGAATACATTTTGTTTTGGAATTGATTTGGCTAAGTTGGATTTTAAATTGATACAAAAACGATTGGCCTAAAATCAGCAGGACTGACATAGTTTGATCCAGTATGACATGTACAACGACTTCATACTCTCGCTTGCTAAGACATTCGCAGTAAACGATTCCGAGGCTTACCAATTATTTACCGCCGAAGCCTCGATAGTTTATTTGGACTGCAGTAACGTCAATTTTAGCGGGGATAGTGGATCTCTTCACAAAATCACTCAAACTGCCGGTGTCTAATAAAGAAAACACATTCATAGTTTTGCTCTGGTCCACTTGACTACAGTAAAAAGCTCCACGTGACTATATTGCTAATCGTTTTCACAATTTTCTCATCATCAGATCCAGTGACATCAGCGTTGGCAGCTGCGATAGTTATTCGTAGCACTAGTGACATCTTTGGACTCCTGCATTTGCGACGATCGTGACTCTAGGATTTGAAACATGCCCTCGGGTCCTTCGGCTCAAATGGGCAGTCACTTTTGTAATGCCCCATTCCAGAACAGTTGTAGCATCATTTGGTATCGGTGGACGGTTGCTGGCCGCTACTCAGCTTTGGAATTGGCTACATTATCATTACGCGGTGAAGCAGTTAGTCGACTGGCTCACCATTGTTTGCATCTGTCCAGGCTAACTTTCAATTCACAAATGCTGCGCGTGGTCACAAGTAGGTTTATATTGTTTGAACTATCCTTTAGGACGTCGAAAATAAAGTCGATGAGTTCTGATTCGCTTACATTGAACCGTGATGCAATTTGCTCCAGCTTGAGCACGTATTGTCCCAATGTCTCGTCCATTTTTTCCATGTTCAACAGCTCAGCATTTGATGGATATCACGTCATGTGTGAACTCGCCTAAACTCGCAAATCAGCTGCTCTTTGCGCACTCTATATTCGACTGCACTTCTGTCAAGCACCAGTTTAGTAGCGTCCGTCAACAATCGCCGAAAATATTACATTTTAGCAGTTTTTTTACTTCCATGAATGACATTACCATCTCAAATCCGTTGGAAAATGTGTAAACATCATACATTTTGTCTTCTTCACTCAACTTTTGGACGGCAGTTTCAACTTCTTGATAATTTACATTGTGCTACTCTTCCACTTGGATGCGCTTCGGCGGTCGATTTTCATTCCCCAATCTACCGTTTCAGTAGTAGAAAATCAAGTCGGCGATGCATTCTATCCATTTCGACATCTATATCGGTATCGTTCTATGCATGCCACGATTCGATCATTGAGACGGCATCTTCTAGAACGGAGACAGCGTTTGTATGCCATGATATTTATGTAACACTGGTAATAATGGCGTCGGCGCGATCGCAGGACTCTGCCATCCTGGTTTTCCGTGGGAAAGTCAACAGTGGCGGTGGCACTCTCGGCTCCTTCACGTTGTCTATTTTGGACTTTAGCATCCATTTCAGCAGCGGCAGGAGCTTCCGTAGTCAGTTGAATAGTGGTAGTAGGAACATCGGCAATTTGCAATGCGATGGCACTATTTTGGTCACCCAGACTTGAGTATGTTTCTCGCAAGCAGCTGATTGACGTTGTTGACACTCCGTCTATGCCGGCGGCAGCAATCGCACCGATCAATTGCTGTTTTACTAAAGGCACGCGCATTATATTCCAGTTTCGCACTTTAACCTCTGTTGATAATTTTAATTTCAATTTGCCTTTTGGCGATGTTCCCTTGTTGGTACAACCCCACACCTGAGATTTAGTCTTTAATCCACAAATATATAATTATAAATTCGCAAACCAATTTTATTAACCACAAAAATAATGTAATGTAGACTCGACTCAAGATGCTTACGCGTCTACTACGTTCTACCTTCCATCAGGGCTCGCTCGCATTCTTTCTCTTTGGTCGTCCGCCTACACGTGCATATGTAGAATAATTAAGGGATCGGCCACATTGCGATTTTCCTGTCGTAACCAGCGATTTTTAGACGCAACACACTGCGACAAGATCTCCGAAGGAACTTCAGGCATGCGCAGAACTAAAATGCTCATTTGAAGGTATGTCTTTGCCAGGAACACATGCGCTAACTCATTTCTGCGCTATGCAAGAAACTTCCATGCATGTCAGCGTCAAATGCCCAAATGATGTGCGCCTGCGCGAGTATCATAGAAACTACCTGCTAAACTGGTTTTAGGAAAAATCGCAAACTCCTGCGACTGCCGACCGGGACAAAATTGTCGAAAATCGCAGTGTGCGGGCTTCCATTTAACCATGTGTAACTTGCGACAGAAGTGCGGCTAAATAGTCGTAGTCTGATGCATCCCTAAGAGTGCAAGCAGGCAACGACAGCGATAAAACATTAAAGAGCGCGATCATACATCCAAGAGCGCGAATGGATCATGAGTACATTAAGATTCGTCGCGGCATTACAAATAAAGGAATGTAAATTGTTTCAAAATGAGTTGGTAGTAGGAAGAGGAAGAAGGGAGAGTGAAGTTTAGGAGAATGATTGCATAATAAACTTACCATTGGGATTTTTTAATGGCTGATTGGGAATGATTTTGGGTAGCTTGCCCCAATTTTTAGGCAAAATTCTATGGGTTTATCAGACTTGAAATATCCTAAAAACTTGTATGGCATGTATAAGATTTTTTGCAATTGTGTTGGAAATAATGAAAATAATGCTTTATTTCAACGAATTAATGAATTTGTATGAATTTCAAAGTATAACCCATCGCGTGCGGTCACTTTTTACCACCTTTCTGGTACCGGATGAATTCCGCGTCAGAAAAAAGCTTCGCCCTCTGAAACTTTGATACTTTGCTCAGAAGTAAAGCATATTCCAGTGAGGGTATTTTGCATCGAACGAAATAAATGATAGTCGGGTGACGCCAAGTCTTGTGAATATAGCGGGTAGGATTAAACTTCCTAGCCACTATTCTCTAGGTCATTTTGTACCGGTAAAGTAACGTGGAGTCGAGCGTTGTCCGAGTATAATTACAGATTTGTGCCTGGTCGAATTTGCTGGCCGTTTTCCTGTCAATGCTCGCTTCAAGCGAATTAATTGTTGCCGGTACAGCTGTCCCGTAATAGTTTGACCTAATTTCAGCAACTTGCAGTGGATTGGTCCTTTCTGATCCCACAAAATACTGAGCATTCATTACCTTAGAGTCTTGTATATTCGGCTTTGACATCGATGTTCCTGGTTGGCCGGGCTTCATATACGATTGCTTCCATTTTAAGTTATCATAATGTTTCCTTTTTTGTCGCCAGTAATAATTCGATGCAAAAACGACTTTCTGTTGCAGCGTTCGAGGTACATTACAAACATGAAAAATTGCCTTTCGAACTCTCTTGGCTTCAATTCGTGTGGCATCCGATTTCCTACTTTCTGGATAACTCTAACGCTTTCAAACGCCTGGAAATGGTTGCCTATGTTATATGTAGTGCTTTTGCGAGCTTGTAGTAATCGAGCAGTCTGCTCGAAACCCACCATGATGCTGATCCAGTTTTAATTGTAAATTTTAAAAAAATAATTATTTAAATTTGCAATTAAAAGTTGGACACGACTACCTCTTTATAACGCAGCTTATCCACGAATTGCATTGCCGCAGTGCAATCTCCATTGGATGGATGAGTGAGCTCGTCATGAACCTCCGTTGCGGCATGTACCGTACTGTAGTGGATCGCAACAAGTGAGTAGATCTGCTTGGGCGGATCAAGGAGCCTGTTACGGATCACCACACAGAGCGCACGCCACGAGAACCGCGCCGGCAAATGAGCAAAAGTCTTATTTTGGGACGTACGTGGAAAATTGCGTTTTAATCATTTCAATTTGATCAAACGCTTATTCGCTCGTTTCCGTTGCGAAGAATATCTTGTTTGTTCCCTGGTTATGTGATGGACGTCGCAGAAGAAGCCAACACAAGAAAGCCTTTACTTCGTGTGGTGAACGCGAAATTTAGTAGAGTTGAAAAGGGATCATAATCGTCGAAAAAATTTGAATTTGAACAGAAAACCGATAAATTAGGAGTGAACAACAGTGAAAAGTGTCCTGAGTTCCGGCGAAATGTAAAATGCGCCGATCATACGGAAAAGTGTGTCAGGATACGACTATGAGAGGACCGCTACTGTAAATTTTTCTGCACAGCAATTTGGAATAGGAAGCAAATTTTCACGTGGAGAATTTCCGGGCGCGATCGAATTGGAAGTGTGGAAAAGCTGTCGACGGGATTAGTGCAAAAAAAGTAGAAGATAAGGAATGTGATTTTCTGCGATTGACCCTTGCGGGTATTTGCCGGTGTTTAAGCAAAAATCACATACCATACGTTTTACTTGTCTATGTCGTTCAGTTTGCCGATTCGCGTCACAACCTCTCTCAGCCTGATACAAAAAATTTTTATTTCTTATTAGTTTTTCAAATAATTCATTTCCAAGTTATCTTTTTCACATAAAACAAAGAAGAGTGATGCAAATTCAAAGTGAAAGGCACAGTGAGTATGAAAAGATCGCGAAGTTAACAATGCAATTAAGTGAAATGAATAGCAATCGCAGGGAATCGTTATGAAACGGTAGTGTGAATTGTTGTTGTCGACCGTCTTTGCTGCGGTCACGGTTTGTCGTTGATCGTTTTGACATGTCATAGGTATGACGAACGATGATATGGGATGAAATTGGTTTGCATGTGGAATTCCGGAGTTAAAACTTCTTCTTCGTGCGTTTTCGAACACCTCAAGAATCCGAACTAGAACTTTCGCACAAAATCTCGGGCATGACGGCCTAAGCTTTTTGCTACGACAAGTCAAATTTTCAATAAATCTCGCTGAAATTACGTCGGTTGAGTGAGCGACTGCGCCTAATTAGCATTAGGGGAGAATTTGGTTACAAATTGGGTGGAGCAATCGCTCGAATGGATGGAATTCATGTTTTGCTGTGTGCCGTTCACTGTCCGAGGAGAAAATCGTCGATCGATGTGTGTCGCATCTTCAATTGCAACGAAATAAAGGTGGTTGATTCAGTTTGTGTTGATGCACTCGAAAGTGAACACCATTATATTCGATTAAGGTTCTAATTGCAATCAATTAAGCAAGGAATCCGTCAATTTTACGCAGTATTTAGTAGCTCACCGTTGTAAGCGGTCTTATACATAATAGTAGAGTGTTAATGGAAATCAACATTGATTTTTTACCAGGGCAATTTGATGAAATTTCTTAAAAGTGAACTATCTCAAATTTATTTAAATATTCAAGTGATCGTAAAGAAACCCTTGCTCTGATGAAGCTATATAGTAAATATTCCTGTAATGTGTTGTCAGCTGAATTCCGAGCATTTTTAAAGTCCAAAGTCGACATCATTGTAAATCGCCCACATCTTTACCGAGCGCTCGTCGAGGTTGATGGATAAGTACCCTTTTATTGATACTGAAATTTTTTGATAATAGTTTTGATAAATTAAAATTTTTTGTGGACGTACCTTAGACAGAACAATTTCGAAAATATTAGTAATAAATTGTTCACTTTGGAATCATTTGAAAGTACATAAAAGTACATATATTTGTATTTGAAATAGTTTGTTGTTTGAAATAAAATAAAAAGGTGAATTATTAGAATTTTAAACTCTGTCTTTCCATTTGGTTTTGTAAACCTGACCGGGTATGGGACCTGCCACGTTGGCTGGCCCCTTCACTGTAATGAGCTAGCCATTGGGTAAGTTCACCCCTTTTTAAGACGTTTCAGATACTCTTGCAGGGAAGAGTGGCCTTCCACTCGCATGCTCATTTTTGATATAGTATTATTTGATTCCATCAAATAAGACTATAACAAAAATGTGCCAGTTGATGTTGTTCATTTGAGGGCAAAGTTCATGCGAATTATGCTTGCATGAGTTTTTCATTCAAATGGAAAGCATCTGGCCATGTCTACATTGGATCGTGATCTGGATGGGGGACCGCGAGGGGGCGCCGCTTCCACCTGGATGCACCACTCTTATTTGTGGGCCATAAATATCGTCCGTAAAGATGAAGTCCTCCCGAGTACCAGCTGTTTTCGCCAGGCTCAGTTCGCTTTTTGCTTTAGCAATTTCAACCCTTAGTAGGTTACGTCGGCCTCGACTTCGGTCGATGCATATTTGTATCTTCAAATTCTTGAATGCGAAATTTTTTTGTAGTGTGTCCCTGTGCTGGGGAAAAGAACCCGCCCTACGATACCGCAATGCGGTATCGTGGGGTGGCATTCACGCGTCCTCAGGCAATGCCAATCTTGGTGAACACCACCATCCTCTCTCACCGGGGCAGCAGACCATCGGTGCAGTCCTTCACGGACATGCTATCCACCCATTTCATTACAAGCTTACCTTTAATTTGGCACGAGTTTTCACTGAGGAAGATCTCTAATTATTCATCTTTAAATTTTTCCTCTTGACCAGGGCGCTCTTTGTCTTTGATGTCAAAATTGCCCCTTTTGGAGCGCTTAAACCACTCAAAGCACTGTGTTCTGTATAAAATATTGTCGCCATAAACATCCACCAGCTTTCGAGAGTAGTTTTCTTAGCAAACAAGTAACGCAACAATATTTCTCACAAATGCTGTTTTTTGCCAATATTCAAAGCTTTCTATGAAAGTCAAAAAAACGTGTGCCCACACAATGTTAGCAAATTGTCTTTGTGACTTTGACAGCTTACCGATGGTACTTCAAAATGACATATATGTCATTGGAGTGTTACAGCGCATGTGTTAGTGGGGCCATCTATTTAAAAGTTCGGTTTTCATTGTATTCACTCAATGCAAAGTTTTTTTTTCTCGATATACGCATAATATTCTCGTACGTCAAAATATCACAAAATGCATACCTGATTTACAATGGTAGAACGCACAAAAACCAAAGATTTTAGTTGATTTAGAAATCAAAATAATTTTCAAACGGAATTGTTCTAGTTACACCAGTATATCATTTCATAGCATCACAGTGAAGAAAGTTTCCCTTTTAAATCCCCATAAAATTTACTGTCTTTAGATTAATGGCTCAAGAGTTTCGAATATCGTCATGATATTGCCTTAAAAATAATTGACCATCGCATAAAATTTCACTAATTTACATACATACAACGACTCTCATGAATATCTAGCATTTAAAAGTCCTTAAATCCATTTCCGCAATGGTACTAGCCGTCACATACAATTGCAGATTATTTAGTGTTACTTACAGCTAGCCAAACGTCTTGTATTCGATTATATTCACTGATAGTCAAACAGTTTATTTCTGTCCTAGGGAGAAAGTTCCGAATAAATATGCATGAACATTTTCCCTGACGTATCCACTTCAGTTCAACGAAGCCCCACAAAGTCCTTTCATGTCGTAAACAGTCGTCCAATACATTACTCGAATGGACACAACTAAAACTACTTAATGTGTTTTTAACAGTTGTAATGGTTAACCCATCCTTAGCATATTTTTACCGCCTTTTCCCTACTACACCCTTTACTATCCTGCCCTGTGCTTGATGCATTTTATTCAAACAATATACACTCATTCTCCAACTCACCCTTTGACTTTTTTCCATCGTCCCATACACTAAAGTGCACTAGAGTATATGAAATTTACATATGCTATATATGCATGCAGTTTTCAAAAGTAGGATATCGTGTAATGCCGATTTAACACGCAACAAACTGTACGATACGTGTTTTAAGTTTTATATATGCTCTGGGATACCGGGAATGAATTAAGCAGGGAAAGAATTGAAAAAAAAAAAATTTTTTAGGTCAGTTTTAGTAAAGTACAAATTAAATTCAAAGGGAGGGTGGTGGTTGCTTGTTTTTTATGTTTTTAGTTTGGGGAAAGGGGAAAATAAACATCTATAAATTATTTTATTGATAGAGGAAATTGTAACATTTATTGGTACATATGTTGCTGGGTTTATTTCGGTTGTAGGAAATTAAGTCTAAGTTACGCTTTAGTTGATTGCATAAATTTAACTTAAGAGTAATTTTAAGCTGAAACCAAAATTACTTTTAACCCTTAATTTGTTTTCTTCTAACTAATGCAAATTTATTTTTGTTCCAGGTATGTACAAATAAAAATTTCTTCTCCAATGTAAGTAAAGTTTTTCCAAGAATAAACAATTTACTTTTAGCTTAAATCTTCTTTAAAAGCCACTTGAGTTATTCCCCAACTGAGAACATCAAATTCTAATCCTTGTTTAACTCAATTTTGTCAGCTTGATTAAAAGAACCTCTTCCGCAATTAAGTCGGATGAATTATTCCGCCAAACCATTTTCGGTGGAACCACAAGGACTGCCATCAGCCATATATTTACTCCTTTATGGTAACTTTCATCTCGGTGCCGATTCATTTAAGTAAAATGACACCTAAATAACTTCCTCGAAAACATAAATTAATGTCATAGCTGTCGCGTAAACCCATTTCAGTTACGCTCCTCCGGTCTATGTAGTTTTGCAGGCTTACGAAATTTAATCAGACCAACATTTAAAACAGTTCATCATACCCTCTCAAAACAATGCCAATACCTAGCCTTACTCGAGGATGTTGTTCAAATCGAAGAAAACTTTCGCAAAACTTCAAGCTCATGAAATTTTATCAACATTTTCAAACAGATACCAGAGACAACATCGTGCAATCTAAATACATACTTAATATATCCTTATGCTAGCAGTCCTACAACCACTTGATTTGTTTCCTTGAAAATCATGTTGTCTATCTCACATATATTTCACAAGAACCCAAGCGCAAATCTTCTAAGACGTCTTATATGATTTTCGTCTTTTCTCATGTAAAATCCTTACAGTGAAACAAACCATCCAAAAACGTGCCACGAAATATGTACGCGGAAACATAAAGAAATAAACGAACTTGGATGTTATCACCCCATTATGGGAGGCTCACACACACTTTGTAATTGATGTCAACAATGTGCACCACCAGCAAATCTTTCACTTTGAGTCAGGACTATGTAATTTTGTCAGTCTGGCAATTTAGTCGAGCCCCGTCGAGCCTTGGTGTCTGGGGAGATGAAGTTAGGCAGCAGTTTCGACCCTTTTTATTTTTTCGTCAAGGCGATCCAGTGAGAACGGCTGTATTTTGAGCGCTGAATCAAGTAAGTTTTAGGTTTAAGGTATGAGAGTCGAAAGTGAAAAAGGATTACTCAAGTCACGGTCGTCGTTGTCGTCGTCCTCTTCTGTGAGACTGTCATTGCCGCTGTAGTGTGCTGGAATTGTTTCAGCTCAATTTACTCAAGCCAGTGACAACATCAGGGAAATAAAGAGGCAAAAGAATGTCTTTGTAATGCTGATGTTGCCGTTGTCGGGTGGAACTATTAAGGGTTTAGTTGCGGTTAACTGCTTTTACTTGGTTTCAAGTTTGAACTTTTCGAAAAGTTCGCGTTGTCTCTAGGTAAGCGAACAGGAGTTGCTTTGTATAGTGATGTCCTTTTCAGAGGTGGAGATGTCAATTAGTGCTTATAAGGCAGTTGCTTAAGTGTAACAACTTCAGGCTTGATGGTTAGACGGCAGTTGTTTCCTTAAATTACTGTAAATTTTACTAAAAACTGGAGAAGTTGCAATGATGAAAAGGCAAAATTTTAGATTACATGAGTGTCGCAAACATTCGCACCCAGAACTCATCAAATCCAACACCTTTTTAGGTGTTTTTCTAATTTTCAAATATAAACAATTCATAAACAACTTAGCCTAGCAATATTCGTACGGGTCGTGCCTAAAGGCTTTTTGCGGAGCTCAATAATCATTTACTGACCTTTAACTCACGATATTAATCTTATTAATAAAAGCAAAGCTTTAAAATGTCGACACGTGCAACATTATCAACCACGAATGGATTTTAAAAGAATTAGGTATTAAGATAATTAGCTTTGATGTTCTAAGAATGGATTTTCTTAAAAATAAATACATTATTTGCTTGAAACTACCTTAAAACGACTCATTCACAACATTTATTGAACGATTATCCGTCCCGACCCTAACTACTTCCGCCTTGTGTTCCACTGTTCTTGTCAATGCTGATGCTACTAGCTTTTCCGCATGCATTGAAAGATTGTTCGTCGCTGCCCTGAATACATCGGTCATGTGCTCCGCTGCTCTCCTTAACGCTAATGCCGCTAATCTTTCGGCATATGTCTTGATAGGGTCCATCGCTGCCTTCTAATAGTGCCTCGCTGGGGTAAAACCATCCATCTTCCCATTTGCATAGGCCTGTGCAAGCCGAAAAAATTTTATGCTCCACTAATCCTATCTTTCCCCACTTTGTTTTCGAAGCCCCTTTCCATATCATTACCACATATGTGATGATCGGGCGAATCAGAGTTTTATAGGCCAAAACCTTGACCTGCTTGCTCGCTGTTGACTGCACCCTGCAAAGAGGTATAAGAAGATAATACGCACAAGTCACTTTTTTTAAAACATTGTCAACGTGAGCACTGAGGGTAGTCTTTCTATCGAAATCTACTCCAAGGTGCTTCGTTTGCCTGAAGTAATGCCCAAACTACCCATTCAAATTAATCCACTACTAGTTTACTTTTCTTTGCATCTACCTCAATGCCCCATTTTCGGTAGTATGCACTAAAAGATTCTAAGTATTTTTGAAGCCTCGTTTTATCAAAGCGTTACTATGCTCAGATGACCACACTAACAAGTCGTCAGCGAAGAAGTTCACCTGGATTCCGAGCTTACATTCATCTCTTACGCCTGGGATGCCAAAGGTGATTATACTGCCAAGTCAATACAAAATAGGTCTAACCTAGCTCCACCAGCCACTGCAAAGGCAGCTCGTCTACAATTTTCTCAATATTCGCTGAAAAGCCAAATTTTATCGATTCGTAGAGAAACCCATTGACCCATACAGAGTCAAAAGCTTTCTCCACACTGATCAGACACGTGATTGTTGCGTCAGCCTCTGTATGATGCCTTCAATATAACCCTTTCAAGCAGCTTACAAAAATTTGAAAGCAGTGAAATTTAACGGATATCGACTACGTCAGTGCTGCCCAACGTCTTGGGTATTGCAAATATTTTTGCGCATTTGCATTGCTGCAGGAATTATCAAATGTTTATGCAATTATTCAGAACAATCACGAGGATAACAAAGAAAGATCCCATCAGCGCCTGCTAACTTTTTGAGCTTTTGCGCCCATGCGAACAGAAAGAGCCTCTCAGGACTGACAAACAGAACATGTTCAGTTTGTGCGTCGCAAGGATTCCAATCTGGTATCTGCCCAAGTACAAATACTCATAGTCCTTGTAGAAATTATTTGTGGCATTGCTCAGTAACACGAACTAGCGGAAGAGTCCTCATTTGCTTTCTCTCCATACAGAACTTTCGACAAATGTTTTACGATAGAGTTAGCTATAGATTTGTCCTCCATAAGCCTGGAACCATCATAAGTTAGAACTCCAGACAGCCTTTTTTGCTACTTATCCTATTTCTATTAAAAAAATACAAGGACCTGGTTTAATACTTTCCAAGGCCTGTTTGAGTCACTCGTAAGCAAAGGCTGAGATCATTTGGTTTAGAGAATGCGTTCATACTCCTTCTTGACCATATTTAAACTGCGATGGTAGATCCTTGCGAGTAGCTTTCTATGCCAGCTACGTTCACGACGAAACTCCAAGAATGGCAGGATATTGACCTTGTAGATATTGATAAATCACTAAGAGGACAGCGAACCGCTGATAAGGACCTTCGGTAAAGGCGTTTTGGTTACTACCAAAACGCCTTTACCAAAGGTCCTTATCAGCCGTTTTGCTAGTCTTAACTGATGAATTGTTATCGTCACTGGAGTCCCGATTCCAGATTTGATTTAAATTCATCGTTTTGATGAAATGAGCAACCTCAAGTTTTATTACCTTTTTCTTTCTCATCGTCATTTCAACCGAAAGACGGTCAGACTTCGTGTGAAGAACCCCACACTCCAAATTCCTCAAACTGTGGGATAAATTTTCTAGATTGGCCGACACGATGAAAAATTCAATAATTTTTTTTTGTGGTCGGGCGGTGAATGTCATTTATGCACAGAGTGTGGGAGTCCCATGCTCGCAAGAAGGCAGCTGGACTACCCTCTAAATCCCTCCACTGTCAACCCGAGGACCCAGCCTGGAACCGTTTGACACATCACGTTTTGCTACACCGTGAGGCGGCTTTAAGCTGGGGGAATCATCTTTTAGCGAGAGTGGAGAGAGGAAAAGGCATTTTGAAACAAGCAATCCCCCAGCCCCAATGCCCCCAGCTGCTAGGAGTCCCTCTTATATTTTAGGACTGCCCGAGCATAATGTGCCACCTGATTCCATTTGCCAACCGATTTGAGCCTCACCGCGGCTATATTGTTTGGAACGAGCTCTCCCGTCTCCCTGTTGAGGCCCTTTTGTAGCCTGCTCCATATTGTGCACGCATAAAATGTGTGGCAGACATTGTCCTCCTTCCCTGGGCAAAACCGACAATCGGAGACCAGCGACTTACCGATCTTGTGCAGGTATGATTGAAAACACCCATGTCCGCTCTAAAGCTGTGTCCGATAGAAGTCAGTATAACCATGCCTTCGATTTAGCCACAGTCTCACATCCGGGATGAAGCGCGCAGTCCACCTTCTCTTCGTGCAATTTACCCAAGACTGCTGCCAATCGTTGAGTGAGCGCTGTCTCTCCTTGCGGACAACCATCTCCCTCGCATCCTTGTTTCGACGCACGTCAACAGCGCAGCACTATCTAGGAAGGAAGGCAGCAGATATCATGCCCGCAATAACTCCCACCGCCGAATAAGAGACTGCCGGATACGAAGATGCAATCTTCAGTGCCCCTCTTCTCTGTACCTGTGCCAAGCGTTTTGGATGTACCTTTTTACTGAAAGCGTTACCCCATATTTCTGCTACATACAGTAGCACTGACCCTACAGCACTCATCAAGAGGCATCTTCTCGACGGGCGGGGACTGTTGCCCTGATTTGCTCAGAAAAATTAATCTTTGAATCAATCAGTAGCCCCAGGTACTTCACGGCGGGCTTGGACTCGATTAGTATGTCTGAAATACTGATCATCCTTACTCTAGGGATTCTCTTCTTTGTCAAGATGACCACTTCGGTTTTCTCAGCCCGCGCATTGGCCTCCCAAGCCTAAGTTGCACTTGTTCAACGGTACGTCCAGCGACCAGAGCCGCAACATCATCCGCAAAGCCGGTCAAGCACGACTCACCTGGCATCTCCAGTCTCAGTAGCCCATCATAAGCCGCGTTCCTTAGGTCTGGACCAAGGAAAGATCCGTGGGCAATACCCGATGTAACTTCCATCCTTTGTTGTCCCTGTGTCATGCCGTAAAGCAGGCTTCAGTCCATCAGGTAGTCCCTTAAAAGCCGCATTAGATATTTTGGAACTTGAAATGCGTTTTCCAGCGTATCCGGAATATCCAACCCATAAAGTGGAGCTGAAGGCGTTTCTACCCTCGATTGTCACCAATAGGATGATCTGTCGCTTGGTGCGGCTATGTGCCTCTGCCTTTTGGACCGCTCTTACTACCTCTTCAATCGTATCAATGGCGGAACGTCCTGCTCTAGAGCCATACTCTCGAGGAGATAGGTCCACAGCAGCACGAATCGCGTCAGTGAGTCTTCCGTTGATGAGTTTCTCTAGCACTTTACCAGCAGTGTCGAGCATTCATAACGGGCGGTATGCAGGCAGTGATCTGGAACTCCCCTTCCCCTTGCTTAGCAGCACGAGCCTCGCCACTTTCTATCGTACCGGGAAAACCCCGTCCCATGGGTTAGTGTTGAATGTGCTGAGCAGCAAATCAGGACAAAAGTGATAGACAAGCTGCGATATCTCTGCTGGAACACCATCTGGGCCCGGAGCCTTCCTTGCTTTCAGTGAAAGGACTGCCACTGCCAGTTCCAACTGTGTGAAGAGTGGACACTCGACTGCTGTTTCATCAAATGGACGAGATGGGCGGGAAAAAGGCCCACACTATCTCATCCATCTTTTCGCACATGTATGCAAGGTTTCCTTAGGTCACCAAGCTTCCGCATAACTAGCTTGTGGCCAAGGCTCCACGGATCCTTGTTCACATTGTCCACTACATCTTGCCAGCTGTGTCTTTCTGTTGTTAATCAATTATATGCTGCTACCCGGTTGCATACCTTGTCAGGGTTCCGTGCCCGTTGAGCCTCACGCCGAAGCTTGTGACACTTCCGAATAACTAGCTTGTGGCCAAGGCTCCACGGATACTTGTTCACATTGTCCACTAGATATTGCCAGCAGTGTCTTTCTGTTGTTAATCAATTATATGCTGCTACCCGGTTGCATACCTTGTCAGGGTTTCGTGCCCGTTGAGCCTCACGCCAAAGCTTGTGACACTCCCTTCACTTTTCAGCGATTTAAGTGAACCACCGGTATACTGGCAGCTTGCCGTTCCGGGGTTTTCTACGGGGCATAGAAGCGTTGCAAGCAGTCGCGATGATGCTCATAGTTGATTTTTTTATGCCAAGGCATTTGAAACAATGAACAGACGCTGCTCTCCACCGTACCCTGCAGACAACCCTATATGGTTTTCCCTTTATTCAGAAATTGTTCAGCGTCCTCTTTGGGTTTCTGGTGTCGGTGTCGCTTTTGTCCTGCCCATGCTACGGACTTCCCTTTTGATGGCCTCTTCTACCTCGACCAGTTCTGTGGCGCAGTCAATTTCGCTTATGGTGATCGTTGCCATCGACTCGAGTGAGGCTATAATTGCGTTTTGCCGAGGACTTTCTTTGCTGCGTCGTAGAATGCTGCCTTTTTGTCGGCCTCTGCTGCGAATTCGACCAGTATGTGGCGCGAACGCGTTTCCCCGAATATCCCGCAGCACCTCCGCGTAGGATCGACTATCTTGAGATTTTACGAGCAGTGCCTTCTGCTACTCTTCGGCCTTCTGGTCCTCTTCGGCTTTCTAGTCCTCTTCGGCCTTCAGCCAGCTCCTCCAATAATTCCCTATGCTGTCTTCGAGCTCCTCTTGTTCAAGGAGATTTGTACTGCTCTGTTGATTTTTGGCGAGTCGCATGCCGATTGTATTCTTTTTAGAACATCTCCCGTTTTCCGGATTAGACTTTCTTCTTAATATCGCTGGGCGACAATTGTATTTTGCGACCACCTTTCTTGAGAGAGGTTATCGGCTTCCATTTCCGAGTACAGCACTCCCGTCACATTTCCGACGTTGATGAAATCACACAACGCCGCTTTATTTGTCTGGTCACTCCTGTCTTTTCCTGCCGTAGTCTCTGTGTGGGCTTCGGGATGTGTTGTCATTATTTCGAGATTTGCGACCCTTGGTTTGGTCGATTTGGTAGCAATCACAGCACTGACCATCGAATTCTCGATGTTTTTTATATTTTCCTCCAAGGCGTCCTGCAGAGTCTCTCGATTTTGCTTTTTAGGAGCATGATTTTTTTGCTGCACCCGAACGCCGCAGGAATTTCTGTCTGGACCAGACTGTCTGCTTATCTCCTTTTTGGCTCGTCTTCACTGTCATTGTATTAATCGTCATTTTTGTCATCGTTAGTACCGCTCTCGATTTAAGGTTAAGATCGTAGCTGCAGCCGCTGGTTCATCGACGTTTTTGTTATTTTTGCTTTCTTTTTTGGGTTTTTTAAATCTTGTTTTAAGGTTTTTGGTTGCTGCAGTTTTATTGGGTCCCCCCTCAGGGCCGGTATCTCCGTTCGTGTATACAGTCACCTTTTTGGTCCCATGGTTATCTTCGCAGAGCAGGGAGCTCATGCGTGGCTTGGCACAAGCTCTTATGGGGACAAGTGCTCAATGTCAGACCAGCGCTAATCGAAAGTCCGTCTCAACCGTACCTACACACACCACAAACACAACGGTGCGAGCTTCGAACGTACTCCAAGGTTTGCCAAGATTTTAGCGGGACGGAAACGGTATGATAGTTGAATTGGAGCCGTTGACGCTACTGTGCAAAGCAACTATGTCCAAATCATGATATCCGCCAGCCCAAAGCATCACTTCCAGTTCGTTATCCAAAGCGAAGTCTAGATTCAGTCAGGGTCGTTACCTGCAATCCCAGGAGGGAACCTCACGATGCTCCCCATATCCTCAGCCCCGTGAGGGGGGCGCTTCCCAAAGAATGTTAACCTCCAAGAGTATTTCTGTCGACCAGGTTCCTCCCTGCGGGAATTTCTTCTGGTACGTCGGGGCGGAACTCCTCAAAGAATGTTCCTTCAAAAGTATTCCTGTCGGCCAGCATTTTCCCTGCGAGGGGTCTGTAATAGACAAGCTTCGGCAGATGTTGGGTAATCAATATGAGATCCATATTTAATTAAAACCAGTTATAGATACCTGTAGCATGGCAATTAGATGTAATATTTCCCCATAAGAGATGCTTTGCATTGAAATCACCTCCCATAGCATAGAAATTGAGTTTTTTGCACAAATTAAGCACTGTTTCTAAATCGTGAATGAGTTCCCTCACTGGATGTCTATGTTAAACATAAATCCCCGCGAAAGCAAAGGTGCACCTCCAAGCATAGAGCTTTTATATATGCTTCAATGCATTTCAGGCATGGAAGGCAGTGATTTTGTGAGCCATAGCGACTCTCAGAATTGCCTATGGATTATCACACCTGACGGTCTTTTATTTTCCCAGATGAACTCTGTGTTTTTCTTTGTGTCTTTTTTTTCGATATAAACAAGTAGTCTGGTCTAGCGTGCTCAAGTATTCTTGAACATAATTCCTTTTATAGCCCGGAGCTATTGAATATATGTTAAGGAAAGAGAATCATTACGAATACATATTTAAATACGCAGCTTTTTTCTCACTATGGCTAATGAGTTTTTTTATAGTGGGGAATGAATGAGTCGATTTCTCGAATGAGTATGAACATGACACAAGCGGAAAAATGTTGGCAGTCAGTGCGAAAAACCGTATTTCGGTTATTCTATGACTCTTGCGGTTGCCGTAAAGGCTGGAGTGCAGACCGCTTTTTTGCACCCTAAAAAAATCTGGAGCACGAGACCCCTTCTCATATGGTTTTTTTTTATAGAGACAGTAACGAGCTCTGTTCTCTCTTTATTTTCCTCTTGGAGACTCTCTCTTCTCTCTTCAACTTCATTAGCTTTAGGAAATCCTCTGAAAGTTCCGGGGTGTTGACGTAGAGCATCTCCTCCTTTTTCTCGTCTTAATTGGACATTCCAAGGAATTCGGCACAGCGAATCTCAAGTCCGCAGTTAGTAGGACCGTGGCCAAATCTCTGGCAATTAAAGCATTTAGAAGTGCTACTTTTTTGTTGACGCTCGCATCGTATCTTTTGATACAGTGAATATAAAATATCTATCGCTTTCTTCACTTCAAAGTCCGGTTTGAACTGGAGTAAGAAGGAGAAAATCGTCTTTTTCTCTCTTCTGAAAATTTCCGTCGAGACCCTCACAGTTGATAAAGTATTCTCTCCAAGATGGCCTTTCAGCTCAGTTACGACATTGGTCACATCATGTGAGTTGTGTACGCCTTTGAGAAGAAGAGACTCCCTCCTCTTTCTTGGAAGCTTGCAAGTGTAACAAGCCATTTTAAACACACTTCAGGCAATTAAATAGGCTGAAGTGGAGCGAAATTTGCGATGAACTCATTGCATTAAACTCAGGCTCCTTTGCTGCATTTCGAATCTATATTCTCTTAACACTATCCCTGAAAGCCTTCAGGTCAAGCTTATAACATGCTATAAGAGGCACCCTCTCATTTTTGGTAGCAGCCATGCTTGGCTGCTATGTTAGTGCTTTCTCTTTTTTTTCCCTTGCCCACTTTCTCTTGAATATTTAGCCAAACGCTTGGCTTGGATAAAACTTGCAGAAACTGTTGTTGCACCCTTTTTTTTGTTTGGGGAAAATCCCTCTCGATTATTTCAAAGGTCTAAGATAGAGGCTCCTGCATTGGAGACGCTATTGGCCTCTTTCTTCCTTCTGGTCTAACAATCTCAAAGTCTTCACCACTATTTGTGGTGCTCCCTCCCTTATCCACCTCCATATCGCTGCATTCTTCTGACACTTGCAGTTGCATCTTGCAACATGCAAGTAAGTCCAAAATAAACTCGTCTTTAACATTGCTCCCAAACTTTTTGGAGAAACGCCGCAAATGTTTTTAGCTTTCTGTGTGAAGTATGATTTTCCTTCATTTTCTTGCTATGACAGGATCAGTGATGGGACGCCAAAACTTTCGACTATTTAACTATAAAAACCAAGAAGAAAAAAACCTATCAAAAGATCAATAAATGCATAATTCAATAATAAATTTATTTCCCGCAGAAAATCATCCACGGAACATGCTGTTCTTAGCGCCTCCATGCATAAGCAAGTACGTTCGGGTACCTCCAATCATGATCGAGTGCGTAAAGGTGCCTTCACAAGAAAACCAAGTGCGTCTAGCCTTCAAATGCACTCCGACTTATTCCTCTTCGCTACATAGTTTGACTAAGCACGTCTAGCTTGACTAAGCTCGGTTGGCCATTCGACACTACACAATAACTACTTCCTCCTCCTCGATTTCTAAACTTTGCTTAATTTTACCGCTTCGTATCTCCTTCACATTTTTCCTGATCGACTGATCAACTCAATCCCGTCCAGAAGCCAATAATTGAATGTGCTGAGCATAAAGTCAAGACAAAGCAGTGAAAGACAAGTTGCAGCACCTCAGCTGGAACACCACCTGAGCCTGGAGCCTTCTTTGCTTCAATGAAAGGACTGCCACTTCCAGTTCCGGCTGTGTGAAGAGTTGGCTCTCGATCGCTGTTTCACTGTTTGGACCATCAACATGGATAGGATGGATGAAAAAGATTGTCCACCCTATGCCTTCCATCTTTTTTGCTTCACGTATGCGAGGTGTTCGTAGGGCACCAAGCTTCCGCATAACCAGCTTGTAGCCAAGGCCATACGGGTCCGTGTTCACAATATCCACGAGATCTTAGCAGCAGCCAAGGCCAACTTATATGCTGCTAGCCGGTTGCATGCCTAGTCACGGTTTCATACCCGTCCCTTCGCCCTTCAGTGAGGCTTGTCGTGCTGAGGTTTTCAACGGGACATAGAAGCACTGCAAGAAATCGTGATGATGCTCATAGTTGAGCTCAATACGTCTTGAGCTGCTAGCTCTTCTTTCTCCTGCGAACCTTCACATGCTGTGAGCAGCTCGATGAACCTCATGACATGTATCCTTCCGATGTTCCACCCAATTGTAAAAGTCAAGAGTACAGAACTTGGAAGACAACATCAGGGATCTCAAGCAGAATGCACTGATCCGTGATGTTGTCTTCCAACTTTAGCACGTCCCAAGATGTGCCAAAGATCTGATCTTGTTATTAGCATCCTTGAAAGGATACAGTATGCCTCCTTTGTACGTTCTTGTCTTCTATGTCCCCTTTCGCTACTTTGTAGAGCAGGGAACTCATAGTAAATTCTTTGCATACTTGTGTGGTGTGAACTTAGCGCTGCTCTTTGCCGTATCCTGCAGACAATCCACCCTATTCTCACTTTCCCCGTATTCAGAAATCACTTGGCGTCCTTTTTGGTCAAGTCAATATGGTCATACATTGTCCCCCATGGTTTTCTGGTGTCAGCTTCGCTTTGATCCTTTCCACACAAAGGAGCTCACTTTCGATGACCTCTTTTACTTTGAACTGGCCTGTGAAGTAGTCAATGTCTCATTTTTCGTTCGTTACCATTGACTCGAGTGGGGCTACAGTCGCGCTTTTGTCGAAGTTTTTCTTTACTGCGTCGCAAAATGCTTCTTTATTGTCGGACTCTGCCCCGGACTCGACCAGTATGTGTTCCAATCGGGTTGGTTGTACTGCTTTAATAGAAGCGTTGGTGTATTTGGGTCTTATATTTGCGTGATATCCTATGTGAGATCGGCCATTTTGGGGTTTACGAGCAGTGCCTTCTGTTGGCGTCTCCGTCATGGCTTTTTTCTTCTGTTTTCGGTTGCGTCTTTTTTCTTGCTGAGTGCCCGTGTGAACTTTGTTTTCTGGCACTTTTTGATGGAGTTTCTTTGCAGCTTTCTTCGCTCCTTCTATCAACACTGTCTGGAACACTTGATCTTGCGTTCGATACCCAACAAGTTCCTCTTCCTTCCTTCCCGATTGGGTTGGCCGCCATTCTTTTATTAATGTTTGATGGTTGAGCTATCTGAGCGTGCCCTTTAGGTTTAGCCCTCAGCACTTCTCTAGCTTTCTGCTTTTCTTTGGCCTTCTGGTCCTCTTCGGCCTTAATCAGCTCCTCCGGTAACCCCGACATTTTCGACGTTGGCGGTAAAATTGCAAACTTTACTTCTTTCTTTTTTTTTTTGTCGTGATCACTTTGGGGACTTTAGGATTATTCGATATGATTTCGAAATTCAAGGCCCTTGCTTCGGTCGCCTCAGTAGTCATTGCAGCAGTAATTGTCGGATTCTTGGCGTTCTTTATATTTTTGTCTACCGCAGGAACGGTTGGCGCATCCTACAGATTTCTCCACTCTTCTTTTTATGACGCTCTGTCCTTATCATGGCTCGTTTGCTTGGCGTGAACACCGCAGCGATTTCTGTTAGGGCAAGGTTGGCCGTAGTTCTCTTTTGTAACTGATTTTTTAGCCGACGATGTTGCTGCTAAAGGTGACCCAAAATTGTTGGTTCCCCTTTCGGACCCTACATTATCTTTGAAGACATTTGCTGCAATTTAATTTTTGAGGTTTGATGGCTGTCACTACATTCAGCTTCTCCTTTTGACAGCGTTCGTGCCATAGAGGGTCTACGCCTGAATGGATTTCCTCCGTCTGGCCCCAGATTATTTGTAAATATGAGTGTATCTATTATAGAAAACAAGTTCACACTTATATAACATTGCAGTTGCTGGATGACGTCAACCGGGAGGCTACTCACTCACTACCCTCTGCCGCCGGTGTTGGGGATCTGACCCCCTGCACCGTAAGTATTTTACACTTCTCGACTTTTATTATAGTTTTTTTGTTCTGAGTCCCTTCCCATATCGTTTTACCTACCACTAGGGGCATTTGCATACTGAAATGTTCAAAAAGCCTCGAGGCACGGATGTATTGGAGTACAGGTTTCCGTACGTTGTTTTTGCTAGTCTAAAAAACAATTCGAGTCAGAAGACTTGGTTTCACGAGTGCAATGGACCAAGGTGTGAGCGCTCAAGAATCACCTGAATAACCATCTGGTCCCAACATAAAACAAATAATCAAACTATATGTCGTGATCGTTACGATACTGTAGATAGTTGGCTGTGCGTAAAGCCAGATGACAATTGATGCGCTGAATGTATTTGAAAAAGTCGCGAGAAATTTAATGTTGACTAAGTCTAAAGGACGGAACTAAAAGAGAGAAGGTTTCTGTTTATTGGCTTTGATTACAAACATGAATTGTTTTAACTATAAACATGATTGTCGAAAATTCTGGTACCAGAAGTATTCATAAAAAGGATTTACCCTAAGAATCATCTAGTTCAAGCAAATTTGTTACGAAATACAAGCGCCAGGTGCATTTTTTCTTGAGAAATTCCACCATAAATTTATCCCCTTTATGTTACTCAAACTCATTTATCGTTACCCTCCTAAAATTGCGAGTGTTATTATAACTTAATCTTCATATATCACCGAATTTATAGCGGAATAAATAAGGAAAGCAAACCAATAAGCGAGCATCACAATAAATGCATGGACGTAGCAAGCTTTCCATATGCGTACTTCTTCGTGGACCATGTTCATTCGCCCAGCTAACGGTAACATATATACATCTACTCAAAACGAAAAAAAAAGTTAGGTAGATACAATTTATCCAGATAATATCTTATTTATTGTACTATGATAATTCCATTAGATTATAAACTACCCTCCTTTAAGCTTTCTATCTTTTCTTTCATTTCACTAACGGTAAGCTCAAAGCAATACCGTACCTTGATATACTTTCTATAGATTCCTGGAGCCAGGAAAACACACAAACGTAGAGAGAACCTTTCTCTTTGCTCCTTTTCGATTTAATATCATCACTTTGCTCTTTTACCAAGCAAGTTCAGCAAACAACGGGACAACAAAGTAATGACGCATCTTGGAACGGTAAAAAAACGGTAGAAGTGAAACACCCCAGACATACATAACATACTATGGAGGAGTCGAGGGATAAGCGGACTAAGAGAGGTTGAAGAAGAACTCAGAGATATAAATTTTTCTCCGAGAAGCAATCAAATATGAAGGCAAAAAAAAAGAAAAACAATTTCACACCGACTTGAACTTCGACTGCTTCGTTTCTATTTGAAAAACCCCGAAATGTGGAAAAAGCGAAATATCAGAGATAAAATCTCCTGACTCGGCTGAAAAAGGAATTTTCTAGTTGGGCCCCCAACTTGAATGCGGCGTGATGCCATTCAGAGGGAATATATCTCCTGTCAATGGATCACGAGTAGAAATGCAGGCTACATATAGAATACAATGCTGTGGTGGAAATTAAGGAGAGTAAGAATCAAGAGGTAGGACTATAGTAGGGTAGGCAATGCGGTACCAGTTATTGATGCAAGGCTGTCTACGGTAGAACTACTTTTGGCTTTATTCAGTGAATTATTGGATTTTGAGACTTCGCCGGTCTCGCAATTTTAAATTTATTGGCAAAATATTTGTTTATTTTGAAGTTTTTTTGGTAGTTGATGGAAAAATTGTACTCAAGCATTAAAAGTGGAATGAAGGAAGTTTTAAAAATTTTCCAAGCCGCATCAAATCCTTATCCAAATCGTCCGAACAATTTCTACCAAAAATGTAAACCTTTTCCGCTCGACTTAATCTAGCTTAATCCCATATTTTGCTCCATTGTCGGTGCCTTTGTCTCCCGATATCATAGTCACATCGTTTCATCCTTTTCGACATAAGACTCCAGCATTGCTGGTTTAGCGTTGCTTCAGTGTCGCGTCACAAACCTCCACTTATGTGCACATACTCTGATGTTGTCGCAACATTCACGAGAAAAGTAGGTAAGCCCATAGAAAGCACACTTTCATGTTAACATTATCCTCGAAAAAGACGGAAGGGAATAAATATAATCCACTTATGCTCTTCCATATGAATAAACTGCCGTAGAAGGATCTCGTATGTTTGTGTATGTGTGTGGTTTCTAAAGTTTTCCACCAGCATAAAAGTAAAAGTTAGGTGATGGCAAAAGATACGATACCAAGAGTACAATTGTGCATCACAAATGTCGGATATACAAGGAAAGTGTGTGAGAATGGTGGATAGTAAGATCTTAGGTCTTGACAACGAAAGGACTGAGATATGACTGAACCCATGTTAAATTCGAAATTTTACGAATGAAATGAGTCCTACAGGCTCAAGTCAAAACGTTTTGTTCTAAGAAATTATGACAAGGGTTTGAGGTCATAGATGTAAGATTGTGTTTGAGAAAAAATTGAGATTTATTGAGGAGACATACATACGAGTACATAGCTGTAAGTTGAGAGTATAAGTTTACGCGTATTATTGGGGGTGTTATTGTTTTTAACGGCAAGGCAAGTTGAGAAGAATCAGCTTTCCCATCCTACTTCTAAAAAATCGTCAATTAGTTAGCGCTTCAAATCACGTATCTGCGTTCCAAAGAAAACTCGAGTCTCTGCAATTCCTAGGGTTTGTACTATTTATGTTATAAAGCCCTATTGAAATCGTGACCTGTCTATCCCCCTGCTCGTGTGTCCGTCTGCCCATTCGCCTGTGACAGAAGTTTTCTTCCGCAACTGAAGTAGCTCTAAACACCATGCTTAGTAGATACTTGTAGATGCAAATTGATAATCTCTTGGAATTTTGGGTATTGAAAAACAAATTCAAAGGTTCTTTAGGGGGTCTCCCCATTTAAGGGGATGCATCTTGAAAAAACGCGTTTCTGTCAAAGATTGTCACGTAAAATATAAAGTAAAAGGAAACAGAGTTACTAGCATCGAGGGTTGCAGGGCGAGGGGATGGAAGTGTACGCAAAATGTATCCTTCCCTCACAATGGGACATCTGTGACTGAAAAATCTGAAAAAAAATTATGGAGGTAGATGGCTATGAGTACAAAAAAATATAACTAAGTCAAATACGGTCAACTTTGTTTAACATATTTTTCCCAAGAAAATGGTATAAATTTTTTATGTCTATAAGTAGCTAAATGTAAGGTTGTCCTGACCTGTAGATTTCATTACAATCTAACAATATGCTACAAAGCTATAGCCATTTCGATTTTTATGTGTTGCAATAAAGACAATGCACGGTTTTCCTACCATATCAGCTTTCGCGCAAACGAGGTCCTACATTTTTGATCAAATTTGCTTGAAAATTTCACGAAAGAAGAACAATTTAAGTGTGTTTGAGAATCTGCTGACTGAATGATATATATTTTACTGTAACAAAATGCTGGCCGCATACATTGAAGTGAAGGAATGTTTCCCTTGAACCTATTATTTGCCCAAAGCAGGTGCCCGCTGCAGGGAGATTCGCAGGGGGCAGAAAAACTGGCAGCTCAAAACGTGCTGAACTCAACTTTGAGCAACATTACGACTGCTTGCAACGCATCTATGCCCGGTCGAATACCCCGGCACGACAAGCCGCCAGTGTATACAAAATAAACATTCAGATCTTTTAGTATAGAATTTTTAAAGCGTTGAAATGTCTGTGCTGCAATGCATAAGCCAAAAGGCATTCAAGCAGCTAGTCAAAAAAATTTGTGATATCCTAAATGCAAGAGATATGATAGCGATTTCGTGTTGTAAAAGCATCAAGACGTCTATAACCACGGCAAGGATCGTTGCTTTTCTGTACTATACATATGTAATAGTGAAGACCGCTGGATGTCAGACGCTAGACAGATGCCTTGCTCAAGAAGAAAATTTAATCCTTTATCTGCAGCTAATTTGTCCGGACCTAAACGTCTAAATTTTGAAACTATTGCTGCCCCAGAGGTTATAATGTTGTGTTTGATATTATGTACTGATCGTTTTGTGAAATCAAACTCCATGGTAATTGATTTGAATTCACACAATAACCTGTAGATCAATATCTGATTTAATTAAGATGGACTAGTTGGACGAATCCTCAACAGCTATGGTTGAGATTGAGTAAGATTCGTCGTTAGGTCGACAATTGCTTTGTTAGTGATATTGACCGAAATTGCCCAAAATATCTGCACCGATAATAGGACGTGTAATTCTGCGATAGTGAAATGCCACGACAATTTCCTCCTGGGGCCTAAATCCAACTTTAGTACAATAGCTTTCTCCCGAATGCATCAATGTAAGAATCATTAGCGGGAAAAAGTTTAAAACCTGAATGTATGCGATTGTGAATGTGCGGCATTTTTTTTTTTTTTTTGTGGTAGGGAGGTGAAGGCATTTATGCCCGCCGAGTCTGGCAGTGTGGGACTCCCATGGAGGATATCTTTGGACTACCCACTAAACACCTCCCCTGTCAACCTGAGAACCTAGCCTGGAACCGTTTGACACATTACTTCGGGCCAGGTCTCGTTTTGTTACGCCGTGGGGCGCCTTCAAGCTGGGGAGTCCCTTTCCTAGCGGTAGGGGAGAGGGGAAGAGGAATTGCCAGAAGAGCGATCCCCCAGCCCTAGTGCCTCCGGCTGCTGTGAGTCCCTTTTATATTTTAGGACTGCCCGAGCATAATGTGCCACCTGGTTCCATTTGTCAACCGATTCGAGCATCACCGCAACTATATTATCCGGGCTGAGCTCTCCCGTCTCCCTGTAGAGTTCCCTTCGCAGCCTGGCCCATTTGGTACACGCAAAAAATGTGTGACAGGCATTGTCCTCCTCTCCTGGGCAAAACCGACAATCGGGAGACCGTGACTTGCCGATCTTGTGCAGGTAAGACTGAAAACACCCGTGCCCGCTCAAAAGCTGGGTCAGATAGAAGACAGTCTCACCATGCCTTCGATTTAGCCACGGTCTCACATCCGGGATGAGGCGCGCAGTCCACCTTCCCTTCGTGCAATTCCTCCAAGACTGCTGCCAATCGTTGAGCGAGCGTTGTCTCTCCTCACGGACAACCATCTCCCTTGCATCCTCGTTTCGGCGCAGGTAAATAGCGCGGCGCTCTCTAGCAAGGAGGGCGACAGGTATCACGCCTGCAATCACTCTCACCGCCGAGTCGGAGACTGTTGGATACGAAGATGCAATTCTCAGTGCTCCTCTTCTCTGCACCTGTGCCAATCGTTTTCGGTATACCTCCTTGCTGAGAGCGTCGCCCCATACCTCTGCTCCGTACATTAGCACTGACCCTACAGCACTCATCAAGAGGCGTCTTCTTGATGGGCGGCTTAGTAATAGCCGAAATTTTCGCACCAGTATCGATCAAAAATTTCTTCTTTGTTGACGGCCAAAAACTATAAGTCGGCTTGAAGAAATGCTACTTAAGCTTGCCTCTAACAACTTAATTTAATGTAGTTTGTTTTTACTTTCCTTAAAATTAAATGAATAATCCTTTTTGAATGTGCATGGTTTTCGGCACTTGTAAGTTCTGGTGCCAAATTCAAAGTGGAATCAGCAAAATTGGTGCGTTTCGGACCGTTTCTTGGAAGCGTTACGGAGGCGAGGTCCTCTAAATTGACTTGGACTTCTGCAAAATCTATTTAAGCGTTAGCTCTGAAACCAGTTTTTGCAATGTTGACTCTTCATTTGCTTTAGTTGCAAGAGCAAATAATTCTGGTTTGCTTGATACTTCGGAGATTTTATGTGCACATGCAGCCAGATCCGTTAGAAAACTTGAAGAGTTGCATATTAAAATTGCCTGCATGTTTTCTGGCGATTTCTGCAGCCAGGAAGTTCTGAGAAAAACGATACTGATTCTCTCTCGTCCAAGTTGTTCCATCTCCCTAGGGAATTGCGATGGTGAACGATCCCCCAAAGTGAGATTTATTCGGAATTGGCCAAGCTTTGAATTCTTGCTTGGAGATAACGTTAAAATTAACACTTCTTTAACGCTGTATGGGGGTTTGCCCTAGCATAATTAACCAGATTCGAAACTGTGAAATTTGCCTCTGCATCCAGAGCTACCAAAATATGGTAAAATATTGGTTGCTTTGTGGCAATTCCTGCCAGAACAAACTGAGCTTCAGTTCTCATGAACTATGTATTGGAGGATTCCTTCCAAAAAAGAGGTAGCATAACTGTTACTGCTCTTATACCAGAAGTGGCATCTAAAAGTACCGCATTATTCGAAGTCATGGTTGAAAACGAAAAAGTTAGACGATTAAAATAAAAACAAAAACGATTCAATATAAATTTTTATTAAAAGTTATTTAGGCTCAAAGGATTTGAGGTACATTTTGGCAGATATATCCCCCCACCCTCCTGTTGTAGGATGTACCCTTCATTTTAAGACGAGCTAGCTTTACTCATAAAACAAATCTTCCCAAGGAGTAACCTTCACATTAAAATGTTACCTTTAAATATTCAAATTTGTATTTTTAATGAAAGAAGATAAAATTTAATAATCAAATCTATTGTGATAATTGTAAGGTCCACCAATTACTGGGGCTCCGCAATTATTGCCTTTAAATGCCCACTCCGTTCTTGGAAGAGGACATTATCAAAGCCCAAAAGAATAATAAAGCGCCGGGCATCGATGAGATTCCAGTGGAGCTCGTCAAATATGGTAGCGGTAGTGTTCATTAAGCTATTCACAAAGTCATCCTGCACAATCGGCAAAAAGAACATATGCCGAAAGAGTGGAGCCAATCAATTATATTCCCTATTAACTATAAAGGTGACAAGCTTCAGTGCGAAAATTATAGAGGCATATCACTACTTTGTATGGCGTACAAATTATTTTCTAAAATCTTAGAAAATAAAATCGGATCATACACCAACAGTATTATTGGGGAGTATCAAGGTGGTTTTAAGAGCAGGTAGATCCACAACAGACCATTTTTTCACGATCTAGCAGGTACTTGAAAACTGCTGGGAACTCAACATAGACGTACACCAAATTTTCGTTGACTTCAAGCAAGCATTTGGCAGTATTGATTGTAACGTACTTTATCAAATAATGCTTTGCGTTGGCATCCCCGCGAAATTAGTCTGCCCTACTAAAATGACAATGACGTCAACAATCTCGCAAGTCCGGGTCAATAACCAACTCACCGATGCCTTTGACATAAATATCGGACTAAAACAGGAAGATGGGTTGGCCCCATCGCTATTCAATTTGGATCTGGAGTACGTCATAAGGAAGCTACCTGTCGGTACGCGAGGCACATTACTATTCAAGTCGAACCAAGTAGTAGCCTATGCGGATGACATCAACATTTTGTCACGGCCATTAACAATGCCAAAGAACTTTTCCTGAAAATCGACAGCGCAGCAAAACTAGTAGTAGTCAATGAAAATATAACAAAGCTCATGACGCAGTTGAGGAAAAATACCTCAAATACACAAAATATCACACTTGGCGAGTACAGTATCGAAAATGTGAGCAAATTTGTATTTTTAGGCGCCAAAATAACGAAAACGGGCAATGAAAGAGATTAAAATATGCCGAAGAATACAGCTTGCAAATAAAATATTTTACTCAGTATTGACGATCTAGAAGACCAGCTGCATACACAGGAAAACAAAGCTCCAAATATACGAACCTGTGACAAGACCTATGTTATGCTATGGTTATGAAACATGGACCCTAACCCAAGTATCCGCAAATATATTGAACACCTTTGAGCGACGGGTCCTGAAGTGAAAAATCGGTAGACGGGGACCAATGACAAATTCGATGCAACTATGAGCTGTATGAAATTTTTGACGAACTGAAGATCTCAACGATTATAAGACTACGGAAGCTACAATGGGCTGGTCATATGAATCGTATGGGCGAACAACGGATAACGAAAAAGATATTCGTTGGGAGAACTGAAGGCCGTCGGCCAGTGGGGAAACAGAGGAAACGCTGATCTGGCTCGGTTGACGAAGACAGTTCATCGCTGCTCGGATTTTGGGATTTAAGGACGCAATCAATAGGCCAAGGCAGTTGGAGGCGCTTTTTGCAGGAAGCGAAGGCCCGAGAGGGGCTGTAGTGCTAAGAAGATGAAGAACTTAAATGCCAGTCAGCCACCATTACCTAGATTACTCCGTCTCAGCTCAACCAGCTTCAACGTATCTAGCAAATGAGTATCTGCATTGAAATTGATGGTCTTGTCTACTCAAAGTCGGAGGATATTTTATCTTCTTATCGGTGGCCCGTATATATATGTGATATACCATTGGGACAAAGTTAGAATCAAAAACACATCGAATCATGTCAAAATACACGAATGCTTCTGGAGAAACGAACCCAGTGGCGAGACAAGTCGCAATATACCCGTCTGAAGGTTTGAACGGCAGTGAAATCCAGGAGTTTTCGCTCACAGTTACAGATCTTGCGATATGATCCCGAAAAAAAACCTGAATATGAAGATATCGACTCTGGTCACTTTGGCAGTTTGACAAATTCTTATAGTCGATATACGAGGTGTGTTCAAAAAATATCGCGAATTTTGTTTTTTTTCAAAAATTATTTATTTATGAATATCTATTTTTTCCCCTTCAAAGTAATCCCCATGAGATATTATACACTTGTGCCAACGGTTTTTCCAATCTTCGAAGCACTTCAAAAAATCATTTTTTTTAATCTTGTTCAGCTCCTCCTTCGATGCCGTCTTTATCTCGTCAAGCGTAGCGTAACGTCGTCCTTTCATGGGCCTCTTCAGTTTAGGAAATAAGAAAAAGTCACAGGGGGCCAGATCTGGGGAATACGGTGGCTGCGGCATCATTAGTGTGTTGTTTTTGGCCAAAAAGTCGCGCACAAGCAACGATGTGTGAGCGGGGCGTTATCGGGCGTTTCTGGCGGATTGCTTCGCGCAAATTGCGCATTACTTGCAAATAATATTCCTTATTGACCGTTCTTCCCTGTGGCAAGAACTCATGATGCACCACGCCCCTGCAATCGAAGAAAACTGTCAGCAAAACTTTCACATTCGACCGAACTTTGCGCGCTTTTTTCGGTCTTGGTTCATGCGGCAGCAAATTTGGTTCGTCGCGGACAGAGTTTAACATCTCATTAGCAATGTTCATGCGTTGCTGTTTTTGGTCGCAATTGAGCAATTTTGGTACGAATTTCGCGGCGACCCGTCTCATGCCAAAATCGTTGATAAAAATCGAATGACACGAGCCAATCGATATGTTTAGGTTCTCAGCAACTTCTCTAACGGTGATTCGACGATTGGCCAATACCATTTTCTCCACTTCATTAAGCGTCCGGCACGCTCTTCGTCGTTCACATCTTCTTGGCCTTCTAAAAACATTTTGTACCACCGATAAACGTTGCTTCGGTCCAAGGTAGCTTCTCCGTATGCCACAGTCAACATTCCGAATGCATCCGCGCACTTAATTTCGTTTTTCACACAAAATTTGATACACGTTCTTTGATCCATTTTTTTGAATAAGTAAAAATCGAAGACGATTGAAAACACGTGCAAGTAAAGCAGCTATCACCAATTAAGTGAACATTCAAAATGGCCGAGCTTGTCGGCATAAGTGACAGACATGTGTACCAACATAACGCCACAAAAAAATCGAAATTCGAATATATGTAACCCGCGAAAATTCAAAATTCGTGATACTTTTTGAACACACCTCGTATAATGCTTCCAAATCATCTTAGACTTTCCGTACAAACCAGTACATCCACGGAGACATTTCGTTTAAAAAAATCTCAATTTTCCCACATTACTAGCACTCTGGTTGCACCAAATCGGACATCAATATGTCAAAACTGGTCTAACCAGGGTCTTGTAACAGATAATTTTGACCTTCGGATCAATGTATTTGGAATGAAAGAGTCTTTGTAGGGCCATGACTATCTTTTGTGCCTTACTGAGCATGTTTTTGACATGTTCAGGACAGTACAGATACTGATCGAGATGAACCCCGAGGTATCGAACCCAGGATTTATGTGGAACCCGTTCTGACCTTCCCTCGCAAGCCATGAGATGGGAATCCTTCCAATTATGTTTCAGGTCTTGACTGAACTCTACAGTGTTGTCCGAAATAAAATTATTTCGCGTTTTCGCGCATTCGTTTTCATTCGCCAATTGGCAGTGTATAGCTGCACATCACTGAACATTTTTTGGAGTTCGCTCTGAACTATTGTAGCTTTTCGGTCTGCCCTATAGATGATCAAATCATCAGCAAACGCTACCAGTGACCGCATGTGCGAGACGTTAAAATCAAAGCCGTTCAATCGCTTGCGAATGAATATCGAGAAGAGCAGAGGCGCAGTAACTATTCCCTGCTGTAGACAATTCAAGACCTTGAATTCACGCATTGTTGTCAGATTTCCATCAGTTACAACAAATGATTTCCCGTATAACATATTGCACACCATGGCGGCAAGGTGTCTGTAGAACCTGTCCTGATAGAGTTTAGAAATTAGTCTTTCTAACCACACCATATCGAAGGCACGCTCCAACATATTCGTTGTTGCTAAGTTTCCAACAATTGTCTGAGGTTACTTTCTTTATCGCAGGTATGGTCAGTGCCTTGCACAAAAACCAAGTTGGCAATCGGTTATCAACTCATATTTCTCAAATTGGGCGTTTCATGCTTTATTTAGTATCACTTCAAATACCTTTTTGGTGTTAGTCAACAAGCTGATTGGGCGGTAGCTCTTTGGGCATAGAAAATCTTTTCCTTTCTTCAAGATCGGAAAAACCTTAGCTTTTTCCACTCATTTGGGAAATATGAATTGCTCAACATGTTGTTGAACAATATGCAATAATTCCTAATAGCGATCTCAGGCAATCGTTGAAGAACTGCATTTAGAATAATGTCAGTGCCGCATGATTTCCTGTTTTTGATCCTGCCAAATATGAAACACAAGCCCTTATAGCTGACAAAATAATCAATAATATTCAAGCTCGGTTTGAGGTCAGATGTCAATGTTTCATTGAAATGAAGAATTGGTTCGCCGTTCAGGCTTGATTTGAAGTCGGAAACTTTTGCTTTAACGACCTCTAAAAGAATAATGTTCCCTTTTTCAAGGTTTGGTAGATGAATCAATTCAAAATATGTCCTGATCAGGGCAAATTTCTGCAATCCACTGCGTATAATCCATTTCTATCCGGAGTCGTACTATCAATTTCGATACCAGCACTATCGAGAACATTTATCTCATCACTAGCGACTTCAAGATTCGGTACCTTACGGAATTGCCATTCACTTTCGCGAAAACGCTACCTGGGCCCTTTGAGCAAATATCGTTGAGTTTTTCTACCCATTGATTATTGAGCTCCCTCCTGGATTAAGTTCCGGACATTCTTCAGGTGTAATGCTCGTAGTCCAAAAATCGTCGGTAAATATTGTTGATGCGTGTGAGAAGAAGAGTTTTCAATATTTTTGACCTTGCGATGGTTGGTGTTTCATATCCTTCCATATTGTTTCGATGTTTAACCTTGGGAACTACTTTCTCAATCGTTTCCAACTTCAGCTTCTCTAACTTTGACAAATAGAGATCTATTTCATCGTTAGTTAGATTCCTGTCATAAGAAACCATTGAGAAAAAGTTGCCATCATCAGAAGGGGGACATTGCTTCTGGTACTCTCGATTGAACTTCTTTTGAAATTTTCCCCAGTCCGTTTTACTGCAATTCAACCGATGATTTTCATGTTGAACTGGAATGAGGAAGAGATCATCCCTTTGATGATTGATTCCCATTACGATTGCGTCATGGTCACTATCGTGACAAAGCACCTGCAGTTTCCATTGAGGACTATTAAAGCTGAACTCAAGTCTTGCGTTAGCAATACTGAGGTCCAAATATGAATGTGCCCTAGGGTATGTTGGGAACTCCGACCCATATAGATTGCGCTTGTATTCAATTTGGTTTTCTGCTATCCACGATTTCAGGAATATACCTCTGGGATTATTGGTGGAGTTCAGCCATGATGCATGCTTGGCATTCAGGTCACCGGCAAGAATATAATAACTGTGCAGCCTGTTCAATACGAGTATTTCAAACAAGGAATTGAGCTCATCCTTGAACTTGAGAATGTTTGGATTAGTTGCATAGGCATAGATAACAAAGACGTTATCCCCACCTGCCAGTGAGATTTTGATAACGGACACTTCAAGCGTTCCAAATTTTCTGAATTGAACTTCTTCAATATTTTGGAAACAATAGGGTCTTCTAACCAATATCCCGGTGCCACCTCCCCCATAACCGTCCACACTATCCTTTCTTACAAATTCGAAATCCTTAAATGTTATGGTGTGCCATGAATTCAGGTGGTTTTCAGTGAGAAGCATGATGTCAGGCTGTTTCTTAACAATGAATTCAAGGAGATAGTCACGTCAATGTATAGTAACAATGGTGCTCACGTTAATCGAAATTTGACGATGCTTAGCTATAGAAATGTGACGGAATAACCAACTTTTTGAAGCATGTTGTCCTAAAGGTTGAAAAACGAAGTTGAGTTTTTGATCTTCCTTATTCATTCTTTCTAAAAGAGATTCAAGCTGTTAGTAAATTTTGAGAAGCAGCTCAATATTTCCACTTACGTTATCTACATTATTTATTTCATTTACATTGTTGTATGCTGATCCTCTACCAGCAAGCGCACATCATACCCCGGGTTTGACAAAGTTGGAAGATAAGACACTGCAATGTATTTGGGTTTGTTTTGGAAAAAATGTTACTTTTGCATCGTGATACCGAGGGCGTCCTCAATATTATGCTGGATAACCGAATAGACTGCAGTTAACACAGTATAATTTTTCTTTTGGCCCTATCTGAGCCAATTTCGCATTCACCGGGAGCATGTACATCTTTACATTTAACGCAGCGATAGTGCATGGCGCAATTGGTAGCCAAATGGCCGAATCTTTGGCAACTATAACACTGGTAGACCTGAGTTTTCTGAATACACTCGCTCCTCACAACCATAAAATTCAAGTATCTTACCTTTTGGAGGGCAGTTAGACTGCTTTCGTTTAAAATTTGTGCCAAGTAAAATGGTATTATTGTGCGGTCAACAGATAATCTCCTTGTAGCAAAATTTTTCACACTAATGAATTCGACAGCTAGTGCTGCTTCCTGTAACATATCAAATCAACCGTTTTCTCCGCACAGTCCAAGCCCTTCAACAGGAAAGTCTGATTTTTCTCCGCTTTTAGCGTGTATGCAAAGTTGGGAGCTTGCACACTATTTACAGCATCTTTTGCTAGCTTTAAATCAGTCAGGCTTTTTGTTTTAATTGTAATTTTATCAGCGGTCAGTCTATTAACTTTGAAATTATCTATCTTATGTCCGGCTCCCAATAGCCGAACCATATCCCCTCCACGCTACCCAAAGACATTAATCGGAGGAACTTTCTCAGTTATCTTGTGGCTTCCAACAGGAAAACCAGCGGACACACCAGTTGGCTTCTTCTCCTTCTGCTTATTTTTAGATTTGAAGTATTTGATAAAATTATCACTAGAATCATAAATATTACCTATATTTTCTTGGCACTCCATCTCGGTATCCATACCGTCATTAATTGCAGCATGTAACGCATAGAAATTTGCGCTGTCGTTTGCTCCTCCCGCTTTAAGGATTTCATCAGCATCATAGATTGTTGTCTTTTTTGTATCTTGTATTGTTACTTTATTTGTTTGTTGAGCCTTTTGCTTGGCTACTATTTTTTTTTTCCTCGTCTTATTTATTGTCGATCATTGTTTTCCGGTCCGTATTTCGTGGCTAAATCACTTTAATTTATTAATGTTTGATAATTTATGGATCATTTCCTCGTAATTTTGAATTCGGACTTTCACCTCTAGATTTTCTCTAGTAACTCTTGGGTTTTCTCTGGTTACTCTTTCCTATTCTTCGCTTGATAGCGTTATACGCTTCCCATGTTCAAAGCTTTTTGGTGGATTTTCTTTACATGTTTTTTTCATAAGTAGCATTTGAAATTCCTGGCTTCGGGTCCCGCAGCGGTGGGAAGCCGTCGAGCTCCTCCATGGCCCCGGCGGATAAAAAAAAACTTTCTTTTTTTTAACTTTTTGAGACTTCCTCGCAAGTAAATCCAGATACTCGATAAATTTTTCGAATAATTCGGCAATGTATGTAACAAGTTTTTTTGTAAATAGTTTTGACTTGATATTTTAAAAATTATTGTAAATTCTAAAAATTCTTGACAGGAGCTTTTAAAAAAACGTCAAAGTCCTTTATTATATCTATAGCCCTATCCTATTCGGGTCTTTACCACTGGTGAAATAATTCCCCACTGTGATGTGCTCTGCTATCTTTGAACTGAACAGGCTTATTTTTTCCTTTCTATAGGTGTTCTTTTAAACGTCTCTCAAGATTTCTTCTCGTTTGTCCCACATATACTTTTCTACAGTGGGAGTACGTAATTCTATATATGCCTGACTTCACCATTTCACTTACCGGGTCCTTAATTGGTCTAATAGCTTCAATAGTTGGTTCTTTCTGCTACTGAAGATCATGTCTCATTCTTGCTTCCTACGCTTATCTTTCATCGAACAGGAGATTTGATTGAAGCTCAGCAATATTTTCTTTCTCAGCTCCTTATCTTCTTTCAGAGTTGTGACTGCTTCTAATTTTACATACCTTAGACGTTTTCGTATCAAATTCTTTAACCATTTCATTGAAGTATCTGTTCAACTAGGCCATGTCAAAAATGTGCGTCCTTTCGTTTTCCTTCCCTTCCGATCACCCAGAATGCTTGTTACATGCCATGGGTGCCTAAGTCCATAACATAACCGTTAAATTAAATTATACACCATTGAATTTGAGTTTTAATGATCTGATTTGAATATTCCCTTTCGTGCTGATGTAGCGCTTTGGACGATTTATAAAGGGTTTTCCATTAAAGACAGAACAGTTTTCTCTATTAATAAAACACAGTAATATTTAAGATATTGAGTTCAAATTTATTGTGGATGTAATGCAGGCATTACATTTTATGAATGAAATTTGATTTCGGTCATATGACCACCAAGAGCCCGTTTACAGGGGTCGATTCTTCGGACCCAATTTTCTACCACTCTGGCACACATTTCGACAGAAACGTTGGCAATTTCGCGTTGACTGCTTGAGCTCGTCTGAAGTTGCTGGCTTGTTGGCATAGACTTCTGACTCGATATAGCCCCATAAAAAGAAATCCAGTGGTGTTAGATCGCATAAATGAGGCGGACCATTTCTCGAGACAACACGTTCACCAAATTTGCCTTTCAATACATCGATTGTGGGGTGTGCTGTGTGGCTAGTGGCACCATCTTATTGAAACCACATATTGTTGATATTAAGCTCATCCAATTCTGGCCACGAATAATCTTCCAACATCACACGATAGCGCTCTCCATTGATGGTAACATGACGGTCGTTTTCAACCACAAAAAATACAGCTCATTCGCACCTCGGGCATGAAAACCGCACCAAACAGTAATTTTTTGCGGATGCGATGGTGGCTCAAGAAGCACATGTGGGTTTTTTATTGACTAATAATGCATATTATGCTTACTAACAAAGCCATTGAGCCAGAAATGAGCTTCATTTCTGAAGATGATTTTTCAATGAAATTCTTAATTTTCTTCAAGCTTTGCCAGGGCCCAATCGCAGAAGTTTCAGCGTTTCGAATGAGCAAGTGGCTTTAGTTCTTGAGTCAATTTAATTGTGTGACCATGTAGGCCGATATTTTTGCAAAATACGCCACAGTGTCGTTTGAGCGATGCCCAATTCTTGAGGACTACAAAGAATCAACTGATTTGGCTCATTATGAATCAATGCACTTACGGATGTGATATTTCCTTCGTTTTGAGTGGTAGGACGCCTTTTTAGACCTGGGACATCCAATGGCCGAAATTTTGACTTGTACTTATCTACTATAGCACGCACAGCCTCTCGGGTGGGACGATTATTACGGCCGTAAATTGGAGTAAGTACTTTTAAAAACTCAGAACTTTGTTAGTATCTTTTAATAATTTCTAAACGTTGCTGGTTCGTGAACTTTACCATGATAAAAATGTTGACTTTAACGTTTTGACATTGACAGTTTATTAAAAAGGTTTAAGGTTGCATTCATATAAAGACACGAAATTGTTATGTCCCTAATGGAAAACCCTATGTATGCTGTTTTTTAAATGCATTCTAAATACATATTAAATTATTGATATGTCTCCTAATATTGCAATCACTAAAATATTTTTAAGAACATGCGTTTTACATTAACATAAGATAAGATGCTAGCTCAAAATGCTTCAGCTTCTTTCTAAGGGGTTTTATGATTTACATATTCATTCTAAAATTTTCTGTTCTTACTGTATATGCACCCAATATGTTAATCTCCACAACCTCTTCCTAATCGCCAGTTTAGTTCTCTTGACCAACATTACTCTGACCAAATCATGGACCACAAAGATAAATTCTGGAGCCTGTTTTTCGCGCCCTGTCCAAGAGGTGGAGTTGGGCTATAGAGAATCGCTCGAACAAATGGAGTTTCAAGTATTTGTTCGAGGAGTTAGACGAGATTTAGCTGTTGCAATTATTGTTCTAGTGTGGTTTCAACACTGGTTATAATTTACATCCAGACAATACACAACCACAGTCGCATATACGAGTACATACTCCTAAATGTTCAGCTCTAAACTTGCTTTGCATGTCTGCATGTCAGTCTGACATCAGTCTGTCTGCCGTTTTCCATATTCTGTGCTGTGACATTGATAAACTTCACAGGTTTTTGGTATGACATCATTTCTGTTTTATTTCTTCTTACTCGCCGTCACCAATTAAAATGTCAATAAGGTGACAGAAGCTAAATGGAAGCATTCAATTTATTTTATTATGGCTTTTAATTTCAATATAAAATAAAGGCAGGCAAAGAGAGAGAAAATGATGAATATGGGTCGGTGTTTAATTTGGATAATTTTTGATAATTTGATGGTTTTGCAATTATAAATGAGCAGAAGGGGAGGTCGAATAATTTGGTAGTTATTTTGTTTAATTAGTTGCATGCTGTAGAGATTCTAACATAAAGTACTTTAATAGCAGATCTAATTAATTTTTCTATAAATTTCTACGTTAAGATTTTTAATTCCGCGGAGGTAATGATTCTTCTTTGGAGAATAATATTCTTTTGTATCATTCCTCTTGAATGAGCTGGCAATGAAACATGCAATTCTATTTTGAATTCTTTAAAACTGCATTTAAACAATTTTAATCAACTATGAGCAAAATAAATGAAAGGAAAAGTGAAAGTACAAATCTTTTGTTAAATATATGCTTCAAACAAAAGAAAACCTTAAAGACGCCATTAAAAATATAGCGAAATAATGAATACGTCCATGAGCTCCCCCATACGCTTACATGTTTCGATGATAATTTCATTATCATCAGTTCACCCAAAATTGTCATCAATCAAATAAATATTAAAAGTCAAGAAAGAAAAAAATTCAATTAAGATAAGAAATCCATAAGCAAAGTACATACATTGATAATATCGTCATATTACTGAGTGAAACGAGTTTTTTCTTCATTTCATTATCATTCTCCGTCGTGCGTAATTCATTTTTATTTTTGGCCACTGAAGGTATTAAAGGTATCAAAAGTGTTTGCGATTATAAAGGTAGTATTAAATTTGCATGCCGCAAAAAGTAAAAGTGATATCTTGGGCGAATGAAAAAGAAGAAGTTAATAAAGAAAAGAAAAAAAAAATATTTTATGAAAACATTTCAATCGTACAAGGTTGCAACTGCGATCAAGTGAAGATTATTGAACAATCAGGTAAATAAGACTTGGATTGTTTTGTATTCTCAAGTTCAAAGTAATAAGATAAGGTTAATTACACGGTAACTTGCATTTATTATTTAGCATCAAAGATAAGTATTTATTTTGGTGTATCATGATAAAACAGAAATGGTATGCTTTGTTTTAATATTGCATGCAACCATTTGTGTGATTTTTTGTAATCAGATTACTATAACTGTACTTACTCGTACAAGGGTAAAATAGTCTGCCACTGTTTTGAGAGCACTTAAAATTAAAGATGGCAAAAACTGAAACAGTAAACGAAAGCGCGAGAGGGGCTGTAGTGCTACGGAGAAGAAGAAGAAAAACTGAAAATTCCTTAACCATATTAACAATAGCCAAAGGATTTTCCTCTAGCCAGCACCTACCATTCGGATAGAGTGTTAGGTTCTAGAACATATGTCGGTGGCATAACAATATAGTGGCAAGGTGAGCAAAACACAACGGGCCCAGCCGGAGAGGATGTCGGCTCGAGATCGACAGCTACTAAATAAAATTCTTACTTCTTTTTTCAAAACCAAGCAAAAGTATTAGTAATTTTATATGCATTTTAAATAAAAAAAAATCAAAAGCCCAAGGAAATTTAACAAAGATATTTTTCAAGCTATTTACGCATTAACTCTCGCAAAAATTATTGAGAAGATTTTATTGAGATAAGTAGGAAATTATCTTTACGTTGAAGAAAAAAAACCATTCTTCTTTTTCTTGTCAGCATTACAGCCCCGCTCGGGCCTTCGCTTTCTGCAAAAAGTGCCTCCAACTGTCTCGGCCCATTGACCGTGTCCTCCAATTTCGAGATCCGAGCAGCGATGAACTGTCTTCGTTGACCGAGTCAAACCAGCGTTATCTCGGTTTCCCCATTGGTCTCCAGCCTTCAGTTCTCCCAACGAATACTTTTTTCGGTATCCGTTGTTTGTCCATACGATTCATGTTGCCATCCCATTGCAGCTTCCGCAGTCTTACAATCTATGAGACCTCAAGCTCGTCAAAAATTTCATGCAGCTCATTGTTGTATCGACTTCCCCATTGGTCCCCGTCTTGCTTCGCTTCGATTATTCACCTCAGGACCCGTCGTTCAAAGGCGTTCAATATATTTGCGGATGATTGGGTTAGGGCCGGTGTTTCATACCCACAGCATAACACAGGTCTTATCACAAATTTGTATACTTGCAGCGTTGTTTTCCTGTGTATGCAGCTAGCCTTCAAGATCGTCAAAACTCAATAAAATATTTTATTTGCGAGCTGTATTCTTCGGCGTATTTTGTCTCTATCATTATTGGTTCTCGTTATTTTTGCAACTAAATACATTCGCTAACATTTTCGATACTGTATTCGCACAGTGTGACATTTTGTGTGCTTGAGGTATTTTTCCTCGACTGCGTCATGAGCTTTGTTTTATTTTCATTGATTTGTAGCGCTACTAGTTTTGCTTCACTATCAAGTTTCAGGAAAATTGTTAATGACCGTGACAAAATGTTGTGTATCGACAGGTAACTTCCTTATGACGAACTCCAGAGCCGACTTGAATAGCAATGGGGCCAGCCCATCTCCCTGTTTACGTCCAATATTTGTGTCAAAGGCATCAGTGAGTGAGTTATTGATGCGGACTTGGGCATTTTGGTAACTTGTTTTGCTGACTTGCACTGTGCACGAAATATATTGGCTCGATCATTGGTTCTAATCGGAAAAATTCGCTGATGGCTGTCGCTCGTGCGGAATGGATGTGTGGCGACGAAGGTTTTAAGCGTTGTTGGGAGAACGGCGCTAACCACACACATCGAAACACATTGTGTGGCAGCCAGGTCATCAACGTACAATGCGATGCAGCACACACGCACACGAGCGCTTTATGTGGAAATAGAGTTTATAAGAGAAACGTGACAGTTTACTATTAGTGCTTCATCGAATACGACAAACGCGAAGCGAATCTTTTTTTAGTTAATTTAGAAATAAACGATAGTAAACTCTAATTCACCCGTACTTGCATTTATTCCTAAATTTGTGACCCAACGACGGCTGACATATTACTCAACGTAAATGGAAGTTAAAACCCCCAGCACGTCCATGGCAGTGGAAAATGACGCGCAAGTTAGTGAAGTTACATTGAAATTGCCACCGTTTTGGTATTGCAAACCAGACCTTTGGTTCGCGAGCATCGAAGCCCAATTTCGCCCACACAAAGTAAATACCGACGCGGCCCGGTTCGACAGGGCAATTGCGGAATTGAAAATGCAGACATTACTGCATGTCGCCGATATTATTGAATCGCTGTATGAATCCGCCAAATATGACACGTTCAAGGAAAGGCTTTTGGCTACGTTTGCAGTTTCAGACGAGGAAAAAACGCACCAGCTGTTGTTTGACATGGAGATGGAAGACCTCCGACGCTACCAGTAACTGCGCAGATTACAGTGCGTGATAGGCAAGTCTATTCCAGACGAATTGTTAAGAACGCTGTGGCTACAGAAACTGCCACTCAATGTGCGAGCCATTCTGGCAACTAATGATAGCGATAATACAGAAAAACCGGCAGTAGCTGCTGATTGAGTTACTAGCGTTGCCGCCTCAGACGTAGCATGCATTCAAAATATTGTGACGTCACACTCAATGCCAGAGTATGAGCAATTAGCAAAAAATATTGCGGAGATATGGGCAAAATTTAGCCGAATTTAAGCGCCTTCAAGACAAAGCATCGCCTCCACGTGTAGTTTGTGCCACTCATCATACTGGCGGCTACTCCATCCAAGATGGGTCAAATTTGTTTCTGCCACCCGCGATTCGGCGGCAAACAAAGCGTTGCAGACCGCCATTTGTATTCTTTAAGCGGCAGGCGGGAAACGAATCGAGTCGCCTCGAAATTTTTGACAATAAAATAAACCTGAGATTCCTCATCGATACAGGAGTAGAAATATCTGTCGTTCCAGTATCCCGGAAGCACCTCGCTCATTCATCGTTAGCCTTCAAGTTATTTGCAGCGAACGGAACCACCACATACGGTGACCGAGCTCTAACCTTCTCTTTGGGTCTACCACGAGTGTTCCAGTGGCGATTCACCGTGGCCAAAGTATCACGACCTATTCTAGGCGCAGACTTTATTCGGCGTTTCGGGCTGGTGGTAGATCTCAAAAATGGCAAACTATCAGATCCCACTAAGAACGCCTCTGCTAAAGGAAAAGTCAAGGAATACAGCCAAAAAGATATTTCTACCATGAACGCAACTTTAACGCATGCCCCACTCCTCAGAGAGTTCCCGGGACACACAAACCCTGCAGTAGCTGCACATGCTCCAACTCATGGTAGGCAGCATTATATTACAACGACAGGCCTCCCAGTAGCAGACTGGCCTCGGAGATTAAATCAGGAAAAGCTACAAGTGGCACGGCAAGAGTTTCAATTCCTGCTTGACAATGGATTTTGTCGACCTTCCAAAAGTCCCTTGGCAAGCCCTTTGCACCTCGTTCCGAAGAAAAATGGTGGCTGGCGCCCATGCGGGAACTACCGCCGACTGAACGCCGTAACCTTGCCAGACAAGTACCCGATTCAGCACATTGTGGACGTCTCACTTAATTTAGGCGGCACACGGTATTTTTCAAAGATCGATTTGTTCCGAGCATTTCACGAGATTCCGATAGGTGAAGAGGATATTCCAAAAACTGCAATCATTGCGCCATTGGGCTTCATGAATTCACAGTAATGACATTTGGTCTACGAAACGCTGCACTGACGTTCCAGCGATTCATGGAAGAGGTGCTTCATGGACTAGATTTGTGCGTGTGCTATGTTGATGATTTACTAATCGCCTCAAAATGAAGGAAGAGCATGTGCAGCACCTACGACTTGTATTTCAGTGTCTATCGAAGTACGGAATTGTTATCAATTTAGCCAAATGTGAGTTAGGAGTCAACCGGTTAGAGTATTTGGGGCACGTTATCCACGAAAAAGGTATAATTCCCGCAAAGTCACGTGTGGATGCCATTCGAAATTTTAAAAAACCAACTACGGTTAAGGAACTTCGGCGGTTTTAAGGAACAATAAATTTTTACAGGCGGTTTGTTCGCAATGCTGCGGTACAGGCTCCGCTCAACGACTTGTGTGCTGGACGTAAAAGAAATGACAAAACCGTCATTGACTGGAGCCTAGAAACTAGTGATGCATTTATAAACTGTAAAAACAGTCTCGCTAATGCTGTTCTTTTAGTCCGGTTTCGAGCCAATGAACCTCTCAGACTCACAACTGATGCATCTGACGTTGCAGTAGGCGCCGTTTTAGAGCAGACGTAGAACAATAATTGGTACGATAGGCATTTTTCCAGAAGAAGTTGTCCGCTCCCGAAAGTAAATATAGTGTATATGATCACGAACTTCTGGCTATATACTCCAGCGTCAGACATTTTCAGCACTTTTTAGAAGGTTCTAGTTTCTACATCCTCACGGATCACAAACCACTAATCCATGCATTCGCTCAGTCTGAAAGCAAAGTGTCGCCGCACCAGATCAGACATCTCGATTACATTCCGCAGTTTTCAACAGATATCCACTTTACCGCGGGTGCAAGTAATGATGTCGCCGAAGCGCTCTCATGGCTGGAAGAGATTACAATGCCAACAGTAATCGACGAATCTGAACTGATGAAAGAGCAAGAATGAGATGTTGAGCTGCAAGGACTACTTCGTTCTAACTCTACATTCCTAAAACTTGTCCGCCAGCCTATAGGCTCAAGTAATGGAATAATATACGAAAAGTCACTGCAACAGTTAAGGCCCTTCGTTTTGCTGACGTTACGAAGGAATGTTTTTGACATATTTCATCAGCTAGCGTATCCCAGTGTATGTGCCACAGGCAAGGCTACAGCTCAGAGATAAGTGTGGACAAACATGAAGAAAGATGTCCGTGTTTGGGCTCGTTCATGCGTTCCATGCCAGTGCTCCAAAGTTGCTTGCAATCAAAAGAACCCAGTACAGCCTTTTCTGATGCCTGATGGTAGCTTTTATTATATTCACATTGATATCGTGGGGCTGCTTGTTCCATCGCAGACTTATAAATATTGCTTGACAGTCATCGACCGATTCTCTACGTGGCCAGAGGCATTCCCCGTTGTGGATCAGATCACAGCTACGGTCGCAAAAACATTGTTTAACAATTGGGTTGCTCGTTTTGGCACGCGTCAAACAATCACCACCGATCAAGGTACTCAGTTTGAATCGGCACTGTTCAAAACCCTGGCTGCATTTATCGGAAGTACGAAAAACAGGACATCACCATTTCACCCGGCGTCTAATGGATTGGTTAAGCGCTGGCATTTGACACTGAAAGCTGCGATTATGTGTCACTCTAACAGTTCTTCCCGGCCCAATATCCTTCCCACCGGATTGCGCACCAGTTTTAAGGAAGAGTTACAGGCCTCGTGTGCAGGTTTGCTATACGGAATCACACTGTCCATTCCGGGAGAGTTCGTCAGCCAGCATGATTTTATTGTTCGCCTTCGGGATGTTATGTCATCAATCAGGCCCGTGCACATACATCATCATGGCAATAGACCAGATTTCATCAACAAAAAGCTGAATTCATGCACAAATGTTTTTATGCGCGTCGACGCCGTTCGCAAGCCATTTTCGTCACAGTATACGGGAACGCATCTAACAGTGCACCACCTGTCGAACGCCGTTTACACAATCGAAGTAAACGGCCGGCAAGTCAACGTGTCGACGAAGCGCCTCAAGCCCGCGTTCATTGATGCATTCAGCAGACGAATATATTTGCTATCATACATTGGAGCCGATAAGCGTAAATTAGAAACCCTATACGTCAGTAGCTACGCAGCCAACCCGAAGCCAGGAGACAACCAAACAGTTTATTCCTGCTCATAAATATTTGCAACTGACCTCGCAGCCATCGCCTCGTGTGTATATAAAGCATCACCCAACAGCAATCAATACGCCACCCGCAGGAGCAAGAACGTACCCACCAAGCAAAAAGCACGTATGTTCAAGGCACCATACAGATCATGACATTTCACTACCTCACCAATGTCCTCGGGAGGGAGTAGTGTGGCGAAGAACGCTTTAGGCGTTGTTAGGAGCAAAATATATTGTGTGGCAGCCAGGCCGGCAACGTACAATGTGACGCAGCTCGCATACACGAACACTTGATATGAGAAACGTAACAGTCGATCATTAGTGCTTCATCAAATACGACAAACGCAAAGCAAACATTTTGTTAGTTAATTTAGAAATAAACGATAGTAAACTCTAATCTAACCGTACTTGCATTTATTCCTAAAGATGCATTAATCGCTGATGAGTATGCTGCTACGCGTACTCGTGCAAAATTCAATGATGCGATCGGAAAATTTATGGATGATTGTCCCTCGTGTGGAATTGATACATGAATCGCTCATGAATATGCTGATATGCATTCTCGCTGATTGGTGCATGTTGCAATCTTACTCCAACCCTGAGGATTCCTTTGGCATCAATCAAGGGATTTAGGGTCTTGATGCTGCTGCTGTTGGATACTTCATCAAGTGCGTTTCATTTATTCTTACTTTTCAGACCGATTTGCGTTTCACATTCGTTTACTACACACAACAAAAGGCTCAATCAGGTGCAACTATACAAAATAGTTTTAATATTAAACAAAACAGAGACAAACACAGATTAACATGAAAATTGCGCTTAGTCAACCTTATCGTCATGCTTTGATCTTGAAATTTTGAGGTGGGCATATAAATTAATCACGAGACGGGCACGGACTAATTTACAGAAGATAATGTGACATTAACAGGGATTAATTTGGCCGATATCAAACGCTTGTTTACTATATTACTTTTAAATGTTGGCAGCACTAGTTTGTTTCAATAGCTTTTGAATTAGCTTGCAGTGATAATATTAAATTTGTTGAATTTTATGGATTCTTGCATACTCTAAGCTAAATTTACCAAGGCTTAAAATATTATTATCGTCCCAAGGCTCACTCAGGTCCAGCAAGCAGACTAATCTTTACACAACTGCCGTGTAGTCAAATGGGTAGATGAAAGGACTGCAGCGATCATCTGTTGCATCAGCGGAAGAGGATGTTAAGATCCGCCGGGAATGGCCTCGTCAAAGGAAATCAAATGACAAACTGGGCCTGGGGGAAATAGATGGTCTTAAGAGGACTTCGTCGTTACCGACGATTCTTATGGCCCACAAATAAGAGTGGGGCATCCAGATGGAGGTGGAATGACTTTGTCCATCACCCGAGTCGCCGTTTGCGGAGCGCTACATAGGCCGAAAGGAATTTACCAGAATGCATCTTTTAGGTCGAGACTGGTGACGTATTTTGCTTTCGCCAGTCTTCACAATATTCCATTGATGAGCGGAAGAGGGTAAGCATCTTTGACGGTCATTGTATTGGCTTTCCGGGCATCTCGACACAGACGGACTTTACCACAAATGTTACCGGTGAGAACCAGGTACTTTGGGACTCCTTTATAAGCCCCAACTCTAGCATCCTGTCCAACTCTGCATACACTAGCTTTTCCATGGCCGGTGAGATGACATAGTGTCTCTGCTTTATTGGCTTACTATCGCCAACATCGGTAACATGTGAGACCAAAGTGGTACGGCCAAGGCCTTGCGTAGCGTAAGATGGAAAAGCAGCGATGAATGCTTCCAGACCTTGTCGTTGGTTAGGCATTAATTCGTGCCTGTTTGGTATAGAAGCGAGTTCATGAACATAACTAGTATTTTAAGGTGACTCTGTGAATAGGTCTGAGGCCAAGCCAAATTGAAGGACAAAATCGATGCGAAGATACACGTTCTAAGTCAGTGACAGGATAATGTAGAAAGTAATATCCTTTGTTTGACCTCTGAATGTCACAGGTGTTGTCAACCTACCCTGGGTATGATGTTTGGTATCACCAGCTGTACTAATTTCAGAGCGCCAGGGTTTTACTGCCGTAAGGTTTTGATGGAGTAACTTTGAGCCTAGGCTCAAGGCAAGGCAGCTAATACTTGCACCTGTGTCAATCAGTGCAACAGCGACTTCGCCCAACACTATAATTTTCGTTTATTTTCGCAGCGAATCGAATTAAAATAGAATATTATTTTAAACTATTAAATAAATAATATGAACAAAAGGTGAGATGGAGAGGTATTGAAATCATCTTGAAACTTTATTTCCAAATCAAATAAAGATAGGCCTTTGCTTTGAAAATATTATAATGTGAGTAACAAAATCACAAGTAAATATTTTATATTCACAAATATGTATGTGATAGCGATTAAGTGTTGAAAAATATTAATTCATTAATGCTAAGTATGCTTTTTGGCCAAAAAGAAAAAATGGTCCTAAACTTATTATCATTAATGCTTTTAATATATATTCTAAGTTATATAAATTCGCTATCAAAAATCAGGCTCTAAGGCTCTGTGTAAACATCAATTTGAAGTTTTCGTTTATTATTAAATTGTTTTACTGAATATTTTTAAGACTTTTTAGCACTTTTAGAATCGTTTTTATATTGATTATTCCCTTTCTTAATTTTTTCGTTTCTTCTCTTTTAATTAACTAGCTCCAATGGGATCAGCTATAGATTCCCAGTTTACAGAACAACAAACATTTTCCATAAGTACCGCGCATTCACTTTCATATTCTAGTATTTTATTTATCATAAAATCTTATTTCAACTACGTTCATACACATTCAAGATGTAATTCCAGCTTCAGGCGTAGTGTACTCGTATGCACTCGGTAATTTCCAAGGTTATTCGAGACTCTTCAACTTTCTTTGTGTTGTGGGAGTTATAAAATTTTAAAAAAAAACTTTTATTTGAATTTAGATCCGTCAAACGCCTTTAGTGCTTTTTCTTGCTGGAACCTGTTTTGTTTTATCTTAACACTGCATTACCCTCTTTTACGACTGATGTGATCCATTTTGATCTTAATCCACAACTAGTGGCTGACTAAAAAAAATGTTCGTGTGTAGCTTCCAACTGTAGTCATAATGTTGGCAGAACCATTCTAACTGATCTCACGATCGGGTTTCGATGCAAGATTGCCTATCTGGCCAATTATTACGGATGCACAGAACGTCTCGTTTTCACACTGAATAATCATAATTTAGTTATAAAGAAAAATGCATTCAAGTACGCATGTCGATCGATTTTCCTTCACGGCCTTCACGTCACGGCCTTCACATCTTCATACGAATGATATCATTATATATATGTACTTTTAAATACTATCAATTGTCATTGAATGCCGGGAATACTTCATTACATTGATATTAAGTAAATCAAAAACAAGGAAATGACTTGCACAATTTAGAAAACTTAAAATTTCAAATGTCAAGAGCTTTTCTTTCTTGAATTTTCTGTATCACCAACTTCACGAGACCCGCAAAAATAACGATAAAACGACTGCATAACCTTTTTGACAATCGGTCGATTAACACCCGCTCGACACACATCTCCTCTAACATCGCACCACCAATCCGTTGCCGGTCGCCCAAGATTCCTTTCTTTTATTCAAGAAGATGGATCTTATCGCGATAACTCGAAGATTTATGCTAAATATTTAGTTGAAGCGCAAAGGATTGGGGTTCCCGGTCTTTAAATGAGTTGGTTAAATTCTTTTCATACCGCATGTGTTTTGCACCACGCCGTGTGCTCCACTCTTGCCCGGTCCCAAAAATTCCCGACTTTTCTTCTTTCTATTACCGTGTACACGGTAAATCACCTCAGCTGAGTTCCATTGCCTTCAGTAATGTAATATACCGCTGCTGTGCACTAATTCTGTGTTCCCATGTCCAAAATTTTTGCTGGCAGACTTAAAATTTGTCAAGTAAAATAATCTGAAGTAAGGGAAAATGAAAAAGATTCTAAATAGTAATAAAAGTTAAGACTCATGAAGAATATAATTAAAGGGAAACGTTTACATTTAATATAAAGGAAAGTTGATATAAAATTACATTTAATAATAATAATAATAAGAAAGAAAACTATTTTAAAAATTACGATTATGAATGGAATTAATTAAATATTTTCCTAAATCTGCCATTAAAATGTTGGATAGGAGATAAGAAGTTTTTCTAGCAGTTTGCTTGTGTGATTGCTCGATTACTACAACCACATCAATGATCGCTGGAAATTTTTATTTTTCCGTCGTCGGTTACATCCGATATTGCCCAGCTTGTCGCCAACGTCTGTGGATCACCGCTCTGCAGCAAGTGCGCAAATAATGGCAAGGGTGGCTGGAGTTTTTTTTTTAACTACGGGCGATGGTTTGTTATAAACTCTACCAACTTTGGTGAAACAATCGAATTGAAATCTTTCGCAGCAATCACCTCGTTTTATCAATTCTATTCAATTTGGTGTAAATAATTTTCAGCTTTAATTGAATTATTATTAAAGTACAATAATTTACTGGTGAAAACCCTGAGTCGATCGCTCAGATGAATAGAATAGGATAATAATACCAGTATTAAATATATATCCTCTTCTTTCGCTACCGTTCTCACCTATATATGTTAAATATCAGCCTACCAATAATTTCAATCAACAGTGTAACATATTATCTCACCATATTTCCAACAATACATCATATTATGCACATACACGTATGGCTGCTCAAATTTGAATCTTCACACTCTCATACCTTCACATTGTGAACGAAACTTGGTTTGTCCAAGTTTAGGAGAGTTACACAATGAGCGGCTACTACGACAACGGTCGCTGGGCCCTCCATGACTTTCATCTCATTTCACACTTAACAAGTAGTGCATCCTTGCAGAACAAATTACTTCATAAATTCTGAATATTCAAGCTTTAATGCAATTTTCAAGGATATTTAGGTGCTAAGAGCGAGCAACAACTCTATAACTCTTTTCTGGTTTGCAAGTCAGAGTCAGCGCGAGAAGTAGCAAGTTTCCCGGATTGCTGTGTTCCACATTCATTGTGAAATCGCTCCATGTAAGGGATCTGCAGGGTCTCGCATTTACCAGCATTATCCGAATTCGTTTTCAGTTTCCTGATGATGATGACGATGTTAGTAGTGGGTGGCTATGGTGGCGGTTTTTAGGGTTTTGTAAAATAATTTTACAAAACCCTACTAGTTTCGCGACCAGTCTGTCCGTCTGTCCGTCTGTCCGTCCGTCCGTCCGTCCGTCCGTTCGTCCGTGTGTCACAGCAGTTTTTCTCGGAAACTACTTAAGCTAGAAACATCAAATTTTGTATGTAGGTGTAAAGTGATGATCTCTTCAAAGTTCAACTTCAAAAAAATTTTATAAGGTATTTAAGGGGGGTCTCCCCGTATAGGAGAGTGACCCCCCGAAAAAAAAATTTCATTGAAGGTAGCCGATATGGGTATCAAATGGAAGGTCTTGATGAGAACTTTTCAAAACTGGTCTTAGTTTGGCAAAATTTGCTTCGAGGGGCGCACAGTGAGGAGAAATACACGAAAAATTTGTGTCCCCCCCCCTCGCGATTGGACACCTGTGATCCGAAAAATCTGAAAAAAATCAGGGATGTAGGCCTTGGTGCGTACAACAACAACAAATACGTGAGAAGTCGCAATTCGCTCAACTTTGTTAGTAATAGTATGATTTATCGATTTTATGTTTTCTTGAATAAAATCTTAACGGTACCCTTAAATTCAATTAAATTCAATACGTGGATGCCTATTTATAAGATTGATCTATCCTGAAAGTTTCATAAGGATTGAATCATATTTAGCGAAGTTATAGCGGTTTGAATTTTCCTGTATTACTATGGAACAATATGCGCTGCATGTATTACTATGGCAACATATGGCTATGGAACAACATGCGCTTTTTACCGACTCAGACACTACAGTTTTGCTAGGATTTGCATGAAAATTTCAGGAATGATAGGTGTCATGTATATCTTTGAGAATCGTTTCAGCTAGTAGTATCAGTAATCGTAAATCAAGATAGTGGCTGTTTAAATGCGAAGATTGAATAATTTGGAGTTATTTTTTCCCAACTTCAACGTTTAAGGTGCATGCTTTGAACACTTGATTCAATTCAATGAATGACTGAAGATGAGTACCTACAATTAATGCTCATAAGTGAAATAAGTCAAGGAGGTGGGAAAGAGCTCCTAGCAAAAGGGTTTTGTAACCATTCTAGGATTCGAAAAAATTGGCCATGAATAGATGATTTCAGCACAGGAGAGTGGCCCCTGAAAAAAAAATTCATCAAACGTAGCCGGTATGAGTATGAAATGAAAGTTCGCATGGGAGCTTTTCAAAACAGTTGTTAAACTGTCAGTTTTTGCTTCAGTGGGGGCACAGGGGGGAAATACATGAAAAATGTGTTTCCTCCGTCGCGGATGGACATCTGAAATAATATCAAGGGAGATATTTATGAGTATAACAATACCAAAAACCTCAAAAGTCGAAATTCACTCAACTTTGTTAAAAATAGTATGATCTTCGCATTTCATATTTTCTCCAATAAAATCGTCTTTGACATGTTTCTTGATTTGATTCGATCTGGTGACTGCATTTTGTAAATTGAATACAAAACCCTTCTGACATGAGCGTAGGTCTGTTTACCCAACTTGTTTTCAACTCTGATCTGAATGTTCATTAACTTTAGCAAGGCACTATGGACGAGCTATAGGGCAGCTTGTTTTGTTGAAATTCATATGTGGGGTTCCACATATTGGAATATCCTGAACCAGCTCTGGTCGCATATAACCACGAACAGATCCGGGTAAGGTCGAGATATTCCCTTCAATACCATGAGGATTATGCAGATTCCATTATTTTTCTATTGAGTACAGGCTGAAAAAAATATGTAAATTCATTTTCACCTGCACGGTGATATAGCGGAATAGTTGGATTATGGATTAACTTTCGAAGAGCATGAACAAATTGACTTACAGATCAACACGATAGATAGCATTATGCATGGAATTACTAATTTAAGACCGGATCTAGGTAAAGATGATGCTACCTGTGAAAAATTCTTTTCTCAAATCAAGATTATGATATCATCTTAATATGTGGGATAAACTGCTTGTATTTAATTCAGCAAATTATTTTATGTGAAGAGCGGCTGTCTACTCTACTTTCCTTTTACCGCAGAAACTTCTTACATGAATCTCTTACGCTTCGCTACAATTAATCACCGGAAATAAGAATTTATCTTTCTTTTTTGCCACAAAATTTCCACAATCGAGCAATCTGGCTAGCATCTATGAGTATCCGTTCATATTCAAGTCAATTAGTCAGCTCACTGCGCACTCATAGTTTCACAGCTACTGCAAAAGATTTCCACATGCAGAAAAACAGCAACGTCATAACTGGTTACCTCACAAGATGCAAAATACAAGTATTAGCAATTTCAACGGATGAATAGATACTTGGATGCAACGAAAATGCTTTTCAATCTGCAATAACAATAATCATAAAGTGAAAGGTGCCGGCACAGTGGTTTGGTAAAATTTTACTATTATGACTATAGGTTTTGGATTGTGCATATTAGAAATCCATTATCCGCATATTCATATGCGTAGTTTATAAATATATCGCAGAGACTATATTTGTCGCAAGCTTACTACTATGTGAAGCATTTATTTAGATAAATCTGAATTTATTAGCTTGTGGGCAAAGATATATTTCATTATGCATAGAAATGTATGATTAGCATGAACTTTTACATAAACTTAAAATAAATGTCGGAGTTGTAGCACTCTTGTTAGAGTTTTGCATAGAGTTAATTATAATTTCGTGACGAAGGAAATCGTTAATTTTGACCTTTACGGTTTGAAATTCATTGGGGAAGTGATAAATTGTGATATTAGAAAGTTAGTTAGACATATTAGGTGGAGCGATTGGTGCTTTAAGTTAAAAGAGAGTGTCCTGAATTGTATTAAGAGGATTTTTTACACGTTAAACATGGAAGCTATTTAATTTGTTCTCTGCCAAGTCTATCCATCTCTCTCTTTCTCTCAGCCTAGCTAAATCATTGATCAAAATATTTGATGATTTATTCAAAATTCTAATAAAGCTTTCATTTCTCAACAATTGGCGTTGATCTCGAATGTTAAACAAAGAAAATATGAAATACAAAGTATGTTTATTACATTATTATCTGCGTAGAGCTTGGCTTAATGATTCTGGCTCAGGACTTGAAATTCGAACATAAATGCAGCTCAATCTTGCATAGAGAAGTCAAGAAAATCAAGCGATATCGCTTTGATAAGTACACCTCTGTATCCAAGAAACTGATTATAGTTTTGAAGCACCGTCCGCAAAATAAAAAGAAATGATACAGAAACCCTAACTTAAGAACTTAAGGACTAATCAGTAACTTATTACCTCCCCTTAACGCCAAAGAAACACCACATAAAAGGTTTATGAAATCACACCTCCAACGCGACTAAGATTGTAAGAAACTTTTCAAAAAACTAACAACGTTGCTCTAGTTGCTCAAAAACATTACATAAAGCTTAAAGGATATTCTTTGAATAATAATCAGACTAGGCCTGTTTGATCCTAGATCCGTTTGTTTAACAATTCTCTAGCTATACCCATGCATGTGCCATGCAATCTTTTTTCCTTCCCCAATTGTGATATTTTTGCAAATTATTTCCCATCCGCCTCGTGAACTGCAACTTTAAATGCAATCTGAATGCTTTGTTAACTTCCTCAAATACTACTTCCAATATCAACTACTTGTCTGTTGGAAATCGAGTTAATAATGAAAAATCCCAACGCTAGCGTTAGCTGTGGACCAGGTCATCATCATTTATGCTGCGACAGCATAGGCCAAGCTCTAGCCACCAAGAATCATCTCCAATCATCACGGTTCTTCGACCTCGTTTGTTAGTCGATCACTCCCAACAAGGATCTTCTATCAACTTCTATCTTGCCTTCCTATTGGTTCCTCGGTCTTCTTGCTGGACGTTTACCTTACGCTCTACCTTTTAATGTTTTTTTCGGTAGCTGCTTTTCTTCCATTCATTCTTTATACCCCGCCCATTGCAGTTTCTGTAACTTTATGTAAGAATATGTAGGTGGGTTGTAGGATATGAACTATTCATTCATTGTTTTAACGTAGTTCCCATTCGCGGCAACATTCCTTCACTATGTTATTTGAATACTGCTTTTTTATTGAATTTTAATTTAATCCTAGTAATTATTTCAGTATTTTCAAAGACCATAGAAACTAAAATCGAATCATACGCCAACAGTATTATTGAGGAGTGTCAAAGTGGCTTCGAGGCAGGCAGATTGACGATATATCAATGGTTCACAATCAAGCAGGTGCTTGAGAAATGCTGGGAGCTCAGCATAGACGTATACCAAATATTCGTTGACTATAAGCAAGCTTACAACAGTATTGATCGTAACGAACTATAAGAAAAAATGCTTTGATTTGGCATTCAAGTCAAAATAGCCCGTCTCTCCAAAATGCCAATGACGTTGACAACCTCCCAAGTCCGCATCAACCAACTTACCGGTGCCTTCGACACAACATCAGACTAAAACTGGTGGACGGGCTGGCCCTATTGCTATTCATATTGGCTCTGGAATATGTCATAAGAACGCTACCTGTTGATGCAGCGTGAATTCATACGTTCTATATTCTACAAATAGAATCTCCCTTACAGCTACTACGATGACCGTTTACAGATCCTCAACATCCCATCACTCAACAAAAGCAGAGAATTCTCAGACATGTGTTGCTTATTTAAAATATATCACGGTATTCTTTTATCCAGCCTTGCGGAAAGACTTTATATACGTCGCGCCTAAGAACGCGTTTAGCTGACATATTCATTGTGCCCTTTGCTCGAACCGATATTTATTTTTATTCGTTTTTAAAACGCGTATCACGTCGCTACAATGAACTCTTGTTGGGTCTCCTGCGTCATTCCTTAAACGCTTTTAAAAGCATATTGCATATCACACTCCTTATCTTCAAATAGTTAAATAGTATTTTATATTCTTGCTTTTTTTATATTTTTCTATTCAACTTGCTCATTTTGATTTTGTTAGTTGTATTATAATTTATTATTGGGTGTACAACTTAATAACCGGAATTTTTGTAGCGAAATTTGATGCGTTATTGTGGGAAAATTTTACAATATATTTTATTCGAAGTATTGTCCATCGGAAGCTACATTTCCTCATCTTTCAGGCAATTTATGAATTCCATCCCAAAAAATCTAATTTCGGATGCCTTGCTCTGAAGTGAAGCGTATTCCGGTGAGGGCGTTTTAAATTGATCGAAATAAATGAAAGTCAGACGGAGCAAGGTCCGGACTATAAGGCGGGTGGGTCGAAACTTCCCATCCACTATTTTCCAAATAGTTTTTCACGGGTCTTGCAACAAGCGGCCGAGCCTTGTCATGATGAAAAATTATAGCCTCGTGTCTGGTTGCATATTCCGGGCGTTTTTCAATGATGGCACGCTTCAAATGAATTAATTGTATTTGGTACAGGTCACCTGTGATTGTTTGGCCCAATTTCAACAACTCATAATATAACGGCTTCTCCTGATCCCACCAAATACACAGCAGAACCTTGGCGCCATGGATGTTTGGCTTCGCCGTTGATTTGGCTGGTTGGCCGGCTTCACGTATGACTTTTTGCGCTTGGGATTGTCATATAGGATCCATTTTTCCATTCCCAGTCACGACCCGATGTAAAAATGATTTATTTTTATGGCGCTCAAGCAGCATTTCAGACATACAGAAGCGCCGTTAAACGTCTCTCGGCTTCAATTCATAGGGAACCCAATTACCTTGCTTCTAAATGTATCCGGCGGCTTTCAAACGTTTCGAAATAGCTTGCTGAGTCCATCGCAACGATTTGGCAAGTTCGTCTTACGTTTGACACGAATCCTCATCGAGTAGCGTCTACAATTCTTCGTCTTCAAACTTTTTTGGCTGTCCTGGGCGTTCTGTGTCTTTGATTTCAAAATCGCCACTTTTGAAGCGTTGAAACCATTTAAAACACTGTGTCTTCCCTAAAATATCGTCGCCATAAACTTTTATAAGCAAACGATGACTTTTCGCAGCAGTTTTTTTTTGCAAAAAATGACCCAACGGAACCTCCCGCAAATGCTGTCTTTTTCTCCAATTTTCGAAGTTATTCATCGTGAAAAATAATATTGACGATGCACACAAGATAAAACTATTTTGTTGGCTGATTTTGATAGCTGTCAAATGTACCTTCAAAATGACATGTCTATATTCTTCGAGCTTTCACGATATTTGTTAGCGTATAATTCCGGTTATTAAATTGAACACCCAATACCTGTTTTGTAATTGGATTCATGGATATGTCAAATAGCGTGAATAAATAAAAAAAAATAAATCAGAGGTTTGCTATTCTACTAGTCAATACAAGTAGTAGTCTATGCGCACGACATCAACATTTTGTCACGATCATTAAAACTGCCAAAGAACTTTTTCTGAAACTTGACAGCGAACCAAAAGTAGTAGGACTAAAAATCATTCAGAATACCTTAAATGCACAAAATATCACACTTGGTGGATACAATATCAAAAATGAGTGTGACTTTGCATATTTCGGCGCGAAAATAACGAGAACCGGTAATGAAAGGGACGAAATACGCTGAAGAATACAGCTCGCAAATAAAATATTTCTTTCGGTTTTGACCATCTTGAAGACCAGCTGCACACACAGGAAAACAGTGAATGATATTAATAAAATTTAAACAGCATGGCGGCTCCTTTAAATGGGTATCAATGGATTTTCCTCTATATCAACTCTTAGTTGCACTGAGATTATTTAAGGTTTCAAATTGATAGCAATAAAAGCCAGTGAAATGCTATATTGAATCGAGCCCTCAACTGTTTCCTCGAATAGAGTCAGTAACTATGTTTTATAATTTTGGAATGGAGGCAAATGGATGGAGTTGTACAATGTAATCCACCGTTGCACTTAATTTTTTTATTTAGAAAAATTCTTTAAGAATTATTAAATAAACTTGAATAATAACATAACTTTTTTTTTTATTTTCAGGTATGTATCAAAATTGACTTCAGTATCAATTGTAAGTAAATAGAAAAGTAGCTTAAACTTGAAAACTTGCAATGATTTTTGGCTCCTCATCAAGGAAACCCAAATCGACCTCTCAACGATTTGCAGACGTTAAGTCTAGAGGCATGCGAATGAATCGTACAGTGTACTCCGTTGGTGGGTGGTCGGCTAGCTGGTTCGGGCGTAGGACGAATCGTTGGTAGACCTGTTGCTCTAGCACATATTTCAGCCACCGTCGTAACTGCCCGATCTAAAATCTCGGTTTTTCAAATATTTCGATTTAGAAGGCAGCTCAAAGTCACTTAGAAATCCTCTTGACCAGGTCCGGTATCGTGCGTCTGACGTCATTAGTCCTGCAAATAAGGGCACGAGTGTTATTCGGCTGTCAAAAATAAACCTTGTCAGAAAGCGTGCAAATAGAGTTTTTTGGCAGAATTCAATCAATTATATAATTATGCCTTACGGCTTCTCTCGGAGTTCAATATTCCTTTACTTTACTTAACAATATTGATCTTGTCATCAAAATAAAATGTTGATACCCACAACATTATCAATCATTACCTTAAAATTACTCGTCCACTGCTTCCCTTGAACCATTATCCGTCGCTGTGCTGACTACTTTGGTGGTATGATTCACAGCTCTCCTTAACACTGATGCCACTTGCTCCTCAGCATATGTCTTGATTGGGTCGGTCGCTGCCTCCTGATAAAACTCTTCGTTGGAACAGCACCGTCCACCCTCCCGTTTGTGTAGGGCTGTGCTGCCCTGAAGGATTTTCTGCTCCACTAATCCTATCGTGCTCCATTTCGTTTTCGGAGCTCCTCCCCATATCATCACCGTGTATGTGATGATTGGACAAATGATTTATTTGTAAGCTAGGATCTTCACCCGCTGATAAAGGCTAGTAACTTTTTTCAAAACATTGTCAACATGAGGACTAAAAGTTGCTTTTTAATCAAAAACTACATTCACTCACCTTACTTCTGGAGTCACAGATGCATCTTGCACAACGGCTAAGGTCTTTGTGGGGGTTCTTGAACACAATGAATTCACTTTTCTTTACATTTGATTTGATTCCCCATTTTTGGTAGTTTGCGGGAAGAAATTCCAAGTATTTTTGGAGCCTCATCTTAGCGAAGCGCAAGTTGTATTCAGATGACTACACCAACAAGGCGTCAGTGAAGAGATTCACCTGGATTTAGGCTTCTTCATCTCTAACGCCCGAGACATCAGAAGTCAATATATTGAAAATAAATGGGCCTAATAACGATCCCTGTGGAACTCGTCGTTATGTAGAGAAACCCATTGATCCATACAGAGTCCAAGATTCTCCCTACATCAATCAAGCAAGTAACAACAAGCTTATTGTTGTACCCATTTTTCGTTCTATCGGCTTGGAATATGGTCAGAGGATCTACGTGTATTGGGCTTTTTGGAAGCCAAATTTTCTTCCCAGCACAATTCTTGCCCCTGGCAGTGAATTTTATGATGGTTCCAAGTATTTCTAGCAGCTTACCAATATTAGCAGCAATATCTGACGATTATCAACTACGTCAGTACTGCCCGGCGTCTTGTTGCTGTTGTCGCACTACAGTCTCTTTTGAGCCTTCGCTTAAAGATAGATAGAGTATCTCATTATCATGATCGAGTGTGTTGGCACTCCACAAGGCGAAATGGTCAGTATCACGCTTTGACCGTGTGTCCGTCCAACCAGCTGCGATATGTTCTGATTTTTTTAACCCACCAGGTATCATAACTGAACGGGCTTATAGTCCGTCAGAAGAATCACTCGAACGTAATTTTGTTGACGCCAACGAGAGTCGAACCAGGGATGAGTGCTCTAATCACTACACCACGCGGACTATGCCTAGCTTCTTGGGTATTGCAAATGTTTTTATTTATTTCCATTGTTGAGGAAAGTAGCAAGCAATTATTCAAAATGGTCGTGAGGAGAACAAACAAAATATGGGGATGCTTCTTAAGCATAAAATTGGAAGTTCCATCAGCTCTTGCTGTTTTTTTTTTTAGTTTTGCTCCAGTGCCAGCAGCGAAAGTTTCTCTAGACTGACAAGCAGACCATGGTTAGTAGTTGCGTCAGAAGGACTCAAATCTGAGAACCTGGCCAAAATGAAATGTTCATGGCCCTTGTCAAAACTCTTTGTGATACTGATCTTTCTCTCCTTGTTGAACTTTCGCAAAATGCTTGCGATAAAATCAGTATTAGATTTGTCATCCATGAGCAGGGAACCCCGGGCAGCCTTTTTCGGCAGTTATTCTATTAATATAAAGAAACACAGTAGGACTTGATTTAATACTTTCCAGGGCCTGTTCGAACCTCTCATTAGCAAAAGCGGTGGTTCTCCTTGAGATCATTCGTTTTAGAGACTTAATCACTAGATGAATACGTTCATTTTTCCAGTTTACCATATTTAAATTGCAGTTTTCAAGTCGACTATGTCTACACCATAATTTGTCGAGGATTTCTTAATGGAGACCATTGAAATGAAAGAGTTGAATTTTTAGAAGGGACTCTCTTACCGATTGCAGGAAAAGAAAGATTTTTCGATCTATTGATCGAAAATTCCTTTAATTTTCCATCAAGGTCAGCACTAACTCGAATAAAAAGTTGAAAATCTGCAACCTCAAGTTTCACATCCTTTTGCACTCTTAAGGTCAGCTTAATTCAATGATGGTCAGACTTGGTGTCAAGAACTCTACACTCCTCCAACTGTGAAAGAGATTTACCAAATTGGCAGAACGGCGAAAAAGTCAATAATGGACAAGACTTGGCAGAAGGTGGACTCTTTTGGAGCAATTAATATGAAATACATATTTGATTGAACCTAGTTAACAAGCGTCGTACCAAACCCATTAGGTATCACCTCCCATACCATAGAAATTGAAATTTTGCAAAAAGTAAGCACTGCTTCCAAGTCGTCAATGAGTTCCCTCATTGTTGAGCATAAATCCCCGCAAACTCAAAGGTGCACCTCCCAGCATAAAGCTTTTATATCTGCTTCATTGCATTTCTGACTTAGAAGGCAGTACCTTTGTGAGACATCGCAACTTCCAGAATTCCCTGTCGATTATCGCACCTGATGATCTTGTATTTTCCCAGATGAACTCTGTGTTTTTCTTTGTGCCTTGTTTCCGATATAAACAAGAAGTCTGGTCTTTGTGTGTTCAACTATTCTTGAACAGAATTCTTTTTATAGAGTAGAGCTATTGAATATATGTATATAGACGAAGGAGAATATTCATGATAGTAGATTTGGAGGGCAAATTCTAAATACACAGCTTTGATCTTACTATGATTAGTGAGTTTTTTATAGTGGGGGATAAATGAGTCCACTTTTTGAATGAGTGCGAATAAGTCAAACCTGAAAAAATTGTTGGCAGTCGATGGAAAAACCCCGTATTTCGTCATTCTGCGATTATTGTGGTTGCTGCGACGGCTGTTGTTTGAGTGTAGGCCGTTTTTTTGTACTTTGCATAAAACTAGAGGGTGAGACAACTTCTCGTACTGTACGAGCGTTTTTGATAGAGGCAGTGATAAACTCACTTCTTTCTTCCTGTTTTTGGAAATTCTTCCTCCTTTCTTTAATTTCTTTTGCTTTAGGAAATCTTCTGAAACTTTCAGCATGTTCTTTGGCATTGCATTTGTCGTATAGGATCTCCTCTTTTTCCTTGTACCTCGACAATGGACATTCCAGTGACTTGTGTTGATTATTGAATTTGAGACAGTGAACCTCAAGTCCGCAGTTAGCAGCACTATGGCCAAATCTTTGGCAATTAAAACACTGGGGCCCATGGTATCTTTTGATACATTAAACATTTAATATCCATCGCTTTCTTTACTTCAAGGCCCGCTTTAAATTGGACTTAGAAGGAGGAGAAGGTCCTTTTTTCGCTTCTGGAAGTTATCGTCGAGAACCTTTAGCTAACCAAATATCCTCTCTAAGATGATCTTACAGCTCAGCTGAAACGTTAGTGTTTCATTAGCAAAAGTATGATAAAAAAACAAATGCAAGTACAATAATGATGAATATTCAATTTATTCAAATGAAACAAGATTTATAATATTTAGATGTAACGTTATGGAGTACCTGGCCGTGACCTGCACGATGTGCGGATAAGAAGAGAGTGAACGAGTGTACGTTTTACTGAATACTAAGAACATAATGGAATTTTATGGAATCTAAACGGAAGTACATTTAGGCAACTTGACAAACTTAGTAATTGTACTAGATTCTGATAAATTTTGATGAAAGACAAATTTGAATTTCTAACGAGGTCGCCACAGTTAGTCTCATTATATGAACTATGAACTCCTCTGAGAAGGAGACTCACATTTCTCTCTTCTCTGCTGGTACATTAAAATCCAGGTCATTTTCTGTTTGTTGAATTGACGCCCTCCTGAAGGACTCCTTGAGATCCTTCAGCTCAAGCTCATAGCACACAATAGGCGGCACCCTCTCATTTTTGGTGGCAATGATGCTTAGCTGCTGAGTTTGTGCTTTCCTCTCCATTTTCCCGGCGTCCAAGTTTGTATGTTTGGCCTGATGCTCGGCTTGTAAAACATGCGGAAGCCACTATTGCGACCTTTTTAGTTGAGGGAAATCCAATTTCATTCGATCACATGAACGAGGCAGCCATTCGACCGGACCATTTCTTGAGATAACACGTTTACCAAATTTGCCTTCCAAAAAATCAATTGTGAGGGGTACTGTGTGGCTAATGGCAGCGTCTTGTTAAAACTGCATATCGTTGGTGTCAAGTTCATCCAATTTCAGCCACAAATAATCTTCCAGCATAACACGATACCACTCTCCATTGATGATAACATAACTGTCATTTTCATCCACGAAAAAACACGGCCCAATCACAATCAGCTCATAGGAGATTGTTGCTAATCGATAACACATATTTTGCTTATTAACAGAAATGAGTTCCATCGCTGAAGATGATTTTTCGATGAAATTCTTCATTTTCTTCAAGCTTTGCCAGAGCCCCATACGAGAAGTTTCGGCATTTCGAATGATCAAGTGGCTTTAGTTCTTGAGTCAGTTTGATCTTTTCACCATGTAGGCCAAGATCTTTTCGCGAAATATGCCACAGTGTTGTTTGAGCGATGCCAAATTCCTGAGGACTACTTTGAATCGACTGATTTGGCTCATTTTGAATCCTTTCCTTCGCTTCGAGCGCCAAATGGCCAATAATGAAACTTTTTACTCGAACTTGTCCACTATAGCACGTACAGCCTGTAAGGTGGGACCATTATTACGGCCGAAAATCGGAGTAAATGCTCTTGAAGTTGCGACCACCGACTCAGAATTTCGGTAGTTATTTTTAATAATTTTCAAACGTTGCTGGCTCATGAACTTTACCATGATAAAAATGTTGGTTTTAACTAACGTTTTGACATTAACAGTTCATTGAAAAAGTTAAAGGGTGCGTTCATATAAAGATACAAAATGTTTATGTCTCTAATGGGAAACTCTTTACATCATTTGGCTTAAGGTAAGGCAAAGTGTCTCATGGCTCAATGGTAGTGTGTCTGTCTTGAAAATGTATGGATTGTATGAATTGAAGCGAATAACAATTTAAGTGAATTCAAATGAATATTAATCGAACCTCAACTATAAGTATAATGCACGATCGTGCTTTCAAACAGAACGTTTGGGTGGGGGAAAGGTTGAATTTTAAAGTTAGTAGAATGCCTGCATAGTATATTACGACCTTGAAACTGATTAATTTTTTATAAGTTTGAGCGGTTTATCTAGACTAAAGACAAAATTTTAACAACCTGCTTTGGGTTTTTGTAGAAACAAAAATGCCTTAAAAATTGTGTGTGCGTTTACTCAGGTTTTTGTTACTTCGCGCCAATTTTTCCCTCGGTGCATAAAATAAAAATCAAAAACGAATATTTTGTACTTAAGGATATGGTATATGAGTAGAGAGGAGTTACACAAACGCATTTAGTAGCTTTTTTGAAAGATTCATGGTATATTCTCCTCGGCTCTGTGATAGCCTTCTTAAAAATTCCATTTAAATCTGACAAACATTTCCATACGGTTTAAGAGACCACTATTCAGACATATACAATAGTTTTGTTTCCAACACAAAGAGGATATCTCCTTGATTGACTTGCCTTAATCTTTTGCTTATTCTCAGGAGAAAATCGATATACTTCCGGAAGTCCAGAACTTGTGTGGACAAGATTAATTATGTGTTTCCATTCCTATGGAAACAGAAAATTGAATTTTAGAGCTCCAGTTAAAATTGTAAATCTTTTGAAAGATTGTTCTTGGAATTTTCATGAATTGAAATATCAACTGAATGAAATTCGGGTTCATGGAGCACCATAATGAGAATTATTCATCCAAACTTTTGCATGAAAGGCAGGAATAAAGTTTAAAATCGGAATTTTAATAAATACTTGCTCTTGTGTAGTAGTAGTAGTGGTAAATAAAGGCTACCCATCCTTTCTCTAACCGCTTTTAACATTTATGGATATTTCTATGAATTGTATTGCAACTAGGTAATTATTCAATTTGTGCCTGCTGAAGTTTTCATCCATTAATAGGCCGTGGTGCTTCTGCCCTTGAAGCATTGTCTGCTAGAATGAATAAAACGGTAAGATATTTGTTCATTTGCACATTTCTTCTAAGTACAACTTGAGCTGAAGGGTAAATTTTTCGCTTTTTCAATCCTTTTCTTAGAAAAAGTATACTGCTATTTACTTCACTCGTTACCCCTGTAACATTTAGTCCCTTTATATTAATGCTCTAAATTTTTACTTAAAAACCAGTTCATCCAATGACCGTGAGCTAGTTTTTCTCTATAAAAAGGCTCACCCAAAAATGCCTCTTCACGAAACAATATCAGCTTATTTTACCCTCAAAACTTTCCACTTTGGCCATTGCTACATTTCAGCACTTTCAATTTACAACTGTAATCATTCACTTTTTACTCTCTCTCCTCCAAAAAAAACACAGTTTCAGGTCATTTCCCACTTAAGTTAATTCCATCCACCGAAAACTGCCAAGAACTTGACCGACAAAAAAAAACCCACACCAACTCAATTCATTTTCAAATAACGTCTCCGCAAAAATCCTTCTTCATCATTACAAACATTGATTGCAAACATTTATTACTCGCTCCGTTTTGTTGTACGCGCTGTACTTTCTCGTATAGCACGACGACCAAACTGTTGCTAAACTAATTTCCAGCCTTCGAACAATATTTGACCGGTGCGGCCTCAAAATGAACGGATGCTATAACCCCTAGGCATACAAAACTTTTTCCTGGAACCATTTTTCCTTAAATTAACTTCGAAGGATAAAAAGTTTTCCTCGATTTTTTCTTTTCGTTCCATCTCATCGATACAATGGGCAGTAGTGGGAATCAGTTCTAGTGGCAGCCGTTCATAACGTGCAAAGCTAACAAAAGTGGATGATTTTTTTTTTCTTATGCTTCGTCCTTTGCCTTCACTCGCCGTTATCGTATTGCTGATTTTCTCATCGCTATAGTAGTCATCATCATCATCATCGCCGTCGACGTTGTAGTCGTCGTCATCATCATCGCCAAGGACCTTTTAAGTTTTGTCACTACGCCACTACCATTCCCAAGGATGTCGACATAAGCCCAATAACGATCCTAACTCTTGCCCATTTTCATGACAGAGACATTAAACGTAGTAGATTTTGTGTCCCTTAATCCTTATATTTTCGAAGCGAGCGAACTTTTTCATTTCTATCCAACAATCCCTTCCTCCAATTTTGGAAGTTTCTCTTATCACTCTACGTTCATCTTCCTCGACACATTCGTCTATTATGAATTTTTTTTATTCACTCCTTCCACCCCCGCTGGTTCTCCAACCACTATAGCTTATGCGATTTTTTTCTGCTTTTTGTACTCTTTCTTTAGCTTTCAGCGAACCCAATTCGTGCCCGGTTAGAGAATTTTCCCTAAACACTTTTCCGCCATTGTCGATTCTGTGTCAAATACGTGAGGTGAATCGCTGAATAATACCGTGTCTGACTATACGAATTCTTGGGCTGATAGCAAAAAGTTTTTTTTTGTGGAATAAAGTTCCATGACTCTATGGCTAACGTCAAGGATATGGGAGTGATGTGGATGCTATTTTATTATTGGTTCATACGAGTATAAATGTTTGAATCCACGGAGGATTTTATTCATCGATAGGATGTCATGCATTGTTATGGATGCTTATTGGGTGGCGTTTGGAGTTCTAAGAAAGTTGGATTAATGCAGTATCATTTATCATTCTCGTTTTTGCAGGTGGTGAAAATAATGTCAAATGTGGGATTTCAGGAAGGATCTAATAACAAGTTAGACCTACTTATTCAGCAAGAAATATCAAAGGATAATCGGTGAATAAAATATGAATGGAGTATACAGTTTTATCTCCGTGTGGTTTTTTCAGCCTGTGAGAGTCACGGAAAACAGTAGAATACACGCCAATAATTTATTAAAAGACACATAACAATTAAAATTAAATAATAATTCGCTCGCCCATCTGACTAGCTCTCCAGACATCAAAACTCGATCAACACCTCGTAAGAAGTGAAGTTCTTCACAAAAATTGTTGAGACTTTTTACCCTCGTTCTTTCTACCGGCTGTGCTGCTCGTGGTGGAGAATAGTTGAATTCACCAACCGTGACAGTATTCCCTCCTAAGTATCTGAAATCATATTCTTATGTCCAGTACAATTCGATTTCGATTGCTGTACGTATGAAAATTTGCAGCTGGAAACATTTTTTCTCGTATACCAAAAATGCAGGTCTTAAGCGTTCTACGAAGTCATTGACATCACGGTCTTCTTGCATTATTCCAGCCTTCCTTAATGTACAATAAATACATAGCTATGATTTTTGTAAATGTTTGGCTTCTGGTAGGTTCCTTTTAAGTCTCCAATAGTAATCTAAAAGCCTTCCTGGACTCCATTTTTTTTATAGCGCTTTTCTATTAAGGAAATGTCCTTATGATATCTCTCGCATTGTTCGTCACTCACAGCACCCGAACTCTTGGGAAAGAAATCCAAATGAGAGTGCAGCATATATATTTTTAAAGACATATTACAACCCAAAGATTTGTATGAAATTATAAGCTCATAGATAAAGTCTTTGGAATTTTCCGCTTTATGGTTTCCTTAAAAAATTTTAGACAACATTCACAAAACATTTCCAGGCGACTTTTTCTAGATCATTCAGCTTTTCTTGAAAGTTTGTATCCTACATTATTTATTTGTGGACCAATAAATATTCTGCAACTACCTCTACGAAAGGTCGATCAGTTGCTAGTTCGGACTCGCGATCCAGGGGGACTCCGCTCCTTGCGATATCTGTCGGCTTCGTGTCTACGTGATCATCTGCTACTTATTCTGCAGTATGACTGCTTCGTTGACTAGGTCCCATCATGCGAAGTTGTGGACGAAAGGTTCTTCTTGTCTATGGGCATGGAGGCGTAAGGCTTGCACGGTGTATAATCGCACATGAAGAAGGCTGTTTTGAAGCTCCAACCACTGGTTTCCCTGATGATTTCCACCAGGTCGTCCTCGGGTATATGTGTTCGTAGCTGAGTGGCTAGGCGTAGCATACTGGTGTAAAAGTGTTCCAATGTTTCGTGAGAGCCTTATTTGCGCTTCCGTATTTGTTCGCGCAACCCCCTTCAGTGAGACCGTCATCAAAGTGGTTGCGAAATATTGCACAGAAGGAGTTCCAATCAGGGTGTGCTAAGGATTCTTTAAAGCTGCAGTACCATTTGGCGGCATCCCCGCTGAATAAGAGGTGCGCGTCTCAAAGAAAGGCCGAAAAGTCTCCTCCCAGCGTACTGACTACTAGTGCCCGAATTCGGAACAGGAACCTGTCCACTGGTGTGGCCGAATTAAAGCCGGTGAAGCGGAGTCGCCAACTCTCCATTATACGCGGTGTCGGGTCTCGGGCTTGCGTCACGCAGATCGCGGGTCGATTCGCTTCATTGGTCGGCCCGCCATACAGAACTGAGTCGTGCGTTGTCGGTACCGGTGGGGGTGCGGTACTGTACTGTGGTCAATACTCTGGGGTTCTGGGATCCATTTCCGAGCTCCTTGGGGGAGGTTACAATCCTCAACCAGTCTAGAGGTGGACAAAGCCGCATTTGGATTCGGTTTCCAGCCCAGAGGAGTTCTTGCGTGACTGGGGTGCTGGCTGCTCCTGAGGTCTTGGAAATCTCTCTCCGTGTGCCCGATCCTGTCGGATAACCCTTGCCATAAGGACAGAATCGTGTCATTGCCCGTAGAGTTTGAGGACGCTGTTAGTGCGTCTGCCGGTGCTCCTGTAACTAGAACTTCCCCGCCTACGGCTCCCTGGTTGTTTGACAGCGCTTGTATCTGGTCATTAGTCTGGCGGTCTTCCGTCACTGCTCCACGCATAGTTGTCATCCTTGGTTCTTTAATGATACTAGGAAGTATGCAAAAAACTACTCCTAACTATAAAAAAACCTAACTAGTATACTTAAGTGACCCATAGTGATGAATCTAAAAAAAATTTAATCAGTGGACTCTTCCCTTTTCAGCAAAACCGTTCTCTCCTAGCAAGAAATGCTAGCGAGAGGTGAGTATGCCGCCAAGAAGGTAGGGTTCCAGTAGTCCGCAAATTGTCAGTTTTGCGTTGCGGTCGATACGTGGCGCCATAGTTCATGTTTGGCTGTTTTTTTAAGCGTGGTTTTTTTGGTTTTGCTTTCGAGTAGTGCACCGTGTCGGTGATATTCGGGAGGGCGTATTTTTAGTGGCTGTTTTTGTTCATTCCCTCCGGCATGGAGAGATACAATTTAGAGTTGTGTTGATGGAATTTGTTCGCCCCGTTTAAATCGGGCATGTGAACCGGCGGCTGAAATTTTGTATTTCGGACTTAGTCTACTCACGTGTGACCCGCCGCCGAACTCAACTTCAAACAAGCTAGCCAGCAGCCGCCTCGGAGTAGACAAAGAGTGTCCGGAATTGTTGACCTGATGGGTACAGTCCATAGTCACGTTCGAAGATTTTACGTCTAGAACCGATGATTGGTCGGTTTCGATTTCCTTCGGGAAATCTTGACGTTTGAGACGTGTGCAAACTAAAATAATTACGATTCCCTCGTTAACGTTTACCTTGCTGAGTTTGGGAAATTTCTCTTTCAGGTGGATGAATCTACTGCCACCTTAAGGCGTAGCTTTTACAAAGTTTTTCATCAGGCTTTATATGCAACGGTGGTAAAAGTAAGGGTTCACTAAAGAATTATTTTTAATATTCTTCTGCGCCAGAATAAGTGATTCACACTTGGGCCATACTTTCCTTGTGTACTGAGTTTTTCTACCTCTGCTATCCAATTTGCAAATGAAACAGGAATATTCTGTGTAACCAAGCTGTCGCCCAAGCAAAAGAGCAACGATTTTAAAATTCCCACAAATTTTCCAAACATGTTCACTCCATTTAATTTTTTCAAGAAGGAACTTCATGTTTTCGTATGTCTGTTTCATATTAGAACCATGGCCAACCAGCACCGTTTTCAAGCAGGCTTTTGTAGAGGCTATGAACAATCGCCAGTGACATGGATTATATTCAAAATTCAATGAATTCATCGCTACAGAAATGTTATTGCAATAGACTAAATGATCTGTTTTAGAAAAGTAAGGTTTCATTTCAGCGTCACGATGTCGGAAATAAGAAATTTTCATACCAAGGGAAAATAAATTCCAGTCGTTTAATTAAGACCCCAAAAGCATAGCCTGTTTTTTTTCGACAAATTCAAACAACATACTAAATCGTTCAAAACACTTTGTGGCAATAAATGCGGTTATTTTGAAGTTGACGGTTCATAACATGGGTCACCCTTTTTTTTTTTGCGGTAGGGAGGTGAATGCTATTTATGCACAGAGTGTGGGACTCCCATCGCGACTCGACTACCCACCAAACACTTTCCCTGTCAACCTGAAAACCCAGCCTGGAACCGTTTGACATATTACTTCGGGCCAGGTCTCGTTTTGTTACGCCGTGGGGCGCCTTCAAGCTGGGGAGTCCCTTTCCTAGCAGGAGGGGAGAGGGGAAGAGGAAATGCCAGAAGAGCGATCCCCCAGCCCCAGCTACCCCGGCTGCTGTGAGTCCTTTTTATATTTTAGGACTGCCCGAGCATGATGTGCCACCTGGTTCCATTTGTCAACCGATTCGAGCATCACCGCAACTATATTATCCGGGTGAGCTCTCTCGTCTCCCTGTAGAGTTCCTTTCGCAGCCTGACACATTTTGTACACGCAAAACATGTCTGACAGGCATTGTCCTCCTCTTCTGGGCAAAACCGACAATCGGGAGACCGTGACTTACCGATCTTGTGCAGGTAAGACTGAAAACACACATGCCCGCTCAAAAGCTGGGTCAGATAGAAGTCAGTTCACCATGCCTTCGATTAAGCCACAGTCTCACATCCGGGATGAGGCGCGCAGTCCACCTTCCCTTCGTGCAATTCACGCAAGACTGCTGCCAATCGTTGAGCGAGCGCTGTCTCTCCTTGCGGACAACTATTTCCCTTGCATCCTCGTTTCGGTGCAGGTTAATAGTGTGGTGCTCTCTAGCAAGGAGGGCGACAGGTATCACGCCTGCAATAACTCTCACCGCCAAGTCGGAGATTGTTGGCTACGAAGATGCAATTCTCAGTGCTCCTCTTCTCTGTACCTGTGCCAAACGTTTTCGGTATACCTCCTTGCTGAGAGCTCGCCCCATGCCACTGTTCCGTACAGTAGCACTGACCCTACAGCACTCATCAGAGGCGTCTTCTTGATGGGCTGCATCCCCCTACGTTGGCCATAAGTCGACTCAGAGCCGATATTCCCGAAGAAGCCTTCTCAGCCGTTGCCCTGATTTGCTCAGAGAAACTCATCTTCGAGTCGATTAGTAGCCCCAGGTACTTCACCGCTGACTTCGATTCGATTTGTATGTCTCCAATACTGATCGTCCTTGCTCTAGGGATTCTCGTTTTTGTCAAGATGATCACTTCGTTTTTCTCCAGTGCTAAACTCAGCTCGCGAGCAGTCATCCAGTCCCTCACTCGGCGCATTAGCATACCTAGCCTAAGTTACGCTTGTTCAACGGTGCGCCCAGCAACTACAGTCGCAACATCATCACATAGCCAACTAAACGCGACTCATCTGGCATCTCAAGTCTCAGTAGCCCGTCGTAAGACACGTTTCACAGGTCCGGACCAAGCATAGATCTCTGGGCAACACCCGATGTAATTTCCATCCTTCATTGGCCCTGTGTCGTGTCGTAGAGCAGGCTTCGGTCCTTTAGGTAGTTCTTCAAAAGCCGCATTAGATATTCTGGAACTTGAAAAGAGTTTTCCAGCGTATCCAGAGTATCCACCGATCTAGCGGAGTCGAAGGCATTCCTGACGTCGAGTGTCACCAACAGGACGATCCGTCGCTTGGTGTGACTATGTGCCTCTGCCTTTTGGACCGCGTTCACCACCTCTGCAATCGCATCAATGATAGAACGTCCTGCTCTAAAGCCGTACTGCCGAGGAGATAGGTCCCCAGCAGCACAGGGTCACCCTCTTGAGATACCTTATCGTGTTGACTAAGAACAAATTCCGGATTAGGAACAGAATCCTGACTTTCTGCTTGATTTGGAGGCTTTGATACAGACAGTTCGGCACTATGTAGGGTTGGTATGTTGGCCGATGACAAATTCGGGTACTGGTCAGTGTGTTTGGATTAGGTGGTAACGCCTTTGATACTCTAAAAAATATTGAGCCTTTTTTGTCACTAGATGGTGTTCGTTGTCATATATCGGGCAATACTAACCAGATTGAGTCAAACTGACATGCGTTTGAAAAGTGACATTCCAGTCTACAATTTTCGTACGGACAGTTTTGTAATTCGGTATTCGTGTCAGAAGTTGTATTCATTTGAAAATGAGTGAAATTTCTGAAAAAATTCGTCATATTTTCCAGAAACACTGAGAATGCATCAAAGGCTCATGAAAAAATTGGTGGTGTCAACGGTCAAGATACTTTATCAAAAGCCACAGCCAAGAAATGATTCGCTCGCTTTCGTTCTGAAAATTTTGATATCAAAGATACACCTCGCTCAGGTTGACCAATCACTGAAAAAGTCGGTTAAATCTGACAAAAAATTGAAGACCGACATATAAGCAGCCATGACATTGCTGAGTAACTGAATATCGATCACCAAACAGTTTTGAACCATTTGCGTAAGGCTGGATACACAAAGAAGCTCGACGCTTGGGTGCCGCATGAATTAACGCAAAAAAATTTGATCGACGAATTTCCATTTGCGAGAAATGCTAATAAAACGCAAAGAAATTGAGTCATTTTTGAAGCTAATCATTGCAGGTGATGAAAAATGGGTAAGATACGAGAATGTCGTTCGAAAAAGGTCATGGTCAAAACAGGTGAATCATCACAAACGACTTCAAAGCCAGGATTGACACCAAATAAGGTTATTCTGTGTGTCTTGTGGGATTGGAAGGGAATTGTTTATCATGAAGTGCTAGAACCAGGCCAAACACTCAATTCGGCTCGATACTGTCAGCATTCAACCAGACTGCAACAAGCAGTGCACAACCGGCCAGAATTGATCAATAGAAATCGCGTAGTCTTCCATCATGACAATGCCAGACCACGCGCGTATTTGATGACCCCGCAAAAATTGACAGAGCTTCGCTGGGAAATTTTGATGTATCCACGGTATAGTCCAGATCTTGCACCATCAGACTGCGATTCGTTTTGGTCTCTGCAAAACTTTCTTAATGTAAAGTAATTCACTTCAAAAAGGCACTGTGAAAATAACTTGGCCAAGTTTTTCGCCAATAAACCACAGAAGTTTTACACAGATGGAATAATGGCTCTACCAAAAAAAAATTGCAAAAGATCATAGATAATAATGGACAATATATACTTAAATAAAATCCATTTTAAATTAAAAAATATTCAATCGCAAAATGACAAAAAAGGCTTAATACTTTTAGACTTACCAATAGGTACATATATATATATATATATATATATATATATATATATATATATATATATATATATATATATATATATATATAAATATATATATATATATAAGCTAATCCTTACAGAAGGTAAATTTAACTCGAGAAATTTATCTGGAGGAAATGAATCCGCTTAGTAACTATGTCAACGACACCCAAACGCAAATTTTCTTCATAAGCGACATTGATCTTAGACGATAAATTCAAACAAATTGTCGTCGACTTCAAGGCAGTTAATGAACGGTTCTGTGCAATAGGCATCAAGACGATATTCTTCAAAATTTGGTTAGTCCACTTTTATCTTCTCACTGAAAATAAAGAAGAAGTGACCAAGCATGATTTTTACAGCACAGACTTTACGTCACTCAGGAACCTTATCAAAAGTTCAACCAGCTTCTCATATCGTGACATTCACAAAAGAACGTGGATATTCCCCGGTGGCTGCACGCATAACCAAATAGCTCTCGTTCTTATAGAAAAATATGCTGCCACCAACATTCTTGACACACGCTTATTCCGAGGCCATGGTATGTCTATGTACCACTTGATAGCATGCGGCTCTATGAGGTGTACATTGGATTCACAGCTCTAGTTCCTTCTTGTTCCTCAACTTCATATGAAACTTTTTGTCAAAAATAAACTGAGTCATCATGCCGGCGAACAGTGCACTGATCCATAGGAACAGTTTCGATAACTTAACTTAGTCGTAGTGTCCAATCTCAGATCCATTCTCCCTTTTATGATAGAATATTTTGATCATTGTGGACCTTGATATATGCTCTTTCGTTAGGTAGAGGGGTGATACATTTAAAATTTTTGCAAATGCCACCTTTGGGTACGACCTCATTGACACAGGCATGACGTTGAACACGATTGATTACCTGCCTCATTGTGCGCTCTTGAACCTTTTTCGCCCAGACAATAGCCCCATAGGTGATGATTGGTCTCACCATCATAGTGTACATCCATCGCAATATGGTTAAACTGCATCCCCAAGATTTGCCTGCCTTGTTCCTGCACACACATTGAGGTTTTATAGTGTTGCTCACTCTGAACACTACCATACGCGATCTCGTAAGATTTAAACCTGCGCAATACCGAGCCGCACTTTTTTATTTTTTGTGATAATCTAATAATGTAGCCAATAGCAAGAAATTTTAATTACGGAAATTTTAATTACGGAAAGCAAGCCACATAATATTTTTTGCCTTTGAACGTCATGTAATTAAACTTAAGTAGCTTCCGATTTACAGACCACATTAATTAAAAGAAGCAGCAGCAAGAAACGTAGAACCCAAAGAACCCGATCTATTAGAAAATAAACACCTTGCATGTCAAGGCGTATATTTTTGTTGTTCGTCAATCAGTGACGGAATTTTATCAAGGCTGGAATGATTTGCGATGACAAATAAATCTTAATTAAGCGTCCACAAGTGAGGACTTTGTCGTCGATCATTCTGCAAGGACCAAATGATTTTTATCGTGATGAATCGCTGATACGACTTTGAATATCTTACCTCCTCTCTTGACTTGCTAGCGACATTGTGCCGAAGCACATCATTCACTTTCTCCGCACAAATTCACTAATATCCACCATGGAAGGGTAAATGAACCAAATCACGATATTCCCGAGGAGAGATTCAACCACTAAAATTACGTAGAACTAGTGGATAAAAAACACGCACGACACACCACGCGTTGGTACGGTGATACAACTATCGGTGGGGACGTGGGAAACTAAGAAATACTAGTGCCTCGGCTTGACAAAAAGGGAAATGTGAGGATTATCATTGGAATTCTCATCACGCGTCGCGATGTCAATAAACATTGCTGACAGTTCGAACTGTCAGTCAAATGCATTCATCAAATGGAACTTGGTGTGAGGGAAATCGATGTGAGGGGAACTTCTCTCACGAACGGATAAAACCATTCCTGAAGCGTGGTGAACTCTGAAACATGATTTTCCCGGTGAACGAGAGGAAAACGTTAACCGGAGGTTATTTAAGCCCGGGAAGGTTGGTGCGCTTTCTCTTTTTGAGTTTTCCATCAACTATCGGAGGAATAAAACGGAGCGGTATACGGTGAGACCATTGTTTTTCGAATTGGAAAAACTTGTAATTTGATCAAGGAATTAGTACGAGACGACTGAGACCCAGCTGTGGTTTTATCAAGGAGCGGAAGAAAGGGGCTCTTTGCTAGAGTAGGAAATAAACATATGTAAGTGGCTTGAATTTTTATCAGAAGAAATTTGTGTTGGAAGAGTTTGTTGAAAACAAAGAAATATAATAGATTACACAGAATTCGAGTAGCATTAAGATTAGATTTTCTTTTCTTGGTTTCATATACTATACATTACATTCACTTTCAGCTTATGAAATGTGTGGCTTGGAAATGCCTTTCCCGGGACGGTGACCTGGCAGAAAGACCTGGAAAGTTAATTAAGGTGGCAGTGTTCGGCGGGTGGAGTGAACGGTAGTCTGGTTTTAATCTTATCTCGTGTTGTCGGGCATAAGTTTCGGTTCCCCCGTTGAGGGAAACTGCGATTTTTGTGTGGTAGTGGTAATATTTTAAATTGTATTGCTTGGTAGTGTGTTTACAAGGTTACCTCCACAGTTACGTGGCGGCGAGCGCCAAAACGTTTTCAGGTGATAATTGGTGTATGAAACTGTGAGTTCTGTGTGGGGGTGGTAATATTTTAACCCATACTGCATCATGAAAGGTGTCCTCCAAAACCAAAACGTCTCCAGGTGATAATTTTAGTCCGGATGGTCGTTTTCTCATTTGGACGACCTTTTGGAGGCTCGGTGAATCGAACGATTGGCGCCCACGCCCGTCTTCAAGTGAGTTAATTCGATCGGTGGAGCCTCAGCAGGAGTAGCCCGAATATATCAGTGGGGTGGCAATGGGATCGGTAATAACGGGTGGACTTAAAAGCGTAAAAAGTCGTCCTCCTGCTCGATGCATGTATTCCAAAACCCGAGCTTAGGAGACTACAACCTGTAAAGTGTGGATAGTTTGCCATACTAAGGAGTCCACCTTGATTGAAAGAACACAAAAAAAGGAGGAAATATGGAAAATAATAAACGCGGAAAATAAAGCTTACTTCTCAGTATGCCCCAGAGATGTTCATAGAGAAAATAAGATTCGTTCTACAAGTTACTAATAAGCCCTGTGCTACTGCATGGATATGAAACTAGAATTTTACAAATGCTTCTGAAAAGACTCTGGACGCATTCAAGCGCAAAGTGCTAAGGAGGATATATGGCTCGGCAAAGCTTGGAACAGGGTAGAGACTTCGTTACAACGACGAGCTGTATAATCTTTATGATGACCCACCTGTACTCGCATGCGCAAAGCTACGCAAACCACAATGGGAAGCACATGTGGAGAGAATGGAAGAGTACAGGCTCCCAGGCAAAAGTGGAAGGATAGAGAACAAAGATAACGTCCAGTTGGGAGACAAAAGAAAAGATGGGATGATTTCATCAATACTGACAGCAGATCCTTGCTAGGGATTTCGAAATAGCGAACGAGGTCACAGAGTTGCGAAAATTGGAGGACGTGAAGGCCCGAATCGGAGCTATGCCATATATATTGATGAAACAATTTTATGAATAAGATTTGATTTTATGAATGTCTGTGCTGGTGGTAAACGTTTTGAAAATAAAAACATTCGAACTAATGCCTTTTGAAAATCTAAACAATTGATAACACGATAAAACAATAACTAAAGATGAAACAAGACATTCAGAAAATGCCATTAATGTTCTCCCGCATCACAGAAGTGACATTTGTTTTCAGATTCAGAAAAAGTAAAAACTTTTTCTTGGCAAAACTTTTTTATTGGTTTTGTTATATTCCATACCCAAAAATTGTTATTGTGTGTCCCAAGATACACTCTCATATGCAGCACATGCCTTCCATTTGTGCGAGAAAGAAACCTCCCTACACCACCTAACGAATAGAAATTACTGTATTATGTTTTCAGCATGAACCAATCGTAAGGAAAAGAGAAAATAATAGCTGCGACGAAATAAGAATCTTCAAAACTTTTCTCAACAATGTTCGTGGGCCGCACACATTCACATCCAAATCCTAAATGGTCCAACATATCAACACATCCAGTGATTCCTGGATATTCCAACCTAACAAAATCGACTCCATTACCAGCATCGTATTATATATTCTTCATACGTGATTCAGGATAGAAGCTGAAAACAAAACAATCTTCACAACTATGTACGATACTCGAATACACATGCAACCGCTACCATACACACATGAGTACATTCCTCAAAATAGCTGCGAAAATTCAGGATCCGTTAAGCACTGAAAATTCATTTATTCTCAAATAAATTTTGCATTTGGGTAGAATACTGATAGCCGCTACTTCTCTACGACTATTCTATTTTACAACTGGCAAATTCGCTCTCTACCCTGGATACGCCGCCTGTTGGATCTAGAGCTACCACCATCCCGCCATGTCCTTGTTTTAAGGGTTTTCGTTGATGATTGTAAAGAATTTATCTCTCAGAGTGAATCTGAATCCATTTTGGTTCTGGTCTGAGTTGTTCGTTTATTTTTTGTTTTCTATCTGTGTTTGCTGCTTCTTTTTTCCGTAAAAAGGATAAAATGAAATGGTGGAAACTTGTAATTTAGAAAATTGCCCTCTCCTGAATCTTTGTCTAAAAGGATTTTCTTTTCGTTTGGTGTCAAAGTGAATGAATTGTAAATAAAATTAAAGGATGGGATTGATTGTTTTGATGTTTTTTGATGTTGTGCTGAGATTGTAAGGGATAGGGATTAGATTAGTTGGTTGAAAAGCGTATAGAGAAAAGGACTAATTGAGGATAAGTGAAGTCACAAATTAAAGATTGGAAAGTTGAATTGGTTTTTGCTTTTTTGGGGGAATTATGAGACCAATGTGGATTTAGGGGAAGAGATTTTAAAGACAAACGGATTATTCAGAGAATGGAAATGAAGCCTTCGATAAAGATTTGTGTAACTTCACATAGCTTCCATTTTGAGTTCACTGAATAAACTTTTTCCCAGCCTTCAAAAAAATTGTCCTTTCATCCCATGGATCAATCATAGAAACGTAAAAAAAATACGCAGACAATTCTTCCCAGCCTGGCTGTGCCCAAAACCCATTATATATTCTCTATCCAAAATCATTTTTCATTACATTACCTCCAGGACATTTCTCCAACTCCGTCACCCTCTTCCTTCCCTCACTTTTCATCCAGCTTACGGCTGAGTTAAAAATTCAACCATCCACTAGGGAGTATCATGAAAATAAGTATGCCTAATTGATGAACGCGATTTTAATTGAATCATTTCATTTCGCGATAATATAGCAGTAGCTTGAACGTCTGCGATGAGTGGTTGGAAGGAAAATATGGTGGGGAAAATTTTTTTTTTAATCGCACCGATAATTTCGTGATACTTTGTATCGTTTCCGAACGTTTTGAAATGAGGGAAAGTTAGAAAGAGGTATGCAATCCGTTTACCAGCAAGTGGTAAATGTGTAAGAGATGAAAAATACAGTATTCAAGCGTGGCTAATCTAACTTGTCGTCTGTTTTAATTTGGTCTTTTATTCTAATGAAAGCTTTAATTGAATTGGCTTTCATTTGACTGCTGATTCAACGATAATTTAATGGGATGTGGTAGAGATGAAAAAATGGATTATTCTCTTGATTTAAATAGACGCATAGATATAGTGGCAGTCTCCATTAGAGTCTTACGTAGGCGCACTAGACCCTATTGTGTTACAGCGACAAGAGCAATACATACGGTAGACACATTCAGGCAATATACACACATGACAACAGGACATAGCGTACAAGATGGTCCTCGTTCCAAATATTGTCCATACTGTTTGACTTCGGTGATTTGATGAAAGTCGGTATACAAGCATGACTAAAACTGTAGTCTCCATTTAATTTAATGCTATAACGAAAAAATTAAGAATTATGAACCGTCAGTGATCTACCTGTGAGGAAAGTTTCAATGTTAGCTTTTGAGCAGATAAGTTTTGAGTCAATGTGTGTTTATTGAGAAGTCCCGGATCCCCGTCTGTACACCGCTCGTTATGCATGCTAGACACAGCTGGTAAAGTGCTAAAGAAATTTATCAAGGGAAGACTCGCTGACGAAATTCGTACTGCTAAGGACCTATCTCCACAGCATTTTGACTTTAAAGCCGGACGCCCTACAATTGATGCAATTGCAAAGGTGGAAACGCGGTCTAAAAAGCGGAGGCTCATAGCCATACCATGCAACAAGTGGTTCTGTTGGTGAAACTTGATATATTGAACGCCTTCAACTCCGCTAGATGGGTGGATATTTGGGATACGCTGGAAACCCCTTTCCAAGTTCCAGAATATCTGATCCGGCTTTAGAAGGACTACCTGAAGGCCCGAAGCCTTCTTTATGATACAATCCCCGGCTGATGAAGGACGGATGTTACATCGGGTCTTGCTCAAAGATCTGTCCTTCGCTCGAACCTTTGGAACATATCGTACGATAGGCTGCTGAGGCTAGAACTTTTGGATGAGCCACGCCTGATGGGCTATGCGGATGATATTGCAGCTTTAGTCGCAGGACGCACTGTTGAAATGGTGTAATTTAAACGAGATATGCTAATGCCTGGTGAAACACAAGATGACTGCTCGCTTGTTCAATCAAGCACTGAATAAAATTGAAGTAGTCACCCTGACAAAGAAGAGAATCCCCAGAGTAAGGACGGTCAATATCCGGGAAGTACTAATTGAATTGAAACCATCAGTAAAATACCTGGGTTACTAATTGACTGGAAGATGAGTTTCTCTAAACAAATCAGGTCAACGACTGATCGAATTGCTTCACACTTATAGGCTTCATGTTGACTCATGGCCAACGTAGAGGATCCATCCAACAAAGAGGTGGCTTTTGATGAGATTCGTAGAGTCAGTGCTACTGTATGGAGTAGAAATATCGGGCAATGCTCTTAGTAACGAGGTGCACCGAAAACGCCTGGTGCAGGTACAGAGAAGAGGAGTGCTGAGGATTGCATCTTCATATCCAACAGTCTCTGATTTGACGGTACTAGTCATCGCAGGCCCGATAACTATCGCCTTCCTTGCTAAGGACCACCATACTACCTACGTATGTCGAAGCGGAAACAGAAGGGAGACTACAAAAGTTATCACAGTAAACTCAATTAAGCGCAAAGGTGATATTACAGCCATTTAGGGTACGTCTTCTTTGAACATCGGTATTTGGTAGTAAGCACAGAGTAAGTCTCCCTTTGAAAACAGTCGTTTTCCATATCAGTTTGCAATAATATCCTCGATATGTTTCATAGGATACTTATGGGATTTTGTAACTGAGTCGACATGTAGTAATTACCGGATGCGTGCCAAAATTTTTCTCTCCTTGGAACTTAATGTAATGGGCTAGCCCCGGAACCTTTAGTTGAACGGTGCTATTCTTTGTCCAAAAAATATTAAAATTCTGTTTTTATTGCTTTGAGTTACTTTGGTGACAGTCTTCTTGGCGGCTCTGCGACATGTGGGTTACTGTTGACGACATGATGTCAGACCTCATGTGCCACGTCAAAATGATTTAATAATGGATTTTAAGAATCGGAAACTCTTTAAGGATGCTGTGGTACTCTAAAATATCGACAACAGTAGAAGTACCTGGACATCTGTGTTTGAAAGTAGCAATTTTCCCGTTAGACGTTAATTGGGTTGTTATGCCGAATATGTGGCGATTTTTAATGTCTATGGTGGTTGCCCCAGTCATGCAGACAGGGTAGCCAGAATTGAAATTTTAATAGACGGGTGTTCGTATGAAAGGAAAACAGCATAGACCACGAGTAATAGATAACAATATTTAATCTGACGAAAATAGAAAAGTATCTATCCACGCCATTGAGAAGGCTACAGCGGGGCGACCACCAGGGACGAGATACAGCGCTGCCTCAGTGATTGGCAACAGTGCTGGGATGGTGACACAAGGAGAAATGGGCTATGCGTCTGATCCCTGACCTTGGACCATAGCTCAATCGAGGTTGTATTGAGACTAATTTCTACATGATCCTGCTCTTAAACGGATATGGATGTTTTCAGTCTTACGAATGCATACTTTTCAAAAAAGTGATCGTTGAAACTTGCTACATATTTTTTGGCTGCATAAGATGAGACAGGCAGCGTAGTGACCTTTTGAGGAAAATTGGAGACAATAATCGGAAAGATGCTGACATCCGTTGGCAAATGGAACCGCCTGGAACATTATGCTCGGGCAGTTCTGGTAGTTAAAAAAGCATACTGGAGCGTTGGGGGTCGTAAAGGCCTCTTTTCCATCAATCTTTTCCTCCCCTTTCCTTCTCACAAGAGAAGAAGTTCCTGTCACAAGCAGGCACCCTTTGGCATAAAAAAACGAGGCCTAGCCTGAAGTAATGTGTCAGATGGTTCCAGCCTAGGTTTTTAAATTGACAGGAAATCTGCTCAGTGGGTTGTTCAGGTATTGCCCGCTTTTGAGTCCCACTTTTTAGGGCGTAAATAGCCTTCATTTCTCAGCCAACTCCAGGTGGTCTTTGGTGGATTCCTAAAGTTTTAATTGATTTCATTTGCATCACCCTTTGTCACCTTTTATACTCCAGAGTGATGTTTTATCAATAACTTTCCAATTCCTTTTTCTACGTACCTTAATATAGTACTCGTATATATCTTCAATATTTGGATCATCTTATGGAGAAGTGTCGCCTCTATTTCTTATTTGTTTTCAGAATATAGGTTAGTAACGACTCATCTCTTGCTTCCCGAGATTGTGTGATGAATGTTAGCGCCATTATCAACTATTATATGGCTTGGTTCTAGGCTCATATCAAAGGATTACAGTGGATGTCTTTAGTGTTTGGTTCATATGCCTTCCACATCTGGAATGCATCTACCTACTACCAACAAAAATATTCTATCACAACCCTATTTCTAAGTTTTCAACCAGTGTTGCCTTATCGTACGCCATGTAGGCAGAAAGAATCTATACATGTTCCTTATTAAGGTATGTGTGATAGTATAGTATACGCTGCTATGATTATATTCAGTAAAGATGTTAAAGAGAATATGTTTATCTAGCTGTAAAGGACTAGAGCAATGATCAGCACCATGCCTAGTTAGATTTCCTGCCAAATTTAATAGTTATATGTATGGCATTCAGACTATTTATATTGTCTGATAAGTGATAAACTCTACCTCATTCATGTTGTGTTGATTAACGTCCAAAACTCCTGCTAAATCATTACCTTGCTCGCTGGAATTGGCCTTGTCTGAGGACGGGTGAATCCACTGGCAGGCTTGCATTGCGGTGTCGTGGGGTGAGTGCCTTACCCCAGTACAAGGGCCCACTACAAAATTTTTGCATTCACGAATTAAGTGATTGTAGGACTCACTTGGGCGGTGACGAGCCTGAAGCAACCTACTGAAGAGATGTGTTGCCAAAGCAAAATGACAGACTGGGCTTGGCGTGCAATGGGCGTGACTTGAGAGGATCTCGTCTTTACCATATATACTTACGGCCCCAAAATAATAGTGAGGCATCCAGGTGGAAGCCGTGCCCTCTCGCTCTCCCCATCTGGATCAAGGCCCATCGTAGGTGGGGCCATATATTTTCCATTTAAATGAATAACTCATACAGAAATAATTCGCATGAATTTTTTCCTGTAAATGAAAAATATTAACGTTTCAAATTTATGTTAAAGTCTTATATGATGGAACCGTATAATACTTTAGCATAAATAGGAAACTCAAGCGGAGGGCCACTTTACCCTGCAAGAGAACCTGCAACGCAAAGAGAAGGGTTGAGCTCACCCGACGGCTAGCTCTAGAGTGTAGGGGCCAGCCAACGTGGGGGGTTTGATACCTGGTCGGGATCTCATCTAAATGAAAAGACCAAACGTGCAATTAAATTACCTATTATTTTCCTTTCGGAAATATAATTAAACTTCACAATATTATTTCTTATTGGCATATAAATACAAATGAAAAACAGAAATCAGTTCAAATAAATATAATCTAAGATTGCTGGTCTTCAAGATCGTCAATACTGAATAAAATATTTTATTTACGAGCTGTATTCTTCGGCGCATTTCGTCTAAATACACGAATTCGCTAACATTTTCGATACTGTATTCGCCAAGTGTGATATTTTGTGTATTTGGGGTATTTTTCCTCGACGGAAATATAATTGATTGGCTCCACTCTTTCGGCATATGCTCTTGTTGCCAAACGTACTGGATGACTATGTGAATAGCTTGATGAACACTACTGCCACCATATTTGATGAGCTCCACTGGAATCTCATCAATGCCCGGCGCTTTATTATTCTTTTGGGCTTTGGTGATGGAACAAACTTCATCCAGAGTTGGTGGGGCCAATGGAAGCTCTCCGCAGACGTCTATAGGCTCCGATGCTCTGGAGCTGTGTGGAGGATAAAGGAGATGCTTAAAATATGCTGCCCATCTTTCCTTACTCTTGATTTCATCAGCGATTATATTGCCGCTGTCATCACGACACAGCGTGGTTTTGGGCTGATAACCACGTTTCAGGCTGTTCACTACTTTGTATGCTTTTCTTGTGTTATTGCTCGCTAAACTTACATCTATACTTCTCAATTGGTCGTCAAAGTATTTTCTTTTCTTAATCCTAATTATCTTATTCGCTACTTTTCTGAGATTTTCATAGTGTTCTCTCTTCGTCCTGGTTTTCCTACCTACGTATTCTTTGTACGCCTGATTCTTTTTATCTAACGCATTCTGGCACTTATCATCGAACCAATAATTCCTCTTGCACCGGGCTTGATGTCCGATCGTCTGTTCAGCCACGGTTCTGATAGCTACTTTCACTTCCATCCAGAGCTCGTTGCTCGTCTTTAACGATGCGTCTGATAAGATGGGAGCCAGCTTGTTGTCCAGGGTCTCCGTGAAATTTTCGGCCACAGATGCCGTTTGGAGCCTTTCGATGTCAAGTTTTTGTGGCGGGCTGGTCTTTGCTGAATATGCCTTTGACCTACGACATCGATAGTTTAATTTGATCAAGTAATGATCTGAGTTACAATTGGCACCTCGGTATGTACGGGCGTCAAGTATGCTCGAGGCCCAACGTTGTTGGATCAGAACATGATCGATCTGGTTTTGTGTGTTGCCATCCGGTGATACCCAGGTCATTTTATGAATGCGGCAATGTGGGAAGCATGTCGAACGTATGACTAGATTTCTGCTACATGCAAAGTCAATCAGGCGTTGGCCGTTGTCATTTTTCTTCGTGGAGGCTATATCCTCCAGTCGTTCCCCGATGAGATAGCTCATCGCCAACTTTAGCGTTGAAATCACCCAGAATAATTTCTTTTCATGTGATTGTAGAACGGTTCCTTCGTTTCTTCGTCCTTTTCTTCGGTCGGGGCGTGAGTATTAATCAGCCAGATTTTGAAGAACTTCGCTTTTATACGGATCGCACACAACCGTTCATTGACTGCCTTAAAATCAATAACGTAAGATTTGAGCTCCCTATCCACAATGAAGGCCACTTCAAAAATTTGCCAATGCACCCGGATGATGATACTTGGGTTTAAAAAGTGGCCATTAAACTCGGTATTTCCTCCATGAAGTGTTTGATTCCTAGCTAACTTGAATACTAACACCTTCCCTTGTTTTGGCACTTTTCTATTTATTTTAGGCTGAATACTCTTTCACTTTTATTATTAATGCTCCCAATATATTTTTTAAGTTATATAAAATTGGTATAAAAAAATCACTTAATTGCAAGACTAAGGCTCGGGGTAAAAATCAATTTAAAACTTGTGTCAATTACTGAATCGCCCCTCTAAATATTTCTAAGACTTTTTAGAACCATTACAGTTGTAGTTGTATTGATTTTCGTTTCTTAATTTATTTATAACTCTTCTAATTCACCAGCCGAAATGGGATCATCAACGGATTCTTATGTTTACAGAACAATGAACACTTTCCATAAGCGCGGCGCATTCATATTTTGTTTATCATAAACACTTATTGCAACTACATTCACACATTCAAGATGTAATTCCAGTGACAGGCGTAATGTATATGCTCGGTAATTTACAACGTTATTAGTGAATTTTTATGCGGGATTTGAACTTTCATAGTTCTTCAAAACTTTTTTTTTCTCACTTTAGACACTTCAAACTATCGTTTCAAGTAACGCAATCTTATTTCGAAATCCTCCGTTCGTTTTCAACTTCACTGCACACCTCCGCCATTGCACACTGGTTTTGGGTTGGTCCATCGCTAACCAGCCCACCCCGCTCGACGTTTAAAATGCGAGTCCCGCTTCGAAGCTATCTTTTTGCTTATCTCGACAAGCCTCCTGCATGGTGGCAACGGATTTTTTTCTCGACGAGAAAAACTGCAATTCTTCGCTACATTGAGATGCAAAAAGGTTGCCGTCATCAAGTCTTTTATTTTTTTTTTTTTTTTGTAAGTTTTATTTAATTTTTTCAATTGTTTTTCTGGTAATGGTATTGATGCGTTGTAGTACGGAAAATGGTGTTTTCTCCACAAATGTTTACCTAGGCGAGAGCTTGATTACTACATACCCATTTACGCTTCACCATATTACTGTTAACTGGAGGATCAACTAGCTCCGATGCTTCATTATCTTCATCGCACCGTATTTCTTCAGCTATAGCATTAAGCCAATTTTTTCTAATTCTTCGTTATCTCGGTTTTTTTGCGCCATTTAAAAAATCTCCAAATAAATGTTCCTCCAACTTTTCCAGAAAAACGCAAATATTTTAAATTTAATGCTAAACAAATATATATTTCGGAGGCAAGAGTTCCTCCTTCTTCAGTGTTTTTTTGTTATAACAAAAAAACACTGAAGAAGGAGGAACTCTTGCCTCCGAAATATATATTTGTTTAGCATTAAATTTAAAATATTTGCGTTTTTCTGGAAAAGTTGGAGGAACATTTATTTGGAGACAATTTTTTCTTTCAGCGCATCTTCTAAGATTCATTCACACATATTTGAAAGACCGTACCTTTCAACTGGCTTTCTAACTCTTGTAGGTCTAGTACTAAGTATAACGGTATTTTACTACTTTTTTCGTAGTAAGCTTCGTCAAAAAATGATGTCGTTGTATTTTCGTCTTCTTCGATACCAAAGTAGTCAAAATATCATTATACTTAGTACTAGACCTACAAGAGAAAGAAAACCAGTTGAAAGGTGCGGTCTTTCAAATATGTATGTTGGTGAAGAAATTTTTGATGATGCCAGTGAATTAATCTTAGAAGATGCGCTGAAAGAACCTGAAAGAAAAAATTGGCTTGAAGCAATAAGTGAAGAAATACAGTGCCATAAAGATAATGAAGCGTGGGAGCTAGTTGATCCTCCAGTTAACAGTAATATGGTGAAGTGTAAATGGGTAAGTAGTAATTGAGCAGTCGCCTAGGTGAACATTTGTGGAGAAAACACCGTTTCCCGTACTACAACCCATCGCATCGGCCTGGTTTCTTCCACTGGCACAGTAACCTCATTTTTACTATTGCCAATGCAAATAAAAGGTAATCTGCCCTGCTTACCTTCACAATAGACTTAGCATGATGATTTTGTTGCATCAACGTTTTCTTCCAAGCTTATGCCTATTACTGCTGAAGACATTTTGCTTAAGTAGCTGCTACTATGTGCCTTAAACTGCAGTGCCACATACTTCCAGAAATAGCTGAAGCTATCACAGTTCTTTCAGGTATTCGCAATTTATAAACTCCATTGATAGCATCACTCACTAACTCGTCATACAGACAATAAATTTGTCGTCAAGCCTGGAACACTATGCAACTTTTTTATTAGAACTTCAAATTCTTCGTCTTCGTGACAATGTTTACATCGCCGGTGAATAAAACCTGTAATTTGTTGTTGTTAACAACGATTATTTCATCTTTCTTTTTATAAAATGAGTTAATAATCCAACTTTTGTCAGCAGACAAATGCTTACTTGCACCTGAATAAATATACCAGTCATGTTTACAAAAATTTCGTCCGTTTGTTTTGTCGCAATTTTCTTTTCATTTAACTGGTTAACACCATTGCTCGGACACTGATTCCGGTAATGATCGGTTAGTTTGCATGTATAACATTTGATAAGTGACTTAACAGATGAACTGCCATCTTTACGACTGATATCAAAGGCTTATTTTTTTTCTTAGGTTGCCATTCCTGCGAACTTGCAAATGCACTAACTTCATGATTTTTGCTGACATCAAATTCCGCAATATCTAACAATTTTATTTTAATGACGTCTATTGTGATGCTTATGCCTGAATGTTCAATGAACATGATCATAGGCATGTATTTTTCCGGCAATCCAACTAAAAGCACACATAGCTAGATGGCAGCGCATGTACATATAGCTTTTTGCTATCATACATATGACCGAGGTTGCTAGTTTGCAGCTCTTATCATTTAGTTTGAACTTGCGCATATCTCCGCAATGAGATATCTTTGAGTTTTTATTGACGGTCCAAAATATATTTCGGAACTAGATTGACGTTTTGAAGACGCGAAGGGCACTTAAACTTCAACAATCAAATTCGCTTAAATTGGAGTCTGAACAGTATATTTATTGCGATTTTCCATTTTGTGGAGACTTCTTTGTGTAGATGATCTCTTGGTTTCTGCCTTTTTTTGCCTTAAACTGATTACTGTCCATCTGGAGAAAAAATGCCTGTACTCCAACACTCACTTTCTAATATAGGTTTAGACCCTCCTCTGCCAATAGGACACGTTTTATTAATATGATTAGCATGCAAATGAATTAGATGAAATGCGGGTAGAGACCGTTTGTCAGGTTCTCTGATAGACATGAGGCTCCCAGTTTGTGTCCTTAATGTTAATTGGACTAGTGTGTGTGTGTATGTGTGCGCGCGCATAGGTTGCACACCTGCAAAATGCCGCCCATTGGCAAAACAACGGTACCGGCTTCACCGAAATTTAAGAAAACATCTAAACGCAAGAAGAAGCGAGTTGCCGTAGATGGCAAAGAAAGCGTGAGCGAGACTGACTCTGACTCCGAGAACCTCATCTCGATGATGGAAGAGAGTGATGGCGCTGGTATCGACCAAACTGATACACCCCGCTCTACGTCTGGTGTGAATAGTAAATCAGCGCTCAAAGAGCGAATTAAAATGCTGGAGTCTGACCTACAGCAAAAACACCATGAAATCTCAACGATGAAAGTAAAAATGATGCAGTTGGAAGCAATTGCTATGCGCTTTCAACCACCAAATGGAGCAACAGCGACCAATAGTGGAATGACACCAACAACAACCAAGAAAATCAACAACAGCAACAATACAAAACTAGCGATGCCAAAAATAACAACAACAACATTTGCATCCAACAAAGCAACATCAACACAAAACAACAATGCCACCACAGTGCCAGTAAATCCATCTACAACGCAGAGGAAGGTGCCTCCGATGGTGCTGATGGAAGATTTCCCCGCCTTGGGGGAAATTAGAAGTAAGTGTTTCAATTCGTTAAAAATGATTATTTATTCAAACGCCAGGGTCCCCATACCCATATCCTTCTCAACTCCAAAGAAGACTATGCGAAAACGAAAGAGTTCCTTAGTCAGGAAAAGAAGCCTTTCTTCACTTACATGCCTGTTGACGAACGCAAAAGAGCATATGTCATCAGAGGGCTTCATTCATCGTTTACGGCGGAAGAAATATCTGCCGATATTAGGCAACAGGTGATCGAGGAGGTCGAGTCTCTTAAATTGTATGAAACTTCTGCCTCAAAGCGCAACAATCGGCAACTGAACTTGTGGTTGCTTGTATTAAAGCCTAGCTTTGATGTGAATAAGCTAAAAACTATTCGTGCTATACTGTACATGGTTGTGCCCTTGGAGGAAATCCAGAATAAGGACATACTGTAGTGTAAGAACTGGCAACGTATTGGCCACTCAGCAGTTAACTGCCGTCTAAATTACCGCTGCGTAAAATGCAGCCAATCCCATGGGCCAGGCAATTGCCAAAAAACGCCTGAGCAATCTCCACTCTGCGTAAACTGTGGCTCCGAGTACACTGCAAACTACAAAAACTGCCCGATTTTCAAGCGGCATATCGAAAGACTCAATGTCAAGAAAAACGCGAGTTTGGCTAGAAAAACTGCGCCAAGAACACCAAATTTCACACAGTCCCCACAATCTCCAGTTCCCATGAATACCAACGGCTCATACGCAAGTCAGTTGAAACCACCTAGCGGTACCCAAACATCCACTAACTTTTTAGAGACCGAGGTGAAGAGCCTATTTGGGTGTGATTTTGCCTCGCTGGCATTGAAGATGAAAAAGTTCATGCCGAACTACCGTGCATGCATGGACACCTATGAGAAGCGTCTCCGTCTCATGCAATTCGTAACGAGCTTTGATGAAGTTTAAGTTCATGCAATTGAACATAAACTCCATCAGATCCCGAGCACGACGACATGAACTCCAATCCTTCCTCAATTACCATATCCCTGATGCTGTCTTGCTCTCCGAAACCAAAATTACTTCCTGGTACACCCCTTCTTTCCCTCGCTACACATTCCTTCGTACCGACCGCCCTGGAAACTCCAAAGTTGGTGGCACAGGCATCCTCCTCCGAAAATCCTTTAAAGTTACCCAAATCCAGCCCGACTTCCCAAGCCTATCCTTTGAATGTACCCTTGCCTGCTTCGAGACAAGTGACACTCTCTTCGTGTGTGCATCTGTTTATTGCCCGAAACAGACGCTAGTTAACTCCCACCTCACTACGCTGATTTCCTTCATGCAAGCCTACCCCAATCCCAATCAGAAAAAACTCCACACCATCATTGGTGGTGACTTGCCTCAACCCTCTCCCAGGTTCCATTACCAGTTGACTGTCGCGTATCCGACACTGAAATCGACCAAGCTGTGTCAGTATATACTGATTCGGTACAAAAATGTATCGAATCTTGTGTACCTCTGTCCACACTCGGATACCATGACATGATATCTCTTCCCGAAGATATTATAAACAACATCAACCGGAAAAAAATCCTTCGCAAGCTTCTCTTCCGCCACCGGTACGACGCTCAATATTGGTATTTACGAGATGAGATCGATGATCTCAGCTCAAAAATACGTAATGATATTGATAAGCACCTGAAGGTCAAGCTTAATAACTCCACCTATACTGCCGACACCTTCAGAGAGCTGCGAAAGACCTGTCCAAGCCTCGGAAAACCCCGAACCCCAGCCGAATATCTTCCCCAAAACCAGTCGCCACATGAGCTGGTAAATTCGCTAGCAAATCATTTTGCAAAAGCCCATAACCTGACCCAACACCTATACAACCCAGAAACTGACCTGTGTGTCCAAACCTCCATCTCTAAGCTCCTCACTACACTCAAAACCTCCATACACGAACCCGATACCCTGTTTTCACGACCTCTCCAAGCGCCAAACACATGCCAATCCAATGCACCCGATATCCAATTTGTCACTCCAGACATCCTTCTTCAATCCATTATCCTAAAGTTAAAAAAATAAAGAGTCCTGTGGACACGACGGCATCCCCACCATACTACTTAAAAAATGCAGTGAATCTCTGTCTCCCTTCCTCTCGAAACTTATCAACCACTGCATCCTCAATGCCTACTTTCCCAAGCTATGGCGCCTCTCCATTATCGTTCCGATCCCTAAGAAAGGCGAAAGCCCACTACTCGCAAGCAGCTACCGTCCCATTTCCTTGCTCCCCACCACAAGCAAGATCTTTGAACTTGCCATCAAAGAATCTATCGACTTCCATCTAGAAGATAACCCTATTATCCCTGACTTTCAGTTCGCCAATCGTCCAAACCATTCCGTTGAGCACCCCCTCCTCATCCTGAAATCACACGTTGCCATAAATGATGCGAAAAATACGCCGACCACTGCCTGTCTCATTGACATCCAGAAAGCCTTCGACACTGTCTGGCAACATGGCCTCATCCACAAACTCCTCTCGACATTTAACCTACATCCTCACCTGTGCAAACTTCTACTCTCCTTCTTAACAAACCGCTCTGCACGGGTCAAACTCAACGACACCCAATCCGACACCTTTCCTCTCACAGCGGGGATCCCACAGGGATCTGTTCTTTCAGCCCTTCTGTTCTCCCTTTACACAGACGACATTCCACCACCCCCGAACCCAATAAGAACCCTTCAGTATGCTGATGACATCATCATTTTTGTATCATCTTACCACCTAAAACTCACCAAAGCCCACCTTAATAATTATCTCGACCAGTTAGATGACTATCTTTCTAAGTGGAAGCTAATGGTCAACCCAGCTAAATGCGAAGCTATTCTCATCAAGGGCCACATCCACCTCAAAAAATCACTTCTTGATGAGGTACGCAATTTAAGCTTGCAAATGAAGGATATTAGTATCCCTCAGAAATCTGAGGTCAACTATCTGGGGGTTATAATTAACTCCCGTCTTTCTCCTCTCCCTGGAATAAAAAAGAACCTTTGTAGGGCCACCACGGCTTTCCACTCACTACTGCCGCTCATCCACTATAAAACCACCTATCCCATCAAGACCAGAATCCTCTACTACACCTCACTAATCCGCCCCGTCCTATCCTATGGCTTTGTCTTCTGGTGCGACCTGTCATCAGCCCAACTGGAGAAGCTACGCACCAAAGAACGACAGATCCTTCGTCATTGTACGAAAATTTGGAAAAACCCTGTAACAGGTCGAATGGTCCGTCACCAAAAAATCCCTCGAATAGACTACTTCCTCACCAAAATAGCCCTCAAGCTCCTCCATAAAGCCGAATCCCATTCCAATCCCTTAATTACTCAATCCCTCAACACTGACCCCGAACTCCTAGATACAATCCGCTTCCCAAAACACTTTCCCCAGTACCTTTCGCTTCTCAACGACCGCGGTCTCATCTTCGATGCTGAAGGTAGAATCACGCTCTACAACAAATCCCGGCACGGGGAACCAAAGTTCTCCGAGTTACAGTTTGTGCCCCCGCGCAAAAGCCCTGATGACAGACGCTCCCATCACCCCTTTTAGGAATACGCTACTACCCCCTAAACCCCCCCATTCCTATCCCTGCATCCTGGCTCTTTGCCATCCTTGCCAATTTACCTGCATGATTCCCCCCCTGGTGTTATTTAACTTAAAATGTTCGTCCGTTTTCATTTCTTTTTTTTCATTTCAGCATCAATGGGTCGGAGGCACCTTTCGCTGCCACCGATATTAGTTGAGTAAGGCTATAGGTTAAGAAAAATGAAATGTAATATAACTAGGTTAAGATAAATCAAAGATAAGGAAATAGTCCGCTAGGTTAAGCATAAATTAGAGCTAAGTTTGACATGTAAGTACAATTAAATTAGAATAAATGAAATGAAAAATTCTGACTCTGTATTGGAACGCTTTTCAAAAATTAACTTTACGTCGAAAGACAAACTTAGAACACATATTGCAGACATGGCATCTGGTGCATTTCGGACTTCAAGGTTTGTTATGCGACGTTCAATTATTGTTGACAATATCACCTGCCTTCTTGTTAGGCCTTCATTTCAGTACTGCTGCCTAGCCTGGTCACAGAATTAACAATACCTTATTTCTTTCCTTTTTTCAAAATTTACAGGGTGCGGCAGCATAACTTCCTTTTTTCAAAATTCAACAAAACAAATTTTCAATTTTTCAACGGTAAATGCACGCTCCGCACTGTTCCAACGCATGATAGCGACTAACCAAGGGATGAGCAAAACTTTAAAATCACCTCTCTCGAATGAGACTACAAGCGCCGCGCTATAACAGTTAGCACTTTAAGGGCGGGCATTTCAAAAAAGGAAGTTATGCTGCCGCACCCTGTATAATCCCAAACTTTCAACATAAAGATTAATTTTACTTGTTATCGAATGGCCCTCTAGAAGGTAATAAAGCCAGTATCATGCTGAGTTATGTAATTGCAGAAAGCAGAGTTGCCCAATGTCCGACAAAAAATGCATTGAAAAGCAATCGTAGAAACTAGCGAAAGTTTAATTAAGGATGTGATGCACAAGAAGTGACTGCTGTACCCACTACATACGAGTCAGTTTCTTGCAGCCAAAGAGTTCATAAATCGATTGCGAATAGATTGAAGGGATTTTGGAAGCTATTTGACACTGTTTTTGCTCTTCAAACAAAATGCACCTTAAAACCTGAAACCACTGCCGATTACAGATACTTAAGACTATTCATTGTAAGTCATCGTGACATTTTTTCACACATTCTTCCACCCCACACTCGCTGAAATGTTCAAATTAAGAGGTCAACAAAGTTTGAACTCGCATTCAAAACATGACAATGCCAATTGCCTATACTCAAAACGTTCCACATTTGAATGTTCATCTCATTTTCCCGAATCACACAATGAAATGGCAAAAGTAGTTTACGTTGACTTGGTTCCATCGAATCAAATCTACCCACTGGCCATTAATTGCCCACACTTGTCGTTGACTTCATCTTCAGACTCATGCCATTGCTCACACGCAATTTCCAACGTTCTAAGCTCTACCACTGACTTATTATTCAATTAGTGAATCTTAGAAGATGGACTTGGACTGGGCATCCAGAGTTCAGATACATCAGACCGGAGGAGTCTTGAATAAATGTTTGATATGTCGTCATCAGGAATTGAACAAACCTATCACACCATTTACTTACTCTCCAGTGCTGGTTTGCTGAAGAGGATTCCATCGATTGAGCTCTTAGTCCTGCTCGGCTATTTATACATGCACGACCATTAGTGTTGCAAAAGGTACGTTGGTATCACTTCCAGTCAACTCTAACAAGCATATGCCATAATATTTGAAAAGTGCAGATTGGGATTGGTCTTGCAGATTGTCTACTCCAAGGGCGACAATGTGCTCCACTCATGTCCACAAACCGTGTAAGATGGAGCGAGCGTGCTGGTCGACATGGACCAGTTATTGCTTCTGCAGTATCGCCAGCTGTTCCTTGGATCCATTGTATGAGTATCTTCTCAGAATAGAATTTAGCACACACGTTCGGATCATTGAGAGACGTCAGAGTGGAGAAGATATTGGAAAGTACATTAGAAATTCCACCCCCGTAGATTATACATATTCACTAGCACTTAGCCTATCTGTATCTGCATCTATTTAGTGATGACGAGCATCACGACGAGATGGTATCCAGTGTATGGTTGGAGATATTACACAGAAACCTTAAGTCGTCAATCTCTTTTGTTGGAACGAGTGTGAGTGTAGGTTCAAATGACATCACCAGTTAATCCAGTTTCCAATCTTCACCGTAGAAATCCATCCGGAGATAGTGGTAAGGGGAACACTCTCTTTGCAAAAGTGCTATAATGGCGAGCATTAGGGCGTATGAAAAGGGATTGGAATTTGAGCAGCTTCGATTCTCATTTTTTGCGCCTCAAGGTGGAGGTTAACGAGCTGATAATTTCGTAGGATGATAAAAGATTGAATGTAATGCAAATTAGTGATGACTGTATGGTGCTATTCAATTAACATTATGTGCGAATCAAAGGTGATGGTTCGTTGAAACATATTTTTGGTTGGAAGCAATCGGATTGAAGGTCCGTTAAGAGGACTTAGCGAATTAAGTTTCCTTGGAGGAGAAATGATTCATTTCTATTTACGGAAAGTGCGGATAAAAAATTTATTTGCATAGAAACGATAGAAATGCTTATCAATTTAAAACGGCAAACTTATTTGAGGTCCTTAAAAAGCTGTTGAAAAAAACAACAACAAAATATATTATAAAACTCACACAAATTTTATCAATTTACTTATTTCAGTTAAGAGCTTGAATTTTCTGTATCCCATTCAGAGTTCAGTACTGCTACAGTATTGGCTACCTCGTGAGAAGTGAAAAATAAATTGAAGAGCCAACCCGTACTTCAAAATTTTGGAACAAATTCTTCAAGCAATTTCTTCTAGGCGTAGAAGAATGATTGCGAGAGGATAAACTAGCACAGAGCATTATTTATTTATTTAGCCACAAAATCCCAAGTATCCTGGCTTAAAATAGAATGATACATGTGCAGGGGTGCACCCAGGAATCGCATTTGGAGGGAGCTACCGGGGTATTGAAAAATTACCCAAAAATCTTGCATTTTAATGCTTATTAAAGCTCTCTGAAAAGAATATTTTAATGAGGGAAAATAAGAAAACCAGGAGATCAAATTCGTATGTAGGTTTGGACAAATAGTTTTGATATATTTACATTTAAAGTGAAATAAGCCAAAATTCTAAAATACTATACAAAATCAAGTCTCCTTTGGGTGTTTATCAGTATGGATAGTACCTTATCAGTGGAAACTGGAATATCTCTGTGAATGGTCAGTTTTGCTAGACCATTTAGCCTGTTTTCAGATATCGTGATCCTCAGGAAAGTTTTGATTTGTCGAAGAGTGGAGAAAGAGCGCTCCGCTGTACTAGTTGACATTGAAATGGTAGCAGATATCTGGATCAGGATATGAATATTTGGAAACATAGTTTTGTCACAAATGCTTAGTAAGTCGATTCCATTGGCAAGGTTGGTTTTGTTATGCTTGAGAAACCCTTGCCAAATTTCCGTTTCTGCCAATAACATTTTACGCACGCACGACAGGCACGTTTACCGGCACAACACCACCACCACTTGACACCACCACTTGACACTGGTAATCCAAATTCAGACGAGATTGCGAGTGTTAATCTCGCCGGGGCCTCCAAATGTTTTGCTCCAGGACTCTTTTGTCCTGGCCTCTTTCCTCTAGATACAGTGCATTTATAACTTCACGCACAAATTCAAAATTCTTTTGTTTCGTAGTATGAATTTCTGTTCGACTACAAGAGCGTGATTTTAAACAATATTGATATAATTAATTATACGAGTACGTTTTTAAGACTTCCAAGTAGCGACCTGTGTATCGCGACGATCTGATGATGACTGATGATTTCCTTCCCACACCGAGCAAAAGGCGCCAGCAGTTCCCACGCACGAAAATGCTGACGCTTGAGCGTCCACAAGCATTCCATGCCCGGGAATCGCTGACGCCCGCGTCTGGTACGGGAAAGGAACTTTGGTTTCGCATTGCAATGCGTTCATGCGGCCACATCATGCATGCAAATGTGGTGTTTGTGTCTTCCGATCGTTTCGCTGACGCGTATAAGTCAACAAAATGATCCGAACATCACGCGAAACTGCTGACACCCGCGTCTGCGGCGATGCAAAATGTGGCCACATGAGACATGCATGCATCTATGATTTTGGCAACTAAGTCAAACAATATTAGTCACATAAGGTGACGAAATTAATTATCCACCTTTGCAAATACGATTTGTAAAATAAAATTTTCACTTAAGTCTAACGCCACTGATCGTGTGGACGGGCATTAACATCCACCCCCCCGTTGAACGGTCTGTTCAACCTCTTCCAGTGTGTGGGGCAAGCTGTGACGTCTAGGCAGTGGCACTGGTCTCGGTCGTTGCGATCGTGGTTGGCAGCTTACATTTTTGGCCTTGCACCATAGGAAGGCGACAATAGCGAGAACTGCAACGAAGCTCAGATATCCTAGTGCATACTGGTGAACATCATGCACATTCAGCTGGTCCCTCCAGGATAGATCCTGCTCCTGGAGTTGATTTCGCAGATCGTTGATCTCCGAAGTGTGCGTCCGGAAAGGTGTGGGCTCAAGGTGCTGTTGTACCTGTCCCAGGTTGTCGTCATCAGGTCGTCGCGTTGTATTAACTGAATTCGTATGTGATTTACTCCGCTGCACGTTCTTTCAAAATTTCTCATAACATTTATTTCATAATTCATTGTATTTAATAAATATAGAAAGCAATAAATTTTGCAACGGCTAAAGTATTCATTTTCATTAAAATATTACAATTAATACTAATTGACATGCTCGATGCTGAACTACCCAAAAGGCAACGTGAAAGATTGAATAATGAAATATTAAGTGAATTAAACTCAAATACTTTTGAAAGATTGCTGGCGAGAAAGATAAGTGACAGGAAGAGGCCAGGACAAAAGAGTCCTGGCGCAGACACACCCAGTGGAATCCCTTCAAAGTTTTTTTTTTTGTGAAACAAGAAAAAAAACTGTCAATCCAGTGAATGAATATGTTAATTTTGTAAAACTGTTCTGGACACAGTTCTGAGTCATTGGATTGCAACTTCTGACACAAGGTAAAGTGTAGCTGAGTAGCTTTTTAGAGGATACCAATCAAAAGCATGTTAGCTCCTGAAGACGCGTCTTTGTTATTCCAACACTTTATTTCCCCTAAGGCTGCAATGATGGGGCTGAACATGTCTCTTATGACAAGGACAGCGACATGTTGTTGCACCAATCTGGTTGGGCATATTTGCTTGAGTTTTTTGGATTTCGTACCGGTTGCTATGGATTCAATTTGGTCGCTGAGAACAGCCTGCCTCTTAGGTGTGTTGAAAAGAGCAGCATTTGTTGTAGCTAAGTTAAGGCTAGGTAAAGCGCAGCGTACGTAGATTGCCTGCGGACTACGTTTTTGTACAAAAGCATGGGCGCCTTTGATCTTACCACTCATGGTTGATGATGATCCATCATAACCTTGTACTTTTAGGTTTTTTATTACTTGTTTAAAGTTTTTTCCGAAGCAACGCCCTAAATCAAATCTCCATCGCTCCCATTGAAACCAACTCTAGTAAATCTTCTTATCTAAAAGTATATTTTCAAAATGTAAGAGTGCTTAGAACCTAGTTGCGGAAATTCCTAATTACTACTACATTAGCTAATGACAACACTATATGTATAATTGAAACATGGCTGAATGATATTATTCTTAACAAGGACTTGTCTGTCTTTCATAATATTTTTCGTTACAGTTGAACAATTGATTCACCCCAGAAATCAATCGATGGTGGTGCCCTTGTGGGTATCACAAAGTCCCGTGGTTGTCTTTCTTGCACAGATTTCATCCCAACTCCTCCTGTTGAATGAGTACTTGTAAGAGTAACAATTTCATCCCATGTCCATCTTCTGGTCTCGTCTATTTATGTGCCTTGTCAGTCTTCTCTTTGCACCTACGTTTCATTTCTCGACAAATGTTCTATCTACATCAACGCTAAATATTCTTCAGATATTATTCTTCTATGTGGTGATTTTAATGCTAATTCTTTATATAGGAATCTACTTTCCTGCCCATATATCAATTCAAACAACTGTCTCTCTGAAGTTTTTGCTTCTTTTCTCTCACTTTGCTCACTAAATCAAGTAAATAACAATACAAACGATAATGACCGCATTCTTATCTGGTTTAATCAAACTGTTTAAACAATCTGTCTGCTATTTTTGACTTAAAACATCCTGAATTTGCTTATGTTCTATCCGATTACAACCATCCACCTAATGCCCATTTACGCACAGTGTGTGGGACTCCCATGCTCGCAAGAAGGCGACTGTCAACATAGCCTGGGACCCTTTGACACATTACTTCGGGCCAGCTCTCGTTTTGTTACGCCGTGAGGCATCTTCAAGCTGGAGAATCCCTCTTCTAGCGTGAGGTGAGGGGGAAGAGGAATTGCCAGACAAGCGATCCCCCAGACCCAACAGCCCCGGCTGCTGTGAGTCCGTGTTATCTTTTAGGACTGCCCGAACATAATGTGCCACCTGGTTCCATTTGTCAACCGATTCGAGCATCACCACGACTAGATTGTCCGGGGTGAGCCCTCTCGTCTCCCTGTAGCATTGATGTTAAACTGTGTAGCACAAGGCGCAAGAAGACTGAACCGCCTCCAAGGTATAATTTTCGTAGATCGAACTTGGCAATTATTGCGAGCAATTTCCAGGCGACTGGTTGGTACTGCTTCTTTGCTGATGTATCCTGCGATGATGCTGTTTTTAAATTCTATCTGAATATATTTCAATACACTGAATAGCTTACACATCAAAAATTAATGATGCACCATGGTTGAACGCCGATATTTTGACCATTCTAAAAAGTAAGATCAAGCTTATCGAGACTTCAAACGTACTGGGCATTCTCGAGCTTATACAGAATATCAAAGACTTCATGCTTTTCCCAAATGTCACACTAAAGCAGCCATGCGTGATTATTATCTTTCCATAGAACAATCTCTGTTGTCTAACTTAACAAAACCTTTTTGGTCCTTCATTCGTTATTTGAATACTTCGCCATGTATTCCAGATTCAGCACATTAGAACACCTTTCAGGCGATCGGGCCTTCTGCTAATTTTTCTGTGAATCTTTTAGTGCCTTGTCTCTACCTACAAACCACTGCCCTCCATCCTCTTATTCAACATTAGCTATTGCCTGTGCTAAATTTTAAATTGATTATTTCACCCTTTTTACATCAATTTAATGTAAATCTACACGATAATTTTTTGCTCTACAGTGAGCTTTTATTGCTTCGTGCGGATATCGATCTCGTTTTCGGATGGCACCGATAACTTGAAATTACTTATTGAGTGACTTATTTAATAATTTTTTTTGAAAAATTATTAATTTTTTTTTTGAAAAATTATTAATTTTTTTTTTGAAAAATTATTAATTTTTTTTTGAAAAATTATTAGAGAAGAAAACTGTTAGAAGTTGAACATAATTCGTAGTTACAAAAACATATTGAGTTCGCATAAGTAGGAAAATTAGCTCTAAGCATGGTGGCCGCTATCACCGGTGTGTATCTCATAAGAGTGATGGCCCGAAGAGAATTAGTACACACGTCGAAACCACATTCTTCTAACATTTTTCTTCTCTAATAATTTTTCAGAAAAATTAATAAAATAAGCAACTAAATCATGTAGCTACCCACAAAGAATTTTAATAAGTAATTAGCTATTGATTTTGAAAACACTCCCTATGACATTAAACTACTCATCAACAAGTTAGATGGAAGCATTGGGCCAGGTCCGGATGGGATTCTGTCTATATTTGTTAAGTCACTTATTACTTCTATATCTACTCCTCTTTCAATTCTGTTTAATATAAGTTTATTCAATGGAGCTTTCCCTAAAATATGGAAACTTGCAGATATTGTTCCAATTCTGAAGAATTATGACCATTGTAATATTTTCAACTACTGTCCTATATCTATTCTCTCCTGCTTCTCTAAATTGGTGGAGCACCACGTTCACAATAAATTAGCATAGTCTCTATCGCAAATTTTAGTGGCCGAGCAACATGGATTCCTTCCTAATCGCTCTACTATTACTAATTTACTCGAAATACCTCATTCCATATCTTGCGCTCTTGATAACCATATGCAAATGGATGTTATCTATACTGATTTTGGCAAAGCATTTGATCGAGTTGATCATTCTATTTTACTATTAAAGTTGCTGCACTTTGTATTTCCTGCTCCGATGTTGGCTTGGATAAATTCTTATCTAACATATCGTTCTTGTTGTGTTCGTGTGACCAGTTCATTATTTTCAATCTTTTGCCCTACGTCAGGTGTCCCACAAAGTTCAACCCTTGGCCGTCTCCTATTTAAACTTTTTTCAATGACCTACCTGCTGGCTCAAACTCAAAACCCCTTGTTTTTGCAGATGTTTTGAAATTATTTAGGACTATCAGCCGAGTAGAGGATTGTTCTCAATTGCAGAATGATTTGCTTACTCTTAAAAATTGGCGTAACAATGAAAATCTTGAACTGAACATTTCTGAATGTCATGTCATGTCGTATTGCATTAAACCACTACAAAATAAACTTATGTATTCAATTGGAAGCGAACCTCTTTCACTGCTCTAAAAATTTGGAACCTCAGTATAAATTTCGATCCCAAACTCAAATTTGATATGCACATTTCAAGCATTAAAACCAGAGCATCTAGAGTCTCAGGGTTTGTACTGCGCCATACTGTTATTTTCCAGATGTATTCTCCGCTGTCCAGCTTTAAAATACTTTCGCTCGAAATATTTTAGAGTATAGCTCTCAAGTTTGGTCCGCACACTTTCAATACCTTATTGCTGCCCAAGGATATGTTCAAAGAAACTTCACCCGCTGTCTTTTTTATAAGTACAAAATTCCCTATGTTCCTTATGAAAACCGGCTCTTACGTATTTACATCTACCTTCATTAAAAGCTCCTAGGACTTTCCTTGATGAATGTCTTTTATTTGATCTTCATCACCGCCTGATTGATTGCCATAACCTGGTAAATCAAATAAGTTAGAGGAGCCCCGGCAGGGCTCTGCGCTCCTCCAATCTTAACATCCAATTTGCGCGTACTGAAACCCATTTTCATTCTGCCAAAAACTTCGTACTTTCCCTCAACCTTTAATAGCATTTAAGCATTTACCTAGAAACAAACTGCATTAATTATTATGATTTATGATTAATTGTTTATTTTCCTTAACTATTTTAGTCGATTTTATCTATTATTTTTCTATTTTTATAATTGGGCTTTTTGCCTGTAAAACGGGATTCTAATTGAATAAATAATAAATAATCGACTTTTATCGGCGCGAATTCAAGCTTAACAATATCTGGAACTTCTTCTCAAGAGCAAGAAATATTTGTAGTCTTCCTAGGAAATTTTTTATCCTTTTCACTGGGATCGGTCCTTTTGGGTCTGGAAGCATTGATTATTTTAATATTTTTACAGCCAACTCCGGTAGAATTAAAAGGGATGCCAACTTGCATTATCTCTTCCTCAGTCAAACTGAATGCTCCTTAGAACACTGATTCTGATTAGGAAGCTTTTGGAAATGAAGGCTTTTAAATTAAAGTTTTTTAATATTATCGTTTATACTAGGTTGTTTGCTTCCACTGTGGAGTCGAACGCCATATGTTTTCTTTAAAACCTGTTTGTGTGATTTGACCAGCATTTCTAATTTTTTAGAGATTTATTAAAGCCATAAAAAGTCAATAGGTCTAACCTGACACTCCTTCCATTGTTGTCATGGAAATCAAACAATTTAAATAGAATTGTACATAAGCACACATTTTTAATTTAACATAAATAAATCAGAGTATCGTCAGCAAATATTTTCTCAATGACAGTTGAAATTAAAAAATCATTAGTTGGACACTGTATACTACTTTTATAAATCGGTGAACGGAATTCTATTACCTGATTATTCTATTTCTGCTCTTTCAAAATGTTACCACTTGCTGACTAGAAAATTAAATTAACAGCAATTTTTTACTTTTCGCCTTACTAAACTCCTTAATAATTGCAACGTAGTCCAACTTGGATGCTATATTAACCTCAATGAATAAAACTCCTAACACTGAAAGTCTTTGCTGACACTTCATATTTTTTTAAAAAAGCTTTTAATAAGCTTTAATTTAGAAAAGCTCCTTTCAGCGGGAGTTAAACTTAAAGGTATTGTTAATAAAACTCGAATTACAATATAAATGTTTGGGTAAATTTCCTTTAAGTTATTCTCGGTTACATATTGAAGCAGCTGTTTTACGTCTCCGATGCAGGTAGGCAGATGCGGCGCAATTGCTTGCAGTTCTTCATACAATTCATAAGATTGGATGTCACTGCTTTCACTCACTCATAGGACTGTGTCTTAGTCTAGACAATGTTTTAATAAATACTCTCTTCGAATACTTTTGAGTTTGCTTAAATAATAGAGGAAAGCGAAATCTGCAAAATGTTGATTTAAAGATGTAAATCTTGAGCCTATATTGCTCATTATGGAATCAATCATTGTATTAAAGAACTCTGTTTCGAACCAAATTTTGGGAGAATGTATGGGTTCATCACTACTTTCATAAGCGAATATGCTTTTATTTTAGGCTAACCTGTTATTTTTAAATTCTTTTTGAAAGTCATTATTACTTTTTTTCAGTAAATCAATGAGCGTCAGAAAAGAATTGTTTGAATCAAATTTAACGATGTTCTTTGATCCAGTCACAGAACGTATGCAAACAATCAAAGGCAATGCATAAATGGACTTCTACGGATTGCCATAATTTGCTTATGATATTCACTCACGATGATATTGCATACCATAAACGTTACGATATAATAACAGCTAAGTTGAGAATTTCATTTAGAACTGAATCACAATCACTGAGCATATCAGATTCTTCTGTGTGATTTTTTAAGCTCTGGATACATTCAACAACGTTATCAAATTGGAATAATATGGCTTTAACTGCTTTGATCCTGCTTTCGCGTCTTGTGTCTGATAAAGGTGTTAGAGTAAGTTTTAACTTGCCATTGATAAACTCCGAGCATTTGCTTGACCTTGCAAATAACAAATAAATTTTTAAAAAAACCTAAAATGTTTTTGCTGCATCTACTAACAGCAGGTTCCAACTATGGCAACCTCAAGGAGACAAAAATGCCCGCGGATTAAAATTCAATATTCGAGTTTGAACTCCATTTTTTATGCCCACCATATTCACAGCATTGTCGTATTCTCGGCGACAACAATTATGAGTACTTTTGTTTTTTCGTAGCACTACAGCCCCTTTCGAGCCTTTGCTTAGAGATAGTTAGAGTATCTCATTGTTATGATCGAATTCATCGGCATTCCGTAAGGTGAGATGATCATTATCACGCTTTGGCCGTGTGTTCGTCCCCCCAGCTGTGATACGTTCTGATTTTAAACCAGCACGTATCATACCTGAACAGGCGTATAGTCCGTCCGAAGAATCACTCTCGTCTCGTTGATGCCAACGAGAGTCGAACCAGAGACCTTCGGCTTACCGGCTTAGTGCTCTAACCAATAAGCCACACAGACTACCATTATGAGTACTTAATCCATTTTTTTCTAATTTTTCAAGTACTTAGGTAGTAGGTTAGGTAGTCCCCAGTTGACTCAGCGTCAACAAGAAACCCAATAAAATGTTTTTATATTTTACTGGTTGTTACGTTGCAAAATTTGTCATACGGATGACATTTATTCAACTCGCAAAATGGAATAATATTTCGCCTCTTTTATCCTTCGACGCATTTCTCCGGTCACTCTTTTCACCATTAGCCTTTTCAACTCATTTTAAATATCGTTGCTTAGATAATGTGTTACAGGTTGTTCAACATTAATACGTTCCATGTGTTTTCAAAGCGTGGGATCATGTTTAGAAAGCAATTTGAATAAGTCTATGAATTCGCTGGAATTTTCACTACAGTCTATTTCAAGAGATTCTCTATATAATTTGAATGCCAGTTTACGTGGGGCTAAGAAGTTAATGATGTCAATTAATCTTTCAAATAAATTATACCAATGTTTATGAGATTCATGAATTAACCTTTCGTTTTCTGTATCTATTATATTCACATGCTTAATTTGCTTCTCAAATGTTAGCCATTGTAACATAAATGACATATGTCCTCTGGTGTTCTCGTGTCTTTGTAAAATATTTGTTAAGTATTTCCAGTCACAGTATCCTCCCTGAACCATCTGAGTTTGAGAATTGCTAAAAATTCTACACGGAAAACAGTAAACTTTGTTTTGATAGCTAGAATAAACCAACCAGCGACGATATTAAGTTTCAACACTACTGAGTCTTCTTAAAAAATAAAAATGAGAAAAGTGCCTACGAACATCATCTTTGGGATAACCATCATCGCTTGTTATTTGATGGCTGTATTGGACCATTTTGAACAATATCATGGCGTTGAGAATTGGTTAGACTAAACGACCAAATTCCTAGATCAGAACTTATAAACTTTTCTTTGATAATATCGCTTTCATCACCGTTAACTAGTCGATAACTTATATGTTATTCAGGAACTCCGCCCGCCACCTTGGACTCTGATTGGCTAGAGTTTGATGATGTTTTTTTCCAGCTGTAGTTTACTAGTCCACACATCTGAGTTCCGAATTGAATGAAGTAATGGTGGCTGCAATATCCAGTGCCAAAGAAATCAATTCATCTGATTTTGTCATGCTATGAGATGTTTTTTTGAGGTAATTCATCAATCCTGAACCAAAAGCCCGATCTGATAAGACCCTTACAGCTTTCTTTTGTCTTTATGGCGGATCCAGACTATCATTTTCTCCCGATATCTCTCTCTCTCTCTTTGGCCCTGGGGTAACATGACGAACGTCGTTTAACGTGTATTGAAGCTATTAACAATAATAATAATTTTGTTTTACGCACACACCAATAGTCACTGCACATGTCTACAGTTAATTTATGAAAAATTACCTTAAGTAGCTCACTAAAATTCCATTTGAATAAATCGAGCTGATCAACAATCACTACGCATAAATTTAATAATTATGATTTTCACACCTTTAACACAATATTACTCATTCTCACTCACAATAAAATATTACAAATGCTTACCGTACTCTGGTTTATCTCGTTAGCTATGAAGAAAGAGTGGAAGTAGGTACAAATCAACCAAAATAAGAATCGTGTGCAGGTACGAAACTCCCTTGATATCCACGGCCATGTTCATCAACGCATGTAGCATTTGGCTTCGCACACGAATAAATACTCACGATTTGCTCTCAGAAGTAGCGGGAGATGGAAATAGCCCGATTCAAGCATTTGGGACAATTACCATGGCCCTTGGATCAAATTAGACGGCACATCACGTATGTCTTGCAAAGACCAGCTTCTGTAGTCACCTGTTGAATGTTGACTAGGATACACTGCAACTTATGATGGTGGGCTCATTATGTGTATAACATAAAACTTTGCGCATGGTAAGTTACATTAAAATTACATTTCCTGTAAAGATAAAAATGTCTTCCCACGGTAAAGATAACTCATTCTTTAAATGGTTATAAGGTTGATATTGATCATTGGAATGATGTGCTTGCCCATCATGCAAATTTGCCAGTCCAAACATCTAGTGAGGTATGCATAAGTTAGTAAATGCTATCGGATACCTCTTTCGAGCTTCACGGTAGAGTGCTGGCATTCTAGAAAAAGGATCAAGAAACCCAATAAGCACAATTTAATTAGATATCACACCATAGATAGGAGTGCAAATGTAAGAGACAACATTCAGAACGATTGCCAAAGAATACTGTAGGCCAAGATGATCGCCGCCGATGGTCTCATTCGTCCTAAATGCCTTATTGTAGTTGATTTGATCGTGGTCACTATTTCAGAATACTATACTCTGGACTGGACAATTGATGTGTAACAGCAAATGCTAGCAATTCGAATGGTTTAATTGTTTAGCTTTAAGTAAAATCATTCACAGCTTGTACTGGTTTCAATACTTCCCAAATTTTTTTTGAGTTAGAAAAGCCTCTCAAGCGCGGGGGTCCTATAGCACGAAGCCGTGGGTGGTCGCCCACACCTTGAGCCGCCACATTGGAAGCTTCTTTTGTTAGAGCTTTCATGTGATCCTCTAGAACTTTTCTCAAGCTGCTTATACTGCTATGAACCGGAAAATCAGTAGCGGGAGTTTTACTACTAAGTTTTTCATTAGAGTCAGGCATAAGGTAAGAAATCTGCGATGCACTGGGGTTAAGTTCGCATAAAACTGTATAATTGTCTTATTCCATTTCCACACAGTTGATTTCACAAGTTATGGACTTTTATTGAGAATCGATGGAGTCTGAGAGTGTGAAGAACATAAAGTATTCAAACATAGCTTCAGGAGTCGAAAAATTGAGCCAGTGGCGTAATTACACCATCTGGGCCCCGTGGCAAATTCTTTTGATGAGACTCTATCAGTGAAATTTGTCACGTTGTACTTAGTTTAATTTTGATAAACTACACTAATAACAATTTTATTTTCAAGAGCATGGGTTCATACATTTACATTAATTCACATTCACCAGCCTATATACGTCCCACTGTTGGGCATAGGCCTCCTTTCTTACGCGAGAGGGAATGGGTGATAGTCCTGACGCTAGCCCAATGCGGATTGGAGACTTCACATTCATCTTCCGTTCGCTAGCTTTTCGGTGAAGGAACAATATCGTGAGGACATCTGCATACATTTACAATGAAAGAAAAACTTAATTTTGAAAAGATATTTAATAAGAAAAACCTTTATTCGAGCTTTTTGTTCCATCTAGAACATCATCGAAGTTTAAAAATTGGGCCATAGAATTTTCAATAGACAGAATAGCCAAGTCACATAACCTATCTTGTCCCATGGAGTTTCTTAAATAGGTTTTTATTAATTTTAGTTTTAAAAATGATCGATTAGCACTAGCTGTAGTCACAGGAATTGTAACAAAGAACATTAATGCATTGCATACTTCAGTACAGCTAAAGGACATAAAATGATTCTTTATTATTAATAAATCAGAAAGGTCTCTAATGCACGAATACTTTTCTATTTGGTCTCTGAAAGTGGACCAGAAACAGAGAATTTCCCTGGAAAATGATTCGGATATGCTTTTTTTATATATATCAACAAATTCTAGAGCTTTTTTAACAGATCAATGTCATTTGAAACTTGTAAAGTAGAAGGCTGCAAAATTTGCTGCAAAATTTGAAACAGTTTCATTCATCAAAAGAAAACGCGATTTCAGTTGATTAATAATGATGTCCAATACTCGATAAAATATGTTCACTCTGAACAAACTTTCCGGATCTTGGAGACGCTCATCTTCGCAAAGCTCGTCAAAATGGTGTTTTACCTTCCTCTGACGAGTTTTAGAAAATTCAGGGGTGATGGACCATTTTTCTACTACACTATTTGCATCCATGACCTAACTACCCATCCGCTAATTACCCATTCGTAGTCTCCGTCTGTGTGGTCTAGTGGTTAGAGCATGAACGCAGAAGCTGAAGGTCCTAGGTTCAAATCTCGTTGGAAGCAACGTGATTTAGTGATTTTTCGGACAGACTATGAGTGTTCACTACGTGGTGATATGTACTGATTTAATCAGATCATATCATAGCTGAGCAGGCACACGGGAGCATGGTACTGACCAAACCAACTTCCGAAAAAACCAATAAGGTAATGAAAATGAGATACTCTAACTATCTCTAAGCGAAGGCCCGAGAGGGGCAAAGAAGAACTACCCATTCGCTAATTGCCCATCCTACAGCTTTATAAAGTCGCACCCTTCAACAAATCCTTTAGACACTGAAGATGAATCGCAGTTGTCGAAACGCCTTTGCTCACACAACAAAGCAAGGCTCGACGGCTTTTAAAGAAAAAGAAAAATCCAGTTTTAGATTTACAAATTCATATCGATACCTTTCCAATCCTTCTAGACAAATTTTCAAACGTTTTAAGACATTTGAAAGATCAGTGGCTTCAGACTGAAGTGCTTTAGAGGCTGCATCGGTAGTTTGTAGAATTTCGCAATGGAAAACCAATAACATAATAAAATTGTAGTTTTCGATTTTCTTCTTAAGTAAAACAGCTTTGTTTCTTTCATCTGATTTGCAATTTAACAGAATTGTTTTCGTTAGCGCTTTTTGGACTTCAATAAACCGAACATTTAAATCAAAAACAGCATCATAATGTCCTGCCCATCTAGTAGGGTTTAATGTTTTTCATGTTTTTGAAGTTGAAGACTCACTTTCCTTATTGGATATAAAACTTGATAAAATATTCCATCTTTTGATACTTTGTCCAAAAAAATTATAAGTTTGTTGAACTGTATCAAACAAATTTTGCATATCAATAACCTCACTGCATCATTGACTAATAGGTTTAAGTTATGAGCAGCACAGTGAACATGTAGGGCATTTGACTCGACATCTTTTATCACGTTTTTGAACTCCACCATAAGTCCCTTTCGTTGTGTTAGCATCATCATTTGTCCTCGGCGCATATTTAGAAGAATATTTTTGTAAATTATGGGTTCAATAATTTGCCTGGACATTGCTAAGGCAGTTTGATCCTTAACTTCATGAAATCCTAAAAACGTATCTTTAATGACAAGTGCCTTTGGGACACCATTACCATCTTTTTCGATCATACAATATCGGTAAAGTTCACACATTTGATCAATTTTTGAAATATCTTGAGTTGTATCGACATATGATAGACTAGAATGATGCACCATTTACTCGTATTTCATTTATGAGTCCATTTTACACTTTTAGAACCAGGACTGAAATTAGCTCATTTTGTATTTTTGGACTTAAGTAATTTATCTGGCCTTTTGGTTTATTTAACAATTCTTGTAAAATCGGGTCGTATTTTCTTAATAACTCAACAATACTTAAAAAGTTTCCTTTGGAGCTTACATCACTGCTATCTGCATTTTCTTTGTGGCCACGAAAGGCTAAATTACACGTCGAAAGTGTCAGAGTAACATCAAGGAGTCTAGAAAGCACTAGGTGCCAAAAAGATTTTTCTTTTTTGATCATGGACTCTTGCTCTTCATCGACTGTTCCATGTAGCCGCCACTGTTTATACGTTAGACAAGAATCTAGATGAGCGTTCGATGTCTGGTGTCCTTTCTATGGCATCTACAATATGTTTCCGGTCGTCATAGCCCTCAATCGAAACATTTTGTATATTTTAAGATGCCCAATTTGCGAATAACCAACACGGTTCACAATACGCCTTCTGAAGTATTAAAGAATAGGATAGCCATGTACGTTCGAGTTTCACGCCAGACTTGGAATCAATATAGTAATATTTTTCTAGAAAAGATCTATTGCCACTATCATTTAAGAAATGGTCCTTAGTTTTACAATGTCCGTTTTCAATTACGAACCTTTTCACTTAATCAGTTAGCTCTTTAAAATTATCCTTATCAGTAACGTATGGCGAAGATACAATATTGTTCACGCTAAAATATAATTTTCTTTGATTTTTGATAAAACCTTGTTGTGTTTGTTCTGGGTCTGGAGTTTTCATTATTAAAGCCATCATTCTTCAAATACTGACTGAGTTTAGGTAGCTTTTTATTTTTTTCTTCAGTCTCCCTCTTTCTCTTTCGTTTTTCACGCCCCACTTAAATATATTCTGGAACTAGACATTTGAATATCTAACATTCACAATCAACTTTACTTTGCCACCATTTTCTGATTCAATAAAACAACAAATACGAAAAAGTAAAGATGCAAACGACCAACTGTCAAAACAATCACACAAAGAATGCCCAATCAGTAGCGCCCTCATAAAAGATAGCAAATCTGGGATTCCCCTAACATAGTGTTGCTGCACAGTGTTGAAAAAAATTCTTTCTTGGTTAACAAAATGAGGGAATTCTCCGATCGTCAATGCTTACCCGCGCTGCCAACAAATGTAGAAACCAATGGATGCGCCCTAAAATTGATCAGCATCTTTTTGTTCAGGATGTCTTGAAATGCTTGACGATTAACTTGAAATTGTATTATGGTCTTAAGTTGTCTCACTTTAATGGATTTTAAGCAGAACTTAAAAATAAAATCCCCGTTGGCAGCACCAGCCGGAAAGGTAAATATCTCGTATGCAGCGCACGGTTTCGAAAAAGAATTTGGCTTGCCTACTACTGGACTTCTTACTGCAATTTTTGTAGCACTACATGGGTATTTATTAACAAAAAGAACCTGCCGCCGTTCATATTTGGAGACCCTTCATAGAGGCGCGAATATTTTGCTGATTGAGTTGCACACGTATGGATCACATATTGAAAATCGGCGGGTAATAAATTGTTATAAACATATTTATACTGGTTTCGCCCTTCTCACATTTGCTGTTTATATATTTCACAGTGGTTACCACACAAAGGTGATAAATTATTTGGCTTAAATAGTTCAAATAGTTAATTTCAAAAGATTTCCATAATAGTTTAATCCGCACTTGCATTGCCATTAATATATACATTTTCGATTCTTTTCTGAACCATCAGGGGCCGTCATTTTGAATTTTTATTGAAAACGGCTGCTAAAAATATTAAGCTGTAAATTTTCGAATTTTTTATTTGTCATCCAATTTGCATAATTAAATTAAATTAACTTGCCTTAATAACTTATAATTTCAAGTTTTATCGGCACCTGTTGAGAAACTTGGCTGATAGAGGGGTACAGAAATAAAAAAAAATGATTATGTCACCCCCCTGTATGGGGAGACCCCCTTCAAACACTTTAAAATATTTTCTAACACTGCAAATTTCAAGAGGCACCACTTTTGACCTACGTAGAAAATTTCCTCATTCTAGCTTATGTGGTTTGCGAGAAAACTTGTGACGCACGAACATATGGACGGACGGAAAGACAGACAAGTCGCGATTTTCTATATTTTTAGGGTATTGTTAAAAATATTTTACAATATTTAAAAATTGTCTGATTTATAAATACTTTCAAGATAAGTCATTTAAAACGTTTCCATGAAAAAAATTCATTATTTCAGTTGCTATTAAAATAGCGAATTGCGCTTGCCTCCTGACCTTTGGGGGCCGCCATTTCGAATGCATGCATTTGATTTTGGACTATTTTAAATCTTTGTGGGCTAGGACCTCATCAATCAATGTGCCAAATCTCGTTCAAATCGGAGTTTAACTCTAGACAGGGCAAAATAATTCAATTTTTGGTGAAAATGGCAGCTAAAAATATCGGGTTTTAAATTTTCGACAAGAACAAGAACAAGAACACAGTACAGAGATCCATAATCTCAAGTTTCATCAAAATCCGCTGGAAAATGTGACCGCTAGAGCGCCACAAAAACCTGAAAAAAACGCATATTTAAAGCACCACCATTTTGAAGTTTGCACATGCATGATCACCAAAATATCAAAATAGTAATGCTTATCTTGAAACCAATTTTCATGTATGTCGGATTAAAATTGCGACTTTTAGAAGCCTTTGAAGTTTTGAGTTTTAAATGGCCGCCATTTTGTTTTTTGTGACCTGACCTCCAGCTTTTTCACGTAATTCTTTAGACGCTTATAATTTCTATCTAACTGCCGAATTTCATGAAAATCTGTTGAAAGCTTTGACCACTATTGCAACAACAAAATTTTGCACGTTTTTCGACCTTTGAGCGGCCGCCATTTTGTTTCTGCCGTACCGACTTTGGATTTTTTATTGTGAGATTCATCGCATACATCAGTGAACCTTTGTACCAAATCACATCCAAATCGGAGCTATACTTTGATCAGAACAGAAATCACGATTTTTCGTCTAAAATGGCCGCCATTTTGTTTTTGCCCAGCCGATATATGTAGCTGGTTCATGAACTTAACTGAGATATTTACCCAATATACCTTTTCTGAAAATTCGGTGCAAATGAGAGCAAAATTGCAACCTCTAGCGTGGTCACAAATTTCGTTATATCCCATATATATATATATATATATATATATATATATATATATATATATATATATATATATGTTTATATATATATATATATATATATATATATATGTATATATATATATATATATATATATATATATATATATATATATATATATATATATATATATATATATATATATATATATATATATATATATATATATATATATATATATATATATATATATATATATATTTATATATGTAATAATGAAATAATAAATTTGAAATTGAAACACGAATGTTCTTAGGAAAACCTTTTTAATTTTGATCTTTCTTTAGCTCGTCTGTACACGGCACGTCTCACACCTTTTAATATTGGAAATCAACTGCATTACGTTGCATTCTACTATCAACAGCTCTGACTCTGTCTGTCTCTTTCCCTCGTATCCTACGCTCGGCTATCTTGACAGTCATGAGCCTCTGATGACTCTAAGGGGTTCCATCGCTTCATTTTGTCACAGCTCGTGGTACTTTTCACAGAGCCTTCATGAACACCCTCTTTCTCGACCTCATATCGATCACGATCTTTGATTGCTGTAATACGATATGGTCCAAAAAATTTACAACGTGTTTTAAGTTTGTCTCCAAACTGCGTCCTCTCTATTGCAACTAAATCGTCGACATGATAATTAGTTCCTTTGGTCCTTGGCTTGTTGTAGGACCGCCTATTTTCGTTCTGAATTCGCAAAATGGCATCTTTAGCTCGGTCTCGTAATTCATCTCGAGAGTTCACGTAGTATTCAATGTACTCTTCTTCAATAAGCCGCTTCAGATCGGCTTCTTCCCCAGTCTTCATCTTGATCCCTAACAGTAATTCGCATGGTGTCATTTATATCGCTCTTTGGTATGTGCTGTTAAGACTTCTTTCCACTCTGTTGGTGTGTTGATACCAAGTTTCAGGCCTCTCAATGCTCAGCTTTGTCAATAGACTGATGATCACCTGGTGAATTCGTTCGACCTGTCCATTGCCTCTTGGGGTGCCAGTCGTTACGTGATGTAAAACAATGCCATTAATCCTGCAGTAGTCCCTAAATTTTTCTGATACAAAGGCACCAGCTTTGTCAGCAATAATTCTTGACGGATGTTCAAATATATTTGCGGTGATATCCAGCTTTTGCAGAGCTTCCTCCGCATTCGACGTTTTCGTAGGGAATATCCAAACGAACTTTGTAAATCCGTCGATGATGGTAAAGATGTACTTATAACTCTTTCCAGTTGACGTAAGAGGTCCCAAATAGTCGATATGAAACGTTTCCAACGGCAAATCTCCTTTAGGTATAGGATTCAGCAATCCTTCACGTTTACCCCGCTTTTTATCTGCTAGTATGCATTCGATGCAGCTATCAACACATTTTTCAATTCGTTGTCTCAGGTTGGGAATAAAAAACTGATTCTTTATAAGCTCCTTCATTTTAGTGAATTGAAAATGCCCTCGGTTGTGTATCTCTCTTAAATTCAGGAATCAAAATTAATGTATCTCCATTCATCTGTTTGCAGATAAGATTATTCTCAAGTACATAATCTTTATACGATGTAGATTTCAGTATTTCAAATAAAGCGCTAATCTGATCATCTTCTTGTTGAGCCTTACGTATTTTATTAATCACTGTAGAATCCACACCAACATGACCTACTATCGGATACCGACTAAGTGCATCAACGTGACGCATCTTATTTCCTGCTCTATGTTGTACCTTATAGTCAAATTCTTCCATGAACATAGCCCACCTTGCTATTTTCGTCACTAAATCTCGTTCCGCCATTGTCGTCGTATACGCCTTGCAATCTGTGATGATCGAAATTGGTTGGCCAAGTAAATATACTCTGAACTTCTTCATTGCTTCGTAGACGGCTAAGAATTCTAGTTCGTAGCTTAAATATTTTTCTTCAATGGGAAATGTCTTTCGACCCCAGAAATAGACAGGATGCAATTGTTGATCGTCGTCACTTTCTTGAAACAAAATCCCAGTAAGTCCATCTTTACTTGCGTCAGTATGTAACTCAGTTTTAGCACCATATGGGAAAATTTGTAGCACAGGCTTTGCTACTAACAAAGACTTTATGTTCTTGAATGACTGCCTTTCACACTCTCCGAAGACGAATGGAATCTCATTTCTTAGGAGATCTGACATTGGTTTTGCTATAGCAGCAAAATTTTCAATGTACTTCCGGAAATATCCAGCAAGTCCCGAAAACGATTGAACTGGTTTCGTATTGGTAGGTTCAGGATAATTCTGAACCGCTTTCAGTTTGGCGTCAGATGGTGTAACTTTGCCTTTTTCGATAATATCACCAAGATATTCTATACGTGTCTGCAGGAAGTCACACTTTTTCCATTTGATGTTTCGACCATTAGTACTTGCAACTTTCAATACCTCTTCTAGCCGTGTCAATCCTTCAGCTAGTGTCGTAGAAGGTATAATGATGTCGTCTATATAAATGATTACAATCCCTCTGTTGTCTTGGTCTCTGAAAATATGGTTTATCCATCGTTGAAAAACACTCGGTGAATTGCAGAGTCCAAATAGCACTTTACGAAATTCAAATTGGCCCGCTGGTGTAACAAACGACGTGTACTTGCGACTATTTTCTTCGACAGATACGTGAAAAAATCCATTAGAAAGATCGAGTGTCGTGAAGAATATCGCAGATTGCAATTTATCTATTTGGTCGTCAATTCTTGGCAATGGATATCGGTCTTTATAGATCTTCCTATTTATCTTCCGATAGTCAATACATAATCTTTTTGTTCCATCTTGTTTGTTTACCAAAACAATCGGACTTGCGTATTCGGATAATGATGGTTGGATTACTTTATCTTCTAGCCACTGTTCGATTTGCTCTTCCACTAACTTTTGTTCAGGTAATGGTAGCCGCCGTGGTGTCTGGTAAATTGGAACATCGTCAGTTAACACTATTTTCATCTTTATGTCGGTTTGCGTTACTTGTGCTGGTGTATAATTTTTAATCAGCGACTCGACTTTGACTTTAGTTTCGGCATCAGGTACGGTGAAATCTATAGTTTAGCCTTCGTTGAAGATTTCCATTTGCATCAAAGAATGCAAAATCTGTTCGCTACATTCTTGAATATTGCTCTCACTTACTGATTCTGATTTTCTGTCAGCTGAAGTTCGTTCACAAATATGAATGCCTGTCTCATCAATTACTAAGTTGATTCGGTTCAGGATGGTGATTCCGATAATAACATCATATTTGCTCAACGAATCCGGAACAATATGTAGCTCGCAATTTTTGATGAGAATTTCGTTCAAAACTACGTTTGCTATGATAGAACCCATTGATTTAAAATGAGATTCGAGACCGCGTAAACTTGATTCTGCGTGCTTGAACACAGTTGACTTCAATCGTGATACAACGCTCTGCTTGATTAATGTCACTTCGGCACCTGTATCAAGAAGACCAATTAAACCGAGTCCATTTATGTTTATTTTATACGTCATGTTTGACTTCACAAAATTTACTAGAGGCCGATTCCGACACTGTACACTTTTATGTCCGAACTTATTGCACTTAAAGCATTTAGGCCCTTTATTTCCATCTGGACATTGTTTTGACTCGTGACCGTCAGCACCACATTAAAACACTTTTTAACCTGCTTGGTCGGAATTTTCGCGTTACGCGATTTAATTTTGTCGTAAACTGTTATTTTTTCTTTGAGTTCTTTTAAACTACGCGCACTTTCTAAAATAAGTTTGTCCGGAGTGTTATCACTTATACCGTCAAGAACATATTTAATTATAGAAGAATGCTCCATGTCGATCTGAAGAGCGATTGCGTGCATTTCGTATAAATATTCTTTCAAGCTTTCATTTGTTTTCTTCTTCCGTTCTCGTAATGCTCTATGAACATCAGCAATGTCGACTTCTTCTGCAAACTCTTCACGAAAGAGACGTTTTAGTTTAGACCAGGAACGAATATGGCGTTGTGTCCGTGAGAAATGCAGTGCTGCACCTCTCAATAATCGCTTTGCGTAAATGAAAAGCTCTAAATCGTCCCATTGAGCCATTTCATTGAAATCATCAAAGTCCTCTATCCATGACTCAATTCGCAAAGCTTCATTCGCTGAAAAATATCCAACTGAATTCTCAAAATCGTTGAATGTTATATTTGCTCTCTTAATTACTGGATGTTTTTCGACTTTCGGCTTTTGTCTCCATGTCTGCTTATTCGTTGAACGTTCCTCGTATTCACTTTCTGCTACACGCACACTACTTCTTAATTGATTGTCATCGTTCTCATCACTATCACCATAGTTGGCATCATCACGCAAATCATATTGATCGTCGTGGCTCTCTTTATGAATGCTCTTTTCATTGTCTTTGTAGTTGATGATGGCGTCGTTTTAGTTATCTTTGTCGTCTTTCTCCGCTTCGTCAGCGTCGTCACCATTATTCCGTTGCTCATCGTCATCATTTGGTTCTTCACTCATGGTGCCTTCGTCTTTGCAGTGTGAATATTATCACCGTCGTCTTCATGTCCGCCATGTTTTGCCATATCTTTTGCTTTTGAAAATAGAAGCGAATCAAGCAAGCGTGCTTGAAGTGCTGCTTTGTTTCCCGTCGTTTTGCAGCCACGCACACTTAACTCGTTTTTCAACTGCACAACCGAAAAATTTATTATTTTGCGATAGGAAAGCATTGTCTATTTTACGGCACTAAATTCAATGTTTCAATCCCGATAGATCCCCCATGTAATAATGAAATAATAAATTTGAAATTGAAACACGAATGTTCTTAGGAAAACTCTTTTAATTTTGATCTTTCTTTAGCTCGTCTGTACACGGCACGTCTTACACCTTTTAATATTGGAAATCAACTGCTTTACGTTGCATTCTACTATCAACAGCTCTGACTCTGTCTGTCTCCTTCCCACGTATCCTACATATATATATATATATATATATATATATATATATATATATATATATATATATATATATATATATATATATATATATATATATAGATATATATATATATATATATATATATATATATATATATATATATACATATATATATATATATATATATATATATATATATATATATATTGTCGCGTGTAATTGGTTCGCGGCCTATAATTTTAACTTTCCGGGAAAGCGAAAACGCAATGTCTTTTAATTTAAGTTAAAAGAGTTTATTCAATTAAATAAAATGCACAATAATCAGTTAACACTTTCACTAATTTTAATTGTCACTATTAAAATTATCTAACACTTGTCCATAAATTTATTATCGCAATTGTCTTCTAAATTACTTCACTATTACGAAACACACTTTTCTACTACTCGAAGAATATCGCTTCCCACACACAATCGCAGTTCTTCTCGCGGTCGAATGAATGATCCCCCCCATTCATTCAGCTCGCCTTTATATAGGGTCTCTACCTATTCACCCATTTCTCGTACATTGGCGAATGTTCTACCTGGTAGGTTCGAGGTTCATGAATGGAGTGACGTCACTTGCAGATGTTGATCATGCTTGTTGGGTTCTCGTGGGTTCGAGTAAATTCATTCGTTGACGTTCTTAATGATGATGAAAACAATTGCGACAGTAGCTCGCAGAATTATTTGTACATGTAATTATTTGTACATGTAACACTGCCCCCACCTCAGTTCTTTTCGCCCCGAAAAGATGTGTCGCTATTTGTAGTCAATTCTCCCTGGGTGTACAATGGGGCAAGACGGTCCAGATGCACGATTTTCATTTTAGCTCTCGGCTTACGATGTTCCTGTATTCGGTATACGACGTCGTTGATTCGCTTTGTAACTCGGTATGGTCCCTCCCAATTATGTTGCAACTTTGGAGACCTACCCTTTCGCCGTTGCGGGTTATAAAGCCACAACAAGTCATCTTGCTGGAAGCCAGTAGAATTAGCCTTTAGATCATACCTGGTCTTCATGCGGTCAGTAGCCGATCGAGGTGTTTTCGCACTGTCCGATGTATCTGGTTCAACCGTTGTCTTAGATCACTTGCGTACTCCGAGATCGTTTGGGGTTTCTTAGGGGGTGTTCCTAACTTTATATCGGCTGGCAAACGAATAGTCTCTCCAAAAATGACTTTGGCTGGGGCTTGGCCCGTCGATGCATGTTCAGCGGCTCTATACGCCATTAAAAATAGTGGGATATGTCGGTCCCAGTCCCTTTAGTTCTCGTCAACCATTTTGGCAAGGTGTTTATTGAGCGTGCCGTTGAAACGTTCGACCATTCCATCGGATTGGGGATGCAGCGGTGTTGTCCTCGTTTTCCGTATTCCCAGCTGTTCGCACATTTCGCTAAAAACTAGTGACTCAAAGTTTCGGCCTTGATCCGAATGTAGTTCACAAGGCACGCCGTACCTGCTGACCCAATTTAACACTAGCTGTTCGGCTACAGTAGTTGCTTCCTGGTTGGGAATGGGGTAGGCCTCGGGCCACTTGCTGAAATAATCAGCTACAACCAGCGTGTATCGATTTCCCCATTCAGATTCAGGAAAGGGTCCAGCGATGTCAACAGCAATCCTTTCGAATGGCACGCCTACGTTATAGGTTTGCATTTGTCCTCTCAGTCGTCGCTTTGGGCCTTTGACGGAAGCGCAAATTGTGCATCTGCGACACCAGTCCTCTACGTCTTCTCGAGCGTGGAGCCAGTAGAATCTTTCCCGCAATTTCGCTAAGGTTTTGTTAACACCAAGATGGCCTCCCGAGGATCCTTCATGCATTTCCTTAACCACATCGTGGATTCGGCTTTTGGGTAGTATAGTTTGCATCCTATAGGAGCTGCCATCCGCCGTTTCCCATTTCCGCTTGAGTACGCCACCCTCCACCTGAAGGGAGTTCCATTGTGCCCAATAGCTTTTCAGGGTTGCGCCATGCATCGAAACGTCCTTCCACTCCGGTCGCCCAGTCGTCTCCTTCCATACGAGCAATGGTCCGATATCTTCATCGGCTAACTGGGCATTTCGAATCTCCTCCGATGACCAACCTTCATCGAATTCGGCCGTTATCACTCGCAGATCAACGGGCGGCTCCTTTTCCTCAATCCGTTGGCAATGTTTGCAGTTAGCTGGACATGGATGACCAGATAGGGCGTCAGCAATTCCATGAACTCTGCCCTTGTGGAGCAGTTGGGGCCTCACTAGGTCTGGTCGGATCGTCGATCGGGTTGCACCAGTGTCGTTTGTTAGGGTGCATTGTTCTTCATCAACTTGACCAGGAAGGCATCTGTCTGCTTCTCCACGATGTTGCCTTGGCACGGTGCTGGGGATGTCGATACTCGTGGCCAACGTTCGCCCCACGAAGTTGGCCCTTGCAGTTTGATGGGCCTCCATTCTAGGCTCCTGACACGGTCTGGATCTCCACCACCCTAGACAATAGCTCGGTCTTCTCCCCTTCTTGCAGTCTCTTTGCAGGTGCCCTTTTTCCCCGCAATTCCAGCATCTAGGCGCACCATTCACCTGCAGCTCTCGCTCATTTCCCACGCGCTCACACCTGGATTTATCTGTCACTACCTCGCGAACCTGGACAGTGGTGCGGGTCACATTTTTGGCTGCCTCAAAATTTAAACTATAAGCCAATGCTTCCTTGACTGTTTGCTTTTGAGCTAACCGCACGGCTTGTTGCAATTCCTTGTCCTTTAAGGCGCTGATGAATGCTTCTGCTGCTACGTCATCTCGATGTTCTGGGTCGTACGCTGGGTAAGCCAAAAGTGCCAATCGCTCAATGTCTTGTGCTAGCTGCTGCAAGGTTTCGCCAGACTTCTGCATCCGATGCCGTAGCTGCGCCCGGTAAATCTGCTTCAGATGATCGTCTCCATAACGCATGTCCAGCGCATTCATTATAGCAGCCGGGTTTGAATGCAGCTCAACGGGGATAGTCTGCAAAAGCTCGGCAGCTGGGCCTCTTAGAGCCAGAATTAACGCAGTTGCTCGTTCCTGCTCATTCCAGTGATTCATCCTAGCGGCGGCTTCAAACTGGATTTTGTAAATACTCCAGACCGTTTGCCCATCGAATATTGGTGCTTGCACATTTCTGGATGTGCTTTGCGCTGCGGTTATAAGTGAGGCTGGTGAAGCGGTTACTACTGCCTTCGCTGCTTCCAATTCTTTTTTCACTTTTTCCATCTCATGGTTCATTCTCTCTTCAACATGGCTGATCTCATAGTTGATTTTCTCCTCAACTTGGCTGACCTTCTCCTCGACCTGGTAAACCTTTTCCTCGACGCATTTAATTTGATTGCTCAGGCTACCGAGCTCCACTTTTAGTTCGGTTGACTGTTTTTGCACTTCCTTGATTACGATCGCTTGTTGGTCCATCTTCCCGATTGTTCATTTAACTTTGCTGATTGTTCATTTAACTTCGCCGGTTGTTCATCTAGCTTCGTCGTTAAATTGGATGACTGTTGTCGCTGCTCTTGCTGCATCAGCTTCAACATTTGCATCAGCGCATTTTCTGGTTTCTTTGGCATTGCTGTTGCTGTTTTCTGCATCTGTAGGCTCACCCGAATCTAGATACGCACCTTCCGACTCGATTGCATCACGCAAGCGTGCAATCAATATGGCCTTTGTACCTTGTGTAGCCAGATTTCGTTGTTCCAACTCCTCTTTGAGCTCCGATATGCTCAATTGATTAATTTTTAGATTTAAATTTCCTGGCATTTTTATTGTTTCGGCTATTTTTCCACGTTAACTTCCACAATTGTGCACTTCAAAAATGTTTAATCGTTTTCACTTCCAAAATTTTCTTTCTCACTTCTGACACCATTGTCGCGTGTTATTGGTTCGCGGCCTATAATTTTAACGTTCCGGGAAAGTGAAAACGCAATGTCTTTTAATTTAAGTTAAAAGAGTTTATTCAATTAAATAAAATGCACAATAATCAGTTAACACTTTCACTAATTTTAATTGTCACTATTAAAATTATCTAACACTTGTCCATAAATTTACTATCGCAATTGTCTTCTAAATTACTTCACTATTACGAAACACACTTTTCTACTACTCGAAGAATATCGCTTCCCACACACAATCGCAGTTCTTCTCGCGGTCGAATGAATGATCCCCCCCATTCATTCAGCTCGCCTTTATATAGGGTCTCTACCTATTCACCCATTTCTCGTACATTGGCGAATGTTCTACCTAGTAGGTTCGAGCAAGTTCATGAATGGAGTGACGTCACTTGCAGATGTTGATCATGCTTGTTGGGTTCTCGTGGGTTCGAGTAAATTCATTCGTTGACGTTCTTAATGATGATGAAAACAATTGCGAAAGTAGCTCGCAGAATTATTTCTACATGTAATTATTTGTACATGTAACAATATATATATATATATATATATATATATATATATATATATATATATATATATATATATATATATATGATACTCTCCGCAATAGGTAAATTTCTCTCGAGAAATTTACCTAAAAATATACTTTTCAAGTAAAATAAAATCTTCAGGTACAATGTTAAAAAATTATTTCTGAGCTCGCGGCCTCTTGGGCCGGGGCCCTCTCAGGTCGGGGGCCCGTGGCATTTGGCCAGCCCTGCCACCCTATAGTTACGCCACTGAATTCAGCTTTGCATGTGTGTCTGGAGAAATTTTTAGGTTAGGGAAGGATATGGTGGAGCTGCTGGCATCATTAGTATTTGCTGATGACTTATACTCGTATGTTCTACGAATGGGATTTCTATCCATTTTTATGCAACGATTCATAGCGTTTATCAGGTTCCCTCATCTACCTTTTCAACGTGGCGTAACTAGTGAATGACTCCTTATTACCGCTCTGGAGTCGTAAATGGACTAGAATCAATGAGAATTGACTCTACTTAGGATATCAATTTTTCTTAAACTATAAATCCTCTTTTCCAGATTTACTACGATTTTATATTTTTCGAATATCTAGACAGATAAATGGTATACTTGTATGACATCGTCAGCCCGTGCTTTATTATTCTGCTTAGAAAACCACTTGTCCAATAAAAATGTAATTAAAATTTGTTCACGCTTTCGCTACTGAAAAATTTGAAATCTTGTCCAAATCTTGGTGCTGAAAACTGCATCTGGTTTTGCAAATCCAATTTCACTCCGCGATAACCTTCACCTTTTCAGTCCAGTTATACCACCTCGCGCTCAAACAAAAGAAAATCGGCCAGACAACTAATCAGCTTTACTAAAAATGCTACAAAAAAATTTAAGTTAGAGAATCACGACTTCAATCACACAAATTAACTAACAAAAACCAAAACAAATGCAGAACTAACACGCCAATATCTCCGATTTCCGAAATCAAAGTAATTTTTTGGCAATGTTCCCACATTGCGCGCCGTTCCCGCTCCAATCGCGGACTCAATCCAATCCAGCAACGGTCAGACATGATGCTATAAACAATCTGTCATGCCATGCCGCTCGGTTGCATTCTAGGCCAATAATTCTTTCACGGCCCGAAAAGATAGATATCCGCACCCGAGATGCTCGTCTATCGGCTAGCCGTGGACCAAAGTATCTCGAATCTAGCCATCCAACAGATGGATACAGGAGCACAAGTTATTAGCAGCAGGCGGCACATGTTGTTTATAACTTTTGCATCATCTTTCTTCATTTTCTTTGCTCCACCTCGTCAACTTTTCGAGCTTTTCCCACAATCCGCGAAGTACATTTCCAAGATACATGCGCATGCGGCCTTGTGTCCGCCGCCGTCCGGTGTTTCTGCGAGTACACATGCTTGCGCCATACTGAACCACATGGCCGGTGGCGGCTGGTCCGAGAAACGTCTTAAAGATCTTGACTCCACCGTCGCCATCGCGTTCGCGTAATGGACAGCACAATCTGCACTGATCTCCGCGAGTTGGCGATTCCAAGCGCTTTTCTTCAAGACCAAGAAAAAAAATCTCAAGAAAATCATTTTTTGGTGGAGCGCGAGCTCGTAACGGCACCGTTGTCGTGTAAGCGCGCAAGTTTGAATGCGATCTTCGGGTCTCTCCATACACATATGTTATGCCCGCGTGTATGTAATTCCCAAAAATAGTGCCAAAAAGCGATAGACATCGGCGTGTAGAGGTCAGTTCTATTCACGCTTGTCGCGATCGCGGTCTAGAAAGGAAAAGAAGTGCTTTCGTTGGCGTAGAAAATCCGTTGCATGTGAAGGTTCGCCCAGTTTGGCTAAAGATACTCAGCGTGCAACGTTCGTTTGCAGCACACGGTTTGTGAAAGAATAAGCAGTAAAAAAATTAGTGAAAGTTTCGATTAGAAATAATTCGAGAAGTGAAAGAAGTTCGATCGCGAAGGTCCCGCAACGAGTTTTGCTCAAGATTCAGAGGCGTTCACGGTTTTCCAGTGATTTTTCGCGCAAACGTAATACATATCTGCGCGCAACCACGTTAACCACGTTCCCATGCGAAGTCTTATCTTACTTAGATACGAGAGTGTTCCGTTTCCTCATGTGTGTGTTGTGTCGTTCAACTGAAAAGTATTAAATACCCTCGTTGTCAGTATCCAGTGCTCATGTTAAACCCAATAAATGATATACATATGCGGATCGTTCTGTTGGATCAGTTGTTAACACCCGCTTAATCTTCAGCTCATATATCAAGCCACGCTGCGTCTCCAAAAGCTCCACTCCCCACGGTAATGCATGTGAGTAACCCATTATGTTGACATAGGGTTGTATCTTTTTTTGGTCATTTTACTTTTACCTGGAATAAAACTTTTTTTATCTTCCAAATCAACATGCAGATACTCGTATGTGAATCGCGACAGGTTGGCTGTAGTTGTAAGACGTTGGAGCTCTTTAAGAGATTGTTCTTTAGACTTTTTACCGTGTTTGGAGATTCAAGAGTGGGAATCTCTTAGCAAGTACTCAAGTATCTTCTATATGTATCTGAACATGTTTATTGAGAGATTCTACCGGCTTTTCCAGGTTTACGTTGCTCGTTTTGCTACTTTACCTCTGACTGATCTATTTGCTTGCAATGATGTAGTTACATGTGGTTATTAACGATTTTAACGTTTTAGCGCACAATGATTCAGTCACATGCTTCACATCGCGAAGTGGAAGCAACAAGTCTTTAGTATTTTCACTTGAATTCGTTAATTAGACTTCTAATCAAGCAAGTGTATTAATTTAAGAACTCTATCACACCTGGTTGCCATTTTTCGATATTTTGTTTGGAGTATTTGTTAATTTTTTCATGTTCTACCGATTTTTTTTTATTTGACTAGCAAAACCGAATATTTTTTATTGTTGCGAAATTTAAAGTTTAAAATCTCAAAAATTATCAATAACTTCCCTAGCACCTGCTCTTCCTAAATAATCCATAAACTGTATTTTTGCATCCTAGTCTTAATTTAAGCTTTTAAAAAATTACGGTAATGCCACCAAAATACTCGCGGCAACGCTAATGCAATTAACGGTTAGCATGTCTAATCTTGCGCGGAAAATTTAGATTCTAATTTTTATTTTATTTTTGTTATTGACTCCGTTTCATAAATCTGTATTGGTTTTATTAAGATGACGTAGATGAAAGTATGACCCAGTTTTTATTGGGAGTTTCTGAGACTGCACATTGCTACGGGACGGTAGGGAACTTTCAATCTTATCTTCTCCTTGTAGAAGTTTTTTGCCAAATGTTCTGACTACATGTGTTATGTGTGTAACTTTTTTTGGAACATGCTGAATCTTGATTGCTGATTTGTATGGTGTAGGCGGAAGAAAAGAAGTTGGTATTGCTGTTTCCATAGAATAGAAATAGGACGGTATTCTTTGCAGACTCATGAAAGCATGGTCTTATTAGTCTTTTTTCTTAATGATTTAATATTTTAATAACATTTGAATGATCCATCGCTAAGCAGGAGACAAGTGCAGGAAGTAAAAGATTGTTCTTATTAGAAATCAACATAGGGCCTCAAAAAACTTTAAAAATTATTTCTAATTTGAAAGAACAGTAAATGTTTAAATTTTAACTCTATATCATTTCATAGTTAGTATCTAGTTGTCTACAATAAATTTTGTACATACAACCAGACAAACCGCAAAGAGAACTCCACCTAATTCTTGCATCGAGGGAAGTAGTTTCAGCATTTAATTGTTTGACTCCTTATTACCCTCAAAATCGAGGGACTTTCAGGCGGGGCTTCAGTACCCAGGTAGTGCACTAGAGAAGCGCAGTGGCGACACTCGCTCGCCCATTCATGTTGCTGCCACCCCGTGGGTTGCCTGATGAGACTGCCGTCTCCTGAAAAGGGTTGTTATAGATTGTGAAACGTATATCGCTATTTAAGCACCCTGAGAAAAAACTCTAAATAAAGTTACTGAGTCTCCCCCGTAAAAATTTACATAACCCAAAGACAAGATGGAAACACTGTCCTTTGTCATACTGCTGCAAAAATTGCTGAAAGGCGCAATCTCCTGCCTGAAAATAATCACTAGTTATCTGAGGTGAACTTAAGCGCCCTTCTTTGCACTTCACTATACTAATTCACTAATCAGTAAAGAAAAGGCAAAACTTCACTCACGTCTCCACATTTTCTGCAAAAACAATAATTATTTTAGTTATTTATTTTCTACTTTAAAAGATTTCTGGACGGGAGCATGTACAAGAGGCTTGCAAATAGATACATTAATATAGATTATGGATCGTATTTTGTGAAGGTGGACTTTAACGTAACGAGGTGTTAAAAGTGTCAAAAATAAAATCACAAAACATCAAAATGTCAAGGGGAGCAAATATGTGTAAAATGTGGAGGAAAGCATGACCTAAAGGACTGCAAAAGCACGATTGAGAAGTGCTCGAACTATATTGGTAACAATAATAATGCTGATCATTCTCACAGAGCTGACTCTGTAGAATGTCCGGAGTTTCAACGCAGAATATTGATCGCCAGAAGGAGCACCGACTACAACTTTGATGATTGCTAATCTTTCTAATCAATCAAGTGGAACAAATTTGACACTCATGTATGCTAATATAAGAAGCTTAAGACATAAGCTAAGTGATATTCAGATTTACCTACAGCAAAATCCTGACATAGATTTGATTATTCTCAATGAAATCTGGATTTAACCAGAAGAAGGACGGTTTAACAATATTGAAGGATATAATGCGGTATTCTCCTGCAGACCTGGAAGAGGTGGAGGTACAGCAATGTACGTGAAAAATACAATCGATTTCATTACCAAGAGAGTGATGCCTGATAAATATAACGTTATAATAATTGAAGTAGGCCATGTAGGTAAAAAAAAAATAAAATTAGGGACGTACTACAATCCCAATCGTATGAATGCGCAAGATTTTTGCACAGTACTAGATACATTATTCTCAACTGAAAAAATTTAATCACAGTAGCGGACACAAACATTGATGTACTAACTGAATCACCAGAAACACGGATTTATAAGGATACGCTAGAAACGAATGGAACGGTAAGCATAAGCAACAACCAAATTACTCGCCCAGTATCAAATACCTGTCTGGATCATATAGTAACCAATGATTTAAAAGTCGCTGAACGCATGACATACATATTTGAGGACTGGCTAGAACTGGATCATCGTGTGTTAAAAATTGCTATTCAAGACCAAACCCTGTACAAACAGAAGCCGACCTACAAAACGTTCAGCTTTCTTGACTAGCAGCTCTTTAAATCAAACGTACGAGAGTTACTGGAAAAGCGGAAACCAAATAGTATTATTGAACTCAAGAATATCATCATATCTGCTAAGCAAAGCTCTACAATTGAGAAAAAAATCAGGTTTCGACAACGGACTTGGATAACAAAAAAAGTAATTGATGCAAGTATTAAAAAAGGAAGGCATACATGGACTACAGGAAGAACAGTGGAAACCAGGCTTTCAAGTTTCTGTATATGCAAGCGAAAAAAGAATCGAAACGACTGGTGAAAGAGGCTAAATTCTTATATTTCTCAGAAGAATGGAAACAGCGGCTGACAACTCCCACGAAATATGGAAAATAATAAATGAGGTAAACGGTAACTCTTCAACCCAGGGTATATCACAAAACTTTCAACTGAATCCTGATTGGCCCTCTAATACATCGTGTCCACGTGACGCGGCGAACTCATTAAATAACTTTTTTTCAACAATTAGTGGAAGAATCACTAAAGAAATCGTTGCCAGTTCAGCAAGCAATTTAAATACTACGAATATCTCAAAAAATTCCATCCTTCACATTCATCAAACAAATAAAAGGGAAGTCTTAAATGTAATCAATGAATTGAAAAAGAATACGGCGCCAGGCATCGATAGCATCACGATGAAGGAGATTAGTATAATAAAGGAGGACATAGCCCAGATTATGGCAAATTTTATAAACGTGCATATTAGGAATGGGACTTTTCCGGAAGAAGAAAAACTTGCAAAAATAGTTCCTATATTTAAGGGTGGTGATCATCTTGACCCAAATAACTATCGTCCGATTGCGCTGCTGACGGGATTTAGTGATATTTGAAAAAATACTAAACAATCGATTAACATCATTCTTAGTTGAAAACTCTATCATAAGCCAACATCAGTTTGGTTTTCAAAAGAACAAGAGTACTTTGGATGCCCCACATTCTGTCACACGTTTCATCAATCTAGGACTTGACAGAGGTGATTATGTCATCGAAATTTTTGTGGATTTGAAAAAAGCATTTGATACAGTTGATCATGAGCTCTTGCTTCGGAAACTTGAATCGTACGGTATTCAGGGTAGTCCTAAGCAGTTGTTTAAGAGTTACTTGGAGGGAAGATCGCAGAGAACTTTAATCAACAATGTCCTGAGCGATCATGCACCCATGAAAACAGGAGTTCCCCAAGGCTCAATACTTGGCCCAACTTTGTTCCTGCTATACACAAATAATCTAAATACATGTGGGCTGACGGGATATCACACATTATATGCTGATGACACAGTTCTACTTTATTCAGGACGAGACAAAACTGCCATTGAGAACACTTTCAACGAGGATCTAGGAAAATTCCATCAGTGGTTAATTGGAAACAAACAAGTATTGAACACTTCAAAGACAAAATATAATGTTTTTAAGCAAAAGAACAAAGGAGACATAGATGTCGAACTAAATATTAACGGCGAAAAATTGCAAAGAGTCCTAGAAATTAAATATCTTGGTCTTATCATAGACCATCGTATGACCTGGTTACCACACATAAATAGCTTAAGAAGGCAATTAGCCCCAATAATAGGATTGTTGAGAAGATATGAGGATTTTCCAATGCACATCAAGAAACTTGTTCTAAATGCGTTTGTCCTGGCGAAATTGCATTATGGAGTACTTATTCGGAGTCAATCAGCAAAGCAACATTTAAACAGTATATCCAGGCTGCTGACCAAAGCGTATAAAAACATTCTAAAGCTGCCAATGCTTAATCAAACTAGTTTGGTTTACCAATTGGCTAAATCATTAACCTTTAGTCAAACTAATGGATCGGAACGAGCGCCATTAATTAAGGTATCACAGATCAACCCATATAATGCGAGGAATGCAGATCAGGTAGTTATACCTTTCGCCAGAACGGATCGTCTAAAGAACGATGCAACGAATGATGCTCTGCGTATATATAACAATCTACCAGAGATTGTTAAGGAAGCAAACTCACTTTTGGTATTTAAGAAAAGACTAAGGGAGCATTTAATGAGCACTGATTAAAGCGTGGACCTGTAATCCTGCTTTTATGAGCCCAGTATCTTAGGGCGTTCTTTTTGACCCTATCAGCGAGATACTGAAGTGACAGTTATTCAAAGTTTTTTTTGAATGCGTCGTATTATATTGAATTTTTTTTTTATCTCTGAGAGCTGATCATGATTGTGGACTAGATGTTCACGAAAAGGACTAGTTCACATTATATTGTGTGCCTCCTTATACCGATGTGTTAAACATTGTCTGGGTGGCACAAAGGACCAAGCGACGTAATGTGAATGCAGATCGCACGAGCGTTGTGCGACGAAGAAAAAGTGATGGAGAGAGTGGTAGGGAATGGAGGTATTAAAAAAAAAAATCTCACAAATTATGATATAACAATATCTAATTGGCTGAACCTTTCCTAATATTATCCCTGGTTTTAATTAAAAATTCTGATTAGACAGTCAATCTCACCCTTATTTATAGTTTCAAGTTAGCTTAATTCTAAGTTGATAGCTGACAACAAAGTATCTTAAATGGTTAACAACTTTATTAAAGCTTCGAAGAAATCCTGATAAAACTATTTAGCCGAATTGGAAAATCCTTTCTTTTAAAAACTGAAAACTGAACAAATCTCACTTTACATCGTTGGTTATTACATTAAATTTAAAAGGCATAGTGTACTATGTTTTAAGTATGTGAACTGGAGCGTGTTCAATGAAAATGTATTGACAGTGAATCTTGTTAGATTGATTAGAAGACTAAAATAACGAAGATAGTGACTCATTAACACCTACTTGGGGACCAACCGATATTTCAGTCAACTGCCTAAATTTCTTTAGAGGCGTAAATTGTGAAGCTGCTTTAGATAAATTTTACATACATATTTATAGTCACGGTCCCCCGATTCTCGGTTTTGCCCAGGAGAAGGGGACAATGCCTGCCACACATTTTTTGCGTGCACAAAATGAGTCAGGCTGCGAAGGGACCTCTACAAGGAGACGGGAGAGCTCACCCCGGATAATATAGTCGCGGTGATGCTCGAATCGGTTGACAAATGGAACCAGGTGGCACATTGTGCTCGGGCCGTCCTAATATATAAAAGGGATTCACAGCAGCCGGGGGCGGTGGGGCTAGGGGATCACTTGTCTGGCACTTCCTCTTCCCGTCTCCCCTCCCGCTAGGAGAGGAATCCCCCTGCTTGAAGGCGCCTCACGGCGTAATGAAACGAGACCTTTCCCGAAGTAATGTGTCAAACGGTTCCAGGCTGGGTTCTCAGGTTGACAGGGGAGGTGTTTAGTGGGCAGTCCAGTCGCCTTCTTGCGAGCATGGGAGTCCCACACTCAGTGCGTAAATGGCATTCACCTCCCAAACGCAAAAAATAGTCTTATTCGCTGTTTTACGCCTCTTCAGACATTCCGTAAAGCAAATCAAAACCCTTGGTTTACAAAGCGAGTGCTTAGTGCCCTATGAGCAAAAGATAAGGCACATCGTGTCCTTTAGAACCCTCGGCACTACTGAAGTTAGATCTAATTTAAGCAGGCTGCGTGCTATTGTCAAAAAAGAGATCAAATATGCTCTGAAGACTTATTTCAGTAGTCTGGATAGCTCTTTTGCGCCTAATAATACAAAGCCTTTTTGGTCTTATACTAGGTCGCTAAAATCCTCTTCTTGCAGTCCTAGTAAGGTCCGTTGGAATGGTGCAGAGGTTTTTTCTCCTCAAGAAGTTACTGACTCATTTGCCCAATTTTTCTCTTCGATTTTGTCATTTGCCGTTGCAGCTGTGCATCCTGTTGTCTTACCTAATCATCTTCCCTTCCCAATTTCCTTTATTTTTGCAGATTTATCTGAAGTTGAATCTTTTATCAATGCTTTTGATCCTAATATCAGCCCAGGGCCGGATGGTTTGCTAAACACATTTGTAAAGTCGTTAGCCTCATTGCTTAGTTTTCCTTTGTTTCTCCTCTTCAATCTAAGGTTGAGTACTGGTATTTTCCCGAATCCTTGGAAAACAGCTAATATTGTGCCTATTTTTAAAAGTGGCGATCCCACGTCAGTTTCCAATTATCATCCTATTTCCTTAATTTCCTGCTTTCCAAAGTTACTTGAACGGCTGGTTCATAATCGGCTCTCAAATTCATTAGCTTCTATTATTGCTCCAGAGCAGCATGGCTTTCTCAAAGCATACTCCACCACCTCTAATTTAATAGAGTTCACAAACAGTATTGCAAGAGCAAGAGCTTCACAGATTTCTTTGACACTGTGAATCATTTAGTTCTTTGTCGTAAGCTTGAAGCTCTTGGCATCTCAGGTGCTCTTCTATATTGGATGTCATCTTATCTGTCGTGTTGTCCCTGTTGAGTAAGTCTCTCTGGTACTACGTCTAGTCGTTTTTATCCTTCATCTGGCGTTCCACAAGGTTCAATTCTTGGGCATCTTCTCTTTCTGTTGTTCATAAATGATCTTCCCTTTGTAATTCATTCCTCTTGCCTCTTGTAAGCTGATGACTTCAAAGTATTTCGTGTATTCAAATCCCATTTAGACTGTCAGCTGCTCCAAACTGATCTGAATGCTCTAAATAAATGGTGTGCTTCAAACTATCTATGCCTCAACACTACTAAATGTCATAAAATGACTTTTTCTTTCAATAACTCTCCTATTAACTTTAATTATATATTAAATGATACCTTTGAGTAACTTTTGATCCAAAACTCACATCTGATGCACATATTTTAAATGTCATTACTAAGGCGTCTAGTGTTTCTGGATTTATCCTTAGGCATGTTCATAAATTTAATAGCATCTCTTCTTCCATCCGCCAATCGGTTTGTCTTGTTCGCCCTTTGCTTGCATACTGTTCTGTTATTTGGTCCCCCCGATATTCCAATCTCGTGTCTTCTTTAGAAACTGTTCAAAGAAAGTTTACGCGTTTTCTTTTCCTTAAGTTTGATTTGCCGTATCAGCCCTATGAAAGTCGTTTATCCTTCCTATCTCTTCCATCTCTAATATCCTGACGAACTTATTTAGACCAATGGTTTTCGTATAAACTCTGCTTCCATCAAGTCCCCTTAGATATTTTTTCTGAGCTTCGTTTCCGACGAACATCCCATTAATCTCGAATGAGCTCTTATTTCGTTATACCATATGCTAGAACTGATTTATATTTCCATTCACCAATTTTAAGAATCGTACGAAATTATAATAATTTCGAGCTTGGTCCTTTCTCCTCCTCTTACATAGCATTTAAGAAAAAACGAAGAGACTTACTGTATTTATTATTTGCGTTCCATTCTGTTATTGAATTATTCAGTCTGTTAGATGGAATAAATAAATTAATAAATAACTGGAAAATCCTAGCTGTTTTTTCAGAGTTGTTCTTCGCGCTCGAATACGAATGGAATTTTCACTCTACTTCTGCTGGATACCCGCAACCCCCTATTGATAACACTTCAAATCATCGCCTTGTCAATCAAAATTACTATGCTACTTCCTTCTAGACGTCCTTGCTATCCAACTCGGCAAACCAAAAGCCAGCCAACCTCTCTTCGAGTTTTCTTCACATCTCCTTTGCAACGGCCCACCGGTATCAGTTCTTTTGAGGGTTTTGAACTTTGAAATCCCCAAATTCATTGTCCGTTGTCTAAATGTTGCTAGGATGTCGCAGGAATGTTGTGGTTACTTGTTTCTCGACGTTGGAAACCGATCATCTTATTCTCCCCCAATTCTCGTATGACGTTCGGTCAGTGTTTTATTGTTTTGCTGTTCACAGATGTAGCAGTCAAATTATTTTCGTTTTTATATATTCGGGTTAATATGAAGTATTGTGTCGGTAAACTACGCGTACTGAAACAAATTTAATAATTGGCGGCGTGACAAATGGATACACTCTCCTACTAAGTGTTCTAATTTTTCAGTTTATACCAAGGCATACATAATATTATCTTATTATTTTCTTGCTAATCTCCGTTTACTGAAGGCATAACCCAATTTTTCGACCCAAAAATATGAACTTAATGTGTTCCTTCTCGCATTATTTTCTCGCTTGGCGATGTCAAAAGAAATATGTTAATGTGTGTACATAGTCAATCTGATAATAAAGTTGAATGACCTCTACCTTCAAAGGCAGGGCGCCAAGCGGTGGACATTGTTGACAGGGGTCTATCGAAGGTACCGATATCTGCACCAGTTGTCTGCGGGCTGCTGTACAGTGCACGTGAGTTTGTTTTGAGCTCTCCTATAGTGACGCGTCGGATTTTTTAGATGCTTTACGCAATGAAATTTTTTTTTTACTCAACAAAATGGGTACCAAGACTGTTGTTATGCTGCTATCTCTCAAAACATGATTTATCGCTGGCACAAAATGTTCAGAGAGGACGCAGAAGACCACCCCGGACGCCCGCCGTCAGCCGATAACGACGAAAAGGTGAAGTAAGGTGCATGCTCAACTGAGAACGTTGCATGAGCGTTAGAATGTTGGCAGAGGAGTATGCTATTCCCATAATGTCCTGCATTGCATTGTTACTGAGGATCTGGGCATGCGCAAGATCTGCGCGAAGATGGTGCCCAGAGTAAGCAAAGCAGGTTTCCAAGGCGGTGTGTGTACACTGCCCCAGCCCGTACTTGGCCCTTCGGACTTCTTTTCTTATTCCCACGAATCAAGAGCCACCTCAGAAGCCGCCACTTCGGGACTTTAGAAGTGGTCCAAATGCTACGATGAGTTGCTAAAAAGAGGTCCCCGTCGATGCATTCCAGGACGCTTACCGCGAGTAGAAGAACGTGTTCTGCCGGGGACTTTGAAGAATTCCAACCACTTGTACCAATAGCTGCAATAAATTTTTTTCCTGAACTCATTCGACTTTTTTTGTACTGACCCTGTATGCAGCACTTACGTATTATATCTTCTCCTTTGTACCGTTACAAACCCTGTCGGGCTTTCGTTTACTGCAACAAGCGCCTCCAAGTGTGTCGGTCCATTGAGCCCGTATTCATCAGCCGAGTCAGACCAGCGGTTCCTTGGTTTCCGCAGTGGTCTCCGCCTTTCAGTTCTCCCAATGAATACCTTTTTGGGTATCCGTTGCTGTTCAATACGATTCACTTGGCCAGCCTATTGCAGTTTCCACAGCCTTACAATCATTTAAACCTCCGCCTTGTCAAAAATTTCATAGAGCTCATGGTTGTATCGAATTCGCCATTTGTCCGCGTCTAGCTTCGCTCCAATTATTTGCCTCAGGACCCATCCTTCAAAGGTGTTCAATATGTTTTCGGACACTTGAGTTAGGGTCCATGTTTCACACCCATAGTATAACACAGGTCTTATCGCCGGTTTTGTATATTTCGAGCTTTATTTTTCTGTGTATGCAGCTGGTCTTCAAGATCGTCAAAATTGAAAAAAATATTTTAGTTGCGAGCTGTATTCTTCGGCGTATTTCGTCTATTGCATTGCTGGTTTTCGTTATTTTGGTGCTTAAATACATAAATTCACTCACATTTTCGATACTGTATTCGATAAGTGTTATATTTTGTGTGCTTGAGGTATTTTTGCTTTGCGTCCTGAGCTTTGTTTTATTTTCATTGATTTGTAGCCCTACTAGTTTTGCTTCGCTGGCGAGTTTCAGGTAGAGTTTTTTGCCAGTTGTTAATGACCGTGACAAAATGTTGATATCGTCTGCATGAGCTACTACTCGACTTGTATAGTAATGTACCTCGCGTATCAATAGGTAGCTTCCTTATGACGTACTCCAGAGCCAAATTGGATAGCAATGGAGCCAGCTGATTTCCCTGCTTTAGTCCAATATTTGTGTCAAAGGCATCGGTGAGTTGGTTATTGATGTGGACTTGGGAGGTCGTCAACCTCATTGTTATTTTGGTAAGACGGACTAATTTGGCTGGGATGCCAAAGTAAAGCATTACTTGCTACAGTACGTTACGCTATCCAACTTGCCAAACCAAAAAGCCCGCCAACGTACCATTTGGTGTTCTTTTTCCGTTCTTCTGAGGTTTTGAACTTGAGTTCCCAGAATTCATTGTTGCTGTTACTTGTTCCTCGACGTGGGACACAGATAATGCAGCTTATTTTGCTCCTATTCTCGTCTGATATTCGGTCGCTGTTTTATTATTTTGCTTCTTGGCAAATATAGGTTTCAATGTATTGTTTGTTTTTATTTGTTGGGATTTATGTATATTAAGTATTGTGCCGGTGAATTACGCGGACTGTAACGAAATCCATAACTGACGATGCGGCAAATAGATAAATTCTTCTAAAAAGTGTTTTAATTTTTTCAGTTTGAGCTAAGACATACATATTAGTGGGTTTTTCGATAATTAATGTCGTTTTTTTTCATGTTTTTTGAAGTAAAGTTATTTATTTCGATAACGAACATTAATCAATGATATATTGACAATTTTATTGGATTGAATAATTGCCATCTTTCGGTAAGTTGAAAAATTCCACGTTCGAAGAAGCCTTGGTTTTTAGAAGCGAAGAACTGGTCCAACTCATTTTTAACAGCCTGATCGGTATCGAAAGTTTAACCATTAGGGATGGCGGTTTTTGCTAAAATAACCAGTTCTTCGGTTTTTTAAAATTAAGTTTAACTGAGCGATTTTTTTTGCAGCCAAAAAACCGGTTTTTATAAGAACCGGTATTTAGATTTTTTCTTAGCAATTTTTAAAAGAAAAACCATAAATAAGGGATGTACCTTTTAGAATCCAAGCTAACAGCTTACTGCTAAGCTAAGCCAGTATAAGGATGAAATATCCTGCTTTTCAGGCGCAAAGTATTTTGTATTTATTGTGTATTGTGTGCTACACAACTAATCAAAAAAATCAATCAAACTAAGAAACTTGCTTTGTTCTGCTGACTGTGAATGCTATTTTCCGGATTCTTGTATTCGGTATTTTTCTATGCCTTTTCTGGTTATAAACCGATTCTAGAAATTGAAAGAAGACTAGTTTAAATCTGCACGCAAAAATACCTGGAAAAACCATTCAAATGGTTTTGAAGGGAGCCAAATAAATCATAGTCTGATGGTGCTCTCAGGTCTATATGGTGGATGTACTCGTAGCATCGGTTCCCAATTGAGCTCTATTCATTTTTGACGGGTTATCAAAGAAGTGTGGGGTCTGGCGTTATCATGATGGAAAATTATGCTGTTTCGATTGGCCAGTTCAGGGCGTTTTTTCTTGATTTCTGCGTTCCATTTCGATAGTTGACGACAGCCGACACATTAATAATCTGGTTTCTTGGAAGCAGCTCAAAGTAGACTTTATCCATAATCTTCTTTTGGTGAATAGTGGTTTGGATGTCGATTGCGGGGGCTCATCTTGCTTGGTCCATAATCGTTTTCGGACTACGTTATCGTAAACAATCCATTTTTCTTCACTCATTATGATTCCTTTTAAAAAATAGGTCTGGTTACGACTCAGCAGAGAGTCACATATGTTAATGCGTTTAGCGAAGGGGATTTCCTTGAATTCGTGGGGAACCCAAACATTCAGTTTGTTTATGTAACCAAGCTGTTGTTAATGCAAGTAAACTATTAAATTCGATACGTCAAGCTTCTCCGCTAACTGTCGAGTTTTCATACGCTGGTTAATTTCGATTAACCCCTTTATTTTGTCGTCATCAGTAGTAGTTTTTTGAATTATTTTCCGTAATTCTGTTTTATTTATTAAACGGGCTACACCAACAGCCTTTTTCTGGTCCCCCCGTAGATGCTCTATGAAGTTCAAATCGAGCGATTGCGATGGCCATTCCATTAAGTTGATTTTTTGGTCTTGAATGCATTTTTTGTGGACTCCGATGTATGCTTAGGGTCATTGTCTTGTTGCAAGACCCATTTAACAGGCTTATGCTCTTCTGCATAAAGCAGCATTGTATCCCTGAAAATATTGACATACTGAATTTGATCTATATTGCCGTCAATCAATCAAATCGGACCAATCCCGTACCAAAAAATGATCCCCATAACTTAACGCTCCCTCCTCCATGCTTCACTGCTTTATAGTACATTGTGACCTGAATTGATGGATTGGTGGGCTTCATACAGTTTGCCTGCCAGCACTTGCAACTGATATTTTAGTTTCATCAATCCGCAGTACATTTCTCCACTTTTGATTTGTATTAACCCACTCCAATCCGTATGGTATTTTGCCAATTTTATTCATTGTTTAATATAGCGTTTTGTTGGTAATTTTCTTGCAATTCTACCACACAAATTACTTTCTACAAGCCTTCCACGAAATGTTCTTGAAGAAACATTCAATCCTAATTGTCATTTAATATCTTTTAAAGATTTGTAAAGATCAGATTTCGAAAAACGCCCAATTTTGGGCTTTTATGGGTTTTCAGCCATCTTCTTCGAAGGTTTAAAAATTGCAGCAATTTCCTGAAGTGATTTTCCCTCATCACCCAAAGTTAAAATGATTGCCCTCTCTTCTGGGGCGCAGTCTTTTCCTCCATCAATCTTTACCTACAAACGAATACCGAACATATCAAAATTACTCAAAACTTATTTCAGAAGCTCTAATCTCTATTTTAATGGCAAACCCGAGTAGAAATTCAATTAAGGCAGACATTAGGCCCTAATTAGCTTGCCTAAACAGTTCTTAATTCAGGCTGTGATGGAGCTTGCCAAAGCAGTTCCTAATTTAGGCAGTAATGGGGCTTGCCTAAATAGTTCCTAATTTAGGCAGTAATGCAGCTTGCCTAAACACTTCCTGATTTAGGCCGTGATGGGGTTTGCCTAAACAGTTCCTGGACAACTTTCTTCGCATAATCAACCCATAAGATATAAATTTGTTCATAATTCTACTTACCAGTTTTCACATCAGCGAGAAATTTTCGAGAAAATTCACATCAGCGATAATCCTTTTATCTAACCTTAAGAACATGGCTCTGGTGCAAATTATATGCAGTGAAATATTTTGATTCAATTTCGGCATGCAGCCTTAGGGCCCCATTAGGCCCACATTAAACATGCCTAACTTGGAAAACGTGATCAACTCCTCACCGCATCCGAACTTAAAAGTATTTAAAGCTAAGCATTTTCATTTTCTACGTATAATTGTAATTTCTCACCACGAAATTTTATTTTGTTCGATTTTACACAACAACAAATTTTCTGTTTAGGAATTTCTTAGGCAAGCCTAAGCTAGGAACTGTTTAGGCAAGCTCCATCACCGCCTAATTTCGGAATTGTTTAGGCAAACCCCATCACCAGCTAAATTTAAATTTTTTGTAAAATGAAGAAAATCGTAAATATTTAAATTTGTACCAAGAATAGTCAATTATTTTGTTTCTTTGATATCCGCAGTCGAATTCTATTTTTTTCTTTAAAAGACGCGTTTCGACTCTTTTGAGTCATCTTCAGTGACTAAAGGATGTGTTGAAGGGAATCAACATTCAACATTCCCTTCAACGCATCCTTTAGACGACTCAAAAGAGTCGAAACACGTCTGCTCACACAACAAAGCAAAGCCCGACGGCTTTTAAAGAAAAAAATTTAAGGATTGTTTGGTTTTTACACTGAAAAAAAAATTTGTGTTTAGGAAAAGTAAAGGCAAGTCTCGCTAAATATCAAAATAATATCTCCTCTGTGAATGGTACTATTTCTTGAATCACACAAATTTATGCGTCTATTGATGTTATTAATTGTTAAAATGATTTGCATGATAAGTGTCAAGCTTTCAAACAATATTAAATTCAATGCTTATACGAGTATGTTCTGAAAAAAATCATCACGAAACCAAAAACATGATTTCATACTTTAAATTCACATTTATCCTGGTTTCATTTGACTCTTTTCATCTGTCGGAGAGAGTTGGTATCTGGCCTTAAAAAAGTGGAAATATTCGCCAGTAGTATGAGATAGAAAATAAGGATTAAAGCAACGGCAATAGCTACTTAGCACGAAATTTAATTATAAAATTGCAGTCGAAATTGTGTGGTTGCAGTTGCAGAGCATTTCTCTCTACCACTAGTTTCCCCTCATCTCATAAAGCCGTGCGAGTCATTGGGCTCTTTCACACGGGAATGGTAAAAACCCATATCCAAACAGGTTTCACGCTTACGCCCTTATGTTTACACGTTGCATAGTTTAGCCAACCTATTTTTGTATACGATACACGTCTTGCGAGTGTATGTGTCAAAAGGGTCATTTGATCGTTAAACATCGCGCGGACAACATGAGAGCGAAGACAGAGAGATAAGCGATTGAGAATTTGTTTTAGCCTTGAATTGTGCACGAAGTAATAAAAACTGGAATGAAAAATGTATTTTATGATTGTTAAAGTTTGTCGATTCAAATTTATCTCTTGGATTTATTTGGATCCTCCGTGTTTTTCCGCTTTCTGAAAATATATCCCAAATTTGAATTCCTTTTTTAGTCGCATAACTTGCTTATCATAATGTGATTCTATGAAGATTATGCGTACTGTTAATTGTCTATGGATTCACAATAGGCAATTTAACTTTATTGAAATCGTGATATTCGTCGTGTTGTTTCCTGAAACTGAACATGGCCTCCGCTTTTATAAATTCATTAAATAACGCGTAGCTTCTCGCGTTCACGCATCCATTTTTGCACGCAAATTAAAGAAAGGCAATCGTTTCATGACGACTACCTTCTTCACCGAATGTTCAATTCGGAATGATTATCGGCGTTTGTATAAAATTTCCCCCACCAAATGATCAACAAAATGCGTTTGTGTATGTGCGTTACGCTCGTTCACCCTAAAAAATGTTGGCTTGTTTTTACCATCAGGTCCCCTCAATGCCTCTCACTCTTCTTGCCCATATAACCTGTTTAACGCTCACTTTTAACGCTGCGTCTGAAAAAGCCCATTATGTATGCTTAAGCTGCATTATTTTGCCAACATCCGTATGTGTATAAACTCATGCATTTTTATTCAGGATTTCTTCTCTTTAGTTTGATGCGAAAAATATTAGAGAAAAATCATTTTGAATCGAAATTTATGGGATGCTCTTACGTACGAAATTTGTGGTAGGGCAAATCATTTTGCAGAAAGTCGATACAAGTTATTGCAAGGTTAGTGTTGTTTAGGGCGGATTTCTGTGTATAATTTAAGCTGCAAGTAGCGTTCGCCTTTTATAAATGATGCAATAAAACTAACTTGAACTTTTCGTGAACCATAAGTTCTCATATAAGACCGTCCGTCATTCTTTTTATTTACACTTAAAATGTCAAAAGTGTTTTATTTCAAAGCACTTGGGGATTTCAATTTATAAAATATGAACGAGTCTTGAGTTCTTATCACACAGTCTAGACTGAAATAAATAAGTAATTACAAAACGAATCACTCAATGCTTCCGTTTCCCATCTTTTTGCTCTTAATATGACATAAACTAGACTTTCATTGAAACTGATGAATTATATTGAAAACTTTAATAATCATGTTCGTTCTTTAATTATTATATACGTATACCATGACCACATATCACACGCTTCATTTCTCTTGTTGGTTGCGCCTTTTTCAAGCAAATTTCAGGAGAACCAACCCTATGATCCTTTTTTCGCTATCCTACCTACTTTCATATATTATGTTGAATTAAATTTTCTCCTTTTCACCTCATACAATGAAGTCAATTATGCTAATTATATTAAACCCTTTTTCTCTCTTTTTCAGGTATGTATTCATTCATCTCTGCATGCAGCAACTACTCGTATATAAGTATGTATAATTTGAAAATATAAATATGTGTAGATTCCCGGAAGCTTCACGTAATTCCTGTCTAGGATGGACTCAATGAAAGCTAAAAGGAATAAAATTTTTGTGATACATGTTGACGTTTATTTTTAAAACTTAGCGTAAACAGCTTGCAGTCTATTATGTTGTTTGTTTTATGTTTGCAGGCCAATTTTCTTTTATCTGGAAAAGCTGTCGGGCCTTGCTTATTTTGGCAAGCAGATGCGTTGCGACTCACTTGAGACATCTTCACTGAAGATGACTCAGACGAGTCGAAACTCGTGTGCTTGTTCAAGTCAGCAAGGCCCGACGGATTTTCCGGATATGAAAACGTGAACAGGTTCTCATTTGCAACAGAATTTCTTGGATGTACTATATATTGAAATTACTATGGTTTGAATCCATATTTTGAACAGCCCTCTCCTATTACATTATAACGATAACTAGAGTTTTAATCAGTTTGGACGATCTTGAAAATCAGCTGCATACGCAGGGAAACAAAGCTCCAAGTTTAAAAATCTGTGATATGACCTGTGTTATGCTATGGGTGTGAAATATGAATCCTAACCCAAGCATCTGCGAATATATTGAACGCCCTTGAACGACGGGTCCTGGGGCGAATAATCGAAGAGCTAGATGGGGACCAATGGCGAATTCGTTTCAACCATGAGCTGTATGAAATTTTTGACGAGCCGGTGGGCTCAACGATTATAAGACTGCGGAAGCTGCAATGGGCTGGACACATGAATCGTATGGACGAACACCGGATACCCAAAAAGGTTTTCGTTGGGAGAACTGAAGGTCGGAGACCAGTGAGGAAACCGAAAAAACGCTGGTCTGACCCGGTCGACGGAGACTGTTCGTCGCTGCTCGGATTTCGAAATTGGAGCACGCGGTCAATGGACCGAGACTGTTGGAGGTGCAATTTGCAGGAAGCGAAGGCCCAGAGCGGCTGTAGTTCTACGAAGAAGAAGAGTTCCGCTAGAATAAATGGTTGAGATGGTTTTCTAATCACACCCCAAGTAGCCTTGTTAAAAATTCAGGTTTCATAATCAATTACTGCTAAAATTTTCACTAAACCCCAACCACTATTTCTCCTTATAACTGTTTGGGATCTACTTTTTTGTAACATGAATCCTACATAAGACCACTTGACAACTTCAGCATTTAAAATTATCCATTCTCAACCATAAACGTCTCCATTTTAATGATAAAAACGACCGATTCTCCGTAATTCAAAGTAAATTTCAGGCAATATCTTCTCATTTTACAAATTTAACATCATCCGTTAATTATATATACAAATTACAAAAATCCTCCCGTTCAACAATAACACTCCTCTTGCTATGATACTTAAAAAGCGAGGCGGTGGCTTCTTCCATGAACGGGAAAACCAACATTTAGTCATTACGAAAAGCCACCAGTGGGTGATAATTACTCTGGAGAAGCTTTAGACTTTGTAGATTTTGTCGACAACCGTTAAAATATCCTCTCTCTTTCTTCTTTCCTTTATTACTAACTTCTTATCATTTATTTATCTACAGTCGGTTCGTCTTCTGCTTCTTGTGTAAAACCTCTTACTGCATTCGTTGAAAAACCCACCACCTTTTCCTCACTCCACCCCCAACCGCTTCCGTTAAAAATAGCGTGCATCTTTTCGGTTAAAGACAATTATAGAAGGATAATCGTTTGCCTAGGATGTGCCATTAATTACACTTAATTACTGCATAATAAAAAATAAAACCTGCAATTCTGCTTTTATGGTGAAACCATATGGAAAGCATAAATTCAAACAAATGTGGATGATTTGGTAGAGATGGTTGCATCTGTAGAAAGGACGATGCAATTTCAGTTATTGCAGACTAGTGGCTGCTCTATCTATAGAATTGCATGCTTGTCTGCAACGGTGAATGAGTGTTTTGTGTAGAAAGGATGTGGGCCAACAAATTGTTGGTAAAAGAAAGGAAGGAAGTAGCTTGAAGAATGAAAGGTGGAATGAGGTTACAAAATATAAAGGTGAAAACTCTGAAAAATGTGAGAAGAATTCCTTTTATATAAACGAGTATGTGCAGCATCCTTAGCTTTATTTAATGAATGTGTATTTATCCTTGAAGTAAATTCAAAGTAGAATGACGGAATATTAGTGAGAACAGTGGGGGAGTTGTGTATAATTTGAAAGAATTGGAATTCATTATATTTTCTGCTCTAAGTAGTTCGAATTAAGAATGATTAAAAATGTGGAAAAGTAAAGAGAAAATAATAGAATATAAGAGAAATCCATTAACGGTTTACCGAAGTACTTTTTCCTTGACAACGTACTCTAAAATGTAAGGATGTATGCATTAAGTATTCGAGATGAATGTTTCTTATTATTACCTGGCTATAAAAGCACTCTGAAGTACTGTTTTCTGTTTCAAAGCACATCATCATTTAAAATAATATTCAAATGTTTAAGTGTTTTAGTTTAAAGTACTTTCAGTGTTTATTTTTCAACACTAAGTAAGTACTCTTTTATGCGGCTCAGACGTTTAAATGACTTTTATGTGATTTAAAAGAAGGGTTTGTTTTTTATGAAACGTTTATCAGAAGTAAAGTCTCGTAATATTAAACGCCAGATGCGAGTACCAGTCAGAGACTAACCAGAGTCTCAATTATGATGCTAAAAAAATAAATAGAATATTCCAAAGCTTGAGTATTTAGAATAATTTGAAATTGTCTAATTTCTTCTGACAAAACCATCTTTGAAATTGTAACATGCTAATACTTTCCAGAATAATCCACTGAATCGCCCAGAGCAATAAAAACTGCGACTGCATAAATTAATAAGCTTAAGCGCTTTGAAACATTACACTTACCTTTGAATGTAGCATACAATTAATGCGAAAAAAAAAATATTTTGCCTTCTCAGTTACTAAAAAAGTGCCTGATGAATTATTTTTCTACTAGTGTAAGTCTGTGTGGTCTAGTGGTTAAAGCATGAATGGTAGTCTGTGTAGTCTAGTGGTTAGAGCATGAACGCATAAGCTGAAGGTCCCAGGTTCAAATCTCGTTCGAAGCAACGTGATTTCGTTCAGGGGATTTTTCGGACAGACTATGAGTGTTCACTCAGTAGTAATATGTACTGATTTAATCAGATCATATCATAGCTGAGCAGGCACACGGGAGCATGGTACTGACCAAACCAACTTTCGAAAAAAATCAATACGGTCATGAAAATAAAATACTCTAGCTATCGCGAAGGCCCGAGAGGGGATGTAGTGCAACGAAGAAGAAGTAAGTCGAAAAACTGAATCAAATATAAAAACAGTCGAATTAATTCAGATGTCAACAGGAAAAGTCGCGTTTACATCTAAACGTTCATATAAATAAATTAAACTTGTAAGTTTGTCTGTACCATATGTTTAACTTTTTGTTGATGCATTTTCGGTTTGAAACAATGAAGATCTCAAAATACGTTGCAATGGTACTTAATTTTAGTTCTCAATAAATAAAAAAAATCGACCGAACATGGCAGGGCCAGAAAATTCAGAGTGACAACATTGTATGACAGCCAAATATAGGAGTGCCAATGGCATCAAAAGAGCACGTAAAATTTCGATCGAGTAGTTTTGATCTCAATTATTGCAATGAATACATCATCAAATCCGCGGACCTAGGTGTAAAAGAAAATATACACAAAAAGGATTACAGCTGTCACCAAAGCTTTGGGAGTCGAAAGCGGACCTCTTTGATGATCAAATATTTTTAATCAAATTATTGGGTTTTATAGCTTGTTGTCAAAACTGAATGACATCCGCTGAACTCAAGTATCCAGGATTTCGCTCAGCCGAGCTGTAATTTCTGGATTGGTTTTCCTCCTCTGGAACAGAGCTCAGCTGTACGTCAAGTGATGTTCGGATCTTCAAAGCTGCAGAACTTGCAATCTCATCCCAACTGCACTGAACGATTCAAATGCGACGAATTTTTTTCCTCGCTCAGAGGTTTTAATTAGCCTGAACTGCTGCCTGCGCTGGCACCTAGTATATAGTGCCCTTTTTGTTCTTTCTCTGTTTACTGAGTTTTATACAGCATTCTTAAACCATCTTTGATGTTATCATAGATCATTCTTAAGCTGCAATAACTTTTTGGCTATCAGACAATGGCATAGACAATGCATAGACCTTTGGCAGGACGATGTTCGGCACGATTCTTAGTGGTTCTTTGTGTTTGATGTCAGGCCCAAACACTCCACTTCCTGCCATCTCGACAATGTTATATCCGTCGGTGCACCAGTTGATTGCACATGGCTCTATGAAATGATTCAGAGCTCTAATCCCTGTATAATGCACGGTACGTAGACACTTCGGGATGGAAGAAAAACTGGCGAACTTCACAAAGTTACCCAAACACTTTATGGCCACCCGTTGTCCCTATCCGGCAGAGTGCAGAAAAAAAAATTGTTTGTATGATTTTCCCGAACGAACAATGGCAAATTCCGCAAAAAAAAAACTGTCTCCACCGACGTTCGTCCGTATCCGTACATTGCACGCTCGCAAACTGCTCGTTTGCTGGGTTTCAACTCCCCGTTGTCGCCAAGCGTACAGCACTCGTCGTCGACAAGATCAAAGCATTTCCCTCCCATTCTTCTTTGAATCATTTCGTACATCACTGTCAAACGTGGCTATAAGTAACCGAAACGAGGTAAAAGTTAAATCTTATTTGTCAAAAGATAAACAATTTCTCGTTACGAGGAGTGTGCCATGCTATCGGCCCTGCAATGAACGGAATATGTTGGAGAGGAGACTGTTGTAGAAGATGACACTGGCGGTTGGGGGTTTGGTTTGAAACGAATCAATTTAATAAGAATGGACAAATTGAGCTAGTGGACAAAGTGTGTGAGCTGACTCTGGACAATGCTAAGATGGATGATTGGTATTATGTTTTTAGCGACAGCTACTTTAGTGACTTCATGTTTGTTTGCTAGTCCAGTGAGGAGTCGTAAGTGCGGAGCAGTGTTGGTTTAACACAAGGTGAATATTTGAGTATATAATCGATTGCGCGATCGGCAATTCCTAATCCAACGATGTAGTCTTTCAGAGTACCTCCAGTCGAGTTGTGTTCAATGCGATTGATGAGAATACAGAAGAGGTGCATTTCAAATTCATCTTCAGTTGTGCGGTCAGAGTGAAATTCACTGAAATCCAATGTACGCTGAGATATAATTTTATTTGTACAATTTAACGCACTTCGTTAATTATTACCCTTGTTTTACAAAAGCAATTGAATAAAATGTTTACCACCAATTAAGAACGAAGATGCACTTTCAATTCTAGAGCGAAAAAAATTTTAAAATGGAAGTTTGGTGAAAGCTAAACAGATTTTTTTCTTTAAGAAAGCAAAAAGACGTTAAAGCATGAGATTTCTTATAATTTTATTTATCTTTGCATACGCTTAGCATTTATAAGAACGGTGATATAAAAAAGAGATTTTTGGGGGTAAAATGAGGTGTTGAAGTGGAGGGAACTATTTAATGATTGCGAATAGTATTTATTTCCCATTGTCCTTTTCGTGAAGGTTTTTCGAGCAGTTTTCCTAGGCGTACTGCTCGATTACTACATCTTTCTTAGTACAAATTTTTTTTGTACAAGCTGAACTGATCATTAAACGGTGCACTGTTCTATAGAAATAGCTCGGCTAATTCGATTTGTTCGTTACTTTCATTCCAAAAGCCACTCTACATTTCGTGGTAGAAGATATTATTTATTATGCATCTAGATTTATGCTCTATCACTTAATAGAGGGGTGATAAATTTAGTATTATTTCGAGCACCACTGTTTTTTGTGGTTGGGAGATGAATACCATTTACACATTGAGTGTGGGGCTCCCATGCTCGCGGTCAAATGAACTACCCACTAAACTCCTCCCCTGTCAAACTGAACCTTGTTAAACCATAGTTTTTTTTTGTGAAGGGAGGTGAATGCTATTTATGCACAGAGTGTTGGACTCCCATGCGCGACTGGACTACCCACTAAACCATTTTAAGATAATATTTTCAGACATTCTACAATCAAGGTAAAAAAAACCCCTCCATCTGGACAACATGGTATCTAGATCCCGTCTTATATTTGCCGATTTTAATGGGGAAAGATTATGTTAGATAGTACGTTGGAATATAATTAATCTGTCCCTTTACCTCTCCACGGCTTCATCATCATTATTTATGGCCCTATGGCTTTAGCCGGATCTTGGTCTCCATTATCAATCTCCTCCAACCAGCACGATTCTTTGACCTCGTTCCCTCGCTCCCAGCAAGCATCTTCTGGTGTCAGCTTCTATCGTGTCTTCCTGTCCAGTCTTCGTTCTTCCCGCTTGACGCCTACCTTGCTCTATCCTTTAATGTTATTTTGGGTAGCCGGTTTTTCTCCATTCTTTTTACATGGCCCGCACATTGCGATTTGCGCAACGTTACGTATATAGATACAGGTCTATAGTCAAATAGTTCATGCAACTCCTCTTTGTACCGAATTCTCCACTCTGTTCCTTGTCACACTGGACCGTAGATTTTCCCGAGCACGTTGCGTTCAAATGTGTCCACTGACTTTTTGGATTCGCTTGTCAGTGTCCATGTTTCATTTCCATATAGATAGCAGTATAGATTTCATCAGTGATTTGTTAATACGAAGCTTATTTTGCTTGTGTCCAGCTTTAGGCCTTCGAATGGGAAGTACAGAGTGATGGATTTATTTGTTGCGCCTTCATCCTTCTCGGGCCTCTTCTATTCAGGTTGGCTCCAAGATAAGCAAGGTTATCCATACTTTCATAGCCCGGCTTTAATTTTCTGTCGATGATTTTGGAGAGCGCTTTATATGACATACACAGTAAAGCAATGCCTCCATAATTTTCTTACCATGACTTGTGTCTCTTCTTGTGTACGGAATATGCTTATAGTGCACTAACCTTAACACTGTCCAAGCGTGTCCTGAATTTGTGCATTAGCCGATGGACTATGATACTTGAGGATTATACTCGAAACTGTTCCATTTATCATCGTTCAGGTGACAAAATGGTAGATGATGATGCGTTGTGTCGTAATCTTCCAGTGTGTACTATTACGAAGGAGCCAACCGATTTACATTCACAAGTAGCTCAAATGTGAGACCAGACCCTTATTGATTTACGGAATAAATGGGAAAAAGGCCCAGAATGGTATTTTTATCGCCAGCTTTCCCGAGACCACCATATGGTCTACGCTCTTGTTGAAATGCAAACTAAATTGAATCTTTTGGGAGTAGAAAAATGTTATGATCAAATCAGACTTAATCCTTAGCTACCGTCTATGAGCATAAGAATCACCCATAACGTTTCCAATTGCATCCGTTTAATCACCCATACCGTCCAAAAACAATTAAGCGAGCGTGTTCTATATAGCATTGCTAAAAAACTCGTCCCATTCGATACCCTCCACATAAACCATTATGGCCCTCTTCCAAGTTTGAAGTCCAAACGTAAATGTATGTATGTTAGTTGTGGTTGACGCTTGCGCTAATTTTTTTAAATTGTATGCCATAAAAACTACAAGTATAAAAGAGTTGTGTGTATTGTTACAGGAGTAAATTAACTATTGTATTGTAGTAGACACGCCCAAATCACTAACAACCTGGGCTCGTGTTTTACATCCTACGAATTTGATATATTCTTCTGAACTGTAATACGCGTCATTTTAAAACGCGACTGCCTCTACTCAATCAACGATCAAGTTGAACATGTAAACTGTAAGTTAACTGCTTTGCTAGGCAAACTGACAGCCTGCCGATCATTTCGAGTGGACATTCCTACTGACCCATGTAGAGTATGCCCCGAACAGCACTGTTCATAGTATTATCCGTGTCTCTTCGTTGGAACTGCTTTTTGGCATTACATTGCGTGCTACAAAAATAGATGACTTTACTGAGTATTTAAATGATAAATCCACCAGCTCGCCCAAACGAGACTTGTTGAAATTCGATAATACCGCTGGTACTAATAAGAAATTAGTCCCCAAATACTGTGGGCCCAATGTTGTTCGCAAGGTTCTATCTAACGACCGATACGTCACCCGTGATATAGAATACTGTCAAATGACTCAGTTCCCATACGATCGTGTTTTAGAAGCCTCAAGGCTATGGTTATGGACTGAAGCTCTAGTGGGTTGTGAATCTTCTAAGCTGGCTGGAGAAAATGGAGAAACTTTTTAGATCGAGGACGATCTGTGGGTCCGGTTAGAAGAGTTATAGGTTTGATTTAGTAAATCACTGTATTTTATTTGATTATTGCTGGTAATACAATTATCGACTGCCACCTCGAGGTGAATATAAAATGAATTGCAAAAAGAGAAAAGTCAATTTATTATCCGGTCGCTGAACAGAGCGAACGTCTCTTGAAAAGTGTTTTTTTTTCGGATTTTGTACAAATTACGAAACCCTATTGAAATCACGACCTGTGTCCGTTTGCCCATCCTTCCGTCTGTATGTCACGGTAATTTTCCTCCGAAACTGTAGAAGCTATAGCCATCAAACTTTTTGGGAAGGTTGGAAGTGACGACTTCTTGAAAGTTTAGCGGTAAAAACAATTTTTAAATGGTTTTAAGGGGATGTAACACAACCCCTTTAAAAACAATTTTTTCACAACAGGTAGGTCAAGTAGGTTGACATTTAGTATGAAAGGCATTAATGAGATCTTTTCATAACCTGTTTCAAAATTGCCTTATCAACGTCAAGAAGGTAGGAGAAGAAGAAATACATGAAATTTACGCGCACCCCCCTCGCGATTGAATACCTTTTATGCGAAAAATCATGGGTGTAGGCCTTTATGAATACAACAACAAATAAGCCAGCAGTCGAAATTTGCTCAATTTTGTTGGTAAAAGTATGATCTTTTAATTTTACATTCCTGGAATAATATCGTTAGGCTACCCTTGAATTCAATGAAATTTTAAATCTAGATGGCTACATGTAAGACTCAAAAGGATTGAATTGTAAAAAATTTTCCAAAAAGAGGTGTTATTTTGAATAGCCCGCTATTTCGGTAGATATCATTTCTGAAGCTGTAAGTTTTTGACATTTGAAAAGTTCAACGAAACTACGCCATTACTTAAAATGGAACGATATACGCTTCAACAACGCATTGAAATTATTAAAATTCACTATAAAAATGGTGGAAATTTGGCAGAGACGGTTCGTAACATTCGAACATTTTTGGGTCGTCGTGAAGCACCTTGTCGGGCCGCAATACAGTAATTGGTGGAAAAATTTGAGCTGGGACAACTTAGTGATGTGAAGAATAAAACCCGTGCACGTCACTCAAGAACAGCCGAGAATATTGCTGCTGTAGCCAAAAGTGTTGTAGAAAACCCAGGTTTGCCCATTCCTCGTCGCTCTTTGAAATTAGGCATTCCACAAACGTCATTACACCATATTTTGCATAAAGATTTGGGTCTTAAGGCTTATAAACTTCAGTTAACACAAGAACTCAAGCCGTTCGATCATCAACAACGTCGTGTCTTTGCTGATTGGGTCCTTGAGATGCATGAAAATGATCCGGAATCCCATCGAAAAATCATCTTGTTTGATGAGGCCCATTGCCACCTCGGTGGCTTCGTCAACAAGCAAAATTGTCGCATCTGGGGCTCGGAAAACCCAAGAATTATTGTTGCAACGCCTCTCCATCCCAAACGTGTGACTGTTTCGTGCGGTTTATGGTCCGGCGGAGTCATTGGACCTTACTTTTTCGAAAATGAGGCTGGAGCAACAGTTATGATGAATGGATTGCGCAATCGAGAGATGATCAATGATTTTTTTGGCCGGAATCGGATGGTATTGATCTGGACAGCGTTTACTATCAACAAGATGGCGCTACGTGCCACACAAGCAACGAAACCATTGATCTTTTACGGGAAAAGTTTCCGGACCGTGTTATCACTCGAAGAGATGATAACAATTGGCCACCGAGATCTTGTGATTTAACACCTTGCGACTTCCTCTTTTGGGGCCACGTGAAAGAGAAGGTCTGCGCTAACAGTCCACCGTCGATTCAAGACCTCAAAGATGGAATTCGTGAGGCTATCGAAGACATAGGGCAGCTACTTTGCGATTTGGATATGGAAAATTTCATGAAAAGGATGTAATGATTTTCTAACTTTTCAAGATCGAACGCGGAACCGACCTCTCATCGGTTCTAGACGTTAAGTCTGAGTAGTGCCAACGGATGGTACCAACAGGTCAACCAATCCGTGCACCGTAACCCATTCACGCGGTGACTGCTTGTCGGCCAGCTAGTTCGGAGAGGATTTCGGTCGCGGGTCTCCGAATGGATTACGCTCAATTACAATATTTCAGTCACCTGAACTTGCCCGTTTTTCAAACGCGTCAACAATTACTCATCCAGAACGAGAAACCTACATTACGTTAGTTCTGGATGTGATCTATCCACAGATCTCAAATCAAAAACGCTACAAAATCCCATAGGCGCGTTACCGATTCACCGACGCGGTACCGAAAAATATACTACTCGAACTTAAACCGAAGAAAACTACTCTAAAGAAATGGCGAAACAAACAAAGGTACCGCGTACCGCGCGCGGTACGCGGTACCTTTGCTTGTTTCGCCATTTCTTTAGAGTAGTTTTCTTCGGTTTAAGTTCGAGTAGTATATTTTTCGGTACCGCGTCGGTGAATCGGTAACGCGCCTATGGGATTTTGTAGCGTTTTTGATTTGAGATCTGTGGATAGATCACATCCAGAACTAACGTAATGTAGGTTTCTCGTTCTGGATGAGTAATTGTTGACGCGTTTGAAAAACGGGCAAGTTCAGGTGACTGAAATATTGTAATTGAGCGTAATCCATTCGGAGACCCGCGACCGAAATCCTCTCCGAACTAGCTGGCCGACAAGCAGTCACCGCGTGAATGGATTACGGTGCACGGATTGGTTGACCTGTTGGTACCATCCGTTGGCACTACTCAGACTTAACGTCTAGAACCGATGAGAGGTCGGTTCCGCGTTCGATCTTGAAAAGTTAAAAAATCATTACAAGGATATGGTCCTGTAAGCGTGATCGTGGTGGTGATTTGGCTTATGTTATTTTTCACTATTAACGGCATACCATCCTCTTTATAATGAAATAAACATCCGATCATTGGTATTGAAAAATGTCATTTTCCTTATAATATCAAAATAACACCTCTTATTGGAAAACCTTATATATGCTCTCTCAAATCATCTTCTAGTTTTCCATCCTCTCTTCATTTGAATGGCTGCTTAGCAGCTGCATCCTCGAGATTTGTGAACTTTTCTTAAACAAGTTTTCTTCTATTTTTAATGCTACTCCCATCAATAGCCTTTTGTTCATTTCCTGTTACTTGCTATCCGGAAGATGTTATGAAGCTTATTTTGACTGTTAGTTCAGGTCCTCATGGTATTCCTAATCTTTTTGTGAAGTCTTTCGTTACTTCTATTTTTATCCCGCTTTCCTTTCTCTTCAACTCTAGCTTATCTTCAGGCTCTTTTCCTTCGAATTGGAAAAAATCTCATGTTACTCCTATATTTAAAAAAGGTAGCACCTCAGACGTTGCTAGTTATCGGTCTATCTCCTTATTACCTTGTTTCTTCAAACTACTGGAAAAATCATCTACTTGCACCTTTTTTCACTTATTCATAATATGTTCGATCCTGAACAATATGGTTTTATCAAAAGGCGATCAACTTTAATGAATTTGTTAGAACTCAGGAGTGTTGCTTCAAAAGCCTTGGACGACCATTTAAAAGTCGAAACCTTGTGTTTGGATTTCTATAAAGCGTTCGACTCAGTAAATCACAATATTTTGTTGAGCAAATTTAAATTTCTTAACGTTCCTGATTATTTGCTCCTCTGGTTCTCTTCTTACTTATCCAATCGTGTCAGTCAGGTATCTTTTCAAGGCTGTCCTTTCACCGCCTGCCATCTGTCTTCAAGTATTCCTCAAGGATCCATTCTTGGCCCAATTTTGTTCACTTTGTTTATTACTGACTTGCCATTGGTTGTCATGAACTCCTCCTGTCTTCTTTATGCAAATGATGTGGCAGTTTTTAAAGTAGTGTCGTCTAACGATTACTGTGCTTTTCTTCAAGAAGATTTGGATGCGATTTTATTTTGGAGTTCTTATAATCAGCTTACACTAAGTATTTCGAAGTGCATTTATCTTTCATTTTCTAATAACTTTAGCCCTATAAGCTTTCAATTTTCGTTGAATAATTCGTATTTAAGTACGGTGACACATTTCACGGACTAAGGTGTCACTTTCAACTCTAAATTGAAGTTCGACGGCCATATTTCTAAAATTATTCTAAAGCCTCTCGCATCTCTGGCTTGATCCTAAGAAATTCCTATATTTTTTCCGATCCTTTGTCGTGTGTTAAATTATATTCTAGTTTGGTTCGTCGTATACTTGAGTACTGTTCGCCAGTGTTTGAAGTCCACGCTAGAAGCTATGCAAAAAAGATTTGCCCGGATCGTCTTCTTGAAGTTCCAGGTTCGCTACATTTTTTATGAATCACGGTTATCCATCCTCAATATTCCTTCGCTGGAAAAGCATCAACTCTATCTTGATGAACATTTCCTTTGCAGGCTTTGCCGTGGTTTGCTCGATACTCGCCTAGTCAACTAGATTCCAGTCAGGTGCGTTATGCGTTCTACAAGACCGTCTAATCTCTTTGATGTTCCCTCCGTACGTGGCTTGGTGTTTTTTCACTCACCCATGCTCAGAATACTACGCAACCATGATAACCTTCAGCTTGGGCCTTTCCCTCCTCTCATATTTAGTTTATAAAAAAAATGTCAACCTCTTCTTCTCAATTCCTAGTAATATTTTCTTCCTCCTCGTTTTTGCAGTTTTTTTACTTTTATCTTGCTATTTACATGTCTTTTTAGGCCTTTGTAAAAAATTTTTTTTACAAAGACCTACTAGTTTCGCGACCTGTCTGTCCGTCCGTTTGTCTGTCCGTCCGTCTGTCCGTGCGTCACAGCTAATTTCCTCAGAAACTATAGAAGCTAGAATGCTCAAACTTTGTAAAAAAATCAGAAGTGATTGTCTCTCAAAAGTTAAGGCCTAACAAAAATTTAAAAACATTTTTAAGGGGGGTCCTCCGTAATAACGAATTGGCGCTTAAACATTTTTTTTATCAAAGGTAGTCGAGTGGGGTATCAAATGAAAGGTCTTAATTAGAACTTTTAGAAACTGAAATAAAAAAATCATTTTATGATTTAGGGGGTCCAGGGGAAGGCAAAATGTACCCAAAATTTGTGTCCCCCCCCCTTGCGATTGAACACCTTTCAGCCGAAAATTCTGAAAATTATCGCGAACGTGGGCCCTTATGAGTTTAAGGGCAACAAATACCTTAGAAATCGAAATTCGCTCAACTTTGTTAATAATAGTATGATTTGTAGATTTTACATTTTTGCCCATAAAATCAAAACGGTACCTTTAAACTTTTGCAATTATATAGACTGACATAAGATATATATGTTCACAAAATTTAATTGAGATCGAATCATAATCAGGTGAGTTATAGCCATTTCAATTATATGGAATTACAACAACAATAACACGTGTTTATGGTTGATATAGGGTTTTCCAATAAGAGGTGTTATTTTGATATTAAAAGCAAAATGCAATTTTTAATATAAATGATCGGATGTTTATTTCATTATAAAATAGAAGATATACCGTTAAAAGCAAAAACTAACATCAGGCAAATAACCACTACGACACGCTTACAGAACCATATCCTCTTCATGAAATTTTCCATAACCAAATCGCAAAGTGCCTGCCCTATGTCCTCGATAGCCTCACGAATTTCATCTTTGAGATCTTGAATCGACGCTGGACTATCGGCGTAGACCTTCTCTATCACGTGGCTCCAAAGGAAGAAGTCGCAAGGTGTTAAATCACAAGATCTATTCAAAATAACACCTCTTATTAGAAAACCCTATATATATTTAAAATTGACTTAGGCACTTTTATTTTCTTTCAGTTTTCATGAAAATTTAAGGAATAGTGTTTAATTTGAACATGTTCAATCGGCCGAGCATTCAGAAAAATCATTTAAGCTAGATTAAAATGGCGGCTGCACTGTGCTTATGTAAGAAACTGTGCATCTTTTGTATAAATTTGAACGATTTCGTATCTAAGTTTTGGATGAATAATTCAAGTTATCGATTCACGCCATTAGAAAACTTGTTTCTAACTCGAGGATGTTTACAAAGACCTTCTGGTAGGAGCACTCTCCTGCTTACTCAACTTGTTTTTTTCTTCTTTCTCCTTGCTGTGCTATTACTCAATCTATTTTCCTGTGCTATTACTTAATCTATTTTTTAATTGGCTTTATTCTATAAAACAGAAGTAAATAAATGAATAAATTAAATTAAATTAAAGACTTTAACCAATTTTTTCTGCAATCATCATTGACATCGAGTGCTATTTTGAGCTTCAGGTTCCTTATTTAACGAATATTGATATGTTTTTCTGAAGCAAAGAGATATTTAATTTGTTCTTAATTACTTGTTAACATTTGAAAACTATATGATCATCCGGTCGCCTTTTAATTATAATGTACTCTTTCCTTAAAGAGACACGTCTCTGAAATGATATTTCGATTTGCGAAGACCTTTAGGTCAGTCTTTCCGTTGCCAGAAGCAATCAGGCCTTAAATTCAGTTAGATTTCATATCAACTGGCATGTCGCGTCTTTCTTAAAGACAAGTGGGATAAGTATATTTCCCTTCCACATATTTAAATCCACTGAAATCCTGTATAGGTATCGTTGACACTTTTATTCCGCTTCTTGCTACGCATGAAAGGGGTTATCTTGCTCCACTCTCGAAATACCCAATTGGATTTATTTAGCGCATAGGTAGGCAGTCCACAAATCTTTTACATCGTCACAGAAAATTCTATTCAAATTGGCAGTTGTCCTTTTCATTCATTCAAAACATTTCAACTTCCTATCCATCATGAGCATTTGTTGCGCACTGAATACCCATATCAAATTCAATCCGAAATCCTTTAATTCAAAACTAACTCACAAAAGTAGCACAAACTGGAGATTCAACAACTTTTCTCAGCTCCACTTCCACCCCGAAAATCTCACATAAACTTTATATCTTAAAAATTCTAAATATGAACCAACAATACCTCATCTATCATCACAAACGACGATGATGAGGACGACGACTCCGCATCCACCGCTACCACTGGATGCTGATGATGATGATAGATGACATGGAGCTCCCTTCGATCATGATGATGATGATGTTGATGTGATATGCTGCAAGCGGTACACCGAGAGGGTTAAGGGCGGCATTTTCTCTGGTTTTCCCCAAAATATTCACATTTAAATGTAGATTTTCGGAAATTTCGAGTGAAATGCCATCACACCATGAAATAATCGAAATACTGAAATGCCTGATAGCATGCTTGCCCTCCCCCGAAAACCTTGAAACGTGTTCCGGAAATGTGCTAGGCATGAATGGGCATCATCATACATTCGCTTCCGATGCTAGCTTGAGCTTGCTATGTCCTAGCTGACAGGCAATGTTCGTAGTACCATCCAATCCCAAATACTTCGATAGCTTGTACAATGTATTCTTTGCACATTCGTCGCCGCGGTGGTGGTGTCCCCCGATTCAGGGAAATGGTTATATAATTCCAGTTGATTTGGTCGACTGAATTTCATATATGATGGTCCTTTAGTGAGGTGTATATGGCTGTATCCTGCGAAATCTCTCCGAACCGAGGACTCTACTATACACATAAATATAAAGTCGTCAATTTACGAACGAGCAGGGGGTTGGAATTAATAGATTCGAAATTTTTTTACCCTCCAATTACAGGATACATTCCAGATGTGGAGGATGTATTCTAAAATAGCTAACCGGGCCTAATGGCTTGAAATTCATGTCACGTTATGGGAAAACAGAAATCTCCACGTAACGAAAAAAATTTCCCGATGTGGTGGCTAGTAATGGAGATTTGTGTGTAGCGAGAGAAAAGTGCAACTTTTTATATCCTGTGTGGATGAACAACAGCGAAAAACGTAGATAATGTTCGTTAAAAGTTTTTCGTAGTGTGGAAAGTAAATTAAACAGTTTCGGCAGATGTGAGATTTACTTTAATGCATTGTTAGGTTTGGATGCATTAACATTTCGACATACTTCACTGTGATTGCCATCTTATTCGGAACGACTTCAGGAAAATTCAAAAAAGGCAAATTTATTCAGTCAACACCCCTCCAGTTCGACATTGAGGATAAAGTACCTTTAACAAATGTTAAAAAGTTGAAACATACATTACAACCTCCTTAGACAAATGATCGATTGCTCAATGTTCCTCGCTTCTATTCTACGTAAGTTGTTAATGATCTCCGAGTCCAATGTCCAAGGATTCTTAATATCAGCATGTGTGCTTGTATATACTTGTTCCTAACTGACTGCACACCTTAAGCTTCATGACCATTTATCCTGGCCGCCAACTAAAAATTGTTTTCTATCGTTCTCTCCCACTGAAGCGGATTATTGGACATTTCTTCTTTACGTAGTATGAAGTATTATGCGAAATATGGTTGGCACGCTAGTTGGCTCCATTGTGCCACTGTTGCCAGGTTCATATACGAGTATATATACAAGTACTGGTCCTTTGGATACATTGCAAGCTCGTATTTTCTCGTTTTGATATTTTTTTCTACTTTCTCTCTGACCATTTGGCTTTTCTCCTCGTCCAACTTTGATTTATGCCCTTTTAATTGACATTGAAATATTGTTCATACCGAAAAGATGTCATTTGTATTCATTTTGAAATCATAATGTGTCAGCGAAAGATGATGTAGATGATGATGATGATGGTGGTGGTGCTGGGAAATAATGAAGGTGGCATGTATGTATTTGCAAACGGTTTTCCATGTTGCAAAAGGTATATTATATTTACCACAAATATATGCCAGACCAAATATCAAAATTGCGAGCAGAATAGGTCAATTGCTTTAAAATTTGAGCGCAGCGGTCAATTTATAGGAATGTTGTACTAAGTTTAGCATATCGCGAGTGATGGAACAGAATACGTTACGATAATTCAGTTTTTCGGATGATAACATAATTTTAATAAAGTAAATTCTTTATTGTCACACTTTTCATCGCAGTTATAGACTTTTTAAGATGGCAGAGTGTTCTCAATTCACAGGTGGGTGTGGTTTGCGAGTTACAGTCTGTCAAAGGAATGAAAATAACGTTGACGACCTCCCAAGTCCGCACCAATCACCAACTTACCGATGTTTTTGACACAAATTTTGGACTATAGCCGGGAGATGGGCTGGCCACATTGCTATTCAATTTGGCTCTGGAGTACGTCATAAGGAAGCTACCTATCGATACGCGAGGTACATTGTTATTTAAATCGAGCCAAGTAGTAGCCTATGCGGACGACATCAACATTTCGTCACGGTCATTAACAACTGCCAAAAAACTTATCCTGAAACTCGAAAGCGAAGCATGGTGCATGGAGAAAACATACCTTAAATACACATAATAACACACTTGGCGAGTACAATATCGAAAATGTCAGCAAATTTGTGTATTTAGGCGCCAAAATAACGAAAACGGGCAATGAAAGGGAGGAAATACGCCGTAGAATACAGCTCGCAAATAAAATATTTTACTCAGTATTGACGGTCTTGAAGATCAGCTGCATACACAGGAAAACAAAGCTCCAAGTATACAAATCTGTTATAAGACCTTTGTTATGCTATGGGTGTGAAACATGGACCCTAACCCAATCATCCGCAAATATATTGAACGCGTTTGAGCAACGGGTCCTGAGGTAAATAAACGGATCGAACATAGACGGGGACCAATGACGAATTCAATACAACCATGAGCTGTATGAAATTTTTGACGAGTCTGAGTTCTCAACGATTCTAAGATTGCGGAAGCCGCAATGGGCTGGCCACATAAATCGTATGGACGAACATCGGATACCTAAAAAGGTATTCGTTGGGAGAACTGAAGGCCGGAGACCAGTGGAGAAACCGAGGAAACGCTGGTCTGACTCGGTCGACGAAGACAGTTCATCGCTGCTCGGATTTCGAAATTGGAGGACGCGGTCAATGGACCGAGACAGTTGGAGGTGCTGTTTGGAGGAAGCGAAGGCCCGAGAGGGGCTGTAGTGCTATGAAGAAGAAGAAGAAGAAGAAAGGAATCCACACTGCAGCAACGACTAATTAGTATGGTTGAAGAAGTTCAGACCATATTTATTAAAGCACAGCAATTTATATAGCAACATTCTACGAGGTGAGGTCCAAATCCTTCCAAACAGCCAAAGAAAAAGATTGAAATGAAACATCAAATTATTATTCTTTTCTTCTTTCTTAAAAAGCGTTCGGGCCTTCCTTTTTTGTGAGAGCAATCGCGTTTCGACTCCTTTGAGTCACCTTCAGTATCTTTTATTTTTCTTGTTCAATACATTCCAATATGTTCTCCCTTGACTGCGAAACCTTTTTCATATTTTTCAAATAATTTGCTAATACCGTTCAAAAAAATTGTTTGTCTTGCTTCTCAAAATTGGCCAAAATTACCGACTTGGCTTCATTATCGTCACTATTGTAGATCATCTTTGGGAATAAATTATAGTTGCTTGAAGCCAGGTCTATACTGTAGAGTGTGTGACGGTGTTGTTCAAAATGGCACCGGTAAATGGCAGCCGTTGCAGCATGGCTTATGTGTACGAGAGCGTTGCCGTACAAGAAGAGCACACCTTTTGCCGATTTCCTTTCGTTGTATCTTTCATTGCTTTTTTGAATTGTTCTAGTAAAAAAGCGTAGTACATTCCTGATCTATAAATATCAAGTTTCTTATAAATAATCAGAAGGGTATCTTCAGTATCGCAAAAAATTGTTGCCATGATCTTTCCGGCCGATTCAGACAGTTTCAACTTTTTAGGAGGGAGTGTGCCTTTTTTATGCTACTGCATCGACATTTACTTTGACTCAGCGTCATAATGGTGGATTCAAGTTTCAGCACCAGTAACAATCCGAGCTATAATTTCTTTCTACTGCTCTGCATAGCGGCTGAAAAACTCATGAGAACATTCGACGCCTTGTATTTTTGAAGTGGTGTAAGCATTCCCGGCACTCTTCTTGTACAAATTGTAGTCATCCCAAGATGTTGATGTATGATATTCAGAAGGGTTTATTTATATACTCCAATCAGTGGTGCAAGTTTTTTCTCCTTTAGCGTTAACTTTCAGCACAAGTTTCTAATTTTCCGATGATCCTCAACTAGCCAGGCAAGCCGAGAGTCGTCTTTAATTGAGTCCCTCCCTTGCTTTAAAAGGCAGTGCCAATTATAAACCATAGTTTTGCAAGGAACAGTCTATGTACACAGTTAGAAATTCTTGGAAAATTGTCTGATGTGTCTTTCCTTGTTTGGTGACAAACTTTATCAGCGTGATACATAATTTGGCCCATAGTGGCTAGTTACTGCCTGATTGACTTTTTTGTTAGTTGGCAACTCATACGTTGATAACCAGATTAAGCTGAAACTTGGTATATATATACTGATAAAAGTTTGTTTAATTAATACTGTCGCGTGTTATGGTTCGCGGCCAATAATTTTAATGTTCCGGTAAAGTTAAAACGCACTGTCTTTTAAATTAAGTTAAAAGAGTTTATTTACTAAAAAATGCACAATCATTAATTTAAATATTTCACCAATTTTACTTTTCACTTGCCTCTAAATTTTTTATTCAACTGTGAACTATCAACTAATATCGCCTCTAAATCGGACTCCAAACTTATCGCAGTTTTTAGTATCGCGGTTTTACTATTCCTCCCCATTCATTCAGCTCGGCTTTATATAGGGTCTCTAGTCATTCAATTCATTTCTCGTATTTTGGCGAATTTTCTGGCGATAACTACCTGGAATATTCGAGCAATTCTGAACACCCCACAGTGACGTCACTTTCAGATATTGATCATGCTTGATGGGTTCTTGTGCTTTCGAGTACATTCATTTATTGATCATGATGTCCTCAATAGTTGCGAAAATAATTGCGACAGTAGCTCGCAGAATCGTTTGGACATGTAACACTGCCCCCATCTCAGATCTTTTCACCCCGAAAAGATTTGTCGCCAGTTGTGGTCAAGTCTTCTTGGCTGTAATATGGGGCAAGACGGTCCAGGTGCACGATTTTCATTTTTGCTCTCGGCTTACGGTGTTCCTGTATGAGATATACGATGTCGTTGATTCGCTTTGTAACTCGGTATGGTCCCTCCCAATTATGCTGCAACTTTGGAGACCTACCCTTCCGCCGTTGTGGGTTATGCAGCCACACCAAGTCATCTTGCTGGAAGCCAGTAGAATTTGCTTCTAGATCATACCTGGTCTTCATGCGGTCAGTAGCCGATTCGAGGTGTTTTCGCACTGTCCGATGTATCTGGTTCAACCCTTGCCTTAGCTCACTTGCGTACTCCGAGATCGTTGGGGGTTTCTCAGGGAGTGTTCCGAACTTTATACCAGCCGGCAGACGAATAGTCTTTCCGAAAATGACTTTGGCTGGGGCTCCGCCCGTCGATGCATGTTCGGAAGCTCTGTACGCCATCAAAAATAGTGGGATGTGTCATTCCCAGTCCCTTTGGTTCTCGTCAACCATCTTGGCCAGGTGTTTATTAAGAGTGCCGTTGAGGCGTTCGACCATTCCATCGGATTGGGGATGCAGCGGTGTTGTCCTCGTTTTCCGTGTTCCCAGCAGCTCGCAAATTTCGCCAAAAATCAGTGACTAAAAGTTTCGGCCTTGATCCGAATGTAGTTCACAAGGTACGCAGTACATACTAACCCAATTTAACACTAGCTGTTCGGCTACAGTAGTTGCTTCCTGGTTGGGAATGGGGTAGACCTCGGGCTACTTGCTGAAATAATCGTCCACAACCAGCTTGTATCGATTTCACCACTCGCATTCAGGAAAGGGTCCTGCGATGTCACGGGCAATCCTTTCAAACGGTACACTTACGTTGTAGGTTTGCATTTGTCCTCTCAGTCGTCGCTTTGGACCTTTGACGGAAGGGCAAATTGTGCATCTGCGACACCAGTCCTCTACGTCTTCCCGAGCGTGGAGCCAATAGAACCTTACCCGCAATTTCGCTAAGGTCTTGTTAACACCAAGGTAGCCTCCCGGGGATCCTTCACGCATTTTCTTAACCACATCGTGGATTCGGCTTTTGGGTAGTATAGTTTGCATCCTATAGGAGCTGCCATCCGCCGTATCCCATTTCCGGTTGAGTACGCCACCCTCCATCTGCCGGTTGGCAATGCTTGCAGTTATCTGGACATGAACGACGAGATAGGGCGTTAGCATTTCCATGAACTCCGCTCCTCCGATGAACAATTTCGTAGTCGTATGACTGCAATCTTTCGATCCATCTCGCAAATTGTCCTTCGGGGTTTTTAAAATTAAATAGCCATCTCAGCGATGCATGGTCTGTTTTAACAACAAATTTCTGGCCATAAAGGTACTTGTGGAACTGCTTGGTTGCCTCTTTTATAGCCAATAGCTCCTTCCTGGTCACGCAGTAGTTCCTCTCACTTTTTGAGAGAACTCGGCTATAATACAAGACAACTCTTTCTTCGCCATCGATCTGATGAGAGAGTACAGCTCCCATCCCACCGTTGCTCGCATTGGTGTAAACTATAAATATTTTTCCGGGTTTTGGATATGCCAGCACGGGTGATTCACACAGCTTCTCCTTCAAGGTCTCAAAGGCTGCCTGGCATTGCTCATTTCAGATATACGGATGATTTTTTTCGGTTAACTGATGGAGACACTTAGCTATTTTGGCACAGTTTTTGACGAGTCTTCGATACTAAGTCGCCAGACCCAGAAAACTTCGTAGTTGGCGCTTGTTGTTTGGTGTTCGCCAGCTTTTCACGGCTTCAATTTTCTCACGGTCTGTTTTGCTTCTGCTGATAAAACGTGTCCCAGGTATTTTACTTCCGCTGAAAAAAGGAAACCTGCGAAACCTCTTCTAAGTTCCGCACATGCTCTTCGAACGTTCTCCCAATAGCAATGATGTCATCTAGGTACACCATGCGAGTCTTCCAGGTCAGTCTCGTAGCACGTATTCCATCGGGCGTTCGAAGCTGGCTGGAGCATTGCAAAGCCCGAATGGCATCACCACAAATTGCCACAATCCGGTTCCAATTGAAAATGCGGTTTTCTTTCGGTCCTTCTTGTCGATTTCTACCTGCCAGCAGCCACTCTTGAGATCAAGTGTAGAAAACCATTTTGCGTCGGCCAAAGTGTCCATGACGTCGTCGATGCGTGAAAGCGGGTAACTATCTTTCTTAGTGACGTCGTTAAGCTGCCTATAGTCGACACAAAAACGAGCGCTACCATCCTCCTTCTTTACTAGACCTACTGGCGCGGCCCATGGACTGATAGAAGGCTAGATGACACCTTGTTTTCCCATATTCGAGATCAGTGCGCTCCCTTCTCCTTGTTTGGCTATAGGAAGACATCTCGGTGCTTGTCGAATTGGCTTATCTCCCTGTGTATCTATGCCGTGAGTTACCATACTCGTTCGGCCTTGGTCTTGTTGAGAAGATGTCACTGTACTTGGTGACCAGATCAGAGGCCCACTTGAATAGCTGCCCTGGCAATTTGGTCTGCTTCAATATTGCAGACGTGAATTCCCGGGCATTGTCTGTGTCTTGCCTCCGTTTCCAATGATGGTCATGAGTAGCTTCCAAAGAGGTGATGGTGAAAACAGGCTGGCAACTGCCGATGACTTCTGCCGCATTGATGCTCGTGGTTGAGTCTGCGGTGTTAAGGACTCTAACCGGCACGTATCCGTTCCTTATAGATCTTACAAGGCTTCGTCCTACAATCAAACTGCGCAATGCGGACGTCTTCGTCTATCAGGTAAGATCGATGGTCTCCAGGAACACCATCAAACTTGGCCCATACAATGCTTTCGGCAGAATTGGGTACATCAGTGTCGGTACATACTTCTACATTCATCTTGAGAATTCGGACGCTGGGATCCTCCATCAATACTTCGACAGTCTGCCATTTCAATACCCGTTTGCCCAAATCCAACGTGATTCCATGTGGTCACAGAATATCCATTCCGAGAATGCAGTCATCCATAATGTTCGCGACCAGATAATTATGTCGGAACGCAAAGTCTCCCAACTGTATCTGGAGGTTGACCTCTCCATGGACAGGTGAAGTTTCTCCCGTTGCTGTCCGTAGTGAGAAAGTTCTGTCCTTGTGAAGCAGTTGTTGCGTCACATGGTCTGGCCGAATAATCAATCAAGTTGCACCAGTGTCGATTCTTATGGTGCAATGTTCTCCGTCAACTTGACCCGCAAGGCATAAGTCCGCTTCTCCACGATGTAGTTTTGATACGGTGATGGTGGTGCTGGGGACGTCGATCCCACTAGCCAACCGCTGACCCACGAAGTTGGCTCTTACATGTTTCCCGACCCCTCTGTTTGAAGGGCTTCCATTCTGGGCTCCTGACTCGGTCTGGATCTCCTCCTAGCTGCACACCCTGGACAATAGCTCGGTTTTCTTCGCTTCTTGCAGTCTCTTTGCAGGTGCTCCTTCTCTCCACAATCCCAGAATCTAGGCGTCTCATTTACCTGCGGGACTCGCTCAATTACCTCTCGAACCCGGGCAATGGTACGAGTCACATTTTCCACTGCCTCAAAGTTCAGACTATAAGCCAGTGCGTCCTTAACCGCTTGCTTTTGAGCTAAACGCATGACATGTTGCAATTCCTGGTCCTTTAATGCACTGATGAATGCTTCTGTTGCTGCGTCATCTCGATGTTCTGGGTCGTAGGCTAGCTGCTGTAAGGTTTCGCCAGACTTCTGCATCCGATGCCGTAGTTGTGACCGATAAATCTGCGTCAGATGATCGTTTCTATAACGCATGTCAAGCGCATTCATTATAGCAGCCGAGTTTGAGTGCAACTCAACGGGGATAGTCTGCAAAAGCTCGGTAGCCACACCGTTTAGAGCAAATATGAATGCAGTTGCTCGTTCCTGCTAATTCCAGTGATTTGTCCTAGTGGCGACTTCAAGATGGATTTTGTAAATACTCCAGACCACTTGCCCGTCGAATATTGGTGCTTTCACATTTCTGAATGTGCTTTGCGCTGAGGTTATAAGCGGGGCTGGTGAGGTGTTTACTACTGCATTCGCTGGTTCCAATTCCTTTTTCATTTTTTCCATCTCATGGTTCATTCTCTCCTCGACCTGGCTAACCTCATCGACCTGGTAAACCTTTTTCTCGACGCATTTAATTTGGTTGGTCAGACTATCGAGCCCCGCTTTTATTTCGGTTGTCTGCTTTTGCAAATCTGCCTTCAAGTCAGTTGATTTTGTTTTGCAAATCTGCCCTGATTTCGATTGCCTGTTGGCCTAGCTTTGTTGATTGATCCTCCAGCTTCTGTGTGATGTCTACCTTGATTTCGTATGCTTGTTCATCCAGCTTCACTGATTGTTCATTTAGCTTCGCAGCTAAACTGGATGACTGTTGTCGCTGCTCTTGCTGCATCAGCATCAATATTTGTATCAGCGCATTTTCTGGTTCTTTTGATTTGGGTGTTTCTGCTTCTACACCTTCTGCGCCTTTTTCCGCATCTGAGGGCTCACCCAAATCCAGATACGCGCCTTTCGACTCGATCGCATCACGCAAACGTGCGATCAGTATGGCCTTTGCATCTTGTGTAGCCAGATTTCGCTGTTTCAACTCCTCCTTAAGCTCCGATATGGTTAATTCATTAATTTTAAAATTTAAGCTTCGTGGCATTTTTATTATTTCGGCTTTTTTTTTCTACCAGTTTCCACGTTAAATTTCAGTATTGTACATTTTAAAAAGGTTTAAAAGTTTTCACTTTCATAGTTTTCTTTCTCACTTCTGACACCACTGTCGCGTGTTATAGTTCGCGGTCGATAATTTTAATGTTCCGGGAAGCGAAAACGCACTGTCTTTTAAATTAAGTTAAAAGAGTTGATTTACTAAGAATGCACAATCATTAATTTCACTATTCTACCAAAAATTAATTAAAATGTTATTTTTCACTTGCCTATAAATTAATATTTCAACTGTCTTTACTATCAATCAATATCGCCTTTAATTCGCGCTCCACACTATCGCAGTTTCTACTATCGCGGTTTTACTATCGCTGATTCATTCAGCTCGGCTTTATATAGGGTCTCTAGTCATTCAATTCATTTCTCGTACATTGGCGAAAGCTCTGATGAGAACTACCCGGAATATTCGTGCCATTCTGAATGACAGCAGTGACGTCACTTTCAGATGTTGATCATGGATCTACTTGGTCCATATTGTGCTTTCGAGTACATTCGTTTATTGATCATGATATTATTAATAGTTGCGACAGTAGCTCGCAAAATTATTTGGACATGTAACAGTAAATGAGCTAATATTCTCACTAGCTCCTAAAAATGTATTCGAATTTTGAATGCTTTAAAATTTTTTTTTTACAAAGGCCTACGAGTTTCGTGTCCTGTCTGTCCGTGCATTACAGCAAGTTTTCTCAGAAAACATAGCAGCCAGAAAGCTTATAATTTGCGAGAAGTTCAGAAGTGGCGGTCTCTCGAAAGTTTAGTCTTACCAAACATTTCACTTATGCTGAAATGGTGGTCTCTGGAAAGTTTAGGTCTAGGCTGAATTGGTTCTTAAAAGTTTTTTTTTTATTAAAATGTGGTTATCAAAGGTCTTGATTAAAACTTACAGAACCTGAAATAAAAAAGCCATTTTATGCATCAAGTCGTCCAGGGGGAGGCAAAAACGTACGAAAAATTGGTATCCCCCTCAAGATTTGACACCTCTGAACCGAAAAAGGTAAAAAAAATTATGGAGGCAGGCCTTTGTGAGTACAAGGGCAACAAATACCCCAGAAATCAAAATTCACTTAACTTAACGTTCAAATTTTACAGTTTTTACGTTTAAGCAAGACATTTGATAGACTTCACTCAACCACATTTTATTAAAAAAATATTTAGGGGCCACTTCAGCATAATGGGGGCCCCTTCAAAAATTTCGAAATATTTGACAAGACCTAAACTTTCAAGAGGGGTACTTCTGATCTTCTCGCAAAGTTTGAGTTTTCTAGCTGCTATAGTTTATGAGAAATCTTGCTGTGATACACGGACAGACAGGACGCGAAATTAGTATGCCTTTCTAAAAAAAAGTGTACAAAGCCCAAAAAAATTTATATATATTTCATATGCTATGTTTCTACATTAATAACCCTTACTGTTCGCAAATTTTTATGACGAACAGGCTATGGATCATGCACTCAAACATATGAGAATAACTATACATTTCATTTCTAGTGTAAAATATTTAATAGATCATAACGCAAGCAACAACATTCAATATGAGCTGCATTAGATCTGTGTACACCGAGGCCATCTTTTTGTAATTTTCAAAACGGAGCGTGTCTCCATTTTTATGTATGAAACTTCTGCAAACTTATGTTGAATTCTTTTGATGCTTAAAACATCAATTTACATGTGGTTCAGCATAACTTAAGATGATTCTGCAAAAAAACTTTAAGTAAAAGTTGCATCATTTTCTACGCTGTAAATCTCTCTAAGTTTATACCAAAAACTTTCCATTTTCCCCAAAGTACGTCTGCCATTGGCATATTACCTCCAAAATTCTCGGTGCGTTATGCTTCGCTTCGTACCCAGCGCTGGTTCCTACCCCTACTAAGCATCAATTCGACACGGCAATATGATTTTATTTTAAACTTTTGCAATCTTCGAAAAGAATGGGAAAAGTGTTGGGAAATAAATTTATTCTTCTCTTAAGACTTGGAACCACGATAAATGCATGAGCGCATAAGAAATATTTTTTCTGTGGAGGGTAGCGAAATTTATTTTCCGCCGAGGGTCAATAAAATATAAAAGTAACTCTAAGGGCAGATATATTCGATTTAGATATTTTGCATTGGCGAATAAATCTTGAAATTTCTCAGCCACAGTTGCTAGACACGAGTTATTGAATTTACAGATTCAGTTGATATTTTATATTTATCTGTATTTTTTATGTATCTTTATTTGTTTTCACATGTTTCCCGTATGTACGTTAAAGGAAATCCGTTTTTCTATATTTCACGCATCCAAGCGACAATTTAATTCTTCCTTGTATATTATAACGAAATAAAAAAGTATGAAATTGCAAAGGGTAAAGTTTCTGAAAACTTTTAAAATTACATTTATTTAAATATATGATGTCTACATGCATGTGTACAATATCCTTCCCCAAAAATATAAGGAAAAACGTGAAGCTGCCTGTTTTATGATAACCCAGACAAAAAAATTGCTGGACAAATGTTTGAGGTATAAATTATGCAAAATGCGTTTTCAATGAAAATATTTTTACAAAGTTGAAATCTTTTGAAAGAATTTCATGTTCCTCGGAAGTGAAGTGAATTCAGCAACGCTGAGTTTTTCTTTATTCTGAATCATAAAATCAATTTTTTGTACGGGTTTCGGAGAAAGCTTTAACGGGAATCATTTTATAATGTATGGCTTTTTTTTGAAATGTTATTTTCGTATATTAGAAATTTAAATCAATTTATAAATAAATTTTTATCCAATTAATTTAAGTAGTTGCTGAGATAATTCCTGTTTGGAATTTACCTTAATAGATACGCAGGCTCTTAAACGGCCGAATTTCATTCAACTTTTGACACACATTTCTCATACTACTCCTCCCTTTGCCCCAATCAATGATCATTTTTCATTCCCCACCTACCGCTCCTTGAATTGATCAGTTCAACAACCTTGAAAAAAAATCTTAAAAATATCGAAATCTTATTAAAATCCATCCAAACGCTTAACTAAAGCATCTTAAATTTAGACGTGAAATTAGCTCTCAACATTTATCAATTCTCCATACAACTCAAACGCACATTCAAGCTGAACTCCAAAGTGGAATTCTACATGAAAAAGTATCTTTGTAGCTTTACAGCTTATAAAACGCGCGCGCCCACTATCTATTTCTAAATTTAAATTTTTAGATACTTTAGGAAGTCGAAAGCCGGGATATACAGCTCGATAGTATTTGTGCTGTTGCTGATGATGATGATGATGGCAATAGTCTGGGATGAATCGATACAGTGAAAGGGTACATTTGGGTGGTAAAGGGATGTAGTGGAGAAAAGGTATGAGTAAGCTTTTCGGGGAAAAAAGTCATGCGAAAAGGATTCTAGAGAATTTGTAGTGGCAGATCTATTGTTCTGTAACTTTTTGAGTTTTACCGAATATCTTTTATTTATATCCTTCATACGAAAGGATATAAAAGTACGTTTGTTGCGTCGATTTAACATTCATACATACATATGTATGTAAGATTGTTTGTCTGAGTCATTGATATGGTGGGGTTAAATTTAAAATGTGTTATCAGCACGAGTTGGAGGAAATATTAGAGATATTAATAGAACTGAAAATTGGGTCTGGAAATATTTCTGAATATTCTCTTTTGAACAAAAAGTCGCTTAGCGGATTTAAGCAACTATTTTTTTCTTTTATCCATTCATAAATATTAGTTCTCGTTTAAAATATCAAAATTTTTGTTATTATTTTATTGCCAGTTTCTTGTATTCTTGTACATTCCAAAATTTGCATTATTTTCAATTGCAATGCATTTATTTGTTTAATTAAATAACACGAAAACATCGGCTCAAAGCTGAGTGACAGATCTAATTGTTCTACTCTGTACTCCTTTTTCTAAAAACTCTAAATTTTAGGTAACGAAAAGTACTTATAATTCTTAAGAATTGTAGCTTATTCATGTCATCTAACGGCTATGTTTTACTGAAATTCTCAGTGTTTCATTCAATTGTTCGTATAACCGTTCAGGCACTTGTGTACGATCTAGCTGATATTTATAATGGCCACCAGGGTACTTAATATAAATTCATTCCGCGATGCAGCCTGTGATTCAGACCTCTTCGTATCCATACGGTTGTCAAAGAGGTGCGCACATTCGAGCATACTTTGATTAAAATATATGCTTCATAAGTGTTCTAGAAGGGGTTCAACCCAGTGGTGAGCCCTGAAAACACTAGCTTTCGGGGTGAAACATTTTAGGTGTAACGTATACCGGATCGTCTATTAAAGTTTTCAAACTCTTGGAGAATATCAGCTCAGGCGGTGTTTACTGCTGGCCACACAGGTGAAGGTACTACTAGGCAAGTGACACAAAATGGCTTTACTAGTCATCGTTAAACGGTTGAAAAAGTTGCAAAGATGGGTCAAGAAATAATTTTCCTGCACAAAAAACCTAAAGTGAAGCAACCACTACTTAACCGAATGAAACGCTTTAAGCGAAGACTCCGTATGGGAACAGAATAAGGGATGTATTTAAAAAATAGCAAACTCTATTGACCAGGTTTAAAGATGAGTTTATGAACACTGACCATGAGAAAACGTAGCCCTTATTTGACAAAGCGAGGCGATTCTAAGACCTTAAATTTCTAAGCCACAATTATCTGAATTTTTGCAATAGATCATTTACCATCGCCCAAAAAACTCGTTTGGAAGTAGTTGATCTGGCAACGGTCCGCACTGTTTAAAGGTAAGGTACTCTACTAACGCTGATGCAGGTAGGCAAAGCTCCCAAAATCACTCATTGAACAAAATCATTCCTACATTATACTAGACACTGATGAAGGCCGCCAAGCCAGTTGAAATTGGTAATGGCCAAAAGAGATCAATAAACAGGCGGAAATCATTTTCCTACAATTAAATTAAAGGCTTTCAGTAGTTAAAGTAAACCTGCAAACCTAACATGGTGGCTCTCGATGCATTTTTACTCTCCTCTGAAGAGGAAAACTTCAATGTAAAGCTAATTCGTGAGCTCCCGCTTTTGCCAAGCCAGACCACGTCGCAAAAGTGCAAGTTGATGGGTTCTTTGGTGAAATCTAGAAAAATACAGCAATTACTCTTGCCACCTTGCTGTACAGATTTAAAGAGAGAATCACAGTATCTGTTATACAAAACATCGACAGGCGAGTTGTTTGTATACCCTACCAGAACCTCAAAGGAAAAGCTCAAAGTGATATTTGGTAATAACGTCAATTGCCACCGTACGATATGGTAGCGAAAATACCAGCGATAGAGCAGAGTACTTATTATTTGTAATGAATTCAAATTAAATTTATCTTCACGCCGTATGCATTGCCTCGCCATTTATGACTCAACCTACAAGCCTTGAAGTGCAGTAGCTCGAGAGCAACAAGTGTGGATAGTTCGGATTTACTCGTATATCATTACAATCTTTGTAGTTTGCAATTTACCTAAGTAGTTCAATGAATATTTTTTCAACGTATGCTGTCTTTTCGGCCAAAACCACAACACTATTCATTTAATTAGATTAACCTATTTAAAGGGAACAGAGGAGGCATTCAAAATTACCATACACCTAACAATTTCCTTGATCTAAATCTATTTACAATATCATTGAATCTGAGGATTGAGAAGACAGAAAAAAAAATTGAATCTTATTTTCAGGCATTGTTAAGTAAAACCTTGACATTAAGCTGTTTAACAGATTATAAACAAAGGAGATTTGAATTGAGAAGAAAATTTCTTAATAACACACTAAGAGGCTGTTCATACCCTGAGTGTGGGGCTTCCAGGCACGCAAGTCATCTGGACTATCCACTACACACTACCCTATTAACAAGACCCTAGCCTCGAACCGTTTGACACATTACATCGGGTTATTTCTTGTTTTGCTACGCCATGTAGCGCCTTCAGTTGGTAAATCCATCCTCTAGTGCGAGTGGAAGAAGGAAAAGAGATTACTCGAAAAGTGATCCCCGAACCCTGACGTCCCCGGCTGCTGTGAACTTTTTTTTTATCTTTTAAGTTGCCCGAACATAATGTGCCACATGATTTCAATTGTCCACCGATCCACGTATCTTAGAGTGTCTGGGGAGGCCTCTCCTGTTTCCTTGGATAGATCCCGGTGCAGCCTGTCTCATATTTTGCATTCCAAAAAAAGTGTGGCAAGCATCGTCTTCCTCTCCTGCGTAAAACATACAATCGGGGGACCGTGACTTGTACATCTTGTGAAGATACAACTGAAAACACCCCTGCCCACGCAAGAGTTGGATCAGGTAAAAGTCGGCCTCACCGTGCATTCGATTGGGCCTCGGTCTTAAATCAGGGATGCGGCGCGCAGTTCATCTTCCTCATAATTTGCCAGTGTCCTAACTGAAAGAAAAATATGTTCTTCACGTGGGCCTTTTTGCCGTAAAAGTTTCAAAAGATAGCTGAAATACGCAAAGTGGAATAGCGAGAGAAACTTCTGCAGCTAGTTCGACAGAGTGTCAGAAGCCTGTACAATTCGAAAAATTCTGGAACATCCCTCTCCACATAGTTTGCTAATAGCATATGAAGAGCATCTGCACCAAATCTAGTGGGGAAATTCTCGAAGTGCAGTTGTGCACTCATTTTGCCTTCTATAAAATGCCAGCCATGAAAATGCTTTCGAAGAGAACTAGGGTTCCAAAGTGCTTCGGGGACTTCTCACAAAGAACAGAATGAAGTAGCCTAACTAGATTTATCAGTTGCCAGACAAAATAGTCCCAACTTTACTACAAAAAGTAGATGGCTTAACTGTCACCCTGATTAAGGTGTCCTTTGAGTGTTTCCTCAACTTCAACTTTTCACCAACAATTCGTAGGAAATCAAGTTCTGTTTATACCAAAGGTCCGGAAGAGTAGTCAAATGAGCCTCAGGAATTACGTTTCTATCATCCTTGTGCCTTAGATGTTAAAAAATTTAGAAAAAGTGTCTGAGTATCATTATCAGAGAAAATATTTACCTGCTGCACCTTTCCGATAGGCGTCACATGTACACCAAAGAAAAATATTTGTGAAAAGCACTATCTAAAAATCACTCTTGTACAAAAAGGAGGGTCTATGAGCCTGGACTTTTGTTTTTAATTTATCGTTGTCAGGTGAAGTCTGTTTACACCCTGAGTGTTGGGCCCCAGGCGCGCAAGACGTCCGGAATACCCTTTAAACATGTCTTCTCTTAACATAAAAACCTGGCCTGCAATCATATGACTCATTTCTTCGGGCTAAGCCTTATGTTGCTATACCGTGACGCACCTTCAAGTTGGAGGATCCTTTAGCTTCCTTCCATTGTTTTGGAAAGACTCATTCCCGAAGGCAAGCGTTGAACGTACTGAGTTGCAAGTCAGTACAATAGTGATCGACGAGCTGAATAACCTCAACTAGGCACTGTCTAGACTTAAAGCCTTGTTTGGTTTCTGTGATAGAACTGCCGCTCGCAGTTCCAGCCGCGTAAATAGAGGGCATTTAACTGTTGTTTGGTCGTGGATAGCGTTGAATAGTGCCCGCACTATCTCGTCCTACTTTTCTACTTCACATTTGCAGAATTGCGTAGGGCACCAAGCTTCCACACAATTAGCTTGTAGCTTAGGCCTCATGAATTCATATTTACTTTGTCCACTAGAATTTGCAAGCAGTGGCCCTTATGCTGTTGATCATGATGCGAAGGCATTACGTGGCCGACTTATATGCTGTTAGCCGGTTGCATGCCTCATCCCGATTCCATGCGCGTTGTGCTTCACGTCGGAGCTTGTGACTCTCACTTCGTTTTTCAGCGATTTCAATCGATCACCAGTACACTAGGGCCTTGTCGTGGCGGGGTATTCAACGTGGCATAGAGGCGCTGCAAGCAGACGTGTTAGTTCTCATATTTGAGTTCTAGCTCTACAGTCCCCTGCGAATCTTGCAGCAACGGCACATCTGCCGCGAGCACTTTAACCATGCTCTTGACGTCCATTCTACCAGTGTTCCACCGAATCGTGGCATTATCGAGAGTATGGGCATTCGGAGGCAGCATCACGAACCTCAAGCAGATTGTACTGGTGATCATTGGCTGAGTACTCCTCTAATTCTCTGCAATTGTATACCCCCCGTACGAGGGACTCCGAGACCGATGTCACATCAGGTATGGTTCATTCACAGTCCATACGGCGGAAAGTCGGCACATTGCCGGTGTTCAACGCAACGAGCCCTGTTTTGTCCGCCACTCCAGGGCTCGTGTTCCCCGCGGCTCAGCTTCGGGCACGCCTAATTCGATTGCTTTAACATTAAAGTCTCTTCCAGTGAGCACGTGGCCATCTGTGCTCGAGACAGCGTCCTCCAAAGCATTATGCTTGGCTTAGAAAGATGATATCGGCTCGTTCCGCCGCAGGTACACACTAAAGAATTTAGTCTTGAATACTGAAACCAGACGAAACCATCCTTCCATCCATATTTCCATTAGGAAACCATGATGACGAGCTCTTGTTGTGGTGTTGCTCAGTCACCAGCGAAAGGTGAGCTTTCGTACTCCTCGCAAACTGCTCCAGCAGTCGTCTGGCAGTTATACTTCGGTGTAGTTTTACCTGCAGGACACGGGTCATCGAAGTTTTGCTTTTGCCTTGCCTAGAGCTTTCTGGAAATCCTGAAACTTTCCTGATCCTAAGACGTGTTTGAAATTCGGTCTTGGATCAGCATCCTTCCAAAAGATACAGCGTGAGTCCCTCGTCCATTCCTTTCCTGTATGTCCCCTGTCGCCATATTTGCAGCATAAACGGTTTCTATCGGGTCCCTTACATCCCTGTGACCATAACGAAGGAATCAAAGCAGTGGGTAGGTACTGTTCTTCGCTGTACCTTGCAAATGACCCAACCTTCTCCCGCATTAAGAAGTTGTTCGGCGTCCTTTTCGGTCATGTCCATGAATGCCATACATTGTCCCCTATTGTTTTCTGATGTCAGCCTCGCTTTAGCCCTGTTTACGCTAGAGAGCTCCCTTTTGATGATCTCCTTTATTTTGATCAGATTCTTCACGCAGTCAATGTTCCTGATTTCAATGCCATCGGCACGAGCGAGGCTATAGTTGCTCTTTTGCTCCTTGATTGTCGACCTCTGCTCCAAAGTCAGCCAGTATGTGGCCAAACTGGATTGATCGCACTGCTTTAACAGTAGTTTTGGTGTCTTCGGGCTTTACGCCTCTCCTGACCTGCTAGAACACATCTGCATACGATCAGCCATCCTTGGGTTTTATCAGCAGTGCTTGCCGCCGAGGCCTTCGTCTGCCTCACATCAAGTACTTGTTTTTGCTGGGCATCTATGCAAACTTTTTCTTCAGGGACGTTTTAGTGGCATTTTTTGCCAGCTTGCTTGGCTGCTTTTGTCAGCACTGTCTGGAATCTCTGTCCATTAAGTGCCTCCTCTTTCCTCCTTATATCCCGGTCTCCAATTAGAATAGAGGCCATTCTTCTGATGATGTTTAATGGTGGAGCTACCTCAGTTCCCTCGATAAACTTAGCCCTCAGCTCTTGTTTAGCCTTCAGCCTTCTTCCGGCCTCCTGCTCTTCTTCAGCCTTCAACCAGTTCCGCTGGTTATGACCCATGAGGTCTAGGAGGTCTTCAAGTTTCAGTAGCCTGTTCCCTACACATCACATTTGCTAATGTTTTCTTGCGATTCACGTTCAGATTTAATTCACATACAGATTTAATTCACATTCAGATTTAATTATCATTCAGATTTAATTCCTGGACTTGGAGGGAGCTTACTACATCTTCATAGAGGTAAGTCTCAACGTCAGAATCACAAAACCATCACTGATTATATTACAACGCTTCTTGAATGCAGGTCTATAACCTCGTAATACAGACATATACAAGCTCGACGATCAGAGGAGCACACCGTAGAGAGGGAATGCTTTCGCTGCTCTCTGAATGGTATTTTGAAAACTTTAGTATATTCTGGAGCAAGTTTTGTGGCCTATGCTGGTAGTGTATCTCTGTCAGCTTCAAGTATGTAAATTTTTTAAAAACGCTTTTTGAGGTCACTACATATGCTCTTAGTAAGCTCAGGAAATGGACAACTATAGTACAGTGTGATCGACTATCTTCTCATAAAAGATTGAATTGGTCGTCCTTTGTAGAAAGATTCGATCCCCGAATATTTACCAGAGAAAGCTGGGTAAAATTTACGGCTCATGCAAACTACTGACGAAACTTGCAGGATAAGGGAACCTCAAATTTAGCTACCTATATATTGACGTTAAGCGTACCCATATGGTTTTATTGACGAAAATGTGAAGCCTATACAAGTAAATCCTGCTGTTACTAACAAAATTAAAAGAACTTTGACTTTGCTTGTTGTTGTACTCATTGAGAACTTCCTCCATAACTTTTTTCAAATTTTTCGGATTACAGGTGTCCAGAGGCGAGAGAGAGGGATACTAATTTTTCATTCATTTCGCTCACTTCTTCCTCCCAATGCTGGTAGCACTATTTTAAACGGCGTCTGCGAAACGCATTTTAGCGCTGCTTTGAGGGCGCGGTGCATCCGTTCGACCATGGCATTGGCTTGAGGGTGGTGTGGAGTGGTGTGGACGTGCTTGATGCCCAAGAGGCGGCCGAGCTGATTCAGGAGGTCGGCTTCAAACTGGCCTCCTTTGTCCGATGTGATCTCCAGTGGCGGGCGAAATATTGATATCCAGTAGTCGAATAGTGCCCTCTGATGTCACGCACTGGCACTGCTCGAGGCCACCGTGTATAGCGGTCGATAATGGTGAGGCAGTTCTCGTAGCCTTCACACAGTGGCAACTTGATCAAGTCGACATGGATGTGGTCGAAGCGGCCATCCGGCGTCTTGAAGTTTCCCAATTCGGCGCGGTTGTGGCAGATGCCCTTCGACAGTTGACACGAAACGCATTGCTTGGCCCACTGGGATACGTCTTTCCGCAGACTTGGCCAGAAGTATTTAAGCGCTACACGCTTCGAGATGGCTTGTCCACTCGGATGCGACAGTTGATGGACGATATCGAAAGCCTGACAGCGGAGCGCAACTGGCAGGTAAGGCTTAATGATGCCGTTAATTCCACATAGTAAGCTGAGTAGCCTTTTAAGGTCAGCTGATGCAGTTTGAGACTTGGGCTCGCCAGGAGGTGAGGCAACTGGTCGTCTGTATCCTGTGCTTCACTGATGACTTGAGCTGTGATTGTGGCGGGTATCGTGACCGTTTCTACACGTGAAAGTGCATCAGTGACGATATTGTCATCCCCTGGTGTGTATTCTAGTTGTCTGCTTTGGTGGGGTGAGGCTATGTCCGAGCGTTGCATCAGAGCAAATATAAGAGGCTGGTGGTCGGTATAGATGATAAAGTGTCTTCCTTCCAAGATGCGCTGAGAGAACTTGATGGCAGCAAAGATCGTAAGGAGCTCGCGGTCGTAGGTTAAGTAGCGTTGCTCGGTGTCAGCTTCCTCGGGAAGAAACCCAACGGTACCCAAGTGCCATCGCCCCGTTGTTGGTCCAAGGCCGCGCAAATGGCAGTTCCGGATGCGTTAGTGCGGAGTGCCAATGGGTGCAAAGGCGAAAGAAAAGCTGACGTAGCTGCCTCGGCGATGCCCTGCTTGCAGCGTTCAAATACCGCTTCAGCATCGGGTGTCCAGGTGAGTCGTGATTTTTTTGCACAACCTTTTCGCAGTTCCGATAGTGGCGCTTGGGACTCAGCAGCTTGTGACATGCAGCGGCGATAAAAATTCAGCATTCCGAGAAAACGCCCCAGCTGAGAAGAGTCGGCAGGTTTGGGAAAAGCTACGATGGCTTCTGTTTTGGGGGCTGGTGGTCGAAATCCAGTTTCGCAGACGTAGTATCCAGCAAAAACGACCTCAGGCTGACCGATTTGGCATTTGTCCCAGTTAGCATGGAGATTCGCCGCCTGCAGCATGAAGAGAAGTTGCTCGAGGTGGCACTGATGATGGTCGTGGCTGGCCGAGAAAATTAGAATATCCTCCTGATAGAATCGGACGAAGTCGAACTTCCCCAGCAGATGGTTTAGAGTCCGCTGCATCGTTTGGGCTGCGTTGCGTACACCCATAGTCATCCCCAGGAATTCATACAGTCCGAAGAGCGTGGTGACTGCCGTCTTACAAACGTCTTCAGGAGCAACCGGAATTTAATAGGAAGCATGCTGGAGGTGAATTACTGAGAAAACAGTGCCGCTGGCCTCCTGAATCAAATCCCCGATGATGGGCAGTGGCAGTTGAGTGTTGAGTTGACGGTAATCCCCAGTAGCTCGCCAATACCCACCGTCCTTGTGCACCATGTGCAGATTACTGGCCCACTGGCACGATGAGGGTCGAACTATGCCTCGTTCTAGCAAGAAAGTGAACTCGGCTTTGGCTCCGGTGAGGCGTTCTCCCGCGAGGCGACGTGGTCTCGTGAAAACCGGTGGGCCATTGGTGACCATCTGGCGGTGGACGGGTAGGTCAGTGACCGAGGCTAATTTCCCGGGTTTTGCGGATACATCTGTGTATATGGCGATTATCCCTTTGTACCGGTCTCCAATGGTGTTCTTCACTATATTGACGGCGCTAAAACTTTGTATAGCTGGAGCTGGACCGAGGACGCAGGCTGTGGAGAGGTTAGTGAGATCGTCCAAGAGGCGTTGGTTGCGCAGATCGATGAGCAGACCATGATGCTATAGTGTATTGGCTCCTAGAATGGCTGTCTGGACATCTGCTATCACAAACGACCAGTGGAGTGGACGGCGTAGCCCGAAATCTAGGGTGAGCTGCTGAGATCCAAACGTTGTGATGGGCGTGCCGTTGGCTGCCTGTGGCACGAGGCTCTGCTTACGAAAAGGCCTGGCGATGGAATGCCTCGAGATGTTGGAGAGGACGGAGCCGGATTCTACCAGAAACCTGGTTTTTGTGGTGCGGTCGGAGACGTAAAGGCGTCTCTCCAAGGTGTTGCAGGCGGTGTCAGCTGAGTATAACGCCGGCATACCTAGTTTCCCGAGTGCCTAGTTGTGTAGTCTAAAGCTGGGAAGGAACAAGGCTGCTTACAACGCATCGCTAGGGCCCCGTGCTTGGTGTGATACCAGCAGTGACCTGGTCAACTGTCTGGTTCAGAAGTGGCGGAGTGGCCTCGTCGTTGGCTTGCGTTTCTTGACAAGGGCCGCTCCCGCAGAGTGTTGGTGCAGGTATGTGGTTGCTGAAGCGCCTCTCGAGTCAAGTTTATTAGCTGCGCAATCGCCAGACGCAATGCAGCTAGCTCGATAGTGACTTGGTCCGAAGAAGAACGCGGTGAGGAGATATCAGATGAGGGTGTTATTGGGCGCCTGGATGGTTGCACTGATGTTGATGATGACGCTGATGTTAACTACGAACCAGTAGGGGCGTATGCCTAGGCTCGAACCAGTAGTGGCGTATAAGCGGCTCAACCAAATTTCCAATTTCTCGAGATAATTGCTTGCACCGCTGATATGTGGAATTGGCTGGCAGGCGAAGAATTCTCGTGGGACGAGAATCTGTTTGCGCCGTGAAGCTTGCGCTGACGTTGGGACGTTCTGAGTCGCCACAGACTTATAATATATTCTGAAAATGCCCTGGATATATTTGAATGCAGGCTACCACAGATAACATTAAACTTGTGAACGCGATGAATTTTAGGCTTTGCAGCATGGATTGAAAAGCCGGTATGCGTCTCATTAGTTATTCTGCCGAACTTTATAAAAGTGTGAGAATGACTATATATACCATTTAACCTACAGCTTGATATTCTGCAACCAACTTTAATGTAATGGTTTTTAATGTATCCTCGCAGAAAAATTTTGTTAGTAAGATTATATTATCACTGAAATATTCATCCTTCAGCCTTTTCTCAACTTCAAGAAAACAACGAAAGTGACCTTGGTCAGACTATAAATCAGCGACAGCGATAAAGAAAAAATCAGCGATTATTGACAAACTCCAGTGAAATTATTTTAACAAAAAAGAATAATGAATCAAGTATGAATCATACACTAATGACGAATGCTTTTCAAATTATCCTTCATCATCATTACACCACGATACCATTAAAACCTCCCATCCGTAACGTTGAACTTCATTGATAAATCCACACTCAACCATAATCTGATTGCAATTCCTCCTCTAACGAACACATAACAAATTCCTCGAAGTAACCATGACTGTCTTATTTCGAATTCTGTCACAATTCTTCTCGTCCTTATTATTTCTACGTACACTCGTCACCGTTTCCGTCATCCTCATCATTTGTCTGCATCTTCTTCATTCGTCCTATAACTACTGCAAATTGTTTGATTACAAATTTAATGAGCACTTTCTTTTTTGAGTGTTTCAGGAGACGAAGATAATTCACATTAAGCATGTTCTCAAGTGTCCTACGGTAGTAAGAGTATTTGTTTGTTCTGCTATTTTTTGTTAGAGTTTTTATTTCTGTGTTTTGTTCATTTTGCACTTTTTCCTCCTCCTACTATGGAAGAACTTAGTGCACACACGATAGTATATTTATGTGTTTGTTTGCCAAATCTTCTGAGGTTGAACGTTATTCCTTGTCTGTCATGGCTTTCGACTAAGTCTGGTATCCTTTATAGTAAAGCGAACCAAATCGTACTTGCTGATTGCAGGGAATTGAATATACTCTGCTGGCTTGGCCGCAAATATTGTTCAAGGAGGGAGCAGGCAAAAGAAGAAAACAACTCTTAAAAGTGGAGTGCGACTACTCAAGATTCAAGTGCTCTGGTCTTAGAAGAGATCAGGAGAATTCTTGAAATTAGTGAAAGATGCTCGGCAAAGTTTGTCGCCAGAACTTTCAGGACGAACGGACTGTTGGCTGCCGATTCGAGATAACCCGAGGTTTTGGCTATTGTTAAGTAATTGGTTGGCAGGTTTTTATCCGCAAATTCGAGAGGATGCACAGAAAATTAGTTTAGAAGTTTGTTTTTCCGGTAGTAGCAGCTGGAAATTCACCTAGCATAAACATTTCCTCTATTTATTTTTCTTTTCATCTATCTTTTTTGATAGGAAACCATTGACCATACCGCTGATTCTTACCTATCTTATCTAATGAGTTCTACCAGTCAAATCAATTAACTTCTCTTATCAGTCGCTGATACTAGCGATACTTGTATATCTCTTTCAAATATTTCTCGAATTACTCTACAAGTCCATTGAAATTTATTCGGCACCAAATTTTCTACAGCACACTTCTACAATTCTCGTTTGCTTTAACAAAGATCGACTACGTGCGAAAAGACATTGAATATATCTTATCTTTGGCCTAACAGAACACCTCAACGATAAATTATCGTAATTACATCGACAAAGGTGGAACTAGCATAACAATCTCCAGGGAAATGGAGGAGGGTTTGAGGCATGATATATAGCCACAATTTGGTCTTTACAAACACAGTGGTCGTCGGTTGCCGGAACGGAGGATTATAGCACAATAACCCTCGTCTACTAAATTCTGCAAATATAATTAGCCTTCTTGGCGTTGAACCATTTTGTCGGACAGGCAGATCCACATTGGCGGGTCACCGATTCAAATATTGGTTAATAAATTCTTCAAGGCACATTGGCCTTGTCATATCAACAAAGCATGAAAGCCAATCCTATTCAATAGTGTATCGCGCCTGGTGAGTAAAATGACGAAGGGAAAGAGAGAGGGAGAGAAAGTGGTGATTCATTTTTTATACTTCAAAGATTGCTATTGTTTAGTGAGCTGGAAGTGTTGCCAGACAAAAATTTAAAAACTATATCAAAGTACTTTTTATCTACTATCCAAAATGTCCTCTCACTCATACTTGTCGCGTCTAATTTTTTATCTCAGACCAAGAGAAAGTATTAAACCTTAATCGACCAATTCAATTCATCTCCAATCCGGTAACACTTTCCGTTTGTATCCTGTCTTTGACCGAATGATTCGATTCAATCTCTGGTCAGTATCCTGTCCTTCACTTATGTGTAATCTACGGTGGACACATCAAAGGCAATTTTTCCACACTGGCGAGTTCAAAAAACGCACAGACAAACGTTCGAAAAAAAAATCCAATTAAATTTCATAAACAATTGTCCACATACGTGGGTCCTGACAATCTCTTCAAACAGCATGACTAGGATCAAGGCAAGGATTTCACTTGATCTCATCGTTACTCGTCTGCTCTGTGACCAGCAGCCACGAAGACTAGGTGGGTACCGACACTGAATGTCCAGGAATGGAACATAAAGTTATGGTAGGATAGATTGGGCAAAATGCTAGACGAGAAAACTTCCGGTCCATTACCGCATAATCGAGACTGAGTTTGACCATGTCGACCATTACCAATGTCGTCCATTGGGAAAAAGGAAAGAAAAGCAAGAGAGTAGAATGTATGGTGTTGTTTTGAGAGACAAAAAAAAATTTGTTTGTCTAATGGAAGAAGTGGAAGAACTATGCATAAAGGTCAATGGTTTAAAAGCTTTGAATATTGAACTTATCGAATTTTTGATTTTGGGAAGACATTGAATAAATAACGACTAATGTCTACATTGTCTTTTTGTTATATGTCAAATAGTTTTGAATTTGCACTATAAAAAATAATCTATTTTTTTTTTTTTTAATTATTTATAAATTCTCATTCAGAACATACGTTAGTAGCTAATTATTTATATCTTTCTTTTTCAGGTAAGTTCTCAATCCTGCTTCAATCACCAATATATTAAATAAAATGGGTATGTTTCAAAAGTCTTTAATGAAAAACAAGTTAAGTAAGTAAGAGAGTCCTCCTACCAAAAAGTCTTTGTAACCACCCTAAGGCTCGAAACAATTTTTTTAACAGCGTAATCGGTGACTTGAATTATTCATCCAATACTTGGGTAAGAAATCGTTAAAATTTATGCGAAAGATACAGGGTTTCCTTCATAAGGACGTTGGCGTCGCCATTTTGTTCTAGCTTAAATAATTTTTCGGAATGCTCGGCTGATTGAAGATGTTCAAATTAAACAATATTCCTTAAATATTCATGAAAATTTGGTGGCAAATAAAAGTGCCAAGGTCAATTTGAAATATTATCATCCACTACATTTGTAATAATGGCTATAACTCACTTGATTGTGACCAGATTTCCGTAAAATTTTGTGAACATAAAGATCTTAGATGATTTCACATAACCTCCAGGGTTCCAGCGTTCTTGCTCTTTTTAGCACTACAGCCCCTCTCGGGCCTTCGGTTCCTGCAAATAGCGCCTCCAGCTATCTCGGTTCATTGACCGCGCTCTCCAATTTCGAAATCCGAGCAGCGATGAACTGTTCGTCAAGCGAGACAGACCAGCGTTTCCTCGGTTTCTCCACTGGTCTCCGACCTTCAGTTCTCCCAACGAATACCTTTTTGGGCATCCGTTGTTCGTTCATATGATTCATGTGTCCAGCCCATTGCAGCTTTCGTAGTCTTACAATCCTTGAGAGCTTCGGTTCGTCAAAAATTTCATACAGCTCATGGTTGTATCGAATTCGCCATTGGTCCCCGTCTAGCTACGCTCCGATTATTCGCCTCAGGACCCGTCACTCAAAGGCGTTCAATACATTTGCGGATGCTTGGGCTAGGGTCCTTGTTTGTCACCCATAGCATAACACATTTCTTATCACAGATTTGTATACTTGGAGCTTTGTTTTGCTGTGTATGCAGCTGGTCTTCAAGATCGTCAGAACAGAATAAAATAATATTTGCGAGCTGTATTCTTCGGCGTATTTCGTCTCTTCCATTGCCCGTTTTCGTTATTTTGGCGCCTAAATACACAAATTTGCAAACATTTTCGATACTATATTCGCCAAGTGAGATGTTTTGTGTATTTGGGGTATTTTTCCTCGACTGTGTCATGAGCTTTGTTTTATTTTCATTAATTTGTAGCCCTACTAGTTTCGCTTCGCTGTCAAGTTTTAGGAAGAGCTCTTTGGCAGTTGTTAACGACCGTAACAAAATCTGGATGTTGTCCGCATAGGCCACTACTTGGCTCGAGTTGAATAGTAATGTACCTCGCGTATCAACAGGCAGCTCCCTTATGACGTACTCTTGACCCAAATTGAATAGCAATGGGGCCAGCACATCTCCCTGCTTTAGTCCGATATTTGTGTCAAAGGCATCGGTGAGTTAGTTATTGATGCGGACTTGGGAGGTCGTCGACGTCATTGTCATTTTTGTTAGACGGACTAATTTGGCTGGGATGCCAAAGCAAAGCATTATTTGGTACAGTACGTTACGATCAATACTGTCATATGCTTGCTTAAAATCAACGAAAATTTGGTGAACGTCTATGTTGAACTCCCAGCACTTTTCAAGTACCTGCTTGTCTGTTTATACGACATCGATAGTGATATGCCTCTATAATTTCCGCACTGTAGCTTGTCACCTTTTTCGTGGATAGGGAAGATAATTGATTGGCTTCACTCTTTCGGATACATTCTTGCTTATACCATCTTAAGTTTTCTATTTTAACGATGCCGTTGGTTGCCAGACATAAGCTATTCGAACTCTAAGTGAAATACAAAAACAAAGTTGAATGAAATTCGATTTATAAGGTATTTATTATTGGTGTACTCTTAAGAACCTACTACCATGATTTTGTCACCTATAAAATAACACATATTTGCTTAATATTCTCATTAAAAACGGCCGCCAATTCGTTTTATAGTTGTGGATGTCATTCATTGCATGAATTTTTCATGATTTATACTCTTCCTGTAGTTTTCTTGCAAATCCTAACAAGCCCTTGGCGCAAATCGCTACATTTCGTTAAATATAATTCGATCCTCCTGAAATTTTAATGGTTGATTATCTTATTATCTCATAAGTAGCCGTCTGGACATCAACTTTCACTGAAGTTAAGAATACTCTGACGATTTCATTGAACAAAGTGTAAAATTGATAAATCGTACTATTACTGTTTAGGGAAATTCGGCTCCTGAGGTATTTATCGTTCTTGTACTCATAAAGTTCTAGAATATCCTTCCGCTTCCGCTCCCTACACCGTTATCGATATTGGAATATTAAAATCGAGTATTAAACGATTTCAGCAAGGCCTTGCATATGATACCCTGCTTGACTATTTTCGAAGAAAAAAACAGGAAAAGGTAAAAGGAAGGACTGTGATCCTCTTTTAAGTGTGTAAAAATAAATAGAAATGGTTAACTAGGCGAAAAGCCGGGGCGAAATACATGCTGAACCATGAGGCATTGTATTGTGTCCTACAACAAAAGTTATGTAGGCGAATCAAGTAAACATATTTTGTAAAAACACTTAAAACCTATCATGGAAGCATCCTCTATATCTCTACCTATTGATGTGACTTTATTTTAATAAAAAACCGCCTTACAGGGTATGACACGTTTGGATGTCAAAGAGTTAAAGTATGTAATCAAGACTATAGGGCTAGTCTCCTTAGCAAGAAAATATGAAAATAAAATCACAGTGAGCTCTCCATAATACGTATTGGTGGAGAGATTGAGTGCGTTGAGTATGACTGCTGATGCCAACGCCACTTGATTGCATCGTTGCTAATAACAAGAGAGGGGTACTCTACTTTTTGATACTAAAAAAGTTGGTCCCTGAGCACCATCCCCGCGCTCACAGCTCCCCCCGGGAAATCCCTCTTTCGAACCCAGATGATGGTGGTACCAGTTTTGTCAGGATACAATAATGCAGAGTTTTTGTCTTGGTGTTGCTCACTCAGCAGCAAAAAGTCGGCTTTCATAACCCTTGCAAGCAGGTTTTGGGCAGTTGAGCTGCGGTTTAGGTTTACCTTCGCCGTATCCTGCAGACGACCCACCCTATTCTTACTTTGCCCTTATTCAGAAATCGCTTGCGTCCTTTTTTGTCAAGTCAATAGTGGCCATGCATTGATCCTTATGGTTTTCTGGTGTTAGCCTCACTTTGATCCTGCCTAAACTAGGGAGCTCCCTTTTGATGGCCTCTTTTAACTCAAAACAGTCCGTGGCACAGTCAATGTCTCTAACTCCGATCGCTGCTATCGGCTCGAGCGAGGCTGCTCTTGTGCTTTTGCCGAGGGCTTTCTTTAGTGCGTCGCAGAATGCGACTTTGCTGTCGGCCTCTGTTCTGAATTCGACTGGTATGTGGCCCACCTGAGTTGGTCGTACTGCTTTGATAGCAATGTTGGTGTCTTTGAGCCTTACTTTTCTCCTGATATCCCGCAGCACTTCTGCGTAGGACTGGCCATCTTGGGGTTTACGAGCAGTGGCTGCTGTCAGGAACTTCGTCGGGCCTGTTTTCTCTTTTGTTTCGCATTAGGTTTTTTTCTTGTGAGGTGTCCGTGCGAACTTTATTTTCTTTTGCTTTTCGTGAGAGTTGAGTTTCTTTGCAGCTTTCTTTGCTTTTTTTGTCAGCACTGTCTGGAACCCCTGATCTAGCGGTCCACGCCGACCAAGTGCCTCTTCCTTCCTTCTTTCATCCCGATCTCCTTCGATTGGCCTAGACGCCATTCTTTTATTGATGTTTGACGGTGGAGCCATGCGTGAGATCTTTGGGGTAAGCACTCAGCGCTTCTTCAGCCTTCTACACTCTTCTTCGGCGGCGGATAGCAACTGTGACGGCCGAAAAATTAGTGATTTTTAAATTTTTTTTGACCGAGCAAGTAGAGGAATTGTTGGATCGGTTTTTTTTTTATTAAATACACAACTAATAATTTTCCCGCAAAATTTTATTAAAAAACATTAAATAGTTTCAACAATATAAACGGTGTCGTAGCGCCTAAAAAAAATTCCCCCGCCATGGTCGCATCGATTTTTCAAAAGCCGGTATTCTGAAAAAAAAAAATTATTAGAATCTGTATGAATGTAGTTAGCGTTGTACGTAGCCGTTTTTTTTTATTTTTATTTTTCACAAAATGGCGACCGATTGACAATATTTTAATTTTTTTGTAAAATCATTTTACAATACCCTACTAAAATCGCGTCCTGTCTGTCCGTTTTAGGGTATTGTAAAATCATTTTACAATGTCCTACTAAAATCGCGTCCTGTCTGTCCGTCTGTCCGTCCGTCGTCCGTCCGCCCGTCCCTCCGTCCGTGTGTCACACCACTTTTCCTCGCAAACTACATTAGCTAGGAACATAAGAAATGCAAGTAGGTGCGAAGTGACGCCTACTTCAAAGTTTCACCACGAAAAGAAATTTATAAGAACTTTAAAGGGGGTCTCCCAATATAGGGGAGTTGACCCCGAAGAAAAAAGTTTCATCGCATGTAGGCAATATGGGTATCAAATGAAAGGTCTTAATGAGAACTTTTCAAAACAGGTCTCAAACCAACAAGTTTTGCTTTCAGAGATGTAGGGGAAGGGGAAATGTACGAAAATTTTGTGTCCCCCTTTGACCCGAAAAATCTGGAAAAAATCACAGAGGTGTGACTTTAGAATTACAAGGGCAACAAATACTTTAGAAGTCGAAATTCGATCAACTTTGTCAATAATAGTACATATTATAAATTTTACATTTTTGCCTATAAAATCAAGATGGGACCCTTAAATTTCCCAAAACCTACAATTTAAGTTTCCTAAAAATAATTGCATGTGTGCCAAAAATTTCACAACAATTGATCAATAAACAGTTAAGTTACAGCCGATTGAATATTTAACAATTACAACAACATTAACACGTGATACTAGGGACATACACGTTTGCAGCGAACATAGACACTACAAATATGTAGGAATTTTGATAAACATTTTAGAAATGGTTTGTAATATTGGTGTGTTATCATGACTAATCAAGCGACGGGGTCAAAACACTTGAAACAAAATAGTGGGGAGTTTAAAATCATAGAAACCATAACAATTTTTCGAACTCAATCAATGGAATCTATATATTAGTCAAGTTTTGATATGCAGAATATATTTTTTGAGTTACTAATTGTTTTACAATACCCTTCTCAGTTAAAAAAATAGTAAAAACCAAATTTTTTTTAAAATCGGCTTCGCTTAATCTTAACCACTACTAAGACGAACAAAACAAAAGAACTAGACATCGGTTAATAATTGTTCAAACTATTGGTACGACCAGCTCAAAAAAAGTCGTTACGAGAAAAATGCGTTTAAAGATTTCAGTCCATTTCTCTCGTAATGAAATCATGTATCTTTTAAAATGTTCATACCTATATTACAATAAACTATCGAGTCCTGGACCATATGACGGTTCTTCCACTTCATCTCCAGGGGGGTCTTGTTGACTTTCTTAATTTTTTTTTTAATTTTTTTGATGCGATACTGAGCAGCTTTAATCCGGGTAGAGCCACGGTCAGCGCAGTAGTTATAGAGTGTCGGTTCAACTTTGATGCCGAGGAACTCCATTAATTGTAAGCTTGCCAGTGACCCTTCATTAAATATTATTGTTGAGATATACAGAGCTATTTCAACAATAACCGCAGCATTGAAACTTTCGTTGTTATTCTGTGTAAACCCACCTACGCATCTTTCTAATAATTCAACGTCTGAGAGATCTTCATATATCGGCAATAATACTTCCGCAATATCTTCCGGAATTGGTGGTTTGTCAACGAATGAGTCCAAGGCATTTGTCGGAACAGCTTTCTGTATGTTACACCAAGAATCAGGTCCTTTTGGGCATAGAAAATGTTGGGGATTTTCGGGTGAGAAGAATTTATGATAAAACGTTTGCCAAATACCATTATACATGTCGTCAATATTTGTTACATTACGACATATTGCTTAAACATAGTATTGCGTCAATTCATTAATAAACTTATCTGTTAATCTACCTTTCCCTCCTAAAGTTTTTCCTTCCTTTGTTCGCTGTTTTTTAATTGCTCTCAGCCGGCTGCCCATTCTTTTCTGTACATGGTTGATACATTCTTTTTTAATTACCTTCACATTTCCATAATGTTTAGCACCGCAAATATTTTTATAGGTCTTTGTGTCACCATCCCCAATATAATTAATATATTTGACGTTATGTAAAGATTCTGATCTTAGAAACATTTTGTTCATTCCTTCCACCTCCATTTGACCCAAAGAATTAGTATGGTTTATTGTGCACACTTCTGAATGTTTTTGTAGCCAAGTCTCATATTCAACAGGTTCTTTTTCAGATTCATTTGTGCACATAATATACAGAAGCTCGATTTCATGACAACATCCACAATTTTTTCAGAGTAGTAGCCAATAAGAGAACAAATACTAAAGGATGATTTAAATCCTCGCTTCTTCCAACTTCTATCTTCAGATACCGAGATCCCAGGAATAATTTTGGACTTTAATTGTTTTGAAGTTTCTTCCACTTCCTTTTTTACAATTTTGTTTAGAACCATATCACAACAAGTTTTTGCTGCATATCTGATCTGTTTGACTACTCTATCATAGAAACTATGAGAGCCTTGGTGAATCCATGAAGGCACAAAATCTTTCCGCACCCGCTAACTCAACCCCAATAAGCCTCATTGCGAAGATAAAACGGCGATTTGTTTCATACGCATTATGAATAAGAGGGCTTGAATTAATTACAACTTGATCGCACTTTCCACAGTTCACAATAAGCTTGAAACCTAAGCTTCTCACACTTCGTTCAGTAAAGTTTATGTCTCCACCGCATTTTTTACATGATACATGATCACTGAGCATTGTAAAAACACTAAAAAAGTTCAAAATTCTATAACTTATAGTAGGATGGACATCATATTCAGAGTCAAGAAAAATTTTGCGTTTGGCAGCACTCACACCATTTGGGACTTATGTTTTCACCTTTTTCTATTTCATATCTATTACGCGGTCGTTTATATTTACTTTCATTTCTGGAAGGTCTAATTTTACCGTTTTTATTTATTTTATTACTATTAAGATCCATTTCGTAATAAAACACAAGATATTTTTAAAAAAGGATAAAAGCAAAAACCAGAGAAACGACCTGCGTTTACGACGAAACTTCGAGAGTAACTGAAGATCTGTCTAACTTCTAGGTACGTAAATTGATGAAAGGGACTATTATATTGTAAAGTCTGTACAAAGCAGGTTCACATTACAAAAGAAATTCGAAGAAAAGAGCCCACTACGTCACACAATGTTAAAAACATTAGAGCAAGGGACTAAAAGGCGTAACATTGTGATCGGAAGGTCAAGCGAAAAACAGTCGGCCTACCTGCTCTCACTACAATCATTAAATCCCAAGCAATTTTTGAAATTTTGACTTGCATTTTTTAACACATATTTTTGAACATAAAGTTTGATTTTTTTTGACCCATCACAGTGGCTACCCCTCTTCAGATGACGTCAGGATTGTTGGTTCTCCTATCGAAATTTGAAATTGTTTGCTTCGGCTAAATTTTAGGGCTTTGCCACCATTTCCCCATGTTCGCTTTCTTGTTTTGATGGTGTTCGCACCAACAAGGGCCTGGATGGATTTTCTCCGTCAGGCTCAAGATTGCTCGTTGATATATTTGTTATCGAAGCCAATCGACTTTCATCTTGGTTTTCCTTCTGCGTTCTTTCCCATTCTGTTTAATCTGCCGCCAGGGGCATTTGCATACTGAGTGTTTCGCCAAGCTTTGAGGCTCCGCTCGCGACAGCCATTTTTACCCCTGGCTGCCTTCCCTCAATGGGCACGGTTCGCTTAACAGCCCGAGGGTCTGGGGCAATGTAGCATCCTCGCTCCTGGCTGAACTTACATTAAAACACTTGTGGTCGGATGCTGGCTGCAGAGAAACCTCACGGAAACCTCTACTTCTTCGCGTACGTAGGGACGGCACAACCCAAAGAATTCAGGCTCAAACTTGCTGAGTATAAGGACCTTTTCTATGGATACTTAAATATCGAATTTCGTTGAGTTTAAGGGTACTCATGCGATTTTATTGAGGAAAATGTAAAATTCGAAGAACATATTATTATTAACAAAGTTGAGCGAATTTTGACATCTAAGGTATTTGTTGCTGTTGTGCTCATAAGCATCTACCTCAATAATTTTTTTCAGATTTTTCAAATCACAGGTGTCCAATCGTGAGGAAGGGGGGGACACAAATATTTCGTGTTTTTCCCCTCGCTGTGTGTCCCTCGAAGCAAAAAATGTCAGTTTAAGATATGTTTTGAAAAGTTCTCATCAAGACCTTTCATTTGATACCCATATCGGCTACCTTTGATGAAATTTTTTTTTTCGGGACCACTCTCCTCTATGGGGAGACCTCCCTTAAATGCCTTACAACATTTTTTTTTTTGTAGTTGAACTTTTAAGAGAGTACCACTTCACACCTACGTACATAATTTTATGTTTGTAGCTTATACGGTTTGCGAGAAAAATTGTTCTGACACACGGACGGACCGACAGGACGCGATTTTAGTAAGGTTTTGTAAAATTCTTTTACAAAACCCTAGAAACACAAACGAAAGGGTGCGCAATAATAGAAACTGCGATTATCCTGGACGTAATAATGACGGTTGGCCCATCACTGGCACAATATTGTTGAGCATCAGACTGGTGATTCATAAGTGGAGAGGCTCTACTTCTTACCAGAACTTTTGCTGCAAGCTTAAAATGTAACACTTACCCCTACGTTCTTGACACTTTTTTCTATACCTTCTGATCATTAGATTCAAAATAATTCCAAGATTTTTGCCTCTGGGTGTACCGAGAGTAAATAGCTTAAAGACAACGAAGATTGAAATCAATTTCTTGGCGTATTTTATGATTTCTTTGATTGCGGAAACAAAAACCCGACACCAAGATCACAAATTTCGGTATAAGCCCCTCACTGTCTAATACACACAGAATACTTTTCATCACAAACAGCCAAAACAACGAAGATATTTTAGGACCCTAGAGTGAAACGCCATCATTTGGCATGCTAGATCCAATTGTACGATTCTGGTTTGAAATTAACCAATTATCCCTTCGTCCCCACCCGAATGAAAAATCCTTTGATAGCTTCAGTGCAAACATTATTGAAATCCCTCTTTTTCCAGGGAAGTAGCCCGTGTGTATTTTTTGTATTGTATTAAGTGCTTAACAGTACGCACAACCTCATGAAATTTGGTGTTCGTAAACTTGTATTTTAAACAGGCTGTTTGAAATAAAGACAATCGATTTTATTGATTTTTATACAGCCCTATTTAGTCTCTGGAAAAGTCCTAATACCTTTTCTTATAGCAGAGATTTTAAGGTTTACCAGAACGTTATTCCACAACGGAGGAGTAGACAACTTGTTGCTGGATACGGAGCGTAGTCTAAAGGTCCAATTTTTACACACTTTTCGCTGTAAATCAGGCTGTATTTCGGTAATAATGCGTCGAATCTTGACTTGCAAGTGCTTAATTGTTTCAGGTTTATCAGCGTAGACATTTGACTTTACATATCTAACGTTGTCGAATTCCACAAACGCGGTTGATAGGGCCATTTCGTGAAATTAATCTTTCGTCAAATTTGCCTTTCAGTAAATTGATTGTATTGCGCGCTGTATGGCATGTGGTGCCGTCCTGCTAAAACCACATGTCAGCGACATTAAGGCCTTACAATTGAGCCCCTAAAAAGTTAGTGACCATATCTCTGTACCGCTCACTGTTAACTGTAACATTGTTACCATCATTATTTTGAAGACATATGGACCAATTATCCCACCAGCCCATGAAGCCCAGCAAGCGGTGATTTTTTCTGGATGTACTGGTGTTTCGACCACTGCTTGCGGACTATCATCACCATTAATGTGGCAATTATGTTTGTTGACGCAGCCATTTAACCAGAAGTGTGCTTCATCACTCAACAATATTTTCAAATGAAATTGTGGATCAATGGTAATACTTCCTACGGCGCATCTACCAAATAAACGGCACGAATAACGATCGTGTGCCTTCAATTCCTACACAAGTTAAATCAATTTCAATTTTCAATAAGTTAATGGGCACAAGCTTAATTGTTGGGCATTATGACGAATTGACACATTCGGACTATCACCAAAACTACGCTGCATGTCAGCAATCACTTGTTCTGTGCGCACTGTTCGAATTCCTACGGGATGCGCATCATCGTTTAAAGTAAACGCATTGTGAAAATGATCCATAGTTGCTCGAATTAAATGCTCAGGTGGACGATTGTGCGCACCATAAAACGCACATCATGTTCGATGTCTATCCCAAATTGTTTTTCAAAATAAATTTATACAATTTGCAAACGTTGCTGCGGCATGAGTCTATTCATGATAAATTGCCAAATAGAACCAACCTCAAACGAACCGAGAACCTTGACATCGTCTGACACCGGAAACATTATTGCCATTTTTGAGTTCTCCGCTTCTAAAAACAGGAAACCCTTTACCTTTCTCCTGTGCAACCTTAGCCTTTTTAGACAGGTTGCAAGCTCTAGACATACCGTTCAGAGAGCCTGAGATGTAGAAAAGGCTGCTATTTTTATGAAGAAAAAGAGAGCTCCTTTATCATAGCTAGGTCAACATTCTCCTAAATGAGAAAACACTTGAAGTTGTTCGGAGGACATTTGAAGAGCTGCAAGCTTATCTTCAGAATTTTATCAACAGTCGGCTGACTTCTATCAATTTTTATATCTTCCAGGAACTCGCTTGTTGTCTCAAGTTTATCTTGATTGTCCGGATACGAGAATGTGAATGTTGTAAGCTCATGTAGCTTACGCCACATGACATCTGTCTGTCCAGTCTTCAAAAGTCTCTTATCTCTCCTGATTTATGAGAATAAGGAACGTGGAGTTGCACACTTGGGGTTTTTCAGCCTTGAGGACTACAGTCACCTATGGACCTTGTTCAACCGAAGTTAGCGTTACTCCCGACCCTTTCCATGCGTCCTGGTAGCAACGGCGTAGCCCTTTCCAGCGGGTTTCCCACAGTAATGCTGAAGCCGTTCACCTCACGATAATCATTAGTCCTTTTGATAACCATGATTATGATACCATTCTCAACTTGGGACCCGTGCATTTGAAAGATTGGCCATGTTGTGTTAGGCTCTGGTGTTTAGAAGCCAGGAGCGCGTGTTTTTTTTTTTTTTTGAACAAATGGCTAGTCCCTATCTTGGACAGTACGGACCACCTTCTTGTACTGATTCTTCGGAAGTATGCCAGAATATACCTTCTATTTAGGGTATTGAGCAATATGGCTGGTACACTGAACCTTCCACTAAATTTACTTCTGGTGCTAGTGCACTGAGCATTCCACTAAATTTATTTCGGTTGCCAATCTTTTCAGCATATATATACTGTTACTGATTGTGTCATGGTTAATGATTGTGATCTCCTTACTGGAGGCAAACAGCGCATCTGTGGATGCATCGATATTTTAAATTTACAGTTCCTTCCTTCTTTCTTCTTGTTCATTTATTACCTTTTGCGGTATAAAGAAGACAGTCCAAGCACATACAGCAACATGCTCATATTATATAATATGCTTGAGATGATAGTTTAAGCTAGCAGAAGGTGATAAGTGTCAACAGTTGTTTGATGAACATGTGATTGGTGCAGCTACTTCTGCAGGTTACTAGAAGCTGATAAGCTAGCAAAGAATAATTAAAGGTAAGCTTTGGAGTGAGATATTGGTGTGAAAAAGTGACCACAGTCATTACAAAACCAGGTGTCGGGAAGATCTGTTCTAATGCCCTAGAGAAATTTTGCCATTAATTCTCTCCATATAAAACTGGGAAAATCGCAAAACTTGTGGCTGCTCGAGCACAGATAGACGCCAGACTCCAGAATATCACAGACTATCTTTACCTCTCAAAAACGAAGTCAAAAATTTATATTTCTATGATTTTTGATTCAAATATAATCAATCTAAGGTATACCTTGAATTTATTAACGCCTACTTAACTTAGTTTTAGAATTTAAAGCTACCTAAAATTATTTTTGAGCATTTTAATTGTTTGTGCAGTTCAAACTTGTAATTTAAAAATGTTTGACAGTAATCATAGCGCTTAGATCAAAACCCATAATGCGCTAAAAAATTTGCCTAACCCTCTCATTCTCTTCGGACTATCAGCCAGGCTATATTCTCCGTTGATTTGGATGCATATTCATTGGGTACCACCTTGAAAACTTACTGTCAGTGCTGCCTACATTGTCAGTGAGTGCGGATGTTTTGCCAGTGTGTTGAACGGTTGGATTAGGATGGGCTTCGGGAGGACAGAAATCTTACGTTAGATTCTTGAATTAACGACAGTCAAAATTGAAAACTGTATAGAGGCTCAACGTTTCCATCCTGAAGCAATCTCCTACCTGAAGCACAATGATGACCCTTTTTTTTTGTGGATAGAGATTACCTAGACTCCAGCAATTTGCCGTTTAACCTGCCAAGTTAAAGCTACACGAACAACAAGCGGACGGGTTCAATGCCATAATTGCCCGCGATTCGGTCATTCCACCAGGTATTGCCACGGTCACTCAAAGTGTGTTAAATAAGACGGGCTCTACCTCTCCTCATCGTGAAAAAAAGTACAGGGAGATTAGCCAAAGTGCGTCGACTGCAATGAAGAAAACGCTACCAATTTGAAAACGACGTTCATGCAAATAACTGTAGCTAAAAAACCGAATCAACCCACAAGAAAATAAGAAGGTCCCCCTTATAGAGAAGTGACAAATTAAATTGAACTCAAATTCATTATGCGCCATCCTTTCCCCAAGAAACTCCACAAAAGCAAACTGCTTGATCCCAAAAGATATTATGACATCACTGGTAAATTACTACTTTAATATCCTTCAACCATTCATCGTCTTCTTATACCAGCCGTCTCGTCATCAACCATAAAGTCCTAGAAGCTAACGCTCTGACATAAAGAACACGGTTGCATCTCAAGCATAAGGATGCGGGTGCATAATATGAAAGCGCGAACTGTATAAATATGCCACACGTTACCGGTGAAAACCGCATAATAGATTCAACTTTCCTTTTTAACAGCCTCTCTTCGTGCTTGTAAACTTTTCCCTGTAAAGCTTATTGCCAACATAAATTGTTCCCTTCTTCACAGAGTTAATTACCAGGAATATGATGACAAGGAGAGTAATAAATAGGCTTTAGGTTAAAAGAAATGAGTTTTTATGAGATTTTTTCTTTTGATGCGTTTTCTATACACTAAGGGTTGTTGTGTGTGCGGTATGGTTTGAGGAGACCTTTTACGGATAAATTGATTATCCTGTTTAGTTGGAATTGGAGAGAAAGTTAGCTTGGTAGAAACACGGGGATTATAGAAAACTCTTCTCTCTCTCGATGAAGCACGTATAAGACTATATTGATATTTTCTAACTAACTATCTGAGCTAATACTATCCTGTTGTGACTACTATAAATGATAGCGTCTAGTGCTTACAAAGTCTTCAGTGAAGTAATTTACAGCAATCGCTTTTCCTTGCCACTGGGCATCATTCTTTCATCTTTTTCATCGTTTGCACCCTAATCATCTTCGCTTGGACACATCAGAGGAAAAGTTTTGTGAAGGATATTGTTTTTGGTTTTAAGCGTGTATGAATAAAGCTAGTCCTTCTCTTTCAACTAAGAACCTAAAACGACCATGCCTTTGCCACGGAGAGACATCCAAGTCCTTTTGAAGCGCAAAATTATAATAAAAGCAATAAAGCGCCAAACGAACATTCACAGGAGGAGTCTTCTGTAAATTTCATTAGTATCCTTGCTAACACACCATATTATAGTGAGGCTTTACCGATGGTGTTTAAATAAGCTTTACAACGTACTTTTATTAATGAGTCGACTTGTTAGCTAATTACTTACATATAGTTTAGTTTGTTGGAAAAGTAAGTAATACTTTAGCTCAAGTTGGTTTTCACTTCCTTATTCGTATACCGCTCGTCGACTCATTTCAATATTGTGTGGCTGTGGTACTCTCTTTCAAGTTCTTTGACAGCGTACAAGGTAACTTCTCACGTAGTATGAAAGGAACTTATGTGGCTTAAAAAGTTTTTCATTCGAATTGTAACGGTTCGTGTAGACGAAGACGGATGATGATTTTGAAATTGAAAAGTTTGAGGTTTTTTTATAGAATATGAGGTAATATGCTATGAAATGGAAACTAAACACGAAGGTAAAGCAATTAGATATGAAAAATGACTTCGGGAATCTATTGGTAATCGGTAATCGGAGAAAACAAAACAATTATCATTTATTGCTAATTAATTAGGGACTAGGTGAAGGCTTTTTATGTTAAAAATATTCCCCAATATGCTGCAATTAAAATGTATGGTCAAGTAAAAGCCATTTGATTGTTTTTAAGGACTCAACGCTCAGATCAATGTATCAAAACTTTATTGAACTCAATACCAAGGAGCTAAAGATACTCTAACATCAAATATAGCAGACATAAATGCACATGTCGTCCATTATTAATGGATCCTGCATTAACCATAGTACACATCACGGGGTGTCTGAAATGTCTCTTCGATAATTACAGTTGCTAATTCTATCCTGTTGATGCTCCTGATTCCTCGAATAGAAATCGAGTCATTTCTACCGCATGCATATGAACAAACTTTCATTGATAGGATATCCTAGGCAGGCATATTTCGTAGTGGTCTTGCAGATATGTACGAGCAGGCTGCCTGCAATGCTAGTTATTAATAGAGTAAACGTATCAGTTACGCTCTATGGGCGGTCTGTATAATGTCACCGTAGGAGATGAAAAGCTTTGTATGTTGTTATTATAGATAAACTAACTATCTGTTCTGATTATTTTAGGCATTGGTTGTTTTAATGGAATAGTAATTATGTTAATGGAACACCATATACCAGAAGAGAAATTCAATGTCAGGGAAGATAATAAAACCTTTGATTGGAATATAAAGGATTCATCAGCTTACCTATCTTGTCTGCGGTTTTTCTACTTATTGCCCTAACTCCCATGAATAATGGTTAGTAGGATTTCTTTTTGTCAAAATATGGTTGCGAGCTAAAGTTGGTTTAGTTTGGAATTCTGTTTCCAATATTCACTATTTTAAAGTCTACTTCTTCATACAATTTAGTGTCAAGCATATGTCTATCCCGTACAGGCAGGCACACTAACAACTCTGCATACAAGATGTAACGAGAAACGAAAGAATGAAATACATTTACATGTAATTTTGATTTGGACTTCATTAAGATTGATCACTCTTGAATATAATCTATTGTGTTTTTTTTTTTCTTGAAAAGCCTGTCTGTGGTCAATATTTAGTTAAAAAATTTCAATAACTGTATTTTTCCAACACACATTGACCGGTTGCACTTTAAATAATGTTTGTAACAGCGGTTGAAAGTACGAGGATCATTTGAAAAGTTCCCCGTCTTTTAAAGAAAAACTCATAATTCACGCCAAACAAAAATTTATTTCTCGACATAGTCTCCACGCAAGTCAATACCTTTGATCAAACGCTTTTCTCAACCCTTCAGGCCATCAGAAAAAAATTCTTTGGTTAAACCTGAAAAATACAGGGTTACTGCCTCTTCAATCTTGGTATTTGACCCATATTTTGCCCACCCAGAAATTTTATCAAGCTAGGAATAAAAAAAAGTCACTCAGAACGAGATCTGGTGAAAAGAGTGGGTGTTGAAGCAATTCGAACTTCAATTCGTCCAATTACGCCATTACGACCATGCATGTCCGGACACGTTTCTTGATGAAACAGCATCTTCTTCCTCGTCAAGTGTGGTCGCTTCTTCTTGAGTTCCATTTTCGATTGGCCCAGCAACGCAGCGTTATCGGGTCCGTTAATGGTTTTACATTTAGGTAATCAACCATAATTAGTCCATGGCTATTCCAAAAGACTCTCGTCATCACTTCCGGCAGAAAGAACGCCCTTCGCCTTCTTCCCCCACCACAATCCATTGCATTGAATGTTGCTTAGTCTCCGGAGTATGGTGATGGATCCAGGTTTTATCCACAGTAATTAATTGGCGCAAAAATCCGGTAGAATCATTTTGAAAAGTCTCGCGCGACATGTCCATCCGTACGCGCTGTCACGGACAAGTTCCTTCCAAACCTCAGCACTTGCCTCTGCAATAAGTATAGAATTTGTATGAAAAATGATAGGATCACCCAAGCCAAGTTACTGTTGAAAGTTCTGCAATTATAAATATGATGTAATCAATAATAACACCAATGGCAAACATAGCATATAAGTGGGGATGATAGCATACATCTATACAACCACAACGACAGTAGCAAAAACTATTCGCGCCAGGGACGGTCGCTCACTTAAAGCAGGCAGCTTTCGTTCATCTCCCGGCTCATGACAAGAATTGGGTACGTTACCGGAGAATCAAATGTCGTTGCAAACACCGCATTATCTAGCAAACAGAAAATTTCGCCACCATTGGTTATCAACTTCCAGCTTTTAGCAGACGAACAGGCCAGAGGCACCGAGTTACGAGATCCGCTTTCAAGGTATCCAACATTGTTGAAACTGCTTCCAGTTATATTGAAGAAGCATCCAGTTTACTACGACACGTCTACAGCAGCAATCAGACGGGTAATCTCTGAGTCGTTTCCGAAAACAGTTTTTTGCACGCATCATCGCTTTGGTCACACCAACAGTACAACAGTAGAGCAAGTTATAAAGCAATTAAAAAGTATTTTTTTTTGCCTAATATGCAGTGAGAAACGCGACCATGGTCTTGGAACTTGCGTAAGCTGTCAACGTACAATAGTCGAGAGGCATGATAAAAACAACTTTCAATTTTGTGACATGCCGGCGATCGTGTTCCACGAAGGCACTCAGTTGGTTGACGTCCTACCCACTGTCTTGTTAGCGCTTGGGAAACAGTTTCAAGGAGTAACTCACTGCCTCATGAGCTGAATTTGTTTTCGGAAAAACACTAAAATTGTCTGGAGCTTGGCTCGCCGATCGGAGCACGAAAGATTGCAAACCTGACATATTATTTGAGAAACTTTGACACTACATGTGCAGATATGCCCGAAATCAAAAGCGTATCGTGCGAAAACATTTCTTTTATTTACAAAAACTTGCATTCGTGTTCTCACAAGACCCATGTATTTTTACCCAAAACTTATGACTTCACCTTCACTAAAAGCCCTCGCGTGATCGCCCGCATCTCCTTGTTATCCTCAACTTGGCTACTTTCTTTCTTTCCTCCAATTTCATCCTCAGATCCTCTACTGGTGCACTTTTTTACCATCTCCAGCTGATACCCATTGAACCTTTTCATTTTCCGCTAATCCCGTGCACCTCATTTTGTTCACCCAGCTGAATAGTCCAGTAATCTCCAGCCAAAATTGGAGATCCTCCAAAATACCAATCCTTCCAGCGATTATACCACTGTTAGAGTTCACTGTCCTGCAAAAAGGACAAAGAACCAACAGCAATAATTGTAGAAAAGATCAACAAGAAAAAGAATTCCGTGGGCTGGGGATTCAATATGAGCCCCACATGATCGAAGATTCATTTCGGTGCCTGACCCAGAGTAGACATACAGCCATCGTGTTCAATTTTGTGATAAAACGTATATACTCGTATCCCTAAACCAGCTGCTGCAAATGATGATATGATCTTGGCTTCAAGGCAGTACAAAATCTAAATCACCATCCTCATCATCAGCCTCTATGCAATGCATCATTATCTATCAATGAATATGGTCTGCTTGAATTGAAAAAAACAAGTTGTGTAGGCAGGAAAGTGCTCCCATCAAAAGGGCCTTGTAAGATTCGTGTTCTCGTTTGGCGGCTTAATTGGAGCCCATATGCACAAGTGAGAGGCGCATACACGCGTCTTCGGACGAGCTTTCCGGGTCCGTAGACCCCAGCCAGGACATTCTACGCAGGTGGAAAGAAATAAGTTTTAACAGTCTGTTCTGAACAAGCTTTAGCTCTGATTTGAACGAAATTCGGCATAAAAGCTCTTTTTTGCTCACAAGAAGGCGATTGCACTACCCACTAAAACCCTCCCATGTCAAACTCAGAACCTAGCCTGGGACCGTTTGACACATTACTTCGGGCCAGGTCTCCTATGTTACGCAACGAAGCGCCTTCAAGCTGGGGAATCCCTCTTTTAGCGGGAGGGGAGAGGGGAAGAGGAAGTGCGAGACAAGCGATCCCCCAGCACTGACGCCTCCGGCTTGTGTGAGTCGCTTTTATCTTTTAGGCCTACCCGAACATAATGTGCCGCCTGGTTCCATTTGTCAACCGAATCGAGCATCACTGCGACTTTCTTATCCGGGTTGAGCTCTCACGTCTCCTTGTAGAGGTCCCTTCACAGGCTGTCACATTTTATGCACGCAAAAAATGTGTGGCAGGCATTGTCTTCCTCTCCTGGGCAAAACCAGCAATCGGAGGACCGTGACTTACCAATCTAATGCAGGCATGATTGAAAACATCCATACCCGCTCAAAACCTGGGTCAGATAGAAGTCAGTCTCACCACGCCTTTGATTTAGCCACGGTGTCAGATCGGGGATGAGGCGCGCAGTCCACCTTCCCTTCGTGCATTTCACCCAAGACTGCTGCCAATCGTTGAGTGAGCGCTGTCCCTCCTCGCGGACAACCATCTCCCTCGCATTTTCTTTTCGATGCAGGTAAATAGAGCGGCGCTCTCTAGCGACGAGGGAAACAGGTATCACGCCTGCAGTAACTTTGACCCCCGAATCAGAGACTGTCTGATACGAAAATGCAATCTTCTGTGCTCCTCTTCTCTGTAAATGTGCCACTTCCGTTTTCTCCAGTGCTAAATTGAACCTACGAGCAGTGATCCAGTCCTTCACTTGGCGCATAAGCATGCCTATCCAAAGTTGCGCCTGTCCAACCAGCGACCGGAGCCGCAACATCATCCGCGTAGCCAATCAAACACGACTCATCTAGCATCTCCTGTCTCAACAACCCGTCGTAAGACACATTCCACAGGTCCGGGCCAAGGATAGATCCCTGGGCAACACCCGATGTAACTTCCATCCTTCGTTGGCCCTGTGTCGAGTGACGTCGAGTGTCACCGACAGGACGATCCGTTGCTTGGCGGGACTATATGCCTCTGCCTTTTGGCTGACCACATCTGCAATCGCATCAATGGTGGAGCGTCCTGCTCTAAAGCCGTACTGCCGAGGAGATATGTCCCTAGCAGCACAAATCGCGTCAGTGCGTCTTCCTTTGATGAGTTTCTCCAGCACTTTCCCAGCAGTGTCTAGCATGCTTAACGGGTGGTATGCAGATGGCGATCCGGGATTGTTCTTCCCATTGCTGATCAGAACGAGCCTCGCCACCTTGCATCGTACATCGTACACCTCAGCTGGAAACCCATCTTGACCTGGAGCCTTCCTCGCTTTCAGTGAAAGGACTACGTCTTCCAGTTCCGGCTGTGTGAAGAGTGGACCCTCGACTGCTGTTTCACCATGGGCTGCGTCAACATGGTCCATCTTTTCCGCATCAGTATACTGGAGGGTTGCCACGCCGGGGTTTTCGACGGAGCATGGAAGTGTTGTAAGCAGTCGTAATGATATTCATATAAGTAGTTGAGTTCACCACGACTTGAGTAGCCAATTCTCCCGTTCCCTCCGAATCTCCTTGCAGCGGGGCACCTGCTGTGAGTACCTCAACGAACATCTCTATGTCCATCCTTCCGATGTTCCATCCAATTGTAGAAAGCCGAGAGCACGGACTTCGGGAGACAACATCTGGTCACTGGCTGAGTAGTCCTCTAATACTCTCCAATTGCGTATCCTCCGTACTAAGGACTCCGAGGTGAATCTCACCTTCGGTACGGTTCCTTCACAGCCGATGCGGCGGAAAGTCGGTGTATTTCCGGTGTTTAGTACGACGAGCGTCGTCCTGACCGCCATTTCTAGGATTCGTTTTCCCCGCGGATCTGTTTGAGGCATGCCCCATTCGATTGCTTTAGCGTTGAAGTCTTCCCCAACGAGCACATTCCCGTCTGCGTTTAAAACAGCTCCCTCCAAAGCATTAAGTTTGGCTTGGAAAGAATATATCGATTCGTTCAGCGTTAGGTACACATTAAACAAGGTGGTCCTCGAGCACCGATCCCACACAGAACCATCTGCCCGTCCACAGCTTTCCGCTTGGAAATCACTATTTTGAACCCAGATGGCGGCGGAACCAGTTTCATCAGGATACCATGATGCCGAACTTTTATCACGTTGCTGCTCACTCAGCGGCATAAAAGCGGCCTTCATGTCCCTTGCAAACTGCTTAAGCAGATTTTGGGTGGCTGAACTGCGGTGTAGGCTTGGTTGCAGGATGTGGGTCATCGAAGTTCTGATTTTGCCTTGGCTAGGGCTTCCTGGGAAATCCGGCATTTTCTTGATCCCAAGACGTGTCCAAAGCAGTTCTTGGATCAGCGTCCTTACAAGGAATACAGTGTTCCTCCTTCGTACACTCTTTCCAGTTATGTCCCATTTCACCGCATTTGTAACGTAGGGAATTCCTAATGGGTCCCTTGCATACTTGCGTGATGTGACGATAACCAAGGCATTTGAAACATTGAATAGGCGCTGCTTTGCACCGTATCCTGCAAACAACCCACCCTATTCTTACTTCGACCTAATTCAAAAGTTGTTCGGCGTCCTTTTCGAATAAGTCAATGATGGCTATGCGTTGATCCCCATAGTATTCTGGTATCAATCGCGCTTTGGTCCTGCCCACGCTAGGGAACTCCCTTTTGGTGGCCTCTTCTACCTCGGCTAGATCCGTGACGCAGTTAATGTCTCTTATTTCCATCGTTGCCAGCGGCTCAAGCGAGACTATAGTTGCGCTTTTGCCGAGGACTTTCTTCACTGCGTTGCAGAATGCTTCCCTATTGTCGGTCTCTGCTCCGAATTCTACTACTATGTGGCCCGACTGCGTTGGCTGTGCTGCTTTAATGACAGTGCTGATTTGTCCCGGTCTTACGTTTCCTCTGATATCCCGCAGGACCTCCGCGTAGGATCGACCATCTTGGGGTTTTAAGAGCAGTGCCTGCTGCCGGGGTCTTCCTCGGGGCTTCTTTCCCTCCTGTTTTGCGTCAGGTCTTTTTTCGTGTTAGGCATCCGTGCGAACTTTGTTTTCTGGTACTTTTTGAAGGAGTTTCTTTGCGATTTTTTTCGCTCCTTTTGTCAACACTGTCTGGAACCCTTGATCTGGCGTTCAAGCATCAAATGCCTCTTTCTTTCTTCTTTTATTCTGATCTCCTTTGATAAGGCTAGTCGCCATTCTTTTATTGATTTTTGATGGCGGAGCTATCTGCACGTGCCCCATAGATTGAGTCCCCAGCGCTTCCTTAGCCTTCTATTCTTCTTCGACCTTCTGGTCCTCTTCGGCCTATAACCAGCTCCGCCGATGATGCCCTATGCGGTCTAGGAGCTCCTCTAGTTCAAGGAACCCTATCTTTACTGCTTTGTTGATTTTCGGTGAGTCGCATGCAGATTGTGGTCTATTCAGAACATCTCCCGCTTTTCGGAATAGCCTTTCTTCTTCATGTCGCTGGGCGGCAATTGTACTTTGCGACCATCCGTCTTAGGAGAGATTATCGGCTTCCGTTTCCGAATACACTACTTTCGCCACATTTTCGACGTTGGCGATGAAATCATCAACCTCGCTTTATTTGTCTGGTCAATTCTGTCGTTTCCTGCTGTAATCTTATCTGGGCATCACGATGGTTCGTTGTTATATCGAAATTTACGACCCTTGCTTCAGCCGCTTCGGTAGCGATCGCAGCAGTAACCATCGAATTCTCGATGTTCTTTATATTTTCCTCGCCTGTACGAACGTCTGACGCGTCTTGCATAGTTTCCCACTTTTCCTTTATAGAACGAGCTGGCGTTCGCATCATGTTTTTGCTGCGCCCGAACGCCGCAGAAATCTCAGACTGGACAAGACTGTTGATCTCCGTTTTTCGTCTATTTTCCCTCTCTTTGCATTAGTCGTCGTTTTTGCCGTCTTTAGTACCGCTCCCGATGTAGTGTTAACATCTGGCTGCAGCCGCTGATTGCATCGGCGTTGTTGTTTTTTTTAGTTTCTTTTTTGGATTTTTTTTTAAATCTTCTTTTTATGGTTTTTGGATGCCCCAGTTTTATTGGGTCCCCCCTCGGAGCCACTATTTCCGTTCGTGTGTGTAGTAGCCTTTTTGGTCCCATGGTTATCTTTGAAGCAGGGATGCCATGCGAGGGCTGGCACAAGCCCTTATTGGGACAAGTGCCCAGAGCCAGACCAGCGCTAATCGGGAGTCCGTCTCAACCGAATCTACACCACCAACCCAATGGTGCGAACTTCGAACGTACTCCGAGGCCTGCAAAGGTTTTACCTGGACGGAGACGGTATGAGAGTTGAATTGGACCCGTTCGCACACGAGTGTCACCTCGGCTCTACCGTGCAAAGTAACTAGGTCCAAACCATCAAATCAGCCAGCCCAAATCATAAATTCCAGTTTGTTGTCCAAAGCGTAGTCCAGACCCAGTCAGGGTCGTTGTGTGTAATCCCAAGAGGGCACTTCACGGCGCCCCCCATATCCTGGGGTCCGTATGGGCGGCGCTCCCCAAAGAATGCTAGCCTTCGAGAGTACTCTTGTCGACCGGCATTCCCCCTGCGGGGATTTCCTTGGGTACCTGGTGGTGAAACTCCCCAAAGAATGCTAGCCTCCAAGAGTACCCTTGTCGGCCAGTATTCCCTCTGCAGGGTTTCCTCGGGTACGTGGGTGCGGAACTCCCCAAAGAATGCTAGCCTACAAGATTACTCCTGTCGGCCAGCATTTCCCCTGCTGGCGAATGCTGGCCATTAGAATACATTATACATAATAAAGTTCACAATAAGAAATCTACAAGTTAATCGTCTGAAATTAAATGGCAGCCATACAAAAGTCAATAAAAGTGCAAAATTTCAAGGTTTTTTTTACTAATCTCAAAATCCTATTGAATTCGCTACCGGTTTGGCCGTCTGTCCATTTGTCGGTCACAGCAGTTTTCCTCCGGAGCTATAGTAGTTACCAACACCAAAATTCGTAGATATGTATGTGTAAAGTGATGATCTCTTGAAAGTTCGGGTGTGATTTTGTAAAGGGGAGTCTCCCCATATACCACGAAAAAAGAATCACCAAAGGTGATCATGATGGGTATCAAATGAAAGATTCTGATGAGAACTTTTCAAAATTGGCCTTACATTTACATGATTTGCATCGAAAGGTGAACGAATTTGTGTATTTCTCCCGCCATTGGACCATATGTGGTCCTAAAAATTCTAAGAATAATCGTGGAGGATGAACATACCTTACAAGACGAAGATCACCGAACTTTGCTAAAAAGAGTAGGATATTTATATTTTTAATTTTCTTTAATGAAATCGTCTAGGTACTCTTAAAGTCAGTTAACAGATCTACGTAAGGTGCTTCTATTTGAAAAGTTTCGTTCGAATTGACTCATATTTACGGAAATCCCATCCGTTTGAAATTTTTCCTACTATACATATGGGCCTTGTATTGATCCAGACACGACCTGTTTAATTGGATCTTCTCGAAATGTCCAAGTAAGATAAATAACATAAATATCTTCAGGATTCTATTAAGTTAATTATCTCACTGATATTCCAACAAAATGGTAGCCTGTTGAATTGGAATAACAATAGGTTTTCAATTAAACCAAGTATTTAATATACATGTGATTAAAGTTTTTATACTCAATTATTGGCAAAATGTCACTTTTCTCGGAAAGTTATCGGGCCTGGCTCTTTATGGTTATCAGATTCGTTTCGACAAATTTGAGTCACTGAAGGTGACACAAGCGAGTCGAACCGCGTCGAACAAGTAGAAAGAGTAAGAGCCGACGGCTTTCTGAAATAAAACCATGAACATTTTCTTGAATTTATTCATTATTGCTGTCTGCATATGAAAGTTTGAGTACAAAACCCTTCTAATCGGAGCGTCGTACTGTCTGCCCAACTTTTTTGTTGTTATGACCACACGGCTCAACTGATTCGGTTGAGATTTTGTAATATAGTCGAAACTAAATGGTCAATGTGGAGCAGTGGGTTAGGTCACACTCCTTTTGCGTAGCAGCTCCCAAGCTCAAACCTCGGTGGCGGCATCGAATTTGAGCTTCGGATGCTGCAGTCGGACTATCAGCCCACTCAGCTATGATGGGTACTAATTGAAATATTAGGTAATAATCACATGGTTGAGCGTGATATTGACCATCATATCATCTCGAATTGGCATGAGATACCCTAACAATGAATCTCAGCGCCAAGGCTCAGATTTGGACTGTTGTGCGATGGATTATTATTATTATTAAATATTTCATGACAATAAAATGATATTTTTTGAAGCCAGCTCTGAGTTTTAAAATGGCTGATGGCCAAAATTTCAAAGCCTCTAAAAGTAACAGTTCTTATTTTATCTATACAGAACATTAAACTCAGGTAGACGTTGATAAGGTTTTGTGCTATTATGATTTTGGTTCTCCAGGCAGCGTTCTTCTTCGTAGCACTATAGCCCCTCTTGGGCTTTCGCTTCCTGCAAATAGCGCCACCAATTGTCTCGGTCCATTGACCGCGTCCTCCAATTTCGAAATCCGAGCAGCGATGAACTGTCTTCGTCGACCGAGTTAGACCAGCGTTTCCTCGGTTTCCCCACTGATGTCCGGCCTTCAGTTCTCCCAGCGAATACCTTTTTGGGCATCTATTTTTCATCCATACGATTCATGTGTCTAGCCCACTGCAGCTTCCGCGGTCTTATAATCGTTGAGAATTCCAGTTTGTCAAAAATTTCATGCAGCTAATTTAAATTTATCTACGTTATTGATTCTAATTCTTTCTAATGAAAAATTATGAAAATCAGCGAAGGTGGCCTTCGATTCTTTGCTGCAAAAATTTTGGATTTTAGAAACATTACATTCACGCAGCGCAACTTGTCGCGCTCCTCCTTTTTACATGTGAGGTTAATTAAACAGTTTAATTTACCTACATATGACCATCTCATTCCAACGAGACTATGTCCTCTCGGTAAAGTTAATGAAAAAAACTCCAAGACAATATTCGCATCCATCCACATAAAACATGTTCACACTCTTCCATGTTAGAAAGGATTATATTGAACTCAGTCTTTCCAGACAATCTTTCTTGCAAGGCATTTTATTGCCACTTGGATTAATCGGATTCAAGCTGATTAAATAAGACTTTTATAAGCCTGCTAAACAAGCAGACAAAGTGGTTGCATTGAGTCCTTAAAAAGCTTCCTTACAGTACATATAAAAACTCCTTTCTAGTCGTTAAGGTACTTTTCCTTCAGCATTACTGGTAGGATCTAGCTATTCACTAAGTTTTCTAGAAGCCACATTTACAAGACATTGCTTCCTTCCTCATTTCCGTCCTTTTTCTATACATTTCCTTCTATCCCAGGCTCACAAGCGCTTTTTCAATTTACAACATTCCCCAACGGTATTAAACTTTCCGTCGATTCCTTCCTCAACAACAAAGCAATATCGTTTGACATGCCGTAGGACGAGATGAAGCATTTTGCTTTTCTATCATTTCAACCAGATAAACGCAAAGAAACGGTCGACGGCTGATCGGGGGAGGGTGAAGAAATGATGAAGGAATTGAAAGAAAAGTAATAGGTTGAAAGAAAACAGAATTTGCATTTTATCAAATGCTTTCTATTTTTTGCGCTTTTCTTCGACTTTCCTTTAGGTATTGAAATCGATGATGGTGATGATACCAAAGACTCACCCGCCTAAGCAAAACGTCGTCATAGAATGATATAGGTCAAGTTAGCGCTTTATATAGCTGCTCCTCGCACAGTACAACTCTAGCACACAAGTCTCGCTCACCACCGCGGATTCGAAAACGAATTCAAGAAAAGGCCAAGAAGTTATGGAAGACATGAAATGCTGCTAGTGAAGCCAATTGTGACAATAATTGGATATGAAATTTTGATCGGTCTCCTCCCCCCGCCTTTGGCCTCACAAATATAAATTTTATTGAGTCGAGGTCGATTTATTGCTTTCTTTCGGTAGACAAAAGAATGATGGGAACGACATGAAAACGTAGGTGTAATGGTCGATTTCAAACAATTGTTTTGGAGGGTCGGTCGATCGTTGTGTAATGTTTCATAAATTGCGATTGGGGGATGATTTTTAAGGTGTCAATCATCCTTAATTTGTTTTTGTGGAATTTTCCTGTTTGGTGCCATGAGAATCAGAAAATGTACGAGTAAGTTCGAGATAAATTAAATATGAGTGACATGACTTTGAAAAGTGTTTCATTTATAGCTTTCAGGATTAAATTTTCAAGGAAAAATATTTAGGAGGTAGAAGCTTCGACGATTTTGTGTAGTACAATATTGCAAGAATTCTTCTTCTTCGTAGCACTATGACCCCTCTTGGGACTTCACTTCCTGCAAAATGCGCCTCCACTTGTCCATGAATTAGTATCAAGAAATTTGATGTATTTTTATCAAAATTTGATTATTTTTGACGTCTTCATTATCAATTTTTTACCATATATTTTAAGAACCCATATAAGAAGCAATACATAAAATTCAATGGAAGCGTAATGATAAACTGTCTTTTAGGGTTTTGTACTAAAATACAAAACCCTATTGCAATCACGACCTGTGTCCGTCTGTCCGTCCGTCCGTCCGTCCGTCCGTCCGTCCGTCCGTCCGTCCGTCCGTCTGTATGTCACAGCACTTTTTCTCCGAAACTATAAGGGCTACAGCCATGAAACTTTGTGGAAAGGTCAGAAGTGGTGACCTCTAGAAAGTTCAAGGGTGGAAACATTTTTCAAAGGGGTTTAAGGGGGGTCTCCCCATATAGGGAGGTGACCCCTCAAAAAAAAATTTTCACCATTGGTAGTCGAGTAGGGTGTCATTGGAAAGGTCTTAATGAAATCTTTTCAAAACAAGTCTTAAAATTGCCTTCTGAGTACCGAGGGGGGCAGGAGAAGGGGAAATGTACGAACTTTTCGCGTACCCCCCCCTCGCGATTGGAAACCTTCCATCCGAAAATTCTGAAAAAAATCATGAATGTAGGCCTTAATGAGTACAACAACAACAAATACATGAGAAGTCGAAATTCGCTCAACTTTGTTAGTAATAGTATGATTTATCGATTTTATGTTTTCTTGAATAAAATCTAAACGATACCCTTAAATTCAATGAAATTTAACAAGCAGATTACTTTCTATAAGGTAAATCTTTTCTGAAAGTTTCATAAAACATGAAAAAACATGAAAAATGTGTTTCTAAAAAGTCTGGAAAAATTATCAAGGGAGATATCTATGGGTATAACTAAAACAAATACCTCAGAAGTCAAAATTCTTTCAACTTTGTTAATAATAGTATGATCCTTGAATTTCACATTTTCTCCAATAAAATCGTCTTTGACATGTTTCTTGATTTTATTCGATGCTGGTTACTGCATTTTGTAAGTTGAGTACAAAACCCTTCTGACATGAGCATAGGTCTGTCTACCCAACTTGTTTTACTTTGTATCGGATCCCTAATCCCAACAACCTCATATAAATTCTAGCCAAATTTAATACAAATTCATGAAACTTGAAGTAAAAGTATGTATACTCGTACATATACATATCGCACTTAAACGCGTTCCGGAGATGCTTATTTGAATACGTATGCAATCATGTCAACGAAAATCCTTCCTATTTTCCTAGATCCTAACACCTAGTTGAGTTTACATCCCATTACAACCTACATACATCATACATGTTGTTTTCAATCAAATCCCAACAACGTGTCGCATTTAATTAAGCGGCACATCAACTCCATACAACGACGACAACAATAACAATAGATACAACTGTAAAATCGTATACTGCGTAATGGATGTGTACAAGAAGTACTATACTCGTATGTTTATATACTTGGCTGCTGTTGGTGGCTGCTGCTACCGCTACTGCTGTTGTTTCAATATCCTTCCATCAATATAAGCTCAATGTAATTGGATCTATACTTATTCATTTTCAAATAATCTTCCAGCACGCGTTCTTGTTACTTTGTCGTTATTGTAAAGAAAAATAGAATTGGTAAGAAGCTCATTGAAGTCATACAGAATCGAGGGTAGGGAATGGTTTATTTAAATCAATTATTGAATGAAACAAGTCGAAGCAGCAGAAGAGTGCTACCGACAAAAGGATTCTGTGATCTAATTAGTAGATCAAACAACATCCTCTAAGTATCCAAACTTGGCTCCATAAATTGAGTTCGGTAAAATAAAACATAGCTACCATTTCAAAGTCAAAGTCAAAAGCGCTTTATTCAATACCAATCGTTATAAATTTTAAAAGAATATAAAGCAAATTCCAAACAATACTAAAATTTAATGGCCCATATGGCTCTCTAAATTTGTACGTTATTACTTAAAGACCTTTCATCAAAAAAAAAAAACTCTAGCAAATTCAAATTAATTAAGATTATTACACATATTTTATGATTTGATTGGAAAAAGGAGAAAAAACAAACCAACATAATTCTAAAATTATTTATAATTTAAACACAACAGTGAACTTAGATCCTATACCTAATGTGTTACAACCTAATTCCAATAAAATTCAATCAAAAACTTTATCTTATACTAAAAAATTCTATCACAATACTCCTAACCTACGCGTTTAACCTTATCTCTAAACCTTATATAATAAACCTAACATATACCTAACCTATCCCTAATTTTTAACGCAAATAGACAACGCTAAATGTAGCAATAATGAGCTGAAACTCAAAACCTAAGTAGGGAAAAACACAAAAACTGAAAATAAACACGAATAATTTCCGTCTCCGTCAGCTTGATCAGCTTCTACGAATCTAGGAAATGAGTATCTCCATTGGAAGTGTTGGTCTCGTGAACTCAAATTCGGAGGATATTTTATCTTCTTATCGGTGGCCCGTCTATATGTGTAATATATGACTTGGGCGCCGTCACGAATGCTTCTGGAGGAACGGAGCCGGTGCCCATCTGTAGGGTGGAACGGCTGTGAAATCCAAGGGCTTTCACTCACAGTTACAGATCTTGCGATATGATTCCGAAGAAATTTCAACATGAAGATGTTGACTCTTGTCACTTGAGCAGTTTGATAAGTTCTTCTATTCGATATATAATGCTTCCAATCCGTCTTAGGCTTTCTGTACAAACTAGTGCATGCACGAAGACATTTCCTTTCGAAAACTCTCAATCTTTCCTTCAATAGCACTCTGGTTGTACCAGATCTGATATCCATATGTCAAAACTGGCTAACCAGGGTCTTGTAACATATACTTTTGGCATTTTGATCTATATATCTGGAATGAAAGAGTTTTCGTAGGGCCATGACTGCTTTTTGTGGCTTACTGAGCATGATTTTGACATGTTCAGTACAGTACAGATACTGATCGAGATGAAAACCGAGGTATCGAACACAGAATTTATGTGGAACCCATTTTGAACTACCCTCGCCAGCAATGATGTGAAAATCCTTCCAATTACGTTTCAGGTCTTGACTGACACCCTGCAGTGTTGTCCGAAACAAGATTGTTTCGCACTTCACCGCATTAATTTTCATTCGCAAATTGCCAGTGTATAGCTGCACATCATTGAACATTTTTTGGAGATTGCTATGAACTATTATAGCTTTTCGGTCTGGCGTATAGATGATCAGATCATCAGCAAACTCTACTAACGATTGCGTTGGCGAGACGTTAAAATCAAAGCCGTTCAATAGCTTGCGAATGAATATTGAGAAGAGCAGAGGCGCAGTATCTGTTCCCTGCTGTAGACCATTCAGGGCCTTAAATTCGCTCATTGTTGTTAGATTTCCATCAGTTACAACAAATGATTTCCCGTATAACATATTGCACATCATGGCGACAAAATGTCTGGGGAACTTGTCCTGAAGGAGTTTAAAAACTAGTCCATCTAATCACACCGTATCGAAGGCTTTCTCCATATCAATTAGATCCAACACATTCTCTGTTGTTTAGTTCCCAACAGATATCTGAGGTTACTTTCGTTATTGCATGTTTAGTCGAGTGCCTGGCATGAAAATCAAATTGGCAATCCAGCATCAGTTCATATTTCTCAATGTGGGCGTTTAATGCTTTGATGAGTATCACTTCAAACACCCAGCTGATGTTACGCAGCAAGCTTATTGGGCAATAGCTTTTGGGGCATGAAGATTCTTTTCCTTTCTTCAAGCTTGGAAATACCTTAGCCCTTTTCCACTAATTTGGGAAATACGCATTGCTCAACATGTTGTTGAACAATATGCAATAATTCATAATAGCAACCAATTCAAAATGTGTTCCAATCGGGTCAAGTTTATGCAATCCCTCACATACTACCAATTCGATACCAGCCCTATCGAGAGCATTTATCTCATCACTAGTGACTTCAAGATTCGATACCTTCACTCGAGACTTCTTACGGAATATGCTATCCACTTTTGCGAGAAACGCCATCTGGGCCCTGTGGGCTAATACCCCTCAATTTTTCCGCCCATTGATTGCTGACTTCACTCCTGAAGTATGAGCGGATTAAGTTCCAGACATTCTTCAGGTGTAATTTCAACAAAGCCAACGAAGTATGATTGTAGTCTAAAAATCGTCGATAAATATTGTTGACGCGTGTGAGAAGAAGGCTTTTCAATCTTTTCAACCTTGCAATGGTTGGTGTTTCATACCCTTCCATATTGTTTCGGTGTTCAATCTTTGGAACTACGTTCGCGATTGTTTCCAACGTCAGCTTCTCTAACTTTGACAAAAAGAGATCTATTTCATCGTTAGTTAGATTCCTATCATTAGGAACCATTGAGCAAGAGTTGTCATCATCAGAAGGAGGACATTGCTTCTGGTACTCCCGATTAAACTTCTTTTGAAACGTTTCCCAGTCTGTTTTTTTGAAATTCAATCGATAATTTTCATGTTGAATTGGAATGAGGACGACATCATCCTTTTGATGATTGATTTCCATTATGATTGTGTTATGGTCGCTATCGTAAGGAAGCACCTGCAGTTTTCTGTGAGGACTATTAAAACTGCGTCAGCAATGCAGAGGTCCAAACATGAATTTGCCCTTGGGTATGTTGGGAAATCCGACCCACCTGCACCTGCATTCAATTTTTTTTTTTTTTTTTTTTTTTTTTACCTCCATTCCCTTCCACTCTCTCCATCACACTTTCTTCGTCGCACTACGCTCGTGCGATCTGCACTTCACATTTCGTCGTTTCCTCAGGTGTGCCACCCAGGCAATGTATAACACATCGGTATAAGGGGGCACACAAAAATATGTGAAGTCCTCCGGTTAAACTTGTCTTGTCCATATCGTGATCAGCTCTCAGAGATAAAAAAAATTATAAATTCGACGCAGTAAAAAAAACTCTGAGTTAAAAGAATAGCTGTCTCTTCAAGCATCTCGACGATAGGGTCAACAATGCCCTAAGATGCTATGTTGAAATTACTGGACTGATATTATAATAATAGTAGGTGTTTCTCGAGGCATCTCGAAGATAGGATCAATAATTGACCTAAGATGCTATGTTGAAAGTTTCTGCACTGAGATTCAATCGTTATTCATTAAATAGTTTCTAAGTCTTTTCTTGAAAACCATAAGAGAATTCGCTTCTTTAACTGATTCTGGAAGATTGTTGTATATACGAAGGGCGTCATTTGTAGCATCGTTCTTCAGGCGATCTGTCCTTGCAAAAGGAATTACAAATTGGTTTGCGTTCCTAGTACTGTATTGATTCTTTTGTGAGACTTTAATAAATGGTGTTTGTGACGACAAGCTGAGATTTAAACTTTTGAAGATAAACTTGGCTTTCTCCATTTTAATGATTTGGTTAAAAGTCAATGCGTTACATGATTGATACACTATGTTTGTTGGTGTGAGCCTTGGGAGATTATGTATATTTTTATACGCCTTGGTTAATATCCTGGAAATTATATTTAGGTGTTGCTTTGAGGACTGACTCCAAATTACCACTCCGTAATGTACTTTTGACAGTACGAAGGCATTCAGAACAAGATGCTTGATTTTTTTTGGAAATTCCTCATATCTTCGTAACAATCCAATTATTGGTGCTAATTGCCTCCTTAAGTTGTTTATATGCGGGAGCCAGGTCAGACGGTGATCGATAGTAAGGCCAAGATATTTAAGTTCGAGCACTCTTTGCAGCTTTTCACCATTAATTTTTATATCAACATCTATGTCTTCCCTGTTCTTTTGCTTAAAGATAATATATTTTGTCTTTGAAATATTCAACGCTAGTTTATTCTCTTTCAACCATAAATTATATGAATTTAGATCCTCGTTGATAGCGTCTCCGATGTCATTTTTATCGCGTCCCGAGTAAAGAAGCACTGTATCATCAGCATATAAAAAGTAATTACCACTTAGCCTGCATGTATTTAAATTATTAGTGTATAGAAGGAACAAGGTTGGGCCAAGTATTGAGCCTTGTGGAACACCTGATTTCATTGGTGCCGGGTCACTCAGAACATTATTAAATGCTGTTTTCTGCAGTCTGCCTTTTAGGTAATTTTGAAATAGTTTATTTGCTGTGCCTTGAACACCATATGCTTCTAGTTTTCGAAGTAAGAGGTCATGATCGACCGTATCAAACGCTTTCCTTAGATCCACAAAAATGGCAACAACATAATCCCCTACATCAAGTCTCTCGTTGATGAATCGCGTTACCGAGAGTAGAGCGTCAAACGTTCCCTTGTTTTTCTGAAAGCCATATTGGCGGGAGTTTAGGATAGAGTTATCTAATATGAAGGATGTTAAGCGAGAGTTAATTACTTTTTCAAATATTTTACTAAATCCGGTCAAGAGTGCAATTGGGCGATAATTATTGGGGTCCGATCGATCTCCTCCTTTGAATATAGGTACAATTTTTGCAAGCTTCCCCTCTTCAGGAAACGTTCCGTTTCTGATATGCTCATTTAAATAATTAGCCACGAGTTCTGCTATTTCATTTTTTACAAGTACAATTTCCTCCATCGTGATCTGATCAATACCTGGAGCCGTATTTTTCTTCATTGCCTCAATAGTCTTAAGAACTTCGTTTTTATTGGTTGGATGAATATGAAACATGGAATCGGGTGAGATGTTAGCGTGATCTAGCCTACTTGTTGGGACATCACCAAGCTCTTTTGTAATTTTTTCGCCCACAGTTGAGAAAAAGTTGTTCAAGAAAGTTGCTGCTCCATCTGGTTGTGATAAAATATTAGGGGTCACTGGAGAAAACTGCGAATCCGGTATTAAAATTCGGGGGGGAGAGTTGTCTTTTACTTCATTTATTATCTTCCATATTTCATGATTGTTATCTGCCGCTGTCTCCAACCTTTTAGCGAAGTAAGAGAATTTAGCTTCCTTCACAAGACGTTTTGATTCCTTTTTCGCTTGTATGTACATGTTTTTTAGCACACGATCTTCCATGTTCCTTCTAAAGCTTATGTACGCCTTTCTCTTTTTAATACTGGCTTCGATTACTCGCTTTGTTATCCATGTCTGCTGGCGGCATCTAAGCTTTTTCTCGACGATGGAGTAACGTTTGGACTCTGTGATCATATTCGTAAGTTCCATTAGGTTTAAGGGACTCCGGACTTCTAATGACCTTTGCAGATGTGATTTGAAGAGTTCTTTGTTCAAGTGTTGGAATGTTTTGTAAACAGGTTTTTGTTTTTGTGCGCTTATGCCTTGGATGCTTATTTTGAAGACACGATGATCCAGCTCTGGCCAATCCTCAAATATGAAATTGATTTTTCCCGCAGTTGACTTATCGTTTGTAACGATATGATCGAGGCACGTATGCGAAACAGGACGAGTAATTGTTTCGTTGTTGATGATAACAGCACCATTAGTATCCAGTACATCCTTGTAAAGCCTTGCTTCTGAGGAATCGGTAATTACATCAATGTTTGTGTCAGCTACTGTAAATAAATTATTTTCTGAGGAATATAGGTTGTCGAGTACCGAGCAGAGATCTTGCGCATTCAGACGGTTCGGGTTATAGAAGGTACCGATTTTAATTTTTTTGCCTACGAGGTTTAATTCGATTATTATAATATTATATTTATCAGGTGTATCGCGTTTAATGATGAAGTTTATTTTATCTTTTACAAAAATAGCTGTCCCACCACCTCTTCCAGGTCTGCAGGAGAATACCGAGTTATAACCCTCAATATTAAAATATTTCGATTCCTCAGGATAAATCCATACTTCGTTCAGTATCACCACATCTATCTCAGGATTTTGCTTCAAATAAATCTGCATGTCATTTAGTTTGTGCCGTAAACTTCTTATATTGGCATATAAGAGCGTTAATTTCGTCCCAATTAATCGATTTGCGTTGTTAAAAATCATTTGAACTCGTAGTCAATGCTCCTCCTAGCAATTGTGATCCTTCGCTGGTATTCTGCGCACTCCGTAGAGTCTGCTCTGTGGGAATAATCTACGTTCTTACTATTTCCTGCACAGTTACAGCATTTCTCGCACGAGCTCTTGCAATCCTTCGTTTCGTGCTTTCCTCCACACTTAGCACATGTTTGCTCTCCTTCACATTTTGATGTCTTGTGGTTGTATTTCTGGCACTTATAACACCTCGTTATATTGTAGTCTTCCTTCACAAGGTAAGACCCATAATCAATATTGATGTACCTATTCACCAGTCTTTGGTACATACTCCCATTTACCTGCAGAATATGCAACCATTTACCATTTTTTGTTCGTCTGGCATGAACCAATTCCAGTTTATCATTTTCTCCAATATTAGGGTTCAGTGAGTGAATTTCGTTAATTAACTCCTCATACGAAAATTGTTTTTCTAGTCCATTAATTACTAGCCTGGGTTGACGAGATTTTGTCTCCATGACATCATATTCATCCTTCAGGGTATCCTTTGCAATGTTGTAGAGCGAGGTTGTATTGTCATTTGTGGAAGTTTTTATGATGGCACCACCATTACGAAGAGGACGCATCAGTTGGAGAGGAATTTTGCATTTTGAAGGCTTTATTTTCGACTTGAAGTCGATGAGTGTTTTTTCAGAGGATGAATGCTTCTTGGGCTTAATTATGATTCCTTTTTGCGAGGTAGTACTTGTACGGCGTTCGGGTAGAAAAGTGGAAATACTTTTCGTCATATCCGCATACGAAGGTTTTCGCGTGGATGAACTTTTATCAATTAAGGTGGCCACGGTGGTTTTCAGTTCTATTAGATGGTTTTCCATTTCTTTCATTTGGTTGAAGAGACGATCTTCTTTAGTCTTTTGGTGTTGTGACTTACACGAAGGACACATCCATATCACATCCTCGGAAATGTCCATGATCTTCAAATATCTCTCCTCACACATTTTGATACACTTTAGGTGGAACCACTTGTTGCAAATGCCTCCGCAGCCCATTCCTTTATGGTTCTCCTCCGCTTGCTTCCTACATTTTCCACATTTGTCTGCTGCTTGTGATGCCATGATTTATTATTTATCTCTATTCGCTTAGTTATATGGTATTAAATGAATTTATTTAAAAGAGAATGGATTTAAAATGAAAGTTATTAAAACAAGTGTCTTTAAAAAGCAAAACTACGGGTTTAGAAGATATATATGCAAAAAAGAGAGAGTTTAATAAGTTTGAATTTAAATTTTATAAAATTATTAAAATTATTAAGAAATTATTCTCGCATGAGCACGAGAATCGCACTAATGAACAAAAGAGTTCAGTTGATATGATTTTATACCGTTAACGGCAATTAGAAAATTAAAATGAGAAAATTGTTCAAAAATTTCCACTTAGCTGATTTTCCTTTTATTTGCTACAGAAGATAATATTTCTTAGCAACTCTCAAAGTCAAGAAAACAGCTGATCGATTTCCTTAATCACTTCTAAAGAAAAATTTTTTATTGCGAGCGATCACTTTACACTTGGCAACTTTGACACTTCACTTGTCATGTTTAGAAGCTTTAATCAAGGAAATGTTTTAGGGGTCGGAAAATCTATTAAAAATATCAGCTTTGGTCCAGTCGCGAGTTTAATAAGTTTGAATTTAAAATTTATAAAATTATTAAAAATTATTAAGAAATTATTCTCGCATGAGCACGAGAATCGCACTAATGAACAAAAGAGTTCAGTTGATATAATTTTATACCGTTAACGGCAATTAGAAAATTAAAATGATAAAATTGTTCAAAAATTTCCACTTAGCTGATTTTCCTTTGATTTGCTACAGAAGCTAATATTTCTTAGCAACTCTCAAAGTCAAGAAAACAGCTGATCGATTTCCTTAATCACTTCCAAAGAAAAATTTTTTATTGCGAGCGATCACTTTACACTTGGCAACTTTGACACTTCACTTGTCACAATTTGGTTCTCTGTATCCGCGATTTCAGGAATACATCTCTTTGACTATTGTTGGCGTTCAGCCAAAATGTACGCTTGGCGTTCAGGTCACCAGCAAGAATATAACTATGCAGTCTGTTCAATTCGAGTATTTCAAACAAGGAGTTGAGCTCCTCCTTGAACTTGAGAACATTTCGACCAGTTGCATAGGCAAAGATTACGCAGAGGTTATCCCGACCTGGCAGTGAGATTTTGATAACGGACACTTCAAGAGATTCCAAGCTTTTGAATTCGACTTTTTCAACATTTCGGAAACAATAGGGTCTTCGAACCAATATCAAGGTGCAACCTCCCCCACCAGTGTTTACCCTATCGTTTCTGACGAATTCAAAATTCTTGAATGTCATTCAGTGGCATGAATTGAGGTGGGTTTCAGTGAGAAGCATAATGTCAGGCTTTTGCTTAACAATGTATTCACGGAGATAATCACGTCGATGTATAGTAACAATGGAGTTGACGTTGATCGAGATAAGACGAATTGTATCCATGGGAATGTGGCTGGAAGGCAATTCATTTTGAGGCATTTGACAGCGTTGAAAGACAAGATTAATTTTCGTATCTTGTTTATGGAATTTAGTTGTTTGTAGATTTTGAGAAGCAGCTCATAATTGCCACTTATATTATTTACCGCATTTCCTGCTGGCCCTCTAGCGGCGAGTGCAAATGAAACTCCCGGCTTAACGAAGTTCGAAGCTGCGTAGCTGTGTTTGCTTTGGGACAGATTTTACTCTCGCATCTTGATATCGGGTGACCAAAAACACCGCAGTTAACACAGTATAATTTTTCTTTTGGCTCCGTCTGCGTCATCGGGAGCATGAATGTCGTTGCCTTTGACGCATCTATAATGCATGGCGCAATTGACAGCCGAATGTCCAAATCGTTGACACCGATAATACTGGTTGACTTTTCTTTTCTGGAGGCGTGCCGACCTTCTCTTTTCTGGAGGCGCTCCCACCTCACCACTCGGAAGTTCAAGTATCTTCTTTGTTGAAAGCACTTGGACTACTCTTATTTGAAATCTGCATTAAATAAAGTGGTTAAATTTTTTTTTCTACCGTCGACCTTCTTGTCGCGAATGTTTTAGCGGAAATAAATTCAATTTCTGGTGCTGATTCTTTTAGCACCTGAAGAAGACCGACGGTATCTTCTCCGCAGTCCAAGCCTTTCAACAAAAAGGTCTGGTTCTTCTCACTTTTCGGGGTAAAGGTGAAGTGTGGAACCTCCCCAGAATTTAGTGCATTTTTAGCTGATTTGAAATCAACCAGTGATTGCGTTCTGATTGCTGATTGTTCCGCATTGATTTTTTTAATCTCGCAATTAGTTAATTTATTTTCGGCTGCACATGGCCGAACCATATCCTTTTCGCTTTGACAGAACACGTTAATTGGCGGAACTTTTTCTGTGTTTTTGGCAACTTTTTGAGAAGGACCAGCGGAACTGCGAGCTGGTTTCTTCTCTTTAGTTTTATTTTTTAAGTAAAGGATAAAATTATCATTGTTTACTTGATTGACATTGCCTTCTATACGTTCGTCAATGTCCATTTCTTGTTGGAATCCGGCCAGCGCTGCAAAGTAGTTCTGGCTGTCGTTAGCGCCTCTAGGACTTAGTATATCTTTTGGAATGACTTGTTTGACAGCTTTCATCGCCTTAGTTTCCGTATTTATAGGCTTTACCAGCTCTGCATCTTGAGCTTTCTTCCCTCTCTTGTACATACCTGTATCTTGCAACGCGGTTTTGAATAAGGTATAGAATATTTATTTGCTTGGATTGTTATATTTCTCATTTTCCAAGTTTTTATGCCACGATTTGATGGCCCGAATGGACTCTTTAGCATAGATTGCAACTTCGTTTTCGTCATAGTGGTCCAGTCAATTAGGGCAAAAATAGTGTGTTACCTCCGAATTCTTTCCTTATGCATCGATTTTGGTGAAATTTTGGGAATAGGCTCTACTAACCTCCCACTTCAAAGTCTATGCCAATATATGCTTATCGTTTTTATGGTTGAAAACTACTCCTTATTGCTACTTTTTAGGCTTTAATAACGTTTGATTAAGTTAAATTAAGGTCTCCCTATACTTTAAAGCATTATTATTGGATGACCGAATAATGTAATCCTTAAACCACCCCCTAATTAATAAAATGTGTAAAAAACGCAATTTATTAAAATTATCAATTGATTTAATATATAATTTAAATCATCTGTATTTTGAATCAGCATTATTATTATATTTTTCTTTTTTCCAACCCTTAAAAAACCTTTAACCCTTACAAACCGCCCCCTATTATGAAGCAACGTGTGGCAAACAGTAATTTAATATCTACTTTAAATTAATTTTGTATCTATTTTGTTTCTAGATGATTATTTATTTTCAATTTTTCAATCCCACCCCCTATTATAAAAAATGCGTAAAAAAAGGAATTTATTAATATTTTCAAATAATTTAATATATATTTTAATTAATTTGGTACCTATGCTTAAAAGCATCCCCTATCAATCAATATAAAATAAAAAAAAGAAATACATTTGAACATGCCATTTATTTATCACTTTGTTAACATGAAATTGATGTCTTTTAAAGTTGAAAAAAAAAATTTTGGTTTTTTTACCATAACTTCCTTCATTTAAAGATAATGTGGCTATTTAAAAACTATTTTAAAGGAAATTTTAAGGACTACAAAATTATTTTGATTACATTACTTTGAAGCCTTTAATTTTTAAAAGGTAAAGGGTCAAAGGGTGCAAGGAAGGTGGTACTCACGCCATCCACCCAACTAAAAGTGTCGATATCTCCGTCAATTTTTATGCTACAGGAATATAGAATTAACCAAAATATTTGTTTAAATAGAAACTACATATTTGTACTGACTAATTTTTATGAATATCTTATCATTCTTGAGTCACACAAAGAAAAAGTTAGATTTTTCAGAAAATCGAAATATGCGCTCTTTACTTCGATTTTTTTTTAAAAAGGACGAATTTTAAACCATTCAAACTTTTTGAGCATATACGTAACACTAAAACAAAAGGTACTGCCGAAGGAAAACGATGTATTTCAATTCTTGTGATCGTTGGGATAATTATACTCTTCTTTTTTTCTTTAAAAATTTGAGGTGTCTCTTAGTTTAAGCAAAATCGACTTTTAACAGTGCTCATTGTAAAAGATTTTTTAAGTACAACGACAAATTTTCGGAACATTATACCCGTAAAATCGGTCGTTTTCCGTTATTTTAAGTTGAATGCATCGATTTGAGCACATTTGAACAAAGTCTCTTTTCTTCAAACATATCTCGCTTTTTACTGTTCCTGGGATATTTAAAAAAAAACGAATCCATTAGTTTTTTTATAAGCTACAATTATGTTTGCAACACTTTATTCATTAGGTGCATAGTTTTTGAGTTATTATTTTCAATCTTGAATAAACAGTATTGAGTTTAGGAAAAAAATTTATAGAATATTTTTTACTTAAAATTAGGTGTTTTGTCGACTCCCGGTGTTATTTTGATCAAAAAATTTCCCACCACCGAGAAGGGGTGGGACCCCCACCTCCAAGATAAAAGCATACTACCGCTTGGGGTAGACTTTGCTTTTTGAGCTATTTCCTACCTACTGTGAAAATTTCAAGTAAACCGATGCGTAAGGACAAAGTTTGGAGCCAAATACCCTCATTGACTGGACCATAGTGTCCAGAAGGCATATAGGCCAATGCGATGACGGCTCGTTCGGGGGCTCGTTTGGTTTTGGGTGAGAACCGGTTTTTGCTTATTCCACCGTACAAGGAATATCTTCTTTGTAGCACTACAACCTCTCTCGGGCCATTGCTTAGAGATAGAGTATCTCATTTTCATGACCGTATTGATTTTTTTTTTTGAAGTTGGTTTGGTCAGTACCATGCTTCCGTGTGCCTGCCCAGCTATGACATGATCTGATTAAATCAGTACATATCACCACTGAGTGAACACTCATAGTCTGTCCGAAAAATTTCCTGAACTAAATCACGTTGCTCCCAACGAGATTTGAACCTGGGACCTTCGGCTTATGCGTTCATGTTCTAACCACTAGACCACACAGACTGCTCGTACAGGGAATATACCTTCCTTCAAACGTGCTGTAAAAACATGTGCAAATATGTTTCGCGAGCTCCCGATTGGCAAGCTTTGATACCTGGCTAGGTATTCCGTCTTTTCTGAATGCTTTGTTTTAACCATTTCTCTTCTTCCGCAGTTACTTCTTTAATGATTTCTAGACATGTTGTTACTGGAGCGTGGCTATGGTGACGAAATTGTAGGAATAGTATTGCAACTAGTTGGTGCAGCATTTTGTGACACATAGGAGGAAATATTTTTTCTTTGGTATTTTGACATTAAAACCGACTGCAGTATGAATTTTAAACTTGCTTGTACATTATTTTAGCATCTTTCCAAAAAAACCTAGATATTAAGTAATTTTTTGGCAGGGCTTTGATTCCCACAGACATGGACCAATACTTATGCAGCTAGATAGAAAGATCACTGTACGTTATTTCGTCAATAAATCTAAAATCTTCGAGTGATTGTTTACCCAAGCTTTAAATTGACTTCCATAGCATTGACCCATCGACCTCATCCCCCCAACTGGAATATCATCAGCGAAAACTGCCATTACTGATACAAGCGAACCTTAATTGCTAAACAATTGTCATTCCAGTGGTAGCAGTTCGGTCCTTGAAAATGGAAGTAAAAAATGATTTTCGAATAATTTTAACTTCACCGTAATACACACTTTGAAGCCTTACTAACCACAATTTCCTGATTTTAAAATCCACAATAATCAAATAAACCATTTCCTCCACTTTTTCACTATTATCATTTATTGGATTTTAATAGAAAGTATATTGGGAATTTTTTGAAAAAAATTCAATCTACTATTTCCAGCTTCACAATTTGAGTCTCAATTATTGCACAATTGTATTCTCAATCCTTTTGTTTCAGCTATTCACTGTGAAACATAGCAAAGCATGACTTGCTTCCAGCTTTCATAGTCACAGTTTGAAATTTTGTGGGGCATCCTGTGAGTATTTCGCAAGTCCCTACTTCACGTACTGAATATTATGCCTACATACACTTCACATATGTAGTGTACATAGAAAACTGCAACTGCATCAAATTAAACGTCCTCGGAATCGTAACAAATCGAATTGAATTGAATCGATTCGTTCAATGAACTTTCTCCCGGCCTTTCCCTAAAATATATATGCATATTACTGTGCAAGTGCCCGTGTGTGTGTACATTTATAACTGAAATTTGACCTCCGTGTAAACTGCTAGAGCTAACCAACGCCACGTTCATGCACCCCAACCCCCCAATAATGCTACTTAACACCCTTCCATACGTTTGGCTGCTTTACTACGAGTATATCGAGTGTCGTCGTCGACGACAACGACACAACGACATCGAGTCGCCAATATTCAAATATGAGGGTTTCATCTACCTATTCTGTGTGGCTCTGTTCAGTTCGTCAGGGTTAATCCCTCTTGCCAGGCTGCACTTCAATTTTCATCAGAATCCAAAAGCGCGATACTAGCTCTGTTAAATGTTTAATTAGGCCTAAATCGATAATGTTCACAATTTCAAAATGCTGTTATGCAACGATAAAAAAATGCAACTAGTGTTTAACCTGTATTTTTGATGATGATTATTGACGTGTAGAATTCTATAGAGGGCATGTTAAGGTGGCAGGGGAACGCTTCTGCCAGATGTGGTTTAAAGCCAAACATTTCTTGTGCTTTCCATCCTACCACGAGACTTCACAGAGTTTGTGGATCTTGTCATGACTTTACTAATTGTAAGTAAGGCGGGAATTTGAAAAATGCACTATTCGTACAACTTCAAGTGAATTCTGCCTTCGGAGTCTACTGGTTTGGCGAAAAGTTTATGAAGAGACTACTTAGTATACGACAGGGCTTTCCAATAAGCGGTGTTATTTCGATACTAAAAGAAAAATGCCACTTTTTAATACAAATGATCGCATGTTTATTTCATTGAAAAGAGAAAGGTATGCCGTTAGTATTGGGAAATAACATCAAGTAAATTACCACCACGCCCACGCTTACAGGACCATATCCTTTTCATGAAATTTTCCATAACCAAATCGCAAAGTGGCTGCCCTATGTCCTCGATAGCATCACGAATTCCATCTTTGAGGTCTTGAATCGGCGCTGGGCTGTTGAGGTAGACCTTCTCTATCACGTGGTCCCAAAGGAAGAAGTCGCAAGGTGTTAAACCACAAGATCTCGGTGGCCAATTGTGGTCACCTCTTCGAGAGATAACACGGTCCGGAAACTTTTCCCGTAAAAGATCAATGGTATCGTTGCTTGTGTGGCACGTAGCGCTGTCTTGTTGGAAATGAACGTTGTCCAGATCAATGCCATCCAACTCCGGCCATAAAAAATCATTAATCATCTCTCGATAGCGCAATCCATTCGCCGTAACTGTTGCTCCAGCCTCATTTTCGAAAAAGTAAGGTCCAATGACTCCGCCGGTCCATAAACCGCACCAAACAGTCACACGTTGAGGATAGACAGGCTTTTCAACAACAACCCTTGGGTTTTCCGAACCCCAGATGCGACAATTTTACCTGTTGACGAAGCCACCGATGTAGAAATGGGCCTCATCACTCAAGATGATTTTTCGATGGAATTCCGGATCATTTTCATGAATTTCAAGAACCCAATCAGCAAAGACACGACGTTGTTGATGATCGAACGACTTGAGTTCTTGTGTTAAATGAACTGAAGACTCAAATCTTTATGCAGACTACGGTTTAATGACGTTTGTGGAACGCCTAATTCCAAAAAACGACGAGAAATGGACAAACCTGGGTTTTCTTCAACAGTTTCAGCTACAGCAGCAATATTCTCGGCTGTTCTTGAGTGATGTGCACGGGTTTTAGTCTTCACATCACTAAGTTGTCCCAACAGCTCGAATTTTTCCACCGATTTCTGTATTACGGTCCGACAAGGTGCTTCACCACGAAAAAATATTTGAGTCTCTGCAAAACTTCTACCATGTTTATAGTGAATTTTAATAATTTCAGTGCGTTGATGAAGCGTGTGAGTGAAGGCATTTCTTCTTTCATCGCAGCCTTCCAGTGTTCGCGATTACCCGACTTCATGGCTTCTTTCTAGTGTCGAGGTTCTTCTAACTCTGCGAGAAATATTTCACTCAATTTTACAGGTTTCTGAAGTTTACTTCTATCTCAAAGACGTCGTTGAGTGGTATCTTTCTTAGCCTTAGGAGTTTCTTCAATTCGCGGTTCAGCAGGAACGACTGGCAACACAGGATCCGGGACTTCAGGTGAGTTCAGGACTCTGGGAAAATTGCGGGGCTCGACAGGATCTCCAATTTCTTCAACAGGAAACAAAGCTGGAACTTTAGAGGTATCCTCTGGACCAAAAACTACCTCACGACTTCGGATCACCTGCTTTGTATCCTCCTTCCACACACGAAAACCATCGATGTCTTCCGAGTACCCAACAAAAACTGCTTCGATGCTTTTAGCATCCCACTTCTTCCGACGTCCTTTAGGCACCATCACCCAGCATGTGGTTCCAAAAATATGAAACCTGTTCAAATGAGCACTCTTCTCAACGAACAAATCGTACGGAGTTTTGCCCTCTACAGAGCTTGTACCATTTCGGTTGAGAATGTAAACCGCAGCGTTGACAGCTTCAGCCCACAGAAACTTCGGCAGACCCTTGCTTACAAGGATGGTTAGTACTAGCTCACCAATTGTCCGGTTTGATCGCTCAACACAATCGTTCTGCTGAGGCGTATAAGCATTCGTAATCATCCCATCTTCGTACCTTCGGAATCCATGAGTTCTCGCATCTTCTTGTTTTCAAATTCCTTTCCTCCGTCGCACTGAAACACCTTTACCGGTCGACCTCGTTGAGTCTTCACCAGTTGCAACAATTCTTTTGTCTTGTCGAACACGTCAGATTTTTCCTTCAAGAAGTAAACCATATGAAATCTTGAATAGTCACACGTGAAGTAGACAAAGTACCTGGCACCAGCAATAGACTCCTGTCCAAGTGAAACACCGACATCAGCATGGGTCACTTCTCCTGGCACAGATGAACGCTGTTGACGTGACTTGAACGGTTCTCGATGTTGTTTACCTTCTACACAAGATCCACAGAATGCGTCGTCCTGTTGTACTTCAATTCCGTGATTCTTGAGTATCTTCACAACATATCTTTTATTCTGATGACCTAAACGCTCATGCCAGACTCGAAAAGAGTCCTTGACCGCCAGATTAGCCTCACTCACACAGCAAGTGTCCGGTTCCTTGACCTTGAGCATCATCCTGAATAGCTGACCAGATCGCACACCTAGAGCCTTGACAACACCATCAAGCAGGAATTCACAGCTATCCTTGGATGAGCTGAAAGTCATACTTTTGTCCAGTGCACGCGTAACCGACCTAGTAAATTTCTCCTACCTTCCGGAACATACAGCACGTTTTCCATGTGACAAGAAGTCCAACGGCCATTCACAGCCGCCTCAAAGTCAATATTTCCTCTTCCAAAAGCAATCATCACAGAATTGTTTCCGATACGAATCTCTGCTGAAAAAGAGAAAGCCTCAAAGAATGAATACCACTCTTTCTTGAAGGTCATGTGGTCCGTCGCACCAGAATCGATGATCCAAGCTTCGTTCTTGCCTTCCGCACTGAACACTTCGCTAACGAACGTTAACGAACCCTTACTTTCAGGCGTCCCATCAGTCTCCTTCTTCCTGTTTGGACAATCTCTTTTAAAATGACTGCTGATCCTCCGGCCTAACCCACCAAGCTTGCCTGAAACCTTGAAAACTGTCAGGCAACGTTTCCAGCAACTTGACCATCAAAGCTGACTCGTCGGGCTTAACTTTCAACTGCTGCATGCGTAGAATCAAACCTTCAAATTTAGCAATATGACGTATCATATCATCCGCTAAATTCATGTCAAAACTGAAAAACTCAGTCTGAACTGTATGAACGGCTTTCCTTGTTTGTTGTTCATAAATACCATGCGATTTGTTCCACATCTGATGAGCAGTCTCGCAAGCGACGATCAAAGTCATGACACTCTATTCAATTGTCTTGATGATGATTTGACAAGTGGCGCGATCTGCCTTATCCCAAATTTTCATTGCCGCATTGTGAGCATCAATCGCAGTCGCATTAGCTGCCAGCACCGGTTGAACCAACTCTCCAATACTCACTTCGTATGCTCCTTCAGTTGCTCGCAATAAATTGCGCACCATGAACTTCCAAATATTCCAGTTTTCCGAACCTTTTAACTTCTCAATACCTTGAAATTTCATGATTGTCAGTCTCCAAAATTCCAGCAACTATCACCTTCAAGTTTCGAGAAAATCTCTTCGAAAAAATACTATTTATTTTGCTCAATCTTCTTGAAAAAACGTTGGTCCACTCAAATCGAACTACGCTCTGCTACCATGCTATTGTTTTATAGACAATAATATGATTTTAATTAGCCAACGTTTCCACAAAATGTTTATTGACTGACAGATTGACAGAAGTAAACTGAGTGACAAATGACAGTTGTAGCATTAGGTTAAAGGAACATAATTTTGAATTCAAAATATCAACGTTTTACATCAATAAAAACTAAAGATCATAATATGTATTAATTGTTATAGATAAATTTATGCTTACAATAATGTCAACAAATGTTTCAAATGATAAAAATGCGTTCGTAAGGCACCGCACCAAGCAAGAAAAACAACTACACTGTTTCGGATATGTTCTGTCATATTTGGAAACCTAGCGCAGCGCACAATTTCGGGAAATCCCCGTAGTTCTGCAAGCGATTTCGAGGAATCCCTGGGTTGAAATAAAAGAGCACTTAACATAAACAGCGCTCAACGATACAGCGTTAAGCGGGGTCTTACTCTAAACGAGAAATGAGAATGGAGCACATGTGAGACATTAGTGGATAGGAATTTTTTTAGCGGTAGTATTAAACTGAATACCTGGCTTCAACATGATGAGCTGCATTACTTTTTTCTTATCAAGTTTAAACTTCGTTAAATATTCTTAAAAATTCTAACTTTATTTACTTTAGGCTGCAGATTCCTGCAAATATATGTAGGTGCAATGGAATTCTTACTCGTTGGAAATATAAAATGTTTCAGTTCTTAGTTGCTATTTCCGTTGTCTTATCACACCTGTCTTCTTTATTCTACTATATGTATATTAAAAACTTTAATCCAGAAAATGTATCTTAGTCATTCAAACTACCAAACCTTGTCCAAAAATTTCTACTAGTAACTGTTAAACTAATTTCATTATATTGTGACTCGTCGAGCTGGTGCAAGTGACTGAAAAAAACCGCACCATGCTATGAGACATGCCATGCAATGCCAGCAGAAAATCAAAGTGGGGTGTGTCAGGGATTAGTTGCAATTAGTTCAGGTGAATTAAAATTGGAAAACTTTTACCCATCAAGAGAGTCAAAAGAGATACAAGATTCAAAAAAAAGCAGAATATAGGACATCCAGGCTAACACGCATATCCCCTACATGTGCGAGTGTGTGTAACTACGGATCTACGGATGCAAGCACACTTGGATGTGCTTAACATGCACATGTCCTGTATTTGAAGAGCTTAACGCTAACAGTTCTTGCGATAAGCTTTCTCACGAGTAAAGCCTTAAATATTTACATACCTGGAATATATATGAACGTATCCACATATGTATGAATATGTAAACGCAACTGTACATGACCGTCAAGTGCGTATATGAGTTGAGAATTTAAATCCACCCCAACACTCATCGTATCACACATTCTTCTGATACATACGTAACGTTTGTTATCCATTAATAGTCGCGAGAAAAAAATTTACGTACGTACATACGAGCATATGAATACATGTGTATTTAAACAATGCTGCGTGGGAGATTGAAGATAGAAAAGCAAATCAAGAGCAGAAATAAAACAGATTACAGCGAGCAAATATTTTCAAAATGGTGTAATGTTCGCATGCTCTTGAATAAATGTTCTGAGATGGTGAAATGATGACCAGTCCTGATGGGTGGTATAGGATATGAATTTTCTGCCGCGACTAGACAGAACATATTGTTCAGAAAGACGTCGATGACGTCAGATTAAACAAATTAACGTCTTTATCATTTGTTAACATGTGCGGCTTTTATTGGTAATTCAGTTGAGTCATAAATATCGAAAGCTTTCCTATTTGTGGAATAGTTGAAACGATCGAACTCTAGGGAGGTTTATTGTTTATTAAAGAAAATTGATTGTTGTAAATATGTACATGTGGTAGGATAATTGTCCTAATTACTGTGGGTAATTAATAGAACCGCATGAATTATAGAGAAAAAGGTGAATTTCCATCTTGTAATTTTAATGCGTGCCATTAAATTGTAGACTCTTTTGAAGTGCTAGAATTTCTTTGCAATATTAATTGGACTTCAATGCCTTATGGAAATATCTTCTAGCGTGCATTGGACGTTCATGCAAATAATAATGGCTTCCAAATATCAAATTAAATCCAGTAAATTTATGTGAAATCAATATCAAAGACTATTCTTTTAGGACTAGTAGAAATTAAAACCATTTACTTCATAATTAATCTACCAATTGCTTTTTTCTTCTTTCAGGTACGTATGGACTAATCTCTATTAAAGAAGATTCAATTGCTTCTTCATTTCCACCACCGGAAAGTAAGTTGAATTTAAATAAAATTAAAAAAAAAACTAAAAATTAAACAGGTACGAGTACGAAATTGGAAAGATATTTAAAAAACAAGCTATACTTCAAAAGTGCGGTGTATGTGGGGGGAGGGTGTGGAATTAGTGCAATATAGCACCTTAACTCCCTCATAGCTGTGAGTACTTTAGTACCCATCCACCTCCCTGAGCCAGTTTCAGGTAATTATATGATTTTAAGAAATATGTTATTTGGCGGATAGTTGGGAACCTTAATTCATCCCGGTTTCGTAAAGTGCGAAGGAATGCCAGGGTATCATTAGTATAGTTGTCAATTGTGTCTAAAAGTTTCAGTGCCTTGTCACGCACGTATTTTCCAACTGTCTCAATTCTTAGGTATGAGGTATGATCGAGTCTAATGCTCTGACATGTATATTTACCATGGAAAAATTTACAGTTTTTCTAGCAACTCCCACTTACAAGTTACGCATTTTGTCCACCTTTCCGGAAGCTTTTTGATGCCGGAATCGAAAAATTCCTTGGGCAACTCAGACAGTCATGTGCGCACGAACTCCTCTACCTTGTCGTCGGTGTTGAATCTTTAGCCTCCGAGGGCTTCTTTCAGTGGTCCAAACATGTGGTAGTCGCAGGGTGATAAATCCAGACTGTAAAGAGTGTTCCAGTACCTCCCACCCCAATTCCGATATTGTTTCGAGGGCGCACGTTATCCTGGAGAAGAATCGCACTTCGTGCCGGAATGCTCCTCCGTTTCGAGCGATAAGTGGATTTCATGTGTGTTTTCAGAAGGTTCGATTAGTACGCAGCATTGATTGAACGCTGGGTGCACAGGAAATCGACGTACAACACGCCCCGCCGGTCCCAGAACATAGTACACATAACTTTACCCGCGGACCTGGTTGTCTTCGCTTTGACTGGCGCTCCTTCCTCCTTCTTCCCCGACTCTTTAGACGACACCTTGCTTTCAGGAGTGTAATACTCTACCCATGTCTCATCTACGAGTATAGTGAAGATTCGCGTTAGATAACCGTCCTCCTCCACCTTGTATCGCGTCAGCAAGAGGCGACAAACTTCCAAACGTGTGAATTTTTCATGAAGTACAACAGTTTAGGAATCCATTGCGCCGTTATCTTGCGATATTGAAGGTGTTCGTGGATGATAGACTTTACACCACCAATACTGATACCGAGTTTAGCCGAAATGTCTTGAACATTCATCCTACGGTCCTCCAAAATGAGTTGTTCTACGCAGCAAATGTTGTCTCGTGTGATGCTCGTTCGCGGTCCACGATCATGCGGCTCATTCTCGACGGTTTCGCGACCATCTTTGAATGCTTTGGCCCATTTAAACACAGCAGCCCTACTCAGGCACTCACTATCGAACTGATTTCGCAAATGCGGTGTGTTTTTAACGCCTTCCCATACTAAAAAAACGATTTTGCGATACTTTGGCAAATGGAATATTGCATTAATAACGTCAGTCGGTTTTTTGTAAAATATTGTCCGGTAGCCAAGAAATCATTGTGTTTGTAATAGTGTCATGTCCAGGTGCCTTATTTTTATTGAGTGTCTCTATAATGTTCTTGATTTCGTCTAAGTCCGTTGGTTCAATCCTGTCTTCATGTTGAATGTCATTGTTCGAGATCTTTGCTTTTCAGTATTACAGTTACTATTAGTCATAAGGCATTTTTTATTACCGCACCTGTAAATCACTTAAGAGAGAAAAGCCATCTGCGTGACACCTCTAAGTCAAGACAAGAATAACAACTATTTGACGTTTGTCTAAGAAGACGTTTGTCTTCGAATTGATCATTCCTGTACATATCAGTCTTGCTAACACACCATAACTACTCAGCACGTAATAAACTACATAAAAAACAGTCCATGTTTTTTTCATTTGCATTAGTAATGTTTACTTCTTACCTTTCAATCCTAAACATTGTCCGTCGAGCCGAATAGGAAAGTGAACAAAAATACAAGTGTAAAGTGCAAATTATATTTTGTCGCGCAATGGCCAAACATTGTCCAGTATCCGCCGCGTGCATCTTCCGTGAGTACACTCCATTGCAGAAAGGCGTTTGGCGCATCTCTAATTTATGCGACGCAAAGGAGTTTGGCTCGTGCGTCAAAACAAAGGGACGCTATTTGCCTTAGTCACCAAGTGCATTTCACTTTCATCAGCAGGTGTAAAGACCCGCTTCAACAAGTATATCTTCGTCTAAAACGAGATACACTACAACGATATTATAGAAAGGCGTTTTCGCGTCTATAATATCTAGCTTTGGATTGCCGGCGCGCAATTATTTTTCTAAGCATCAGTTCGGAGAGTGTCGCCTCTTGCACGTCTTTCACATTACAGCGCGTCTCGTGCCGACCATCGGAGTCTGTCTACACAACTTTCAAGCATTAAATTATAGGAAGGCGTGTGGCGCGTCTATAATATACTAATCAACATTTGGAAATCTGATTCATCGAAAGTCAATTGCATCATCTCGCGTTTGGCGCGTCTATACTATCTATAACATTGGATTGCCGACGCGCGGCCATTTTTGCAAACATCAAGGAGAGTGTCACCCGCCGCGCGTCTTCATCTTCCAATCACAGCGGAATCAAGTACTCGCACAATGTTACCAAATCCGCTGGCGTTTTGCTAGCTACGGCCCTGATACGAGTAAAGGGGAAAAATGGGTTAGAAGTTAAATTATCGTTATGTCTTCGTCGCCGACATAGAAAACATGTATTGTCAGCAGATACTGATACATCCTGACGATCGCCATTACCAATGCATATTGTCGCGTGTTATTGGTTCGCGGCCTATAATTTTAACGTTCCGGGAAAGTGAAAACGCAATGTCTTTTAATTTAAGTTAAAAGAGTTTATTTAATTCAAGAAAATGCACAATAATCAGTTTAACACTTTCACTAATTTTAATTTTCACTATTAAAATAAAATCTAACACTTGTCCATAAATTTCTTATCGCAATTGTCTTCTAAATCACTTCACTATTACGAAACACACTTCCTACACACTTTCGCAGTTCTTATCGCGGTCGAATGAATGGTTCCCCCCATTCATTCAGCTCGCCTTTATATAGGGTCTCTACCTATTCACCCATTTCTCGCACATTGGCGAACGTTCTACCTGGTAGATTCGAGCAAATTCATCAATGGAGTGACGTCACTTGCAGATGTTGATCATGTTTGTTGGGTTCTCGTAGTTTCGAGTGAATTCGTGTTCTTCATTGTTGTGAAAACAATTGCGACAGTAGCTCGCAGAATTATTTGTACATGTAATTATTTGTACATGTAACACTGCCCCCACCTCAGTTCTTTTCGCCCCGAAAAGATGTGTCGCTATTTGTAGTCAATTCTCCCTGGGTGTAATATGGGGCAAGACGGTCCAGATGCACGATTTTCATTTTAGCTCTCGGCTTACGATGTTCCTGTATTCGGTATACGACGTCGTTGATTCGCTTTGTAACTCGGTATGGTCCCTCCCAATTATGTTGCAACTTTGGAGACCTACCCTTTCGCCGTTGCGGGTTATAAAGCCACACCAGGTCATCTTGCTGGAAGCCAGTAGAATTAGCCTTTAGATCATACCTGGTCTTCATGCGGTCAGCAGCCGATTCGAGGTGTTTTCGCACTGTCCGATGTATCTGGTTCAACCGTTGTCTTAGATCACTTGCGTACTCCGAGACCGTTTGGGGTTTCTCAGGGGGTGTTCCGAACTTTATATCGGCTGGCAGACGAATAGTCTTTCCAAAAATGACTTTGGCTGGGGCTTGGCCCGTCGATGCATGTTCGGCAGCTCTGTACGCCATCAAAAATAATGGGATGTGTCGGTCCCAGTCCCTTTGGTTCTCGTCAACCATCTTGGCAAGGTGTTTATTGAGCGTGCCGTTGAAACGTTCGACCATTCCATCGGATTGGGGATGCAGCGGTGTTGTCCTCGTTTTCCGTATTCCGAGCAGCTCGCACATTTCGCCAAAAACTAGTGACTCAAAGTTTCGGCCTTGATCCGAATGTAATTCGCAAGGTACGCCGTACCTACTGACCCAATTTAACACTAGCTGTTCAGCTACGGTAGTTGCTTCCTGGTTGGGAATGGGGTAGACCTCGGGCCACTTGCTGAAATAATCGGCTACAACCAGCGTATATCGATTTCCCCAATCGGTTTCAGGAAAGGGTCCTGCGATGTCAACAGCAATCCTCTCAAACGGTACCCCCACGTTATAGGTTTGCATTTGTCCTCTCAGTCGTCGCTTTGGGCCTTTGACGGAAGCGCAAATTGTGCATCTGCGACACCAGTCCTCTACGTCTTCTCGAGCGTGGAGCCAGTAGAACCTTTCCCGCAATTTCGCTAAGGTCTTGTTAACACCAAGGTGGCCTCCCGAGGATCCTTCATGCATTTCCTTTACCACATCGTGGATTCGGCTTTTGGGTAGTATAGTTTGCATCCTATAGGAGCTGCCATCTGCCGTTTCCCATTTCCGCTTGAGTACACCACCCTCCACCTGAAGGGAGTTCCATTGTGCCCAATAGCTTTTCAGGGTTGCGCCATGCGTTGAAACGTCCTTCCACTCAGGTCGCCCAGTCGTCTCCTTCCATACGAGCAATGGTCCGATGTCTTCATCGGCTAGCTGGGCATTTCGAATCTCCTCCGATGACCAACCTTCATCGAATTCGGCCGTTATCAGTCGCAGATCAACGGGCGGTTCCTTTTCCTCAATCCGTCGGCAATGCTTGCAGTTAGCTGGACATGGGCGACGAGATAGGGCGTCAGCATTTCCATGAACTCCGCCCTTTCGATGAACAATTTCGTAGTCGTATGACTGCAATCTTTCGATCCATCTCGCAACTTGTCCCTCGGGGTTTTTGAAGTTAAGTAGCCATCTCAATGATGCATGGTCCGTTCGAAGAACAAATTTCTGGCCATATAGGTACTTGTGGAACTGCTTGGTGGCCTCTATTATAGCCAATAGCTCCTTCCTGGTCACACAGTAGTTCCTCTCACTTTTTGAAAGAACTCGACTGTAGTACGAGAGGACTCTTTCTTCGCCATTGATCTGCTGGGAGAGTACAGCTCCAATACCGCCGTTGCTTGCATCGGTGTCAACCACAAACATTTTTCCGGGTTTCGGATACGCCAGTACGGGTGATTCACATAGCTTTTCCTTCAGGGTCTCAAAGGCTGTCTGGCATTGTTCATTCCAGACATACGGACGATTTTTCTCGGTTAGCTGATGAAGACACTTAGCTATTTTGGCAAAGTCTTTGACGAATCTTCGATAGTAGGTTGCCAGGCCCAGGAAACTTCGTAGTTGGCGCTTGTTGTTTGGTGTTGGCCAGCTTTTCACGGCTTCAATTTTCTCAGGGTCTGTTTTGACCCCTTCAGCTGATACGACATGTCCCAGGTATTTTACTTCAGCTGCGAAAAGGGTACACTTGTCGGGACTAAGTTTCAAATTTGCCAGTCGCAGTCGGGAGAAGACCTCTTCTAAGTTCCGCACATGCTCTTCGAACGTTCTCCCGATGACGATGATGTCATCTAGGTACACCAAGCAGGTTTTCCAGGTTAGACCACGTAGCACGTATTCCATCAAGCGTTCGAAAGTGGCTGGAGCATTGCAAAGCCCAAACGGCATCACCACAAATTGCCACAATCCGGTCCCAACTGAAAATGCGGTCTTCTCTCGGTCCTTCTTGTCAATTTCTACCTGCCAGTAGCCACTCTTGAGATCGAGTGTAGAAAACCATTTTGCGTCGGCTAAAGTGTCCATGATGTCATCGATGCGTGGGAGCGGGTAACTATCTTTCTTAGTGACGTCGTTAAGCTGCCTATAGTCGACACAAAAGCGAGTGCTACCATCCTTTTTCTTTACTAGAACTACAGGCGCGGCCCATGGACTTACAGAAGGTTCGATAATGCCTTGCTTTTCCATGTCCGAGATCAGCGCGCTCACTTCTCCTTGTTTGGCTATAGGGAGACGTCTTGGTGCTTGTCGAATCGGCTTGGCTCCCTGTGTATCTATGACGAGTGAATTCGTGTTCTTCATTGTTGTGAAAACAATTGCGACAGTAGCTCGCAGAATTATTTGTACATGTAATTATTTGTACATGTAACACTGCCCCCACCTCAGTTCTTTTCGCCCCGAAAAGATGTGTCGCTATTTGTAGTCAATTCTCCCTGGGTGTAATATGGGGCAAGACGGTCCAGATGCACGATTTTCATTTTAGCTCTCGGCTTACGATGTTCCTGTATTCGGTATACGACGTCGTTGATTCGCTTTGTAACTCGGTATGGTCCCTCCCAATTATGTTGCAACTTTGGAGACCTACCCTTTCGCCGTTGCGGGTTATAAAGCCACACCAGGTCATCTTGCTGGAAGCCAGTAGAATTAGCCTTTAGATCATACCTGGTCTTCATGCGGTCAGCAGCCGATTCGAGGTGTTTTCGCACTGTCCGATGTATCTGGTTCAACCGTTGTCTTAGATCACTTGCGTACTCCGAGACCGTTTGGGGTTTCTCAGGGGGTGTTCCGAACTTTATATCGGCTGGCAGACGAATAGTCTTTCCAAAAATGACTTTGGCTGGGGCTTGGCCCGTCGATGCATGTTCGGCAGCTCTGTACGCCATCAAAAATAATGGGATGTGTCGGTCCCAGTCCCTTTGGTTCTCGTCAACCATCTTGGCAAGGTGTTTATTGAGCGTGCCGTTGAAACGTTCGACCATTCCATCGGATTGGGGATGCAGCGGTGTTGTCCTCGTTTTCCGTATTCCGAGCAGCTCGCACATTTCGCCAAAAACTAGTGACTCAAAGTTTCGGCCTTGATCCGAATGTAATTCGCAAGGTACGCCGTACCTACTGACCCAATTTAACACTAGCTGTTCAGCTACGGTAGTTGCTTCCTGGTTGGGAATGGGGTAGACCTCGGGCCACTTGCTGAAATAATCGGCTACAACCAGCGTATATCGATTTCCCCAATCGGTTTCAGGAAAGGGTCCTGCGATGTCAACAGCAATCCTCTCAAACGGTACCCCCACGTTATAGGTTTGCATTTGTCCTCTCAGTCGTCGCTTTGGGCCTTTGACGGAAGCGCAAATTGTGCATCTGCGACACCAGTCCTCTACGTCTTCTCGAGCGTGGAGCCAGTAGAACCTTTCCCGCAATTTCGCTAAGGTCTTGTTAACACCAAGGTGGCCTCCCGAGGATCCTTCATGCATTTCCTTTACCACATCGTGGATTCGGCTTTTGGGTAGTATAGTTTGCATCCTATAGGAGCTGCCATCTGCCGTTTCCCATTTCCGCTTGAGTACACCACCCTCCACCTGAAGGGAGTTCCATTGTGCCCAATAGCTTTTCAGGGTTGCGCCATGCGTTGAAACGTCCTTCCACTCAGGTCGCCCAGTCGTCTCCTTCCATACGAGCAATGGTCCGATGTCTTCATCGGCTAGCTGGGCATTTCGAATCTCCTCCGATGACCAACCTTCATCGAATTCGGCCGTTATCAGTCGCAGATCAACGGGCGGTTCCTTTTCCTCAATCCGTCGGCAATGCTTGCAGTTAGCTGGACATGGGCGACGAGATAGGGCGTCAGCATTTCCATGAACTCCGCCCTTTCGATGAACAATTTCGTAGTCGTATGACTGCAATCTTTCGATCCATCTCGCAACTTGTCCCTCGGGGTTTTTGAAGTTAAGTAGCCATCTCAATGATGCATGGTCCGTTCGAAGAACAAATTTCTGGCCATATAGGTACTTGTGGAACTGCTTGGTGGCCTCTATTATAGCCAATAGCTCCTTCCTGGTCACACAGTAGTTCCTCTCACTTTTTGAAAGAACTCGACTGTAGTACGAGAGGACTCTTTCTTCGCCATTGATCTGCTGGGAGAGTACAGCTCCAATACCGCCGTTGCTTGCATCGGTGTCAACCACAAACATTTTTCCGGGTTTCGGATACGCCAGTACGGGTGATTCACATAGCTTTTCCTTCAGGGTCTCAAAGGCTGTCTGGCATTGTTCATTCCAGACATACGGACGATTTTTCTCGGTTAGCTGATGAAGACACTTAGCTATTTTGGCAAAGTCTTTGACGAATCTTCGATAGTAGGTTGCCAGGCCCAGGAAACTTCGTAGTTGGCGCTTGTTGTTTGGTGTTGGCCAGCTTTTCACGGCTTCAATTTTCTCAGGGTCTGTTTTGACCCCTTCAGCTGATACGACATGTCCCAGGTATTTTACTTCAGCTGCGAAAAGGGTACACTTGTCGGGACTAAGTTTCAAATTTGCCAGTCGCAGTCGGGAGAAGACCTCTTCTAAGTTCCGCACATGCTCTTCGAACGTTCTCCCGATGACGATGATGTCATCTAGGTACACCAAGCAGGTTTTCCAGGTTAGACCACGTAGCACGTATTCCATCAAGCGTTCGAAAGTGGCTGGAGCATTGCAAAGCCCAAACGGCATCACCACAAATTGCCACAATCCGGTCCCAACTGAAAATGCGGTCTTCTCTCGGTCCTTCTTGTCAATTTCTACCTGCCAGTAGCCACTCTTGAGATCGAGTGTAGAAAACCATTTTGCGTCGGCTAAAGTGTCCATGATGTCATCGATGCGTGGGAGCGGGTAACTATCTTTCTTAGTGACGTCGTTAAGCTGCCTATAGTCGACACAAAAGCGAGTGCTACCATCCTTTTTCTTTACTAGAACTACAGGCGCGGCCCATGGACTTACAGAAGGTTCGATAATGCCTTGCTTTTCCATGTCCGAGATCAGCGCGCTCACTTCTCCTTGTTTGGCTATAGGGAGACGTCTTGGTGCTTGTCGAATCGGCTTGGCTCCCTGTGTATCTATGACGTGAGTTACCAAACTCGTTCGGCCCTGGTCATCCGGGCTTGTTGAGAAGATGTCACTGTACTTGGTGACCAGATCAGAGGCTCGTTTGAATAGTTGCACCGGCAATTTGACTTGCTTCAATATTGCAGACGTGGATTCCCGGGCCTTGTCTGTGTCTTGCCTCCTTTTCCAATGATGGTTGTGAGTAGCTTCCAAAGAGGTGATGGTGGAAACAGGCTGGCAGCTGCCGATGACTTCTCCCGCTTTGATGCTCGTGGTTGAGTCTGCGGTGTTAAGGACTCTAACCGGCACATATCCGTTCCTTAAAGATTTTACAAGGCTTCGTCCTACAATCAAACTGCGCAATGCGGATGTCTTCGTTGGCTCTATCAGATAAGATCGGTGGTCTCCAGAATCACCATCAAGCTTGGCCCATACAATGCTTTCGGAAGAATTCGGTACATCAGTGTCAGTACATACCACTACATTCATCTTGGGGATTTGGACGCTGGGATCCTCCATCAGTACTTCGACATTCTGCCATTTCAAGACACGTTTTCCCAAGTCCAACGTGATTCCATGTGGTCGCAGAAAATCCATTCCGAGAATGCAGTCATCCATAATGTTCGCGACCAGAAAATTATGTCGGAACACAAGGTCTCCCAACTGTATCTGGAGGTTGACCTCTCCATGAACAGGTGCAGTTTCTCCCGTAGCTGTCCGTAGTGAGAAAATTCTGCCCTTGTGAAGCTGTTGCTGTCTAACTAGGTCTGGTCGGATAATCGATCGGGTTGCACCAGTGTCGATTGTTATGGTGCAGTGTTCTCCGTCAACTTGACCCGGAAGGCATAAGTCCGCTTCTCCACGATGTAGTCTTGACACGGTGATGGTGGTGCTGGGGACGTCGATCCTCCTAGCCAACCTCTGCCCCACGAAGTTGGCTCTTACATGTTTCCCGACCCCTCTGTTTGAAGGGCTTCCATTCTGGGCTCCTGACTCGGTCTGGATCTCCTCCTAGCTGCACACCCTGGACAATAGCTCGGTTTTCTTCGCTTCTTGCAGTCTCTTTGCAGGTGCCCCTTCTCTCCGCAATTCCAGCATCTAGGCGCACCATTTGCATGCCGGTCTCGCTCAATTTCCACGCGCTCACACCTGCACTCGTCTGTCACTACCTCACGAACCCGGGCAGTGGTACGAGTCACATTTTTCGCTGCCTCAAAGTTCAGACTATAAGCCAATGCGTCCTTAACCGTTTGCTTTTGAGCTAAACGCACGGCTTGTTGCAATTCCGGGTCCTTTAGTGCGCTGATGAATGCTTCTGTCGCTGCATCATCTCGATGTTCTGGGTCGTAGGCTGGATAAGCCAAAAGTGCCAGTCGCTCAATATCTTGGGCTAGCTGCTGTAGGGTTTCACCAGACTTCTGCATTCGATGCCTTAGCTGTGACCGATAAATCTGCTTTAGATGATCGTCTCCATAACGCATGTCGAGCGCATTCATTATAGCATTCGGGTTTGAGTGCAATTCAACGGGGATCGTCTGCAACAGCTCGGCAGCTGGGCCTCTTAGAGCAAGAATCAATGCAGTTGCTCGTTCCTGTTCATTCCAGTGATTTATGCGAGCGGCTGCTTCGAACTGGGTTTTGTAAATAGTCCAGACCGTTTGCCCATCGAATATTGGTGCTTGCACATTTCTAGATGAGCTTTGCGCTGCTGTTATAATTGGGGCTGGTGAGGCGGTTACTATTGCCTTCGCTGCTTCCAAATCCTTTTTCACTTTTTCCATCTCATGGTTGACCTGGCTGATCTCAAGGTTGATTCTCTCCTCGACCTGGTATACCTTCTCCTCGACGCATTTAATTTGGCTGTTGAGACTACTGAGCTCCGCTTTTATTTCGGTTGACTGTTTTTCCAGCTTCTGTGCGATGTCCACCTTGATTTCGAACGCTTGTTGGTCTAGCTTCGCTGATTGTTCATTTAGCTTCGCAGCTAAACTGGATGTCTGTTCATTTAGCTGCGCTGATTGTTCGCTTAGCTTCGCTGATTGTTCATTTAACTTCGCTGTTAAATTGGATGACTGTTGTCGCTGCTCTTGCTGCATCAGCATCAACATCTGCATCAGCGCATTTTCTGGTTCCTTTGGTTTTGGTGTTCCGGCTTCACCACCTTCTGCACCTTTTTCTGCATCTGAGAGCTCACCCAAATCCAGATTCACGCCTTCCGACTCGATCGCATCACGCAAGCGTGCAATCAGTATGGCCTTTGTACCTTGTGTAGCCAGATTTCGTTGTTCCAACTCCTCTTTGAGCTCCGATATGCTCAATTGATTAATTTTAAGATGTAAATTTCCTGGCATTTTTTTTTATTGTTTCGGCTATTTTTTAAGTTACTTTTCACAATTGTGCACTTTAAAATTGTTTAATCGTTTTCACTTCACAATTTCAATCGCACTTCTCGACACCACTGTCGCGTGTTATTGGTTCGCGGCCTATAATTTTAACGTTCCGGGAAAGTGAAAACGCAATGTCTTTTAATTTAAGTTAAAAGAGTTTATTTAATTCAAGAAAATGCACAATAATCAGTTTAACACTTTCACTAATTTTAATTTTCACTATTAAAATAAAATCTAACACTTGTCCATAAATTTCTTATCGCAATTGTCTTCTAAATCACTTCACTATTACGAAACACACTTCCTACACACTTTCGCAGTTCTTATCGCGGTCGAATGAATGGTTCCCCCCATTCATTCAGCTCGCCTTTATATAGGGTCTCTACCTATTCACCCATTTCTCGCACATTGGCGAACGTTCTACCTGGTAGATTCGAGCAAATTCATCAATGGAGTGACGTCACTTGCAGATGTTGATCATGTTTGTTGGGTTCTCGTAGTTTCGAGTGAATTCGTGTTCTTCATTGTTGTGAAAACAATTGCGACAGTAGCTCGCAGAATTATTTGTACATGTAATTATTTGTACATGTAACAATATTATAGAGATACGATCCATCTGAGCCCATCTCGGCTTATGAGTTGAATACGGTAGCCTATGACTTAGCTTCATCGCCTTGTCAAGCTAACTTGACTATTAAGCAACTAGCCAAAGACCACATGATAGATCATCCATGGGGTGCATCAGTTCTTCATGATGAAATTTACATGGATGATGCTTTATCTGGTGGGCATACTGTACAAGAAGCTAAAGACAAACAGAATGATTGCACTGCAATTCTACTTAAAGTAGGTTTTCCTTTGAGAAAATATCAATCAAATAATTCCGCAACCCTCCAGGGTATCGTTGATGATTATCTTGCTGAAAGATCAAAATCATTCGAAAATTTCGAGATGCAAACCTCAGTTTTGGATCTGTCATGGAATCCCTGTGAAGATAATTTTTACTTCAATGTTCTTCAGTTTGGAAACACCCCAAAATTGACTATACAAGTCATTTTATCTCGCACAGCTAAGCTGTTTGATCTACTTGGATGGTTAGCTCCCATAATTATCCATGCAAAAATGTTAATGCAGCTTTTATGGCAAGAAAAGAAAGGATGGGATGAAGAAATTTCATCGGAACATCAAAATTTTTGGTTGAAATGGGAAGCTGAGTTTTCTCAAATAAATTGTTTTAAAATCCCACGATGGAACAGCTACTCGCCTCAAACAAAAATCGTTGAAATTCATGGGTTTGCCGATGCGTCTAAGCTCGCATATGGCGCTTGTTTATATCTCAGAGTTGTGCATGAAAGTCAAGCTTTCGTAATACTAGTAACTGCCAAGAGTAAGGTAGCGCCATTGAAGCAACTATCCATCCCACGTTTAGAACTCTCAGCTGCCTACTAGCTAGCCAAATTGGCGAAACATTATCTGAAAACTAAAATTATGAAGTGATCCCTGTGATGTACTTCAGTGGCTTAAAGGTCACCCTTCACGTTGGAAGCCTTTTGTAGCGAACCGATGCTCTGGCATCCATGACGATATGTCTGAAGCTCGATGGTATTACTTAAAATCCAAGGATAATCCGGCTGACATAGTATCGCGGGGTTGTACAGTTACTCTACTAACTCATAATGGTCTAATGGTGGAAAGGGCCATCTTGGTTATCTCAATCCACAAAATCATGGATATCCGCTCAAGATGAACCCCTAGAATCAAGAGAACCACCTCCTGAAGAAAACTCTCCAAAACCTGTAGTCCATTTAATCACACGACCTCACTATGAATTCGACGATTCATCCTTTTTTCTTCTGTCAATAAACTCTTGACAGTTGCCTCGTGACATATTGTCTAAAATTTATAGTGCACCTTTTAAGTCACGTGACTAACAAAAGATAGAGCAAATCAAAAGCTTCTTAGAGCATCTAAAGAATTATGTCACAGTGAAGCAAGGCACCAAAAGGAACATTTGGATGTCTAACGTCGAGTCTCGTCTGACAAAAAATCTATCGTCTCAATTTTTTATGGTATCGATTATGAAACCTCCTTTTATTTATTCATCAAAAAACATACAGCCTGATGAGTTAAATAGTACTCGCTTATTTATTGTCTATTTTCATCAGAGTCTTCATTTTGCTGAAGTGCGATCTTCACTGAGAAAATGGTTGCGATTGCCTAATTCCAGCCCAATTTTTAGGTTGAATCCGTTCATGGATGGTGATTTAATCAGAGTGGGAAGTCGATTAGTAAAGTCCCAACTACCACATGAGAATAAATTTTCCATTTTACTGCATCATAATGATGACTTCACTAAAATGCTAATTCGTCAAACGCATTTAGACACCTTTCACGGTGGAATCCAGTGAACCCTCTGCACATTGCGTTCACAATATTGGATCTTAAAAGGACAGATAGCTGTAAGTGCATACTTTGCTCAAAAAAGGGTTGTACGCAATTAATGGGAAATTTACCTCTAAATCGAACATTACCATCCAAACCCTGTAATATCTCTGGTATCGATTATGCTGGACCGATAAAAGTTCGCTTAGCCAAAGTTAGAGGCAATATCACTTAAAAAGGCTACATTGCTATTTTTGTATGTTTCTCTACTCATGGCATTCACATTGAAGTAGTCGAAGACTACAGTAGTGCTGCATTCATTGCTGCATTTCATCGTTTCACATATCGCAGAGGTCAATGCTCTGAATTACATAGTGACCAGGGAACTACTTTAGTCGGCACTGATTCAGAGCTCACCAAGATGTTTCAAGGTGCCTTAGAATGGTCCGAAAGGGCAAAAAACCAACTATTCATAAGTGGCAGTAAATGGCATTTCAACCCTCCAGGCGCCCCTCACTTTGGTGGTTTGTGGGAAAGTGCAATGAAATCCATGAAGCACCATGTGTACCGAATAATTGGGATCATGTTTTGACTCTTATGGAATACTCTACCTTGCTTTGTCGTATTGAAGCGATCTTGAATTCGAGGCCTCTGTTATCACTCAGTGATGACATAAGCGATTTAAATCCACCGACCCCAGCTCATTTTTTGATACAACGATCTTCGTATTTAATCCCTGAGTCTAACCGATGCAATTATAGGATTCCAGTGAGTAATCGCTGGGAGTTATTAACTCAAATAACCCAACATTTCTGGGATAGATGGACAGCTGAGTATCTAACTTCACTTCAAAATCGTACTAAATAGACTCAAAGGCAAGATTCTATTCAGGTCGGGGATTAAGTTCGTGTAAAGAGCGATACAACCTTCCCTGGGAAATGGCCTTTAGGAGTCGTTTAAAAAGTACATCCTGGCACAGATGGCCTGGTTAGAACTGTTACGATTAAAACCGCCGACACCGAGCTTAAGCATGCCATCCTCAAGCTCGTGTTACTGGAACGCGCGGTTTCGAGTACATAATGCACAAGTTCAATAATTATCTATAATATAGTTAAGATATACGAGAAATGAAACTATGAAATTATATTATTTTAATGTACAATCATTTTTATGTATTACAATCATTAGTCCTAATAGTCAAGTTCTCCCTCACCTATAGAATTTTAGAGCCCTTAATGTTTGTTTTTGTTCATCCTGTGACGGATGGAAAGGGGGAGAATTTTCGAGATTTTTGCTTTTCAGTAATATAGTTACTTTTAGTCATAAGGCATTTTTTACAATATTACCGTGCCTGTAAACCATCTAAAAGAGACAAGCTATTTGCGCGACACCTCTATGTCAAGGCAAGAATAACAACTGTTTGACGTTTGTCTTCGAATTGACCATTCCTGTACATATCAGTCTTGCTAACACACCATAACTACTCAGCACGTAATAAACTACATAAAAATACAGTCCGTGTTTTTTTTTATTTGCATTAGTAATATTTACTTCTTACCTTTTAATCCTAAACAGTCATCTACCAGGAGTCTTTTGGCAGCATATTAAATTCTATGCTCTGTTTCAAAGTCCTCCCCGTCTGAAGAGGTTCCACGAAATGCGTTTCCAGAGAATCTGCAAATGCTTCAGCCTTACCCGCATCATCGAATTGGATCCCATTCGTACCATGAATAGGCGTTACCAAAATTTCGCTGTTAACTTGAAAGTATTTGGGCATTCTCCAGAAACTGCCATACCCAAGCTCGAGACTGCAAAAAGTCCTCCCATTGCTCGTTTCGGAATACCCTTATTTTATCACGGATTTCATTTTTCATCCGAGTGAATTTTATGCGTAGCATAGGGTCACCTGTATACCTAGCTCCCTTCCAAACTTGATTCCTTTTCCTTACCAGTTGTTTGATACTCTGAGGGAGTTCATAGAGATTCATTTCTCTTCTCAGAATTAAGACCGTATGGTCCTCTTTTGCCTGTACTATTTTTTGAATCACGTTCTCCATGACGTTATCGATATCGTCGGCCATTTGAGGTGATTGAAAATTAGTTTCATTGGCCAATGCGACTTTAAACGCTTACCAGTTTGCAGTTTTCTTTTCCCGCATAGGAACATCTATGAAGATGTTCTATATTAGGAAGAGGACTGGTTTGTGGTCGGAAGACAGTTCGTCGAGGACATTTAATCGAACATTTAGTGTGAAATCTCGTGATAATCCAATGTCCAGTGCAAAGCCATTTCTTGAACCATAATGTGTTGGCTCCTTGGGGAGGCTGAAGTGGTTGGCTGTAATGAATATATTGAGCTAGGTCCCAGCTTTATTGCTCCTCACAGCTCCCCAAAGGCGGGCCTTGCTTTGTTGTGTGAGCAGACGCGTTTCGACTGCCTTGAGATAATGAAGATAATTCAACGAAGTCGAAATGCGTCCGCTCACACAATAAAAGAAGGTCCGACGGCTTTTCAAGAATAAATAGAATTAACTTGCGGATATGAAATCAACAAAATAATTGACTAAGAAGATTCAACTGTAAATTTTATGTAAAGAATACGTTAATACCCAAATGTTTCAACGGGAACGGATTTGTTTCTGCGACAATCATCTCTATCAAACAATTTTTCAAGTTAAATCACTTTAAGAGCTTTGAAAATATTCATTTTTCAGACATATTGTTTGCTTCTGATTTAATTATGGAAAACGTAAAATAGTATGTTCTATTTTTTTTTTGATATTTTCTGGTTTTTGTACCCATGTGGGAGAGGAGGACATTTTTTCATATTCTTCCCCTTCACCACCACATCGCAAAATTGATGATGCAGTTTTGAGACTCAGTATCCAAAGGTAACCGTGAGCCTTCCTGCTATAACCCGTTCCCTATGCATCCCTGGCTTCTCCCAGTGGTACCCTAGTCTGCACTTTACCCCACACAACCAAGTCCTTTAACCTCCACCTTTCGGAATGAAACACCAATTGTAAGCAACGATTCTAAAATGTATTTCACAAGGTATTAAAGGATTTCACAATGTAATTACAATTTAGTTTCTACTCGTTTATTGTCAACGGCAGCAGCCGTGTTCCTTTTCCATTGCATCCGGAGAGCCTTCACCTTGACTTCCCACCTGAAATGACGTTCGATTACGCGGGCCTCTTCCCTGAAACGGCTGCGCTCGTCCTCGGTAACTGCCAAGCGTGCTAGCCGGCAGAGGTTCTCTAAATTTTATCTGGCGAGGACTCGCCTACCTCCCCTGATGCGTTTGGAGGGAACCTCGCTAGACATGACTCCCTTGGTTGGGGCCTTCTCCTGCCTGGCCCTGTACCCCTCGATTGTGATAGGTTGGGGCCCGGTGCGGGGGTTGCCGGCCAGTGCCTGTTCCAGGCTCGAAATGGCGGGACGGGATGCGAACTCCGCTGGTGGCCGTGTCACGCGATGCTTTGAGGAGGGTGCCTTGCGCGCCGACGTAGCGGTGCACTTGGTGACCTGCAATGTAGCGAACACTTAAGTTAGCCTATTTTTACCTGTCCTAAAACCCCGTCCAGTTAAGGGTTTCTCACCATCGTGTGTACTGTGCGTGGAGTCCTTTGGACGCGTTTCGGTGGCTTTGCGGGTGTCCGTACAACCTCAGACCTTATGAGCGAGTACGTGTCCTAGTGACAATAGCGCATAGAAAAATCTGCAACGCAGGATCACGCTGAAACTAACTAATCACTGTGTCCTCGGCTCAAGACTCGTAGAAATTAGCAGGAAAACGTAGAAAAATACTGGAAGTGGCTGAACTGTGTCCTCGGCTCTATGATTTGTAACCCCGGCGCGTATATAAGACTCGTAGAAAATAGCAGCAACACGTAGAAAAATGCTGGAAGTGGCTGAACTGTGTCCTCAGCTCAATGTCTAGTGACACCGACGCAAATATGAGACTCGTAGCGAATAGCGGCAACACGTAGAAAATACTAGAAACTACTGAATTGTGTCTTCGGCTCAATGCCCAGTAACACCGACGCGTATAAAATACTCGTTAAAAATAGCACCAATACGTAGAAAAATACTGAAAATGACTGAACTGTGCCCTCGGCTCAATTTCTAGTGACACTGGCGCGTATTAAAGACTCGTAAAAAACAATACCAACACGTAGATAAATACTGGAAATGACTGAACTGTGTCCACGGCTCAATGCCTAGTGACACCGACGCGTATATAAGACTCGTAGGAAATAGCAGCAACACGTAGAAAACTACTGGAAATGACGGAACTGTATCCTCGGTTCAATGCCTAGTGACACCTACGCGTATAAAAGACTTGTAGAAAATAGCAGCAGCACGTAGAAAAATACTGGAAATGACGTACAACACCTCACTGCACAATATGCATTTGCATTCCTTTCCTCATTCCACCTCGGTCATAAAATCATGTCAGCATTTCAATTGCTTACTACGACCGGGGATCCCAACATCTGTTGTTATGAAATTTAATCGGCGGATTCCACCTTACTCATTCTTTATTTTTTGACTCATGACGACACATGTTGATAATGCGCGCTTGTATGTTTCGTATGTCATTTTCATGCGGTGCGTATGAATTTGTTTCATTTTTATTTTTAGGGCTTTGTACTAAAATACAAAACCCTATTGCAATCACGACCTGTGTCCGTCTGTCCGTCCGTCCGTCTGTCTGTCCGTGTCTGTATGTCGCAGCACTTTTTCTCCGAAACTATAGAGGCTACAGCCATGAAACTTTGTGGAAAGGTTAGAAGTGGTGTCTTCTTGAAAGTTCAAGGGTGCAAAAAATTTCAAAGGAGTTTAAGGGGGTCTCCCCATATAGGGAGGTGACCCCTCAAAATATTTTTCACCATTGTTAGTCGAATAGAGTGTCATTGGAAACGTCTTAGTAAGATCTTTACAAAACAAGTCTTAAAATTGCCTTATGGGTACTGAGGGGGGCAGGGGAAGGGGAAACGTACGAACTTTCGCGTACCCCCCTCGCGATTGGACATCTTCCATCCGAAAAATCTGAAAAAAATCATGAATGTAGGCCACGAGAAGTCGAAATTCACTCAACTTTGTTAGTAATAGTATGATTTATCGATTTTATATTTTCTTGCATAAAATCTAATCAGTACCCCTAAATTCAATAAAATTTAGCACACAGATGACTATTTATAAGATTGATCTTTTCTGAAATTTTCATAAAGATCGAATGGTACTTAACGAAGTTATAGCGATTTGAATTTTCCTGTATTACAATGGAACAATATACCCAGTATTACTATGAAAACATATGGCTATGGAACCATATGCGCTTTTTACCGACTAAGACACTACAGCTTTGCTAGGATTTGCATGAAAATTTCAGGAATGATAGGTATCATAAAGATGAGTACATACAACTGAAACAAGTCGAAGAGGCAGGAGAGAGCTCCTAGGAAAAGGGCTTTGTAACCATTCTAGGATTCGAAAAAATGGGCCATGAATCGATGATTACAGTACAGGGGTGTGGCCCCTGAAAAAAAATTTCATCAAAAGTAGCCGATATCAGTATCAACTGAAAGTTCTTTATGAGAGCTTTTCAAAATAGTTCTTAAACTGACAGTTTTTGCTTCAGTGGGGGCACAGAGGGAGAAATATATGAAAAATGTGTTTCCTCCCTCGCGAATGGGCACTCGTGATCTAAAATGTCTGAAAAAATTATCAAGGGAGATATTTATGGGTATATACCTCATAAGTCAAAATTCGTCCAACTTTGTTAATAATAGTATGATCCTCGTTTTTCACATTTTCTTCATTGAAATCGTCTTTGACATATTTCTTGATTTTATTTGTTGCTGGTTACTGCATTTTGTAAGTTGAGTACAAAACCCTTCTGACATGAGCAAAGGTCTGTCTACCCAACTTGTTTTGTACGTTGTGTTGGTGGACACTTTCTACTAGATATTATTTTTCTTAGCCAAGCGGTTTGTTTGGTTTTTATGCGTAGTGTTTGATATTTTGTTTAGTCACGCGGTATGTTCTAACATGTGTTTTCTGCTACATATGATTTTACTTGGTCGAGTTTGTTTTGGTGTTATGCGTAGTTCTTGATGTTTTTCTTAGTCACGCAGTTTGTTGTTACATGTGTTCTCTGCTAAATATGATTTTACTTAGTCGAGTGGTTCGTTGTGGTTTTATGCGTAATGTTTGATATTTTAAGCCACGCGGTATGTTGTTACATGTGAAAGTTTCGCTCTCAGGCAGGGCATGCTGACGAGTCCCCAATACTCTGACACCATGACTATCTTCGGTAAAAACATAGCTAAGGGATAATATGCTTATATGGGAAAGCTTTCTTGATATTTTTTAAATTTTTTATGATTAGAATATTCAGTAAATCGTCACTTCTGACATCACTACAAATGTTGATCATACCAACTTTTATAGAATCGGTAAAAATTTCTGTGACATGTTTGGATATCGACACCGATTTTTAAAGGCTTTGTGTCTGTATGGTGGGTGTTGTTGTTGTGGTGTTCACTCAATGGTAGTATGTACTGATTTAATCAGATCATATCATAGCTGAGCAGGCACACGGGAGCATGGTACTGACCAAACCAACCTCCGAAAAAATCAATACGGTCATGAAAATGAGATACTCTAACAATCTCTAAGCGAAGGCCCGAGAGGGGCAGTAGTGCTACAAAGAAGAAGAAGTGAAAATATTTCACAAAAATTATTTGTTTACTTCTGTTACCTCAGAATACTTAACTTTAAAAATTTTCAGAAGCAAGAAGGATATTAACACAATAAAATTGTTTCAACATTCCCATCAGGATAATTAACTGAGTTCTTTTCATAGAACTGCTACCACTAAATTAGCAACTTCATGAAAAGACGCTACTACGAAAACTTATTATCATCTCGTTCGCCCTCGTTTCCACGAATTTCATTAAAAATTCATTCTCCAATGCTGTCAGCCTCCTTTTCTCCTCCCCTTCCACTTAAAATTTATTATTAGCTTTTGAAAATCTCTAGAAAATCCTTCCAATTCTACAAAATAGCTTAATAGCATTTAATTACATAAATCAAATTTGTTGTCTACAACTCAGCACCAAGCCTCCTCCTCCTTCTTCTCCAAGCCTAAGCTTGAAATCATTCCCTCCGGCTGATTCTAACAAATCAACATTTAAAACTTTTTGACAAAATTTTCACCTTCATGGAAAATTAATTAAGCTTCAACGCTAAATTCTTCTTCCTGTCTTTCACGCAACCAGTAGTAAGAAAATACTCTCATACACATACATTCACCTTGCTTAAATTCTTGTACAAGTCTATTTAAATGACGTAACTGATGGAGTGGTGACGGCGACAAAAACGTCTTGTAAGACATTCTGTATTTTCTTATTAATTTATATCCCTGCAATGGAGAAATTTTAGCAAATAACTGTAAAATTCAATTATAAATATCTTTTGTTGGATGCTTTTTCTGGTGTCCTTTTTATGCTTGGGGTTTTTCAAGCATTGGTTGGTTGTCATTAAAAGTAAAACAAACTTCCTAGAGCCCAGGCAACAGGATAACAAAAGATTGGTAAGGAAAAAACAACAGCACCAACTCGTGCCTGTTGGTAGGAGTTGAAAAGTGAAACTTTGCTTTCGCCGAACAAAAAAAGTTTTTCAGTTTTTCCTACAACTGTTCTGTTCTGTGAAGTAGCATTGTTTTTGGTACCAGTTGTTTCGTTCATTTTTCATGCTTTTTTATTTTTAAAGTCGTTTCACGCGTTGAGTGCCAACACGACATGCCATACTGTTACGAAACAAGTGAGCGACGAATCTTTTATCCTTCTATCAAAGCACAAAAAAGAAGGAAAGAGAGATTGTCCTTGCTACATCTTACGACATGACGCACTCCTTTTACCGTTTATTTAGCATACGTATGACAGGTTTTAATTAAGTAATTGAATTTACCTTAGACAATCTTAATATTACCCAAGTCATTGTCACTTTTTCCACCCAGCTAAATGCCATTTTCCGGCTCAGTATGAATTGCACATTGTTTTCGTAACAATGAGCTTTCATAGGCTACAACATCTCCAGAGGGAGCGAGAGAGAGAGAGAGAAATGTTGTACGAAGGATAACGGGAGTGTAGAGGCAAATGTGGTATAATTGTGACAGTTTTCGTCAGCGCAGCAAGAGGGTCGTAGGTAAGGCTGTATATTGTGCCGGTGCTGATGCTTAACTTTAATTCGTCCTGATGCTGTGCTCTCGTCTGCTGAGGTAGTTAAATTTAGTGTTATAGGTTCTCAAGGTAGTTCGTTAGAGCACAATTTGTGTAAGTCATTTGCTCCCTGACGAGAGATGAAACTTATTAGTTGAGTATCTTGTTTCCAGTCACCCCTACTATGTTTACTAGTTCTCTGAATTATTCCTCTGACACCGCAAGGCTCACGACCATAGAGTCAACTTGCTACATTAAGGCTGACACATTGCGGCCGTAAAGTTTTGATATTGATTCCATTATAAACTCATTGTTGCGTTGCCTTTGTGTTAGTTGGTAGGAATTCTTGAAATATGAAGCCTAGGCATCACTTCGATGACGGCTGGAATTCAAACACGCAAGGCCTCAACTCAACCCTTTCTAATTCGTTCCTAATGGAAATCGTTCAGAGCACACGAATTGCAAACACATCAGCGGAAATCTAATTTAGAAGGTGTCTAGTTAAGCTTGCACTTCAGTTGGCCATTTCCCTCATTCACTGCTAAGCATCCACCAATCCTGCCACAGACGTCTACGTTGAAGACTTTTCATCCAGGCCATCATTTAAAGCTGAAGTGTAATTATCTGTTCGAGACCCTGTATGATTGTACACATAATTCTCTCGTATTTTCATTTCATGTTGCTAAACGCCAACATTGGAATTTAATGCTACATAAATCATCCTGACTCCTACAGGCTGCTGCTACTCCATTTTGTGCTGGTGCTCTTCCTGCTGCTACTGTTCGAATTATCCTTGCCATATCGTCTATCCCCTATCTCTCCTTCTCTTTAACTAGCTTGCGTACTAACTTCACTTTACTATCGCTCCCTGTCTAGTAGTTTATATAGAGGCAGGATTTTATATCCTATGCTTATAGAAGAATATATGATTGGGTATATGCGTTCGGAAGTTGAGATTTCAAGTCAACCTGATACTCTGTTGCCTGTACGGATATACTGTGCCATTCTGTCCTTATTGCCTTTGCTTATAGTGAAGCCTATTTCTTTGTATTTCCAGTTGGTTTTGTAGTTGTGTGTAGTCTGCTTTAAGTGTATATTTTGCCAGGATGCAAAATGCACTTCTCCTGAAGCGTTCGATATCAATGTTTAATAGCGTTGTCTATAGTTAAGTGCCTTATGCCATTCCATCCACATTTTATATCTATTGCACACTTTGTTTCGAAGATAGACGACTTAATTCACTAACGATTGCCAAAAAGTTTGATGGTAGCATTTTGATGTTTGTAATGAGATAGTATGTGTTAGTTTGACTTAAAGTTTTGCTCTGACAATTAATTTTTAGAAGCCTTTCCAATTTGTCTGTCTCTTGCATTTTTTTAAGCCAGATTAGCCTATAGAACGATACTCCATCCTTTAGTCTTTACACGAGCAGTTTCTTCTTTTGTAGATCGTACAGCCCAGTGATTGTGTGGTCCAGTAGTTAGAGCACGAGACGCATAAGCCGAAGGTTCCAAGTTCAAATCTCAAATTTAGTTCAGGGGATTTTTCGGACAGACCACGAGTGTTCACTCAGTGGTAATATGTACTGATTTAACCAGATCATATCATAGCTAAGCAGACACACGGGAGCATGGTACTGACCAAACCAACTTCCGAACAAATCAATACGGTCATGAAAATGAGATACTCTTAACTATCTCTAAGCGAAGGCCCGAGAGGGGCTGTACTGCTGAAAGGAAGAAGAAGAAATTCGTACAGTCCACAGAAAATTAGATTAGCTCCACAGCCGGTTCGAGCCCCAGTCGAAGGTTCCAAAAAGTTTTCATCCATCAATTTTTTTCCAATAGCGGCCGTTGAAAGGGGACTAAGAGTGTCTTTCTAATTGATTTTTGTAGCGCACATGCAGATGTAATGGCCCCTGGGATTGTTTATTAATGTCTTGATAGAAGACGAATGTGCATATTTCAAAGGGATCTTTGTTTTGGTAAGAAAGTGAAGGCTACTTACGTCCTGAATGTGTGACTCCCAATCATAAGGCTGCTGGACAACCCGTTGAATACCTCCCCTGTGAATCTAACAACCTAGTCAGAAACTTTTAAACATAATACGTTGAGCTAGGTCTCGTGTTCCTACGCTCAAAGATGTTTCTGGTGACAGGAATTTCTCGTCTAAAGTAGGAAAGAGATTGCTAGAAAAGAAATCCCTCCACCCTTGACGCCCCCGAACGCTTAAGTAACACTTTTTACCTAGTAACGCTGGCTGAACATAGTGTGCCACTCGGTTCCACTTATGACCTAGTCCAAGCATCACTTCGATTGTGACATCCGGAGAGATTTCTTCAAATAAACTCAACCAGTGAGTCGCTTTCTGATGCCTGCAAGAGTTTCCAGGCTTAGCAGGACGATACGAAATCAGTTATAGGTAAATTAATTAATGTCGTGTCAATTGACCAGACTTCAATTTCCGCTAAAACGCTGCAACCGAGACCAGATAACCACTGGGCTACGTCCGAAGCTCCTGAAAAAGATATTAATAAAACTACATCTGACCATAACCAAATACAGTCGCATAGTCATTCTGTCGATAACCAGCTTCCGCTGCGATTAATACAAAACCTGTCTAGTTTGCATTCTGTATCTTATTCATCTCTTTAGGACCTAAGATCGGCATCTGAATTTAATCCATCGCCTTGTAGCCCCTTCAACGCACTTGAGTCGCTTAAACCATTAAATGTAGCTCATCAACCTAATGTGCAGATAAATCAGCAGGATCAACAGGTGCACCATGTAAATTTACAAGACCATCGGACATATTCAGGTACTTATCGTTCAGCAGCTAGCTCCTCCAACGTTTCTGAATCTCTTTTCGCGCTGGATGTTATCGCACCATCTGCCCAATTCCTTATTGCGCATTTAGCGTATAAAACATCGTTGGATACTATCAGGAAATTTGTGATCGCTAAGTTACGTTTTAATCAACCCTTACCTGTTTTTAAGAAACTGACACCTGAAAATCTGACTTCGAAAACGATTTCATCATTTCGCATCACTACCTGCCCGAGCCTTAAAGAAATGTTGCGTGTTGGTTTTTGGCCTGCTGGTGTAATTTTGGAATTTTTTATCAGAGGCCAGTCGGAGAAACAGATCGACAGATCGCGCTCCTGTTTGAACAAGTCATTCAGGTAAATGCGATCCAAAAGCAATTGGAGGAAGTTCTCACTGAACTGAGGCAAACACATCAACTGCTCAGAGAGACCCCAAATGAGTTGAAAGAGCAACGTTGAAGAATGACGAGCTTATCGCTACGCTCTTGATGCATTGTCTAGGAACACCAAGATCAAAATCCTCCAGAAAGAGGAAAGCCATAGGCCCGCCGTCCCTCAGAACTGAATCGTCTTCAGAAGAAGCTGCAAAGTCTGATCTGGATTTGTTGGACTCAAACGAAAATTCCTAAGATTTACCGGCTCTGTCACCACCACAACCGACCGTTTCATTCCCAGAAATGGCATCCAAAACACTCTCACAAGTTTTTCTCGCCACATCATCATCAACAGAGTGTATCACAAAAACACTCGTGTCCCGATGGGACAGGCCCTAAAACCGTCCCCATTATCTTGTGTGAACCGGAGAAATGGACAAAGCTGGCTGCAATTATGAAGCAGTTAAATATAAAGTACGACTCTGCCAAACATGTATATCTGGGTATCTAGATTATACCCCAACTTTCCACGGGTCACTGAATAAAAACCAAGTTTTTAAGTGAGCAAAAATGGAAGAATCACACGTACTTCCTCCCTGAGGATAAAAAATTGCACGTGATAATTCGCGTCTTCGCGGACTTTCAGTGGAGGAAATTATAGAAGATTCTCAGCAGCAAGACTTCCGCCCTTTTTAAGTTTTCTTTGTAAAACTTCAATCCGGCCCCTGGTAACTGTTAAAAGTCCTTCTGCCGAAAGCGGAAACTGAAATTTACAACGCTAGATCTATCTGTCATCTCATCTGCCAAGTCGAATCAATGAAACCACGTAGCGGCCAGGGTATATGTCATAACTGCCAACAATTTGGTCCCTCATCGAGCAACTGCAACGCTCAAGCTCGCTGTGTAAAGTGCGATGGCCTTCATCACTTTCTTCTTCGTAGCACTACAGCCCCACTTGAGCCTTTGCTTCCTGGATATAGTGCCTCCAATTGTCACGGTCCTTTGCCCGCGTCCTCCGATTTCTAAATCCGAGAAGCGATGAACTGTCTTTGTCGACCGAGTCAGACCAGCGGTTCCTCGAGTTCCCCACTAGTCTCCGTTCTTCAGTTCTTCCAAGCAATACCTTTTCGGGTATCCGGTGTTCGTCCATACGATTCACGTGTCCAGCCGATTGCAGCTTCCGCAGTCTTACAATCGTTGAGACCTCCGGTTCGTCAAAAATTTCATACAGCCATGGTTGTATCGAATTCGCCATTGATCTCCGTCTAGCTTCGCTCCGATTATTCGCCTCAGGACCCGTTGTTCAAAAGCGTTCAATATATTTGCGGATGCTTGGGTTAGGGTCCATGTTTTACACTCATAGCATAACACCGGTCTTATCACACACACATATATATATATATATATATATATATATATATATATATATATATATATATATACATATATATACATATATATATATATATATATATATATATATATATATATATATATATATATATATATATATAAGTATATATATATACATATATATATATATATATATATATATATATATATATATATATATATATATATATATATATATATATATATACTATACTTGGAGCTTTGTTTTCCTGTGTATGCAGCTGCTTTTCATTGTACTAGCATTCTGATTATACCAGACCTGACATCCATATGTCAAAACTGGTCTAACCAGGGTCTTGTAATAGATAACTTCGACTTTTTGATCAATTTATCTGAAATGAAAAAGCCGTCGAAGGGCCATGACTTCTTTTTGTGCTTTACTGAGCATGATTTTGACATGTTCAGTATAGTACCGACACTGATCGAGATGAACACCGAGATATCGAACACAGGACTTATGTGGAACCCGTTCTGAACTACCATCCTTCCGATTAAGTTTCAGCATAGCATTGTCCGAACAAAATTGTTTCGCACTTCTGCTTACTGATTTTTATTCGCCAGTTGTCGTTGTAGAGCTGCGCATCACTAAACATTTTTTATAAGTTTCCTCTGAACTACTGTAGCTTTTCGGTCCATCATATAAATTATCGGATTATCAGTGAACGCTACCAATGACCGCGTTGCAGCACTTGTTCTCCTAAACACTAGAAACACGCCTGATTTCCACCGCTGGGGTTGTATGGAAACCATACCCGATGTGACACTTGCTTTGGAGTCCCTGGAACTAAGTGTATACAGCTAGTGGGTACCAAAGGAGTACTTGGCAAGCGACCCCCAGTATATAGCGGTTGAGATCCGTTGTAGCACCTGTCAGCGTATATATGCCCAGACTCCAACCTTCTTATAGAAAACTGGGAAGATGAAGGTTGGAAAGTTTGCCGACATGCGCCCCACGGGCACACCGCTACTGGAAGCTCCACCGAGGAGCGGAAGACCTACTACCCAGGACATGGTGAACTCAACTGGGAGTATCATCATATCTGCTTGCAAGTCTTCCCTGCCCCTTCGGAGACCCCCTAATGATACGCCTCCAGTATACTGGTGATTAACGGAAACCGCTGAATAGCGACGGGAGTGACACAGGCTTTGAGAAGAAGCCCAACAGATGCGACCACATGAGGAAGCAGAAACGAGGCTAGCAGCATACAAATCGGCCAGGAAATCTCCTCGCAAGTTCATTAACAAAAGTAAGGCCCGATGCTGAAAAAGCCTTGTGCACGATTGTGACTGGAGACCGCAGAGGCCTAGGATATAAGCTGGTCACGCAGAGAGTCGGTGCTTTACAGAAGCTCTGCTTACATGAAACAGAAAAGATAGATAATATTGTACAAGCTCTGTTCCCTACACATCCCGTCGGTGTGAATGCAGTTCGCGACAGAACACCAGTGGAAGGCCCACTGTCACGGCTGAACATTGAGATTTCATAATTTTGCTCACCCCGAATACTACCATACGCGATTTCGTAATATTTAAACCTACACAACACCGAGCCGCACTTCATTAACTTTTTTTGATAATTTGATAATGAAACCAATGGCAAGTAATTTAAATTTTCATTCATAAAATGACTGCTTGTTGGATTATGGAAAGTAAGCCACATAATATTTTTTGCCTTTTAACGTCATGTAATTAAACTTAAGTGGCTAGGTCGCTTTCAATTTACATGCCACATCATGGACAACGCAAACAGTAATAAGCGCCGAAAGTATCAAGAACCATCGCGAGCTCGAAACGAAACACAAATTACCGGCACTAAGACTAGGTCACACGGTAGCGGAAACTTTTGTCATCCAATGAATATATGCGACAGCATAAAATATATAACCCCTCAAAGTAATCGGAATTGCGTCGCAAACAAAATAAACATTACTGACAGTTCGAACTGTCAGTCAAATGCATTTAACGCATTCAGCGCGTACTGCACCGAGTGGGACTTGTTATGAGTGAAATCAAGCACGGGGAACTACTCGAACAAATGGAACAAAACCACAACAAAAACATGATTTCCCCGGTGGACGGGAGGAAAAACGTTAACCAGGAGTTTATTTAAGCCTGGGAAGTTTTCGAGCAACCGGCGGAGGTATAACAGAGCGATACTCAGCGACAGCATTGACTAGGAATTGGAGACGAACCCTGAATGCCGGAACATTAAATTCGGACGAGACTACTGTGCGGTGACGATAATCAAGAAAACGGGAGAAAGGGGGCCCCTTACTAGAGTAGGGATTGAATAAATGTAAGTGGCTTAAGTTTTACTTTATATAGTCGAATTGTACTTTATATAGGTCAAATTATAACAAATATTACTCAAGTCGAGTAAAGGTAACTTCAAATTTTTTTCTTTCCTCGCTAGCAGACAACATATGTTAAATATGTTCTTTTTCAGCTTTGAAAGGTGTGGCTCGGGAATTCTTTTCCAGGGACGTTGACCAGGCAGTAAGACCTGGAAAAATTAAGTGAGGCGGTAGTGTTCGGCGGGTGCAGTGAACGTTAGTGTCGTTCCAACTAAATTCGGTTGCCCTGGTGTGGGAAACTACGAGTTTTGGGTGGCGGTGAAGCACTTTAGCTCGTTCTGCGTGGCAGAGTTTCTTTTTGAAGGTGATCTTCGCGGCTAAGTGGCGGTGAGCCCCGAACTTGTATAAGTGTTACTTCCGCTCCGGATGGTCGTCTGCTCGTTCGGACGACCCCTTGAGAGGCTCAGAGATAGAACAAGTGGTGCCCACGCCCGACTTCGGGTGAGTTTGTTTCGCTCGGTGGAGCCTCAGCCGGAGTAGCCCCAATATAACGGTGGGACAGCTAGGGAATCGGTAATATCACCTTTCACGAAGAAAAAGAAGGCACAAGGACCAGATGACGATCCTGCTTAAGTATTACAGCTTGTCTACAATACTGGAAACTCCTTTTCTAGATCCAAAGTATCTGATGCGGATTCTGAAGAACTACCCGACCGATCGAGGCCTGCTCTATGACGCGAAGAAGGGTCGGGGAAGGATGGAATTCATATCAGGTATCGTTTGGGGCTACTGAGATTGGAGCTGCCAGATAAGTCGCGCTTGATTCTCTATAATAATGTCGTGGCACTATTTGCAGGGCACACAGTTGAATAAGCACAATTCAGAATCGGTATGCTAATGCGCCGAGTGATGGATATGGATGACCGTTTTTGAATTCAATATAGCGCTATAGCGCTGGAGAAAACAAAAGTAGGCACCCTGACAAAAGAAAGAAAGATAATCCCTAGACGAAGGACAATCAGTATTGGGAAAGTGCAAGTTTAGTCAAAACTGATGTGCCTAGGCATTGCGATCGACTGGACGACAAGTTTTTCCAAGCAAATCAGGGTAATTGGATGAAGCTGCAGCTGGTGTCTCACTCAGCCGACTGATGGCCTACGTAGGAGGACCTGCCTCACCAAGAAGGTGACTCCTGATGAGTTCGGTACTGTATGCGTTACTATACGGACCAGAAATATGGAGCGGCGCTCTCAGCAAGGAGCTGTACCGAAAACGCGTGGCACAGGTCCAGCGCTGAGGATAGCATCTGTATATCGGACAGTCTCTGAGTCGGCAGTGGTGGTCACCGCAAGCGTTAAACCCATCGCTCTCCTTGCGAGAGAGCATCGTAAAAGTTGCCTGCACAGAAATGAAAGTAATAAGGAAGCAGGAACGCTTGAAGAGAGACAACGCTCACTCAGCGATTGAAAACAATCTTGCGTGAATTCTACGAATGGAAGATAGACTGCGCACCTCATTCCTTACCTTAGGCAGTGGCTCAACCGTAGACATGTTGAAACTGACTTCTATCCGTCACACTTCTTGGGCGGGCATGGATGTTTTCAGTCTTACCTGTACGAGATTAGCAAGTTACGGCGTGCCGATTGTGTTTCCTGCGTTGGAGAAGTTAATGACGTTTGCCGCAAAGTTTTTACTTTCGAAGAGTGGGACAGGCTGCGCAGTGGCCTTGTTAAGGAATTAAGAGAGCTCTCTTCAGATAGTCTAATCGGAGAGGTGCTCAGATCAGTTGATAAAAGGAACCAGTTTGCGCATCACGTTCGGGCTGTTCTAATTGCTAAGAAGGATTACCTGGAGATATTGAGGATGGAGGAGTCTCCTTTATCCTTTCCTCTCCTCCCGTTTGTGGCATAAAAAATGAGGCCTAGCCCCAAAGCAATGTGCCAAACGATTCCTGACTAGGTTGTCAACTTGACAGGGTAAGTGTTTAGTGGATACTCCAAAGCTCAAGGAGCCCCTCACTCAGGGCGTAAGTAGCCTTCACTTCCCAACCCAAAAAAAACTGGTATCGCGCCTGACTATGTTATTGCTAAAGAATAAATTGGAAAACATCTAGTGACTGCCGATGTGACTTGAACCAGTGACTTGCAAGTAAAGTGGATAGTGTTAGCGTCTCTTAGACTTATTGGTCTGATCTGAAAGTCTGTAAATGTTGTCAAAGACAAGTTTTACTAGTATTTACAGCAAAAATGCTTAAACTTCGCCTAGTTTCGCTAATAGTAGAATATCATTCTTCTGTTGAATTGCCTAGCATTTTTGAAACGGTAGACAAAGTATAAGGAAGACTTATATATGCTTGCTCGACTGTAATTCACATGATTACCAAGGAAAACTATAAACTTAGGGTTTTAGGAACTAATATCTAAAATAAATTTAAATAGGTCTTACTCTACTTCAAAACCACCTACGCATCTTCTCTTAAAAATGTCATCTCCAGGGAAACAATTAATTCCCACTCATCATCCTTCTCTCTGGTTCCACATTATCATACCTTAGCACTTTCAATTTACTTCATTTTACTTATTAGCACAATAAGTCAAACATGTTAATCATTCAGTAAGCTTTTAGTGAAAATTCCCCCATCGTTAGTGATGTGATGTATTGAGATGCAACAAGGATACGAAAATGCATGCAATTAGATTCGATATTTACTTCTCTGCATCATCATTATGATCATCAACATCGCTCTAACACAAAACAGGTATATCAATTAACTGTTTTAAGTACACAAGCTAAGCACAAATCTAGTCCTGGTGGTATCTATGGCATTAAGTAGCTCCCTTTTGGATTGCTCTCTATCTGGTGACATCCTGTTCTCCTCCCCCTCCCTATTGGAATCTTTCTAATTCCTGTTAAATGAGACGAAACTTTAGTCAACAAAACATCCAAGGGAGGAGAAGAGAATTTATCGGCAAGGTAATTTAGAATAGTGCTCTAATTCATTTCAAAGCTTTTGTCGACTGAGAGAGGGGGAGTTTATCTTTTGATGGTTAAATCGGGCTTTATGATGTGGCTAGCCAGGGAATTAGAATCTATACGTATGAGTATGATCGAGGAAAAAGGAATAGCAAATGTAAAGGATGATTGGGCTTAGATGATGTCAAGGTAGCATTAGTAGTAAAAGAAATCAAAAAATTATTATGATAGTGTGATTAAATGGAGTTGGGAAAATAGAGGTACTGATAGAGGGTTTACATTAAACTTTAATTAATATATTACCTATAAAACCCATCATATGGCTCTTCGATATTATCTTAAAGCTCACTTCCTTAATATCTAGGGAATTAGTTTCAAATGTCCTGCTGCTCGTTTTAAAGTCAAAGATATTTAAATTGTCGTCTTGGTTTATATTTATCATTCTTAGTGTGGGAATGCAATCGAACAAGTTAAACATGTCCTACCTTCTCTTGTCGAGGATTAAGCATGCAGAAGACAGAACTGTTCGCAATGTTTCCAGTCTTTGTGTGTTGCCCAATAGCAAAATATATGTTATGCAATATGTGGCAGATGTTATGTCCTAGACAAAGACAATTTATGACTATTTTATCGAAATGCTGTTGTGACTAAGCCATAGGAAGGATATGACAAGAGAAAGGATAGGAAACCGTAAATACAACCACGAAGATCGCTCAGATAAATAAAGTAGAATATATTGCTTTCTAATGGATATATTTTATTAAAGTTTAATAAATCTGATGCATACTGTCCGCTTGGTGTAGTAGTCCGAGTAGTCACCTTAGAGTAGTCCCTCCGTAAACCGAAGGTACCTGGTTCAATACCATTGGTGACAACGAAATTTATAAGGATTTTTCGAATAGACTACAAGCCTGTTCGACAATAATACGTGCTCTTTTAACATCAGAACGTGTTGTGTATCAATTATTATTTTGTAGGGCGAAGTCAATAAAAGCCTTGATTTGATTGAGCTCAACTTGATAAATGTTTTTTCAACTCGAAAACATAAATACGAATACGTCGAATAGAGAACATTATTAGCTTCCTCTCACGCTAATTTGAGAAAAAAATGTTAAAATCTCCTGGATCTAGTCAAGGACTATAAAGAAGATAAATATTCTTTTTTTTTTGAGTTTAGATTTGTGAGCTTGAAAAGTTGATTCCATGATTTTGTTTAAGTTTTCAAATAATTTTTACCTAGAGGGAAGATCGCAGAGAACTTTAATCAACAGTGTCTTGAGCGACCGAGTACCTACGAAAACAGGAGTTCCCCAAGGCTCAATACTTGGCCCAACTTTGTACCTGCTATACACAAATAATCAAAATACATGTGGACTGACGGTAAATCACACATTCTATGCTAATGACACTGTTCTACTTAGTCAGGACGAGACAAAACTGCCATTGAGATAGCTGGTTAATCGAAAGCAAACTAGTATTGAACAATAGTTAAAGATATTCCGCCTTTAGTAATACTTTCAAATACATAAAAAATGAAAGAAAGTATATTCCCTTTAATTCTACCATTTTAATTCCGTATACAATTGTTTCGTTCTCTACTTGAGAACTTCCTCAGTACTATTATTCCCTAAACTACAAGTGTCCTAATATTCATACTAAAATCATTAAACTAATAAATTGAATCTCTAACTACACCTAAACTGTCTCTAATCCCTCAAATAACTTTTACTTAATCTCTAATTACCTGATCCTTTTACCATTCAAAATTTTGCTTTCCGTATTACTAGTTAATTACATTCATTATTTTGTAAGCTTGAATAGACAGGTATATCCGTTACCTGGGTCACCGTTCCAAATGTCCTGCGTCCTTCGATTGAATATCTCCAAATTTCTTTCACACGTTTGTAATTGTTTTCAGCATGCTCACTTTGTTTGCAGTGATGTCATGTTATTCAAGGACTATATGCTCCGCCACTTTTGATTGGAAATTTTTTGCGTCCTGCTTTTTGTTTTTGTTGACTGCTTTCCTTAAGTGTTCGTTCCATCTGACACCTAGTGATCTCGTTTTTTCAATATAACATCCATTACATTTCGTACACGATACCTTGTAGACTCCGTTCCGCTCCATTTTGAGCATGGGGTCCATGGTTGATCTTAGCAAGTTCTGCAGTTTTGTGGCCCGGCTTGTATAAACTAGGTTGATGTCTACGCTTTTCATAGCCTTCTTCATTGTTTCCGTCCTTGCGTCAAAAGTTACAACCAACCTCTTCCGTTGCTCGACTTCCGCTGTTAGCATTGTGAACTTTTTGTTGAAGATCTCCTTCGTGCGTTTGGCTATCAATTTAGTGACTTCATCCGTAGAGCTATCCATTCCACTCGGCTAACTTATAAATGTGGGACGTTTCTTTTTTCCGGCGTTCCTTATTCAATGGAAGCGTGAGCATTCGATTCACAAGCCAGCTAAATGTCGCCCATTTTGGCTGTTGGCAATAGTTCGAAGTAAAAGGAATGATCCGCATGGTGTCCGTTGGTTTGCGGTATATTTCGAATTCCAATCCACTAGCTGCTTCACATGCCATCACGTCTAGGAATGGTAGCCGCCCCTCCGACTCCAGCTCGTGGGTGAAACTGATGTTGTTGTGTATCGAGTTAATCGCCGTGAGAGTTTGCTGGACCTGGTCCTCTTTGATGATCGTGAAGATATCGTCTGCATAATGCACCCATTGATGTGGCAGTTTACCTTCTTGTGCTAGCTTCTCCTCCAAAAATCCTAGAAAAACTTCGCTTGGAAACGGGGAATGAGGGTTTCCCATAAGAGCACCACGTGTTTGTTTAAAAAATTCTCCCCTGAAGGTGAAATAGCTTTCACCCATGCAGAGTCTAGCCAGTTTCAAATACATTTGAGCTCGTGCTTTCCATTGTTCTTCTGATCCTTGTGTTTGATTGCGTCGTATTATATTGATTTTTTTAGTCTCTGAGAGCTGATCATGAATTTGGACTAGATATTCATGAAAGGAATAGTTCACATTACTTTGTGTGCCCCCTTAGACCGATGTATTAAAGATTGTCTAGATAGCACACTTGACAAAGCGACGAGATGTGAATGCAGATCGCGTGAGCGTTGTGCGACGTAAGAAGAGGGATGGAGGGAGTGGTAGGTGGTGGAGTTATTACAAAAAAACAAAAAAATGATATATGTGGAAAAGTCTTGAAGCCACAGGATGAAGTCTCGTTGAGGATGTACTGGAAGCTAGCGTTACCTGTTGGATCGCTGTAAGGGTTCTGGATCTAATGCAACCTCTCCATGTCCTTCCTCTTCAAAATCCATTGGCTAATGGATTTCAACTAGGGCGTTGTTCGTCGTGAATGGGAGTTCCGGGACCAGGTATGTTGACCGGATCAACAAGGTTAGGGTATTCAATCGGTATCTGAGTTTCATCTGATTCGGATTCTGTGTCGTCAGGAATTTCGGGGATTCTTTCTAGGTTACCTGGAGGTTTTACCTTGGAGGTGCGCAGTTGGCTGATGTCTCGTTTTAGCATACTGTGTATCCGTCATCGAATCTGACCTGGTAGTGTAGTTGAACGAATTTGGCGATAATGGTCCATGGTACCTTGACTTGTTCTCTCACGCTGAGTTGTCGAGCTGTCCTGTCCGAAGTTGACGTCTTTTTAGGAAAATTGTTGGTTTCAGTGCGTCCAGTTGGATTCTGATGGGTCGATCCAAATACATTCCGGCCGGTGATTATCCACTTTTCAACGGTGTAGATCGGTAGCAAAGTAGGATCTTGCGGAGTTGTTTATTCATTGGTGCCGGGTCATCCTTCATGACAACAATTCGATTTTTCAATATCTCATCATTCGTCGCCGGGTGCCCAGGTGCTTTGAATTTGAGAAAAATGCCGGAATGTTCGCTGGTGAAAATTGTCGCATTATCGAGCACCATAACGTCTGAAAACCGTGCCGAGAAAAAATGTCTTTTAGTATTGAGATTGTAGATATCGATGTTAGAGCCGAACGACATAATACGATTTCTGCCCATTTCAATTTGGCATCAATCACGATCAGAAATTGATGATCTTGGAGCGGGCCGGCTTAGTCAATATGAATTCGTTGCCAGTTTTTTTCTGGTTCGCTCTATGGATGCAAGGGTGCTTTTGAAGGGCTGTGTCAAACGCTGACACAGCTGGTGCAGGATCTAACGAGATGCTCGATGCCCTTGTCGATTCCCTTCCAATATACATATGTTAGTGTCTCGTGAGATGTTTCATATTCGTGATGCCCAACTGTGTAGAGTTTAGTTCCCGGGGTACGGCTGACTGCAGAGATGTTGGAACAAGGACGCAATCCCCTCTGAAGATGATGCCGTCGTCGATGATGAAGTCCAGGTCCAGGTCGTCTCCGTTGTCCATCTTCTTCAGGAGTTGTTGCAGTTGCTGGTCCTTGGATGTTTCCTTTGGAATCGATTTAGATGTCAATGTCAGGGTTAAAACAATTTGTACCGTGAGGTTGCAAATCTGGTGGATTTCAACGTTGGTAAAGCTGTCGGTATGCTCTCGTGCTCAAATGCACCATTGAGCTGACTAACTTTGATGGAAATATGGGAAAAGTTGAGGACAATTTGAAAATTCCACGTGCTATTGCATTGGATCCTGTTGACAGATGGATGTATTGGACGGATTGAGGTGCAACTCCGAAAATTGAACGTGCTGGAATGGATGGAACACACCGTCAGGCGATAGTAACGTACGATGTAAAATGGCCGAACGGATTAACCCTGGATCTAGTGTTGAAACGAGTCTTGTGGGTCGATGCAAAACTGAAGACGATTTCATCATGCAACTACGATGGATCACAGCGTCGCTTTGTTCTGTATTCAACAGATGCGCTTAGGCATCCATTCTCCATTACAACATTCGAGGATTACGTGTATTGGACTGACTGGGACAAGCAGACTGTGTACAAAGCAAATAAATTTAACGGGGAAGACTTAGAGGCAGCGACAGCATTACATATGCTTCAACATCCAATGACCATACACGTCTACCATCCTTACAGACAACCAGATAGTGAAAACTATGGTCAGTCAGTAAATGGAAACTGTTCACATCTTTGCTTACCCGCCCCAAGAATATCAGATCGAATTCCTCGCATAACATGTGCCTGTCCGACAGGCTTAAAACTGATGCTTGATGGCTTAATGTGTGTGGAAGATGGAGTAGTGCCTTCAAGAAACCAATCGACGTCGTCTAGTAGTAAATCGAGTCATAATAGTTCATCCATATTCAATGATAAAGATAAGATCATGCATGCTGGTGATAATGAGAGAACTAATAAGTTATTCAATCCAATAAAACAACACAAATACTACGAACTTTATGGTGGCATTTACCTCTTTCTAATGCGCTTGAACCAGCGTCAATTAATCATTAGAAAGACATTCCAATCGTCAAAATCATCTTCATCGCCCAACGCATCGATATGGGACCAAATTTTAATTCAACAAAGCTTCCGAACTCATAGTAATTATAACAAGGATACAAACTCATCCTTCCCGACAAGTATTGTTCAACCACAACTATTGTCATTCACATCGCTGCCATCATTACAAAGGTCCTCATCATTAACATCATCAGCAATAGCATCATCATTGTCAGCATCCGTGGTCCGTTCTAATTCATCTTTCATGTCGGAGTCATTGATATTGGAAGATCGTAGTCGTCAAGATGATAATAATACTCATACTCAAAATTTAAGCTGGCATTCCTCGTATTGGAAGCACGTCCACAGCCTCGTGTTGCGGGCGAACCAATCATCGTACAATCTGGAAGTGATTTAGTTGTTGGAGTTGAAGGTGTTATTCAATTTTACGGGAAGTCAACAAGTTTATTCAGAATCACTTCAACTAACGTTGACATCGCAATTGGTCTCGCAAAGAAAATTGAATGATGTACTTGTCGACGCGACGTAAACAAACATTACTAACAGTTCGAACCGTCAGTCAAATGCATTCAGCGCGTAGTACACTCGATTCCCAATAGGATCGCCACCAAGTGGAACTTAGATCAGTGGAATCAAGCGAGGGGAACGGAACAAAAGCACTCAAAACAAGTTTTCCCGGTGGATGGAAGGGAAAAAAACGTTAACCCGGGAGATTATTTAAGCATGGAAGATTGGCGCGCTTCTTCTCTTTTTTTTGGTGAAGGTTTTATGTGCGAGCCCACATAAAACCTTTTCCATTCCCAATTCTTAGGAATGGAAAAAAAGTTAATCCGACGAGTGGATTCAAGGGAAGAAAAGTGAACGAGTGTCCAGCGAACGTTTTTTTTTTCTGCCGAGGGATTAGAGCCCCCAGTAAAAAAATATATCAACACACGGAGACGAGACAACGGTGGAAATTTCGAGCGGACGGAAGCAAGGGGCCGTTTTACTAGGCTAGGGATTAAACGTAAGTGGCTTTCCTTAAATACTTAAATTGTTGAACGTGGTTTTGAAATAAAATTAACGTAGTTTTAATTGATCATCTCTTTCTTTTTCTTCTCGCGACACAAATACTTAACTTTGTTTTCCCAATTGTAAGGAGTGCGGCTCGGGAAATCTCTTTCTGGGGCGGTGACCAGGCAGGAAAACCTGGGAAAATTAGTTAAGGTGTTAGTGCTCGGCAAGTGTAGTGAAAGTTAGTGTCGTTTCAGCTCTATCTTGGGTTTTTCGGTGTTAGGAGATAAGGAGGGCGTAATTTCAGTTGCCCTGCTATGGGAAACTAAGAGTTTTGCGTGGCGGTGTTATATTCTAACTCGTTCCGAGCAGTAGAGCTCGTGGAAGGTGATCCTCGCGGCTAGGTGTACCAGTGATAATTTCGCTCCGGACGGTCATCTTCTCGTTCGGAAGGCTTGGGAGGCTCGGAAAAGCGGACGAGTGGCGCCCACGCCCGTCTTCGCGTGAGCTAGATTGGGTCGGTGGAGCCTCCGCCGGAGTAGCCCCAATAAAGCGTGGCAAGTAGGGGGAGTTAGGGAATTTTCCGGGTAATATTTCCCCCCTTGGGAAATTCCCCTCGCTTGATTCGGGTAATAAGTTCTCGAATAGATGCTGTGATGGATGATGCATTTGCGATGAACTTTGCCTAATAAAAGATCTTATTGTTTTCTACAACATGCCCAAAAAAGTTCAAGCGGTCTGTAAAAAATTCACGTCTATTATTATTGATTCGAAGGCTATAATTGCGCAGTTGATTAAAGCATTTGATAAGATTGTCGCGACATTCATTCTTGATCTTCCTCCGAATGCAAATGCCGTCGAAACACATCTCAGTCCCTGGTATTTCTCGCAGAATTTGGTTCATAGCTCTGTTGAATTCAGATGGCGCTGTTTTGACGCCGAAGGAAAATCTATTGACCTATTGCGGCCCGCGGTGAGTCGATATTGTCTGGATTTGGCTCGATTCTTCGTCTAAAGGGATGTGTAGATAGGCTTTGTAGAGATCTAACTTGCAGAAGTACTTCGAGTCTCTGAGACTGTTGAGAATGTCGTTGAGTTTTCGAATTGAGTAATGCGCCCCGATGAGCCTCTCGTTCACCCCAGTTTTGTAGTCGGCACATAGTTGGCTTTGAGAATCACCGCAAGAGGTGACCTCCAGTCCACTTTGGTGATGATTCCAGCTTTCCCAAGAGTCTGCAGTTCTTGATTAACACGGTCCACTAATGTGTAAAGAACTTCTCTTTCCTGAAAAAAGACAGGGTTGGCCCCTTCACGTAGTTTTAGTGAGACCTTGAAATTCGGTATGCAATCAGCCTCCTGTTCGAAAATGTCTGCGAATTCGGAAAAAAATTTGCTGTCATTAATACACTGAATTGAACCTCCTATGTATTTCGTGAAAGTCTTGTCGTTGGAATTCAAGCCGATGTTGATGTGTCAAATCCAAATTCGCCCCATGAGAGCGGGGTATTCATCCGGAACAATGCAAATTTCTGCTTCGGCTGTTGTGCCGTTAAACTACACGTTGACCTTGATTTTACCATTAGGTGCAAACAAATCTCGGGTGCAGGAACGAAATTTCATTGATGCTGGTAACAGAGAAACCTTAAGGTTCAAATCTTCGAATTGATTTTATGGTAGAATTGTAAAGCCTGAACCGGAGTCCACTTCGAAGGTTATTGGTTTTCCTTCCATTTTTACCAAGGTGGTAAATCGTTCGTTCTCCTTCAATATGTGTTGATTTTGGAGAACGTCTTCGATGTGGAAAGTGCCGTAATCGCTGGGCTCATTTGTAGTCGAAATGTGGTGAGTTGATTGCTGATTCTTTTTTTTCTTCTCAAGGAGCGTACGGATGCAAACCTTCTCGACGTATCCTTGTTTTTTGCAGCTTGAGCATTTGAGGTTCCTGGAATCGGCCCTGCAATCGTTCGCCAGGTAGTTGTGATTGCCACTTCAAAGGCTGGCTCCATCGAGGCTCAAAAAAGACAAGTGGATACTGGATTTTTGTTGGGGTTTCTTCTTCTGGAACTGGCGACTTTTGCCATTGTTTTCGCGGTGATCGTTGCTCGATTTTTTCTTGTCACTTTTGTTTATTTTCGTAGAGTTTGATGGCGTGGTCGTGTTGAGAATTTCTGAGAAAGCTTCCCCGAGTCAAGTTTCGATGCCTCCAGCGCTATTGCTAAGTCGACAATCGCGCTGAAGTCGACTGCTCCGAATTGCAGAATTTTTTCCCTGATTGAATTGTCTCGAAGCCCTCGGATAAATTGGGCTCGTAGAAGAATGTCTGCAACTGACGCTTTGCATGAGTAAAAGAACTCACAATCTCCAATATCTACTCTTAATAGAGCGACAAATTGATTTTCCTCTTGATACTCGTACTTTGAGAGAAATTGATGTTGAGCCATGAGAGAATTTTTTTTCGGAGGCAAGTTTTTTATGAGAATCTTCATTAGATTTTTGTAATCTAGTTATCTTGCAAGAGTCGGAGCTGCCAATGTCGCGATCATGTTGAAATCTTTTACACCGATTGAACTGAGAAGTAGTTTTGCGCAATATTCCCGATTTTTATCAATTCCCTTCATTTTGATGTAATTTTCAAATCTCAATTTATAATTTGAAAGGATTATTTTTGGATCAAAATTGGGTATCAAAACTGTACTTACCGACCTCGCAAGGGTTTCTTTCAGTTGAATAGCGGCGAGAGCCTTCTGGATTGCTAACGTTTCCTGCTGTTGGTTCATGTTCCTGTTGAGTTTTCATGAATCGGGTTGGATCCATGTTGAATTTTGTTGATTTACTCGCGTTGTTTATGGTTTCTGCCTGGTGTTGACAATCCCGCTTCGTCGATTCAAATTTCCATGTAGGTCGAAAAAAGAATCGATATGTTGTTCGATTTCGATGGGTCGATTGGATCAGCCTCACCTTGAATCCATTTTGAAACCTGCTTTGATTTACGAGCAGGAAGTAGATTTTGAGGGTATGTGTTCGGGGTTTATCGTCGCTGCTTCGGGTTGATTTTTGTGGAATCCCGGCTGCCCTGTTCCTAACACGTAATCAACCCTGTAGATAATTGTTGCATCTCAATTATTATTTTTGAGGGGAGAAATCAATAAAAGCCTTGATTTTATGGACATCAACTTGATAAATGTATTGTCAATTCGAAAACATAAATACATAGAATAGAAAATATTATTAGCTGTTATTCAAAAAAAAAAACGGAACCCTTGATAGATATATTACAGACACACGGCCAAAGCGTGGTACTGACCATATCAACTTCTCAGGTGCCGATAAAAGCATCAAGATAATGAGATACTCTATCCTTAAGTGAAAGCCCGAAAGAGACTGTAGTGCTAAAATAAAAAGAAAAAAAAAATTAATATATAGGTTACCTGGGTAATTATGTTGAATGTAAAGCCCTTGCTTCTTTTTGGTTTATATTTATTTAAGATTGCTTTGATTTGATTCTACTATGAACCTGAAAGCTAAGATTGAGTACGTAATTTGTTCAATACTCTCATGTCTGAGATTTCTTAGGAAGTACTAAAGGAGGTCTAAAATTAGGAGATATTTAGTGCAGATTAGAAATTATTAATACATTTTAAAATTCAGAATTTTCCATGGAATCCCTGTTTTCAATTTTTTTAGTAAAACTGCAATTTATAAAATCGCTGCTAAATATGAATAAGGATTTGAAATCTGGCGTAAAGTTGAATGACTTTCGTATGAACAATTCATCTGCATTCTAAAATGTATCAATGCAGTGCTTGGATACTAACTAAGTTAGATTCGTATAACTTCTAAGATTATTTTTGCCAATATGTACTTGATTTGCATTTCATTTATTCATCATTATTACTATTGAAGCACATTTTATCCATGCTACCCAACCCAACTTATTTTTTGTTAAAATAAATACTCAAACAAGTTCTTCCCATGTAATTATCCATTCTTAAACAAAATAGAGCAATCTTCACACAACCCACATGTTCCATATATGTATGTTTCAAGTGGACTAATGTTTGTAAGTAGAAGAGAACTTTGGTAGAGGAAAAGAAAACTTGAACGCACGACGCATGTATGACTGTGTCAAGAATCATATGGAGGATATACATATCTGCACTTGGTTTAAAAATAGCAAAATTATACCCAAAAATAAACAGTGAAAACACCCAGCAGAACAAGAAGTACGAGTAGCAGCAGCAACTGCTCTAGCATGATCACCACCAGTTGGGTGGGTTTGTAAATTATAAATAGATTGAAAGGAAAACTTGGATGATATTTTCTTCTGTTTCTTCCTGAGATTAAGATTTTTCTCTAAATTTATTAAGCCAGCTCAAGTGGCTTTTAAAATTAAGTTTTTTCCTTATATTTTGAATGTTAAGATTGTTAGATACCATAATAACATTTTTAAATTCGCACGATGCAGATACATTTGAATAAAATTAATAAAATGTTTCTTTTTCTTGTTTCAGGTACGTAAGAATAATTTGTAAAATTGAAACTTACAAAAGTGGAAATTTATTCTACAAGCAAAGAGCGAAGTTCTAAGCAAAAGTGAGTACAAAAAGATGAACACGTTTTCGATGCGAATATTTTAATATCAACAATTTCGATACACAGTCAGACCGTAAAAATTGATTCCCAATAATTAATAAAAATTGATTCATTTGAAGCTAGAGAGAGTCACTTTTCAAAATCCTACATCCTACATATATTGGAATTCTGACTTCACTATAAGATTAATAATTATGGTATCAGAAGCCTCCTCAATCTCTGAATGCATGAAGAGAAGGTGGGCGGCGTGGCTCAACCCGGATCTGAGACCATGGCTTAATCGAAGGCATGGTGTGATTTACTTCTGTTTGATCCGATGCATAAGATTGGTAAGTCACGATCCCCCGAATGTAGATTTTGCCTAGAGGAGGAAGACGATGCCTGCCACACATTTTTTGTGTTCCAAAAATGGGGCAGGCTGCAACAGGATCCCTAAAGTTAGACGGGAGAGCTTACTCCGAATAGTAAAGTTGCGGTGATGCTTGAATCGGTTGACAAATTGGACCAAGTGGCTCATTTTGTACGGGCACTCCTGAAAGATAAAGGGACTTACAGCAGCCGGGCACGTCAGGGTTTGGGAATAGCTTGTCTAGCAACTCCTTTTCCTCCCTCCTCTTCTGCTGATGGAGGTATCCCCTAGCTTGAAGGTGCCTCATGGTGTATCAAAACGATACTTGGCCCGAAATAATCTTCAAGCGGGTCCAAAGCTAGTTTCTCAGGTTGACAAGGAAGGTATTTAGCAGGTAGTACAGTCGCTCGTGAACATATGAGCCCCACACTCTGTTCGTAAATAGCATTCACCTACCAACCACAAAAAAATCTCTGAATAAAAGTTAATGTCCTCTAGATCTCAGCATATTTAGTCATATAAGGCAAGTAATTAACTGACCAGCTTGTATAATTTGTATTGAGACTCTAGAAATATTTGTCAGAGGCCATATCAAAAGATCTAAAAGGAGTAACCCACTTTCAAAATATATACTGATAGCCCTAATTCAAGCTATGTATCAGCGCGCAATTTGCTCCGAAAATAAGGAATACCTTTGTTCGTTCTTTCCAGGTTTTTAATAGCCGCTGAAACTTTGAAACTATACCAACAATCTCAGTTTACAGCAAATCTGTAGTCAATAAAAAGTAAAATCCTCTCTGTCTTTTGTGATGATTGATTCATGGCTCCAGCGTTTTTTTTTTGGAAAAATAAACGAAAACCCAATGCATCTACCTATTGGAATATTTTGAATAGTTAGAAGTAACTTAAATGGAATTTTCCTAAATTTTCACGGAGTTAAAAAAGCATCCAAATCAGATTTACTTATGAAGAGCCCTAAAATTGGTTGGCATTCAGAATATGAATATTTTATGGAAGTTTGCAGATCTGCAGATTCCAAGCTGTTAATGAGGCATTTCATTCCTTTTTTTGATTAATAGATGAAGGCTGTATACGGCATGAATGTGGGGCTCCCAAATGCGCAAGATGCCTGGACTACCCACTAAACACGTCCTCTGTCAGCCTAAGAACCTAGCCCGGAACCATTTGGCACATTTGTTCGGGCTAAGCTTCGTCCTGCTACGCAGTTGGGACGCCTTCAAGTCTCAGTATCCCTTCTCTAGCGCGAGGGGAGGGGTTGTCAGAAAAGTAATCCCCCTCTGCCAACGTCCCCGGCTACTATGGGCCCATGTAAACGGGACGTTCAGTTTGCTTATTAGTGCTACTGCGTTTGCCTAGCTAGACTTTCATTTAATATGACAAAGAGATCATGTTGAGTCCTTCTTTCATCCAGAAATTTTTCAAATAGAGGTTACTAAGGGGAAAATATGTGATATTTTCTGAAGAATTTATCGAACTCTTTATCTTCTTCTTCGTAGCGGTAAAGCCTCACTTAGGCCTTCGCTTTGTACGAGGCATGGTGTAGCTAGTGGCACGGTCTTGTTGAAACCACATATTATTGATGCCAAGTTCATCTAATTCTGGCCACAAACAATCTTCCAATATAACAAGAAACCGCTCTCCATTGACAGTAACATGACGGTTGTCTTCATCCACGAAAAAATACGGCCCAATCAACCAAACAGTGATTTTTCGCGGATGCAACTGTGTATCAAGTAGCACATGTGGGTGTTTGGTAACCAATAATGCATATTTTGCTTCTTAACAAAGCCATTGAGCCAGAAATGAGCTTCATCGCTGAAGATGATGAAATTCTTCATTTTCTTCAAGCTTTGCCAGAGCCCCATTGGAGAAGTTTCGGCGCAATTTTGAATGATCAAGTGGCTTTAGCTCTTGAGTCAATAGGATCTTGTAACCATGTAGGGCAAGATTTTTTCGCAAAATACGCCAGTGTTGTTTGAGCGATGCCCAATCCTTGAGAAATACGTGGAATCGACTGATTTGGCTCATTTTGAATTGATGCGCTTACGGTTGCGATATATCCTTCGCTTCGAGTGGTACGACGTCTTTTTGGCACCGGAACGTCCAAAAGTGAAGATTTGTACTCGAAACCATCAACTATGGCACGCACAGCCTGTCGGGTGGGACGATTATTACGGCCGAAAATTGGAGTAACCGCTCTTAAAGTGAGAAAATTGTTGACTTCAACTAACTTTTTGACATTAGTAATTTATTAAAAAAGTTTAAGGGTGTGTTCATATAGAGATACAAAATTGGTATGTTCCTAATGGGAAACCCTATATAATGATTGATTTAATCTCCCTGATAAGGTAAAGATCAATTTCCTTGATATGGCGGTAGCAATGCCGTGCGCGTATGCTATCACTTTGAATCTAGCTTGGCCTAGCTAGAGATTTAAATGGGCAAAAGAATGTGCATCGCATTTAATCTGGAAGCTTGGAATGTTGGGCGATAGTCCTGCGTGTTTGTTCTCACTGTTTTATCATCGAAACTTTGGTTTCACTCTACGTTGAGTCATTGGGAGTGGCATGATTAAATACAGTAGCTAGAAAGTTCACTGCCTTATTCACTTCTTCTTGGTTGCTTATCGTGAGAACTGGTTCAGCTTATTGTGAAAAGCTGACCGAAATTTTGCCTGATCTGTTCTTTTCCTATTTAAGTAAGGAATAACTTCCCTCATTCGCATTCCTTCCAATACGAAGGCCACATAAATGTGACCAGACAGCATACATTCCTGCAGCACCCTCCATCTTTTGAGGAAGTATGTGGAATGCTCACTTATTAATGTAATGTCTAGAACCTCAATCTTGTTGGAGGTTCGAAACGTAAGCTCATTGCGAATGTTTATTATAGCAAGATTATCTGATAAGATGAGTTTATACAATAGTTTACCTCTTACGTTGGTGCCTGAACTGCTCCACATCTATTGATGGGCTTTCACGCATGCACCTATAATCAGCTCAAACGGACGGGGTTTTCGGCAGCCGTAAGCTTCTCAATTGATCTTCATTATACGCCTTGTAGCACGAAGCGACCCAGAAGGTTTGGGCTACACATCGGCAACAAGAGTAACATTGTCCTTGTCATTAAAGTTTGTGAGAACTAGGGCATCTGTATCCTTTTTAATAAGGATGCATGCTCTTGGTTTGCCCGAGCATTCAAATGGTAGGAGTCTGTATATGACAATGTGCCATCCATAGATTTCGTCTTTAATGACCCATTGCTCCTAGATTAGAATGATCAGCAGCAAATGCTGCCTTAGAGTGGTGAAGATTAATTTGAAGAACCCTCATCCTTTGTTTTGCTCCGTGTCCCCTGAATAAAAACAGGATTCCACAGTGAAGACTGGATATCCACAGAAGAATACTGTGGACATTAATTGGGTTGGCATTTTGACCAGCATTTAGCGATCATGTCCACTTATGGGACTAGTGTTGACCAATTAATTCAGTGACTCAGTGAGTACTATCCCTCAAGGGGTAGTCCTTGTTTGAAATGATAGTGCTGTCCAGATCCTTCTCGTGAGATCTAATGTCCATCTCATCGTCCTCTACTGATCAAAGATCTATGAGATTGTTCAGAGGTCGTGTTAACAATGCTTTCGTCCTCGGAAACAAATTCTACTAAGAGGATCAGGAAATTGCTTTTCTACAGCCGCTACAGCCATTGACATTTAATCGTATGTAATCAAATAGTATAAAGTCTAGTATAAAGTCGAAGTGTTTAACTTGACTAGATGCCACGAATAGGCCTAGCCTCATGGTCTCACAAACGGGGTTAAATTAAGCGTCAACCAACGCCCCTCATCTAAAGGATGAAAGCCCACCACAGTGACTGGTGCCCTAATCTCCTTTTTAGCCACAAAATGAAAACCACAAGCCACCACGATTCAGCAAGGGTAGGCTCCCCATCGTGTAGGGGGTGACAGCAATCTACCATGGGCTCACCCTAGCCCTAGGCACAAATCAAACTTCTGTTCAAGTTTTCACGACACTCAGCAGGAGCGACACTACTAATTTTCGCTTCCAACAATGATGAGTTGGTGACCTAACCTTGAGTCCGTGGGGCGGCACTTCTCAAAGGTGGACAGAGCCAGTTATCTAGTTCTACGGCTTACATCGCTACCCACTACCAGTCTTATGAACTACCCATTACTATCACCACCACCAAGGACGTACACCAACATGACGCACACAGCAAGCCGCACACATGTTATTGCACCCCAGACTCAGCAGAATCGCCAGTCTCCCCCGCTGAGCAGAGTTGCAGCCGCTTTGTAAAATCTCGTCGAGCATAGGTGTTTAAACCCACGAAGCGCATGCCATCCATTAGAGTGACTTGGAAGTCGGTAGGCAACACTAACGTAAGTGTAAAAGGCCTTTCAGTAGAAATTTGCATTTGTGTAGTCAGCATAAATGTGGCCAGCTAGTGTGAGCTGTCAGCCTACTTCGGCAGAACGCAAATGATTGTACGGCATAATATATTCTATGTTTTACATGAAAAAGGTACAAATCACATTCCTTGCATTTTTAATATTCACCTTTCAATGTCCGCTGTACGTTTAAACTTTTCAAAACAGCTAAATAAAATACATGTTCAACTTCTACCACTGGTGGCCAGCTTGGGAAAGTAAACAAATTCCTAAACTTATAAGAATCTCAATAAAACATGAAATGATGTATGAACTGAGACGAAGTTCACTTTATAAGGAGTGTTACGATGTTCTCCGCGGACCGTCTTGATTTCACTGTTGAAATTTGCCTAGAAACCGTACATACATCGATTTTCGTCGACACTTCCACATTTCTCCATATACCTTCATATAAACTAGTGAGCAAAGTCAGCCTACATTTAGTCATGTATGTGGAAGTAGGGCTTTCAGGTACATGGCTTGTTAAGCTGTAGTAAGGCTTTGTCTGTAACGCATCTGAGCGTGTCTGTGCCACATGCACTACAGAGATCGGCATATGCCGGACACTCAAATAGTACATGTCGCCAGAACTCACTCTCTGCGTCACAGATTTGACAACATACAACATCTACAAGCCCACGATTACACAACCATTCATTCAGACTACCATCCCGCCTCAGCAGGAATCCCAAACCCAGACAAAAGTCTAGGTGTGGGCCCCGCATTGCGGACAGATCATCAGGCAACCACTCCGCCTATTTTTTCAAGTGGAGATCACGCCAACTTTCAATATGGAACGAATGCTATAAAGACTCTGAAGCCTGATGTCAGCGCCTCGAAACCACTCATGCTCACTAACAGAGAATCCCTTCCGCAACCTTAAAGCCAATCCTACTCAATGATATAGTTACGGGCTTTTCAAAATGGGAAGGGATTCCTCATTAATTATGAGGGCTTAGTATCGGTAACCGGATACCTCACTAAATTTGACCACCGGCCATTATGTTACTGGAAGATTGTAGTTGCTAAGACTAATGAGCTTCAGAATTTTTTCAGGTGATGAAGGCTTATCTGGCGTCCAGGCTCTTGATCTCGGCTTGCTTGGAATTTCATGGGTTTGCATGATCTCCAGCTTAGCGCCTGGCTTTGCTTCACCCAGTTTGGCCACTATTACCTTGTGTAGATCCGCAGAGCGTTAATCCTGACAAGCCATCATCTCAACTCTGTCCTGATGCCGACGAGCATTGATGCACCTTAGAGGTGGCAAGAATTTATTTTTAAAAAATCACTGAAGCCAGCCAGAAGTACTCTGTGTCAATGTCCAGTTATCCGGCGCGATGATATCGTGGCTTTTGCTTCTGTCTACGAGCCGAAAAACGTAGAATTTCCCCCCATATTAACTCGGCCGTTCAATGGCATGACTAAAGATTGTCTGCTAAGACATATTAACTCGGCCGTTCAATGGCATGACTAAAGATTGTCTGCTAAGACAATTTTTGGTCATGCCATTGAACGGCCGAGTTAATATGGGGGGAAATTCTACGTTTTTCGGCTCCTATTGGCAGCTTTTGCTTGGTTGCACAGCCGATCTTTGCTGTTTCTGAACATAAATTTTGCTGGAATCTAAGTTGCAAGATGAGTCCCTATATTTTGCATTTTCATTTTATCGGGCACTGTCTCAGGGGGGACCCCCTCAAATTTCTAAAGAATCCAATACGCATTCTTTCAAATCTTTTAAATCTGAAAAGTCAACTTTTAAGGATTGAGTGTCTGAACTTAAGGCGGCACCTGGGTTACTTGCCTTTGCACTGCTAGATGTGGAAATAGAGGAAAAGATATGTGGAGATATATGTGGAAAGACTTGGAAGCCACTTCTTTCGAATCCTTACACAGAAGTACATTAGGGGCTTTCTAGCAATCGCTTCCTCTCTCTTCCTTCTCGCTAGAGAACAGATTCTTGTAACTTGAAGACGCATCTAGGTACAGAAAACGAGGTTTAACCTGAAGTACAGAAAACGAGGTTTAACCTGAAGTAACAACTAGGTTCTCAAATCGACAGGGGAGATGTTAAAGGGGTAGTTCAGAAGCATCGCGCGCTTGGGAGTACCAAACTCAGGGCGTAAATAGTCTTCACTTGCCTGACGTAAGAAAGGTACCAGTGAATGGTGGAGCAGGATTTTTGGCTACTTCTCCTCCGTTTAGCAGTTGCTTTCCATCTACTTCTTCTCTATTACTAGTGCCTATAGCCTTATAATCGGACTTTTTGACGAGTTTTGGATTTCTTTTATGCTTATCAAACATAGGCTTTGGGGCTCGTATATGCAGTCATCTTTATAATCCCATGGCTATTTATGCAGAGCAGTAAGACCATGCGAGAATTGACGCCAGTCCCTATGAGAGTAAATGCCAGAGCCAGATTAATGCTAATCAGGAATGCGCTTCAACTGAACCTGCGGGGCCAACTTAATGGTGACGAAACTATGAGTGTCTTCGACCCGCCATGATTTTATTAGGATGGAAATGATTAGTTAAAACAAAGCAGCTCACAGGCCAGATTTCACTCTGCTGCTACCGTGTCAGAAGATGACTAGGTCCAGAATATCAAAATCATCAACCCAGTGCGTAGATCAGAATCGAGAATCAGAGAATGGTCAACAGACGAAGGGTATGTCGTGCCAGGTCATACGTCCGGTGATGTTAGAGGAGGGACAATGCATTGCAGCCTTGTCTCTCCTCTAGCATCACCAAAACATCACATAGATGATCAAATCATTCAATCCTGAAAACAGCTGAAGTTACAATTAGGGTAAAATCAGTATTTATCCTAGGATGCTTTTTGGCTCCACCAAAGGTTTGATTGTTATCCTTTGGAACCACATTGCAATTTAAGACAGGTTAGAGTTATGGTAAGGACTTTTGCTCCTCGATTCTGAGAAGAATTAACATTTATTACCCCTTTTGACTACATTTGTTATTATTTACATATGTGCTAATCCCATGTATAAGCCAGCTCCTTTGGCAACTTTTGTAAATGTTCCACAACGGAACCCACCTCTAACCATGCCGCAAAAATTGAAATACTGTATCTGTTGTAGTTCCTGAAAAAGTTGCTGTGAGACGTAAAATTGAATGACGGCGAAAATCGAAGCCCTTAATATTGTTGTTCACAAAGTCTTAAAAGCCTTGTGCTTTCCTTCAAATAAAACTTTACATTTCTTAAAACAAATCGTTAATCCCCTCCATCGCTACTTTTAAGGACACTCATATTCGTCTAAGCTTCTAAATGCTTGCACACGTACAAGCAGACATATTACGAATAAAGTCTCTCATGCACGATTATTGTTTGATTCCAAGAAAATTGAATTATGAGACGACAGGTGGTATAAAAGTCACAAACAGCGAACAATTTGAGTCTCCGCCATTGACTTTAAATGTTTGCAATAAAAGAGCGCAATCTTCCCTTCTTGCACGAACATACCGTTCGATCTAATGTAAAACAACAGAAAGAAATTCAAATTGGATTATGACGAGGACAACGACAACGACGGCAAAGACTACGCCGCGTTGTGGATTTGGAAGAAAGAAAGGTAGCTCAGCCAGGATATGTAGATACAAGCACCTACCGCTACGTCTGGCAGCAGGTGGGTCGGTGAATTCTCTGTTGTTACCGTCTGGTTGTTCTTTACCTTTGTATCAAATATCCAATGCGAATTTATTATATGAACATGGAAGAATATTCTCCTGTTCGATGTGAGTCAGGTATACTCACTCGCATACGAGTATGATGTTCCTTCGCTCTACGTGACGTGTGTTCACTTAAAACGTTGACTTCTGCGGAATGGATGGATGGGTCAATGTGGTTTCTTCATCATCATGCAATAATATATCGAATTACACAAAGTTAATTGGCTCAAGCCCAAGCAACAAACCAGCGGCAATGACGTCTCGGCAAGGATCAGTAACCATTTAGGGTATGACCGACGACAACGCGAAGAAAAAGAAACCATCCAAGTTTGAGGAAGTGATTTAATTTGAGGGTATCGAGGAAAGTTGTTTTTTAATTTTTCATTCGCGAGACATATGCTTTGTTTGAAGCCAACAATTAACGTCATTTTTTTGGGTCCCTTTGCTAACTATTTAGCTCATTCGATTCAGTCATTGTTTTCCGTTCCTATAAATCGAAACAGATTTTAGGATCCAATTTGGCGCAATGCCAAAATATCTTCAAAATTATATCGGGCTTTGTATTAGGGACATAACAATTTCGAATCATTTTATGAACGCACCCTTAAACTTTTGAAATGAACTCTCAATCTCAAAACTTAGTTAATGTCAACATTTTCATCATGGTAAAGCTAATGAACCAGCAACGTTTGAAAATTATTAAAAATTACCATTAATTACTATTAATCAAAAGTCACCTTCAGCGATAAAGCTCCTTTCTGGCTCAATAGCTTTTTTAATAAGTAAAATATCCGTTACTGGTCTTGAGACACCGTTGCATCCGCAAAAAATTACTCTTTGGTGCAGTTTTCATGCCGAAGGTGCGATTAGGCCGTATTTTTTCGTGGATGAAAACGACCGTCATGTTACTGTCAATGAAGAGCGCTACCCTGTTATGTTAGAAGATTATTAGTGGCCAGAATTGGATGAACTTGAATCAACGATTTGTGGTTTCAAAAATACAGTGCCACACAGCACGTCTCACAATCGATTTATTGAAATTTATTTATTTATTGCTATGTCCTTAATGGAACACCCTATACAACTGAGGTATTAATTCTAAGACATGTGTACGAAACTGAAAACCTTTTAGCCCAGGATACTTTCCCAATCAAATCGCAACTCTAACGGTGCCAGGAAATCCTTCCGTTCTTGATATAGCTACTATTTCTGAAATTCACAGTTTCATATTTAAAGAATGCTAAAAAACACAACTCAACCTAAATGTAGTAACCTCAATTAAGGATCCCTCATCCTTCTGTGTGCGAAATATCAAATTCAACACGCAATCAAATAATCGTGCAATTTCCATATCCTTCAGCATTCAAACTGTTTTATGGCTGAATCACAGACAAAAAAGCTTTGAAATGCTGGCATTGACGCCAAATTTATATTCGTACGAATGATTAATTTGGAAAGCATTTCCCTCACCCCCACCACGTCTTATCCTTAGCAACATGAGGCGCCTTAATACCATTAGCAGAAATGTTTCGAGGTCGATTTTTATAGATATTGAGCGCGGTTGGATGCGAATTGGGACGTAGAAGCACAACTATTGATAAAACATGTCAAGTTGCTTGTTAACGCACAAATGAAGGATAATCGCCGGATATTTCGATATGATGGGACGTTCGTCCTCTCGGAAAAATTTTTACATACGCACGCTTATGCGTGCCAGGGAAAAGGTGTTTGTCAAACCAGAGAGCGCTGAAGAATATCTAGAATGTCGTTGTCATCGTCATGGCTTTCACCGCAATTTGTATAGAGGAATACATAAAACCAGGTCATATAACGTAACGCACGTCATTTATTTAAAATATAAGGATATTTATTGAGTCGCTGTTCTACATGAGTTGTTTTATATAGAGACAGTGACTATAGGCTTTTACAACCGCTTGTGGTGCTACATAATGGCATTGGGAAAATTGAAGAAGATTGATTGGCAGGATTTTAAGGTTTCGTCCTTACTGTTGTCTTCCACTTACGGTTGAAACTTGTCAGCTGGGCTCCTTTTGTTTCAGTGTGTATTTTATCAAAAATGAAGAAATTTACTTTGGAGTTAATGTCGATATGTATTCCCTGCCACTACCCGTGATATATTGTGCTTAGATTATTACGATAATGTGGTATATTTTGTCTAGCGAAAGTGATGGTAAATGTGAATGAAATGACGGTCATGATAATAATGGTGGAAGTGACATTCATTGCGTTGACTGATTAGAGACTGTAAATGTGTTTCTTAAATAAAGTGTTTTGAACTTTAAAAAAATTCAGTGATACAGTTCGGTTGCTCCAATACTGAATCTAGAGAGAAGCGAAAAGAGTGAATAGATTGTGCGTAATGTATTAAATAAATAATTATTGGAGTTTATAGTGAATTATTTCTTCGCAAAGATTTGTCAATAAATAAATAATGCAGGTGTCTTTCTAGTTTCTTCCATTGCCTAACAACAATAATTTTAAAAATTTCGAAAATACTGTATGTTCTGGAATGGAGAATAATTGAAACTATAAAATGCCAATATAAGATTTTTGAAGTGCGTTGGTAAGTCAATATTCACACTCGTAGCTGGTAACAAGGCTGTCATTTTCGGGCTGAGAACTGAAGTACATTGTCCTCCCCACTCTTGCTCAAATTCGCTGTAACTTCTACTACTCCTCTTGAGGTTACCGCTTATGAGCATCCGATACCTCTTATGGCTATCTTGCAGTGTCGTCGCGTTAGTTCTAATCTTTGAACAGCTGTCTCCGTTATAAGGGATTTTTGGAAGTCAATGTCCAGTAATGCTGGCAGTTTGACCGTTGTACGATACCTTCATTGGTTTGAATTGCAATATGTACTGTAGCAAGCAGGATCTGTGTGTTGTACAGCAGTGCGTTATGTGATTGTGGCCGAGTGTCAGCTAGTGTCGACAGATGTGAACTTAGTCTAGCATCACCGTTATCTACTGCATGGAGAAGACTGTTGGGCCGGTTTGGACAGTTTGCGGTTCTTCTTGGATGGGCATTGTTTTACGGTATGCTGTTCTGAAAGGTAGTTGAAACAGACTATCTTATTTCTTTCTAATGGCACTTTTCTAAATTGCCGCACTAGAACAAACGATGATGCCCATTGCACAGAACGCAACTAGTGTTGGAAAATTTATTTAATTCACCGGTGACCGGTTTCTGTCGATTGAAATCCTAGAGTGAAGATTTTAACCAATTAGCCGCCACTTTTTAACTGAATTTCTCGAGGGAAAATTTACCAACTGAAGATAAAATAAAGTATACGGGATATAACGTTTTTGTTGCCACTCTAGAGGTCGTAATTTTTTTCCGATTCGAACGTAATTTGCAGGAAAGTTGTGTATAAATATCGGGGATAAGCGAAATTGGAGGATAAAAACCAAAATGTGGACGATTTCCTCACAAACCGGATGTTTTTGATTGGCCAGAGTTAAACTTCGATTTGGATAAAACTTGGTACACACGTTTATCAAAATGTTGAATGAAGCTGATAAAATTTAAAATCATACAATACGATTTTTGACAATGCCTCCAGATCCGACCAAAAACGCGAATTTTGCATATTAGACTATATTCTTGTTGTGGAGGGCTTTTATGTAAATCGGTAGATAATTGACGACATTAGTATTTGAATGTTGAGTGCTATGTTATAAAGTGTCGAAAGTTTCAAAATTGCGACCATTTAAATTTTCAAATAAGTAGAGATTATGAATAATAATCGCAATAGGTGCCAGAGTACTGCATGGATTTGATTGAAACAAGGCTATGAGTCTAAATTATAATGAAAAAATTTGTAAGATGATCTCATTAAAGGGAACATAGCATTTCAAATCCAAAGGTTAATTTTTGATTGAAACTTTGTATATATACTTCGTTTGCCTCATACTTTACAAAAAAGTTTTTTTTAATTTTTTGTGGCCCACTGACACTTGCTACAATTTTTTTCAAAAGACACCAAAAAATCACGCCAGGCACGATAACTGCCTTCAGAAAAGCCTTGAAAAAAAGCGGAGTTTGATCAGCATCAAAACGGCCTTAGAACGAACTGAAAGAACAAAATTCGGTTGAAAAATAACAAAATGACGGCGTTTTTTTTGCAAATCGTTTTCCTTTCAAAAATCGGTTATAACTCAAAAAATGTAATTCAGATTTTTTCATTCATAGTTCATTCTGAGCATTGACAAATACAGATTAACGTGTCGAAATTTCAGAACGATTGGATAAAAACTTTTGTTTTAATCATGCACGCCAGCTTGAAAAAGGTTATTTCTAGGAAATCGCGTTTAAAGTTAAAATTCAATAATTTTTGTAATAAATTTTATCAAAATTTTATCAGTAATTGGTTTAATATCATAACTGAAGTTTCATTCTCACATATTCTATAAAAAATCGATTTTCTGAAAATTTGAAGGTGCTTTCCAACTGGTGGCCATTCTCCATACCAAATTTTGAAGGGCTATATAACTTTTGTTTTTCTTTCTCCTTGCTTTAACGAATTTTCAAAGAAATCGACAGGAACTCCCAGTGCTATAATTTCGACAAAACAGAGCACCAAAAGATGGAGTGCACAGAAAAGACGCACTGGTTCTTCTGCTGACCCGAGGTTTGATGATTTGAAACAAGTGCCGTGTTTTCCAAAAAGCCCTGACGAAAGCCAAAAGACTTCATTAATAAGCCGTATTCTGCAAATTAATATACATCGGAGAGTACTCGTTCAAAATCTACTAGTACAATTTGCGAGAGACAGTCATGCTGACTTGGTACTGCTCAGCGAGTAACGTCACAATCGAAACGCCCCAATATGATATCCTGTCGAATCTGATACAGCCGGCATCTGCGCTTGGAACAGTGCTGATTTCCAAGTGGAGATCTATGGATGGAAGCATAGTTATGTCGGCTTCGTGTTCAAGGACTACATTCTTTCGTGTTTACCTAACGCCGAACGAACCGATATCATCCAAGCTTAATGCTTTGGACAACGTTGTCTTGAGTGCAGATCGCCACGTATTCGTTGGTGGAGACTTCAATGCTAAAGCGATCGAATGAGGAATGCATCAAACTGGTCCGCGGGTAAAACGTGTGGTGGAAATGGTGGCCAGGATAGGACTTGTCGTGCTGTACACCAGCAATACGCCGGCTATTCGCCGAGTGGGCTGTGAACAACCATACCCGACGTGACATTCGCGACGCCCTAGAACCGTGGGTATACAATTGGAGCCGCAATGCCTCAGAAACAAAACGAGACTGATCCGTCCCCGTTTAGCACTCGACCAGATATTGAGAATCTGGAAATAAGGTAAACTGCTCTTTGATTTTCAGGACTACCTTAAGGAGGTATATGGTCAATCATCTTTGATAACAGCCGACGGCGAAGGGCCGGGAATGAGTGAAATTGGAAAAGGAAGTTGAGCGAGTACAAAAATTGACCAAGTCCGTTAATTTATCTTAGATACGTGGCGACATAAGTTTCACCGGAGTTCCCCTGTCGACGGCACTCGCTCTAGAATCTGGTAAATAAGAAAAAAAAATCGTGTGCCTGGAGAACCACGTACGCGAGAATGTCACGTGCAAGAAAGAATTAGTGGTCGCGCGTAGTTTCTGGCGTTTTGCTGTTGCATCTTATATCAAGTAGCGTAGAATCCGACAACTGCGGCGAATAAGAAGGCTTCGGCACCCCGAATAAGTAGTTGTGTCAAGACATTTACCTTGTACAAATGGTGAACGACATGGCATGAATGCCAAAGCGAAGTCTGCATCGGTTTAACGTTGCCCAGAGCCGCGCGGGAAGCTTCCAACATAGGAGCAGATCAAACAAATAGCTTATATATATAATTTTTCTTTATTCGAATGTATGTGGTAACGCAGTCTTATGCTAAGTATTCTGAAAAAGTCAATTCACCATCGTTTGAACATTACTTAAAACTAAGGGTACTATCGATGTGAATATTGTAATTATCTAGAGAAAAATTTCGGCAAAAACCTCTACTGAACTTATTATTAGCTTAACCTTACTAAGAACTATCTACTTATAACTAGTTAAGATCTATGAGGGTAGGTTACGGCTAAAGAGGTAGGTGGTAGTAACTACTGGTTTTCAGTTCGCCAGGGCGCGAGTTAGCGGATTGGGCGAGTCTTTTGCTTTCGCGATTAGGCTATCACGCCGCGATGCAGCGAGCTTATAAATTAGACTAACGCCAGCAAGGCTGTGTAGTTTTGCAGAAGAAAAGTAAAACGGTTTATTAAGTACCATTTTAAGGTAGTAGTTGCGATGGGTGTCCATCGTCAGCAGTCTAGTGAACTGATGTTTGAACGGTAATAAAATGGGATGTTTGGCGTTGAACGTGATCTTGACAGCCTCCAGCCTCCCACCGACATGGATCATGCCTTCTGGATCCAGGAATGGTGCCAGTTCCACCGACGGACTTTGCTCCGAGACTTGCCTCCCCGACCTGATGTTGAAAAGTTCGCAGTTAAAAGCTTGTGATTGTACATACCTCACGATGATCCCCAGGGCTGTGGATAATTGCTTCACTGCCGGCTTAAGACCACAGATGAACCGTAAACAGCTTCTTGAAGAGTTGCCGTGTTGGATCTGCCGAACAAAGTGTGTTTCAGGAGCCTCTACCGCTGCCAATGCGGTCTTAATCCGTTTCGTCTCCAAGTCGCAAGGGCCCCCACTCCGATACTTGGATGGCCAAACTGATTCTGCCCTGCATAAAAACGGTGGTCTCTGCAACCGCATACTACAGCAGCTCAATTCAGCCTGCGCCATCCCACGTGACAGGATGTCAGCTGGGTTGTCTTCAGATGCTACTTGTCGCCATCGGCCCGGCCTTGAGAGGGTTTGTATGGCCGTGACCCTGCTCGCCATAAAGGTATTGTACGATGATGCAGCAGAGTTGATCCATGCCAATACAATCTCGAGGTCGGCCTAGAATCCTCCTGCAGATTGAGCGCTGTCTTAACTCGTCTTATGAGCTCAGCGCCTAGTTTTGCCGCACTCAACTCCAGGTGCGGAATAGTAAGTGTTTTGATTGGGGCCACTCTTGACTTGGCGCACACCCACTTGGCGACGACTTGACCGCTCCTCAGAGTTGACCGCATCTATATCGCTGCGCTTTATGCGCTATATAGTATCGTAATTTCTCCCGCTGCTGCGACGTCACCTCCTACATTTGCCCAAGCTGAATATACTCCTCCATGAAGTCCTCGTATGGTAGTCTTACATCAGGATTCCTCTCCAGTCGATCGCTTCAAAGCAATGATTCTGGAAGTGGTCACCGCTTGGGAATCACCTAATGTCTCAGGATCCTTGCTGAATGGAAGTTTAATTAAGAACCGGCCGTCGGAACGTCTTGTTATTGTCTGAAATGTATTTTGCAAGTCTTTACAGTTAACGTACGCTTGTGCTGCGGATCCTGTACTTCCTCGACCTCCCAAAATCGCTTGATGAGCTGATTAAGCTGGTTACCTTCTGCCAGGATGCCGCATGTCACGGAAGACACTTGAGGTGTGATCACTCTTCCGGCTACAATCCACCCTAGGAGCGTGTTCTGGAGCACTGGGAGCTGTGGGCCCAAGTTTATTTGCCTAATGGCCAAGACCTCGTAGAAATGTTCGGCACTCAGCAACATGTCGATGCGCTCTGTTCGGTGGAAGTCTGGATCCGCCAGCCTCATGTTTTTGGGAATGTGCCATCCCGTTATGTTCAAGTTCTGAGACGGTTGCGGTGATATAATTTTTTCCTTGACGTTCGCTGACAGTTGCGTGGCATATCTTGATAATCTGAATCTTAGGCCGAGGTTCACCTTATGGTATGCCTTCTCAGTGCTACCGCCTACCCTTTCAATGAGGGCAAATTGTGGAGTCGATGATAAACCCAATTATTTATGATTCTTTTGGTGACTAAGATTATTTGTGAGCCCGGATCCAGCATAGCTCGGCAATCTGTTGTCTTCCCATTGCTGGTGACCAGCCTGACGACGGCTGTGCCCAGAAGTACATGTCCTTGGGGTCGGGGCTCCATCAGAGTCGTTCAAGCGAGAGATGGAGGTTCTGCATTTGTTTGCGGTTTCGAGTCCTGTTTCGACGTTGTCGTGCTCGAGGACATCGTCTTGGTCTGTTTGGGCTTGTTCTCTTCCAGGCAGATATAGCAAGGTGATGTGATTCTTGGAACACTGCTTGCAACTTCTGGCGGCGCAGTTGGAAGCCTGGTGTCCTTCTCGAAGGCAATTCACGCACAGCTTCTTAGCGCGCATGAAACTTAGTCTCTTTGCAGCAGTGATCCTTAGAAAATTCGAGCAGTACTAAAGGGGGTAATCCTGCACACACATTTAGCACCGAGAAGCTGTCGCGGCGGCCAGGGTTGACTTGGTGGCTTTCCTACGGTTGATCTCCGGTTCCTTTGTTTTATGGCCGAGTGTCTCGAGGGCCCGGAAACGCGTTTCCATGAAGCCCAACAAACTCTTCAAGAGTAGTAGCTCGCGCGGGCTGGACAACGATTGTTCATATGATGCGTGAGTCGCTGAATCCAATTTCCGGATTAGCACATGTAGCAGCAACGGATCCCAGTCCCTTGTGGACACCTGCAGGTTCTCCAGGCCTCTGAGACACTCTTTTGTGGGGTGTCATGTAGAGCCTTTATTGCTGCCACTGACGGCCTTTCATTAGCATGAGATGGCTGACTCATCAACTTGTTGATGAGCGTCGCTACCAATAGTCGCCGGTTGTCGAAACCTTTCCTTCAAGGTTGTCCAAGCCGCCTCGTAGTTGTCATCCGACAATGTAAAATTTCGAATCAAAAGCTCCACTTCTCTGGTGATACTGGCCTTGAGGTACCATAGCTTCTGGCACTTGGATATCGGTTGGCTATGCACCATTTGCAGGAACAAGTCGTGGAATTGTTGCCAATGTAAATAGTTCCAATCGAAGGAGGGGAGCCTTATTTTCAGCAAAGACGTGGTAAGAGGAGTCACAGCCAGAGTCGTTGAGGCTGGTGTGACGCTGAGTTCATCCATTTTCGATTCCAGACGTATGACCCAATCTTGGATAAGCTCTTCCAAATTAGTGTGCTGTTGCACGTTAAAACCATACGCTTCAGGATCGTCATGGAGCTCGAAGATCTGCATGTGATACTCATCCAGCTGTTGCCAACCTCGTTGGAGGGTCATAAGTCCGAGTGACCTCCTTCTGGTCCAAACGGTCGATGATCCTCCTCAACGAGCCTGCCATGACTTTGTAGCGACGCAGCATCCTGACCATACTGGCATCTCTTGGTGCTGAGGCTTCTGCAGTGTAGTCTTTGTCCTCGCTATACTGAATTTCAAGCCCTATTGGTGACTGTTCCCTGGTTGGCGTGTCCATGTGTGCGTTGGCACGCATTTGATCGCGGAAATGCTGCTGGTAACGGGGGTAGTTACCTTTGGTAGTGTCGTATATATGTTGGGTAAAATACTCGTGCGACGGAGCGACCTCCGGTAGGGATCGGATGTGACTATCGCCTAGTTCAAAATCCTCCCACACAGCCTCCAGTCGCTCCGCATAATACCCGGCTTCCTGCTTCCTTGAGGACGAATCCTTCTTGTAGTTTGAAATGACGCCTTCGACGATTCGAGCCAATTCTTTTAAGTCCTCGTTCAGGCGTTCCACATTCGCCATCGCCTAGAAAGTCGGAAAGCGGCCGGAGACAGATACCACGGATACACCACGACACTACACAAAACACCACACAGCACTTCACGGCCTGTTCACCGGGGAATAAACAGTTATTTACGGCAAAATAAATACCAAGTGTATCTCGCCGGGGCCTCCAAATGTTTGCGCCCGGGCTCATTTGTCTCGAACTTTGATTTTATTATTTTAATTTTTAATCTCAAATGTATTTATTTTACATTTCTCTTAAAAAGTAAGCAGCTATGATACAGACCAACCAACAATTGAGCACTGAATAAACTTTGAAACAAAAGTTTATTTAGTGTTCCATTGTTGATTGGTCTGTATCATAGCTGTTAACTTTTTAAGAGAAATGTAAAATAAATAAACTTGAGAATAAAAATAAAAATAATAAAATCAAAGTTCAGGATAAAAGAGTCCCGGCGCAAACAGTATGATTATCTGTAAGATTTTTCTGAGTCAATAATATTGTAAGCTATTAAAATGACAGACTTTTTGCGTTTATCACGTTTATTGTCCTATAATTCTTTCGTCAGGGAGAAGCGATCTAGCCGCGCACACGGTCGAGATGGAAAGCGATCTTCTTCTTGTTCGACCAGTCAGCTGTCAATCAAATTGTCTAGATAGTTGCACGACGCTACCCATCTTTCAGTCTTTTTATTATCATGGTAATATTTTACAACTCGGCCATACTGCAATTCTATGATCCTCGTTATGTTAGCGCCTTTATCCACTTGTAATGTATATAAAATCAATTGACAATTCATTTAAATGCTTCCGTAATTACATGTTTAATATTAAATAAAATAAAGGCCTCTCTATGTTTTGATTTCGTGACAATTTTTTGGTTCTACTATTTAACGCTTGGATCTCTCTAGTATGCGGACTATCATCAAAGCCTATGCATCCATACCGAAACACCAGACTAGAGGCTGTCTTTTTTGTTACAAATTCAACGGAATTGTTAATAGCCCACTAGCCTTCTCCAATTTTTTTATCCCAATCCGGACAATCTAGTCCCTTCGATATAGAGCTTAGGGCAGGCACTATACTCTTATTCAGTGGTTTCACCCGGCCATTAGTTCTAGGTGTACCACTAACTGTTTTGATATGCACTATTCCTTATCTAAGACGATATTCTTCAAACTTATTGGCAGTGAAAGCCGTTCCGTTAAGGGCTTCATTATTGTTGAGAAGTTTTTAATAAACCTAGGATCGTAACCAGATAACCCAACAAAACTACGCACTTTATGATCATCTGAGGGTACCGGAAAGTTACACATGGCTTCTATTTTTCTAGCCCCTAGTTCGAGTCTAGCGAAATTTGAAATCCGAGATAGTCTATTTTGTCGCATAAAAAGTAGTTTTTGTCTAAACGAATGGTAAGATCTGACGCTGGACTTACTTTAAATACTCCTCTCAATTTATTTATGGAATCGCTAGTGATGATTGTGTCATCGAGATAAGCAATTGTCATACCATATGGAATTTTACTTACTTACTTAATTAAGTAGTACTGTTTTCCGGAACTTGTAGTTATTGAAAATTTATATAGTAAAAACATTGAACCTACTACAAAACTACAGCTTTATTTAAAAAATGGATATGGCCATTTTGAGAGTAATTTGCTCTCTTCTTCAGTCCATTGATACTAAAATCATTGGCAATACAATTTGATCTTAAATGCTACGAGATTTTAAGGTACTAAAAGATTTTAAACAATTATAAAATTTTAGAAAAAAAAAATATTTAATGAGATAATAACGACCGAACATTAAATGAGACATTGAATGAAAGTACAATTAAAGGTATAAGAATAATGGAATATTTAAGTAATTAACTAATAAGGGTGATCTCCGGATCCTTTTAGCTAGTCTCTTAATTAACTTCGATGGACAGTTTTCTTCGCCTGTGTTCATACGTGTTTGGGGGTTTTGCTGCATCATGTAGAGGCTCTCCAAAGCGTCCAATGACATATTTCGGGAGTTGAAGGCTATCGTTTCCTATGCTATGTCCATTTTTAACTATAAATATATACGGCTACTGCCGATCGCACCGTATTGAGGCCCCGTCTTTCCCCGCATTTTGCTTCTTTCATGTGTTCTTGGAATAGTCTAGTGATGAGTCGCTTGGTCTGACCGATATAGTATTTTTCACAATCATTACCTTGAATTTGGTAGATGCCGTTCATTTCGTTACATTTCATGGGATCATTTTCGTTGCCCAGTAAATTTTTGAGAGTCGCGTGTCTGGTGGAAGCTGTGATGTTACTGGCCAATCGTTTGAAGAGAGATTTAATGCTGTAGAACGAATCCGCCATCGGAATGCTCATCGATTTGGTGTTTTCAGCGTTTTCTTATTTCTGAAGGCATCCTGTTATTTTTCGGCTATCAAGTTTTCGATTGTATTAGGGCTATATCCGTTTTTGATGGCAGTATCCATAATATATGCTTTTTCTTTATCGTACCCATTTTCCGTTAAGGGATAGGTAACAATCCGGTGTATCTCACTGTTGTAGGCTGCCATTTTTTGCATTATTGGATGTGCTGATGTTACTGGTAAAGTCCTTAGAGTAGAAGTACTCTTCCGGTAAAGTTCAAATTCGATTGTCCCGTTGTTGTTAATGATGAAAAGGTCTAGGAACGGTAATTTTTCATTTGCCTTCTTTTCCATAGTGGACTGAATTTTTGGATGAATTTTGTTGATCCCATCAAGAATGTCACCAGCTTGATCCTTTCAAACTATGGCTAGTACGTCGTCCACATGTAACCATGTTTTCGGCATGATGCCTGATTCTTCCATGATTGATTCGATGTACCCCATGAAGACATCCGCTCATAGTGGAGAGAGGGGATTACCCATTGTAACTCCTGCCGTTGTCTTAAAGAATTTTTCTCGGAACGTGAAATAGTTTTTGCTCATGTAGCGTAAGGCTATGTTTTTATATGTGTTCACTTTCTTATTCCTATCCCTTGTATTCCCAAATTTCTGGAGCCAAACTTTAAGTTGGTATATTGCATGCTTCACCGGTGTATTTGGGAACTGTAACTTCACATCAAATGTTATCAGGATTTAATTTTTACCATTTTTTCTATAGTCTATAGCTTGCTTATGAGGTCAGGTGAGTTTTTTACAGCGAATTTGCTACATATGTCGCCTAGATCTGTAACCTGTTTTACAAGTCACTTGGCGATGTGATAAGTTGTTGAATTGTAATACGTGATGATCTCCCTTATTCCATTACCGTCCTTGTGCAGTTTAGGTTGGCATTTGAATCTCGGTAGAGACGGATTAGGTATTTTCAATTTGGTAATATCACCAAATACCTTGCGGGATTCCTTAATTGCTCGATTGACACGTTTGACGGATTTTGGTAGCGGATCGTTCCTCAGCTCGATGCTATATCAGTCAGATCAAGCGACTCATCACTACACAATTCCAAGAACACATGAAAGAAGCAAAATGCGGGGAAAGGCGGCATCTCAATACGGTGCAATCGGCAGTAGCCGTACATATAATTGAAAATGGACACAGCATAGGAAACGATAGCCTTCAACTCCTGAAATATGTCAACACACCTTATACATTGGACGCTTGGGGGAGCCTCTACATGATGCAGCAAGACCTCCAAACACCTATGAACACAGACGAAGGAAACTGTCCATCGAAGTTAATTAAGAGACTAGCTAAAATGAACCGGAGACCACCCTAATTAGTTTATTACTTAAATATTCCGTTATTCTTGTACCTTAAGTTGTACTTTCATTCAATGTCTCATTTAATGTTCGGTCATCAATTCAATTCTGCTCTCTCTTCTTTCTCTTCTTTCTCTTCTTTCTTAAATTTTATGATTGCTTAAAATCGTTTAGTACCTTAAAATCTCGTGATTTTAGCATCAATGGACTGAAGAAGAGAGCAAGTTACTCTCGAAATGGCCATATCCATCTTTTAAAAAAAGTTGTAGTTTTGGAGTAAGCAGTGTTTTTACTACATAAATCAGCGTTGATTAATCTATGTAATACAACCGGAGTATTGCCGAGTCCAAATGGCATTCTTCTTGTATTAAAAAATGTCCATCGGGTATTACAACATCTGTCTTTTGCGCGACTTTTCACTTATTTGAACTTGAAAGTACCCACAATAAAGATCCAAAATAGCGTTTCCCGAACAACTCATCAATTTTATTATCTATGCGAGGTAAGGGAAATTTTTTCTCAACACTTTCTTTATTTAATCCACGATAGTCAACGCATACTTTATGCTAACCGGTATTTTTTCATACTAATATTATTGGCCTGGCATAGGGCACACTGTCCTCCACTTTTTCCGCATCTTTTAACTTTTGAATCATTTTTAGGGTATTATAAAATCATTTAACAAATCCTACTAAAATCGCGTCCTGTCTGTCCGTCTGTCCGTCCGTGTGTCACACAATTTTTTCTCGCAAACTACATAAGCTAGAAACATAAGATTTTGTAAGTAGGTGCAAATTTTCATCACAAAAAAAAATTTATAAGGTGTTTAAGGGGGGTGTCCCCATATCGGGGAGTGGCGCCCCCGAAAAAAAAGTTTCATCGCATGTATGCAATATGGATATCAAATGAAAGGTCTTGATAAGAACTTTCTGAAACAGGTTTTAAAATGACGAGGTTTGCCTGGAGGGGTGCAGGGGAAGCGGAAATGCACGAAAATTGTGTGTCCCACCACTTTGACCCGAAAAATCTGGAAAAAAATTATAGAGGTGAGACTTTAAGAGTACAAGGGCAACAAATACCTTAGAAGTGGAAATTTGATCAACTTTGTTAATAATAGTACATTTTATAAATTTTACATTTTCGCCTATAAAATCAAAACGGAGCCCTTAAGTTTCCCAAAAACTACCATTTAAGCTTTCTAAAAGTAACTGTATGTGTTCTGAAAAATTCACAATAATCGAACCATAACCAGCTAAGTTATAGCCGATTGAATATTTAACAATTACAACAACATTAACACGTGATACTAGAGAGATACACGTTTGCAACGGACCTAGACATCATAAATACGAGTATGTAGGAATTTTGATAAAAATTTTAGAAATGGTTTGTAATATTGATGAGTTATCATTTCTACCTGAGCGACGGGGTCAAAACACTTGAAACAAAATGGCTGCGAATATAAAAATATCATAACCATAATAATTTTTCGAACTCAATTTATGGAATCTGTATATTAGTTAAGTTTTGATATGCAGAATATATTGTTTAACTTACTAATTGTTTTACAATTCCCTTCTGGCAGAAGAACTCTCCTGCTACTTCTGTTCTACATATGACAACCGATATGGCCTATAAGAAACAGATTTCTTCGTTGGGGATTTAATCATCGTTTTCATAACGCGACTGCAACAGACCTGAGAAATATTGGATTGTTCGATTATTCGTGTCGTTTTTTCTCATAGGTGACGTGAACTGGATACTTATAGTAGTGATTGTATGGTTTATATTATTATATACTACTGTAAAGATTATACTTTAGACTATCTTCAGTCAAAAACTTAGCAATCAAAATGTGCATTATCGGCATATTTTATTGCTTTACTTTCGAAAGGGCAAAAATGCGATTCAAGCTCGCAAGAAATTGTGTGAAGTTTATGGCGAGACCTGCCTTACTGAACGTCAGTATCAGCGTTGGTTTGCTCGCTTTCGTTCTGGAAGTTTTAATGTGCAAGATGCACCACATATTGGTCGTCTACCCACTCCGGACCACGACAAAATAAAGGCGTTAATCGAAGCTAACCGGCGTACGACAATTCAACAGATAACAAAGAAGCTCGACATATCTAATTCAACCGTTCACTTTCTCTTACAACAGCTTGGTTACGTAAACAAACTGGATGTTTGGGTTCCTCATGAATTGAAGGAAATCCACCTCACCAAACGCATTAACATATGAGACTCTTTGATGAATCGTAATCAAATCGACACATTTCTAAAAAAAATCATAATGAGTGATGAAAAATGGATTGTTCGCGGTAACGTAGTTCCAAAACGACATGGACCAAGCAAGATGAGCCTCTACAATCGACATCCAAAGCCAATATTCAGCAAAAGAAGATTATGCTTTCTGTGTGGTGGGATTCCAAGGGTATAGTCCACTTTGAGCTGCTTCCAAGAAACTAAACTATTGATTCGAATGTCTACTGTTGTCAACCATCGAAATTGAACAAAAAAGTCAAGAAAAAATGTCCTGGAATAGCCAATCGCCAAGGCGTGATGTTCCATCATGATAACACCAGACCCCATACCTCTTCATTCACCCTCTAGCCCTGACTTGCACCATCAGAATATTATTTGTCTCGCTAAGAGCACTCCTTTAACTAGTTTGTTAGGTCATTGGTGCATTTCGAAACCATCTTCCCAAAAATAAACATTTTTTCAAGTGAGATTTCCCATTCAAAATCAAGATAAAATTAGTACCTCAAGTAAGAAATTTTTCAAGACTGTAGTTTGAAGTATATGCAACCAAAAAAAAAAATTTGCTTTACTTGATTTTGATTAAAGACAATGTTCTGGAATAAAATTTGCTTTAAAGGAAGTCCTGCATTTGCAATACAAAATAAATTAAATAATTACATGAGATACTCGTTGCGTTAAGGCTTTTAAAATTTTCAATATAATAATATCGATCCTTTTAAGGATATCCAGTATCCGTTTTACCAAAACAAGCCAATTTTAATTAGTTTAAAAGCAACCAAAACAATCCAGGATCTTATCAATTAGCGCAACAGTAGATTAGAGTTACTTTCGCCTAAGGGCAAAATTAGCGAACCATTCAATAATTTGGTCCCTTGCTTTTTACTCTCCAAACCCTCTTACTTGTCTAATTATTTTGATCCAAAATTGCTTCTCACGCGCTGATACGAAGATACTTTTAACATTATAGACGATATTTTATCTTTGTTGTGAGAAAGAATAGTGGATCCTATTCCTACTTCAATTACCCCTCAATAAATATCTAAAACTCATTCTAACAGCAATTATGGGGTTCCGGCAAAATGGAATTAGAAATTCAAATGCTTAAATTTTCAAGGTAAATTGATATTTGTTAATTAGGAACGTGCGCAATTTTTATTGCTGTTATGTCGAAAGGATAAAACGAACAGGGATAATATAAAGGGTTTTAATTAAAGCTGTTAAAGGGACTCCAACTTCCGAAAGATAAATCGCCACATAATGTTCAGTAATAAAACTTGGAAATCTATAGTCGATTTAATTGACTTCGTGAGCAATTTGCTTTGAGTGAAGGATATTAGCATGGAAGTAATTAAAATAGGCAATTCGATTTGACCTTTGGATCAAACCAATCAACATATTAAAATTTTCAAAAATACTTGAAAATCAATTTTAGCTTTATGTGTAAAATTACACTTTTTAAAAAATACCTGACCAGTTTGGTCACTAAAAGGATTTTGCTTCCATAAAAAAATTTGATTTAATATAAAATCCCTTTGAAAAAAAAATGCTTTCTTTGACACAGAAAATATGAAGAAATGAAATTCCCTACAATATCTTTGCGTATTAAGAATGCAGAATGTTAAAAATGCAGGGAAAAAACACAGTCCTGGTGTAATATGAATATATTTTGAGAATAAAGCCTTTCTACCAAGCGACCTCTTTTCACAGTCATATTTGCATAAATCTTTGTTCAACTAACTAAAGAATGCATATGTACAAGTACACGAGAGTCCAGTGACGTATGGATATGAACATCGACGGATGCGAAGATGTATGAAGAGGAGTGAGTGTTACGGTTCAAAGACACAGATGCTACTAAAGCTCTCATCATCCGGGCAGATGTGCTCGTAGTGCATGGACTCGCATCTTACACTCATGAGTTGATTTCTGTAATCTTCTTGGATGAAATTCGAATGATACATTCTGAAGAGAAATTCCAGTTTTTGCCGGCAAAATATGCAAATTATTTTAATGTTAATTATACGATGCTTAAATATGAGTTAAGGATGGTTTTTTTACTAACTGGAATTTCCATTTTTTGCGGACATATGAATTAATTTAGAATTGTGGTAGGTTCTTCAGTTCATTCTAGGAATGGAGAGAATTATATACTAAATTAACATTTGGTATAATTTTTAAGATAGTAATAAGGAATCAAATTACGAATTATGTTTTGTTTCTTTTGATATGACACAAGACAACAATCTTTTGAAGATCGTGGATACAATGCAAAGATATGTATAGTCGCATCAATTGAATGGGTAGCTAGAAAAACGTTGCATGTCGTTTTTTTCACAAAGTCGGTTTTGATGGATAAACGATCTTTGTCACTTGCTTGATGGAATCCAACCTTGAAGTAGTTCGTTTCCAAACCACTAGATAGCCTAAAATGTGCTAGAGGGGGGGCTAATCATGCTTGGGATTGACGGAAAAACGTTTCATGTTGGCAGTGCTGATACCCACTTGTTGCTGGGAGGTTTCATAGTGTGTTTGCATTGTTTGCTTACTCATTTCCCATCATGAATATATCGGCTAGTGATTTAGAAATAGTGCATAACCGTAAACATGCTGTTCAGTTCGCGAAATGGAGTGACAAGAAGCGTAAAACTATGAAAGACAGCGGAAAATCATACAAAGCCAATCGCGGAAAGGGTGATGTCGTTCCTGAAAAGTTTTCACCTTCGAATCCTCGAGGTTGTACTGCGGCTTGTGAGAAAAAAGGATGCATTTCTCTTAGTCTTGCGTACGTACATAGTTTATTTAATAAATTTTACGGTTTGACGTACAATGAACAGTCTCTTTTACTCCTTAAATTCATCGCCCTACGGGAACCACGGAAAAGCCGTACCGGTAAATCAGATTCCACATCAACACGGCAAGCTTCTTTTGATTATTCCTTGAATAGGAAACCTGTGTGTCGTAAAACACTGTGTAACACGTTTGCCATTACACTAAGGCGTATTCAAATTTTACAACGAAAAATGAATGGTGGCCAGCTTGCACCAAAAGATAAGAGGGGCACTCACTTGAACCGTCGTCATGCGATCGAGAGGGAACATCAGAGAGTACATTGGATCTTTCCCTATAGAAATTAATCATTATAGTAGGAATGTCTCATCGAAAAAATGTTTGAGTCCTGATCTCAGTGTCTCCAAAATGTACCGTTTATTCAAGCAGAAATACCCTGCTAATCCAGCAAACTCTACTTTGTATTGTAAGATTTTCAAAAGAGAGTTTAATTTAAGGTTTGGGACACCTCGCTCTGACACATGCAAACAGTGCGATCAATTTTACCCCAAGTTATTACTAGCTCGGAATGATGAAGAGAGGTAATCGATCGAAGTTGACAGTCGTCTACATCATTGCAAAGCTGACCAAGCATATAACACTCTCTCAGAAGATTCAGCAAACAGAAATGCTATAACAATATATGTAGACCTACAGCAAATCTTATTGACACCTATGTTAACTCATGGCGACGTGTATTACCAACGCCAGTATTCTATATACAACTTAACAATCCACAATATGACGGACAACGTTGCAAACATGTTTGTATGGCATGAGTCGCTAGCGAAACGGGGTTCAAAGGAAATCGGGTCTTGCATTTTGAGATACATAACATCTACATTTCGACCACTACCCCCTGGCCAGGAAAGGAGATTAATCGTTTGGTCAGACCGATGTACAGGCCAAAACAATAATTGGAATACGCTCATCCTGTATAGTTATTTAGTGAAAATGCGTTATAACACTGAGATTCACCAAAAATTTTTGATTACCGGCCATTCATTTCTTCCATGTGACAGAGATTTCGCCCTTTTCGAACGTGCCAAGAAAAGAGCGAAAGCTCTTGTTCCAGGTGATTGGAAACACGTAATAGCTGGTGCAAAACTAAACAAACCTTTCTTAGTCTTTGAAATGGATCAAAGTGATTTTAAAGACATTGAAGCGCTTTCTCCAGAAAAACCTAGGAAAAAAATGAAGATAACAAAATACGTCTGAATGAAGATAACTGCCGATGACCCAGTTTCACTGTATGTGAGAGAGACACACAACATATTGCGCCCTTGGATTTCAGAACAGGTGTTTCCGACCCGGTTTAATCCATGTGACGTCAAGGATCTTCCCAACCTCTACTCAGCACTCCTGCCTATACCAAAAGAGAAGAAGAAAGACCTTATGGATATGGCTCGGTATCTCACAGATCCTGACCATAGGGCATTTTATGAAACTCTCCCATCAGTTTAGTAGTATTTTGGACTAAGCTGAGTGTAGCACCCGCTTATGTTTTCTTCAGTACCACTGACTTGTGTTCATTGTAAATGTTTGTGTAATTGTCATTGTTCATGTAAGTGTTTGTTTATTTTCTGTCAATAAAATTGGTTTAACCACTTCAATTTTGTTATTCTTATCCCTCCTCCAAAATATCCCATGTCTTTCATTTTTCTGTTGTTGAACACCAAGATGTGAATAAACATACCAATGAATAGGTAGATTTTGTAAACCCAATAAGTATGATTTTGCAACTGAGTGAGTTTTATTTAGTGGAAAAACGTTGTATGTTGCTCTTTAGTTTGCCAGTTGCCGTTTTAATTGCGTTTTGGACCATATTCACTTTTCTGTAAAATTGAACTTCAGCTACATGCAACGTTTTTCCAGCCAGTTATTTCATTTTTGTTTTTTTTTGTTTGGCTGGCTAGTATTCAGCGTATTGGGCAGACCGGTAATAACCATTGAGTGCATTGTTAAAGGGCTCAGCAGTCATCGCCATAGAGATCACCTAGAACGGCTGTCAAGGAATAGAAAACCATCTGAGCTACTACCCGACCTAGTTTATACTGCCAAATACATTTTCAACGCGAAAAACCACGGGGGCGATAGCTTTGAGGGCACGAAGATTCTTTTCCTGTCTTGAAGATCGGAAATATCTTAGCATTCTTCCACTTATTTCGGAAATATGAATTGCTCAACATGTTGTTGAACAAGATGCAATACTTGTTAATTGCAACTTCAGGTAAATGTGGGAGAACTATATTTGGAATACCATCAGTACCACATGATTTCTTGTTGTTTATCCTGCCAAACCTGAAACACAAGTCTTCATAGCTGACAAAACAATCAATAAGACTCAAGCTCGGTATGAGGCCAAATGCTAATGTTTCATTGAAACGAAGAACGCCGATTCGCCGTTCAAGCTTGATTTGAAGTCAGACACTTTTGCTTCAACGACCTCTGAAAATATTTCATTCCCTCTCTCAGGGTTTGGTAGATGAACCAATTCAAAATGAGTTCCAATCAGCGCTAGTTTCTGCCACCCATCACATGTAAGTATAATCCTATTTCCGTTCCTATCCGGAATCGTACTATCAATTTCGACACCAGCCCTATCGAGAAGATTTATCTCATCACTAGTGACTTCAAGATTCGATACCTTCACTCGAGACTTCTTACGGAATATGCTATTTACTTTCGCGAAAACGCAATCTGGGTCCTGTGGGCTAGTACCCCTCAATTTTTCCGCCGATTGATTGCTGACCTCACTCCTGAACTATGAACCGGTTAAGTTCCGGACATTCTTCAGGTGTAATTTCTAGAAAGCCAACGAGGGATGGTTGTAGTCCAAAAATCGCCGATAAATATTGTTGACGCTTGTGAGAATAAGGTTTTTTAATCTTTTTAATCTTGCAGTGGTTGGTGTTTCATATTGTCTCGATGTTTAATCTTGGGAACTACTTTCTTAACCGTTTCCAACGTCAGCTTCTCTAACTTCGACAAAAAGAGACCTATTTCATCGTTATTTAGATTCCTGTAATTAGGATTCATTAAACAAGCGTTGCCATCATCAGAAGGAGGACATTGCTTCTGGTTATCCCGATAAAACTTCTTTTGAAACTTTCCTCAATCCGTTATTTTGAAATTCAACCGATGATTTTCAAGTTGAACTGGAATGAGGAAGACATCCCTTTGATGATTAATTTCCATTACGAATGCGTTATGGTCGCTATCGTAAGGAAGCACCTACAGTTTCCATTGAGAACTATTATAGCTGAATTCAAGTCTTGCGTCAGCAATGTAGAGGTCCAAATATGAATTTGTCCTAAGGTATGTTGGGAAGGATTGCACCTGCATTCAATTTGGTTTTCTGTTATTCACGATTTCAGGAATATGCCGCTGGGATTATTGTTGGCGTTCAGCCATAATGCATGCTTGGCATTCAGGTCGCCGGCAAGAATATATCAGCTATGCAGCCTGTTCGATTCGAGTACTTTAAACAAGGAATTGAGCTCCTCCTTGAACTTGAGAACATTTTGACCAGTTGCATAGGTAGAGATAACGAGGAGGTTATCCCCACCTGGCAGTGAGATTTTGATAACGGATACTGCAAGTGATTTAAAGCTTATGAATTTGACTTTTTCAATATTTTGGAAACAGTAGGGTCTTCTAATCAATATCCCGGTGCTACCTCCCCCATCACCTGTTACTCTTTCGTTTCTTGCGCATGCAAAATCCTTGAATGCCATGGAGTACCATAAATTGAGGTGGGTATCAGTGGGAAGCATGATGTCAGGTTATTGCTTAACAATAAATTCAAGGAGATAGCCACGTCGATGTAGAGTAACAATTGAGTCGACGTTGATCGAGATGAGGCGCAGCCTATTCATGGGAATGTGACTGGATGACAAGTTAACATATTTTGAGGCATTTGAAAGAGTTCTGCTTATCGATTCTCGAAGATAAAGAATTAAGTTGCTGGTAAATTTGGAGAAGCAGCCCATTATTGCCACTTAAATTATTTACACTATTTGCAGCATTTTCTGCTGATCCTCTAACGCCGAGTGCAAATGATGCTCCGAGCTTGACGTAGTTGGAAGGTATGACACTGCGGTGAACTTGTGTTTGCCTTGGAGCAAATTTTACTTTACTTTACTGGATGACCAAAAATACTGCAACCAACGTAGTATAATATTTCTTACGCTTCGTTTGAGCCAATTTCCACTCACCGGGAGCCTGAACGTTTTTGCATTTGACGCACTGATAGTGCATAGCGCAGTTTGCCGCTGCATAACCAAATCTTTGACTCTGGTAGCGCTAGTTAGTTCCTCATTTCTGGAGGCTTTCCCACCTCACCACTCTGAAACTCAAGTACCTTATTTGTTGGAGAGCACTTGGACTGCTCTTATTTGTAATTTGTACCAGGTAAAGTGGTAAATTCTTACTCTCTACGGTCGACCTTCTTGTAGCAAAGGGTTTGACTGAAATAAATTCAATCTCTGGTGCAGCTTCTGTGAGCACCAGAAGAAGGCCGATTGTATCCCCTACGCAGTCCAAGCCCTTCAACAACAAGGTTTGATTTATTTTACTTTTCGGGGTATAGGTGAAGTGTGGAATCTCCCCAGAAATGACTTGAAATCAACCAGTGATTTTGTTCTAATAGTTTATTTTTCGGCATTAACTTTTTTGATCTCGAAATTGGTTAGTTTATTTTCGGCTGCCGAAACACGTTGATTGGCGGAACTTTTTCTGCGCTTTTGGTAGTTTTTCAGAGGAACCAGCAGAACTGCGGGCTGTTTTTTCTGCTTTTTTTATTTTTAAAATACTGAATACAATTTTTATCAGTACCTTGAATAGCATTACTTTCAAAGTTTTCTGCAACTTCCATTTCTTCGGTTAATCCCTCCAGTGCTGCGAAATAGTTTTGTCTCTCGTTGGTGCCACCAGCACTTAGAACTTCTTCTGGAATCGCTTGCTTTGCACTTGATTTTGCAGCTGCGTCTATGATGTTTCATCCCTTTCTTGAATAGATCTTTGAGGGACTGTAACCCTAGCCTTTGTTCGTCATTTTCTTTTTGCAGTTTGATTATTCGTTGATTGTACGCTATTATTTGCAATTTGCATCCGTTATCTGCGAAGATTTCGTCGTTATGTTTTCTCTTGTAGAATATCGCCAGTTTCGTATTCGAAAGGTTGCCCCAACTGTGGGAAGCCGTCGGGCCCCTCCACACCACCGGTCCTGAAATTTTCTTGGGTTCTTTGCTTTACATTACTAATCGAAGTAAAATAATGTAGGATAATAAGCTAATGGGAAAATGAAATGGGCACCAGTAAATAATAACACTTAGTTATGTCTTAGTTGTATACTTTATTTCTGTTTATTGTAACCACACGCGCCGATGGCCAGATCAAGACTGTCCCGAGTCCCGTGTTGCGGTCGACCGCGTCATCTCTAAATCTCTTTCTTTCCTATACTCGGCCTTTCTGATGGCTACATCGTCCGCGATACTTACTTCCTCCTCGGACGACGAATCCTCGAACGAAGTCTCAACGGTCATGCCTGCATCTTGACATTCTAGATATGGCTTCATATAATCAGCTGACGTTGGAGTCTCCTTGGGTCCTATTTGGCCACTGATTTTTTCAACTTCGTACCGCTCATTAGGCTTAATTGTCACAACCCGATAAGGGCCCAAAAACTTCCTCTGGACTTTTAGACCTCCTCCAAACTGAGTCCTTTTAATAGCTACGATATCCCCGACATCATACGGGCTTGCGGCGATTTTCTTGTTGAACTTTCTTCATGTTGTCCATAGCTCTGCTTTTCAGTTCCGATCGTTCCTTCTGAAAGATTTCTACGATTTCAGCTTCAATTATTTCACGCAGCTTCAAGTCGTGTTTTGTGCGTATCGCTGTTCCAATCAGTGTCTCGAATGATGAAATTCCAATACTACGATTAAACGAAGAATTAATGCTCTGTTGGATTTTGCCAACAAACTTAAACCACTCTGCTGGATTTTCTATAGACAGCTTCGCCAACATTGGGATAATCACTCAGTTTAGCCTTTCTACTTGACCATTACCACGGGGCACGTGAGGAGAATGTGCTCTATTCCCTCGTCTCTGCAATATTCGGCGAAAGCATTCGAAATGAGTGCGGTCCCTCGGTCTGAAACAATTCTACGTGGGTTTCCGAAAACAGTGGCTTGTTTCTGCAACAGCGATATAACTTCCTCCGTTGTCATTGACTTCGATGGATACAGCCACTCAAACTTGGTGAATGCATCCGTAACAGCGAATATGTGTTTGAAACACTTTCTGGTGGACGGCATCGGTCCAAGATGATCAACATGATAGGTATCTAGTGGCGCACCACCATTGTCAATCGGATATAACAAGCTCTCGAGCTTTCCGTGTTTCTTTTCGGCTAATATACAGACTATGCATGTATCGATGAGCTTCCTTATGCGGACTTGCATGTGCGGGAGCCAAAATTCCTGTCGAAGAACATAGACGGCTTTCCTCACGCCGAAATGACAACGTTCGTGCGCATTCTTATAACGTCGTACTGCATTGCCTTGAGTACAACCACTAGAAGATCTCCTTGTTCTTCGCGGTAAAGAATTCCGTGTCGCAGTTTAATGTTCTTTTGTTTCTCATCGTTTATATCTTGAATGATTTTTTGTAGTTCGCTTTCGTTCTGCTGGGCTCGGTGCATTCATTCCATTGATGTGTCTACTGTCTTCTCGATAAAATATACTGATGCCGGATATCGGCTTAAAGCATCCATCTGCTTCATAGCCCTGCCAGGTCGATGTTCAAAGTTATAATTAAATTTGTCGATTAACAACTTGTCAGTCTGTAAAAATCTTCACAATAAACGCGAAACTTATTTAATGCTTCCACATCGGCTAAAATCTCCAATTCATAGCTCATATACTTCCCCTCTGCACGCGTCGTCTTCCAACTTGCGTAGTAAACTGAATGTAACTTTCCATCTTCATAGTCTCTCTGCAAAAGTATGGCACCTAGTCCTTGCTGAGACGCGTCCGTATGTAATTCTGTTTCGGATCCGACTCGATACAACTTGAGAACGGGACCATGCGTGAGTATGTCCTTTAGCTGTTGAAACGCTTTAGCCTGGTCTTCTCCGGATTCAAACCTTATTCCGTCTTTTAACAGATTAGAGAGAGGACGAGCTACAGTCGAAAACCATTTGATAAACTTACGGAAATAGCTGGTCAGACCAACTTTGTACGTCCTTCGCTGTTTTGGGTCGTTTGAACTCTGTTACAGCCATCGTTTTTTCCTTTCCTGGCATAATAGTGCCATTTTCAACAATATATCCTTAGTACTCCACTCTCTTTTCCAGGAATATACACTTTCCCCAATTAAACGTTACGTTCTGTTCACTTGCCACCTTAAAGACTTTTTGAAGTTTCTCTAAACCATCTCGTTTATCTTTGGCCGGAATTATCAAAACATCTAAATAAGACAATACGATTCCATCCACCAAATGTCTCTAAATACTTCACTGATGCGTCGTTGAAAAACTGCCGGTGAGTTGCAGATATCAAAAGAAACGCGCCAGAATTCGAACTGCCCATCGAGTGTGACGAACGCCGTATACTTTACACTGTTCTTTTCAACTGGAACATGATACAATCCATTTTCTAAATCCAAAGTAATGAATACGGTGGCGTTCTGCAATCTATCCAGCTGGTCCTCCATCAAAGGCAACGGAAAACGGTCCCTTATCATCTTCTTGTTTAGTAGACGATAGCCTACACACATTCTAATCTTTCCATTTTTTTTTTTTCGTTGCTAGTACTATTGAGCTAGAATATTCCGACGAACTAGGTCTCACCACGCCCTTTTCGATCAAATCAATGACTGGATTGCTCACGATATAGCGCTGCCACGCCGACAAGCGTCTTGGATTTTATTGTATTGGTATATCGTCCTTAGGATAGTTTTCATTTCCACACCGGTATTCTTTGTAGGTCGTTGTTTGTAGCTTTCAAACAAATCTCTTAATGTACGGCCTATGGTTCGATCTTTAATGTACGGCAACTGCATACTGGGCCCTTCAACGACGTTTATGCGCATAATCTCCTTCACTGCGTCTTGGAAGTTGTTCTTTGCTTCGGGCATATCCGTATGAGATTCAGCGTTGAGTTCTACCAATATAGCATTGCCATTTCTTAGATGTACTTCAACGGAGCTTGTCAGCTCCGCCCCGAGCAAAATATCGCATCCCACATAATCGTCCGGAACAACTTCTGTATCTGCAAAACAAATCATCCACACATACCGGTGCAGTGAAGCTACCAAGCGTTCTCAAACCAACTGAACTTATGCCGTCGAAGAGTACTGTCGACGCCTTCAAAGCAGGTGCCTCCAGACTTTCGTAGGTGCTGCTCATCATTAAGTGAAGATCACTGCCAGAGTCGAACATAGCTTTAATATCCTTTCCGCGCACCTTCACTATTTTGTACGCTTTCCTGTCCGTTGTATTTAATGCATTACAGTGTTTTCTACTGCCTCCCGTTCAATTCCTTACTGTGCTCCTTGGCATTGTGCTTTAGTGTGTCCAAACTTGTTGCACCAAAAACACTTCAACCCTTTCAACTTATCCGGACGCTCACAACTCAAGTGTGTTTTATCCCCGCAGTTGTAACATCACTTCAACACTATACTGCTTGGACGTTTTCCACCACGAGCATTTTCGTCGAGCCTATCGATCTTGCTAGAAAATTTCCTCAAACGCAAGTAGTAAAGCGGGCATTGGGGCTGTAAACGAGCCAAGTCACGCAATTGTAAATCCGGAATACCGTCAATAGCATAGCTTACAATTTCTTCTTAGTCCAGGCCAAGGTGATTCGCGAGAATCTATATTTCTTTCCTTCTTACAATAATATGCGATCGAAATTTTCTGAGTCGAATGCTTTGACAATGTAAGCTCATTCCGATAAAAATTAACTTCGAACAAATGGTTTTTAAAAAATTAATTTAATTTTCGAAAACTTTTGACAGGAGCAATTTAGAACACGTCTATACACAAAGATTTCTACGATTCCTCCCCGGCACGTGCCAAAATAAATATTATATTCATTTTGCCATACATGCCAAAAGAAGCCACATCAATTTCATGTGAATAATTTCTCAAGTTTTAAAATTATGTGCATCAAATTAGATTATATGTCTTGGTTTAAGTATATTATCACGCCCAAATAATGTTTCAAATCAATTAATTTTTATTATCAAATTAAGTGATCCATGCCAAATACATATGTATATTTCGCGTAATTCAATCATTTTCTGGTCAGCATAATCGAGCTGCTGAGCGACCCTTTCTCAAAATTGTTAATAGTCCGCTTTTATAGTGCTGTTGAACGCCACTCGGCTTTTTTATAAGCACTGCATTAAATCAATAATCTGTTTCGCAGATTTGGGAGACAACAGTTTACGAGGTTAGGAGGTTCAACAGTTGACCTCGGATATCCTCCATAAAATGTACTCATAGTCAGCATTTACACACCTGAAATAATAATTAAAGTAAATAGCAAGCATTAATTTATCGACTCAAATGAAACTTTTTTATACTTATGCTAATTTTCTGTTTTGAAGAATTTAAAAACCAAAAGCTTAAATAATCCCCAAATACATTGAATCGTTTTATCGTAAATTATGCTTGTTTTCCTTCGAACATTCCACAATATAACTTTTATTCGCTATCCATCTTTTAACCCCAGGATAATTTTTTCTAGAAATTCAAGTCCCATAAATCGCTTCGTACAGTTTCCAATTGGAAATCGTATTGAATCCTGTCAGAACATTACAAAATCCAGTATTTCCCCTCCTATCGGCATACATGCGTAGCAACCCACTCTTACAACATGCAAGAGGTGTGGAAAACAACGAAACAACATATCTCGTCAGGAAGCCAAGACATACGTCGTCTCCTTTACTATACCTCCTTAACCATACCCGCCATTCATTCACCACAGAAAATAACAACTGGAGGTGTTGAATTTTCCTTTCTTATTTCTTGCATATAGTAACGCATTGAGTACAGTGTTTGTTCAAGTTAAACTGGTTTAAAATCTTTATAGTAGTTCCCTCTAGAAAATTAAATCCCGTCTTAAAAGGCAGCGATAGGGAGTTGATCTTTAAGAAGGACGATCAACTTCCAAACCAGCCTTCACCATACCACGTGATTGGTTTTGAATTCATTATGGGGATTACGAAAGGAAAAGGTACATACATATGTAACATATATGTAGTATACGGTTCCACTGGCTGCAATGCATTTTTTTTCGTAACGGCCATGAATGAATGTGGCTCAAGGATTCTTCCTCAGTCTCGAAAAAGGCGCGAAGCCGGTATCATCGTGTGTTCGCTAGTTTGATGTTAAACAAAAGATAGTCGCGCACGTGCCGGTAATTTATATCTGAAGTTAATTTTTTTTAGCGACAATCGTTAAATTTGATTGAAGACATTAAATGTGTTTTCGGAACTAAAATTTTTACAAGAGTGAAATGTAGCGAACAAGCGAATTAAACTGGAATTGTAGTCGTTTATAATAAGAATAGCTTATTTTCGTTAATTTTATTACACAGGAAATTGATTGTGCTATAATTAGTGAAGTTCTTCGCAATGTGTTATAGTATATAAAAATAAATAAAATAAAAGAAAGTTGTTGTGTTCAGTTGTTCCTAAAAAAATGTGACTAATGCTCCTTATTATTTTCTTTAGCGAGCATATTGGAATTATTCTTCTGGATATGCACGAAACGTTCGCGGCTCATAAGATACTTCAATGCATACTTTATTTAGACGATTAGAGTTTTATGTTTTAATAATTTTTGTAGTTACTCCCTTAATACTAAGTTACATCAATGAAGATCTTTGAATGCTATAATTGTTTTTTCAGAACAAACTCAGCTAATTGACATGTGTGTGTGCTTAAATTGCAGGCGAAAAATTTTGTGAAAATTCAATTAATATTTAGCAAATTCCACTCCTGAAACAAATGAATGAAAAATCGCTTTTGCATAGAAAGCTTCAAGCTCTATCGCTGATTGTGCTCATAGGTCTAGACTATCTTATATGTACTGGTTAATATTTAAAACGCTACTTAATGCTAAAAAATTGCCATAAATTTCATTTCACTAAAACAAATATCCTGAAAAAAAATGAAGAAAGCAATCATTCAAACAAATGTTAGCTTGTGTACACTAGAATAACCATCATATCTTCTCTTTTTTCCATTTCAGATAATAACTACAACAAAAGCTTTTTGTCATACCTACACACATCTTCGTCACACCTTCATCTTCCCCACTACTATTGATGCTTAAATATCCCCATCTCAGCTTTAGATTCTATCTAGCCGCTAATTATTGCCTGAAGCAAAGTTTCAAGTAAAATTGAAGGATTTGAATCAAATAAAATAAATACATAAAGAAAATTACACGTGTAAGACCAGCCAAGCTCCTTTCTACTATCGCGTTGAAAGGAATATAACAGAAAAAAAAATCAAGGATACTTTCGCTGTAATCGTTGAAAATTAAATGTTCATTTCAGTGTTCGCCGACAGCTAGAAACAACTAAGTGAAGTGCTTGTTATCCCTCGTCCTTTTTGCAATCGATTCTAAAATACGCCATTTATACGCTGTGTATCGCTTAAGCTTTTGCCATTAAAAACAAAACAACAACAACCGCAGGATAAATTGTTCCATATTATAAATAAAATAAGTTCGCACTTTAATTGCAAACGTAAAGAAATTGTTCCGTCAAATATTGCAAACTAGCAAAACCTGCAGAAATTATAAGAAGAAACCTGACACAACCAACGAATCAAAATAAACAAAATAAAAGTTTATTAAAAGTAATTTTCTAGTCTTTCGGTTTGCCATAACTTAGAAGAAATTTATTAAACATAAATAAAGGAAAGAACAATTTTTCAAATATTTAGAAATAAATTTCCGTACGCCGTGGTGTTTTTTGTGTGAATTTATCGCGCCAAAATCCCAGTGAAATATCGTTTTCGTTACATTCGAAATCGCTTGCATCCTTCGAGATTTGAAAAAAAAAAAATAAAATTGTTGCTGAAATTTTTTTGGCGGAATTCTTTTAAAAATCAAATTTTAAATCAGTCATAGTGGTCTGTGCTGCTGTTGCGTTCCTTATGTCATAAATAACGTTTGTTTGAAAGGATACATAAAAACGCTACATCTTACGTCATCGTTCCAACATCCACGCAAGAAATCGTTTTAAACAAAACACCACAAATCCATCATCTAGTTCTCGTTTTTCCTAATGAAAACATAAATTAATCAAAAATAAAATAAATTACAAAGGAATTATTCTCATCATCTCTACATCGACCGATTTTGTGATATTTTCGTGAAAAACCAAGTTATCAACAATTTAATAATTTAGTGAAATCAAGGCGACGAACATTCAACTTGAAGGTGAAAATTGTTCTTGGGCAAACATCTTAAGCAAAACGCGTAGAGAAGAATTAGCGGAATAAAGTGTGAAATAGAATTTGATTAAGTGGAAAAATAAAAGAAATTCATTCTAAATCTGTGAAATATTTTTCTACTGAATTCAACAGTGTTACGTATACAGCGAATTTGAAGTTAAAAGTGAAAGAAGAAAAGTGGAAATTCGCGAGGTTACAATTATTGCAAATAATATCCAAAATAATTGAAAATAATTCTAACCCTACTTTCCGTAGTGATTGAATAAAAAAACAAACAAAAAAGCGCGTTAACAGGAAGTGTAATCAAACAAAACCGCTGAAGTTTTAATTCTTCGTGGAACATATGAAGTGAAGAGCAGCATCCATTTTTATTAAATAAATTAAATATTCTAAAAGAGAAAGAAGAAAGTGTGCGTGTGTTTTAAGAAATAGTATCGATTAACATACATTCGTATAATATAATTAATCAATTGTGTGTTTTTTGTAAAATAAAAATAAAGTAGCGAAAGATAAAATAAAGTTCCATTTATAAATCACGATAAAAACAAAAGAAACATGGCGGCCATGGTTAATATGAATAACTTGTTGAATGGCAAGGATTCACGTTGGTTGCAGTTGGAAGTATGCCGTGAATTTCAACGTAATAAATGCTCACGACAGGATACCGAATGCAAATTTGCACATCCACCAGCAAATGTTGAAGTGCAGAATGGAAAAGTGACGGCGTGTTATGATAGCATTAAGGTTGGTTCGTATTGATTTTTAATGCTTTTTTTTATTATTTTATATTTGCTTCCCTTTTTGACTATTTTATGATACATATTTAATAACTATAGAGCATATAGGGATTATTTGCTTTATTTGTAACACGCTTTTACATGCTTTTTTGCAATAAATCTCGCTTTTTTGACGCGAGAAAGGGATCACTGTGATGCTATTAAAGGTTCTAGGTAGGAAAGGTATTTAATTGGTGCTTTTATGCTTTTTAGTTATTTTCAGGTTTTGCAACAGATCGCTTTATAAAGGAACTAATATAATAAGCAAAACATTTTGTTGATTAGGAACATTTTAATGCAAGGTGGAATAAATTCGGGATAAGTATCTACTATGTCCTGATCTCGGGGGAAAAAAATTTGGTAACAAAAACCTTCAGGCATTTTTGGGGTCTAAAAAAATATGGTAAAAATAGTATACATATATTCATTTTATAAAAGACGCTTATTGTGGTTCACCAAGTTAATTCAAAATCGCACAATTCATAAAAAAACCAAAATAATTTTACTAGAAAAAAATTCTGCTAAATTCAATATCAACCTTTCCCACCTCACCACACACTCTTTGTAGACTCAGAATTTGACATTCCGTTCAATGTTGGATAATGATTCATCCATTCTTCCATTTATTTAAGGTTTGTGTTGAGGTTAGTCAGATTTACAGCAGTAAAAACCAGCGTGTCTTGCTCAAGCGGTATATTGAGTGCGACTCATTCCTTTTACAAAAGAACACAAAGTAATGATAATGCAGTACTCTGATATACATGTAATAGAAGTGAGAGAGAAAGAGCAAAGGAATTTTAGAACTAGTATTGCAATTTTACAGTGTTACGCAAATGTATTTCAACAGTCTCTCACAATACAAGGTAGATCTATTGCTTTTTCCATCGTAACAATTCAAATGGACAATGGGATCAGATATATGGATAGTGAGCTTCTTCATGTAGTACCAGCGAAACACCGGTACCATCTAGCAATTAGCACCTCCTTTGTTCATCACTTCCCGACAGAACAAAGGATTAAGGAAAGGTTTTCCAAATCCACATTAACAATATCACAAATTATTAGTATATATATAAATATTTTTTTTTTTTATTTGTTAGCTTTTTTTTACATTTACTAATAAAAGACTTGTACAACTACTTATATGGGATAGAAGGACTTGACATAAAGCTTGTTATAAAGATTATTAGTTGTTAAACATAAAAGAAGAAGAAGAAGCTCATATTTGAATTCTTTTTTTTGAAAATCATTTACACCTATATCCCACTTCCCAGTCAGCAACAGAACGCTGCTGGTAAAAGGGAAGATATTAAATTGTTAATAATAACTACGATGACTAATTAAAGAACTGAATAATTAAAACAGAAGTAAAGAAATTCAACTAAATATAATAAAGAAACGCAAGCTCAACCCATCCAAACCTTAGCAGTGTATTCTTTCAAAAGTTTTTTAAACATGGGAAATGATTTGACATTCTTCAACTCAGTTGGTAATGAGTTATAAGATTCCATGGCCAGTCTTACTGGATCATGGAGTCTTCTATTTGTCCGCGCAAGTGATAATTTAAGGTAGTCATTATTTCTCGTCTTGTAAGAGTGGACATCTCTGTGTTTGATGAGTTTTATACCTGATTTCAAACTATTAGTTCTGATTTTAAATATAAATTTAGCCTTTTCCATAAAAATCAACTGTCTAATACTAAATTTTCTAGTCAATAAATAAAGACTATTGCTGGGTGTCAACCTATCCAGACCATGCATTGCCTTGACAATCTTATTCAGCGTTCTATGAATTGAGTCAATGTTCGATTCCGACGCATGGCACCAATTCAATATGCCATAAGTTACCTGAGGCAAAACATGTGCATTATAAATTAATCTTTTGAGACCAATATCTAAATAGCTTCTACTTCTGAACACTCTTATCCAGAAGACTAATTTTGATTTTAAATTACTAATATGCTTTGACCAAGATAACTTTTCATCTACCTCAACACCTAAATACTTGATCGAGGAAACCCGTTCAATTTTGTCTTCATAGATTTTAACATTTAAATTGATGTCCACCTTATTTTTTTGTTTAAATATCATAAGTTTAGTTTTACTCGTATTAATAGTAAGTTTATTCCCTAATAACCAAGTACCGTAAGATATAAGATCAACATTAATTCTTTGTTCAAGAGCATCCGCAGATGAATCTGAATAAAGAAGCAGTGTATCATCAGCGTATACAATGTATTTCACTTTCAAACCAGAAAAATAGACGTTGTGTATGTATAAAAGGAAAAGAGTTGGCCCAAGTATCGAACCTTGAGGGACACCTCTGTTAATCTTATACTTAGAACTAATTTCTTTGTTAACACAAACTGAAATAGTTCTATTACTCAGGAAGTTGCCGATCAAATTCAACGGACGGCCTCTGATGTCCAATTCACCTAGGCACAAAAGCAAAATGTGATGGTCGACCGTATCGAAGGCTTTAGCTAGATCTACAAATATTGCGGCAACATATTTTCCGTCATCCAGTTCTTTATTGATGAATTGTAAGGCATCCGTAGTAGCAGATATTGTGCTACTTTTTTCAATAAACCCATACTGGTTCAAATCAAACCCTAATGAGTCATTAATAAATCGAGTGATCCGAATATTAATTATTTTATCAAATACTTTACTCAAAGTGTTCGTGAGGCTAATAGGCCTATAATTTGAAGGTTCCTTTACACATCCTGATTTGAAAGCAGGAATCACTATTGCATCCCTAAATTCCTATGGGAACTCTCCACATGCCATAAATTCATTGAACTCGAGGACTAAGTGTGGGGCGATTATTTCTCTTATCAATTTAAGTCCCCTAGCAGAAATACCATCACTGCCTGAAGATGAATTCTTTAGCGAAGCTATAATTGATATAACTTCATTATCGAATGTAGGTTCAAGGAAAATTGATTTGACGTTAAGCGGAATCTGATATCGATTAAAATTCATTAACTTAAATTTTTGGTCAAGTTCATCGGCTAATCTTTTCCCTATAGAGCTGAAATGAACCCCAAGGGTTTCAGCACTAATATCAGTATTTTGTTTGCTTTCCCCACCTGATGACAAAATTTCATTATTAAGCGTCTGCCATACTTTTCTAGCATTTCCATCAGCAGAAGCAATTCGCTTAGCAAGAGGCCCTCTTTTGGCAGCTCTTATCAATGAGTTAACCCTATTTTTCTGCTTCTTGTAGTTCAAAATATGGTTATCTATATTTGGACTATTCTTCATACGTTTAAATAGAGTAGGCTTCTTCCTAATTTCTCTAATTATTTCCCTAGTAATCCAAGTGTTACTTCTAGTACGTATCATTTTGACGGTAGTAGCTGACTCTTTCGCGCTTTGGATGGTTTTAATAATTTCCGAAATGTGTAACCAATGTTTGCAGTTTTTAAATTTACTATCTACTAGTTCAAAAAAGTTTTCTCTATCTAAGCTGTAAACATTTTTTTTGCCATGGGTATCAACACTTTTCTAACTCCCTCAACAGTAACAAATAAGACGCTATGGTCTAAGTCCGGCCAACCCTCGTATTTAACCAAGAAGTTTACTGAATATGTATTCAAGTTAGTAACGATATGATCGAGAAGTGTAGAGCAGCTATCCGTTATTCTTGTAGGTTGATAGTTAATCATCCGTGCTCCATTCATATTTAACATATTTAAATAGCTCATACTAATGCTGTTGCTATGAAGTGTATCGATATTCACATCAGCTATGACCGTCAAATTTTCGTGACTTTGATAGATATCATCTAAGTATTCAATAAATTCATTAACATTCTCACTAGGCGCCCTATAATACGTTCCAATCTTTATTTTTTGCCTCTCATCCTGAAGGGAAATAACTATCGTATTATATCTATTATCTACTAGAAGAACTCTATACTTAATATTGTTTCTTATGTAAATAGCAGTTCCTCCACCTTGACTTTGAAATCCATTTACGTTATATAACCTAACTTCCTCACTACAAATCCAAGTTTCATTCAATATGATGACATCCAGACTCTCATGTGAGTTACAAAACACCTCAAAGTCATCAAACTTGTTCCTAATGCTTCGAATGTTAGCATAAAATATATTTATATTTAATGCTTTATTCATTTTCAGATGTATAATTGATTCTTCTTTGGAACGACTCAATAGCCTTGAGATATTCAGGGCACTCTTTATGAGATGCTGGATGAGAAACTTGATTATTTTTTGCTGACAGGCAATTAGAGCATTTACTAGATTGGGAATTGCAGCTTCTTGTGTCGTGATGCTCGGCACATTTGGCACAAACCTCTATGCTACTTCTGCAGTTTATTGAAGAGTGGCCAAATTTTTGACACAAAGCAATTTCTAATGCTGAATTCTTTCCTACAAAAATATGAGTTAAAATCTATATTAACAAATGTATTAACCAATCGCTTGTATAAAATTCCCGGTACTTCAAAGATTAATGAATATTTAGATGTTTTTCTGCTTTGCCAGTGCTTGACTTCATTGATTGAGCAATCAGGAATACCTGGATTGAGAGCCTTTATCTCATCCAAAAGCTCATCGCTCTCAAATGTTCTTTCCAATCCATGCACTATTAACCTAGGCATCATCTGCTTAGTGGGAACCACTTTATAAGCATCACCTAGGCATTCCTGCAATGAATTGACAAGAGCCTCTGTATTAGATAAACTTTCAGTTTTGAGTAAAATGCCACCATCAGTAATTTCCCTGCTGTATGTAATCGGAATTTTAGCCGCCGCTGGCTTAAATTCTTCCTTCACTCTTGCCATAGTTTTGTCTGAAGCTTGCCTTTCTTTCGGTTTTATTATAACCCCTCCATTATATTTCGGCGCTACTCCTATTGGATTCTGGGACAATGCTGCTGCTTATGAAACAGGCCGCACTGATTTGTTGGAGATTTGCGATTGCAGATCTTCTAGTTTTTTTGCAATTTCTCTGTTAGTGCCATTCAGACCTGAAATTTTATCCATTATTTCAGCTTGGCTTTGACTCGCTGTTAATTGCTTTGCTTTTAGCAGCTTAGAGGCAGTGGCTTTTTCACTGGGGCACACCGAAAAACACCAATCTACCGCCTCCTTCAAGGCATTATAGACATTGTCTGGCATTGATATGCAGCTTGTGTGGCACCATTTTCCACACCGACTGTCGCATTTCATTGCGAAATCGCCTTTGTTGACCACTTTTTTGCAAATTCCGCACTTGTTCGACATTATATTGAAAAAAAACAGAGCACCAAATATATAAGTGAATACTGCTAAGGTTAGGTTAAAAATCAAGCAATCGTATCAATACTATATACTCACTAAATTCAGTTCACTTCAATATGATGTAATAATAATTGCTGATTTTGATCAAATTTCACCAAAAACAGACAATTTAATTTATTTTAAACAAATATTTAGCAAATTTTCACTCTGACAATTATTTGTTATGACACGCAATGACAGTTCTTCTTCTTAAAGTAACATTTCATTATTTTTTAGAATTCATAATACACAAAAATTAAGTTAACAATGCACCAAAAATTTGATTCGTATTTATGATAATCCAAGTAATTTAACGAATTTTTGATGATTGTTTTTGGCGAGCACTTTCGTCAGAATATCAGCAACCATTTCCTGGGTAGATCCGTATTTGACGTCTATAATGCCCTCATTGAACATTTGCCTGATGTGATGAACGCGCACATCGATATACTTTGTGCGCGCATGGTAAACAGGATTCTTCACAAGTTGTAAGGCACTCTGGTTGTCTCCATAAAGCAATGTTGGTCCATTGGTGACGTTTTCGAAACCCACCTCAGCCAACAGACTCCGTAAGAAAATAATTTCTTTCGTTGCTTGAGACATGGTAAGATACGATTGCGATAGCCTTACCATGCAATGTAATATGTCCGGTCGCGTCACCAGTCCCAGGTACATAAGAGATCCGATTATTGACTGATACATTTTTACGTCGGCATTTTCACAGTTTGTGCAGTCGCTGCAAGATTTTAAGATCGTTCTTCGGTTGAGTGGCGTTGGCATCGAGTTACATTCCAACATACGATTCTCCTGAAGAAGGTTTTCGATGAATTGTTCTTGGTTAATTGTTATGTCTCCTCGTTCTTTATTTCTGCATATTTCAATTCCCAGAAAGTACTCTGCAGGTCCTTTGTTAATTATGTTGAAAACAGATGATAAACTTCTTTTGGTGTACAGGGTGCGGCAGCATAACTTCCTTTTTTCAAAATTCAACAAAACAAATTTTCAGCGGTACTTGTTTTTTATTTTTTTTTATACGTTCCAACGTATGATAGCGACTAACCAAGGGATAAGCAAAACTTTAAAATCACCTCTCTCGAATGAGACTACTAGCGCCGCGCTATAACAGTTAGCACTTTAAGGGCGGGCATTTCAAAAAAGGAAGTTATGCTGCCGCACCCTGTAGTTTAAATCATCCTGATCAGAGCTTACGATCAGCATATCATCGCTATAAACAACAATTATGTGCGTTTTTTCAGCTCTATTCAAAATATAGGCACAAGTATCCGCTTTACATTGAATGAAACCGATTTTCTTCAATGTCTCATCCAACGTCTTGTTTCATTCGCGTCCGGATTGTTTTAACCCATAAAGAGCTTTCTTTAACTTGCATACTCGCTCCGGATATCTTTTATCAATAAAAGTTTTATGCTGCTCCATATATGTCTCCTCATCGAGTGTGGCGTTAAGATATGCAGCAGTTACATCCACTTGATGCAACAACAAATTAAATTCAGCAGCCAATGCATGGACGCATCTTACTGTCGAATAACATGCTACCGGCGAAAAAGTGTCCTTGTAATCAATATTCACTTTTTTACCACACTCTTACGCCATAAGTCTTGATTTGTAGCGAACTATTTATCCTTTTTGGTCGGTCTTAATATTGAATACCCATTTACATTTTATGGGCTTCCGCCCTTTCGGCAAGTCTACCAAATCCCAGGTTTGATTCTTTATGATGCCATCATATTCTGCTTGCATTGACTTTTTCCACTCATCTGCTTGTGGGCCTGAAAGCGCATCTTCCAGTGAGGGGGTTTTCTGCTCGATCTACATCCGTCAAGTTAATTGAGCTTTGTTTTCCAGTTCGAATTAGGCGCGGTCTTCCTGGTTTACCCATCCTGATAATTCTGGGTATACCTCCTTTATTATACGATTTCGCAATTGGTTTTTCTTTATCTTGTTCATTTTACTCTTGATCGCTTTCGTAAACTTCATCACTGTCCACGGGTTTGTTTGGTGATATGTCTTACTACTAGAAGTCTCTCCCATTGCCTCGTATGTTTTGCTTTCCACATTTTCTTCTTCGGGTTCATTATCGGAACTAACTTACTGATAATCGTTCTTCTCATTTGTATCACATTGGTTTTCCAAAAATGTTACATCTCTGCTTTTGTACGTTTTCCGTGAATTGGGTTCATAAAGCCGGTAAGCCTTTGCTTCTTCACTATATCCTACAAATATAACTGGTATTCCTTTCGGATCAAAATTCGACTTGCTTGTCTGCTTATTCAGCATTATTGCTCGGCATCCGAATTTTTTTAGGTGTTTTACTGTTGGTTTTACTCCATACCAAGCTTGAAAAGGTGTAATTTTTTCAAGTAATCTGGTAGGTGCTCGGTTTCGCAAATAACATGCCGTATTCACAGCCTCCGTCCAATACGACTCTGGTAAATTCGCTTGAATCAACATGCACCGGGCCATTTCGATCAGTGTGCGATTTGCACACTTTCGCCACATCATTCTGCTGCGGTGTGTATTCGGCACTTAATTGCCCACGGATACCATGCTGATTGAGATATTCTGTGAAATCACGACTTAAATACTCTTTTGCATTATCGCTGCGAAACATTTTTATTTTACACTCCGTCTGGTTCTCTGCGATTTGCTTAAATGCTTTAAGCACACTAAGTATTTCACTTTTTTCCTTCAAAAATGCAACAAACATCATTCTGGTGCAATCGTCTATGAAAGTGGAAAAATATTTTGCTCTACCAATCAAATTTTGTCTCATTGGACAACATATATCACTTTTTATAAGTTCTAGTGGCTTCTGACAACGATTTCCCGAAAATTTTGTAAACGGTTACACTGTCATCTTCCCTTTTAAACAAACTTCGCAGTTCTCTACGCGGTCGACACTTGATGTGTTTACGTCAAGCCCGTGCACCATTTTATTGTTATACAGTTCACATACTTTTTGTTTTTAGATGACCATACCGACTATTCCACTTCAAATAATCATCATTCAATGCACTATTTATCGCGTGTCTATTCGCTTACTGTGCATCATGTGTGCAAAAAAACTAATTACCGACCCCTTTCCTGTCACAATCACCGATTTTTTTTCGTTTTATTATACACTGATTGCGTTCAAAACTCACTGTCATGTTTTTCGCTGTTGCTTTTGACACTGAAATGAAGTCCGCACAATCAGGTACATATAACACTGATTTTCGGATGCTAATCTCACTGTACCTCTGCCTTTTGCATCAATTGTTTTATTATTCGCGAGAAAAATTTTTTTTCTGGTATAATTCGAACTCAACAAACAATTTTTTGTCTTTGCACATATGAGCTGTCGCCCCGCTGTCAATAATCCAAGTATTATTGGTGATCGATTCATTCGATGAATTCGCAGCAAGCGAAGTGTTCATTTCGGCTGATGATACGGATACCGGTTTTCCTCTTCGCTTACTCCTACATTCGGCCGCGTAGTGGCCTGCTTTGTGACACACAAAGCATTCTATTTTCTTTCTAAATTTGTCACTGTCTTTTGCTCGGGTATTCCGTTGCTCTGATTTCGCTTTTGACATGTGCGAACTCTCTGCTTTCATCTTTTTCGGCATCTCGCCTGCGGCCTTCGTCGATCAACTTTGTTTTTAAATGTTCGAAAGTCGGCAACTTATCTCTTGTCTCCATCGTAACTACATAATTGTCGAATGATTTTGACAGGGTCGCTTATAAAATAATAGATAGTAGGTCTTCTCCGACTGATATGTCTATCTCTTTTAATTTTTCCGAAATGTCAACAAAATCGTGTGTATTTGTGGAGATAGATGAACTCTCCGCTATTTTGAATGACAAAAATTGCTTGAAAAGCGTAACTTTTCTACCAGGCCCAGCAGGTTGATGAATCTCTCTAGAATTTTCCGGGAATCTTTTGCACCTTTAGCGTTTAGCGTTTTTAATGTGAATAAACTGTGATACACTTACATTCAGGATAATGGTGGCTAATGCTTTTTCGTTTTTGTTGGACCATTCCACTCTGACGGTAGCTGCGTCGGTTTCCTCCGGTTTCGGGCCATTTGCATTAGAGCACTTTTCATCTGGAGCTTCCAGCTGCAATAATTTTTATCGTGAAGTTTTTCAATTATTGAAACAGCCGTCGCACTCATCTTTCGCGATCACTACTTTTTATATTTTCACGAGATTCACTTGAAATTTTTTACTATTTTAACTGCTATTGCTGGGTATAACCCAATAACATGTTGAGGTTAGTTAGATTTACAGCAGTAAAAACCAGCGTGTCTTGCTCGAGCGATATATTCAGTGCGACTCATTCCTTTTACAAAAGAACACAAAGTAATGATAATGCAGTTATCTGATATAGATGTAATAGAAGTGAGAGAGAAAGAGTAAAGGAATTTTAGAATTAGTATTGCATTTTTACAGTGTTATGTAAATGTATTTCAACAGTTTGTTCACTCGAAACCTTGGACTTGAATCGCATCTTCGCACCATGGATCAAAAGAGAAATACACTTCCACTCACTGATGAGATTCCTTATCTTAATCTACATCAAATCATATACATGAAGTTTAATCAAATTTTCAACTCTCGTCCCATTTATTATACATGACTTATTGTCTCACTCACAGATTGGAATTTACTCAATTTTCTCGTGTAATTAGCCTTGTTCAATTTCGTTTAATTTGCCGCGGGTTATGCATAATTTTTCTTACATGTTTGCAGTTCTATCGAAAATAATTTACCTAAGTTAATTTAGTTGACTTTTCTACAATCTCTTCCGATTTATATGTCGACTGTTCACTGAATTAACGATTTCAGATGATATATCTTCAAAAAAAAACCATTAAAATCAACCCAAATGGGTTTTTCTTGTAAAACCTGAAGACTACTACATTTGGATGAAGTTTCTTGCGTTATTTTGTCGGCTTCTCTTAGGAAGCCATGCTCATCTTTCGTAATTAATCTAAGCCAATAAAGAACCCATGGCTTTATACAATTCCTAGCCGTAAAATTATGTTCACCAGCATAAAAGTCAACATTTTTTTTATGGGATTTCCCTGTATAGCTTCAAAAACTCCCTTATTTGAAAAAAACTGGATTAAATGGATTTCAAAAAGGTAGGAAATCGTATTTTGTGTATTTATGCGCCAAAATAACGAAAACTGGCAATGAAAGAGACGAAATATGCCGAAGAATACAGCTTGCAAATAAAATATTTTATTCAGTATTGCCGATCTTGATGACCAGCTGCATACACAGGAAAACAAAGCTCCAAGTTAACAAATCTGTGATAAGACCTGTGTTGTGCTATGGGTGTGAAACATGGGCCCTAACCCAAGCATCCGCAAATATATTGAACGCCTTTGAGCGACGGGTCCTGAGGCGAATAATCGGAGCAAAGCTAGACGGGGACCATTGGCGAATTCGATACAACCATGAGCTATATGAAATTTTTGGCGAACCGGAGGCTTCAAGGATTGTAAGACTGCGGAAGCTGCAATGGGCTGGACACGTGAATCGTATGGACGAACAAAGGATACCCAAGAAGGTATTCGTTGGGAGAACTGAAGTCCGAAGACCAGTGGGGAGACCAAGGAAACGCTGGTCTGACTCGGTCGACGAAGACAGTTCATCGCTGCTCGGATTTCGGAATTGGAAGTCGCGGTCAACGGACCGAGACAGTTGGAGGCGCTGTTTGCAGGGACCGAAGGCCCGAGAGGGGCTGTGGTGCTAAGAGAAAGAAAAAAAGAAAAAATTTTCTAGTATTTGTTTTACGGAGAAGATCTGATCAGCCGTCGATTGTCCTGCTCTGAAGCTAGCTTGGTACTCTCCAATAACTCCGTCAGCATACACTTCCAATCGGTGCCCAATTATTTTGAAGAACACTTTGTAGCATATGTACAATAAGGATATTCCTATGTAGTCGATCTCTTTTTTTTGTATGTGGACAGATCACAGTTTTGTGTCAGTCTGCCGGGATATTCTCTTCGGTCCATACTGAAGATTTTTTTGCCAACCTTCAATGGCTCTACCAAGATTTCGTTTACCTCAGGCGCTTTATTTAGTTTCAAATATCTGAGCTCACATCCTCAAAAGATACCATGCGCATGTTCTCTTGATTTGGATAGTCTGATATGATGATCATGTGATCCTGTGATGGCGTTGAAAAGTTGTTAGAAATATTCGCCAATCGTCTTTTAATATCAATATCTTCGCCTAGGATATTGATTTTTAGCTTATGTCCTACTTTTAAAAATGTCCGCTAGTTCACTTTGCTCGCAGTACCGCCCGCACATCGATCATATTTGATGCTGCCCTTTATTCTGTGTCAATTTTCGTCGAAATCGGTCAATCAATGTGGCCTTATTAACCAAACGAACTTTCCTCATGTTGAGACATTAAAGCAGCCGCCATTTTAATCACTACATTTAAATCCTTTCCTGAAAACTTCTTCAAATATTTATGTTAGCCTTTGTAACAAATTTCATCTAAATCGGAGCTTTACTTTGGCTGGAATATATATCATCGATTTTTGGCAAAAATAGCCGGCATTTTATTACTTCTCGGCCGTTATGGCCGGCTAATGAACTTAGTCGAGATATTGTATTTATACTTTACAAAAGATCGAAGCCAAATTGCGACTTGTTCTTGTTCTTTTCAAGAAAAAATTCTACCTAATAAGTGAAATTCTATATACATCGCCCCTCTTATGCCATACTGGAATTATTCATAGTTTACCTTAGCTCCACCAATTGATATCTTCAAAATGTCCTTAACCACACGAATTAATCGTTCCCAAAATCCTCCCCACCAAGGGGCTCGTTTAATAATAAATTGCCATATAATGCGCCGCAAGCTAAAAAATGCTTGAAGCTTTTCGTTTTTATAAATTTCTTCTAGACCAGAAAGCTCAAGGGATGCTCTTTTAAAAGTTTAAGCGTTGTCTGAGTAAATGATACGTGGGCTTCCTCTTCTTGCAACAAAACGCCTTATGGCTAAAGGGCAATTCTCGGTAGAGAGGCTAAGCTCACTTTCCAAATGATCTGCTCTCATCGCTGCGCAAGTGAAAATCATTATGTATACTTTTCTCACATCATCTTGATTCGTTAAGTTCGATATATAATGGGCCAGCAAAGTCTACACCTGAGTTGATCCATGAGCTTAGAGTACATTCTTCGAAACAAAAGGCATTCGTGGATGATTCGTTTAATCAGCTGTCGTCCCTTTAAAATCCAAAATCTGTCTTGTAGTTTTGTAAGCACAATATTTACACCTCGATGAAATGTTAGTTGATGTGCGTCCACCACAATCAACTTTGTAAGATAAGCTGAATTATTGGATGATAGCATCAGGAGATTCATCGGCCAATTGGAGACGACCGTCAACTCCTAGTAATCCTTCGTTGTCTAGAAAGGGGCTTAGTGTCAACAAATTTGAAGCACGGTCAATTGGTTTGCCTCTCTGCAAAAGACAAATTTCGTTAGAAAACTACGAAATGAAATGAAACTTAGCCAATATCTTCCGCTTCGAAAAGTTCCTCTGCGTCTGAATATTGATGACTAAATGACGAAACTCTTTTCAATTTTAATTTAATAAATCGAATGACATAGCATGAAATTCGCAATATTCTGTTCCAGGAACTAAATTTTTCATAATTTAATATTGGTTTCTTGGACTCGCGGTCTTGAGCTGGATGCGTACTAATCGTGAATAGCGGTATCAAATTGATTATATTGCAATCATTTCTTGGCACATCTATCTGGTAAATAGGCCACTCCGAGAAATTTCTCCTTAACCAATCAGGTCCATGAAACCAAGCATCGCTGTTTAGAAGTTGCTTTGCGGAAATTCCCCTAGAGAGTAGATCAGCTGGATTTTTTCGACCTGCACAATGTCTCCAGTCGGTTTTATTTGTCAAACTTCTAATTTCTTGCAATCTATTTGCCACAAAAGATTGCCACTTCTTTCTTTCATCAATTATCCAATATAAAGTTATTTTGGAATCGGTCCATAAGAATGTCTCATCAAACGTCACATTCACTGACCTTTTGATATAAGTACATTGCCTTGAAGCAACCAAAGCAGCGGTTACTTCCAAACACGCTACACTTAGCTGTTTTGTTGAATTAGCGTTATTAGATTGCGAAGAATTCGTCTTTATTTCCTTTAATGGGGCGAGTCGACCTTTTGCGCACATTAATTGAACATCAATGTGCTGATTACACTCGCTTCGAATATACGCTACTGCACCAAAAGCTTTCGAGCTAGCGTCGGCAAATATATGAAGCTGCTTGTTAGTCACATTTGCTATTCGCAAAGCACATCGAGGAAAGCTAACTTCTGCCGGGCAAGATATACCGTTGACGCATTTAACCCATTCGTTCAGCATAGTTTCGGTCAAATTGACATCCCAATCCAGTTTTAAGCGGACAATAATTGGGCTTAATATTCCAAAAGGATCGAAAATTCGAGATAGCAGCTTTAGTTGGCTGTGGTGATGTTTTGATGAACTCATTGGCAGACTTTAAGATTTCGTCGGTAGAAGTATGCCCAATAACCCCCAAAACCTTTTGTTGGCTGGTAGTTATTTCTTCATTATATGTATCTTGCAATTTCCTAGCATTGGTAGTCCACTTACGAAGTTTCATTCCAGCATTCGCTAGAATCTTCTTTGAATCGTTGTAAATTTGTTCGGCGCTCGAAATACTGTTAACACTTATGATAAGATCATCCATGTAAAAGGAACTTTCCAGAATTTTCACTGTTTGAGGATACGTTGACATCTCGTCATTCAAACGCTTCTTAATTGTCGGGACTCCAGCTGACTCAAAACGTTACTCGAGTAATGCGATAAACCTTAATACGCTCGAGATCAATCTAATTCGGGTTATCTTTGGATTTGAACCAAAAGAATCTGTGGCTGTCTCTGTCTCTTTCTGCAAGTAGAATCTGAAGAAAGGCCTTTTGTATATCTGTGACGACCCCTTTACTGCTTACACGAAATTGCAACAGTATTTTCAGAATGTCTGGTAAAAAGTTTGTTCCTGTATGCAATTGGTCGTTAACAGACGGCATACCTGGTGCATAAGCCGACGCATCGAATACCACTCAAATTTTTTTGGTTTCTTTATCCGGACGATAGACTGGACGATTGATTGGAACCTTGACCTTCAATTTCAACAGGCTCAGCAAACCCTGCGTTAATAAACTCCTTGGCCACCTTATTGTACAGGAGAAGCCACCTTTTATACAGAACAAGCCTTCGTAGCCTTTTTAATGCACCTTCTCGATTAGAGTCCAGTGCTTGGCCCGTAGTTTTCCAGGGCAAAAATGCTTTGTATTGGCAACCAACCTTCGTAATGCAGCTTACTTGCAATAGATCTGTGACGTTTGTGGCTTCTTCCGCTTCAGACTTAATTCCTAAAAGCGTATCGTAGTCATCGTTTTTGATATCTGTTGGGGCTGCATCCATACTAGCTCGCCGGTTCACTATAGATTCGGAGTATTCGTGATAGCGAAAATAACCAGCTCTCAATTTATTCGTTAGTGCTTATATTATTATCGATTTTAGCATTATAGAATAACTGTTAGGTGGGACGTTCAATGCAGTCAAAGTGCGTGTATATGAAATGATGTTATTATATAAGCCACGTAGACTTACAACATCTGTCTCGTTCGTCACTGGCGATAATGACATGAGTTGTTGGAACACGTTGTCAATCAATCTTTGCGTATCGCCATACTCTTCTTGCAAGTGGGCGATAGCCCTATCGTAGCACTCTTCCGAAGCATTAAAGCCGACAATAGTTTTATCTGCGTTCCCCGTTAAAACTGATTGCAAGTAGTGACGTTTCTCTGCACCAGTCAATGTAGAATTTTCATGAACAGTAACTTTAAATTGCTGCCAAAAGGGAAGCCATTCCGAATGATTGCCAGTAAACTTCTTAAGTTTTAATTGTTTCAATCTCGTTGATCCCTCCTTCTTTGTCGGAATTGCATTTCCCGTATTAACAACCGCTGGTATTTGCCGTTTCCATAAATTTCTAACCGGCGCTTCAGACACGATAACGCATTGATCGCGAGGCCTTCATATTCGACGACTTTCTCAAATTCTTCCGTCTTCAAAAGATTTTTCTCCTGTATCGCACGGTTAGCAATGCATGCACTGAAGTAAGACTTAATATTATTTCTTTTTAATCCTTAATGTCGATATCGATATTTTCGATAATATTGGGACGTATTTAAGGGCGATACGATAATATCGATGATTTCGTGATTGGTATCATCACACTGAATATCGTATCGTATATTGTATCGAAAATCGAGACGATACGATATCGATATTTTTATCGATTATCGTGAAGGCCTAGTTTTCATTGAAAAATTAGGTAATGATCACATGGTTGAGCGTGATACTGATCATATCATCTCGAATTCTGCTACGGTCACGGGATGAGACACCCTAACAATAAACCTAGACGCCAAGGCTCAGATTTGGACTGTTGTGCGATGGATTATTATTATTATTAGTTGCAAAATTTCTAGACGCAAGTTCGAAGCTCCACAAGAATTTCACTTACCAACCAAAAAATTTTCGTGCGTCACCTGTGCACAAAGCTCTTGTCCAAACATGGTTCATTCTTCTTTTCAGTTGCCCGACAAAAATGGCGATGTTACTTCTGTCATTCTTTCGTGTCTACCCAAAATATAAGTTATGCGAAATCGATTCCCGGGCTTCAGGAAAATTTTCTGCATAAGTTTGATTTTGAATATAAATTGCATCGACTTGCCAGACCCTTAAAAAAATAATTTTCATTGCACGTGAGGCAACAAATAAGCAATTTCAAACTTCTCAATTCCGTTTTTTTCAAAGGTTGATACGTATTATAAAGTGGCTCTAAATAAGTGAAAAAATTGTGATTTATAGCGTATAGCAATTATAACTTGATGATCATCAATCACGAAATTTCTTCCATTTTAAGAATTATAATCATCCCAATTAGACACAGCGTGTCATGCGTCACTTTCAAAAATAAATGTCACCAAATAAAGGAGGCAAACAAATATTTGTCTATTCTCATATAATTGCTCTATCATAAATTTCCATTATGCTGTACACACTAAACTGGGTCCGTAATAATTTCCCTAACGCGAGTTTGTAACGAACCAACCCCTATTATAATTGCTCTTGTGCGGTGTGGTGTGGTTACGACGCTTAAAATTACACTACCCATTTCTTATAGAATAGTGTCCAGGACAAGAAGCAGTACGCCAAGGAAAGTTGATATTGTACCATAAGGCGGCGACACAAAAACAAGCTTTATGTGACGGTATTATATTCATGTACATACATACCACACCACGTCCTGTCCCGTACACAGATGAGGGTTATTTGGAGTGAATAATTGTTATAATAATCATAAGTATAATAGGACGACACGCCAAAGAAAGTGCGGAATTGCGCAGACCCTCCCGTTTCAAATGCAAATAACTAATCCTTGAAGAGAATCTTGTGGAACGTAAGCTACACGCCCGGCAAATACCTACGTTAAAGTGAAGTACAGCTTAGGGATGATACGTTGGTCCTTTAAGGAAATTAAATCCGCATAAGAAATATTTACTACTTTCCCTTGGTATCTCGCTTGGCACAGTGTCGTTTTATAGCTTTTGTTTTTGTGTACGAGTATGTCCTCCCGGGTATCATCATCATGGGTTTTTACCACCAAAATGTTCATTTCATGAGCAAAGAGAAAGGGTTTTCTTTATTTCATTGTGACACATAAATTTTATGTGTTTGCATTTACATGAACGTTCTTTAAGACACCACTGACTGCCGCTGTTGCTGGCAAAGAAAGCGACCAAGACGACAAGTAAGAAAGCGTTCAGTAAATAGCACCCAAGGAAAAAGAGATGGAAATTTTCCGCGTCCTATCCTGACATCGCATCTCACTTTCCGCTTTTTGAATTGCGAAATTTCGTAAGGGCAAACACGCTTAAGCTATCAGTGGAAATTCTTAAAGTTTTTCCTCAGATATGTACAGAACTGTTGTCGGATTATAAAATTTGTTCTTTAATGTTTTGCTGTTTGCTGTTTTGTATCTTTCTTGTCGAGAGACACAGTGCGAACGCTTGAAAATATCCCAAAGGCATCTTAGAAAAGATTTACCACCCCATTTCATTTCCATCATGAATTCATTCATGTTCAAAATGTAGATGAATGTGAATGGTTTTGAAATGCGAGAAACTACAACAATTTCAGATGAGAGTGATGATGATGATGGGGAGACTTTTGTTATTCTATGTCTAAAGTTCCAGGACTTGGTTGGAGGAAGATGGGGCTGTGTGGGAAATCCTTTGTGGCCAAGATAACCGAGTCAAATTTTACCCCCATTTAGTGATTAATTCGCAGGACGTTGAACTTAAATGCTTGATTTAAATGCCTTTTAGGAACCGTTGCAGTTTTCTTGCCGAAGTTTTCATAATTTCATAATAATCACTTGGCCACATACTCCACCAATCTACCCTACTTGAAAAACTTATCACGTCCCAAAAATACATTTCGCCTGCGGTAAGCCTCAAGAAGATTAGAAGATATTTGATATGCTTTCACACACTTGCCAGCAAATCGTCGAATGACTGACTGAGCTGACTGCAGAATAAACAGAATAAAGATATAGAAACGATTAATTTTGCTTAAAATTTAATTCACTTGAGAGTCGCATAATATTCTGATACCACGCAATCTAAACCCACAACAGCAGCAACAACAACGACAAAGCCAACAACAGCAAATTTTCCTTGGCTCCATCTAATATGTATTTGTTTACCACTTGTTCAGCAAACCCACCATTTTCGACAGGGATATCCTTGATCAATGCTAAGTGGCAACAACAGCCGCGCCACAACTCATTTCGTTCGTTTGGGAGTATGAGCGTGTGGCGGGTGTGATGATGGCCGTGAGGAGTGGTTTTATTCAACAGAATTTCAAGAGCTTTAAATAGAAACAAATACTTCTTCGAAATATGAAAAGAGCCTGAACGAACGACATTAAACACAGAAGAGTGGGATGAGTGTGACGGAAAGGCATCGGGGGTAATGACGACAGAGTCCAAGTCCCGAATCCACCAGAATATTATTATTGAGTTTTAGATTAGTTAAATAATTAAAATTAGTTTGTATCAATTTGTCTTTTCCGTGTAAAATGTAAATTAACCCGAAAACTTCGCAGTTGAAGTGGTCCGAAGGATTAGGGTGAGTGCTGATGTTATTACGTTTAAGACGGTGAGTAGTCAATTGGATTTTCCAGTTATGAAATATTTCGCAAGAAATTCCATGAAAATGGATCCAGGTTTGGTGTCCACTGGTGTTGACAAAGTCAATGTTGGAATTAATTTTTAAAGAAGATCTTAACGGCCTTAGATTTCAAGGCCTTATTACTTAGGCGGTTGAAGACAATTTTCGAAATCATATTTCGAAACTTTTTGGACAATGAATTTAGATAGGTATATACATACCTTAAACTCTTTTTAGTAGAATTATTGAAATATTGATACCAAATATGGTATTCCTGAAAAAAATTTGTAATTTTAGCAATGAATCATTTTTAATTAGCCAAGATCATAAACAGGGTAGACATTTCCAAAGTCTTTTAACATTTTTTGACCCACACAGGCAGTTCGTGACTTTAGTTGGACCTTAAAAATAAAATAAGTTGTCCAATAAAACCGCGACCTGTCTATCCGTCCGTGCGCGGCAGCAATCTTTCTAAACAACTACAATAGTTTCTTTGCAGCGCTACAGCCCCTCTCGGGCGTTTGCTTCCTGTAAATAGGGCTTTCGACTACCTCAGCTGTCCTTCGATGCAGCGAGCCTTCACCTTCGTCGACTGAGTCAGATCAGCGTTTCCTCGGCTTTCCCCACTGGCCTTCGCCCTCCAGCTCTCCGAACGAATACCTTTCTGGGTACCTATTGTTCGTCCATACGATTGACGTGGCCAATCCATTGTAGTTTTCACAGTCCTACAATCGTTGGGACCTCCAGCTCGTCAAAAATTCGATAGAGAAGTGGGGTCAGGTTCTAACGATTTTCAGATTTTTTCAATGGGGAAGTCAAAATGTTAAGAATTTCCATGATGGAGCACTTTTAAATGTGAGGACATATATTCAGATGTCAGGACGGCGGAGAGTGGGTACCTAAAATGAAAAATCGAACATATTCACTAAAACTAATTGATTGCATATTCAGCTTGCAAACAATGCGTCTTCGTTGCGGTCATGACACGACAGCCAGAAAATCTCGTATATGACAAGTGATTTGTTGATTCGGTATTAATCAAGCAGTTTCACAAGCAAACTGCTCGAAAACCTTCCTATCCCCTACTTGTGATTTCATGTGGCAGATTTAGAAAAGTAATTAATTATTTCCATTCATAATCATTGGGTAACGACGAAGTCCCCTTAAGTCCGGCTGTCTTCCCCAGGTCCAGATTGTCCTTTTTCGTCAGCAATTTCCAACCCTTAGCTGGTTACCTCCTTTTTTCGACTTCGGTCGACTTTTATTTGACCCAGGTATTCGTGGATGCGAAATTTTTTTGTAGAGGTCCTTGTGCTGGGGGGTAAGAACCCGCTCCACGACACCACAACGCTAGCCTGCCAGCGCATTCACGCGTCCCCAGACATGGCCAATCTCAGCGGATTCCAACATCCTCTTCCGCTGGGGCAGCAGACCATCGCTACAGTCCTTTACGGACATTTAAACATACCTATCTATCACTACAAAATGGCGCCCAACATGGGGCCCGAAATGCCCGGCTGTATCATCAGTCGTGAGCACGAGACAGTCCATCGTCTCTAGGTATCCCTACAAGGTGTCCAGATTTTTGGCGGATAGGTAACCCCTAAGGGATATTGCATTAATAGTGCCCCAGCAACTAATAACTTCCGAACGTATGTGTCCTTGGACATCAATATCGTTTGGACCTGCTTTTGACTCAAACACTGGTGGTTTACCACCATTGTATGATTAATAAGGCCAAATGTTATAAGAGTCCTTCTGTATATTCGGAAGTTATTTTCCCAATATCATTTTTGCGGGGACTTCTGATCTGCACCCCAAACTAAGCGGTGCTTAAGTGTCCTCCAGTAGATGGATTTTGATTTCATGGGGTTGGCTGCTTAGCTAGTCCGTGACTATCCACGATAAGACACGCGCTGCTTGCGAGTCGGAGAACACCCAGGGCAGACGAATTGTACCTGGTCGAAAACTTGCGTATGAGAGAGGACTTCTGAACCCTGAAACTTATGGTGCCGCAAGAGAGTAGTCCCTGTAGACCAAAGGAAGAGCGCTCCATTGGTGACCTTACCTGGGAAGGAAAAAGCGAAATGGAAAGACCGAGATTGATAATCGTTTTTTTTTTTTAATTTCTAGATAAACCTTTTTATAATAAAATATCCTTAGCACCAATTTTGATATCTATTTAATATTTAATTGTTTATATTTGTCCGTCTTATTTTTTTGTGAGGTATTAATTTATAGCTCGGCACTGACGGCCACTTGTTTTAATTCAAACTTAGTTTTTCAGATTCAACTAAAAAAAATGTCCCAGCTACTAGATGCCATGCAGGAATCGGCTGCCAGCATGGAGCAAATGCGGCAAAAATTGCAGCAATTGTCGGACCCACAACCTCCGGATCCACCACCTCCGGGTCCAATGTCTCGACCCATGCCTGATGACACTTGGGATCATCCACCACTCACCCAGCCAGACCTTCCACCGTCTAAAGTAGCCAAAATAGTGGCTGGCTGGAAGCTGGTGTTCACAGGCCAGAATGACCCTACGAACATTGATCCCTTTCTGCGAAGGGTTGAAAACATGGTTTGGTTGAGCTAAGCAGGAAATATGAGAGCTGTCACACGCTGCGTCCAGGTGTTATTCACTGGGAGAGCTTCCCGTTGGTTTTGGCGGTTTGTGGACCTTTCTCCAACATTTGACTGGGTGACGTTGAGGCGTGCAGCACTGCGGGAGTTCGCACCAGCCGAGGGGGATGACTTTTTAAAGCGGCGAATCCGGAACAAACACTAACAGGCGCAGGAGACCGTAGATGACTACTACGAAGTCCTGTGTTGCCTGTTGGAACGTCTGAGGAACCCCATGCCAGAGTCTGAGTTTCTCAGCCTCTTTTGGGAGGGCATCAGGCCGGAGCTGCGAGAGCGACGTATTCGCCCCGCGCCACAACGTGCATGCACTTCACGCCTCCGCAAAAGTGCTTGAAGCTGTACAACACTCCCAGTGGTCCACACCCCAAGATAATTTCTACAGCCGATGAGAGCAATCAGAACGACGCTTAGTGGCTGAGTTCAAACCCAGTGTACCTGCTCTACCCGCGCTAGTCCGTCTCATTCCATCCATAAAGGACAGTGCGTCGAAGTCCATCTTGCCATCCTCCACAGAACTAGAATAAGAACATCAAAACGAACTGCATGAACTGGCCCCTAGGTGTTGGAGCTGCTGGCAGACAGGACCTCACTTTACCGCATGCCAAGCAGAGGCTAACATCTTTTGTCTCCGTTGTGGAAAACCAGATACCCATACGCCAGATTGTGCAAATTGCAAGAAGTCAAAAAACTTGCTAGCGAGTGCTCACAACAGCCAGTAGCACTCGCGACAAACCAAGTAACGGAACAGCACTCTATCTCCCACCACGACAAGTTCCTCGTCAGTAAATCCACTAGAGTCAAACTCCACGATACTGTTGCTGGTCCACGATGCAACAGATGTCACATCTTCTCCGGAGGACTCTCCACAGACAGTGTTGAAGCGACCACCTCAGGTACAGCCTGAAGAACCCCGGCAGCCACAGATCCGTGTATTGAAGCCATATCATATTAGGTTGCAGGAGTATATTCCTGTAAGAGAGAGGATTTTTGCCGCAAAAGAGGTCGCCCTACGCTAGGACAAAACTTAAGTAGTCAACTCGTCGTTGAAGGAGCTTCCGCAGGAGAGTGCGCACTTATCGCCTAACTTTAAAATTATGTAACATCTTGGAGGTTTCTGAGAATGATACTTGACCTTACCCACCAATCAAAGTGTTGGGCGAAATCGCCGTTGCACTGATTGACACGGGTGCAAGTATGAGCTGCCTTGCCTCGAGCCTCGGCTCAAAGGTACTCCATCAAAAACCCTACAGCAGTAAAACCCTGGCGCTCTAAAATCAGTTCAGCTGATGGTACCAAACATCCTATGGGGGGTAGACTGACAACACCCGTGACATTCAGAGGTCAAACGAAGGATATTACTTTCTACATTATCGTCCTCGCTTAACTTCTGCAACGCTTCCGCTTCTTCAAAACTTTCGCAATTCCGATGAAATTCAAACCCTGTCTTAGCTAATGCAAACGCTGTTTTGCTAATCCCGCGCTGTTTGTCCGCTTTAATAAGAAACAAACGATGAATATGACGATTGTCGTTCAGGTCGTGGCAGAAAACGCCTTCCTTGCCACAAAAGAGACCGCTCCGACCGTTTTTGGTTCTTTTATCACTACTGCCGGCATCGGATCTTATGTTCCCCGGATAAAATAGTTGCGGTGATACTCGAACCGGTTGACAGATGGAACCAGGTGGCACAGTATGCTCGGGCAGTCCTAAAATGTAAAAAGCAGCCAGGGGCGTTGGGGCTGGGGTATCGCTTTTCTGGCACTTCCTCGTCCCCTCTCCCCAACCGCTAGGAAAGGGAGCCCCTAGCTTGAAGGCGCCTCACGGCGTAACAAAACAAGACTTGGCCCGAAGTAATGTGTCAAACGGTTCCAGGCTGGGTTCTCAGGTTGACAGGGGAGGTGCTTAGTGGGTAGTCCAGTCGCCTTCTTGCGAGCATGAGAGTCTCACACTCTGTGCGTAAATGGCATTCACCTCCCAAACACAAAAAAAAACTAACAATTACATTTCTTACACAACTAATGAATTTTCTCGATAAATTAATTCTCCTTACCAGTTCTTTAGCGCGTGGAGTGGTTTCCCTTCCAAGAGTGATCCCGGACTATTTTTTGTTTTATTTTTCATTACAGACTACAGCGGATGGCCTTGGGTACCACAAACCTCAATTGGCCACCTTGTTTACGACACAAACGATTTTATTTCAGCGTAAATACTTGTTTTAGCTGCAATTCCTGCTCCGATTTCTTTTTGCCATATAAGACTATAATAATATCATCTTAACGCACATTTTATAGTTACAGACCACATAGCCAATCACCCGTGTCGGTGATTTGCATCGCACATGCTCCATTATCGGTTTCCCGGCTGAGTGCATCAACATGCGCCATACGTTTTGCTTGACGATGTATCAGGTTATGATCAAATTCTAAAAATCTTAACCACCAGCGTGCGGTTCTCGGTCTATGTTGGGTCGTGTCCTCGATGTTGGTTATTGCGTTGCAGTCCGTTATCGATCAGAAGTGTTTGTTCATCAGACGCACTCTAAACCGATCCAACGATTCCACCACGCCTATTACCTCAAGCTTGCACCCCTGATATCTTGACTCCGTCTCTGAACAGTGAAGGCTATAATAGAAAATAGGTTCCCAGCTTATGCCATCCGTCGACTGCAATAAAATTCCAGCCAAATCCTCACACTGCTCGATTTCGTATGTACCTCGTGCTGCGCAATGGAATCTTATAAAACCAAAACTGGCCTTTCCATGAGGATCTTTTTTAATTCCATGAAAGCATTTTGCTGGGATTTCGTCCAAACGACATACTTCCAAAAAAACCAGTTAGTCCCAGGAAGCTTCAGAGTTCAGTTATAGTTAATGGATTGCTTGAAGCGTGAATATTGGTCACCTTCGCAGTAACGGGCGTTATGCCTTTTTTCCTTATATGATGACCCAAAAAGTCTTATGTAATAGGAAAGCGCATTTTTCGATTCGCAAAATCAACTGATGTTTCTCCAATAACAGCAGTACCTTTTCAGTCGTTCCATTCCTTCTTCTGTAGTCTTGCTTGAGATGATCATGCCGTCAAAATATGGAACAACTTGTCCGTCGTCAAATGTTCTCATTATACAATTGATCATTGCTTGCGAAACGCTCGGCGCACTAACCAACCCGAAAGAAATTCTATTGAACCCATAATGCCCGTTAATCGTAACAAAAGCTATACTCGTATATTGCTTGGAAGACTCGTTGATTTCTACTTGATAGTTGTTTTACAAACAATTTGACAATTTTTGGTATGGGAAATGTTCGTCGTTATTTTACCAAGACGTCGATAGTCTATACACAATCGAGCATCTCCGTTTTTCTAAGCGATCAGAATCAATGAAAACGCATACGATACGCCAGACGGTCGTATGATATCTCTTCTCAAAAGTTTCGAAATGGCCTTTTCAACAATAGCTCGCTTGGCAAAAGCTATGCGCTATGGTTTCAGGTTCACTGGTTCTAAAGATTAAATTTTAAGTCCATTGTGGTTGTTTTACATCTACTCAAATCTGGAACTGATGCAGAAAAAACGAATTTTGATATTTCAGTAATAGTGCTTTCAGATCATGTAATTCGGACTTAGTTAAGTTTCCGGTTTAATATTATCCAAACTCTCGCAGTGACAGTTGTTTTCTTCGATGACAAATTTGGTTCCCTTACGGCAAATTATGTTTCGTCCAAGTAATACATTTTGCGGAATATGATGGTCCTCAATAACCAGCAATTTTTCCCTGCACAAACTTTCGTCGATCCCCACCCGTTCCATTTTTTTACCATCACATACGAGGGTGGTCCGATAAGTACTTAGCCTGCAACAGAAAAACGATAATTTGTGTGCCAATTTATTTCTCAATATAATCTCCTCTTGGCACGATACACTTGAACCAGCGATGCTCCAACTTCTTTTACTCTGCTGAAACATATGTTTTTCAGAGGTCAGTAAAGTAGGCCTTCTTGGCGGCGATGACCTCCTCAATGGACTCAAATAGAATGACATCCTCAAGTTTGGAAACAAAAAGAAGTCGCACGGGGCAAAATCTGGAGAATACAGTAGATGGGGAGCTGTTCATAGCCTAATTCGACGAATTTGGCCGTGATGACGGCGGAGTTGTGAGTCAGTGCGTGGTCATGGTGGAAGAGCAATTATTGCTTCGCCAAATGGGGCCTTCTTTCTGCAATCTGGCGCGAATCGGCCTAACAATTTGGCATAGTAGAGTCCTGTGACCATTTTGCCTTTCTCCTGGTAGTCGATGCAGATCACATTTTGTGAATTCCAGAAAACTGTGGCCATCACCTTTTCGGCCGATAGAACCATCGTCGCCTTCTTCGGAGCACGTTCGCCGGGTGTAGTCCACTGTTTCGACTGCTCCTTGGTTCTTGGGGTGTACCAGTGGACCCATGTTTCGTTGGGGGTCACGAACCGACGCAGAAATTCCTTCGGATCGCGCTTAAACAGCGTCAAACACGGCTTTGAAGTGGTTTCACGTTGCATTTGCTGTCCGGAGTGAGCAGCACCCGTTGCTCCGACAGCTTTTTCACGCCCAAAATTTTATACAGGATATGACCCACGCGGTCTTTTGAGATGCCTACTGTCAGCTATCTCGCGCACCTTCAATCGGCGGTCTGCCAATAAGCTCGTGGATTTTGTCACGTTATACTCCGTAGCAGCCGTTTTCGAGGCACCTGGGCGTGGCTCATCTAAAATCGACGTACGACCACATTGAAACTCGTTAAACCAATTTTTTACGGTCGCCATCGCAGGAGCAGAGTCACAGTACACAGCATCCAAGCAGTCTTTGATTTCGCTGTGCGATTTCCCTTCCAAAAACTGGAATCGAATCACGAATCAATATTGCTCTTTCTTTATTTTTCAAAAATCGGCGTACACGCCCGCTTCCACACCTGGTCAAAACAAAACCAAGAGTCCGATTCGGCTGAAATTTGATAGTAGCCGTCTCAGAGAATGTACTACACGATCATGAATCCCTCTTGCGATAGTGGCGCATTGGATTCCCCTCGTATAAAGTTTCCGCTGGGCTGAAATTTCGTGACAAAATACCAAATGATCGCCAATGTTTACCATTCAACTGCTCCAGTCTTGCTCCCATAGTAGTTTCGGGCGCGTCAGTCATTAGTGCAAGCGGCGTATTATGGTCCAGGTATACTAGTGAAGCTGCCTTTGCAAAGCTCTGTTTATCGTTTTTTAAGTCATCTTCAGCTTCAGATCTCCTTGGGACCTTCCGTTTGTCGTCCTTTTTATTATTTTAAAGGAATTTATCCAGCGAGACCTAATAATGCATGCATGCATGTTAAATACAACATCTGTAGTAGTTCGCAGCACCCAAGAATTGACGTAATTCGAAAATTGTTTCCGGTTTTTTGGTGTTGAGTAGCCCCACAAGCCGAACTTGTAGTCGACAGCCGTTTTTATTTATGTTATATCCCAAGTTATTAACCTCTGACTGAACGAATGAAGACTTTTAAGTGTTTGTTTGCAATCCGGGTTGTTGTAGTCGCCGAGTTACTACACTTAAATGTTCTCGATGCTGTTCCATTGTTTCGGATATGATGAGGATGTCCTTGGCGGATTTGGACCATCTGTCGTTGAAAGGTCTGCGTGGCTTTCCTCAGATCGAAAGGCATGACCAAAACTCAAGGAGTCCGAACGGTGTTGTGACAGCTGATTATTTGCATCAATTTCAGCCCTGGGTATCTGATAACAGACCCTCTCCAAGTCCGCTACCAAAACACTGTTTTCCGCAGTAACCAGCGACATCTTGGATGTGTGATATTGGGTAGCGGTCTGTGAAAGTTTGCACGTTAAGCTTGCGATAGTCATCGCAAACTCTTCATCTTTATGATTTTTTGACTACTAGATGTATTGCGATGGCCCAAAAGCTGTTAGATTGCCAAAAATACCTCGTTTCAGCATGGTCCTGAACTCAGCAAGTTTTTCACCTGTGAGACGACAAGGGTGTTGGGCAACTGGAGGTCTTGTGGTCCTAGTTGGCTCTATGGTAAATGATGTTATGACGGTTTGTACCATTGCATTGGGCAGAGGTTGTATGGTTGTTTTGTTTGGTTATTAATGAGTAGGTAGTGATCACCTCTTTACCCGTTGCAGTTTCGCTAGGGTTTTTAGATTTCTTAAAAGCGTTCACTGTTTCTAGTTGCCCCGAGTTGGTTTACAGAGTGGGGGCTTTGCCAAGGTCAATCAAAGGTCCGGAGTGTATCAAGAAATCTGTTAGCGACGATGAACTTCCATGCAAATATTTGTTTGAAAACAAGGTTCATTTTCAAAAGTAGTTTTCCATATGCTTGAATCTGCGAATAGTGAGCGGCATATAGCATTAGCAGTTTCGCAAAGTGATGAGGCAATATAAAACGGGTGAACTGGAGTTAATCAGAAAACTTAGACGTGACTGCTGATCGGTTATATGTAGTCGTTATTTTGGAATCGCGTGAACGCTGTCTCCGACTCCGGTGATGAAAGGCAGTGGTTCTAATTTTCTGACGTTTGGTTGTCTTTGAATGTACAAGGTTCTATACAATCTTTAGCATTACTGCCTAATTTGGCATGATAATAGCAAATTCCTGTCTTTTTCGATGTAGAGTTAATTTTCATTTGCACTTAAAATACCTCTTACATTTACAGGCAATCGTTTTCACCATAAAGTTTTGATTATTTCTTCAGAGAGTCCAACAGGTGCTAGGCTTTGCATTTCACGCAAAATTGTAGAAGACTTTTTGCCTTCCATGTCCAGCTAAGTGAGAAGACGGTTCAGCCGGCGCTCCTTTGATTCCTTAAAACGTGCCAAGAGTAAGGCAGCCCCATTGAAGCAATTATCCATCCCACGTTTAGAACTCTCAGCTGCCTACTTGCTAGCCAAATTGGCGAAACATTATCTGAAAACTTCTAAAATTGGTATTATATCTTCGCATTTATGGAGTGATTCCACTCATGTACTTCAGTGGCTTAAAGGTCACCCTTCACGTTGGAAGCCTTTTGTAGCGAACCGATACTTTAGCATCCACGTCGATATGCTTGAAGCTCGATGGCATTACGTAAAATCCAAGGATAATCCCGCTGACATAGTATCGCGGGGTTGTACAGTTACTCTACTAACTCATAAAAGGGCCATCTTGGTTACCTCAATCCACAAAATCATGAGTATCATCTCAAGATGAACCCCTTGAATCAAGATAACCACCTCCTGACGAAAACTCTTCAAAACCTGTAGTCCATTTGATCACACGATCTCACTGTGAATTCGACGATTTATCGTTTTTCGTCTGTCAATAAACTCTTGAGAGTCGCCTCGTTTTGTCTAAGATTCATAGTGCGCCTTTTAAGTCGCGTGACTAACAAAAGAAAAGAGAAAATCCAAAGCTTCTTAGAGCATTTAAAGAATTATGTCCCAGTGAGGCAAGTCACCGAAAAGAACACTTTGATGTCTAACTTCGAATCTCGTCTGAAAAAAAATCTATCGTCTCAATTTTTTATGGTATCGATCATGAAACCTCCTTTCATTTATTCATCAAAAAACATACAGCCTGATGAGTTAAATAGTGCTTCCTTATTTATTGTCGATCTTCATCAGAGTCTTCATTTTGCTGAAGTGCGATCTTCACTGAAAAAAGGGTTGCGATCGCCCAATTCCAGCCCAACTTTAAAGGTTGAATCCGTTCATGGATGGTGGTTTAATCAGAGTGGGAGGTCGATTAGTAAAATCTCAACTATAATCACATGAGAATAAATTTCCACTTTTAATGTATCATAATGATGACTTAACTAAAATGCTAATATGTCAAGCGCATTTAGACACCTTTCACGGTGGAATCCAGTCAACTCTCGGCACATTGCGTTTACAATATTGGATCTTAAAAGGACGGGTAGCTGTCAAATCATGCATTAAAACCCGTCATAAGTGCATACTTTACTCAAAAAAGGGTTGTACGCAACTAATGGGAAATTTACCTCTATATCGTACATTACCATCCAAACCCTGTAATATCTCTGGTATCGATTATGCTGGACCGATAAAAGTTTGCTTAGCTAAAGTTAGAGGCAATGTCACTCAAAAGGGCTACATTGCTACTTTTGTCTGTTTCTCTACTCATGCCGTTCACATTGAAGTAGTCGAAGACTACAGTAGTGCTGCATTCATTGCTGCATTCCATCGTTTCACATCTCGCAGAGGTCAATGCTCTGAATTACATAGTGACCAGGGAACTACTTTAGTCAGCGCTGATTCAGAGCTCACCAAGATTTTTCAAGGTGCCTTAGAATGGTCCGAAAGGGCAAAAAACCAACTATCCATAAGTGGCACTAAATGTCATTTCAACCCTCCAGGTGCCCCTCACTTCGGTGTTTTGTGGGAAAGTGCGGTGAAATCCATGAAGTACCATGCGTACCGAATGATTGGAGATCAAGCTTTGACTTTTATCGAATACTCTACCTTGCTTTGTCGTATTGAAGCGATCTTGAATTCGAGACCTTTGTTACCACTCAGTGATGACATAGACGATTTAAATCCATTGACCCCAGCTCATTTTTTGGTGCAGTGATTTTCGTATCTTTTCTCAGAACCTAACCGGCGCAATGATAGGATCCCAGTGAGTGAACGCTGGGAGCTATTAACTCAAATAACCCAACATTTTTGGGATAGATGGTCAGCTGAGTATCTAACTTTACTTCAAAACCGTCCTAAATGGACTCAAAGGCAAGATTCTATTCAGGTTGGGGATTTAATTCGTATAAAAAGCGATACAACATTCCCTGAGAAATTGTCTTACTTTTTAATCCTTAACAATTGCTGTTTTTAAGTGATGTAGTTGTCTGTGGTAGATGGCACTCGAATAATGTCTGGAACTTGCTGTAAAATGTCAACATATAATGCGGCGATGATGGTGCAGCATCGTGCATTGCCCGAGATGATTTTATTTGTATAGAATTGTGCGTCGGCCTGAACAATCCACAATGTGAGATCGTTTCTCTAAAATGAAAGTAACTTGATGTTTCTGATTAATACAATTTCGGTATCAGCTGCTACATCAAGTAACAGTTCAGCGTGTGTTAATTCTTTTTGAGAGTTTCATACGTCTGCTTCAAACCCTGCATCGAACCGACGATGCATTAGGTGATCTGGCGCTATGAGGCAAATGAACGTTTGTTGCGCAGAGTATTTGTAGGTTAAGTTATATAAATTTGGGGATCGCGAGTATTTGAGAGTCAGGATCACCAATCAAGCGTATTCTTACCTACTGTAGTCGTTCCTTTCCAGGTTCAAAATATACTTTCTTCGAATAAAAGTCGTTTTTGTAACACTGAACAACTTGAATTTCACAAGTATCTCGGTTGGTCGGTCGACAGCATGAAACATACGAGTATGTTCATTTTCCGCTGAACCTGTTCTCCATTACTACATTAACGCCACCTTGTCGTCAAGTTGTGGCCGTGACCGCCACAGGTTGCCGCCCTACAACGAAATCTAAGGGTGATAATCAGGCTTTGAAAAAACTATATCACAGTGGGAAGAAGGTGACAGTAAAGCCAAATGAAGTTAATATTATTGTCTCAGGTAACCACCACTCTATTTTTTTTTTAAAACTTTTGATGCGATTGAAATAATGTCAAAAATTAAATAGTTGACCTACGTAAAATAAAATGTATGGATTTTTGAATAAAAGCCTAAACATTTTAAAGTAAAACACTTTTTTTAATGAAAAAAAAAAAAGATTAAAGATGATACCTAGGTTTGAAGTTCCTATTATACAGGGTCTGAATAAAAAGTAACTGGACTGACCTCAGGAAATTTTTTACTGGCAAAATATGTACAATTTTTCTTTAGAAAAAGTTCAAAGCAGTATCAATTGGAGTCGATAACACGCTGATACCGGATTTTCCCATCCCCGAACGCTCCCTGGAAGGCGGCAACCTCGATGCTGTATAGAGCCCTCATCGTAGCACGTTGAACGTTTTCCAGAGTCCGAACCGCGTCCCCTTAAGGTGTCGCTTGATCTTGGGGAACAGAAAGAAGTCCGCTGGTGCCATTTCCGGGCTGTAAGGAGGCTGTGGCAACGTTGCCCTCGACTGTTTGGCCAACTGCTCGGTGACGAGCAGGCAGGTGTGCGACGGAGCATTGTCGTAATGGAGGATCCACGAATCGGCAATCTCCGGACGGACTCGGTGAACCCGGGCGGTTAGTCGACGGAGCACCTCTCGGTAGTACTGGCCGTTTACAGTTTGGCCGGGTGGCACAAACTCTTTGTGAACAATGCCTTTCACGTGAAAGAAAGCAATAAGCATCGACTTCACCTTCGATTTGCTCATGCACGCCTTTTTCAGTCCTGGTGACGCCGGTGTGTGCCACTCCAAACTCTGCCCCTTCGTCTCTGGATAGTATTCGAAAACCGACATCTCGTCTCCTGTAATAACGTGGTTAAAAAACCCTGGTTCGGTTGCTCGATCGTACGCTCCATTTTCACTCCGACGACGTAACTGAACATGCACTCCGCTCTCGCTCGATGCTATCTCTCCAAGCGCTTGCAGGCAACTGCTGCAACCCGGTCCCCTTTACCACTACAGCACCAGATACCGGTTAGCAGACGCTTTGACGGCGCGGGGCAGGCTCAGTCCGGTTACTTATTATACACACCCTGTATGAACAATTCATGTGTGCTTAAAAATTGCGTCGAAATATAAACAACATCTCTTCATGATTAAGAGTATCTGAGGAAGGCTCCTTACAATGGTAACCGAGCTGTTGCATATCTTTCTTAAACCCAGTAAGTAGTGAAATAACAAGCCCAATGATATGATTTAATTGTGAATATGTTACCTTGCGGCTATGGGAGTAGTCATCTTGGTGACCCCAACGTGTCTTTCAAATTTCAACTCAACAACAATCATCGGATACATTCAATGAATTTCAACTTATTTCATCGTTAGCGTTTTCAAAAATATCCCGCGATATTCTGCGAAGATTAATCATGCTTAACTAGCAATATTTCCTTTCTGCTCTTGAAATTATTACGTAAATCAACTGCACTCCATCTTAATAAATCCAAAGAATTTAAATTATCATTATCCTTTTCAACTCGATTGCCTTCATTTTCTCCAAATTACTTACATTTAATGTGTTTATCCGCAAATTATATTAATTTAAATTTACGCAACCTGAAAATTCCTCTTAGGATCTCTTTTGCTGTCCTTCAACGAATTTCTTCAATGTTTGGTAAAGAGAAGAGAAGGAAGAAAGTATAAACTCAAATGTTTTCAACAGTTTTCTTCTATAGCCACGACATCCAACGCTTAAAAATCCACGAAATTGTAGCAGCACGCACTTATTTCACAAATATAAGCGAATTTTTCGCTTCGTAATATAATTGTAGGATTCATTATACTTTTTCCTTTATCAATTTAATGCTACACGGACATCGTGGAAAAAAAACACGGAACGTAAGCAAACCGCATGTTCCTGAATGGTACGAGGTTTAAAAATCGCATTGGCGTCCCTGTGAATAGCAGAAAAAAGCTTTGGCAGCAACAGTAGCTCCCTCATAATTGCCATTGAAAAGATGGAAAGGGCATTTCACGTAGACGAGGGGTTCACCTTGCAAAGATTGTCCTTGGTGGCAAAGGCAACGGGGAGTAACATTCTTTTTATACTTCCGCCATTGGATGCTCCCGGATTTTCGCCGTGCATTTTAAAATACGCCATTCTCGCGTTTTGAATTTTTATGTAGAAATCTTCTTCGTTCGCGTAAGGCGCAAAGCCAGCAAGGATACATTGTTGGCTAAAGGAAAAATAATTTAAATTTGAGGTTAAGGCAAAAGCGAGTGCAAAAGAATTTTTTTCATCTACATCTTGCACGGTGTAGAGATGATGTACGAGGATAATTGGATGCTGGTTGTTCTTGAAAATTTCCCTTTGCAATTTATATGCAGATGGTGGCACGGCTGGAGGTGTAACTGCGGAGAAATTGTGGAATGAATATGAAACGCAGTAAGAACTTTAATTCGTTCTAGAAGAATTATAGTTACTGTGTAAAAATATTCAGAATAAAGGGTATAGTGGAGATTCCTACAGCATTCAACCGAAAGAGATTAGCTGTAAGGATAATTTACCTAGAATATTAGAATTACGACTTCCACCACTCCCTGAACTAGTAAAACCTACCCTCAAAAAATGGCATCTGCTAATTTTAAGAAGGAATTACAAAAATTCACCATTAATATAATGATACCCTCTAAAAAAACTCCTGAAAGGACCTTTTTTGTACTATAAAATCTCCCTCTTTCTATTTCGCATTCCGTTCTCGCTTCGAGAGAAAAGAAATCAGTGTCCTTTTTCAGCAACACCCAACCAACGAACCAAGACATTATATCAAAGTAGCTCAGCTTAAGATAGAGTTGAATAGCGCAGGATACAAACAAAATGACTTCACTGATATGCTTCTCAGCTCGACTTCCAGCTTTTTTGCAACACTCCAAAATGATTTCAAGTCATACCATTACTTCATCATTCATATTTTAAATGCAGACACGAATGCTGAGTTAGTGGATTTAATGGACAAATAACAAAGAAAAATAGTCCAGAAAAATTGCAGGGAAGGAGTAAGAAAAAGTTAATTTACTACGTCCTAGCAAAAACTGAAGGGAAAAACAAAAAAACAAACGTAGAAAAATAACTGGAAAACACGAAACAAAATGGTTGAATAGAATATGGACGCGGCGGATATAGCGAACAAATGCGAGGGTTTTGTAATGAGTCCTTACAACTTTTCAGGAGAGCTACTGCTGGTGCTACTCTACTCTGAGAGCTTTATAAGAGCATAGTAGTCGCACTCAACGGGAGTGAGTGCGTCCCGAGTAAATTAGTTCAGAAAACAATGAGTTTTCTTTTGAGAACGAAATGAAGTAGATTGGCTAAGAAGGTGAACGTGAGAAAACTTTACAATGAACTTTTCATTCTTTTCTTTGGTTTAACTTTGTTGGGTGCGTTGTTTCCTTTTTTTTGCTTTTTGTTGTCAATTTTGTTTTCTTAGGGTGCAGGGCGTGTTGCTTTGTTTTTTATGATTGTGGACAATTTGTGGAGGTGTAATAGCATTGTGTTTATGTTTTGAATTAAGAAAAATATTTGTTGTTGCTTTTTTTGAAGTTTTCCTGCAGCAGTAAGGGTGATACTTGTTGAGTAGTTTTGAGAAATTTCTGGGATTTACAGGAATTTCGGCCAAGGCAAGCGAAGCATTTATTTGTAGGTATTTTTGGTCTCGAGGAGAGTGTAACTACCTCGTAGCGCACTGGTCTTCAGAGACGGAAGGCCAAATCAGCCTGATAAACACTTGATTCTAGCAAGTGTCCATACCCCATAAAATTGTTTTAAGTCACGTTTAACAGTTGACATCAACTGATGTTTTGTTTCTATGAACACTCTTGCAAGGGACGCGTGCTACAAGGACCAACTTAATGTTTTGTGGCGGGAGGTGAAAGCAGTGTAAGTCTTTAGTTTTCTATATTATCTGCTTAGCATTTCCCGTGTTCACCGAAAAAACATAGCCTGGAACCGTTAAATTAATAACCTTAGTTCAGGTTTCATTTTCATTTGTCCTAAGGACTTATCGAAGTGCATGTATACTTTTTCTAGCAAGAAGGCAAGAGAATAAGGCGGAAAGTTCAGCTAGAGAAGGTTGGACTTTGAACGTTACAAGATAATTTAAAATGCCCTATTTCGCTGTCAGGACTGCCAGAGCGTAATGTGCCACATAATTATATTCGTTAATCGATAGCTCTCTTATTCCCTTAATCAATGTGCTGTGTGTCCTGTTTCATGTCTAATATATCAATTGTGTAGGATAGCGACATTTATCTTTCCTACACAAAATACAATACATATGTAATCGGAGATCCGTGACTTGATGGAAATGGGACAGGTTGCAAGATTTTACTCTAGATCGAACATTCATTTTCACGCCAATATAGAAAAGCAATCTTTTAAACTACTTGCGCAACACTAAATGACTCAAATTAGCAGTAATTCCTACTATAAATAACTTAAAAGTTTGCATTTTCTTTAATTTTTTGTGGCTAAACTTAATGATGCTATTCTTTTGGAGGCTAACCTCGGTTCAGTCACAATTCAAGTGCCGTGTGTCTCCAAAATTGTCTCAAAAATACGTTGTCGATTGCCCCCAACGCTCTGTCTAAATGACTCCTTTTTGGTGTTCACAGGATTCAATAATTGAACTATCAACCTTCTCAACCTATTGCCGTGAGGTCATCAAAAATGATCGCAAAATGTAGAGCAGTAAATAAAAAATCAAACAGATGCGTTCAACTTATCCAAGTCACCAGATGATCCTAGGTCCTCCATCAACATAAACTCTTGTTAGTTAGTTCCATACATCAACAATACATCCTTTGTTTTTTTGAACCGACTTTAAGCTTTAAGTTAGAAGATTTCTACTCTAGCGAGAAGGAAGCGAGGAAGGATTCCTAGAAAAGTAATCCCCCAACCCCGATGTCCCTGGTTATTGTGAGCCCTTTTTACCGTTCATGACTTCCCGAACATAATGTGCCACATGGTTCGATTTGTCAACCGGTCCAAACCTTTCACCAACTAGACTAACCGATGGAAGCCCTCCTGTTTCTTTGTAGATGTCTTGGCGCTGCCCATCTAAAGAATGTGTGGCAGGCATTCTTCCTCTCCTGCACAAAATGGTCTTTCTTCCCTTCGTGCTGTTCACCCAGCACCGTGGGGTTAGGCCTATTCATGGCAGGTATCCACGTTAATCAGAATCGACTACTTGTTAACCCAGGACTGCTGCCAATCATTGAGTGAGCGTTGTCCCTCCTCGCGGGCAACTGGCTCCCTCGTGTCTCCATGTCGATAATTCTCCACTATTTAGTAAAAAGGGCGATAGCTATCATGCCTTCGATGACTAGCACCGCTGAATCAAAGATTCTCGTATATAAAAATGCCATCCTCAGTGCTCCTCTACTCTGTATCTTTGTCAAGCGTTTTCGGCACAGCTCCATGTTGAGAGCGTCGCCCCATATTTCTGCTCCGTACAATAGTCGTCTTCTTAAAAGTTGGATCCCCTACGCTCTCCATGAGTCGATTCAGAGCCGTTGCCCTGATTTGTTCAGAAAAACTCATCTTCGAGTCGATCAGCAAGATCAGGAACTTTCGGATCGCTTCGATTCCACCAGTACTCCCCAATACTAGTCGTCCCTACTTTGGGGATTCTCTTCTTTGACGGGATGATCACTTCAGTTTTGTCCAGTGCTAGATTCAACTCGCGAGCAATCATCCTGTCTCTGACCCGACGCGTTAGCATACCAACTCTAAATTGCGCCTATTCAACGGTGCGTCTAGTTACTAACACTGCAACATCATACGCATAAACAGTTGGGCGTGACTCATCCGGCAGGTCTAGTCTTAGTAGCCCATCGTGCGATATGTTCCACAAGTGTCGACCAAAGACGGATTCTTGAGCAACACCCCATACAACTAACGTCCGTCGTCGGCCCTGTATCGTATCACAAAGCAGGCTTCGGTCCTTAAGCTATTCCCTCAAAAGCCGCATAAAATATTCTGGACCTTGAAACTGGGTTTTCAGGGTATCAAGAATATGCACTTATCTAGCAGAGTTAAAAGCACTCCGAATATCAAGCGTCACCAACAGAACGACCAGTCGCTAGGTACAGCCATGTGCCTCCGCCTTTTGGACTGCGCTTATCAATTGCAGCAATGATGAATTGTCTTGCTGTGAAGCAGTACTGTTGAGGAGACAAATCCCCAACAGTACGAATCGCGTCAGCGAGTAATTTCTCCAGCCATGACCAGCTTTCATAAAGAGCGCTATACAGACAGTAACTCGAGATTCCTCCTTCTTGTTAAGTACGAACCTCGCTACCTTCCAGCGTTCCGGGAAAACTTCTTGCTGCAAGCAAGTGCTGAATTTACTGAGCAGCAAGTCAGGACAATGGTAATAGACGAGCTTTAACACCTGGACCTGGAGCCTTCCTTAATTTCATTGGTAGGATTGCTTCTTCCAATTCCAGCCGCGTAAATAGTGGGTTTTGTACTGCTGATAACCGGTTGCATGCTGTGTCCTGGTTCTGAGCGCCTTGAGCTGCATTTCAAAGCTTGTGACATTTCCTTCGCTATTCATCAATTTCAGTCGACCACCAATACACAGGAGGCTTGCCGTATCGGTCTCTCCGACTATGCATAGAGACGCTGCAAGCAAACATGATGATGCTCATAGTTGAGTTCATCATATATTGAGCTGCGAGTCCTTCAATCCCCTGCAAATCTCCCAGCTACGGCGCACCGCTCGGGACCCCTCGATGTCCAGCCTCCCAATGTTTCACCCAATTTTGGAAGATCGATAACATGGGTGAAGGGAGACAGCATAATTAGCTGAGTAGTCCTTTAATGCTCTCCTATTTTATACTTTCTATACCAGGAACTCAGAGGTAAATGTCTCGTCGAGTATGGTTCCTTCAGAGCCCACATAATGTTCAGCACGACGGGCCTTATCCTGGCTGGCGTCTCTTGGCCTAGTTTTCTCTGTGGATCAGTGTGAGATATGCTCCATTCAATTGATTCAGCATCAAAGTCTCCCCCAATGAGTATGTGGCTACTACGCTCCGAGACAGCTTCCTGCAAAGCATTAAGTTTGGCTTGTAAAGATGATATCGGTTCGACCAAGGTTAGGTACACACTGAAGAATGTGGTCTCTGAACATGGAACCCACGCGAAACCATCCTGCCGTTCATAGCTCTCCACTAGGAAATAAACACAGTTCCGAGCCCAGATGGTGGCAGTATCAGTTTTGTCAGAATGTCATGACGGTAAACTTTTGTCGTCAATAATTAAAGGTCGGCTTTCATGCCCCTCGCAAGCTGCTCAAGAAGATTTTGGATAGTTGTACTGCAGTAAAGCTGTACCTGCAAGATACGGGTCATCGAAGTTCTGCTTCTACCTTGGCTATAGCTTCCTGGAAAATCCGACACTTTCCTGATCCTAAGGCGTGCCTGTAATCCGGTTCTGGAACAGTATTCCTGCAGGGGATGCAGTGTGCCTCCCTCGTATATTCTTTTCTGGTATGTCCCATGTTGCTACATTTTTAGCATAAGGAACTCTTGTCATGTCCCTTGCATCCCTGTGTGGTATGGCCATAACCAATCCACTTAAATTAGAGGAGAGATATATCTCGATGACCTATTCTTACTTTACCCTAACTCTGAAGTTTTTCATGCCGGTCGATCATGGTTGTACCCTATTGCTTTCTAGTTTCAGCCTCGATTTAACTCGGCTTACGCTTGGGAGCTCCCTTTTGATGGCCTCCTTGAACTCGGCCAGATCCGTGGAGCTAACTGCGCTTCCTCAGTAGACTTAGCCCTCAGCTCTTCTTTAGCTTTGCGCCCTTCTTCGGCCTTCTGCACTTCTTCAGCCTTCAATCAGCTCCGCCGGTAATGAACGGTAATCTAGGAGAGCGTCTAGCTCCAGGAGCTCATTCTTTACACATTTGATATGTTTTTTTTTTGTTTTTTTGAAAGTTATATTCGGACTCAATTCTCTTCCGAATGCTTCCTGCTTTTTGAATTAGTATTTCTTCTCTTGTTTGTTCCAGCCTTCTCTTTGGAGAGCGTTCCTCTGCTTCAGTTTCCGGATACAATGCTTCAGTTATACTTTATGTCAGCGTCTTTAAAAAATGGCATTTCTTTGGTCTCCCCGCTCTTGTTTTTTTCTGTTGCGATTTATTTTTCTGCTCTGGGGTGATTCATTATGTTGAATATGTTGGGCCCCCCTCAGAACCGCTATCTCCGTTCGTTTGTCTAATTACTGTTTTGGTCTCATGATTATCTTTGGAGAACAAGGAGGCCATGCCATGATTAGCACCAGCTGCTATGGAGACAGGTGCTCAGAGCCAGACCAGCGCTAATCGGAGATCCGTCTCAATCGAACTTACACCACCAACTCAACGTTGCGAACTAAGAACCTACTTCGAGGCCCGCCCAGGTTTTATTGATATTGATAGAGCCGTTCACGCGCGAGTGCTATGCAACTAGTTCCAAGATACATCCAAAATCCCAAAATGTTAGCTCCAATGCAACACCCTGCTCTTAGTTCAGAGTTCCTTCCCAGGTCGTATTCTACGTAGGAGTCTGAAGGAAAAATCCACTTCCTTGGGTATGTATGAGTGGCGCTCAGCAAAGACTGCTAGCGTTCTAGAACACTCTTGTCAACCAGAGCTCTCCGTATGGGCTTCAATCTTAGAAACAGTTGTGCGGTGATGTTTCGGAGGCTTGTTTCTGAACCTGGAACAAAAAAACTTCTTCACTGTGGAAGCTTCCATCAGAACCACGCTCGAAAAACGCACGCCAAAGTCGGAGCAATGCCAAGTTAATTGTGATTGAGATCAGACAATCAACAAAGAATATTAAGTTGAAGACCTGAAAAGATTGCAAGATGCAGTTAGAAGAAAATGACTACGTTTTTGTCGTTTGACTGGCTTCTTCATGATGATCAAACGCCAGCTCATTCATTGGTTCTTGTTCAGCAGTTCTTTAATAAAACCTCATTCATTGGTTCTTGTTCAGCAGTTCTTTAATAAAACACAGTATCGTATTGTACAATTTGACAGCTTATGTGGGGTGCTGATATAGCTCCTTGCGATTATTTGCTGTCCCTAAAATTGCTGCTCAAAAGATACTGGTTGGATAGCATCGAGTCAATTCAAACAAATACAACGAGTGCGCTAACGGCCGAAGTAATGTGTGAAACGGTTTCAGGCTAGGTTGTCAGGAGAAGTACTTAGTAAGTAGTCCAGTCGCTGGTGAGCATGGAAGCTCCACACGCAGTGGGTAAATGCTATTCACTCCCGAAAAAAGTCAGAGCTGTAGGACTGTTTCAAAATATGGAAACACCTTTAAGAGCATGTCGTCCAATCAACTAGGGATTACTTTAAGGATGCGTGAAGTACATTCCCCCTTGTTTAAGATCATAGTGTAGCCCAGATACTCCTTACCAGATCTCATGTCCATCTCCTTACCTTTTGTGAGATCGAGGAAATCAACAGATCCATTACTTTAGATATCATGATAGTACTAATTTCATTCTCCGATTTCAACCATTCTGAAAAAATCCAAGGTGCATCTACTGAAAATCAAAGTGGCTATGAGTAGTGAACTTCAAGATTTTCCTAGAAAACGATTGCTTGGTTGAGCCCTTGCTCCTCCTTGAAATACCTTCCAATTTAGTACATCTCCGTACTTCATGTAGCTTATTTGCCGGTTTGTATGAATCTGCACAGGATTAATTTTGTCACCCTAAAAGCTTGATCTAATTCTGACGCTGCTCAGTATCGAAGCACCTTGATAAAGACAGCCCAAGATTTTCTGCAAGCAATTCGCTGGAACTTGTCGTATCTTTTATGCCCACCTAAGTTGTCTGTTTTAACGATGCCGTCAGTTTCACTTCGTTTTACAACTTCCTTTATTAAATACTCTAAAGTAATTTCACTGAACCGCCGAGTTGGTGCGGATGGAGCAGTTATACGTTTTTTCATTTCTTAATTTTATTTGCCCAAGCCAGTACGTTCGACGCATGCCTGCATGAAGGAATATTCCCACAGTGCTGGAAGGTAGCGAGGCACGTGATGATAAACAAGGGAAAGGTGAATTCTGAGTAGCCTTCTGCATACCGTGCGTTGTGTATGGTAGACACGGCCGAGAAAGTGCTCGAAAAACTCATCAGAGAAAGACTCGCTCACGCGATTTATGCAACTGGGGACCTATTTCCACAGCAGTATAGCAGTATGGACACTCCAACGTTGACACTACCGGGGAAGTGGTGAGCGTGCTCGAGCATGCAAAGGCAAAGCAGCTCCATCCAAAGAGTTGTCCTGCTGGTCATTTAACTTCAGTAATGCATTCAACTCCGGTGGATGGGCGGATATTCTGGAAGCACTGGGAAATCCTTTCCAAGTACCAAAATACATGATGCGGATTTTAAGCCACTATCTGAAGAATCATAGCCAACTCTATGATGCGAAAGAAGGTCGGCGAAGGATGAAAATGACAACGGCTGACGGTCAAGGCCCTGTTCTCTTTGATCTGTGGAACATCTCATACGACGGGCTTCTAAGGCTGGAGCTGCCAGATGGGCCACGTTTGATCGGCTTTGCGGATAATATTGCAGCACTTGTCACTGAACGCACAATCGACCATGCGCAATCCAAACTAGGTATGCTCCTTGACCTGTGGAGCATCTCTTACGAAGAGTTGCAAGATGAGTCAGTCATGCTTGATCGGCTATGCGGATAATATTGCGGCGCTTGTCACTAAACGCACAGGCGACCATGCGCAATCCAAACTAGGCATGCTAATGCGCCGAGTAAGGGACTGGAGAAAACCGAAGTAGTTATCCTGATAAAGAAAAAGCTCCCCAGAGTGATGGTTGTTAGTATCAGAGATTCATCTATTGAATCTAAACCAGCAGTGAAACACCTGGGCATACTGATAGACTCGAAGGTACGTTTTGCCGAGGCAATCAGGGTAACAGCTGATAAGGCTGCAGCACGCGTAACAGTTGCTCAGCCGATTAATGGTTAATATATGTGGAACCACCTCATCAATGCGATGACTCCTGCTGAGTGCGCTGCAATTTGTATCACTCTATGAATCAGAGCTGTGGAAGGACGCTCGTAGCAAGGAGCTTCACAGAAAGTGGTTGGCACTGTTACAGAGGCAAAGGGCACTTCAGATTACAACAGTGTATCGAGCTGCCTTCGGATCGGCGGTGTTCATGATTGCAGGGGTGCCCACTGTGTCAGAGAGCGCAGAAATATGGTTATATATTCAGAAAAATGAAGGCTACATGGGAGAGGTCACTAAGACGGAAAGGCTGCGCTCTCGCAGCGATTAGCAGAGCGATATACCGAAAAGACGAACCGTTCTGCTAATCCCAGGTCCAAAGCCGTGGCTCAATCGAAGGCACAGTGAGACTGACTCCTAGCTGACTCAGCTCTTGATCGGGCATGGATATTTTCGGTGTTACCTTCACAAGTTTGGTAAGTCACGATCTACCGAATGCATGTTTTGTAAAGGAGAGGTGGGTGGCGTCTACTACACCTTCTTTTCCTGCAAAACATGGGATAGGATAGTGCATGACCTCTCCATTGAACTTGCAGAGCCTTCGCCAGAAATTACTCGTATAGTCAGAAATATGCTTAGATGACTTGAGAAATGGAACCGAGTGGTATGCTATGTTCGGGCAGTTCTGTTTTGTAAACAGGGCATACTGCATTGCCGGTAGGTGTCGGACTGGGGATATATTTCCTAGCAATCCCTTTTCCTCCCTGCCTTCTTGCTGAAAGGGAGACCCCTATAATCTGAAGGCGCTTCACGGGTTAGCATAATTGGGCCTAGCCTGAAGTATTGTGTCAAACGATTCCAGGACGGGTTCTCAGTTGTGGATGTTTTGGTGTTTGGTGGATAGTCTAAGAACAGTTTGCGGTTGGGAGTCCCACACTCCTGGTGTAAATATCCTTCACTTCCCTAGGACACTTGATTGCTCAGCTGACTTACCATATCTAAGCTTCCAATCTTGTTGGAGTCTGAGTGCATTCAAGAGCATCCTTGTGCTTTTTTGAAAATCACGATGGGTTTCACTTCTAAGATAACCAAATTCGGCGACCAGAAACCATTTGGTGTGCAAATAAAGCTAGCAACGTTCTTAGTCTGTAACTTTCAGCCTTTCCTGGCCTTCCATGATACAATGGAGCAGACTCTGGGCACTTCATACTGCTTCAGAATCCGCATGAAATATTTGGGTATTCAGCTAGGGTTTACTATCGTTCCCAGGATATTTGCACACCTAGTGGTGCCGACGACGTTTCAATCATCAAATATGGTTAGCAAAATAATCTGTTGGAAGTGAAAGTAAGACTTAGACTGCCCCTTATATGTTCACCGAACATATTATCGGCCATGTCCTAGATGTATAGCAGGCGGTATGTAAATGGCAACTCCTCGTTCTTCTTCCCCCTTGTCAATCCAAATTTCGCTGCATTCAAGCGCTCCAAGAATGCTGTTTCCATCAGGCAGCTATTGAAAACATTGATTAGGTAGTTAGAGCAAAGGCAATAGACTAGTTCCAATACCTCAGGCGAAATGGTATCTGTTAATGTTGCTTTTTATGTTGGTAAAGAGTGAGTATTCCAATGGTGTTTTTCATAAATAGAAATGAACACGGATAGGATGTAAAAGATAAAAAGAGTCCAGGCTACACTGTGGTATCTTTTCTGCCTCATCTAATCAGATCGGTCAGTAGAAACTTCGGTAGAAATTGATGCCGGCGGGTCAAAACTTTACAAACTCGATTTAGAATCAATGCAGTTTGAAAATAATACCTGTGTATGCAGTGTGTTCAGTTAATTTAAACCCACTTGATTTATAAAATTTTCGTAGGAACTATGTCTATATATTGTATACACACTATGGCACTATGCTTGCATTGGCTCAAGCTGCCAAACGAACTAGTGGCTATGCTTGTTGGTGCAAACAATGTTTCCTGCAAAGTTTGGGCAGTATTCTGCGTCTCTGGAAAGGTCAATCTTGCTATCACATCGTCTAAAATGAACAAGCAAGGACTACATACAGTTACTAGAAATGTGTCTTCTACCATTTATCCAGAGATTTGAAATGTTCACTTTTCAGCAGGACAATGCTGCTATTCACACGAGTAAGAAAAGCAAGCAGTGGATAAAGGACCATAAAATAGATTTGTGTGATTGGCCAACTCGCTCTCCAGACTTAAATCCTTTGGGAAAATCTTTGGAGGATCCTGGTGCGCAGAATTTATGCTGAAGGTAAGCAGTATGACATTGTCAAACCAGTTCAAATCAGCTGTTTTGGAGGATTCAAAAAAATTGATTCGATTGACCACACAAATTAATATATGATGCTTACTCAATGACTGTTGCATCCCAGAACAAAGTTGATTCTAGGACATTATTCTTCTTTTGCAATTAATTCTACAAAACATGGAGAAATATTCTGAGTGGAATCCACAACATTCAGTTTTCATTGAATAAAATTGTCTAGACAAGTAAACTCAATTCCTGCTGAGATTTTTGCATGGACGACTGTGATTTATCAAGGGAAAAATCTGTAAGGTTGTACTCACCCAATCATATGGTTACTGAAAATCATGAATCATCACTTCAGTATTTTGGTTCACAACATTCTAGTGAAGTTTTATTCTTTAGGTGGTATTTATCCATTTTTTAGCAGCTAGCTATGTGAGCTTGTCAGCTTATGCTAATGTCAAAAAAGTCAAAAATCAATATATTATTTACCTATAAATTGCTTTATACTTCCATTGCATAGGACTAAACGCATACTAATATATAAATACTTTAACTCTCTGCCACTTTTATATAATCTAGGACCACCTTATACCATCCTTCCCATTAACAATCAATTCATTTTGTTCTACCGAAAAAGTTTTCTTCGCTGTCAACATGTTACAATTTCTTTTTTCCATTACGAAAGTAACATGTTGTGATTGTACGTTCACATACGAGGGAAAATGTACAATTTGGAGATGTTATAGAGGAGGAGATTGTGTCGACTCTTGCTTCGTAATTGACGGAAAACTGAAGCTCTTAGTCACATTAAATTGCAGAACACTATTGTTGATGATAATGATGCTGCTGAAGAGGACGATAGAAATCCGTGAAAATTCAAAAAATATAAAAGTAAGAGATAGAATGATTGCGAAGAGAGGATTGTGAAAATAGAAGTGGAAAAAACTGTAGCATATCAAATGCTCGGCATGATAGCTTAATAGGTTGATTAAGTGAAATTAGACATTTTCAAATCGGGGTCACTAAAATTTCGAACTTATAGATATTGAAACTTGTTAAACTGATCAATGCCTAAGTTTACTTAAATAACTTTAAACTACTCCTCTTACAAAGATAGCGCTGTAACAGGAGTTATAGCAAGCTAATTCCCAAATGGGATGACCAAATGCTAGCTTAAGAAAAGGAATAAGGAAGACATCGAATCACTACCATTTTTTCTTCTGCAGCTACTCGCTACAGCTCTATTTATTACTCAAATATTACCCTAGCAAACAGAGCATTACCCAATCTCAGACACATCGAAACCTACCAAACTTTATACATTATAGAGCATCTCCAAGAAAAAAATGCTTCCCAAAAGAATACTTTAGAAGGAAGGCAAACTCCATTCTCTAATTTAATATGGATGTTGTATTTCGGGCGTGTGCTGGTTGGTGCTGGTGGTTGCAGGTGTACCAAATGGAGGACAGCGACCAACATTCTAGAGCTAGAATACTTTCAAAATTTGTTACGTACAATTTTTATGTATTCTACGAAAAAAAAATTCTCAGATAAAGCAGAAAGAAGAAGAAAGAAATGAAAGAGTAAAAAGAAAACTTTCTTATCTTCTTAGCCCAGCGTATAAACTCTAATCTAACTAGGCCATAACTTCAACCACGGTGAGGTATAGTCTAGTCTACGTTTCTATCTTGCAGCATCCACAGAAAAACAAACACCAAGCCTACGATTATGAAAAGCTCACGTGTGTTCGATAGAGAATCCTTTACCGAGATGCAAAAATCCAGGAACCGTAAGAGACACAACAGAAAGGAAGAAAAGATAAGATTTGAGCTTATGCGTTGGTCATGGGTGGTAGTACGATACCACGAAAGAACTGCAGATAGAAGAGTGTATTCCAGTTCACATCACCTGGAAAACAAACGATGGAAACCTTAGAAGTTATGAATTTCCTTATACGTAAGTTCTTTCTTACCTTTTTTCGCCATTGGTGGCTTTTTATTGCTTTAACATCTGCCGACGCGATATAAACGTTGTCAAACTGCATACTTATAAATATATAGGAAAAGTCTTCACGTCCCAGGTAAGTTTTCCACATAAGGTAGGTATTATGTTGTAGTACCGGAGCGTGTGCTGCTTTTCTGTTCGCTTTTCATTTCGTTCCTAAACGGCTCATAAAAATGTCGGAATTATACCCGTAGGGTCACATTAATTTTATCTAGTGAAGGACAAGTGGAAATATAACAAGACATCAACGAGAGAGTTGTTATTCAATGTCAAGGAGTTTCTTTTTGGCAATTTAAATTTTGTCTTTCTTGGTAACGGGCAAAAGGATACAAGTGAGTGAATAGGAAGGTATGAGAATATAAGTTTAGTTGGAAATTCAATTTGTAGAATGATTTAGGATGGAGAACCTACGGAGCAGGATGAGGATATAAATAAAAATACGAAGTTCGTAGGTAAAACCTAATTTATTAGATGAAGAGTTTAGAAATAACTCAATTGATTATGTTCTGTTCTGCTGCAAAAAAAGAGGGGACAACTATTTGATTGGTTTTTTCGTATGCGTACCACATCAAAAATTTTGCATTAGCAAAGATGATGGCACATCGTAACGACTAATTTTTTGCGTTGAATTCGCGTAAATGTACTCTGTAATTTAGATATTAGAGAAAAACTGTAACCTCTTCCTCAAATACTTTGCCCCCATTCGGAAGAATCGAGTGAATGTGTTGTGGCCACATCGCCTGATTTTTTAAATGATTTCCTTCTTCCTTTCCCTGCCCTTTTTATTGATGTAGATGGCCCAGCACGGGTAAAGTCGTCCATTTTGAATAAGCCCAACTAGACTTTGGCTAGCTGATTCAAGATACTATTTGCGGACTAATGACCCTATGTCATCCTAAAAGTCTGCGGCTCCGGTGGATATCGCGGCCGTAACACCGGTCATTTCGAAAAGAACTAGAATATATATTTGAGTGTACATCCATTATGATGTGGGCAGGTGAGGATGAATTTGAAGGGCGCTGCTTATAGTATTTTACCAAATCTTGTGAGTGACATATAAAGTAAATCAATTTTTTCTCCTATCCTTCCGATGTAATTGCTGAAGTTTGGCATCTGGCTCTACATGTTTTTGAAGAGTGCCATCCTTATTAATTTGAGGTTAGGTCACTAAAGCCGTCATAGTTAGGATCACGGTTTGGCATTGACATACAAATCTGAGCAGAGACTTAGTCAAAACTACAACCTAGGTGCGTTTGAAACAGTTATTTGTCACCTTTACACGAAGAAGAGTCAATCCCAGCTAAATCTTGATAGGAACGGGTTTTAGCAGATGCTAGATGTCCTAAACTAAAACTAGATTTTTATACTGAGTAACATTTGTTGGCGCTTGATCCAGCTTAATCTATGGAGAAGGTCTAGTTTAATCCCGACGCCTACTGGTGATTGACACCTCAAACTGATGTACTCAGCATGTGAAATCGCCCTAGACATTGGTATGATATACGAGTCCCACCATGAAAGTGGCTAAATATCCCTTCTACAAAGAGCTTCAAAGGGTAGGTGAACTGTTAAGTACAAGGTTTCCAAATTTGTGGAAAGTTGATGCCTAACAAATTTAATGTAGTAATTGATAGTTAGGAAAAATTTAAAAACTCACCTACCACCCACTGGGAAAAGATTAAGAGATCCTAACTTCATATTCGGTAAACACTGTGGGGACAAAAATTGGCACTTAGCCCCTGACACAAAAGAAAAGATGCACTTCAACATTCTCGATACATCAGTGTCAAATCGAGCCGGTCAGGAGTCGACAAAGTCGGGTAAGACGCGCTTGAAAGTGTAATATCGAAAAGCAGAACTCATAACGGAACTTCACTATGGGATGAGCAAAAGTCTAGAGACATAGCTATTTGTACATGAAAGAGGAAAATAAACAGAATGACGTAGGCGGACGTAGATCAAGATAAAAGCGAGGTTAGAACCTAACATCCTCTCACTGAAACGTGAATTAGAAATAGGCCGCTAACTGCGGTTATAAAAAAACTTTTGACTCCCCAAAATGGCAGTAGTATTTGAATAAATGAATGCTGAGTCATACATTGTCGGCTCGGGTATTTGCGCTCTATGGATTGCCATCACAAGGTGTCGGTTGCATTGAGGCCAAAGAGTGAGTCTCAAGCAGAATTTTGGGCCACTCGCTCGGATCGTTCACTAAATTCTAAATTTACTTTTTCGAGTCTAATACCTTAAATTGGTCCTTCATGATCCGCTCAACTCGTCTAATAGTGATCCGCTCAACAAATAAATAGTAAAATTTTTGAATAATCTGAGGCTTTTCTTAGTTAGATACTTCTTTTGTGCTGACCTCTGTATGTTCCAAGCGTTTTTGACTTTTTTGTGATAAGGTTGAAAGAAGTCAAAGACTTACTTAAAATGTTGTCAGCAACAATATCGTAAGATGTAGTTTTCAAATTGTTGACTGAAGACCAGGCTTCTCGAGCATTAGAAAATATCACATTGGGCGCGCCAAATTAACTAATCGCTGGCTTCAAAGAACTGCTCTCAGCAAACCTTTGACCATTTCCGATACTTTGTCTTCAATAACGCTAGTTCATTACAAATCCCCATGTATTACCACATTGTACGAGTAGTTTCACAATGGGTCTTCAACAGTTCATATGACAATTCGCTGAAGACATCTGAAGATGCACGGTACCAACCTTATCTAGTGTTGACTTAGTAAATTTATGAACAAAAACATTTTTTTTTTGAAATTTTTTGGTGCAATCAAAGATATTCATTACCTACTCTTATATCTTTGGTTGTCCCCTAGTCTTGCCTGAATGTCTCCCTTCCGAGGTTAAGCGTGTAATTAATTCTCTAGACGTGAATCTGAGACTAAATCGAGCTCCAAACCTATTTCTAACTTTGATCACTGTTTCATCATCAAACTTCAGCTCTTGGACATGAATCTTTCCGTGCTTGACTATCCTCTTTTTCATTAAATTATTCTTGCTCTGTTTCTTGGCGACCCCTATCAAATCATTTTATTTGCAACAGTGAGAAATCGTAAACATTACCGATTATTCCAACTGTGGGCGACATCTTGCCGCTACAAGTGCGCCTGTTAGGCCAATGCACTGGAATACTCCCGACTTTTACTCTGGATAAGAAATGATACCAGTACTAATGATGGAGCTTTGTTGCGAATCGTACCGGCATATGAGGATCTCTCGTCTTCTTCGTGTTGTTTTTACATCCAAAGCGGTAGCTTGCTTGTCAGATGTCAAAAATGCGGGTTTCAGCCTGTCGATGGATATGGCTGTTGGTCGTCTTTTCACGCCCACCTTATAGTATTTGTCCTTCCTTGTCAATACCGGGTAAGGGCCGTCGTAAGGTGGTGTGAGTGGGAGCTTAACTTTGTCGTTTCGGCCAGAGACGTGCGTTCTGTTTGCCAGGTCCTTGTTCACAGAAATACCCATGGAGTTTTGTGCCGTATTGCGCGGATTTAACGAATCCATTCTCGTTTGGGGATTCTTTAGGAAGTCGAAGCCATACACGCTCGTTTGGGAAGTATTGGAAAATTCCGCAGGTAACCGAAGTGTCGTCCCATAGACTACGTTAGCCGGCGTCGATTCGATATCTTCTTTCAGCGTTGATTGTTGTTCCAGCAATGCTATCGGTAATGTTTTGTTGGGGAAAGTTGTGGCAGCGGATCACCGTTTTTGACCGTGTGAGGCATCGTTCCACTATGTCATTGGAATCCAGATAATTGGACGTCGTCCGCAAGTGCGCGACTCCCAGCAGCCTCGCCAGCTCCTTAAATATTTCGCTCTTGAACTGTCTACCGAAGTCGGTCGTGATGCGTACAGGGACTCCAAAACGGCTAGTCCATACGTTGATTAGCACCTCTGCAAGTGCTGTGGCCTTTATCATCTCAATTAGTATCGCTTCGAGCCAGCTGGAGTATCTTTTCATTATGGTGAGGCAGTATCAGAATCTTCACTCAGTGGAAGTGGTCCAATAAGACTGGTGTTGATGTGCTCCAACCTCGTATTGTGTAGGATGTATTGTTCTAGCGGTGGCTTTGTGTGCTGAGTGCTTTTGTTGCGCCGACACGGCATGCAGGCTCGTATGAGCTTATTGATGTCGCAGTTCATTGAGGACCAGAAGTAGAGATCGGTGAACATCCTTCTATTTACTCGAGTGCCTGGATGAAAGAAGCCATGAGTTTCCTGCATGACTATTGCTCAGAATCGTCGCAAGACGAATGTTTGTAACTTGTCCGGAGTGATGACGCAGTGAAGGGTTAGAGAGGAGTCGATTAACCTCTGTTATTTCCACTCTATTGGCTACCACTCGTACCACTCATACCACCCGTGGTTACTTAATAGCGCCTGACACTCAGAGTTATCTTCCTGAGCTAGAGCGATAGCGATAAAGTCAATTGGTTGAATCATATTTACCTTTGAAAGATAGTCAGCAATGGCGGTTTCTCGGCCTGGAATGCATCGGATGTCCATGGTGAATTGCGATATGAAATCCAGCTGGCGTTGTTAGCTCGGCGATGCTCTTTTGGAGCGTTGCTTAAATGCGAACTGCAAGGGCTTGTGTTCGGTGAAGACAGTCAACAATCTGCCTTCGACTATGTGTTGGATGTGTCAAATTGCCTCGTGTATAGCTAACAGCTCCCGATTGTACCTGCTGTACTTTTGTTGGGCATCTATCAGCTTCATGGAGAAGAGTCCGAGCGGCGTTTGCGATTCCTCCCCTCGATTGCTGGAGTACGGCTCCGATACCGCGAGTACGGCTCCATGTCGCCGCAAAGAGACCGTATAGCGCTGGAGCCGGGCTTTCCCTAAGTCCGACATGCACTACTGGAATGCGGGTACTGCTCCGTCTGTCCAATCGAGTGGTGTTTAATTGCGTTTTCGGTTTGTAGCTGCAGTAGTGATTACTGGTGTTGGGCTGCGTGTGGAATGGAGCGGCGGTAGAAGCTCACCATCTCCAGGAAAGACTTCAGTTGGTGTACCGTATTCAACCTAGGCGTTGCGAAAATCCCCTCCGTTTTTCTAGTTAAGCGTTTGAATCCATAATTGCTGACCGCGTGTCCCAGAAGTTTTCCGAAAATTGCCACTTAGGGGTGTTGATGATTAGACCGAATTTGACTAGTCTGTCCAACACTTACTTCACGTCCTGTAGGCCAGGATGTCGTCGGGATAAATGAATAAGATGTCTAAGCCTCGCAGTACCTCGTGCATAAGGCGTTGAAACGTCTGGCCTGCGTTGCACAGTCCGTTCAACCTATAAACCAATACGTACAATACGAACCCAATGATGGCAGTCTTCGGGATGTCACTAGGTTCCACGGGAATTTGATGGTACGGCTTGTGCAAGTCGATTACGGAGATACTCTGTGAAGGGCTGTGGTAAAATCGTTTGGAACTTCATTTGGAAAGCGGTCTAGGATTGTGCGGCCGTTGAGTGCACGATACCCCATGGTCACCAATTTCTATTTGCCTTTTTCACCATATGCAAGGGGCTGCTCCATGCGTTCTTCAATGTGCAGTAAATTCCGAGCTTGATAAGCTTGTTGAACTTGGCTTTCGCGGCGGCCAGCTTGTCGGGGGAGAGTCTTCGTGCCTTTTTTGTGGTTGGGTGGTGCATGTCATTTACGCACAGAATGCGGGACTCCCATACTCGCAAGAAGGCGACTGGACTACCCACTAAGCACCTCCCATGTTAACCCGAGAACCCAGCCTGACGCCGTTTGACAGATTACTTCGGGCCAGGTCTCGTTTTGTTACACCATGAGGTGGCTTCAAGTGGAGGGATCCGTCTTCTAGCGAAAGGGGAGAGGGAAAGAGGACTTTCCGGACAAGCTATTGTCCAGCCACAACGCCCTCGGCTGCTGTGAGTCCCTTGTATCTTTTATGACTGCTTAAGCATAATGTGCCACCTGGTTCCATATGTTGACCGATTCAAGAATCACCGCGACCATATTATCCTGGGTGATCTCTACCGTCTCCCTGTAGAGGTCCCTTTTCAGCCTGCCCAATTTTGTGCACGCAAAAATGTGTGGCAGGCATTGTCTCCCTGTCCTGGACAAAACCGACGATTGGGGGGCCTTTACTTACCAATCTTGTGCAGGTAAGACTGAAAACACCCATGCCCGATCAAAAACTGGGTCAGATAGAAGTCAGTTTGACCCAGCGACTGGTGGTTACCTGGTGTTTGGTTGAAGAGGTTGACGTAGTCAAGCAGCAGGAACTGTAGCTTGTTACTGATATCTGACGGTAGTAAGTCCGCTTTGGGCTGTTATTTGTATATGTGCGCTATAGTATTTTTGAGGCGTGCGACTTTCATGTCGATGAGGAACTCATAATGCTCGATGAAGGCGGCTCCAATGATTGGAGGACATCTATCATGAAAGTCCATTTAAACAGCGTTGCAAATCCCAAACTCAGTTTTGGTTGTCGTTTTTCGAATGTTCGAATTTGTTAACCATTGGCAGCCACAAGTCTTGAGGTGGCGTCGGGAGAACTGAGATCTCGGATGGTACGAGCATGTGTGACAACTGAAACATATGCGCCGGTGTCGAAGAAGAAAGCGCTTCTGCTGATGTTATCGCGAATCCTTAATCGTGGAGATCGTACTGTAGGAGGCCGCAATGCGTTGACGATCGATCTTTAGTTTTTTGGTTGGGAGCAGGGTTGCCGGCAGTTTTGGCTTTTGGGCCGTAACTCTGATAGTATCAGCAAAGTTGCTCGTTGGTCGTTCTAGTGCGTTATGTTGATGACCTTTGTTGTTGCGTCGGTTGCGTGGGATGTAATTCGTGTCGCGAGGTTGAGATCTGATAGCGGGGCATAGTTGGCCGATAGGAGCTCCTCAGTGTGACATGGAGGCGGTTAAGCCATTATTTTAACAAAGCGTCAGACACGTTTTTGTTGGCAAGCGAGGGCATCTGGTTGAGGGGTTACGACGGGCGTTGGTCTCCCAGCTCGGTCCTCAAAAGGAGCTTTCGAATACGCTGTTAGGCCGAGTCTGCGTAGACAGCCAACAGATTATTTTTCAGGGCACCATATTTATTACAGTTGGGGGATTCGTGCTGCAACGCTCTGTGAGAAAAAAACAACCGCTTGCTTCTGACAAAATGACCACTAAGCACTTCAGGAAATTGGTTCTGAGATCTCATGACAGGCCATTGAAATGAGGCGACTCCTCCGCCCATATACCGAACACCAAAGACCTTTTGGTAATTAAAACTTAAGTAATTTTAGCTGGACAAGTTTGCTGAGAATAGTCAAATGAAAGGGTTCGACAGCAGCATCTCTAATGGAACGAATGACTGACCTCCTTTTCAATTACTCTTTAAGGTTACGCTTACGGTTTTGACTGAAAAGTTTTGTCTATATAATTGCAGGTTTCTCAATGGTTTTTAACACAGTCAGATTTGCCTAGGGGTTTCTTTATGGTTTCGAACTTCATTATGACCTAAACCAATCTCTTTTGGCTGCATTGTGTACTCTAAAAATTTATACATAGCTTGGACGGTTCCTTGGAATTTGTTGTTTTCTTCAGGGTACCTGCTCCGTTCCAACAACGCATGATAGCCCCTGGAGTCTGGTCCAGTGTAGTCCTGTTCAAGTTCATGACAGATTCCCTAGTTCTTTTAACTCCTTTAAAGAAAATTCTCTCTTGCGTGCACGGTACTGAACATCACTCCAAGTTGTCAATTCTCTTCACGGTGGACTGTTTCTCTTCAAATCTAGTAGGATGGCTTCACCGAGCTGTAAACCAGAGAATGTGAAGCTAATTTTTCACATCATTCATAAGCTCAAACCCTCCCCCACCATTAGAAACACCCATACGAAGGGCAATATAGGTGACATTTTAGCTGCTATGAGTAAAATTTTCATTTATAGGCTATACAGCTGGTATAACTTATAGTATGATTGCTCTTGGTTTCACTCTCTGTAGTTGCCAAAGCAATATTTCATGGACGTTGATATCAATGCTGAGTGATGGGACCGCTGAGCCGATGTAATGTTACTCTTGGCGCCGTTCATGGCGACAGTAGTCACATCTATTATTCGACTGTTTTATAATTAAAAATATGATAGTTTTGAAAATTGAAACTAAAACAAACCATTCCATCTTCTAGTAAGATAAAAGTATCTTTCACTTGAATTTTTCCTTCCCCGTCTTATTCAATGCAGACCGTTGTTGGCATGGAGTAATTTCCACTGTTTGTTCTAAGCTACATATTTGCTCAACAGCTATCCATTATACATCTGGGACTTCTTTTCAGCCTTTAAACATAAATGTTCTAGGGAATAAAAGGCATTTTTGAGACTGTACAATACCATAAGGTTATGTCTGCAATTCACGGTGCAGAAAAGCTATTGATACAGACTGCAAAACAGCAAAAGATAGGAAATGCCTTTCAGATGTCAAAATAAACGGCGAGTATTATTTTTTATCAAGCATCTTTTCAAAGTAAGAAGTTAGGCGAAAAGGTACTCCGAGAAAAATTTAAATGAAAATTTTTGAGGCATTTGTAGGTTTCGAAAAATGCAAATTGATTTTGTACCAGAGACTCAGATAATTTACCCAAATTAATGTCCAGTTGCTCAAATTAAAAAGGCAGCTTTCATTTTATTATGAAGGCATTCTGCCAACTTCAATACTCATTTTCTCCCTCCTCCTTGCCACATACTCACTGTGACACTGTCATTTCGAACTCCATTGTCAGATAAAAATTAATTTATTTGATATTCTCTTAAAAATTTGTTCATTCAAATCCATGCCTAGAGAATTGGGCTAGAATCGAACGCAAATACCACGGACCGTAAGGCTATCATTGAGCCATGATACGCCTTACCTAACCCTAAACTAAATCATCTACATGAGGCACTAATGTTTGTTGGATTGTCGCGGTAGTTTTTATACGTGGAGCTGAATCACTTATTTCCTAAGCACAATATTCCTGTAGGCATAATAGCACAATATTCCTGTAGGCATAGAATGACCTCATGCAATCGCCTAAAGCAGGTCTAGAATTATGTCTAATTTCTGTCGTTCTTATAACCAAATCCAAGTCATCTTAGGTATTCAACTACAATTTTATCTTTCGGTGAAACCTTAGGTACATTCAAAATCATGAATTTACCATAGCTCTCAAGAACTCAATCTGCAAAAAACTATCCTTCCCCCTCTCAATTCTATCTGGAACTCAACATAGTGGAAAATCGAAGTAATCCATCAAATGTCTCCGGAATAGGCTCACAAATTGACAAACGATATGTTTATCGGCTAATCCAAAAGCCTCGTGCTCTTCGAGTCCAATAGACTGGGCGCTTTTACCTCCTTCTCAAAAAATTGAAAATAGAAACATAAAATATCTGCCAAGGACTTCAATAACTCAATTAATCGTTGAAGAAATACGATACAAGAACTGTATCGGCTGAAATTGAACGCGATCATTATGAAATTTTCTCAGGGATCCTAGCTGCGGTTTAGCTGTAATCCATGCCTGACCTTTTTAGTTCTCATTACTAATTTATATCTCCCTTGAAAATAGTCAAAAATCCTGCGAAGCGTTCCAAAACCAAATATCAAACGACTTTATTTCTGAGAGAGCTCATTTCCATCTTAAAAAGACACCGGAATTGCAGTACCATTCGTTTTTGCCTTTATTAAATTCCCGATAAATTATTGAAACATTGCTCTGGACTTTGCCTTCCAGGTTTTCTGATTCAAATCCACGCCACAATAACAGTGAATTTCATCTCTTCAAAAAATCGTATTTGAATATTTCATCACTATTGCCGGAGTGTCGGTGGAAACCTACAAGTTGAACGAGCTTAGACGCCTTACCAAAGGTAAAATGAATATGCTGATGAATCCCATGTAACTTGGCTATACCTCCGCCGTCCGATGCGTTCTCCTTATAAAATAAAAATCTCGCTAGGGACTCGTACTGAAAGAATAAAGGCGGAGGCCATGAAGGATATGAGTGAGAAAACTTCTGCCAACCCTTGTTGCAATAAAGTTTGGAAACTGTCTCTCCACTCTACTATTCCGATGCAAGTTTAATCTTCCTTCTTTACACTTTGGATGTGCCTTATTCTTCCAACAATCTGCCATTTTCACTGAATTTTCTAGTAGCGCAGAATTTTTCTTCTCTTTCGCTATCGTCTTTGTCTCTCTGTACCGTCCCACAATAACTGCAACACTCTCCACCTATGCCTTTCTACTCTGGTCTGTAAACTTTCATTTTATTATGTTACCTTTTGCACGCCACCACCTTACACCAATCTGTGGGTTAAGGTGGGAAAAAATTGAACTTTTTAGTGATTTTCCCATTTTAGTACGAAGAAAAAGGATAAGAGGGTAAAAGAATGTTTCACGATATGAGCAAAAAAAGTTGATATCAAGTCGTAGAAACGAAATTTTTTTTGGTGTCTTTGGAAAAGTTTTCTTTCTGTTATCTTTTCGTATGAAAATAGTTTTCAACTTGACATTCAATTACACTGAAGTCGTTTTCTCATTAAGTGAAATAAAGGTAGAGTTGGTGCAGAGAGAGAGAGAGAGAGAGAGAGAGAGAGAGAGAGAGAGAGAGAGAGAGAGAAAGCAATTCAATATAAAGGTCCGGGTTGAGCTATTGGGACGGAATAGATCGTGGTAATTAAGAGTTTAAGATACTGTTAAACTTTTTCATTAGAGTAGAAATCTGAGAATCGTATTTGAAAACGTATTTTATCGTTTAATTAACGCGACCAAATTATCGAAATTTACATAGAAATTCATCGACTGTTTTGTGCAACTTATAATCAACTTCAATATTTTCATGACACATATAATCATGCAATAGAGCCAGCCATATGTGAGACTTTGTACAGATTTTTTCATCGCATATTCTCTTAACTATGTAATTAGAATGTTTTTTGCAAGGGATATAGTGAAAGAAGTAGATCTTGCTCTGATGGACGACTATGTACGCTGAAAAATCACAAACCCGATCTTAAGTTTTTCTAATTTTCTGGCGTGCATAATTATCCATCAGAGCAAGAGATTTTCTATTTAAGTAAAAAATCTTTTTGTAGGTAATCAAGCTATTTAGTTTTTATTAGAATGAATAAAAAAATATATTTAATTTCTATGTTTATCGTTGCCGACATCCACCTCGTGGGTATCTGCACTTACGTATGCCAGAAAATATTTTACATGTTTTTGGACTGTTAAAATTCTGCGAAATTTACCTAATCCCACATAAAATACCATTAAAAGAACAGAATCGATCACAATTTATCCGCTTTTCCCATAAATCCTCTGTATAAAATTCTCTCGTGACTAAAATTGAAAATTTTCTTTTATCTTAAAAAGTTTCGTGAACATTAACATTTCATCGCTTCAATTCCAAAAAGTATTCTCACAAAACATTCAATTCCTCCTTGATTTTTTGATGTGACAACTGAATTTCCCTTTCAAAACATTTCATTCCACTTCGAGAATTCGTCGGCTGGGAAAAACTTCTGCATTATTGATGACAAGGTGGAATAAACATTTCGTGATTTTATACCATAATACTTAATTCATGCTAAATTTATTCCTAGTTCATTTTCGTATCTTTTTTACATGACATTATATATTTGTTTTGATTGTAAGGACAAAATGTCGCCACGACTTTGTGTCGATTGTGAAGAAAAGAAGTTGAGGTAGTTTTTTTTTCTTCTATTTTTTCCTAACCTTCAGATGTTGGATAGACAATTGAATTTTATCTATTTTTCTTGCATTTTATGTGATATGGATCCCATTAAGGATTCTACTTCTAGATGTAATTTAGGTATTATTCGTGTTTTTACAGATGCATAGATAGGAGATTGGAGCTTGTCTCGAAAATGGTATAAATTTTTGATGGTAAGTTTTATGTTACGTTCGACGATCGTCGATGGTGAAGATTGAATTGTGATCATTACGAAATCCACAAGTTAGTGCTTTGTCTCGCGAGATCTTCAGGGATATGTTAAGTGTGTGATTTATGGGTTGTATAAATTTTTTGGATATTGCATGGCTTAGAATAGGTTTACGTAATTTGTGGTGCGATGTTAGATTTAGGTAATTGGATTAGGTAATCGACATTCGTGATTTGTAATATTTACGGTACGGCATGATACTACACGTGATATCGAATTTCATGCAAATTTGTTTCAATGCGCAATCCCGTCAAATTGAAAGATCCTTAAAGTGATTCTACATGTCTGAAGTTAAGCTTTTGGTACGGCGGCTAACCGTCCTGGTTTATGCGGGACAGTCCAGGATTCTGCGGGACAGTCCCAGACTCTGTGGGACAGTCCCGGATTCTGTGAGACAGTTCCAGATTTAATGCTTCAGCCCCGCATTTAACTGTTGATAAAAAATGTCCCGTTAATGGCCTAACGTGTCCCGCATTCCACACAATACAAATTAAAAAATAATAAAATAGTTATCTCAAACTTAAAATGGATACTGAGACAAGAAATCTTGTATTTTCGTTATAACTCTGCACAGAGAAAAGAATTTTCGGTTGTGTATTCTGAGTTACTTACGGCTAATTATAAGTGAGTTGCAAAATCCGTTCGTTTCACAGGAACACGTTTTTCAGGAAACTCAAAAAACTTACCACGTCTTGTAGAGTGGCAAGATAAAATGTTTTTTTTTTTTTTGCCTTCGAACGGTGCATCTACCCTGTGGAAGTGAGCTTGGAATGAAAACAATTACTGATTTAAAGGTAACAAAAAAAAATTATCAATGTATGAAATGAGAAAGTTTTGCAACAAAATGTTTTACCCATTTGGTCTGCAAAAATGTTTTTTTGAAAATTCTTTCATTTTTGAATGCAACATTATTTTGTTTATCTTGGAAACATTTTTTGCAAAAGAAATGTTTTTTTTTCAGTTTTTACGCACATTAGAAGCAAAAATGCAGCGTTGCGTAAACTCAACATTGAGTATCCGTGTCAAATACCAGTACATTAATAATAAAAATAATTTTTTATACTCCTGAAAATGTATTTTGTTGATGATATTGCATCACATGTAAGAAATCATCAATATATTGTGCTTATTGTACAAACAGAGCGAACCTAACACAAACAAAAATGAATTTATAAGTAAAAAAATATAATTGTGCATTTTTGGTGTAAATGAACTTCACACTTATTACAAATAAAAATTATCTGACTTCCACTGAGAATATCTTCTTCGTTGCTTGCCTGCACTTTCAGCAATAACATGTCCGATATTGTCATACCGAGCATCGGGATCCATATTAGTTAGGAACCTAGCCCTTCCTGTTTTTTCGGCATACTTCCATATTTTTTTAGCATGTGCCGGACGGCTGATCCTGTAATCGTCAGTAAATCGTCCGTGTTTCCATCTTGCCTGCCCAATAGCCAGACGTTATTTATGCAGGTATTTAACAGGTTGCTGAATAATGAAAAATAAAATTTTTTTACCAGGAATGTGAATACGGTACAAAGGTACATTATCGTCGAGCCGATCTACTCCATCCATGTACTTATTGTACATAGTGAAAACTTCAGGAATGGGAACTAAAACCTTTTTCTTTTCCGCTGCTGAATATCTTTCCAACTCCATTGTCAATCCGCCTTACAAGAATTATGTTATTCTCGTCATCCAGAAAATGCTCCTGTGAACCTGGTTTTTTCTTGAAAACTTTAATATCAGATATTGGGCTTTTCTAGCCTGTTGGCTCTAATGGTTCCAGTTGCTGAATGCCCCCTTTTGCCTATTTGCTCTATCAGTCTCAGTGAAGTGAAGAAGTTGTCAAAGCAGAGTGATAATTTCTGTCCAGTATATTCGCTTTCCATCTTATCTAAAAATGTAAGCACAACTTCTCCTCCCAAACCAACTTCAGCTTTATACTTAGCATCTATTTTGTCCTCTGTTTTACCTTGGTGAAAATCCGCGGTGTACTACTGTGTCCAAAAAAGGTGACATTTGAATTTAAACTGTGCGCTATAGGTTGGTAGTACTGTCTGTGACATCTATGTCAAATTCGCATGTCAAAATATTCATTGGTGTTTGAGATACGCGGCTTTTTGTGAGCTGAGTATTTCGTTTATTGCGATGTCGAAATTTGATGAATTTGCGTTGAATTTTGTTTGCGGAATCAATTTTCTTCTGCAGATACGTTGAGGATGGTGCAGAAAGCCTTTGGTGATGAGGCTATGTCTAAAAAATCGTTTACCAGTGGTATAGTGAGTTCCAAGCTGGTCGTGGACGTGTCGAAAACGAAGAGCGTCCTTCCGCTGGGCCAACAGTCAACAAGAAATATTATTTGAACGTTATGCGTCGTTTGCGTAACTCTATCCGCCTAGAAAGGCCGGAATCGTGGAAAGACAGTTCTTAGTTTTTACACCACGATAATGCACCTTCCCATACTGCACTCGTGATTCGTGATCATTTCGCAAAAATCGTTCCGCAACCACCGTTTTCGCCTGTTCTGGTGCTGTGCAAATTCAGGCTGTTCAGCAAGCTCAAAATACCGCTCCGGGGATACCGTTTTAATACGATCGAGGAGATTCAAGCCGCAGCGATGACGGAACTGAAGGCCATCCCGGAAACAACGCGTATCTCAAACACTAATGAATATTTTGACATGTAAATTTAACGTAGATGATTATGACAGTACTACCAACCTAAAAAAAATAATTCTCCAAGTGCTTCGACGCGCGCAATTTAAATTCAATTGTTACATATTTTTTGGTCACAGTAGTACACGTAGCCCAACGAAGATGCAGTAATTCAAGCTTTATAGCCCCAACGTAACGGTTTGCCACGTATAAATTGCTTTGTAATATGGTACCATTGATTCGTCAATTGAAATGAATTTTTTATTTAATTCATCTAAGAGTGGTCGTATTTTGGAAAACTTGTCTCTTTCAGATATTGCAGTGTTATCTGCAAGACGAATATACTTCATTATCTCATCAAAGCGATTACGGCGCATTGCGTTTATGATGAGCTCATATCTTGAGTGTGACTCATTAGAAACGTGAAACGCTGTTATACCCTGATAGAAGAAGAATTTCTATAAATACTTTCATTTCGTCTCATTCAATTGAAAACTGGTGGTCTCCTCTTTGCTGTGCATATTTGATAGATTCGTTTGTTAAAAGTTGAATCAAATCCTCATCAAGAAGCAATTGGAAGATTTCATATGGACTTCTAGGAATATCGGCAGCAGTAGTTTTATATAAAGTTGGCTGACTTTCTTCATTCTTCAATAAATCTTTGCACTTCCAATTCCTATATTTCTTCTTCTTTTCTTGTGTACCATCTTGAATAGGTTTGTTGTGTTGACTATTGCTGAAGAAGTCATTTGTATTCCAGGTAAATTTTGAAGTTGGAGATCTTTTCTATGTACGCTGAAAAATCACAAACCCGATCTTAAGTTTTTCTAATTTTCTGGCGTGCATAATTATCCATCAGAGCAAGAGATTTTCTATTTAAGTAAAAAATCTTTTTGTAGGTAATCAAGCTATTTAGTTTTTATTAGAATGAATAAAAAAATATATTTAATTTCTATGTTTATCGTTGCCGACATCCACCTCGTGGGTATCTGCACTTACGTATGCCAGAAAATATTTTACATGTTTTTGGACTGTTAAAATTCTGCGAAATTTACCTAATCCCACATAAAATACCATTAAAAGAACAGAATCGATCACAATTTATCCGCTTTTCCCATAAATCCTCTGTATAAAATTCTCTCGTGACTAAAATTGAAAATTTTCTTTTATCTTAAAAAGTTTCGTGAACATTAACATTTCATCGCTTCAATTCCAAAAAGTATTCTCACAAAACATTCAATTCCTCCTTGATTTTTTGATGTGACAACTGAATTTCCCTTTCAAAACATTTCATTCCACTTCGAGAATTCGTCGGCTGGGAAAAACTTCTGCATTATTGATGACAAGGTGGAATAAACATTTCGTGATTTTATACCATAATACTTAATTCATGCTAAATTTATTCCTAGTTCATTTTCGTATCTTTTTTACATGACATTATATATTTGTTTTGATTGTAAGGACAAAATGTCGCCACGACTTTGTGTCGATTGTGAAGAAAAGAAGTTGAGGTAGTTTTTTTTTCTTCTATTTTTTCCTAACCTTCAGATGTTGGATAGACAATTGAATTTTATCTATTTTTCTTGCATTTTATGTGATATGGATCCCATTAAGGATTCTACTTCTAGATGTAATTTAGGTATTATTCGTGTTTTTACAGATGCATAGATAGGAGATTGGAGCTTGTCTCGAAAATGGTATAAATTTTTGATGGTAAGTTTTATGTTACGTTCGACGATCGTCGATGGTGAAGATTGAATTGTGATCATTACGAAATCCACAAGTTAGTGCTTTGTCTCGCGAGATCTTCAGGGATATGTTAAGTGTGTGATTTATGGGTTGTATAAATTTTTTGGATATTGCATGGCTTAGAATAGGTTTACGTAATTTGTGGTGCGATGTTAGATTTAGGTAATTGGATTAGGTAATCGACATTCGTGATTTGTAATATTTACGGTACGGCATGATACTACACGTGATATCGAATTTCATGCAAATTTGTTTCAATGCGCAATCCCGTCAAATTGAAAGATCCTTAAAGTGATTCTACATGTCTGAAGTTAAGCTTTTGGTACGGCGGCTAACCGTCCTGGTTTATGCGGGACAGTCCAGGATTCTGCGGGACAGTCCCAGACTCTGTGGGACAGTCCCGGATTCTGTGAGACAGTTCCAGATTTAATGCTTCAGCCCCGCATTTAACTGTTGATAAAAAATGTCCCGTTAATGGCCTAACGTGTCCCGCATTCCACACAATACAAATTAAAAAATAATAAAATAGTTATCTCAAACTTAAAATGGATACTGAGACAAGAAATCTTGTATTTTCGTTATAACTCTGCACAGAGAAAAGAATTTTCGGTTGTGTATTCTGAGTTACTTACGGCTAATTATAAGTGAGTTGCAAAATCCGTTCGTTTCACAGGAACACGTTTTTCAGGAAACTCAAAAAACTTACCACGTCTTGTAGAGTGGCAAGATAAAATGTTTTTTTTTTTTTTGCCTTCGAACGGTGCATCTACCCTGTGGAAGTGAGCTTGGAATGAAAACAATTACTGATTTAAAGGTAACAAAAAAAAATTATCAATGTATGAAATGAGAAAGTTTTGCAACAAAATGTTTTACCCATTTGGTCTGCAAAAATGTTTTTTTGAAAATTCTTTCATTTTTGAATGCAACATTATTTTGTTTATCTTGGAAACATTTTTTGCAAAAGAAATGTTTTTTTTTCAGTTTTTACGCACATTAGAAGCAAAAATGCAGCGTTGCGTAAACTCAACATTGAGTATCCGTGTCAAATACCAGTACATTAATAATAAAAATAATTTTTTATACTCCTGAAAATGTATTTTGTTGATGATATTGCATCACATGTAAGAAATCATCAATATATTGTGCTTATTGTACAAACAGAGCGAACCTAACACAAACAAAAATGAATTTATAAGTAAAAAAATATAATTGTGCATTTTTGGTGTAAATGAACTTCACACTTATTACAAATAAAAATTATCTGACTTCCACTGAGAATATCTTCTTCGTTGCTTGCCTGCACTTTCAGCAATAACATGTCCGATATTGTCATACCGAGCATCGGGATCCATATTAGTTAGGAACCTAGCCCTTCCTGTTTTTTCGGCATACTTCCATATTTTTTTAGCATGTGCCGGACGGCTGATCCTGTAATCGTCAGTAAATCGTCCGTGTTTCCATCTTGCCTGCCCAATAGCCAGACGTTATTTATGCAGGTATTTAACAGGTTGCTGAATAATGAAAAATAAAATTTTTTTACCAGGAATGTGAATACGGTACAAAGGTACATTATCGTCGAGCCGATCTACTCCATCCATGTACTTATTGTACATAGTGAAAACTTCAGGAATGGGAACTAAAACCTTTTTCTTTTCCGCTGCTGAATATCTTTCCAACTCCATTGTCAATCCGCCTTACAAGAATTATGTTATTCTCGTCATCCAGAAAATGCTCCTGTGAACCTGGTTTTTTCTTGAAAACTTTAATATCAGATATTGGGCTTTTCTAGCCTGTTGGCTCTAATGGTTCCAGTTGCTGAATGCCCCCTTTTGCCTATTTGCTCTATCAGTCTCAGTGAAGTGAAGAAGTTGTCAAAGCAGAGTGATAATTTCTGTCCAGTATATTCGCTTTCCATCTTATCTAAAAATGTAAGCACAACTTCTCCTCCCAAACCAACTTCAGCTTTATACTTAGCATCTATTTTGTCCTCTGTTTTACCTTGGTGAAAATCCGCGGTGTACTACTGTGTCCAAAAAAGGTGACATTTGAATTTAAACTGTGCGCTATAGGTTGGTAGTACTGTCTGTGACATCTATGTCAAATTCGCATGTCAAAATATTCATTGGTGTTTGAGATACGCGGCTTTTTGTGAGCTGAGTATTTCGTTTATTGCGATGTCGAAATTTGATGAATTTGCGTTGAATTTTGTTTGCGGAATCAATTTTCTTCTGCAGATACGTTGAGGATGGTGCAGAAAGCCTTTGGTGATGAGGCTATGTCTAAAAAATCGTTTACCAGTGGTATAGTGAGTTCCAAGCTGGTCGTGGACGTGTCGAAAACGAAGAGCGTCCTTCCGCTGGGCCAACAGTCAACAAGAAATATTATTTGAACGTTATGCGTCGTTTGCGTAACTCTATCCGCCTAGAAAGGCCGGAATCGTGGAAAGACAGTTCTTAGTTTTTACACCACGATAATGCACCTTCCCATACTGCACTCGTGATTCGTGATCATTTCGCAAAAATCGTTCCGCAACCACCGTTTTCGCCTGTTCTGGTGCTGTGCAAATTCAGGCTGTTCAGCAAGCTCAAAATACCGCTCCGGGGATACCGTTTTAATACGATCGAGGAGATTCAAGCCGCAGCGATGACGGAACTGAAGGCCATCCCGGAAACAACGCGTATCTCAAACACTAATGAATATTTTGACATGTAAATTTAACGTAGATGATTATAACAGTACTACCAACCTAAAAAAAATAATTCTCCAAGTGCTTCGACGCGCGCAATTTAAATTCAATTGTTACATATTTTTTGGTCACAGTAGTACACGTAGCCCAACGAAGATGCAGTAATTCAAGCTTTATAGCCCCAACGTAACGGTTTGCCACGTATAAATTGCTTTGTAATATGGTACCATTGATTCGTCAATTGAAATGAATTTTTTATTTAATTCATCTAAGAGTGGTCGTATTTTGGAAAACTTGTCTCTTTCAGATATTGCAGTGTTATCTGCAAGACGAATATACTTCATTATCTCATCAAAGCGATTACGGCGCATTGCGTTTATGATGAGCTCATATCTTGAGTGTGACTCATTAGAAACGTGAAACGCTGTTATACCCTGATAGAAGAAGAATTTCTATAAATACTTTCATTTCGTCTCATTCAATTGAAAACTGGTGGTCTCCTCTTTGCTGTGCATATTTGATAGATTCGTTTGTTAAAAGTTGAATCAAATCCTCATCAAGAAGCAATTGGAAGATTTCATATGGACTTCTAGGAATATCGGCAGCAGTAGTTTTATATAAAGTTGGCTGACTTTCTTCATTCTTCAATAAATCTTTGCACTTCCAATTCCTATATTTCTTCTTCTTTTCTTGTGTACCATCTTGAATAGGTTTGTTGTGTTGACTATTGCTGAAGAAGTCATTTGTATTCCAGGTAAATTTTGAAGTTGGAGATCTTTTTCTGTTCCCGAATCTTCATCAGTTATACCTTCGTTATCTGGAGGTGATGTGTACACAGTTATGTGTTTTTCAGATTCAATGGTCATTGAACCTGGATCTAGGTTTTCGTCTTGCATTTCATCTTCAGATAGAAGCTTTTCAATCTCCTCCACAATTTCGTCGAGCGTAAATGGTCTGAAATCAAATGTAATACATTTATATTTGAAAACTAGTACGAAAAATCCTGTTATTTGCGCAACATTGGGTACCCAATGTTGCGCAAACGTAACGGGTTTTACAATAGGGGTGGTTAATGTTCCTTGAATACAACAAAGAATTTTGTAGAAAATTCAAAGAAAACTGGCACAACTTTTAGTAGGAATTATGCAGTCACATCTAATTTCACAAATTCATTATAAAATATCAATGCGTCAATATTATTATTTGCATCTTACCTCTCTTTGCTTGAGCTAATAGCAGAACGAAAAGTACTGATTTTCCGAATTACGAAACAAAATAGAAGTTTTAATGAAAAACACCTTTGAAGTTCACTATCTAAACCTTTGAACGGCTACATTCGAACTGAGAATGAATCTGCACGTCTACGAAATATAACAGAACAAGCTTGTTCAAACTTGTAAACACACTTTTTACGTTGCGTGAACGCAATACTGGAAACAAATGGGTTAAAGGAATGACTTTTGCTTCACACTACATACATTAAAACGAACGAGCTTTAACTGACACAGCATAAGTGGCTCTTCCAATAAGGATGATAATATTAGGTGAAGAAAACAAAGGCGATATTTTTTTAAAAAGTAGTATTTATTTAGGTTCACAACCATTTAATTAATAAATTCGCTAACATTTTACAAAATAATATCACCCACTGACTTGGAACGTAACAGTTTTTGTTTTTGATGAATTTTTCAAAAATATCTGCGTTATATCATTATTTGACTACAAAAAAGTTACAAAAATACTAAATACTAAGGCCATCGTCTTCTTCAATAAAAGCGACTTCATCATCCTGTTGTTCGTCATTTCCCTCGTCTTGGGCAGATATCTCAAGAACTCGTGTGTAGTACTTCAATGAATCATTGGCCCTCCACTCGTCACCAAAACGTCTTATCAACTTCTTTCAGCTTCTCTGGTTTAATACTGACTTCGTTTGCTAAAGACTGTGGCTTAATTTGGCTTAATCGTCTTCCTTTCTTTTCCTTTTGCAACTCCTAAATCAGACCTATAATTCACTTCTCCTCACACCAACACAAGATCTTGACCATTTTTTCAAAAATTATTCGCTCGGAAGGCGTAAATTTGAAATGGAGCTGAGCTGGGGTTTTCAGGACAGATGAAACAGCTATTTTCCAGTCATATATCTGTATCTCTTCACTGACTCATCGGACGGTCCCAAACTGAGAAAATAAATCGATCAGCGGGAAGGAAAGAGTGGCCAACGACAGGAAACGTAATAGACATTTTTTGGCAATTGCCTGGTTCATTAAGAAGCTTGCACAACATACCTACCACAGAAATGTTTTTATTCTGGCCAGGGCAGTCATCGCAGAATAATTTGATTTCTTCGATGTCTGACACTTTTGAAGTGGTGGTATAAGATTGAAGATATTTCATTTGATCCTTTCAGTCTTTCATTTTCTAGCCATGTATAGATGAAAACTGATTCGGTGTTCTGAACATTAGTAGAATGGCCTTCGCAGATGGTAAAATTATAGAAGTATAATTGCCTGCTATAATGAGCAGCTTGCTCCAGAACTCGAGGCAGGACTTAATTTTTCTGGCAATCAAAAGAAATTTTAAGCACAGTCGTTTCCTCTTATTGTTTCAGCAAATCGTAAAAACCGTTTGCCTTCATTGTCTGAACTTCTGCTTTAACCATGACGTTTTCTTTTTTCTTCCAGATGCCATAATTGAAATCTGGGCTTTCAGGCGGATACATTCCGAACAGGCATCTGTGGCTAGCGACTTAAAGCTTATATTGCAGTCGTTATTAAAAACTCTTATGAAAAGCCGATATTTGGCATACATTTCTGGATTGGTTATAAGCTTTCCAAAGTTTTTTGGCTGTGCAGTCACTAGGGAAATACTTTCTGGCACTCCTCTCTCTAGTATAATGGGACTCCAAGAAATATAGAGACTGTAAAAAACTTTTCACCGATTCCCTTATTGGTCCATACTTGACAATTTTATAGTCTCTTCCTCTTCTTTCTCGAGAAGATTGGCCGTCGATGAAGTATTTTTGAAATATTTTGGACTCAGTATTTGGAAATATCGAAAATGTCAAAAAATGCTTTGGCACAAACCTGGGTCTGCCCACGGCCTCGAGTTTTCACGAAATACTTGTCACTGCATTTTTTCTTTCCTTCTCTTCATTTTTTTTTGTCCAGTCCTTGACGTTTTCTATGTCTGCCAGGACTCGCTTGACTAGTATGCTTCAGTATGTAATTGTCCTGATCGGTCTTACTGGGCGATTCGAAAAATCCTTGGTGAAAATCTATCACATCCTGCATGGTAAGTTGTTGACAGAATAAGACATTCTTTTTTGGTTGAGAGCATTTGTGTAGTGAAGGCAGCTTCTTTGAGACGTATCTGAAAAAAGTTACAAAATATAATACTTCACATTACATACAGATTAAAAGTAAATTAATGTACGTCAACTCAACCCTAAAACACTGACCTTGCTTTTTTGTTTACATTTCTCTTCCTTGTCAGCTTTTTTCTTGTTGGAGACATTGGAAAATCAGTTAATATAGCCAGGTAAGAAGAATCGAGTATAAACTGAAATAAAACACGCAAGTTTAAGGAGCTTTCGGCATTTTGTTCAGAAAGAGAAAAGAAACTGCTGAAGTGGAAGAATGGGAAGGTTGCAAAGTGAGAAGTTATTATAGGAACCGAAGATTTTTGCTTCACAACGAGTAACGAAACAGTTTTGAAACACAATGGACTATGAAACGAATCAGTTCTGCAATGAACCGCTATTTTTTATAGCTGAAATCCATATGAAATAACAAGTTTTGCTCCAATCTGATAACATACATATGTTGAAAAAGCATTAAAATATATTTTAGAATCCACTGCCATCTCAATTTTCCAAAAAAGGAACAAACGTGTTTTTCCCCGCAGCTCCTTTAGTAGTTTTCTCATTTTAGGGTTTTGTCAAATCATTTTACAAAACCCTACTAAAATCGCGTCCTGTCTGTCCGTCCGTCCGGCCGTCCTTGTGTCACAGCCCTTTTTCTCGCAAACAACTTAAGCTTGAAACATCAAGTTTTGTATGCAGGTGTAAAGTAGTGTTCTCTTCAAAGTTCAACTACGAAAAAATTTTATAAGGTATTTTAGGGGGATCTCCCCATAAAGGGGAATGGCCCCCGAAAAAAAATCCTTCAAACGTAGCCGATATGGGTACCAAATGGGAAGTCTTGATGAGAACTTTTGAAAACAGGCTTTAATTTGACATTTTATGTTTCGAGGGGCGGACAGGGAGGGGAAATACACTGAAAATGTGTGTCCCCCCCCCCTTGAGATTGGACACCTGTAATCCGGAAATCTGAAGAAATTATGGAGGTGGGTGCTTATGAGTGCAACAACAACAAGTATAAAAAAATGAAAGAAAGTAAATTACCTTTAATTCTACTATTTTTATTTTAAATTCAGTATACAATTGTTTCGTTCTCTACTTGAGAACTTCCTCAGTACTACTATTCCCTAAACTGAAAGTGTCCTGATATTTATACTAAACTTTTTAAACTATTAAAATGATTCTTTAATTACACCTAAGATGTCTCTAACCCCTCAAAGTTCTTTTACTTAATCTCTAATTACCTAATCCTCTTACCATTCAAACATTTTGTGTTTCCTTAATTACTACTTTATTGCATTCATTATTTTGTAAGCTTGAAAAGCCAGGTTTATCCTTTATCTGGGCCGCCGTTCCAAATGTCCTGCGTCTTACGCTTGAATATCTCCAACCTTTCTGCTACATCAAGCTTCTACCCGTCTGTAATCGTTTTCAGCATGCTCACGTTGTCCGCGGTGATGTCATGTTTTTCAAAGACTATATGCTCCGTCACTTTTGATTTGAAGTTTTTTGCATCCTGCTTTTTGTTTTTGTTGATTGCTTCCCTTAAGTGTTCGTTCCATCTGACACCTAGTGATCTCTTCGTTTGTCCAATATACCATCCATTACATTTCGTACACGATACCTTGTAGACTCCGCTCCATTTTGGGTATGGGGTCCTTGGTTGATCCTAGCAAGTTCTGCAGTTTTGTGGCCCGGCTCCTATATACTAGGTCGATGTCTACGTTTTCCATAGCTTTCTTCATTGTTTCCGTCCTTGAGTCAAAAGTTACAACCAACCTCTAACGTTGCTCGACTTCCGCAGTTAGCGTTGTGAACTTTTTGTTGAAGATCCCTTCGTTCGGGGTGTTTTCTGCTGACACAATTTCACGCATTTCATGGCCTGGCTTATGAATCTTCGGAAGTTCTATGATCCTTGGCAGCGATGGGTTGGTTACTTTCAAAAATTTTTTGAGGTCCTGAATCCATGGTTCACATTCTTTCAGCACTTTCTCCACTCTTTTTATTGATTCAGGCAGCGGATTATTTCGTAGACTGAAGTATGGTCCCGTATTTATTTTTTCCCGCACTCTTTTGTCGTAATCGGCCTTGTCCATGATCACTAAGGAATTCCCTTTATCCGCTTTCATGTAGTAAACCGGTAGATTTTTGAGCTCATTGATGATCCTATTCTCGTCCTGCTTTCCGACCCATCTAGTTTCTTTTTTCAGTGTATCTGCAGTGCTGGTTCTTATCCTTTGTTTTTCCTCTGTCGTCAGTCCATGCATGCCAGAAAGTCTGTAGATCCCGGCTTCGATTTCCATGTCGATATCTTCAGGTTTGGCGTTCGCGTTAGTGGAGTATTTCAGCCCCGTGCTCAGTAGGTTCAGTTGAGCTTGCGTAAATACAAAAAATATGGGGGTGTTTTCTGCTGACACAATTTCACGCATTTCATGGCCTGGCTTATGAATCTTCGGAAGTTCTATGATCCTTGGCAGCGATGGGTTGGTTACTTTCAAAAATTTTTTGAGGTCCTGAATCCATGGTTCACATTCTTTCAGCACTTTCTCCACTCTTTTTATTGATTCAGGCAGCGGATTATTTCGTAGACTGAAGTATGGTCCCGTATTTATTTTTTCCCGCACTCTTTTGTCGTAATCGGCCTTGTCCATGATCACTAAGGAATTCCCTTTATCCGCTTTCATGTAGTAAACCGGTAGATTTTTGAGCTCATTGATGATCCTATTCTCATCCTGCTTTCCGACCCATCTAGTTTCTTTTTTCAGTGTATCTGCAGTGCTGGTTCTTATCCTTTGTTTTTCCTCTGTCGTCAGTCCATGCATGCCAGAAAGTCTGTAGATCCTGGCTTCGATTTCCATGTCGATATCTTCAGGTTTGGCGTTCGCGTTAGTGGAGTATTTCAGCCCCGTGCTCAGTAGGTTCAGTTGAGCTTGCGTAAATACCTGGGACAATTGATTGATGAATATGTTTTCAATTATACGCACCTTTATTTGTTGTTGGGACACTGTCATTTGTTCTCGTCTTAATTGATGAAACTTCTCTTCCAATATTAATTTCTTCCGCTCGCTTTCACACTCTTCCGCTAGTTTCCCTTTTGTTAGAAACAACGGGAAACCTAACGGACATTGCTTGGCCAGACTCAAATGTAATTCGTAGTACGCCTCTCTGCTTGTCCTTTCCAATTTGGCATGGAGTCTTTCAATAATTTCCTTCACCAACTGCTTTTCTAGATACTTGATCATTGTACCTTTCTTGAACGGTATACCGGCTAGCTAGTTGGGAAGCATAATTCGTGACGGAAGTGGCGTCATCTTTGGTGATCAAGAAACTATCGAATAATGTGTATAGTTGCTGTAGAGAAGATTGTTGAAATACCGATAGCAACGTCTCTCAAATTTCTTTCGCGTAAGTTCTCCTGCGGACGCAGGTGGCAACTTCTTCATCAAAGGCCGCGCCAAGTAGACGAGCTGCGTACGAGGATCATTCAACAAGTACTTAGCCTCACCGCGCGATGGCGCTGCTATAACAAAAGAGTTTTAGCATCGTGCAGTACTATATTTTAGTAGCCTACTTTCAAAGTTTCAGTCAATTCCCTTCATTAGTTTTGTTTTGATAGCCTTTGGAAGCGAGCGTGTCGGTCGGTTGTACAAAAATGGAAAAAGAACAATATCATTCAGTGATTAGATTCTTTTTTTTGGAAGGGATAACGCACAGCGAAATCAAATATCGCTTGGATGCTGTATACGGTGCCTTTTCTCCTTCGATGGCGACCGTCAAGAATTGGTTCAACGAGTTTGTTCGTGGCCGCACGTCGGTTTTTGATGAGCCACGCCCAGGTGCCCCGAAAACGGCTGCTACGGAGGAAAGCGAAAAAAAAATCAACGATCTCGTGTCGGCAGACCGTCAATTGAAGGTTCGCGAGATAGCTGAAACTGTGGGCATCGCAGAAGGAATGGTGCATCATATTCTACACGAAGAACTGGGCATGAGAAATCCGTCGGCGCGATGGGTGCCGCATTTGCTCACACCAGAAAACAAACGCAACCGTGAGATCACATCGGCGACGTCTTTGGTGCTGTTTCAGCGCAATCCGGCGGAGTTCTTGCGTCGTTTCGTGGCCGTCGACGAAACATGGGTTCACTGGTACACACCAGAAACCAAGGAACAGTCGCAACAGTAGACTTCACCCGGCGAACGTGCTCCAAAGAAGGCGAAGACTGTTCGATTGGCCGGAAAGGTGATGGCCACCGTTTTCTGGGATTTACAAGGTGTGATCCACACTGATTACCTCGAGAAGCGTAAAACAATCACGGGGCGGCACCATGCAGACTTATTGGGCCGATTTGACGTCGAATTGAAGAAAAAGCGGCCTCGCTTGGCGAACAAAAAAGTGCTGTTCCACCACGACAACGCGCCGGCTCACACCTCCGCCGTCGCCATGGCCAAATTGGTCAAATTGCGCTACGAATTGCTGCCCCACCCACCGTACTCTCCAGATTTGGCCCCCTGTGACTGCTTTTTGTTTCCAAACCTGAAAAAACCACTCGCCGGGAATAGATTTGGGTCGAATGAGGAGGTCATCGCCGCCACGTGGGCCTATTTTGCAGCCCTCGAGAAAATGTATTTTTTGGACGGGTTGAAAAAGTTAGAGCATCGCTGGGCCAAGTGTATCGAACTTGAAGGAGATTATGTGGAAAAATAAATTGCCACCTTTCCAAAATTTTTGTTTTTCTTCTGTAGGCTAAGTACTTGTTGAATGACCCTCGTACCATCGAAAATTGACTAAAAACACTGTTCCTTCACTGTTCTATTTGCCACTTCCATGTTTCCCATTGTTCATCATTTGTCAGTTTTGGAATGCCAGCCACAATACGTCATCTGAACAATCGTTTACTGTGTCGACTATTTTTATTTGGATTCTTTACCCAAAATTCCCGAACTTCAAACGCATACGCTACTACAAAGCGTGTCTGGACCCATAAGCTCTGGTGGTTAAGATTTTTGAAATAAAACTCAGACGAAAACTAAAGAGAAAACTATAGTTATTTTAGTCAGTAGACGTGAAACCGCTTCACAACAGGTTTGCCAATCAACAAAACAGAATTAATTCAATTTAACCTAACACTCATGGAAAACGTTGTACAGTTCATATCTTTAACAGGTACGACTTTGTTTTGGGCCTACTGAGTCCTTTCCTCGGCGAGTTATCTCGACCTCCTGATTGTCGTGGAGGTGGAAGTGGCATGTTTCTGCAGGCTTTGCCTTTCTTTGATAAGCCTCCGTTGATATTAAGGTGGTTTTCCCCTCTCCTCATCAGCCTGAACCCGCCGGGTTTTCCACTGACCGAAGGAATTCGCCATAGCGGTGGAGGGAATGACACCACCAAAATACCAGCTTTCGCCATGCTGACCGCATGTGGAAGGGTGTTCCTGCTAACGCCGACCATTCCTCGCTGGTGGCAGCTAGTATTACCCCCGGCTATTTGGCGAGAAGGTACTGGGGTACAGGGATCCATGGGTCAAGAAATTTCAGCGAACCCTCCTCCTTTCTCAAATGGACTTGAAACCATCTACCAAGTAGTTGAGTAAATATATACTATGTAAAATTGTATTGTTGCCAAAATCAACATTTGAAGTGTAGGCTATTAATATTAGATTGAATTCATTAATGAGTGGTGGCGTAAAATGAAAGTCGACATTCTACACGTTGAATTCAATACCATTCTGGCAGGGGCATACTCCTACCTTCCCGATTTGTTTATTAATATTTAGTGTATTTGGTTTGAGTGATTTCATTAAAGCCTCATAGGAGACTATCGCATAAAACAGCGCTCATATTCCCATTTCAATAATTAGCCCAATTCTCACATCCCAGCTATCCCAACCGATTTTCCGCTCATCTTGACATGCCTCTTCGTCATTCACCTTGAACTCAGCGACAAGCACGATGTCACAACGGATATAATAAATATTCCAGAAAGGTAGAAACGTGCTCTTATTAAAAGTCAGTAAAAATCATCACTTCAATCATAATGCTTTTGCTCCTTGCGAGTTAGGTTAATACGGGCGTTAACAAATCATGTCAAATGATGCCATGAACCATGAACACGCCAAGCCAAGGTAGCAGCAACCTCTCGCTTATTTTTCTACTTAACAGTCAGCAATGTAAAATACCAAGTACATCATGAAAATTTTCTTCATCACTCAGTCATTCCTACAAAGACATTAAGCAGCGTCCGCTTTTAGCTGGAAGAGATGAAGGCTCGCGCATTAGATACTAGGTAGCTGGAAAGCAGAAAAAAAATGTTGGGCTTTGGTAGCATTTGCCACAGATACTCGTACTCTACTACCTTCAACATCCCCCAACAGCAGCAGCATCATCATCATCAGAACCGTCGTCATCATAACGAAGAAGTACTTATAACACACTTTAAGAAAGGTATTTCACGTCCGTTATAGGAGTACGTTGAGTTAGCCCCAAGAACAACAACTACTACAACAATTTCATTATGGCAATACCTTGATGGAATAAAATGCTGGGAAAATTAAAGCAATAAAGCTTTTCTCATACCATTGGTGGTATAATATAAGGGCTCCTCTTCTTTGCATTTATAACGCGAAACCAACGTTGCTGGTAGGTTTCGAACACTTGGAGTGCTAAATTCCAAGGATGTCAACCAGTCTCAATGAACGTGAAATGAATGGAAAGATGTGAAAACGAAGAGAGAGAGAGAAAAAAGAAAGAAAAAAATGGAAGAAGCGTGGATGCGTTGTCGCGTAAAATTTTTCCTTTTTAATCGTTTTCATTTTGTTGTGGCGATGTAGCATGGATGAATGATAAAGGACGAGCTTGTTCGTGTTGAAAGTGGGCATTCCTCCTAAATGCTTTAGTTGCTACTAGTTGATTTCAAGAGGAATAGGATGTGTTGATGCGTGGACATCCAGTGGGATGCATATGTTTCAAAGTCTATTTCGGAAGGCCAATGCCTCCATACGCCTTTTTGCCTTATTCCTTACTTAATCAATATATTTGCAGATATAATCTCTCCCCAACCTTACATCAACCGTTTTCTCGTAATATCTGCTCAAACCTACTGACTTCAAGCACATTCAACTTCGCCGTTTTCCTATTCATTTTATCTCCTCTTCTGCATTAGCATCGCGTTCAGTCTAGAAAATCCAATTACAATTTCTCATGCCAGCATTGTCTTCTTCCCACGAAATATTGTCAAAGAAACTGCTTGGCTGGGTAGTAAGGACTTAAGAATTCTTGCGAGTTGCAAAGACGTGAGTAGAAAAGGGTAAAATGAATTCGGACTCGTCGACGAAGTTGTTGCAGAAAATACAATAGAATTGCCATTAATTTCACGCGCCATGGCAAGTCGATTCAAAAGGAGTTTAATAATCCAGGAATTCCTAAAGAGTTGCTTGTAATGGTTTAGCACTCAATTCTTTGAGAAAGAAGTTCATAATGTCACGGAATCTTATTAAAAATCAACCAGCCAATAAATTCCTTGGCAAAACGAATCCTTTCCAATAATACTCGTAGAAACGTACTTATGGCTGGATTTTTTGTGAAACTTGAGAATCTTTAAGATTCTCTACACATACAAAACAGGATCATATATATCTTCGTACAATCCTCCCTCTAGCAGACTAAACGACTTAAAATGTCGTGTGAACTCATTAAATACTATGCACGGGGTGGAAAGCATTCCGACAATCTATTTATGGCTTCTCCCACTTTCTTGTCAACAAATCTTCCGCCTTGAGCTTTCCATCTTCTTTTTCTACATTTCTCTTTCTCCGGAAGCTTTATTAGTTACCGATTCCCATCTTAGCGGCTTTGTAAACCATTCTTCCGTACACTTAATCTGCTAATACCGTATCGCGTGAGCGAGGCTGCTGGGAGCAAGAACCTATTACGCGAACGGAATGAGGAAAAATTTCATTCCGAATGATATACGATCCTTTGGGTTGGCAACTCATAGAACCTGGGAATGTTCTTTGCGAAACGAATGTATATTGGGTTGGTTATACAATAATAGCACACGAAAAAGGAAGCAGAAGGTTCGCCTTTTCACACGCATGTAATGTGAAATGGTATCAACCCAGGGTATTTACCTTTTATTAAACGAATAAGGAAACTCTTGAAATCATATATCTATCGACTTTTCGCCTTAATCTCATTGCTGATTCGCGTTTATTCAGAACGTATGCATACCCTACTCCTACACATCCTTTTTGGCAGATGTTTATGTCGGCATTTCCTCTGTCAGGTTGACTATTGAATCAACCGCCTCAATAATAGGCTGAAGGAGGGAAGAAAAATATTTCCAAGATGAAATTCTCGAACTGGGGCATACCTAACAAACAATATATTACATTAGTTATAGAGAGTGCGAAGTGATACAGCATATATCGTAACACATGAGGATTAATGATGTGCCTCATCCATTTTTAGAGCCACGACGCGATATGTTATGTTGCTGGTTGAAGGCATGATTAAAGGCACATTATCTCGAGGATTGGATAATGTGTATGAGTGTTTGGTTGGATCGTGTATGATGTGGCAAATAAATCGATTTGAATGTTCCTGGGGAGGATTATTAAGAATATCGAGTGTCGGCGGAATGCAAGAATTTATGATACAACTAACAAGCAAAACATCCTGTATTGATCCATATATCGTTATTCAAATTTTAGCTCCAAATTTACAGATAGATTAGGGCGTTTGAATTGCTTTGTTGTGAAAATGACTTGGCGTTTCACATTTATTTTGTATGATTATTGAGTTGGAAGATGTGGGATTGGGGAAGTTATATGGCATTTTGAGGCAAAAGTTAAAGATTATAGCTGGTGAGAATTTCGTTCATCAGAAAAGAAGAAGAAATATCTTAACTTTGAAAAGGGTAATAATTTTTATTGATTTTCGTTTTGGTATTCTGCAAATATCAGAACTAAGAGATAAAACATTCAAATACATCTAACTATTTGTCGTAAAGGGACGGAGGTATTTATGTACTTCTGCAGCTTGAGATTAGTATCCCCTCTGTCAAGAGTTCCCAACATGGAACCATTAGCTTATGTTCGGGATTCTACCTAACGCGCTTCCACTGGAGGTCCCGGGTCCCGATAAGCTTGTCTGAAGCCGGGCATGAGCGCCTGTAGTAATCGAGCAGTTCGCCTAGACAAACTGCTCGAGGTACTTTCACGAAAAGAAGCTTGTTCAAAAGATGATCAATCCGATGTCATGGGTGGTGATGCGAAAAGTCCACAACAAACCTGTATACACCCGGTGTATGTGAGCTATACTAGTATACCGACATCATTTAGTACAACACTGATATCAAATTCGCAGTTTCATAATGCCAGTAACGCAATAAGTGCTGAACAATCTAATACGCAACTTAATATTAGTTGCACTAACCCGAAATCAACACTGCCATCTTCACCGCTACCATCATCGATGAAAAGTTTCTCAGATCCCTACTCAATGAAGCATGCAAGAAAGTCTCAATTAATTAATAATAATGATGAGGTCAACAAAGTCACAAATTTATTTGCCTAAGTTAGCTTTAAAAGCGATCATAATAAACATGAAATTGAATTTCTAAATCAGTTCAGGCAATCGTTTAGAAAAATATCCAAATCAGATTTAGAAGAACTGATTCTTGAGAAGGTTGTGAAAGCGATTGTCATCCATAAATATTTTGCTACCCAACGTCTATGGCAACACCCTTTATCTTCATTGTTATATGCATGTGTGTAAAAACTGTTAGGGAGTCGATGTCGGTCCTTGAATAAAGTAAGACGTATAATAGAAGACCTTGGTGTTCGCGTTTTAGTTTAAACCCTGACTGCTGACAAAATCAGAAGTGGGATAATCCCTAATTTCGCGAGTTGCTTTCTTAAAAAGTAGTGTAGCAAGGGCGACGGGCGATCTGACGGTGGCGGAGCTACTCGTAAAACTTCGCAAAGCCAATTTATCTGTGTCCGGCACGTTCCGCGGTTCCGGAACCGAGGAGGCGAAGTAGAGTTGTTCCACGAGGCCAACGAAGATGGCATGAAGGATGTCGAGAAGCTATGAGGTGATGTAGGGGAATTGCAAAAGCAATTGATGACCCTATCACAACAGCTAGTTTGCGCCATCGGCATCATAAATTCGTTGAAACCGGTGTCGAATGTCCAGGGTGAAAAGTGTCCGAAGATGGCAACCAGCGTGGCGTCGGCATCTACGTCACACACCAATGTGTATACGTGTAACGACGTAGCAGTTCCAGTTTCGTCTGTGCCGCCTGGAATATTTCAGCAACATGCTGCAACATGGAACACAATCGTTCCTGTCACTAACGGGCATCATGTTTTTGACATAATGTCAATTGTTCCTGAATTTGACCCATGTCATGGTGACATGACGTCAACACACCTCATCGATCGAGTCGAGCAATTGCGAGTGAGGCATGGATGGGAAGATCGTTTGCTACTCCTAGCTGTCATAGCCAAACCTAAGTACACGGCGAAGATGTGGGCTAACGCGCAACCAGTGTTTTATGCATGGATGGAATTCCGCATGGTTTTATGTTGGCAGATTTGCCACTTCAAATAAGTGCCGCCGATGTCCATATGAAATTAATGAAGGCGAAAAAGTTGAAGGCTGAATCGATGGTGGAGAACCATTATCGAATGCTTTCATTAGGACGCCACAGCGGTGTCGACGAGCAGTCATTAATCCGCTCTATGATTAACGGGCTGACGGACGATGATTTGCGTTGGATATTGTCGCTCATGTGTTTCCCGCGATGTGCTGATCTGTTACAATCGTTTTCGGGCATTGACTCATACGCGGTGGTTGACAGTAAGACTAGTGTCATGAATTATCCAACTGGGGACAAAAACATTTCCGTGCAAAAAGTGATAACTCACGAGAAAGGTGGGGCGGTATGTTTTAGATGTCTGGATCGGAAACACATTTCACGCAATTGCCCAAAACTGCCAGGGAATAAGCAAAATGACAATTCTGTGAATTCCATCAGGGAACCATCTGGTGACCCGGTTACGAAGACCATCACAGTGAACGATATCGTGTGCGACGCGCTTATAGACTCAGGCAGTTGCCACTCATTTATAAAACGGAACATCGTAGACCAATGAGTCGGTACAGTTAAGCCGTGCCGCGAAACGAAAACATTAAACGTCACAATTGACAAGCGCAATTTGTGGGTGACTTCATGATAATAGACACCCCAATCACGGTGTATGACGCCATCATTGGTACCGATGTACTTTCGCGTAGGAAGGGCAAATGTTATGTAATTAATAATGCGTGCGAAAATATCAATGATACGTTGAGCAAGTTCGAAAAACAGCAAGTCGAGGTGTTACTACATGAATATCGTGGCTGTTTCGCGGAAAGGTTGGAGGACCTCGGAAAGTATAGTATTATGAAAATGAACACTGTTTTGACGTCAGACATTCCGGTAAATAAAAAAAACCGTACCGTGTTCCCATCTCTAAACAGAAAAAAGTCGAAAGCGTCGTGAACGAGCTACTGCAACTCGACATAATCCGCCCGCCGATGTCGCTGTATGCTTCACCCATTGTCTTGCTGTGGAAGCAGAATGGCGAAGACAAACTCTGTGTCGACTTCTGTGGGCTAAAAGTGGTCACCCAAATAGAACCATGGTCCATGCCTGTGATCAACAACGTTTTGTCAACGTTAGCAGGCAAAAACTACTTCACCGTGCTTGACATGATGTCTGGTTATTACCAGTATATAATCGCGCAGGAGGCCAAACGGTATACGGCGTTCATAACTTACCATGGCCACTTCGAATTCAATCGAATGCCTTTTGGGCTTCGAAATGCCCCGAGCAATTTTCAACGAGTTATGGCGAGGCTCATAGCATCGATGAATGGCAAGGTGATAAGCTATGTGGGCGAGGTCATCATTCCGTCTGAGACGGTCGAGCAGAGGCTGGAGTACTTGAAGGAGTTCCTAGAAGTCATAAAACGCGAAGGACTTACAGTGGAGTTTCGTGGACTTGAGCTAACGGCTGAAGGAATCAGGCCCGGGAAGATAAAAACCGTGGCGGTGCAACAATTCACTAGTCCACAGAATGCTACCGAGGTCAGGCGTTTCCTTGCGCTCTCCGGCTTCTTTAGGAAATTTATTCCGAATCATGCCATCATTGCCGTGCCACTAACGCGATTGTTAATAAAGGATATACTATTCAACTGGTCGACCGAATGCGAGGAGGCACATGAACAACTGGTAAGGTTGTTGACTGAGGCACCCACCCTAGTCATTTACAACGTATTCTCACAGCATCAGTTGCACACCGATGAGAGCTCCGTGGGGCTTGCAGGCATCTTGTTGCAGAAAAATGGATCGGGACAGATGAGTCCCGTTGTGTATTATAGCCGTCCGTGCAATCCAGCGAGGATCCGATACCATAGCTACGAGCTGGAGGTGCTCGCGATCGTTGACGCATGTGAACGGTTCCGAATGCACTTGTTGGGAAAGGAGTTCGAAATAGTAACTGATTGCCAAGCCATTGCCAGTCTGAACGCAACGAAGCCTCTTATTCCGCGAGTAGCGGGATGGTTTTTGAAACTACATGAGTTCGATTACCGGGTTGTATTTCGTCTGGCGATAAAGATGCCTCTTCTCGACGCATTGAGTCGAGCGCCTGTAGAGCCACCAGCTGAACCAAGTAGAGTAGAGGAATATGTTGGTAGTGTCAACTTGTCGATGGAGGATTGGGTACACACACGTCCTGGTCCATTTTAGTTCCTCAACTAAACGGCTTGTCCGTTTTATAGTCGGGGTCAAATAATTAAAGAGCTAATGCAAATTCACTGAAAAATTCGTTGGGAAAATTTAAACTTTGCACCACGGGCAAGAATCATTTCCAGTCGTACATGCGCAGACATATCTGTGCGTTGAATTTCCCTGTTCACCATTTTCCAATTGTGGACGGCTCAGCTGATATTTCCGAAGGTTCTGGTGACACTTCGTGTTTGTTTAAATTGGGTTCATGTCAGGGGTTTATGTTGCAGTTGCCGCAAAATTTGCCACGACCTCATACGAAGTGTTACGTGTCTTGATTTCAGTGACCTGGCTCTTGGACCGCAAAGCCTTAATATCTTTGGGCTTGAAATTAAGAGGTTGATGGGCCAAGAATTTGAGGTAAAACTTCTCATTTTTCTCTTTCCATTGATTATTGAACCAACTTTTGAGCTTCTCGCTTCTCTCGTTGGAGTTGGTGGTCCTGCTTAACTCGCTATTGGCTGCGCTATACTTCGTTGCTTCTGGTCATGAGAATAATCCAGCAGAGCAACAGTAGGAGCGGTTGGGCCTAATTTTGATTTACTGACCACATCATTGGGGCTCCTAGTTATTCGTGCAAGTTCGCGGCGTCTGGCGATTTTAGCTATTCCTGAGTAGCTCTATCACTTAAAATTAATTTCGACTAATACTGTATTGACTGCAATATTTATTGAAACGAAATTTCAATTCTTTACAGCCTCCAATTTACAATTAATTAGTAATTGAATTGTCGTAGCTCAATTGATTGAAAGGTTCGCATTGGTAATACGACATCAAAATCCTCTTGTGGCTCAGGTGAGAATAGTTGGAGGAGTGTACCCTACGACTTTCAATCCATCTCGTACTATCATTTGACAAATTATTTTGGACTAGGTCTCTTTACTTAAACGTAGGTTTTAGATGTGATAATTGTCGTGTAATCACAATCACAATGATTGCCATGGAATCACAATGGCGGATACAATTCATTCACTCAAAGAGCAATACAACCTACTGTTGGATATTCGGTGTCTGATTGATCTTTGTTGGCTGACACGAACAAAGTGTCTAGTAGCAATATTGCTGCAAATCAACTTAGTACAACACTACCTGCCACACCACTTTGTCAAATGTGCATGATACTAGAATGGATGTTAGTAGTGTAGATAGTCCATCAAAATTGCTACCGTCTTTAACATCACCAGCTGCTTCTGCTACTGCTAACAAAGTTGATACTGGCAATAAAAAATGTGCAGCTCCTTAAAGACTACCTCCGGTTAATCAATCCATGGCAACAGCAGCGCTACGTTTATGTGATGGGTGTGGAAAAGTAAGTACAGTTACAAATTCATCCAGCTGTGATGCGTTCTGATTTTAAACTAGCGAATATAACTGAACGGGTTTATTGTCTGTCCAAAGAATCAGTCGAAGCAAGTCTCACTGTCGCAAACGTTATTCGAACCAGCGACCTTCAGTTTACGGGATCAATGCTCTAATCACTAAACCACGCGGAGATTTGTTATAAAATCTCATTACATGACTGTAAAGGTATTAGAGGTGATATGGTCAGTATCACGTTCAAACAAGTGATTATTACATGATTTTTCTATCAATACACACACAAGCACAAACTCGTTGCCACCAACGTTCTTTGAACTTTGGAACTTCTGCTCAAGTGGTAAGCACCCTTATCACTACAAAGCGCGGACTAAATTAATATATTGAATTGAAACTCCTACACTAGCCAAAATTCACTGAAAACCAAAGTGACACACTCTAACCACGTTCTCCAGCCAATAGAAAACATTGCGTGCAGTTATTGGTCTATTTCGACTATATGCCACATCCCGGCTATCCAACTACTGATGTTTCTTGCATTCGCATTTCGCTTTTCTGCCAGTATACAGTAGATGCAACAAGATTCATTGTCAACTGGACCAAGCTCTCAGCTGTAACACTTCTATTCTCCGAAGCAGACTATGGCCACAGTTCAATCCTTAAAAAAAGAAAACCTAGTGGCAATCTCTAAATCCATTTTGTTGGTATTAATGTGAAACTAGAACGATTCAAAAATCGAACGTGTTCCAAGGACTACAAATGTTGCGCTAGAAAAAAAGGGAATAATTTAGAGCCGTTCGTCAGCGGTACCGTACGATGTAACTATGTAGATTCAAAATGTATCGGCCAGCTCAAAATATGAATTCAAATTCTTTGGTTAAATCGCAATACAAAACTCAAATCATGCTTAAAGTCTCATTTTCAGTAGTAGAGAGGTGAAGTCTATTTGTGGTCGCTTGCATAGGAAACCCAGTCGTTAAAGGCCTTTATACTACCTTTTGAAAACGTCCCCTGTCAACCTCAAAACCTAGACCGGAATAAACATATTACCTCGGGCTAGGCTTTAAGGCGGGATGCAGGAAGATGAGAGGTATTGCTATAATATAGATTCCTCTAGTCCAGGCGCTCAATTATAACCTTGTGATTGTTTGGACTGCCGGAACGAAGTCTCGATGGCTTCATCTGTAACCAATCTAAGCATCTCTTCGATTATACTATCTGCAGAAGATTCTCTCGTTTTTTTTGCAGGATGATCCAAACGAACGAACGAAGTACCACTGGCTTCATCTGTCAACTGATCTAAGCATCTTTCCGATTAGACTATCTGGAGAAGATTCTCTTGTTTCTTTCCGAGATCACACATCGCCCCTATGTAAAAAATGTGTCGCAAAAAATCACAGTCCTATGTAATGTTTTCGTGCTACCAGAAGAGACGCTATGCTGTGTCTGGCATCAGTAAACACATCACTTGCCTGGATATGCATGACCAGGCCATACTTTCCTCCATAGGTTATTCTTTTGTTGATCTGCACAATAAGCTGGTTTCATTGGATTTCTGGACTAAGTTGTCAACTGGCAGGGTAGCAGTAGAGTGAAATCTCTACTGTAATCGATTCCAATCATCTTGGTCTTAATCAAATTTGACGGGTTGGAGAGAAAGCTTCTAAATTCGGCACCATTAAGTTTTCTATAGTTTCAGTTGAGGTCGGCACATAATAAACGATTTAACGCTAAGCACTTGCATGGCTCCCCTGTTCTGCATACGCAAATTTGTTGATTACACATTTGAGCTAAGATAATAAATCTGACTTTGGGCCAACAAACCTACTATTTCACATAAAAAGAAAGGAACAATCACACTAACTACAAATTGTAAGGCTAAGAGTGCCAATAATTGGACTGCCGCACAGTCCTCCGGTACTTTGCCATAACTCTGTTCAGATACTCTAGAGAATAGGCTTAACAGCCTGCTTTGTACATTTCTGAGAGTACAATCTCTTATTTTGATTCAATCCCTCGCAGTGACAAAGCAATGAAGTTGAACAGTGTGTAGAGGGAAAAGTTTGATAATGCTACCTATGATCTTTGAAATCACTCACATCCTCGGATAATATCGTAATCATCTCTTCAACTGCAAGCAACCGACTATTCATTTCTAATTCTGTTCAAGCTTAAAGCATTTTGCAGAATACTGCTTTTAGGCAATCTACTGGAAGGGCAAAAATGCCCTTAAATGAGCGAAACAAACTGAAGAAATATGTTCCGCAACCAGGCTCCTGCAAGATAGGTAGTTTAGAAAAGACAAAAGTCAGCTAAGCAACGAAGTCAATTTTAAAAGTAAAAGCTGAAAAAGTGCAATATTGCTACATCCAAAATAAATTATTTTGGATGGAACAATCTTGAGCCATTTAATAAAATGGCTAATGCGTGTTTGGTAACGCAATCGTAGATCAAAGTCAAAGGACTGGCATCAACTGAATAGACAGCTAGAAATTGATACAGAAAACACTTTTGGTTCGCCTAAGTGGCTTGCTTAGAGCAAACCCTGCGCCATTTCCAATGTGCTTTGATACCCGATGGCATTGGCCCCCATTCAAACCAATAGATTTTCAAGATCTCCGCTCTCCGAGGCAAAAAATTAGATGCACTGCCGAACTTTTTCCGCGTCTAAATCCAAAATATGGTTCTGCAGCGATTGTTGATACCCTCAAATACTCCAGAACTGTTTATTCTCAGCAACTCGAAACTTCCACTGAACAAAGAGAAGAGAGGTTAGTGAGAAGTCCATTGATCGGTGACAAGCACTTATTATTGTCAACCGAAGAATTCTTTTTAATTTTATAGGCTCCTTCAAATCTGGAGAGAAGGGTTTCACCGTCGTTATCGTAAGTAAGGGTGAAATCAATTCAAATTCTTTTCACTACTCCAAGAAGGCATCTGGAGTACTTCTCATTCACCTGCATAGGACCGGAAAAGAGATCATTTTAATTCAAGAGGCATATGTGGTCAAAGACTGGGATTGTGAGTTGGACATTTGTAGGTTCAGACTGGAGCAGCCTTAATTCTCAGGCAAATCAAAAGCGCGCAATCTTATTAATATGTCTGTAAGTGTCTTTGTTCTCGTATATTTCAATGACCAACGAGAAGCCTAGTCAATCTTGATCTCAGAGTAGGTAACTAGGAAAGGAAAGATTTGAAAAAGCTTTCTTAACTAGTCTGGACACTTTGAAAAACGCGAGACTATGTGTTCTTATATATAAAGTTGATTTTATCGAACCAACATAAGCAAAGTAAATGAATTGATAACAATCAAAGCCACGTGGTTGAATTTGAGTTAGATGTGTGCTTGTGTACCTATTCTGTGATAGCTTCATGCCACATGGCCTACAATACAGGTCTGCTACAGTAGCCGTAGACAATCGTCGAGTCCCGCTTATTTTTGGTGCAGGCGTGAACGCCCATCAGTAAATGTACGGCATTTCGGATGCCGAAAAAGAGTTGAATCTAATCTATTTATGAATTCGTCTTTTCCATCATTGCGAACCTCAGACAGAAGGCAGATTCTATATATAACAAAAATAAGTGAGCATACTGTACAAATAAATAAGATTTTGTACAAATGAAAAAATAAGTAAGCATTCTGTACATGCCTACTCTCTTACATAATGAAAAGCTATGCAGGAGAGTTTATTATCTGATTGCAAGGGATTCCTAACCTAAGTAGGAGAAATTGGATTGGAAGAAGTTCTGAACAAACTTTTACAACAATCTGGACCACGCTTCAGCTTGCATTAGCTTTGAAGATCTAGGTAGGCAGTAGACTCTCTAACTCATGCCAGCACACTCAGTCAAAATCGAAATCGCATCGAAACCAAAAATCACATCTCTCCTCAAAAACCAATACAACAAAATTAATCACACCCTCAAACAAACATATACTAACAACTACATGAAATAATTATGAAAACAATTAAGCTTAATAACTTTACCAAATTTTGATTACATTCGCGAATGATGACGATACAGAGAAGTTATTTAATTTCGCATTATTTGCTGGGATAATGTGGTTCGCTATTTGTATGCATATCCCTAACAATTATAGTCTTTAACCACAGCACACCACAATCATCATAGGCCACACTACCAACACCACGCAGAATACGTTTTGGTTTCAAAAATTTGATTTTTACCATTGCTTTGTCACTCTCGCGAATTAACAATTGCAGAACTATGTATATTGGAAATTCTTTAACATTCCCTGCTACGTCCTTATTGAATCTAAAAACAGTATAGGTATTTCGAATTCCCAACAATGTTGGCTTGTATGTCCATCCCTCTCTCTCTCTCTCATTAGTTTATGTTCAACACCAGTCGAAGGACAACAAAGCCATAATTTAAAAATTTCCATTTCATACTTTTGACACTCGAAATGAAATATTTGATATTTCAAGTGGAAAATAGTTTTGCAAATTTGATTCTCTTTTGCTGGAGTGTTTATTTCTCTTTCTCTCCCTATATCTGTCTTCCTCTATACATCCATCTATCTTTCCCTAGTGGAGAGAATAAATGAAGTTTTGTGTTATTTAAATATAAAATGCTGTTTCAGTTGTATGCGGTGAATTTAAACAAATTGAACGCATATTAACAAACATATGTTACCGTATTGATATATAGGCTGCATGATGATTGCTGAAGCAGTTTGGCAGTCCATGAGTATATCAACTGTTATGTGCATTTGTACGAGTATAGCTAAATACGTTTTATACGAATAGATATTTCAATCGATACGCTAGTGTTGTGGCTTTTCTGAACACATTATTTGCATGCCCGAGCTTTTGAAAAATTAATTTTCGTTTTATATGTTAACAAAATATTTGATTGATTATTTTATGTTAGTTGGAAATATTTGTAAGTAAAATATAGGCTAGTAGTAAGCATGAATGAATATTTTGAACTTTTAAAGTAAACATTCAGACAAGAAACGTGTTCGATTTTTTTTCAAAAATAGAGTATTAACTTTAACTACAAGTCCTTTCATCAAATTTGATTATGAGTCATATTTTAAAGAATTTAAAACTTTATATTACCAAAGCAGTAATCCTTTGTCAATTTAGCAGTTTTTTAATTTTAAATTAAAAAAAAAAATTATAAATTGATAATTTTTTTTTTGACTTGGCTAGGAATCAAACCCGAGCTTCTCGATTACTGAGCTCAACTGACAATTTTGGCACTCTTGTAAAATAGGTTCCCAGGTCGGTACATGTTTTTTGGACTTTGATTTCAAAATGTAGTCCACAGTTTTTGATGTGTTCCGTATTTTCTTGTCTTTTTGTTATCTTTTTGATGACCCTCCCTACTGATCGAACAGTAGCTCGAATGTCATCCTTTACAACTATCGTGTCGCTTCGACGTTGTCATTCTTAGCTCCTTTGTCCTACAACTATTAGAAGATCCATCCCACTTCCCTGATTGTACATTCATCGTCGCAATATCATGAAATACAATTCGCATGATCCGTAATATATTATTGTACGCTTCGTTGATAGCATTTTAATGATATTCACTTGGCAAACTGTCACCAACAATCTCCAATAGATTAGTACAATCTATTCTATAGATGGTAGTACATATCAACTTCGTCTTGACTATTTTGGACATCTTTCGATGTGTTCTTCAAATGAAAGTTTCTCAAGCAGTTCGCGTGTACGGACTGCTCGATTCTACAACTTTATTGCAAGTGACTATAATTTTGTAAAACAGCTACTTTAAATACATTAATAAACAAAATATATAAATATGAAAATCCTAATCTTGCCCGTTTGATCAGTGTTGATAATATACAAAACTTTCAACTTATGTCTGGAGGAGACAAGCTTATCAGCTTCATCCTTAAATGGGTGAGTTATGTTTTTGCTTAAGTATTGATTTTATTTTCCACCAGGTCTCATTCGATAGCCATGACAATTTAACAGCTGTAAAGCAAACAGTTCGAACACAAAAAAAAAAATCCAACTTTGTCGGCGGTATTCGATGCATACTCGGATTCCGTCTTTCATATACAATTAAGCAGCATAAACTAGATTGAAAAAAATTGATTTCATATAGATTCAATGAAAATTAGCTCATCATTTTCAATGCATTGTTGATGGTGAATTTCATTTTTTTTTTTACAAGTAAAAAAAATATGTTTAGCATTTTCTACCATTGCGTGTGAATTTGTACAAATATTTACGTTTCCTTTCTAAATAAAACTAAACGTCCCTCCTGTACAATCTACATTTACTATTCCCTTAATTCGTACTTTTACATTCATAAGTCCCTGGGTAAATTGACTCTGAAGGTTAATCAGAAAATCAATTAATTAAATTGAAAATTCAACCTACGAGATGAGTAATATAGTAACTCTAAAAATAGCAATCCGCAATAGGGAGAGGGTTGCATGAGAGATATTATGAGTAAATATTATTCATTCTACTTTCCATAATAACATGCATTTAATTCAGTTGAATTTGACGCATGATAAACCTACTCGAATACTTTTAATTGAATTTCAAACATGTAGACGTAAATCATTAATTATTAAAGAAAATAATTTACGTACGTACAAGTACATACGTATGTATGTGGCTCGAAATTATTGTATGAAATTTTATTAAATTGTTTATTTGATGCTGCATTTACCATATGTATATATTTTTCAATATTTGATGCTCCTGATTTTTTTTATTTGAATTAAGTGATGAATCCATACTTTATTACATATAAATGATGTGTGGAACCGATTTAAAGCGATTTACAAATGTACCTATGATAATGAAGTCAAAACTTTTTAATTGAATTAAAAATATCATGTGTGATCTACTATATACCAGATGTAATGTGTCTCGCAATACAGCAAAAAATCGCATTTAGATGGTTTTTTTTCTTCAAAACCATAGACTTGCGCATTACTTTTAACATATAGCCTCTTAGTGAACCTCGTACATGTTGTATTGTAGCCAATGTAATCACTGCAATCGCAGACATTTGTAATTCAGCAGAAATTTGGAACACTTGGGTGGCACTTTGAGGCGTGTAAGCGCTGAGTCGTCAAGTTCTCTTCGCCCGTGCTTGGGCACCTACATAAATGAAACGCACATTTTTAAAGGAAAAAGAGGATTTGAGAAAAAAAATATATATTGGCTGACTGATATCACATATTTTTCTCTCTCGCTTGTGTACGAATAAATTGAATAAAATCATATAGTTGAAAAACAAAATTATAACTCGTGAAATAGTTGTAAAACATATAAATAAATAATATAAATACGATATGAAAGAGGAAAATTTTTTGATGATTTATTGTTTCTTTTAGTTTAGTTGGTTTCTAACAAGAAAATAATCCTTGAAAATATTAACAAAATTTATGGTTCACTCAAATTTGGCACGAGAGGGGTGGGGCTTTCTCACACCGTAAAAAATAAAATAAAAAATAATTTTATTGTATAATTGTTAATTTCCTTTGTAAGAATACGTCATTTATATTTTAAAAAGTTTTTAAATCTATATTTTTAAAAATTTATTAAATAGTTAATTTCTTTGTAGTGATAACAGCTCAAAAAAGAACGAAAACTAGAAACTAATTTTTCAAATTATTTTCACAATCCCAAAACAATACCTTAAAAAGGAATTGCGAACTTACGAGTATACCTAACAAAATTTATGCATAAAGAAACACAGCTGCAAATAGTATCTACCCAAGTACTGGTGAAAGTTTTTAAAAGTGAATCTGGTATCCTACAAAGTTTTCGAGAATTTTTACTGCATTCTCCTCAGCCTATTATAGTGGGAGATGTTTCTGGAACATGATAAACATTGGTACTCAGACGAATATCGTCATTAACTCTGCGTTTACGTGTTATGGAAACAAGGCCAGGTGTTTTTCGATCAAGTACATGGCTTGTCAAATAACTTTAAACTGCATATCTCATGAGACCTAAAAGATCCTTCTCATGCCTTTTTCCCTGGTCAGGCAGCCTGTACAAAAGCCATGCATTATTCATTGTGATATTCGTCAGATATTCAATTAAAGGCCAGTACCATTTTTTGTTTCGAATCCAAATATGGCAGCCAGCTATGATCTGGTCCAAGCGATTGGACCCACTCATGAAGGCATTGTACTGAGCAATACATCGAGGTTGATCAATTTGCACGTGCTTCTTCTCGATGTTGCTCCAACGTTTAGCCTTATCTAGTGGTTCAACTCTGTATCATGAAGTAGCCACTATTACTACTTTGTTGTTTAGTCGAACCATAGTTATGTTGGAATTAATTTATGTCACTTGATGAAAAGTGTCATTTAGCTTTCTATTGAGTATACATGGATCTTTCAGTACTACTTTTTCCACTCATGTTGTCCTGACTGTGCCTGTGCCAATCTGAAGAAAGAAGTCATCAAAATACAAACTATTTTATTCGACAGCGCAACGATCAGGTTCATAATAACGGGTCCCTCTATACCAAGTTCTGGAATAGTATTCCCTGTAGACGCACCTTAATAAGGCTATGCTAGTCGTGTACACAAAAATCAAATCTTATTTCCAAAACATATTGGCTTACCTTGAATGTGTTGCTGATATTCATGCGTTCCAAAATAAGCGCAAATTGGCTCGTTGACACATAAGTTCGAATCATCCGGAAAAAGTTTCAGCCATCTAAGCTGCAGCAAATCCCACAATGGACATATTTTTACGAATTCGTTCTTTTGATTTAAACGAGAGTTATCACAAACTTGTAAATACCGCATATTTTCTTCAAATCTGCCTCGGCTCATAGCTTCAGATATGTCTTTGTCGTGTACATCAGGAGCGGACAGCAGCCACTTATAAAAAGACTTGCCATAAAAACTTTTATATCAGTGTCTACCAGAGTAAATTACCCTTTTGAATAGCGTAATTTTTTGTATCATCAGCAAACAGGGATATTATCTGGCGATCAAAAAATAGTTGAAACATGTTGACTGGATCCTTGTCATTATAAAGCCACTCGCATCTCTCCGCTCCTCAATTGTCCTTGTTGACATTATCAATTTCTTCACACTTCCTCGTGAAATACTCACCAACGATTTTATTGTTGTTTCCTTTGTCTTTTTTCAACAATAAGAACTTCTTTGCCGTTGTCATCACTTGGTTGAACACTGTAAGATTGCTGAATCGCTGAACTTTTTAGGCCGCCGATGCCTATATGTGATAACGATATTCCCCAATATGACTCACCCTTATGTTTTTTGAAAGCCTCCTCGATCGGCGGAATGGTTCTCCCTGAGACGGGTATTATAATTTGTTCATCCTTGTCAGGGAGTATCGCAATCTGTTACGTTCACTGTAAAAACTTCAATAATTCCATCAAGTTTTCTGCCGTCTTATTTCACCTTGGCACGCAGTTGATTTCTTGAGGGGTGATTGACATTGCCCTCTGGGTCATCAGCGTCGCTATCACCATCACTTTGTAGGTGGTTTTCGAGTGGCTCAATATATATCGACGCTTCTATGAATTTCTGGATTTCATCTTCAAGTAGAGCCAATATCTACGCTGCCGAAAGCGGCTTACTAGAACCAGACATGAAAACAATACTGCAAAAAAACACACAGATCTCAGACATCTGCGGTCCGAATTTCGTTCCCAGTTGTCTATAATGTCCCAAAAAAGATCTACTTTCCTGTTTGTGTCAAATTCGTGTCCCATCTTGCGAAACGGGAATAGTGCGGTGCACACTAATATAGCCAAAAGTAAACAGTTGTAGTATCAAATAAGATGAAAATATTTGCGATGGTAACTGCTTTCTGGTAATTCTAAAGACTGAACAAAATAGACTTATCACTGGACGATCAAGCTGGAAAAGAATTAGAAACGTTATTTGCATCTACGGGTGCACCGAGAGATGTTATAGGTTACCTCCGACCAGTTTCAGGTAAATTGTTAGTGTCACAAACGGGTTGACGGCCTATGTTGAAACAATCTGAACCAATTACTAGATAAAAAAATCCCAACAGCGAATGACAATCTACAAGGATTTTGGGACATGGTGAAGTTGCTAGTCGATTCACTTTTAAGTGAAATTGTAGCGTTGAAGAAAAATAATTGGCAGAAACCAACATAGCAAGTTCTCTGCAATCCACAAGGCTCAAAAGTAACGGGAAGGCAAATTCCCATTAAAATACCCACTGCTACAAACACGTCTGCAACAAATGGAACACCGAATGCTAAGAAATTGAGCGCGGGCAGCTTAGCAGCACATAGGTGAGAGGCCCAGTGAAAATAATTAATGCAGCCTAAAAGAAAGAACAAACTGACTATGTGTTTAATAGAACAAGAGCAACTGAAATATACAAAAAAACGGTCGGTTGGCAGTTTATCTACTACTATGTTTTGAAACGGCGTCGGGCGCATCGAACATGTGACGCACTGCTAACCTTTTGTAAAGATACAAACTTTTTCATAAACAACACAATAGGTTAACTAGTGTCATTTTACACCCTCAAATTCTACGAATACTCAAGAAACAATAAAACTGTTTTATATATTTTTCAAACGAAATAAATCTTTATTGTATGCATGAAAGGGTATACAAAATTATCTTATCTTATTGTTGAAACGAGTGACAATTAAACTGAGTAAAAACAAGAATACATATACTTTTAAATACTTCTCATCTCAATAATCAGATGCATCAGAAGGAATATATCCTTTTCCTTCTTTTTTATAACAAGGACATGAAAACAGCATGAGAGAGACAAGTAGTAGTGTGACACTTTTTGCATTCATTCTGACTCAATCTTCTTGTACGTGTCACCAAAGTACACGTTTCATATCTGCTTCTTTTTGCATGTACCTAGTTGTCATCATCATTTTCCTGTTCATTGGTGTTATTAAATTTTTTCAATTTTTGTTGAAGATTCACTGAGATCCCAAATGACTTTGTACTTCGTTGAGCTAGTAGACCAAGAACAAGCTCATTAGCTAGCTGTTTTATGATAAATCGTCTCTTCAGATCCGCATGTGCCAACATAAATGATTTGCGAGTTTATTATCATTTTCCTGTTCATTGGTGTTATTAAATTTTTTCAATTTTTGTTGAAGATTCACTGAGATCCCAAATGACTTGGTACTTCGTTGAGCTAGTAGACCAAGAACAAGCTCATTAGCTAGCTGTTTTATGATAAATCGTCTCTTCAGATCCGCATGTTTATTGCCAACATAAATGATTTGCGAGTTTATTGAACCAATATTCAACATTGTAAAAAAGATTACCATGGGCCATCGTCTCATATTGCGAGACACATCATATGCTCAACACATTTTGTCTTCAATGTCCACTTCTAACTTGGTCTAATTTCAAAAACTGATTATTTCCGGTTTCTGTTTTACGCCGGTGGAAATATCAATCGCTTGGTCTTCATGTAATGATAATACAAGGAGGACATTTTTGTTTTTTCTTGGAACGTAGGAAAGCAAAGTATTCCCATAACTACTAAAACTAAAAAAAACTGAAGTGTTGTGTTCTGCCTTTGTTAGCAATAAAATCACTTGGTAGCTCTTTCCTATTTTGTCTGATCGTGCCAACGTAAGATAGTTTTTTTTTCTCTCAGCTCATTTAGAAGACTCACTTATGTGAACCAATTGTCGGCAGTAATGTTTCTTCCCGAAACAAAAAATGGCTCCGCCAACCTTTGAACTACATCTGGTGCCTTGTGGCTTACAGAAAATGGTCCTTCGTTTTGCATTCCAGCATATATTTTCAAATTGAAGGAATAGAGCATTCTGGAATCTACAAGGGAGAACATTTTTATCCCATATTTACTGGGTTTGGTCGGGATATATTGCCTGAAAGGATAATTGCCACGCAAAGCAGGAAGCATTTCGGCGATTGTAACGTTTTCTCCAATACTGTAGCTTGCTTGACAATTTTTTACAAATATTGTGAATACATCTCGTATTCCAGCAAGCCGATCCAGTTCTCTCCTAGCGGATCTTGTTTCTCAATCATCAAATCTGAGACACCGGATTAGAAATTTAAATCCTTTGAGGCTCATCACACTTAGCAATGCCGTCGCCATCCATTCCCCATAGTTCCTCAAGAGAGGGTCTGTTCGCTTTGTAAACTCCAGTTAAGTAAAGTAATTCCATGAAAGCTCGTATTTCGACCGAGTCGGTATGTTTTGCATCTTGTTCTCGGGAAAATGATTCTTTGATGGTATTTGTATACGGGTTATTAAACTTTATGATATCATTTAAAATGCCGACGTTCCAACATTCGACAGGAGTTTTTGATAATTTGGCAATAACTTCGGCTGAATGTGTTAAGATGTTATAAGCCCTCCTACGAATATTATTCCGCCGAGGAGTCTTATACGACTTAGTTGTTTTCTCTCTCCCAATATAAAAATCGCTATCCTCTGTTGTTTGGTTTTCATTATTATCGCTACATTTTTGTTCCATTCCTGATCCTTCTTGACGCTCCTATAAATTGTCTTCAGGATCAATATCGCTTTCGTCTAAAAATGCTCATCCCTGAATTCGTCATTTTCTTCGTCGGATGCTTCTAATAAACGGCGTATTTCTGCAATGTTTTCAGGTTTGCTCATAGAGTACACTTTTTTTGACATATTGATATCTGGAACAAACCAACATTTACAATAGTTATGAAAATGACCACAATAAATAAAAAAAAAATATATTGAAATATTCTACTACCCATTGCACGGTCGGGCGCAATGTGCTTGACAAACCAGAGCCCAAGAACCGGTTCAATTATTGCAGAATACTGAATAATGTTGCGGAATATGAAATTACTAGCAAAAAAGCTCGACCCAGTATTAAACATTACTAAGAAAGCTTACTTGTCAAACTGTACGATAATCGGGCGCAATGTGTCTAATAGATCTTTCCGCTTGTCAACCTGCTCTGATAATTGATAATCACCAGCTGAAGCTGCCACTGTCAGTGGCACTGGTAGAGAGGCAGCTACTGAGTGGAAGAACCAAAGGCGACTTATGGACCAGGCTAGGCTAGCCAATGAGCTCGCGCTGTGCCTAGCAGATCAGTTGCGCCCGACGGAGTGTTAATGAAAAATATGAATTTAATTGCTGGAGCGGAGTGACTAAAAAAAACTTCAAACAAGAGTAGAGCGGTGGAACGGATAACATCGATTTAGTTTCAGTTGGCAAAAAGCAGACATTTTTTCGAAGTGCCGGAAATCTGGAGTAAATTATTGATTTGACGAGAAAAATTGGATGTGCGGCGGATTACCGGGGGCCTCCTTCTCGCGTTAATAGTATGTAACTGCAAAGGAACTTGTTCAGCGCATAGGTAACAAAGAAAAAGGTTTGATTTATGGAAAAAAATACTTAATTCTTAAAAATAAATTTTTGCCATATTTGATTTTGAGTGGGAGTTGTGCATAGATTAAAGTAAATTTGTGCGATATTTTAAACTTGGCGCATGAGTGCTTCAAAAAGCTAAATTTTGGGTTTAAATTCACAAAACCAAGTCAAAGAGTTTTCCAGCTGAATTCCGTGGTTAAAAAGTAGGTGAACGCAACACGTTTTGTTGGTGTAGGTGGATAGTATCCGATCTCCCAATTTTATGTTTCGTTTCCTTTCCGTGCAAGACAAAAGTTCCGGTAACCTTAAACTCGCTTGGCGGTTGAAGTGGGGGTTTAGGGTCAAAGCCAGTGGCGCTCGTTTCTAGCGAGCAAATCGGGGCAGCAGAAGCCTCGACCGAAGCACCCCTTGTGAAAGGGTATAAAAAGGTTTGAGAAATTTGTAACAATTAGAGCATGCAAAAATTTGCAAGAAGTATTTACATAAGAGAATGATAACGTCAGTCGTTATTGTTATAGGAGACTTTTAGCTTGATCTTACATTTTTTACGTTGGCCCTTCAGTAGCCCCTTATACTGAAGAATTCCCAGACAAGTACAAAAGAATGAATCCTCGACATAATTGAGCAGACTATATTATAATTGGAATTGTTTGAACATTTTAAAGTGTATTACAACTTTTTCAGAAGCTTAATTAAGAATTTGAGAGTATAGTTTGCCAATTCAAGGGGTATACGTTTAGACAGAAACTTAATTCTGCTTACCCCATAAATTTTTGATAAAATAAGTATTCCCTAGGTCTCAAACCAATTATTTTTACAACTAATTTCTTCACATACTTACAATTTTTGTGTCGACAGTTTCAGTCCAACTGAATTTCCAGTTCTTATTAGACCTCCGAAGCCAAGAGTGCGGTTGTGGCCAGTCCTTAGATGGGAGACCCTCTGGCACGTCACGTACTGTTGGCGTATGTGAATGTGTCTATTCTATCACTTTCTTTCCTAGGGAATATCACAAAATGATCTTAGACGCCCATGTAACACTCTATCAGAAACTGCCGTTGATTTTATCTATACGTCTATGCTCTATGCGGACTTAAATTGGAAATAATACCACTATTGAAAACATATTTTTATCGCGAGAACAGCTTTTAGAATTTGATAAAAAGTTATGAAGATATGGCAAAAATTATAAAAGTTGATCAAATCATCAGTTATTAAAAACGCCATTTTCGTATTGAAGATATGTAGACATGTCCTCAAAGTGAATTTAGAGTCCAAAAGATTTTAAATAAAATCTTTGCTCTCCAGAATTGACACAAATACTGTTGTATCTGATGGCGAGCACTGCCTGGTGGAAGCTAATATTTTCTATAATTGCGGAAAAGAGTATTTAAAAATCAACCGTTTAGTTGAATGTATGTTTGAAATGTGCTCTAAGTTTCAAAAATGATACGCATTTTATCATTGCCAAAAAAAAAATCTTGAATACTATTAAAAAATATAAACCTATTTTTCCCTCGAACAGGTTAGTCTTATTTTGCTTCCTCAATGCCAGCTTAATATATGTATGAAGAATACGATTACGGAGCAATAAAGCACATATTTTTCTTAGGTTTACTTCCAAGAATCCGTAACACCTTGAGTTATACAATCTCCAGAATTCCACTCATAACTTCCAATACACATATTCATGGATGTACATACATATATGAAACTTTCGCGTAATTCATCCTTCATAATTTTTTTCTTTTTTCTTGTCTATTACACCACATCCTACGTAAGATTCCTAGTACATATGTATTTACATGTAAACATTTAGTGAATGATTCGAGGCAAGGCTTTAACAAAAAAGCTTAAACTTGCTGAAATACGTTAAATTCACAAAAGATAGAGAAAATCTTTCAAAAAGCAGCACGAATACACATAAGCGTGTGTATTTGAGGAAGATTGAAGCTCTCGCTAGCTGTTGTAGGACAGAATATACGTTCATGCTGTGCCTTCTAGCTAAATTGAATTGAAAGGGTTAAAAATAGAATGAGAAAAATAAATATATAATCTAAACAAATAACGAAATTTTCATGAATTTGTAGGTCAAATACATAAAAAATGTTGCTGGGGTGTAGACGTTCGTTTGTAAAAATCATAATTGGCTTCGAAGAAAAAGCACGGTTTCTCTGAATCTGAATTGAAAATAAAATATGAATTGATTGATATAGACGTTCTACTTCTTTAGGATATAGACCACTACCTACGTACTTTCACCATAGTGGTGTTTTTTCTTTGGAATACTTTCAAATTGAGGAGTACAAAAAAAGTATTTTTCGACAATTTTCATTCATAAATGACTTTACAATCTAAACCTTTTCCAACCTTGAGGACAACCAGCAAACAAAACCTTCATAAATCTCTGCACACACTTATCCATTTTTAAAAGATTCGAACTTACTTACATTATTGATCTTCACTCTACTTTTATCCATTGAAGCTACATATTTTTAAAAGACTATTGTAAATACCAGTGGACCGTTTAATCTATTAAATACTATTAAATATTCATATTTATTGCAAATTAATCATAATTAAATTTGACTTCATATTCATTTAGTTATAAATGTCTCATACCCATTAAAATTTTTTTTCTTAAGCACTTAAACCCTTTTTTGGGCCTTCGCTTAGGGATAGTTAGAGTATCTTATTATCTTGATCGAATGTATTGGCACTCCAGGTGATATGGTCAGTACCATGCTTTGGGGGCCAATCCAGCTGCGATGCGTTCTAATTTTAAACAAGTATAGGGTTTTGACTTCGGGACATAACAGTTTTATATCTTTATATGAACGCACCCATAAAATTCTTTAATAAACTGTCAATATCAAAACGTTAGCTGAATTCAACATTTTCATCATGCTAAAGTTCACGAACCAGCAACCTTTGGAAATTATTAAAAATAACTATTAATTACTATTATAGAAAAATCATCTTCAGCGAAGACGCTCATTTCTGGCTGAATGGCTTTGCTAATAAGTAAAATATGCGTTATTGGTCAGCAACAAACCCACATGTGCTTCTTGAGACACCGTTGCATCCGCGAGAAATTACTGTTTGGTGCGGTTTTCATGCCGGATGTGTGATTGGGTCGTATTTTTTCGTGAATGAAAATGATCGTCATGTTACCGTCAATGGAGGGCGCTATAGTGTTATGTTGGAAGATTATTTGTGGCCAGCATTGGATGAACTTGACAGCAACGAAATGTGGTTTCAACAAGACGGTGCCACTAGCCACACAGCACACCTCACAATCTATTTATTGACATGTATTTATGTATTGTTATGTTCTTAATGGAAAACCCTTTACATACCTATCATAACTGAATTGGCTCATAGTCCGTTCGAAAAATAACTCGAAAGAAATCCCTTTGTCGCCAATGGGGTCGTGCTAGAGACCTTCGGCTTACGCAGCGAATACTCTAACCACTACACTGCGTGAACTGCTATACCAATTTAATTAAAAATGTAAAATTTAATTATAATTGCATTTTGCATTGTATTATTTTCTCATAAATATTAAAATCTAACAATTTTTTGTTCGTTATGTGTTTATCATTTTTCATTATATGTTTTATTAAAACTGATTGTCATTGAGCAAATATCAAAAAAAGATTACTTTTCCCTTAAGTTTTATAATCTAAAATTTAAAGTAGAATACATTTTTGTAGAGCAAAAATTAACATTGAACGCTAAACTAGCGCTTATACCGATAAAGCCGGATAAGTAAACGCCTTCCAGGCTCAAATTGATGGGGGTTTTATTAAACAAAGCGAACTGTATTCAAAAATCTAGTTAAAAACTGGCAGTCCAGAAAACGCTTCTTTAAATTTTGCAAAATTTTCACAAAATCCATTATCCGTTCTCAGAAACTAAAATAGCTACAAACGCGAAATTTTTGGAGCAGACAGTAGACAGTTATCGCCCTCTGTGAATTTGCTTCGTCTTCTATCCTCCTACCTGGAGCTGTAACGAGTTCCTTCTATCGAACCCATACATAGAACTCGTATAGCCAGTTCCAGTTATCCTTGGAAGGTTAACGTATCTATGCCCATAAGGACGGGCTGTGAGTTACTTTGAGAGACATTTGTGCGCGGTATGTTTCGCGTACAGATCTATCGACGGTAGTGCTAGCATAACCAAAAGAGGTTCCGACTATATATTACTCAGTCCTCCTGTCACACCCAGCCATGCTACCCTTTAGACCTACAGGTATTCTAATTTTTACCTATACAGTGCTTTGTTAAAAACGGGCCACCGGGCCAAAACTACATAAAGAAGCATAAACCTTACGTTTTCCACTTAAATCCAGGTGCAAGTTCATGGCCTCAGACTCTACCTTCTACTAAACAATTTCTTGCAGGGGTAGAAGGCAACTATTGCCTTTTGGGTTGTTTCTGCAATGTTGCGTTTCCATAACAGCTTACTATCTAGAATGGCTCAGATGTTTTGGATGCCTTGTTTATGTCAGCTTTTTCGCGAGTATTTCTTGTAGATCAAGGGCTCGAAGCTGATTTTTGTTTATAAACAAGACTAGTTCAGCCTTTTGTGAGCCGTTCTGTCATTGCACACTCTTTGAGTTTAGCTAAACAATTTACCGGAAGCTAGTAGGATATTTACCGGAAGCTAGTAGCGATGCGTCTTTAGCGTCAGTCACCACCTCCACTCCTACTAATTTCATACTCTTCAAGATATCATTTAGATTAAGCACCCGCAGTAGCCATAGCAGTGGCGATAGCATTCCCTTCTACTCCAAGTTTCTATCTCTCGTAATATGTCTTCTAGCCAGTTTACTTCCCCAGTTCAGTTGTGTTGAAATCCAGTTCCTAATGGTTTCGTTAACATGTGCAACTCGAAAACGTTTATCTATAATCACGATTGTCACATTGTTAAAAGCCTCAACATCTAGGAGCGTTGCCAAATCATACTCCTTGTATTGGGGAGGTCTTTCAATAGTTCCAACAACTAAATAGATTACTGATTCCAGAGATTTTCCTTTAGCATAAGCGTTTTGCACTGTGAAAATGTCATCTTCGACGGTGGTCTCTCTTACGGAGCCCTTTAACCTTTCAGCACAAAAGACCTCATACTGATTTGACGGTACTCTTCAAAACTTGTTTGGTTACTCTTTCGAGCCTTTGGTATAAACACAACTCGGGATTATCTTCAACCCTGTAATACGTAGTTAACCCTGGGGCAATCCTTGAAAATCACCATAAGCAAGGGAATAATAAGATTTATTACTTTTCGCAACATACATAGCTGGTATAGCTCCATTTGGCCCTGGTGACTTGTATGGTTTGAAGAGGCTAATAGCCGACAGCTCCCTTTTAATCCCGATGAGACCCGAAGCAATCCAAACCCCAGCATACCTTCCTGTTAGATTGTATCGGGCTCTGTTAATTCGCATTTTGGGAACTAAGTGCTGTGTATCGCTTTCAATGTTTCGCCGCTGCTTCTAGTCCAAGAGCCATTCACATTTTTCAGGAGTCGGAGATCTCAGATGCTTTTTCAATTTGGGCGCGAACCAGCTATTTCGCTTGCCATTCCTGAGCTCCTTTTTGAACCGTTTAAGCGCTTCGCTGCATGTTGACCCTGCTGCCCGGTGGTCGTTGCGCTTTGTTATATTGTACTCGCAAAAGTAAATCCGATCCAAAGAACATTAAAAAGGCGACAACCGCGAAGGTAGAATAAGAATCTTGGATAAAGGTAGACGATATGGATATCAAATAAAAGGTCTTAATAAGAAATTTTTGAATGACATGTTGAAAGTTTTGCAACAGAGGCGATTGGCAGAGTGGGAGTCAAAATATGTGTAAAAAAATTTTACACATATTTTTTATATGCGACGAAAAAGTGACACTAAAGAATATCGGTATAACTTAAGCTAATACGGCCAGTGCACCAAACACTACACCTCTCGGGCCCAGTGTTGATGGGATCATACCATAGACTAGGGAAAAAGTATTTCGCTCGGTATTTAAGAAAAAAGTTGTACCTACGCATTGAAATTCGAAAAAAACAAGAGTAAGGTATTTTAAAACGCAGTTTCATTATTATTATAAATCAGTATTTGACATACAGGGAAGTGACACTTATATTCGAAACTTCAACGCAAAGAAGTTAAAAGTATTATTTGAATTTAAGCCCCTAATAGAGCCAATGACCACAGCAGTAGGTGCGGGAGCTCCCAAGTATTCATTCTTTTTACATGTTCAAATTTAATTTGCGTAAGATGTCGTCAGATGGCTTGAAAAGGATACATGATTCTGTTTCTATAATACGTTGTGCAGCCAACAAAGACTCAATCACTTCTGTCATTAATTTTCTCCTAACTCTTGTTTTCGTTAAGTTGACGTGACTGAATAATCAGAAGTCATTCCTTAACAGCTCGTGGTAGTCAACCCCATCTTAATATTTACATCACAACATGGCACACGTCTAAGACATATTGAGCGCAAACTTTTTCACATATGAATGTGAGGGTTAACTAAGGTTTGAAATAGACTTTACTGATCAAATGTGTAGGCTGCTTTTCATTTTAAATTCAGTATGGAATTCATTGTAGGCCATTCAGGGCTGAATTCGGCTTAGAAGGTTTAATTTCAGTATCCAATGGATGCAAAAATTATTTAAATAGGCTCCTGCTTACAACTCAGAACTGTCGGATGTGTTCATAAATATGAGTAAACCAAAAAAGTTTATGGCTAGTTCAGGCTAATAAATTTGATTTGATTTTTTTTATTTTGCTAGAAAGAGTATTTTAGTTGTACAGATATTATATTTTGCGTACTTTTTCGAATACATCATCGTACTAAGGCGGAAAATGTCGTATATACGATTTAAATCGTATGGCTAGCAACACCTCTCAAGCCTTCAAAGTATGAAAATTTTTGACGAGCACGATCAATTATGGCATATGCAGAAAGCTGTCGACTTTCATGTTCAGAAAACTATTGACTTTTGCTGGCAAATAATCTGAGTTTTTACATCAGTAAAATAATGTATAATCAGTCTTTCTTGTCGAATTCTTTAAAGATAGTACTTCCTCTGAGCGGTACAATTTCGCTAAAAGTACATTAGCTCAACCCGAAATTCATGTATTATCATATTTATGCTTAAAATAAAATCATACAAAGAGTCAAAAACTGGGTTTTCTTTTAATTCTATAATAGTTCCATGGCTTATTTTAAAAAATTGAATAAAATAACCTTAAAACGTATTAAATAATTTTTTCTTTCTTTTCAGGTAAGACAAACTTCAAAGCCTATATGTGTAAGTATAGAAAAATAAAAACTTAAGGTTAGATAATCGTGTGACAGGAAAGCTGGCAACCATTTTGGATTTGGTAGTTTGTCATTTTCAATTTAGTAACTGGCCCACTTTTTCATTTGCTTTATGTAGAATATATAAACTACACTTTTCAGTACTTTTGAGCGGCATAGAGTCCAGAAACCAATAAAAATGTAGTAATAAAACTGCATTATATTTTAAATTAAGAAACCATATGGCAACGCCTCAAAAAGAGCGACCTGGTATAATGTTACCGTTGTCAGAGATTCGGTCACGTTTTCATCAACTGCGGATTCAACCTCCGATGTGTGGCAACATGCATCAAAGGACTGCCCAAAAAAAAAACTCATGAAGAAACCTGAAACTGCCACATTCTGCACTCTATGCAAGACGCATGAAACCCCCGCCAACTTTGCTGGTTCCCCCGATCGAAAAAGATTGTTGGAAAGAGTAATGGAGACAAAAACCAAACAAGCGGCTCTTTCGCCCTTATAGTCACCACTTCCAAGCTATAAGCGTAGCCTCTTTCCTTCCATCATTTGATGCCATTTCTGATCAGGAGAAGCCAATTGGTCTCTCAAACCTACATTTCAACGCTTATAGTGGTGAAAAGCCTTATTATTCTCTCCTTTAACTTGAAACCCCTAATTTCACATGACAAGAGGCTTTAGATTTCTGATTTGGGTAAATCTGTTCCACCCGACATCTTGCTTTTGTTCTTAAACCTCAACGCAAAGTTCGTGTGGAGAGCTACCATGTGCTTCGTGACGGCAGTGACAGAAGAACTGAGATGTTTTGGGATAATCTAGACATTGATCAAATTCGTTTAAAAAAAAATAATTCCTCTTGTACCCTGACAATCCTCATTGACCACCTTCCAAATTTACCACCTAATAATGAGATTGGGTCAAACGTAGAAATAGCTACTCAGATATCAGCATTAACATCTGCAATAATAGTATCTGGATAAGCAAGCCTTCTTCCAAAAACCACACAGCTCGCTTTATGGATGTTCAGCTCAAGAGACTCTTCACTCGATGAAAAAACGGAAGCATATGCTCTAACGCCTAAAGCGCATTTTTGTCGGAGCTTAAATCGTTTGAACGAAATGTATTTGGAACTCAAAATGCAAATAAAAATAATTTCCAGTTCCAAGTCAACTACTTCTACAAAACAGGCTAAGATCACTGCGGCTATGTTCAGTTGTGTTTAAAGTAATATACCGATTCCCCGGGCGTAAGAGCTCCAAACTCAGTGTTGAGAAAGACCCTTTAAAGCTAGGGAATACAATTTTAGCTGCAGCATTAAATAACAGAGCCAATGCGCAGGTTCTGTTTTCGAAAAAGTATGAATCTCCTTCTTCGTAGCACCACAATCCCTCTCGGGGGGACCGTTTCCTGCGATGGTTGAACCTAAGCATTTGTCGCTTAGAGTATAACAATTGCATCAACAGCGGGTGCTTTCCTAATTCATGTCAGTAGACTTATTCCAATGCCATAACCAGGCTGCCAAGGTAATATAAATAACCCGTTCTATTTTTCTTTTGCCAAATATGGGCAAAATCCGTGGAAGGATCATTCTGCGTAACCACCAATTTCACCTATCCCCAAATTTTCAATTTTCAGTTTGAACTAGAACGCGATCTGAAGACGGCGTTCGACTTAGCTTGGATCAACGGTCTCATACTGATATTAAAGATATCTTGTTGATTGTAGTCCACAGAATCCTATTTAGTATCTTTTCCTCAAATTAAACTAGGTATTCCCTTTTCAAACTCTATCCCTATAAACTCTGGGGTCATTACAAAGCTCTTTTCTCGGCCCTGTCCTATCCAACCTTTTCCTTCGCGATACACCACGTGCAAACTGCACAACCGCCAAGACAACCACGTATGTAGACTGTCTTTCTCACTGCTACTCATACTTCTCAGCACTTGCTCAAATAAAGCTGCAATCTTCACTACACAACATTGCTTAGTATCTAAAAGATTGGGGGCTCGAAATAAACGCCACCACATCTGAATTGAGAGTAGCTTTGAGTACTCACTGCATAAGCCGAAGGTCCCTGGTTCGAACCCCGCTGGTGACAACAAGATTAATTTCCAGTGATTCTTCGGACGGACTATAAGCCGGTTCAGTTATGATACGTACTGGTTTAAAATCAGAAGGTACCACAGCTGTATGGACGGATCAACGGTCAAAACGTGGTACTGACCATACCACCTTCTCAAGTGCCGATACATTCGATCAAGATGATGAGATACTCTATCTCAAAGCAAAGGCCGAAAGGGGCTGTGGTGCTTAAGAAAAAAAAATCAGAACTGGCATGTTTTCGAAATGCCTGTAGTAGGGGGCACCGTTTAAACTCTTATAAGACCAATAGTTATCTATGCATTCTTAGCACGGCTAACAATTTCGCCAACGGCAGCCGTATAAATTCAAATCTTTGAGAGGAAAATTATTCGAATATGCCTCTCTAGGTATCAAAAGACTAATAAAAAGTACTTAGAAAACACCGTTCTTTACAAAGCGACTGGAATTTAACTGCTTTTACACTCTATGCTATCAGCGAATAAAAATGGTCTAAGAAATGGCGGGAACACCCTCTTTTTTATATTCGCACACTTTTCGATCTACTCGCACAAATAATGCTTATTACTTATCTCCTTTTAAATTTCTTGACTCCCATAACCCTGATGTCACCAAAAAACCTATATATTACGTTTGATTCCCAACCAGACACTTACCGGAGCTAAACCTAATAGTAAATGAACAAGCCATTGACACTGGAGAGGGAAGCAACTTACTCCCGAAGTATATATTCGTCAAAATATATCATATTTAAAGGAAAAAATGGCGTTTTCATTTGAAAATTTTGCAAGCATCGATATATTTGGAACCCTAAACATGAGGAAAGCTCTCAAATAGTTACTAATTTTAATTTTCAATCTAGAACCAACATGGTTGGAATGTCCAGAGGGTCTACTCGTATTCTCGCAAGAACCTACTGAGAGGATATGATTGGAGGGGAGTATAGGCGGCCTGATTGAACAATTTTTATAAAACGAAAATAGATACTCGTATGTAACAATAATAAGATAAAACAAACTCACATAATGAAAAAAATATGTATCTACATAATCAAATAAAAATAAATAAATTAAAATAGATAACTTATCGCACTAGTAGTCCGCGTGGTGTAGTGGTTACAGCACTCACCTCGTAAGCTGAAGGTCCCTGGTTCGAATCCCGTTGGCGACAACGAGATTTGGTTCGAGTGATTCTTCGAATGGACTATAAATCCGTTCACGTATATACGTCGTGGTAAAATCAGAACGTATCGCTGCCCCGTGGACAGATACACGGCCAAAGCTTGGTACTGGCCATATCACCTTCCCGAGTACCGACACATTCGATCAAGATAATGAGATACTCTATCTCTAAGGGAAGACCCGAAATGGGCTGTTCTGCTTAAGGAAAGCAAAGCAAAAAGTTACAGCTCTAAGTTATATGTAGGGGTAGCTTTAATTTAGATCTGCATGAAAAGAATTTATTCCTGAAAAAAATTGATTCAATTGTGCTTCAGAAATATGCTTGTAAATCTTCATTTATTTTGTTGCTTTGGAAGGTAAAAAAGTTTAAATGTCTTCCAAGATGATTCTTAAAATTAAAAAAATAACAATGTGCAGTGTAGGCTCGCAATTTCTGCCATCGTTTCGGCTCTTGAAAGAACACAAATTTTATTAACTCAAGAAATTTCAGCAGGATGCAACTTTATATAGACACTCATCTTTTGAAAAATTCTATTCCTCTCCAAATTCTTATTTAAGATCAAAGTTCTAGTTTTCTATATTAAACAAGAAAAAAACAAATACCGAATGCACTGAAAGCTCATTAATATCCATCAGATCTCAAATTTATTCCTTTGGCACGTGAAATTTTCTATATAAAATAACATGAACATTTTTTCTGATCGTGGGCAAAGATATACATTTACCTAATAGAAAGTTGCTATCGTCATTCAAGTCGAAAATATATAGATATTTATATAAATTATAAATAATGGAAGCAATTTGAACAGTAGCCAAGATTTTTTTCTTGTGTAAAAAGATAAAAGCTAGTGAAGAATGAGTGTTTTGTTATTGAATTAGCCCAACGTGTTCTTGTTAAAAATAGAAAATGGATTGTTGATGTCTTTATTTTTGATCCATGTGAGAAATGAAATGTGCGTTGTGCAATTTTTTTAATTCAATATTATTGAAACTTTCTCGTTGTGAGAGAGATAGAAGTATTTATCCGATTTTTTGTAAAAGGACAAGGGAGATGCAATTTTTATCTGCTTTTTACTGCTTCCTATCATATGAAAGTTCAAAATAGAATACCAAAACTCAGTTTAGAAACCCTTTATTGAAGTATGTATTTGGAATAATTTATTCTTAAACTCTCTCGTTATTATCAATAACGATTCATTTTTATTAATTCAACTACACTCTCTTAAATTTCAATGTAATATTCATAATATATATGTAAAAATATATTGCATTGTTCATTTCATAGTTATAAACCTAACAGATTTCTCCACCTTTTATTATTTATTCTTGAGCGGATTATATTGAAGAATAAATATTTTAGAAAAATTCTTGAAATTCAATTTCTATTTATAATCAACCACGTAATTCTATGCTTATACAGTGTTAAGGTTTTTTCACATCGAAAGAAATATTTTTTCATTTCTCGTGCTAGATGAGTAGGATATATTTCATTAAAAAAATTGTATCCCATCTATGTGTCTAGTTAAAGTATATCTACAATAAAAACGAAAACCCATAAAACCTACCCACGTGTGAAGGACGAATTACATTATTCCTTCATCAATGTCTACATAAAAAACTTTTCAAATAAAAACCGTGAAATAACTTTCCACCACCAAAGCATGATTGTTTTTAACTGACATCATTATTACAATAGAATGCGGAATTTCGCAATTCCGGAGTGTGAATATCATAATGTGTTGTGCAATTGTAACGAATTTCTCGGAACATGGCACAAACCATCCCCATGTGAGTGCATAAAGCTTTTTCCTCATTGCAGTATTGAATACAATTGTACATATTTCAAGTAGTAAATTTATATGCATGTAAACTCAAATGTGTATAAATAAATATGTTCATTCCCACCTATTACAATTCGTGATATGCAAGGAGAACCAATTAATTACATACCACACTACAAGACATGAAACTAATTAGATATTAGAGCATATGTATGCTATGAGCGCTTAACATACGAATATGTACGTTTGCGATATAGAAGTAGATTTTGCGTTTGCATACTTGGTGCAATACTTGCCCTCAAATAGTTATATATCACCTGTCAAGTTCTCTCTTTTGTTGAATCGAGAGGGTTGCAAATAAAGTGAACACGTTAGCGTTAGTATTTTGCACTTCTAAAGGTGGACATATGCACAGGATATTCACCGTTTTGTGGTATCTGACGACCAAAAAAGCATGCAGTGTCCGTACAAGCACTATAGGATGATATTGTGTTAAATGACTCATTTACTAACCTTTTCAAACCCCTAAATTGCTGTATAACAAAGAGATGTACAAATTGCGTTATTAATGACTCAACAAGGATTTTCGCGTGATTGGCCAGGACATAGGGTGCTGAGTGGAATTGAGTCACTGTCGTGCTTATTTTAATTTTAAGACTTTTCGAAAAAAAAGTTTTTATTTGCAAACTAAGTATGTAATATAGTTCAGATATCCATTTGATATATTTTCAATTAATAATTCATTAGTCAATTGTTTGTGTATTACTTAAGCCCATCTTATTTTTTTTTTCTATCAGGCCTTGCTATTTTTGATTCCAGGTTGCATTTCAGCTGTCTCCAGCTATCTTCTGTTTGTTCTGGGGACTAATCTTTAGAATTGATTTTTTTATATATGTGATTTGTGAATGGTCATCTCAACTCCTTTCTAACGCTGAAAAATGACTGTCGTCTCATTTCGTTAGAAATAACCAACGTCTACACATCTATACCTATTGACGAAACTTTAAGTACTTTTGAAGAAAAAATCCTATTGAATCACAGCCAACAATTACTTTTTCTTCGTAGCTTTACCGGCATTTTTCTTTTTATTTTCGTGACATAGAGTGTAGGATTCCTATGCTCGCAAGAAGGCGACTAGACTACCCACTAAACACTTCCCCTGTCAACCTAAGAACCTAGCCTAGAACCGTTTGACACATTACTTCGGACCAGGTCTCGTTTTGTTACGCCGTGAGGCGCCTTCAAGCTGGGGTTTCCCTCTTCTAGCGGGAGAGGAGAGAGGAAGAGGAAGTGCCAGACAAGCGATCCCGCAGCCTCGGCTGCTGTGAGTCCTTTTTATTTTTTAGGACTGTCCGAGCATAATGTGCCACCTGGTTCCATTTGTCAACCCATTCGGGCATGACCACGACTATATTATCCGGGGTGAGCTCTCCCGTCTCGCGTCTAGAGGGCCCATCGCAGCCTGACCCATTTTTTACACGCAAAAAATGTGTGGCACGCATTGTCCTCCTCTCTTAGGCAGAACCGACAATCGGGGTACCATCTTGTGCAGGCATGACTGAAAACCCCCATGCCCGCTCAAAAACTGGGTCAGACAAAAGTCAGTGTCACCATACCTTCGATTTAGTCACGGCCTCACATCTGCCTTCCCTTCGTGCAATTTACCCAGGACTACTGCCAATCGATGAGTGAGCGCTGCCTCTCCTCGCGGACAACCATCTCCCTCGCATCCTCATTTCGACGCAAATAAATAGAGCGGTGCTCTCTAGGACAGGTATCACGCCTGTAATGACTTGCACCGCTGAATCAGAGACTGTCGGATACGAAGATGCGATCCTCAGTGCTCCTCTTCTCTGTACCTGTGCCAGGCTTTTTTGGTATACGTCCTTACTTAGAGCGTCGCCCCATGCCTCTGCTTTGTACAGCTGCACTGACCCTACAGCACTCATCAAGAGGCGTCTTCTTGATGCGCTTGGTCCCCCTACGTTGGCCATCAGAGCCGATGCTCCCTAAGAAGCCTTCTCAACCGTTGCCCTGATTTGCTTAGACAAATTCATCTTCGAGTCGATCAGTAGCCCCAAGTACTTCACCGCTGGTTTTGATTCAGTTTGTTCAACTCCAATACTGATCATCCTTACGCAAGGGATTCCCTTTTTTATCAAGATGCCCACTTCAGTTTACTCCAGTGCTAAACTGATCCTGCGAGTAGTCATCCAGTTCCTCACTCGCCGCATTGGCATACCTAGCTTAAGTTGCGCTTGTTCAACGGTGCGTCCAACGACTAGAGCCGCAGCATCATCCGCATAGCCGATCAAGCGCCACTCATCTGGCATGACCAGTCTCAGTAGCCCGTCCTAAGACACGTTTCACAGGACTGGACCAAAGATAAATCCCTGGGCAACACCCGATGTAGTTTCCATCCTTCGTTAGCCCTGTGTCGTGTCGTAGAGCAGGCTTCGGTCCTTTAGGTAGTCCCTCAAAAGCCGCATTAGATGTTCTGGAACTTGAAAAGGGATTTCAGCATATCCACAATATCTACCCATCTAGCGGAGTTGAAGGCGTTCCCGACATCGAGTGTCACTAACAGGACGATCCGTCGCTTGGTGCAGCCATGTGCCTCTGCCTTTTGGACCACTCTCACCACCTCTGCAATCGCATCAATAGTAGAACGTCCTGCTCTAAAGCCAAACTGCCCAGGAGATAGGTCCCCAGCAGCATTAATCGCACCAGTCATCAAGGGAAATGAGTGTGTCTAGCACTCTCCCAGCCGTGTCTAGCATGCATAACGGGCGGTATGCAGACGGCGATTCGGGATTTCCCTTCCCCTTGCTGATCAGTGCGAGCCTCGCCACCTTCTATCGTACCGGGAAAACCCAGTCCCGTAGGCAAGCGCTGAATCTGCTCAGCAGCCAGTCAGGACAATGGCGATAGACGAGCCGCAACACCTCAGCCGGAGCATAATCTGAACCAGGAGCCTTCCTCGCTTTCAATGAAAGGACTGCCTCCTCCAGTTCCAGTTTAACCAGCTCCTCCGGTAATGCCCTATGCGATCTAGGAGCTCCTCTAGTCCAAGGAACCCAATCTTTACTGCTTTGCTGATTTTTGGGGGGTCACATGCAGATTGTATTCTTTTCAGAAAATCACCCGCTTTTCGGAATAGCCTTTTTTCTTCGTGTCGCTAGGCGGCAATTGTACTTTGCGATCATCCTTCGGAGAGGTTATCGCTTTCCGTTTCCGAATACAGTACTTCCGCCACATTTTCGACGTTGGCGATGCAATCACACGACGTCGCTTTATATCTGTGATCACTCATTTCTCTTCCTGCCGTAATCTCCTCGTTGGCTTCAGGATAGGCTTTTATTATGTCGGGATTTACGACCCTTGCATCGGTCGCTTCGGCAACGATCGCAACAGTGACCATTGAATTCTCGATGCTCTCTATATTTTCTTCCACCGCTCGAACAGCTGAAGCCTCGTGCAAGGTTTCTCGCTTTTCTCAGTCTGGACAAGACTGACTGTTAATCTTCGTTTTTCACCTGTCGTTACTTTTATTGTATCAATCGTCGTTTTTGTCATCGCTAGTACCGTTCCCGATGTGCTGTTAACATCGTGGTTGCAGCCGCTGCTTGCCTCGTCGTTAGTGTCATTTTTGCATTCTTTTCCTTGTTTGGGCTTTTGTGATCTTTTTTTAGTGGTTTTGGATTACTCCAGTTTTATTGGGTCCCCCCTTGGAGCCGTTATCTTCGTTCGTGTGTGTAGTCGCCTTCTTGGTCCCATGGTTATCTTTGCAGAGTAGGGAGGTCATGCGAGGGTTGGCACAAGCCCTTATGGGGACAAATGCTCAGAGCCGTCTCAAGCGAACCTACACCACCAACCCAATGGTGTGAACTTCGAACGTACCCCGAGGCCTGCCAGGGTTTTACCGGGACGGAGACGGTATTATAGTTGAATTGGATCCGTTCACACTCGAGTGTCACCTCGGCGTTACTGTGCGAAGCAACTAGGTCCAAGCCATCATATCCGCCAGCCCAAAGCATCAATTCCAGTTCATTGTCCAAAGCGTAGTCCAGATCCAATAAGGGTCGTTACCTGTCATCCCAGGAGGGAACCTCACGGCGCCCCCATATCCTCGGGCCCGTAGGGGCGGTGCTCCCCCAAAGAATGCTAGTCTCCAAGAGTGCTCTTGTCGACCGGCTAACCCCTACATGGGAGCAGAACTCCCCAAAGAATGCCAAACTCCAAGAGTATTCCTGTCGGCCAGCATTCCCCCTGCGGGCTAATCTATATTTAGTCTGTAATCCGAATTCACCTATGAATTTTTCACAATTTAAATAGTTTTTAAGAAGAAGTGATTTTTTTATACAGCGGCGGCAAGGCACTACCTGAGTTCGGTTTTCCCGTTGATAATGCTAGGTGTTTTACATCAATGAAAATTAATTTAGAATTTGAAAGACATCAATTCCTTAATATTATATTTATTCGTTATAATTTTTGCTATAAATCAACAGATGTCCGTACTAATAAATATCGTGAAAGCTCGAACTTTATATATATGTCATTTTGAAGGTACATTTGACAGCTATCAAAACCAGTCAACAAGATAATTTTTCTTGTGTGTATCATTATTATTTTTCACGGTGAATAACTTCGAAAATTGGAGAAAAAGACAGCATTCGTGGGAGGTTCTGTTGGGTCATTTTTTGCAAAGAAAGGTGCTGCGAAAAGTCGTTTGCTTGTAGAACTTTATGGCGACGATGTTTAAGCGAAAACACAGTGTTTTGAATGGTTTCAACGCTTCAAAAGTGGCGATTTCGACATCAAAGTCAAAGAACGCCCAGGACAGCCGAAAAAGTTTGAAGACGACGAATTGGAGACGCTACTAGTTGAGCATTCGTGTCAAATGCAAGACGAACTTGCCAAATCGTTGGGAGTGATTCAGTAAGCCATTTCGAAACGTTTGAAAGCCGCCAGATATACTCGGAAGCAAGGTAATTGGGTCCCATATGAGTTGAAGCCGAGAGACGTTGAACCGCGCTTCTGTATGTCTAAAATGCTGCTTGAGCGCCATAAAAAGAAATAATTTTTGCATTGGATCGTGACTGGGGATGAAAAATGGATCCATTATGACAATCCAAAGCGCAAAAAGTCATACGTGAAGCCCGGCCAACTAGCCAAATCAACGGCGAAGCCAAATATCCAGGTTATGCTGTGTATTTGGTGGGATCAGAAGGAGCCGCTATATTATGAGTTGTTGAAATTGGGCCAGACAATCACAGGTGACCTGTACCGAACACAGTTAATACGTTTGAAGCGTGCCATTATCGAAAAAAACGCCTGGAATATGCGACCAGACACGAGGCTATAATTTTTCACCATGACAATGCTCAGCCGCATGTTGCAAGACCTGTGAAAAACTATTTGGAAAATAGTAGATGTTGAATAGTTTTGGCCCACCCGCCTAATAGTTGGATCTTGCTCCGTCTGACTTTCATTTATTTCGCTCGATGCAAAACGCCCTCACCGGAATACGCTTCACTTCAGAGCAAGGCATTCGAAATTGGATAGATTCGTTTTTGGCCGCCAAGCCGGCGAAATTTTTTTGGGATGGAATTCATAAATTGCCTGAAAGATGGGGAAATATTGTAGCTTCCGATAGACAATACTTTGAATAAAATATATTGTAAGATTTTTCCAAAAGAAAGCATCAAATTTCGCTAAAAAGTTCCGGTTATTAAGTTGTGCACCCAATAGGACATATAAATGCTAGGCTTTCTTGATCTTCGATACATTGCAAATGGGCCCAATTCCTACATTCGCTGCATTCAATTTATTTTTCACCAGAGACAGAGTTAGAATAGACATCACTACATATGGTACAGTACCATTCTTGTTCGTCATCAGAACTGTCGTCATCTTGCAAAACTCTTCTATTAGCGGGGTTCTTAGTCGGTTTTTTGTTTATTTACCTTTTCTCTTGCCTTTTCCCTTAACCTTTGTAGTTCCACTTTCTTTCTTCTTATTTTTTTTAGCCTGTTTCATGACGAAAGCATTTTTTCTGGAGTGTCCGTAAGATCAGCTGTCTTTCTTTTACGTCCTTTATTATGTCCCATTGATCGAGGAGGCGCTTTAGGCAGTGGTCTTATTAACTCTGGTGAGAAAATTGTTGTATTTTTGTCTTCTGTGTTATCAGCTGATTGAGGAAGCTGGAAGCTGCAGCAAGGGATAGGCTTCTGAAAGCACTGACGTGTCTCTTGTTCTTGATTACCTGTGGGTTCACTTGTGCAGTCAACGCTGCAGTCGCTTTGCCCAGGAATATGCTGTAGTATGAATGGACTATCTCAACATTGCTGCCCACATAATTTGACTCATCAAGATATTCAGGAGTCCTTTCTCGATTGTTTGGAGGGACAGGCAAGTTGTCTCTACCTTTTGAGGGTCGGTTTCCTGGCATCGGGCGATCAGTGACAAAAAAAGGTGCATAATTTTCGTCTGTAAATACATTTGGATCATAGGGCCAAATGCCAGCCTTTTTAAATGCGTTGCATACATTGATAGGTGTTGCTGCCAATGACAAAGCGTATTTTACTATACTTGGTATTTCATGAATACTCATAATCTCCCCGGGATTAATTCTCAGCCAGTTATTTTGAGCTTTAGAGCAGTATGTTTTAAAAGGGCCATTGACGCCAACATTCAGGGATTGCAGAGGGCGGGAGCAGTGTAGTGGGAACGATAATAATATAACAGAATTCCCCTTGGCCTTTTCATTCACATCAATATCAATATAAGATGCATGATTATCTAGGAATAATGGCACTGGGTCTTCAGGACTAGGCATAGTGTATTTTGTGAAATGATTCATAAACATTAAGAACTCTATGCTTGTCATCCAACTGGATTGATTACCAGCCCCAATACACTCAGGTGGACCGTCGCGTATAAACAGGTCTTTAAATTTCATAAGTGGAAATATACACATCGGTGGAATCGAGCCAGCCCAACAGTGACTAAAGTTCCACGCTCTGTTGAAACAATTTCTCCTACTTGCTTTGTTTGTTTTTCAGCCAAAATTTTCTTCGGTTTCAGCACAGTTTGGACACGAGTCTCGTCCAAATTCCAGATACGTGAATGTCTTGTAATCAAGTCGCTAAGTTTCTCAAAAAATTGATTTAGTTATGCCCGTTGAATGAGCTCTTGAGTCCTGCACTGGTAGCTTCGGGTGCTCTGATAGACAGTGTAGAGTTCCTCTTCAGAAAGTTTGTCAACCAATCTTTGCCAGCCTCAACATTTGTAGGCCAAGATGGTGGGATGTTTTGTACATTAAAATTCACGGCACACTGTTACGCAAGTTGTCGTACTTCTCCCGGTAGAATACTGAAGTAAATAGAAGCGCTTTTTAAGATGTACTTCGAGTGTAGTACCTCTTGTTCCTTATTAAACACTAGTCTTGGTTTGTATCCAACCGCAGAAGTAAGTCCACTTGTTATTTTTTGACATAGCATTGTAGTGTTATGTGGAAAATTTGTAATTCACGTGCAACAGTTTTTATATTGAGTCCATCTTTGATGACTGTATCAGCAGCCCTTTGTAAAAGATCCTGAGATGTAGTCCCCCTTTGAGTTTTTCGTTTGTATGTCCTCATTCTCTCAAAGACAATAAATGCAGTATAAAGTATCATGTCAAAAAGTATTTTGTTTCTTTCATGGGTGCTTGCGTAAACAAAAACAATATTGAAACAATAAAGGTTGCTTAGAGGTTTTTTGTGCCGGGGCACAAGTAGCTCCACATGAAAGGCAAATTTTACATCGCTTATGAAAATGTGATATTTTGTCTCACATAAAAGAATCACTTTGCTCAAAGAATTAAAATAACACTGCATAACAATTTAGGATAAATAACAAACATTTTACTATAACTCTCATGTGAAAACCACGAAAAATGCTAGCTTGCGCCCAAAAAGTCTCAAAACGAAAATATTTACTTACGTGGTGCTGGAAGACCCTCACCTGCACTGCCACTCGGTCCCCGTTGCTGACACAACTAAAATGACAGCCGCGTGTGCCCGACTGTTAGGAATTCTGCGACACAATACGATTGTATATCTATCTGTTTCTGTTTTCGTGATGTTCCTGTCGGCACAATTTACCCCCGGCACTTCCAGCACCGCTCTCCTCTACCATTACTGCAAATATCGCTCCGCTATTCCTTGGGGTTCGAAAAGAGACCAGTAAATTGTAAAGTTAAGGCGTAATTCGGGCTGAAATGCCATCGATAATAATGATGATAGAATCAAACCGTCAATTTTGTTAATCTATAGTGGCAAAATTGAAAATAAAGAACTGAATAACGGTAATACATTATTTCCCAAAATACTTCACTTACCCCGCTTAATCCTAATGTAATGTCGGTTAAAACTATTTTAATTTGCTGTTATCCATGCTTTCGAAGAGTCTTCCAAAAATCCCTTCATTAAATTGCCCCTTGATGGGAAAAACATATGGCTCAATATGTTATCACTTATTTAACATTTCGCATATCGTCCAGAAATCCCATTTTCTCTATGCCCTTTATGCACTGCATACTTTTTCCAATCATATCCAAACATCCAATTTATTTATAACCTCAGGCATATTCCCACTCCTGGTTGCTTGCATCAAAAACTATTGAAAATGTTCAAAAATCATCTCGCTACACATGTACATATGCACTCCATACACATAGTCCGTATTGCAAATTTGCATTTATCACCATTGCAAATTGGCCTTTTGCCAGCGGCATAAATATAACAAGGACATATTTGTCGGTAATCGGTGTCACCCAATTGTTAGTATGCCTTTCACAAAGCTATACGTCAAAATATCAAATCTAACATAGTGTATCAACCTCAACCCTCTGTGCAACCACCATCATCACTACCAACGGTACCATAACATTTTGCACTTGGTGTTAGCTTTTGGCTGCACATACAGGTCTGTAGTACAACAACGACTGAACAATTTTTTCCAGGCATACTATATAAAGAAAATATTCTGTTTTCGCTACACATACTCCCGTCATAAAATTGGTATTCACCTTTTCTATTTGCAAAGAAAAATGCTAAGGATTCTTTTACGAGACCGCGCGTTCAAGTTATTCCCTGGAACAGATGCATGTAAGTACTGACGATATAATGTTAAAACCCTTTACTGCACAGCCCATTACCAACACTCATATACAAGTACAATCGCATATGAATATCTCTATAGACATTTTTTACAATCCCATGTCCCTGGTACCCTTAGACATAACTCCAGTATGACCTGTGCCCTACGGCTAACTTTCTACAGGAATGAACATTTTAAGAGCTTGTTTTACTGTTAATACACTTATCGTTTTATGTCCTACCCATTATTCTACACGTTATTCACAATGTGCAGTCTCACTTTTGCCTATTCAAAAAGGATGAAATGAAAGGACGAGCCGGGAGGAGTTAGAAAATATGCTTTTTCGAACGTAGTAAACTCAAGTACTAAAGTGGGAAGATGAATTGAATGGAGCAAAGGAAAAAAATCAGGTTAACGATTATTAGGGGGTGTATTACAATAAATTCGTTCCACATACAGCAATCATGCCTTGGGATAGTGAGGGTAATTGATTAAAGTTAGTATAGAGGACGTTATTAGTCAGATATCGGTTTAGGTTGGGGGCTGATTGCAATCATGTGTAAAACTGCTGGTGAAAAGTCTGTGAATGTGCTTTAGTTTGCTCTCCATTGAATAATTATTCTATAGAGCTTAAGCCTACTTGTATGATTTTCTATGAAAAATACTTACTACCTAACTGACAATAAAGTTTATCATTAAAAGAGAAAGTAATGTGTAAGGCACAGGTAATTGCTCCAGGTAAATTGTGTGATGATTATCAAATAGAGCACATTACCTTGCACTGAAATCCTTCAATAGTATTTAAGCGCTCACATTAGACTAATTAAGAAAGGCAAAGCGCTCATCTGCCTACAGTCATGCCATGGGTAGATTAGGATACGACGCCGGTATAAATAAATTATTGAAGCTTTAGCATTTAATGTATTATAAATTGAAACGATACGATTTGCAGTCTAGCGAACTCCTTAATTACTCATCAAAATTTCTAGAAAGTAGTAGCGAAAACTCTATATCTTTTCTTAATTCCAATTCTTCGATGATTGACCACTATGTTCTTTCCATATGTTAATTTCCTATGCTGTCAATAACCGTAATTGTATTATCCTTCACATATCTCATTGCATGGCATATTATTACCTAAAATGTGCATTTACAATTCCACTGAATTCCTTATTCTCGTATTATTATGCAGTATAAAGACGATATTAATTAACTGCCATTCCTATTATCTGATACTTAATTATATTGGTGCGACAGTTGATGTGCTTAAGACATTATACAAAATGTCCATGATATATGCAATAGGATGTAGAATGTTTGTCCATTATAAACCACGACCATTTGAATTTTGTTGGTGCACTGACTATTCTCGTTGCATATGTATGGAAAACGTACTCCAATGTTTGATTGTGATGTGATCATGGTTTATGGTGATAAATGGATTTACAGAATATAAAATTATGGTTGCAAGGATTTGGGATAAGAAGGAGAAGTAAGTGAGGTTATCAAAATAATTCTATAGACTAGAGTGTTAGAAAATCGTAACAAAATAGTTATTTTTCTTCTTCGTAGCACTACAGTAACTCTATAGCATTTGCTGCCTTTAAAAATTGGTGATGAGCTGTCTTCGTCGCCTGAGTTGAATCAGCGTTTCCTCGGCTTCCCCATCAGTCTTCAACCTTCAATTCCCTCCACCCTTCAATTCTCTCCATACGTTTTACGTGGCCTGCCCATTGCAGCTCCAATAGTCTAACAATCGTTGAAACCTCCAGCTTGTCAAAAATTCCATACAGGTTATGGTTGTATTGAATTTGCCTTTGTTTCACATCGAGCTTCACTCCGATTATTCGTCTCAGGACGCGTCTCTGGAATGCGTTCAATATGTTTGCGGATGCTTGGGTTAGAGTCCATGTCTCACACCCATATCTTCGATACTGTTTCAGTCAAGTGTGATATTTCTTTTTTTTTGTTCCCACCGATTTGTAGTCCTATTAGTTTTGCTTCGCTGTCAAGTGTCAGGAAAAGATCTTTGGCAGTTGTTAACGACCATGATCGAATATTGATGTCATCCTCATATGCCACCACTTGGCTCGACTTTTATAATAACGTACCTCTGGTATCGACAGGTAGCTTTGTTATGACGTATTCCAGAGCCAAATTGGAAAGCAATGGGGCCAGCCCATCTCCCTGATTCAATCCAATATTTGTGTGAAAGGCATCGGTGAGTTGGTTATTGATGCGGACTTGGGAGGTCGTATACGTCAATGTCATTTTGGTAAGACAGACTAATTTGGCTGGGAAAGCTACAGTACGTTACGATAAATACTGTCGTATGCTTGCTTAAAGCCAACGAAAACCTAGTGTAGGTCTATGTTCAACTCCCAGCATTTTTCAAGTATCTGCTTGACTTAAACAATTGGCTTATCGTCGATCTACCTGCCCTAAAGCAACTTTGATACTCCCCAATAATACTGTTCTCGTATGATCTGATTTTATTTTTTTAACATCTTTGATAATATTTTGTTCGCCGTACAAAGTAGTGACCTCAATAGTTTTCACGCTGTAGCTTGTCACTTTTTTTGTAGATAGGGAGTGCAATTGATTGGCTTTACTCGTTCGGTAGTTGCTTTTTTGCCAAATGTGCTGGATGATTTAATGAATGGCTTTCTAAACACCGCCGCCACTTTATTCAATGAGTTCTACTCGAATCTTTTCGACGCTCGGTGCCTTATTATTCTTTTGAGCCTTGATGATAGAACAAACTTGATCCAGAGTTGGCGGGGGCAATGGAAGCTCTCCGGGAATATCTAGAAGCTCCGACGCTCTGGAGCTGATTCATTTAATCCTGTTTTCATCAGCGATGATGTTGCCGATGTCACCACGGCAGAGCGCGCCGTTGTCATTAGTTTTATTCTGGAGGCTAAATCCTCCGGTCGTTGCCCAATGAGATAGCTCATAGCCAACTTTAGCGTTGAAATCACTCAGAACTATTTGTGTATCATTTATCGGCAATGAGTCAAACAGTCTTTCCAGGTGATTGTAGAACATATCCTTCGTTTATTCGTTCTTATTTTAGGCCGGGGCGTGTACGTTCATCCCACAAATTTTGAAGAATTCCGCTTTTATACGGATCGCACACAATTGTTCGTTGAATGCCACAATAATGACCACTTTGAATTCTCGCTTTCCAGCAGGCTTCCTTCTATTGAATATTGTGTGCGATCTCATATCTTGTATATGATTTCCAGTCCAGTTCGTTTCCTGGATTGCCAGTACATTTAATTTATATTGACTGGCCTGTTGTAAAAGGCCTTTAACAGCGCCAGGGTTGCTCAGTGATAGGACATTCCAGGAGCCAATGCCATAGTCCTTCTTTCATTTGCGAGGTCGTTGCCGTAGATCCAATCCATTCCAAGACTTTGTTGAAGATTTCAGAAAAACGCAGGGTTCCTCAGTTTTCTCAAAGATTATAATCTCTTCACATACATTTACAGCAAATTTCAGGAATATCTAATACCATTTTACTTTAGTTTTTGAAGTGATATCTGGCAAAACACGTAAAGTGTACAAATACGCACCTTTTTCTTGTATCTCGTCCAAGACGGCCAGGCCCGTTGAACATGATGTCTTTCAGATTTGTTGATCTCGCAACATGTGGCAAAGAACTTATGGGTAGGATTGTTTCACCTTACATGAAGCATCTTGCAAAGTAAGACTTGAACTTCAATTGTGATATCTTGTTTTTTTGGTTCCCAAATTATAAATTTTCCACGCATTCTTCAAACAGGAATTCCATATGCTTACAAATAGGGGCCATCAATAATTTTGCCTGTAATTGTTATCCTGTAGTTGTTCATTATAGTCAGCTGAATTGTTGGGCTTAATCATTCCAATTATTATACATTTTTGCTTACTTCGGCTGAAACGCTGTACTTTTTGGACTCAGTGAATAAATCCAGTATTTTTGCAGCTGTTACAATATTATTATTTCGTCTTGCCATGGTGATTCCATATTTTATTATATTTTTTGTCAGATGCATTTTCATAATTTCTTCGTAAAGTTTTTCCACAAGTTTTTTTTCTTTGACAGCTGCTTTTTTGGTTTAAAGTTTTGGTATATGTTGCCTTCCCCTGGACTCCCCAATTCATAAAATGGTTTTTTTATTTCTGTTTCTAAAAGTTCTAACCAAAACCTTTCATTGGATACCCCACTTGACAACCTTTGAGTAAAAAGTGTTTAAGGACTAATGCGTTGTAAGGGCGAGCCCGCATAAAATTTTTTTAAATTGTTAGTAAGACCTTTACTTTTGAGTGACCATCACTCCGGACCTTTTTACAAAGCTTGAGTATTCTAGCTTCTATAGTTTATGAGGAAATTAGCTGTGAGGCATGGACAGACGGACCTACGGACAGACAGGCCGCAAAACTAGTAGGTCTTTGTAAAAATGTTTTTTAGAGAGACCTAAAACATTATATGTAAAGACATGATGCTAGTATAGTTCTTTTACAACTTTCACTAAATTTATTACCATCCGTTCTTCCGAAGTTGTAAATGTTTGATATTCCTTTTTTCCTTTAGTAGCCCCATCATAGGGACAAAACTAGTACAAATAGCCTTCAGAGAGCAGACACCCAATTTTGAATCTAAGTTGAACCAGTGCTGACCGAATAAATATTTAGGCAGAATGTCTATCGAAGTATGCAACCATTTGCTCTTCAGTTGATAAGTTGTGGCTAAATATTCGACACTGCATGAATTCGTCATTCATGCCGGTAGTTACTAATAAGAAAATTTATCGGATTTACCCAAGCAAGACTTATCAGATACATGTATATTATGTTTTATTTCTCTGAATCTATTTCGGCTCATCGAGGTTTTTACAAATTTGACACCCTTTTCTTCATCATTAAGGCCCTAGTATACGTCGGGGCAATTAGTTGGGCTAATGAGTTGGACGAACGTGTACAAGACCACTTGGCGTAACTTGGTAGTTGGCGAGCAGCTTTGGCCGGCCAGCCAAATGCTTTCGGTTTTTCATGCACACATCAAACGATCTTGGCGCAACCTGCCAAAAGCATTCACAATTTGGTTTCAGTTGATCTCAGTTCGTAGTGGTAGTGTTCTTGTTTTATGACATAAAAAGTTTACTTAAAAGTTACGACGGCGGCTTGGAATAGTGAAGAAATTTTGAAGTTTATTGGTTTATACCAAAATGAACCAATAATATGGAACCCTCAATTTCGGCCCAACTCATTGGCCAGCATGAAGTCGATGTCCTCACTTTTGGCTCAACGTTTAATTGGGCTGTTAAATCAACACAAATCTTATTGTGGTAGCTGATGATATCCCGAAAGAAACAGCATTCCTCTAAATTTTCGCAGGTTAGTATTTGATATTTGACAGTCGTGGCGATTGTTGGAATCTGCGAATTTTTTCGGATAGTTTGTAATCATGGTCAATACGTCGTTATCAATATTTTGAAGAGAAGTTGGCTCGACCGACTGGGATTTGTAAAGCAGATGGTCAGTTTTATTACATGTAGGAATTTTCTTGTCATTTTTGGATGTTTTGCGAACAGGTTTACTCATTGGTTTTTGCTCCCGTGAAGCTCAAAATTGCCTAAGATGTTTTTCTCCAGGGCTGAATCAACCGTACTATCAAAAGTAATTACATTATCGTTAATATTTTCATCATCCGTGACTTCATCTACTTCTGGTGCCTTCGGCCGTAGAATTTGAGAAGTGATTGGAGCGTCTTCAAAGTCAACGCTTTGCCAGTGTCGGGGTTCTAGTTTGAGAAAAATATTTACTGTACAGTTTTGTTTGCCAATACAAATGTTGACGGTCAATATAAAGAGTGGTCCAACCAAAACGCACGACGTTAATTGTTAATAAAACAAAAAGTTTTCAGAGACTTATGTTAATATTTTTTATTATAATAGAAGGATCTACTTGTATGACAATTATGTGTGAAACAAAATATCGCCGAAATGTTCGCCATGGCTACGGTGGCATACTTCTATCCGATGGTGCATATTTTCAATGACTCTGAGACATAATTGAGGTTCAATGTCGTTAACGTGCTGAATTATCTCATCCCTTAGTTCTTGAATTGTTCTTGGCTAATTGAGGTACACTTTTTCTTTTAAATAAGCCCAGAGAAAGAAGTCCAACGGTGTCAAATCACATGATCGTAGCGGCCAATTAACATCGCTACAACGTGAGATAACACGGGCATTGAATCTCTTGCGCAAAAGAGCTAATTTTTTGTTGGCTGTGTGGCAAGAGGCACCATCTTGTTGGAACCACATATCGTCCAGGTCCATGACGTCAATTTCTGGCCACAAGAAGTCCGTTATTATCCCGCAATAGTGAACACCATTCACGGTAACTGCTTGGCTGTCCTCATTTTCGAAGAAGTACGGCCCAAAAACCGCAGTCAGTACGGCCCCAAAACCGCAGTCACTCTTTGTGGAAGCATCGGCTTTTCAACAATCTCTCTTGGATTATCATTTGCCCATATGTGGCCATTCTGCTTGTTAACGAATCCACTGAGGTGAAAGTGTGCCTCGTCGCTGAAGATGATTTCCCTTGTAAAGTCACCATTCCCTTCTGTCTTTTCAACCAACCATTCGGCGTATTGCCAACGCTTGAAATGATAAGTAGGCTTCAGCTTATGAGTCAATTGAACCGTGTAAGCGTGTAAATTCAAATCTTTATTCAAAATTCCATCAATGATGTTCGTGGGATGTTCAATTGTTGGGCACGACCACGAGTCGAGGTTGACGGCTCTTCTGCCACACTATCACGAACAACAGCAATGTTTTCTGCAAAACGAACTGGGTGAGCATGTTCCTACAGACCCGGTTTGCTGAAATTTGGGCACAATTCTCCCAATTGTGGACACATTCGGTCGATTATGCTGACCAAAAATTCACGAAGTGCACGAAATTCATTTTGATTTGAACGCCCATTTTCGTAAAAGGCTTCAACAACCTTATCGCGCTGGTCAGTAGTGTACCCCTCCATGGTTGAAATTGTCAAACACTGAAACAAAGAAATGTCAAATTAAGTTGGGCGAAAAACTTAATGTTCAGGTGTGACTCACAATTAACATCGTGCATTATGGTTGGACCGCCGTTTATAACAATGAATGAATAAAGGATTGATTATTGCTACATATACTACGTGAAAGTCTGACTTTTTATAGTACTCGTAGCTCTGCGCTTAAAAGTTGATGTTTCCTTGATGATACATATTAAGTGCCAGAATTTATAGAAGGTTTCAAATATTTGAGTCAAATAAAAATGAGCTCAATCATTAATGAAAATAATTCACAAAGTGCTCTCTACAATCATAGAAAAAAATTATGGCCGTACTATGATAGTGTTACAGGGGAGTATGAGGGAGGCTTTCGAAGTTTAAGATCTACAATAGACCAAATATTACCAGTTAAGCAGATGCTCGAAAAATGCTACGAATATAACGTCGATGAAAAACATTTCTTTGTACAAGGATGTGACAGTGTCGACGGAAATGCGCTGAATACAAAATAATGCTTAAATTCGGCGTACCAACATAACTGATCTGCATGGCCAGAGTCACAATGCGGAGCACAGAGACCCAAATCAAGGTAAACGGTGAACTAGCGGATCAAAATGAAATCAGGCTTAAAACAAGGGGACGGGCTTGCCCCAAATGTCATCAGGAAGACATCAGCTGAAACTTTTGATACACTAATGTTCAAGTCCTCACAATTGGAAGCACATGCTGATGACGTTAGTATTACGGCATGTTCGATCTCAAATGCCCTAGAACTTGCAGTGAACCGAATTTGCCTACAAATTTGCCTACGATTCCTGACTCAAACTTGGAAGAATACTCCAGCCCGACAAAACTTGGCTGTGGGAGACAAGCTTAAAGTGTGGATAATTTCGTGTATCTTGGAGCCAATCTGAATTAGAAAGGCATCGAAAAAGACGAGATTGGAGCCCGAATAAATGCCGCAAATAAAACCTTTTACACCGTACTTCCCATTCTAAGGACCAGAGTTGTACACAGGCAAAATAAGCTTCGTATTTGTAAATCGCTAGTCAAACCTGTACTATTATATGAGTGTGAAACATGGACTCTGACGAGCGAATCCGAAAAGGCAAAATTTACGGCCCAGTTACAATAATGAGTTGTATGGACAATTGGACGAACCAACTAGATTTGCCTGCGTAAAACTACGCAATTCGCTATTGGCGGACCGTGTAGAAAAATGGAAGAAAACCGGCTACCCAAAAGAACATTAAAAGGTAAAGCACTAAGTAGATGTTCAGCGGGAAGACCAAGGACTCGATGCGAAATTACGTTAGAAGCTGACAAAAAATCATTGTTGGGAGTGATAAAATGGTGAACGAAGTCGCAGAACCACGATGACTGGCTAATATTATTCCAGGAGGCCAAGGTCCGGCTTGGGTTGTAGCGCCTCAGATGCTGAGGATGATCCGTTAAGAAAACCCAGAATCCCTATTCTCATGGATTCGCGGATGCAACTATACTTTTCTTCGATTAAGGAAAAATTTATGAGCTTTCTCGAAAAAATATGCGATCTGACATTATAAAACAAAATGTACTTCATTTATAATGTACACATCATGGTATCCTTCAAAGTAATCACCTCCTTAACGCAAAATCTTATCCCATTCCGACGCATTTGCCTTAATCTCAGGACCAGTCGCAAACTTGCTCCCGTTCGGGCAACAAAAAAGTCATTAAAAGCATGATCAAGTGAGTTGGAAGGGTGCGAGTAAACAGTGATTGAATGGTTGGTGAAAAATGCAGGATTCTTAAAGTCAGAATTAGCTTAAGCGTTGTCTTGATAGAAAATTTAGTCGAACCTTCTCCACATTACTCGTCTTTACAGCTTTTAGATCTTCAATATAGAGAAATCAATAGTTGTGAGCGAACTTTTAGTTTCAATGAATACTATTTATAAGCATCGACTTGACCTTAGATTGAACTTGGGTCTAGGAGACGTTTCACCCTACTAGCGTGTTGAACCTTCGTTTGGATTTCATGACCTAATATCCATAATTCATCACCTGTTATGATGGTTGATGAAAAGCCTTCATCTTCTTCTGAACGGTTAACTATTTTTTAACAAACCTGGACGCAATTTGGTTTTTGGTCTGTAAAAATTTCGCAGCAGCATCTTCGATTGTACCGTCAAAATCCGGTAACAACATTTAACTGATATCCCACACCCTTCGGGCAGATCGGATTTTGACCATCAGAAAGCTTGATGGTAAAATATCGGTCCGTCCGCCGCACAAGGTTGTTGATATTGTCAAAGAGCTGGTCGTCCTCAAGTTTGATGGAAGGGCGTCCAGGATGCTCATCATCTTCAAACGACTATTGGCCACCCTTAAAACGTTGATGCCTCTTAAAACATACCGCACGCAGAGCAGGTCGTTAGCTCTTTATTTTGAAATCAGACAAACGAAAAAATCACGCTTTACTAAAAGCCGCGCAGCTAACAAACATGTCCGTTATCATCTGTCTGTCCCCGAAAGCGGTGCTGTTGGCGTATTGTAACAACGCTTGGCTTAGTGATAATGGAGAGCAGCTTTTGTCACTCATGCCGTCTAATTCTTCTGCAATTATTCTCGAGTTATCAATGGGGCATCTCAGGCCGACCAGCTGCAGCCTAATTGAGGTATTAAGCTAGTAAGCTGCTGCCCATACGGAGCCACCTTCATAATCAACTCTTACAAGGGTGGTTCAAATATGATGGAGACAAGCGCTGTAGATGGCAGCTTATCGGACTCATCATCTAGCTAATAATGCATTTGTTCTATACTTTGTCGAATCACTGCAAGAGTAAAGTGTAGGGCACTGCTGCGTTACTGGCGGTGAAATTGTGCACGAAGACTTTTTTTACCTTGAAATAGCACACTGGGGATACGTCCAAAGGTTAAAATGTAATAGCTTGGAGTTTTTACGGCCGTGTAAAGCTCGCCACTAACCACTGTTTGAAACCAGTTTTGCCTTTCTTTACGCAAAGGCATTATAATTTCTGAGAAGAGAGTCCATGAAGTCAATTTAAATAAAATGAACATAAGCCAATAGGGAGAGAATTCTGAGGCCTCATGAATCATTTTTAAAAGAGCAAAACAGAATTCCGGAAAATTCTCATATCACTATAATCGAATCCTTTCTTGATTATGATGATGCCCTGAGTTATCTGATTGGACCTCTCAGTTGCATTCGCCTTCGATAAATGAGTTAGTTTGAGGTAGTGCTGCCCACAACGGTTTGGTAGCTTGAATATCTAAGGAGCGAACTAAAATCCGTTGTGGAAGTATACCTAAAGATTAGAAATATCTCGCGCTTAAAATATCACTCGACCGATCCTGCAATGGCCTGTTGTTTTGCTGTCGAAGCAATGACAACGTTGCTTTAAAAATCTCGTTTCAGTTGAAAAACGTTGATTAATATTCCCAGGTTATTGTATGCTGCTGCTCTTTTGGATGCAGCTTTAGGCTATCGCCCAACTTCTCATCTAAACTCATCCATAAGTGAAGCTCCATCCATCAAGGCTTACACATCGTAGGGACCATTACTCTACCACAGTAAAGAAATAAACACCAGATTCTCTGCCTTGTGGATAAAGGTACCCAACGCGTATCCAATTAATTTCCTAAGGTTTTCCACCTAATAAGCATCCACTCCGCTCCCCCCAATTAACATAACCATCTGATTGCACCCAATCAGTATAACCGTCTTAGTCAACTGTTTTTTCAAAACTTCCTCTAACTCCATCTCCTCCCTGCCCGTCAAATTTACCTTATATCCACGGCAATGCTACATATCCTAGTGTTACAGTTCGATATCGGGTTGAATTCTGAAAAAGCATAGGAATTATGTTAAATCATGCTATCAGAAAAGGCTTTGTTAACATGATACAGACATTTATTCCAGTAAATACTAACAAAACTGCCCTGAATTCATCTGATTCCACAGAAGCACACAAGTTCTTTCAAGGTGAGATCGAAACCAGTCAGAAAAGAGTATTGCTAAATATGTTGGGCAGTCCCCGCGTTTGTTGCGACCACAATGCACTAGAATGTGAGGGTTTAAAATTTTCATTTCAAACCAGATTAGAACAATAGATAATTGTTGAACTCGGCTCAAATTTTTTTATCGTGGAAATTAAAAATTATTTGCATAACATGGAAGTTATAATTTTAATTTGTGGTTTTACGGCCATAAATCGCAACTCGGCTCAGTAAGCTTGATAGGTTTGTATCGAATTTATTTGTGTGCTCGGTCGAGAATTTGTTTTAATGTAGGAAACTTGAGCTTTTTGCGACAAATTATATATTTTCATGTAAGCTTCCAAAAACTCACAACAACAACACGCATACAAAAAATGATTGATTTGATTGAAGAAAACAAATATTCTCTTAAGAAAAATTTTGAAAAAGGAATAATAAATTATGAAAATGCCTCAAATCTTTTTTCTCTCCTTGACACATCCCTGCAATACCGTGACTTGCAATATGTGCAGTCATTTTTCTGCATAATAAATTAGTGTCGTTACAGCATATGGACATTTAAATCCACCATAATATATGTAAAATCTTCAGTCAATTTTTATCTTCCCGCCTTGTCATTGTCAAGAAGCCTTCGTTTGGGACAGATCGCATAAAACTTAAAATGATCCAAGAAAAACGTGCCGAACAAGGATAGATTTAAGTATGACCGGAGGATATATTTCACTTGCTTTCACCATCCCATTCTCTGCACTTTCCTTACTATAATTTTTCTCCAACCCTTCAGGCACTTTCCCTAAAGCTCTCATACTCGTTCACTTCAGAGTTCGAAAAGTTCGATTTATTTAAGTCACTTGGAAAATCCTGAAAAAGAATATGAAACGAAACTACTATGAATACGAAGGATAGCAATACAACTATGGCGACTACTGCTGATATTCTTGAACTCTCCCACTGACTTGTGCAATTTTAGATATGTCTTAGCTAGAGATTACTTCTATTCTGAAAAATCACAGTTTTAGTCAGCTGTAATGCTACTGGTTGGGGAAGGATAGGATACAAGGACGAAGGTATTCAGAAAAAAAAGTATATCAGCTAGTCCCCCTTGACAGTCAGCTAGTAAGACTGGTGGCTATCAGACCGAGTGACTACTGAGGGTAAGACAACAGAAAATTGTGGGCAAGAACGGCTACCATGACTGGTCGGTCGGGTGTAAAGACAACGAAGAAAAATGGCCGAGATGAAGAGGATAAAAGTAGAGAATGTGAAGGTTTTGTGTATTATACGAGTCGTATGCGCTTGTCGTAGTCCTCACTGCCGACTATCTATTGGCCATCCATTTCCTTTAATATATTATTTTTCCTGTCGGTTTTGTATTTGAAATGATGTTATCAGAAATATTTTTGTTATTGTTTAGCTCCTATACACCTAGAATTGTCTCCTTTTATGCCTGTACGTAATTTCTGTTCGTGTGTAGTCCTTCGCTTTGTCTGGGCTAAGTGAGATTTGGATTGGCATTGGGGATATGTGATGAATTTTGTTTGATATGAGTGTGTTTCAGAAGATTATTTTGATTTCTTTCTTTTTTCAGCATTTGTTATTTCGACTTATTGCTTTTAGTGTGCAAAGAAGATGAAAATTATTCTTCAGTAAATAGCCAGTCAATTGAATAAAAAATAGAGAGACATCGATCAGAAAAAATTCGACAGCTCCTATTCTGAATTATCAAATCGGTTGAGAGCTGTCAATGTCATCATGGTATTGTACAAGGGCAGGTTTCATGATAGTCATTTGATAAAATGACTATTGATTTAAGCTTGGTCTCTTCTGCGTTACGAGGGTAGGTAAAAAGCTCCCAAGTTGACTGACCAGTACTGTTATCTGTCAAATATTTCAATTGTTATTCAACACTGAATTCCAGGCTAGTTTAACGCTAAGTTTGTATTTTACATCTAGTTATATCACATGTAGATCGTGATTCCCGATAAAATATCGGTCCTGAATTCGTTTTGTGTTTTTGGATGAAAACACATTGAAAGAAAGTTGTTGTTAGATATTGGTCTATGAGGGATGTTCATATGGTTCAGATGGCTCGATAAACAAGATACCAAGGAAATCATTGGAGGTGCACGACATGATTCTCGCTAGCCACCAAAGTGTACAAAGTAGTAAAGGCTGAAAGCTCATCGTAGTCCACGTTCAAGGCTTATCGTAAGAGACAGTTATCAATATTATTCTGTTTGTCGGTCCAAATAAGGAAAACAAATCCTATCTTATTCAATTTAATTTACTGACTAGTATTTAGATTAAAGCACAACTCCAGTCATCGCAATACCATGAATACGTGATATTTTGCTTAGTGTTCTGTCGTCAAATGACGTCTTGCATAAATGATACAAACCTGGGGATTATACCAACGTCTGCTTACTCAGGAAAGAAATTAACGTACCTGACATCACAGTGGGAACTGTCAAAAGCTGTTCAATTGGTCTAAAAGAGCAGGTCAATAGGTTAAAACCCTGGTGCGCATTGTGGCGTCATGCATCCGCTTTCGGGCCTGTGTAAGGGGACATTGATAATACAGTAGCAAAAATATCGTAGATAAAACCACGCGTATTGAATTCAATTAAACAATTTGAAAATAATTTCCTCTCTTCTTTGGGGCATTCTTGCTTTCACTCAGGAGTATACAAGTTCTTGGGTCGGCGTTCTCTTGCAGATCGACGTAGATTTGGACAATTCAGGTTGTCTCTGCCCGCCAGCAGCGGCTGAACAGGGGCTGGAAAGACCGGGTCTGGCCGTAGCTATTCAGGTAGATGATTGACAGGCACTGGAGGTCGAGCAATAGATTGATGCTTATTATTTTCCTAAAAATGAGCTCGTCGGTAGGTCTGTCTTTCCCGCTCAGCTCAGTCGATTTTGAATCTGTTTGGCTCTGAGGATCACTCTGTTGAAAACTTCGCATTTGGTCAATGTGCCGTTTGTGGGTTTGTTCGTTAGAATGAATTTCGTTGTGAATATCTATCAACTCTGCAAATATTACTTCTAAAAGCCATTTATCCATGTGTGAATTGTGTGAAAGGAAGTAAACTTGTTGTCCAGGATGAAATTTCCAGAAGCTTGGAATAAATTCTGAATGCTCCTTTTCGGTGATCTGGCTTTGTATAGTTTTAGGACGCACGAAGTCCAATTGTGTTCGTATGTTCCGCCCAAGAAATAATTGAACAGTATTCAGTACATAGAATGAGGAGCTTTTCTGTGTCGCTTCAAGAACCCATTAAGGTCTCGATGTAATGAGCTTCTTATAGTTTCTCTTGTTTTCGAGTGCTTCTTTTATTTTTTCAACGTAACTTTCAGCTTGGCCATCGGTAGTTGGTTGGAAGGGAGCTGTCAGTTTATGGTATTTAACTCCATTCATTTTCAAAAATATGTTGGACTCTTCGGAAACGAATTCTTTGGTATTAGCTGATACCACAGCAATGGGAGATCCGAAAGCTGCAAAAAGGGCATCTAGCATTGCAATCGTTGCTTTACTTGTAGTTTTATTAGTGGTTTTGGCTTTCACCCATTTACTGTGGGTGTCTACAACAATAAAAAGCATAGTATCTGCGACAGGCCCCGCATAATCGATATGTATGACTGGAGCATGCGCCTTTAGCGCACTCGGTGCATAGTTTGGCGATACGCTCATTGTCTACGTCTATATCTGGACAATAGACAAATGAACGAGCAGTACTCTTCATTTTCATAATACCAACGTATACTCCATGTAAATCCTCTAGTATAGCAGGTCACAACGAGGTAGGAATGACGACTCGATGTTCGAAACTAAGCATCCTGAAGATAAGAGTAACATTTTTCTGGTGCTTTATAACCATTGCGGCGCTGTAAGTCCTGACCGTATTGTGGGATCTATACTATTTTTCCAAGATTTTGATCTTTCTTGGTATCAGTAGCAATTTTTTTCAGCCTCTACTGGTCAATTTGTCGAAGGATAAAAATCTCCGTTTCATCTAAGTCCATGATTCTTGCTGTCTACGAGTATATGATGTATTTGCGTATGGTTTTTCGACTATTCAGCGATACTCTGGACCAGTATTCCGCGTTTGCATTTGCTTTATAGGATTCAATTCTACTGTGAAGTTAAAGTCAGTTCGGTAATCGGCTTAGTTGGCCATTCTACTTCTGCGTGATTGGAAGAGACTTTTCTGGATGGAGTAGTTAAGCCTCCTTATCAATCTGCGGATATTTTCGTTCAGTGAATGTCATCGTTCGGATAGAGGGCGCCCTGTTCCTTTAAAGAGTCTATGTGAAAACACCGCCTAATTCCACCTGCCTAGCGTCTGTAGCTAAGATCATGTCATCAAAATCTGTGGAGATACCAGTATATTTATTTAAGCCAGCATAAGCCATTAGAGCACCAGCACCAACGCGCTCAGTATAGTTCCCCTTATTCAAAAACCGATGGATACGGTCGAACGGAAACTGCAATCCAGCACAATTTGAATGGGACTTCGCCTTGCACTTGGCTTTTTCGCCTTAACCACGTCCAGATATTTTGTTGAAAAGTTATAAATTCTCGACACTTCTTATTATGATCTGAATACCAAATCCTGGTAGGCGAAGCTCAAGACAGGAATGAACTCATTGAGTCCAAGTCTCTTTTATCTTGGCGTTGATCAAGTCCGACATTGCTTTCACATCCATGATACTTAGACCCTTCTGTCTCACTTCCGCATCCCACACTCCAGTGCTTGTTGAATGTCGCAGCACGTCTTCTTGAACCCCAGCATTGCATCTTTTAGTGATAAGCGGAACGGACTGAAGAAGTTGTTTCAAGTACCTGCAGAGCTCTAGAGCAGCATTGAAGAATTATCAAGTGTTCAAGTATATGTTTAGAGGCTGGTATTCTTTGGGAAATGCTGCCCCCACATACCCGACGAAATGGAGGTTTCCGAAGGGTTCCTCCTAAATTACACGGTTAAATCACCCTGACTGGTACATGGACTACAATTCGAGTGACGAAATGAAATTGATGTTTTGGGCTGGCAGGCATGATGTTGTGGACCTAGCTACTTTGCACGATAGCGCCGTAGTGACACTTGTGCGTGAACGCATCCAATTTAACTATCATACTATCTCGGTCCTGGTATAACCTTGGCAGTTGGTGGTGTATGTTCAGTTGAGGCATACTTCCGATTGGCGCTGGTCTCAGTCTGTGCATCTATCTCCATAAAGGCTAGTGCTAACTCTCGCATTGTCTCCCTGCATCCCAAAGATAACCATTGGATCAAAAAAGGTGACTACATATACACTGTGGGTCCAAGGGGGACCCAATCATCCTGAGCCTGACCCCCTAAACAACAATAAAACCAGCACCAACAATAATCACGCATTCGACTACAGCACCAATATCGACGAACAAGACACCGAAGACAAGAACAATGACAGTAATGATAAAGACAACAAAGACGGACGAAAAACGCACAAGTAGGCGAAAAGCACAGGACAACTTGTGCAAAAGGCAATCCTTGCGGCATTTAGGTGCAGCAAGAAAACGTTTTAAATGGCGGAACATCTGCCGCGGAAGACACAAAAATAGGGCAGTCAAGATCAGAAATCGAAGAGGGAACTGAAGGGATCGAGAACCTGAAAGCCGCTCCCACCTATAATGAAGAGATCAAGCCGCAGAATTTGAAGCATACAGTGGACGAACCGAAGTTCGCACTAGTGCATGATGTTGCTCTCATCACCACCGAAGCGACTGAGACACGTAATGCTAGTGTCGAGGACCCCCAACAGGGGAGGTGCTATGAAGCTCGATTCCTCTTGACCGTTCCAAGAAAAGTGGCTTATACAAAAGACAGAAGCGATCCTGAATGAAATAAAAGCCAACGGTTGTGTCTAAAAGTACGTGGGCAACGATGTCATGATCGGTGTCCTAGAGCTAAAGGAGCTCTTAGAAAATACTACAGGCGTAGACGGCTGAAAGCAGAAGAAGAGCACAAGGCTTAAACAATTGACAAAGCGCAAGTCGTTCCAATTCCCATTACCAGCAAACGAGTAGCCTGTAGCCCAACTCAATGAGACACAGAGAACAGAAATACAAATTAAGTCTGCAAAGAGCACACAGTGTCAAACGAGGGGTTCTAAGTAATATAATCCAAAACAGCCAAATAAAAATCAGACAAAAATTTCTTGGAACCACGGAAGATCAGCAGCCTCCCCGGAAAGCAAAATGCGGAGGAATATCCAGTGTAACTCAAGCTAGGTACAACCAATGGCGCAAACCCCTATGGCAACAGGCTTTGCTACCGATAGTAAGTCTTACGCGGTTGTCGTGCGAGATGTAAAGAAAGCGGTTAAGCGGAGTGAGGTATAAATTGGCATTGGAGCAGTGCAGCTCGCCCATTCTGGCAGTCTCTTGGTGAAGCACGGGCCAAAGGCAACGAATATGGACTTTTTCTGTGATGCAGTTAAAAAGGCCCTTGGAAAGAGCGCTACTGTAACCACGCTCGAGCCAATGCCAGCACTAGATATCAGGGATATTGACTGCGCCACGGAAGTGATGGAGATCGAAGACGCCATTTCCCTGGCTTAACCGGGGTGAAAATAAGACTCACCAAAGAAATTGTATGGACATTGTTAACCTTTCTGTAAAAGAGGCATAACAAATACCAAATATGGACAAAATAAGAATTGGTTAGGCTACCTTCAGGATACGGCGAAGCGCAGTACATCTTCATTGTTTTAAGTCTCTTGATTATGGCGAAACCGCAAAATGATGCAAGCGGCCTAATAGGAGCTCATTGTGCTCTAAGTGTGGTTAAGTGGGGTGCAATATGAAACGATACACGGGCACAACACATTGCGCCGTATGTATGCTTTAGTGTGGACGAACTTTAGCACGTCCTAGGGACAGGGAAGTGTCAGGTCTCCAAGGAGGCTCTAATCAAAACCAAAATAGCGCTGCAATAATTCTCATCCCGAATATGAACTTGCACTACTGTACTGCAGCCCAAAACATGCTAGAGCAGTTTGCGAATGAAATGAAAGCCGACTTGATGCTGCCCAGTTAGTGGTTCCAGGCTATGTTCTCAGCTGACAAGGAAGGTGTCCAGTGGGCAGTCCACATTTTCTGGGTGGCTTAGGAGTCTTACTCGTACACTCAGGGCCTGAATAGCATTGTACTCCCAACCATAAAAAAAAATAATTTCAATAAGAAAATAATAATTTGATAGACCGCCACCTTATATAAATGCTTCTAATGAAAGCCATTTCAGAACATATCCATGGAAATAAACTAAACACTTTGGCTGCAACTAAAAAAACGTTTGCTTGTTTCCTGAAATTTAGTGACTGCAATTTTTAATTTAAGCGTTTGACGTCGAATCATTTCTAAAAAAATCCCTCTTAGAGTATCATCAGCCAGTTGGGCGAATTTCATTCGAATCAGAATTATAATCTGGGCAGACCAAATATATTCGCTTTTTATTGAAAATGACAGCTAACAAAATATCAATTTTTAATCTTCAAGTATTCAATTTACAATCTGATTTTCATCATATTTGCAAGACAAAAGAACCTACGATATCAATCTATAATTTCAAGTTTCATAAAAATTCTTTGAGAAACTTGGCTGATCGAGAGCTACAAAAGACTCAAAAAATCGCGTATTTGAACCACGGCCACATTGAAAGCTACCCTTTGACGATAACCACAATAAGGAGTTCATTAGATTTTAGCAACAGCTATCATAATATCAAGTATCAGAAAAAACGAATGAAAATTGTGACTTTTAGAAGCCTTTGAAATTCCAAATCTTAACTTGTCCCATTTTGAAATTTGAGATCTGTCCATTCATTTTTTTAAATGATTTATATATATTTTACACTATTTGTTGATTTCAATTTTTAAAAAGGATCCAACCAAGAATGGAGTTCTGTAGCGTTGGAAGATCAGCGAAAAGTTTAGTCTTCTCTGATTTCATCAAGTCGGCGTAATTCTCGGCACTTATTAAAATGTCGATCCTTTTTGAAGTATTGAAATCGGGATTGGCTAGATGTATGTTTGCTAGGATGGGCCATGAATTCGTAGATTAAATCTGGTCCGGTTGGTACGAAGTTATTTCTGGCAATATTACAAATTCAAGTGCAAGTAGAGAACTCGCCGACTTTGGATTGGGTAGTAAGACTCATTCTCCCTTGACTGTGGAGTTTTGAACGTCCTTTTCCACAGATATCAATACGTTTATCAACTCTTCAAAATCCAAGTTGTTTAAAAAGGCGCTCAGAGATAAAGTTCTGCTGTGATCCTGAGTCTAAAATTGCTCTGCAAATAACGAATTGCCCGTACTTGTCCTCAATTTTAATGGATGCAGTGCTAAGGAATAGATAATGTTGCACTTTCTGTTTGCTTGAGGGTGAATGATTCATGCTGATTTTATTTGCTGTAGTGGGTATCACTGGCTCAGTTTCAAAGTGAATCAATTTATGATGTCGCTCGTTAGATTTTCTATATGAGCCAGAGCTGCAATCCTTACGTGTATGCCCTTTCTGAAGACATTCGATGCAACCTTGTAGCGTTTCAACCGTGCTGAACCTACCTTTTATGGTCATCTGCAAAAATGTCTGGCATTGCCGTAGATTCTTGCACTCCTTTTTGCAGACTTGGCACTGTTGTTTCTCCTTTTAGGTTAAAATAGCGGAGGGCCTTTTGTCACCTATAAGCTTCATCGTAGAATCCCCTAGACCCTCCAGCATTTGGAATCTTGCCTCGATGAAGGTGAGCAACGCAGAAAGTGGTTGAACTTTCTGAGGATCGGAAAGTAACCAATCGAATAGCCGATGGACTTCTTTGTTCACCTTCTGAAGACACATGTGAACAATTAATTGATCCCAACTTCTTGTATCAATTCCAAAAATTTTGATACCCAGCAGTGACTCATTCACTATGTGGTACATTTAGAATTATTTTACGGAATTGGAAAAAAATTAATTTGCATTTATGCGTGCAGTAAGAATTGCTGACAAAGGAACTAATGATTTACTTCATTCGGTCAGAGTGATTTTAAGGTAAGGAAAAATTGGATGATTATGTAAGCAGATTGTTTAGGCACTATTTAATGTTATTACTATTCACTAGACTTTTCAAGTTTCTGCCGCACTGCCTAGTCTCTTCAACATCAGTTGAAAGTTTTTGTCACAACTACGATCGCAAATTTTTGCGCGACATTTGAGCGGCTGCAATTTTGTTTCAGACGATTCGACCTTGGTTTTTTTTATTGTGAGCTTCATTACATTTTTCAATGAACTTCTTTGTCAAATTTCCTCAAAATCAGAGCTATACTTTGGTCAAAACAGAAATCGCAGACCAGCCGAAATGGACAGCGCCTTATAGACTTCGCGTCAGGCAGAAATTTCCCGTTTGCTTCCCGCACCGTGACATTCACGAAACAACGTGGACATCCCCCGATGGCTGTACGCATAATCAAATAGACCAAGCTCTCATAGAAAAACGATCTGCCACCAGCATTACTTACACACGCTCATTCCGTGGCTCACACTGTGGGTCGGGCCATTACTTACCCAAAGTTCAATTCCAGTTATGCATCTCCAAATATCAAAAACAATCAAAGAAGTGTTCCAAAAGCGAAAAACTATGTACTTATTTGTGCTAGTGACGATTTCTTGTTAGTTGAATAACTAGAGAGAAGCACGCATATCCCATGTATTTCATTGGCAAAAGTAGATCGGGTCTCTAAAATAGGGTTTCAATGGATTTAATGTACAGATGCAGTGGCCCCCATGTAGGGTTAAAGCAACTAAAGGGTTTTCCAATAAGAGGTATTATTTTGAATAGCTCGCTATTTCAGTAGATGTCACTTTTGAAGCTGTCATTTTTTGACACTTGACAAGTAGAAACTACGCCATTAATAAAAATGGAACGATACACGCTTCAACAACGCATTGAAGTTATTAAAATTCACTATAAAAATGGTGAAAATTTTGCAGAAACGGTTCGTAAAACTCGAACATTTTTGGGTCGTCGTAGAGCACTTTGTCGGACCGCAATACAGAAATTGTTGGAAGAATTTGAGCTGTTGGGACAAGTTAGTGATGTGAAGAATAAAACCAATGCACGTCATTCAAGAACAGCCGAGAATATTGCTGCTGTAGCCGAAAGTGTTGAAGAAAACCCAGGTTTGTCCATCCCTCGTCGTTCTTTGGAATTAGGCATTCCATAAACGTCATTATACGGTATTTTGCATAAAGATTTGGGTTTTAAGGCTTATAAAGTTCAGTTGACACAAGATCTCAAGCCGGTCGATTATCAACAACGTCGTGTCTTTGCTGATTTTGTCCTTGAAATGCATGAAACTGATCCGGAATTCCATCGAAAAATCATCTTGAGTGATGAGGCCCATTTCCAACTCGGTGGCTTCGACAACAAGCAAAATTGTCGCATCTGGGGCTCGGAAAACCCAAGAGTTATTGTTAAAAAGCCTCTCTATCCTCAACGTGTGACTGTTTGGTGCGGTTTATAGTCCGGCGGAATCATTGGACCTTACTTTTTCGAAAATGAGGCTAGAGCAACGATACGGTGAATGGATTGCGCTATCGAGAGATGATTAATGATTTTATATGGCCGGAATTGGATGCTATTGATCTGGACAACATTTACTTTCAACAAGACGGCGCTACGTGCCACACAAGCAACGAAACCATTGACCTTTAACGGGAAAAATTTCCGGACCGTGTTATCTTTCGAAAAGGTGATCACAATTGGCCACCGAAATATTGTGATTTAATACCTTATGACTTCTTCCTTTTTAGCCACGTAAAAGAGAAGGTCTACGCCAACAACCCAGCGTCGATTCAAGACCTCAAAGATGGAGTTCGTGAGGCTGTCGAGGACATAGGGCAGCCACTTTGCGATTTGGTTATGGAAAATTTCATGAGAAGGATATGGTCCTGTAAGCGTGGTCGTGGTGGTCATTTGCCTGACGTTATTTTTCATTATGAACGGCACACCTTCTTCTTTATAATGAAATAAACATCCGATCATTTATATTAAACAATGGCATTTTGCTTTTAATATCAAAATAACACCTCTTATTGGAAAACCTTGTACTGCTGTTTATTATTGTTGGAATCAGAATTAGCGTTATACCTCTTGCCAGAACATCTCAACAGAAGAAGAGGCACTATGCGGCGAACTATTGTGAATGCTAAGACTTTACACATTGTGGCAATCAATACATCGATTGATTTTTGCTGTCCTTTTGCGGGAAAAAGAAATGTTTCCTCGTGAAAATATGTCTGGACCATCTTGTTTGTTGGCAGCAAAGTGATAAGGGTCAGTAGTCAAAAATATCTACGGTAAGTCATGTCTCATCCAGATGAATCAATTCATCAGCGCATGAAGTATGATCATCTTTAAAATTAGATTCAACAACATTGATAGATCTAGTCAAGACTTTTTGTTTTGTTTTTTCTTGAAAAACCGTCGGGCCTTGATTTGTTGTGTGAGCAGAAGCTCACACAACAAAGCGAGGCCCGACAATTTTTCTAGGAAAACGAAAATTGGACTGCTGATTACAAATGTACAAAATAGTTGACTACTTTCTTTTGTACACATTTACTGCTAGAGTTAAGGATTTTTATATCCAATTGAACTTTTTTTAAGTATATTTTTAATTCAATCAAAACGTTCACTGCAATCTGAAAATGTATACATTCTTCTTATTCGCAAATTTTCCAATTCATTACATTCTGTTACCTTTCCATCACCAAACTCCATCCTTACCAAATCCCATCTTATCCTGAAAAATTACTACTAATTAAAAAGCCATTTCATTTCCCTCACATTCATAGAAATACAATATTTGTCCAATGAAGAATAATACAATCGTTATCATCTCGATAAGGACAAAAGTGATTTTTTCTCCTGTCTTTTTCACGAAAAGAAGCTTCAGATTCAGATTATCCTTATTTGAGATGCTGATACTGACGATGATGATGATCACGACGGCGACAACGGCATTGAAAAGTAGACAACAGTGCTTGCTAACAACCATCATCATGAAATTTTGCCGTAAAAGCAAAAGCAAAAATATACGAGTATATCTCCCTCAGATACAATCAAAAAATGGATGAAGTTTCTATAAAAGATGAAAAATATTCCAACCGTTTTCCAAACAAGCATATCAATTCGTATTGTGTTGGTCGAGCTGGTTGGACGCCGGTCCATTCGTCGGTGGGTTGGTATCCTTTTGCATTAATGTAGCACTCGATTTCACTGAATGATTTAATGGAGGAAGTATTATAAAAAGCAGCGGAAAAGAGATGATAAGAAATAGAAAAGTCAGAGAAAGAGTTTCACAAAAATGTCGCATTCAATTTTTCACGATAATTAGGCTAATAATTTGCAGTAGGGTGCAACGAGGTACTCATAAACGAGATCAGATTATAAAAATATGTTTTTGTTTAAATGGATCACAGGTTTGTGTGTGCGTACAATATGTGGACTCAATAATGCCAAAGCACAGTGTGTTACATGTATTTTGAAGTATTTATATGAGTAACTTCATGGAACTGTTTTAAATTCTTAAAGACTTTAATTTCGTAGCATTTTTCCTTTTTGTCTTTCTATTACAATTTAAGCACGTTTTTATCTCCAGCCGGGAACTTGAATTTGACTGGAAGCCTGTATTCTGCTCTCTGTTGCTTCATAATCGTGCCTTTCATTTAGTTAAAATCCTTATCACGAAATTTTAAGGTGTTAGTGAAATTAAACATTCACGGTGCTTTGAAATAAAACACTTAAACGTTTCATAACGTTTAATTTCAGATGCTCTGTGTTTTGAAATAGGTAAGAGTGATGTGGAATTGAAAAAAATCAAGCTATTCTTAAATTGAATTTCAGGGTAACTCTAACCTACCAGATTATTTGAACAAATCATTGTTGTCCATCAAATTATCTCAGCGAAAGCTGTATGTATAGTATGCCCTTGTGTAATTGAATTCAACAAAAATATATATTACAGTAGCTAAACTGCATGCTTTCTAATTATCTTAAGCTCCAGGAATTCAGTAAATTGCACAAAAATGAAGCACTGCACTCATTTGATGCCAAAGCTTTGTTCTCCAGTATCCCAGCGAGGGAAGCACTGGTTACATTGGAGTAAATTTTGATGAATAAAGACGCTAACTGTTGGACGTGGCGGAAAAAGGTACGGTCCTTAATGAAATTAACTGAACGAAATCTACTTCACGTTAAGAGGACGTTATTTCACAGGAACAAGCGGGGTAGCAATGGGAAACCCACTCTTTCCTTTCATCGGCGACATCTTCATGAGCAGTTCCGAAATGACACTTGAAGATTTAGGATTAATGCCCCGTTTCTGGGTTTAGTATGTGGACGAAGTCCTGGCAGTAGTCTCCGTAGAAAATTCGGAAGAAATTTTGACGAATATCAACTTGATTCAAATTCACGATCAAAGTCGAAAATGAGAATAAATTGGCATTCTTAGACCTAGAGATCTACATGAAAATGGGGAGTTTAGCTTTGGGGTGTACAGGAAATCCACACAAACTCAACGAACAATTCCGAGCACATCCTCACATACATTTGTGCAATCAGTTGCTCCGTACCAAGCGATGATACATAGGCTGCTCACCATCCCATTGACCATTAAAGTAAGGAAAAGGAACAAAACTGCATTATACGTACGACAGTTTTAAATGATTACTGTCAAACCAGTGTTCGAAACATCATTGCAAAAAAGGAAAAACAACTGAAGCTTAGCAGGCTTACAACGCTTATCGCACAGAACATGCAGCTCGACTCCGGAACATGCTCAGCAGTCAGGCATACACGAGCAACGAGGAAGTTGAAAAAACAACTATGAAAATAGCAAACAGTCGAATAGTATCAGCCAGCTGAAGTTGAGAAACCAGCTACCTTCAGTCAAAGATAAGCTGAGGAAAGACGAACAGAGTGTAATAAATTGTGGACACATTCGGTCGATTATGCTGACCAAAAAAATCATGAAGTGCACGAAATGCATTTTGATTTGAACGCCCATTTTCGTAAAAGGCTTCAACAACCTTAACGCACTGCTCAGTCGTGTACCTCTCCATGGTTAAATTTGTCAAACACTGAAACAAAGAAATGTCAAATTAAGTTGTGCGAAAAACTTGACGTTAAGGTGTGACACACAATTGACATCGTGCATTATGGTTGGACCACCCTTTATATCAGATAATTTGCCCGGAATGTGAGATGTGTGACATTTTGGAGACGAGGCAAGCAGTGACAATCAGGGGTAAAGAACACATCTACGAGGCCGAAATGCAAAAACTCAGGATGCAGGCAAAACATAACATCGACATGCGACATCAAATCAGGATCCACAAATTACAGATCATCTCTCAATGCGCAAAATGGATGTATCACGACACCGATAATGCGTTTTCCCCTTTGTCCTGGTTTTTATAACTTTAAGTAACCTTTCTTTTAATTAGTAAATTAAGTAATTAACGCTTAAAGTTGTCTACCCTTTGTCTTTGTTCGAAATTTTATTCCGAAGTCTATAACATATGTATCGATGTTAGTGACAAATAAACACAGTATTTTGGAAAAAAATACTGAAGAAGGCGCCAACTGAGCTCTGAAATAATTTTATATATTAATAAAATTTTTCCAGGATTTAAGGAAAAAAATCTTAATATTATTGAAACTCACCATAGTGAAATAGCCGATAATTTTAGTGTTAACTACTAAGTGACATATGTATTGATAGATGACGTTAACCAGGAGTAGTCTTTTTTGTTGAAATTCCTTGAACTATATAGGATTCCTGCTACTCTTGCTTGCAGTTACTTTTTAGTTTTTTTGTTTAGGCAGGGGGAAACCTTGAAAAGGTAGATAGACAGCAGATAGAAAATCTGGTGGACCTGTCTGAATTATCCGGAATTTTAAGCAGCACAAAAACCTAACCTGCCGACCACTGGAGACCCGAACTTGAAACCGCTCGGCAGTGCATGTCACCTTGAGGTATCCACTAGCTTTTTTGATCATCCGTCATTGGGTTGACAGTTCGCAAGACATCCTTCCTACCGCTTCAGTCGTAAAAGTGTTTCAGTTTACTGGGGAACTAGTAGCCAGTTTTCCGCACTGCTCAACATTCTTCCGACAATTTTGTCTGGTTCGATGGCACCAATACTATTGTTTATTGCAAGTCTTTGAGGTATGAGTCGCCCACAATAAAAAACAAGTGTGCCCAGCATCATCCAACTTTCCTACACAATAACGACAGAAAAACGGCTCTTACTTTCCCCACTCGATGCAGATAATTTCGAAAATACCCGTGACCTGAGAAGAGCTGGCACAAGTAAAAATTTACTTCTCCCTGATCCCGATTAATCCATCGTTTGATGATTTTGATTATCCTACTTAATTCCGATGTGTATGGCTATTCCGCTGCATCTTTCAACTTAATTTCTACAAGTTTATCGCGTAAATATCTTGAAGTCAACAAGGCAGAATAATCAATCTACCAAAGGGCTTCAACTTTTCATTTAATAAAAGAAAATAAAGTATAAATTTGGAAAAGACTCTTTCGCTCTTTTATCATGTGACCAGATTGCGATACATCGAAATGTTTAAACCTAAAAGGAATTAATAAAATACCTCCCTCTATTCAATGCGTAAAGAAGAACAATAAAAAACTACACACATGTACGGTTCTGTCACGAATTCAACGGCAAACAGGAGCATCAAGTTATTACAACGCAAACGGAATTACTCGATTGAATATTACAAAGTGAAGCAAATATAAATTAAATTACAAATTGGAAGCAGAAGTAGGCTCTCCATACACAACCACTTTTAAAACATCTAAACATAACGGAACTTACATATTTAATATTAAGTACAGGGTGCGGCAGCATAACTTCCTTTTTTCGAAATTCAACAAAACAAATTTTCAGCGGTACTTGTTTTTTATTTTTTTTTTATACTGTTGTTTGACATGTAAAGTTTTTGTCACACGGTTTTAAATATCATATCTGAAAGGTGGCGTCCTCCATTGTCTATACAGTGAGCAAACCGAATTCTGGCGTTTCTCATCACTTTTTCGAGCATAGCGATGGGTATGTTGGCCGTTTCTTCCTGAATGTTGGCCTTCAGGTCTTCCAGGGTCCTTGGGCGATTGGTGTAAACGCGGGATTTCAAAAAACCCCACAAAAAAAGTCGCATGGGCTCAAATCGGGGGAGCGCGCTGGCCACTGCAAATCACCCCTGAGGGAGATGAGTCGCTCTGGGAAGTGGTCCCTCAAAACGGCCATTGATGCCCTTGAAGTGTGAGCTGTTGCTCCGTCTTGTTGGAACCACATGTCCCCTAAGTCCATTTCATCAAGTCGTGGCAAAAAAAATCCTGGAGCATGCTCACATAACGATTGGAATTGACTGTTACTGTCAACTGATTTTCTTCGAAAAACCATGGACCAACAATCCCAACTGATGAAATGGCACACCAAACAGTCACTTTTGGCGAATGCAGAGGCCTCTGATGGAGTTCTTGAGGATTGTTGGCAGCCCAATAGCGCATGTTTTGTTAACGTATCCATTCAAGTGAAAATGAGCTTCATCACTGTAAAACACAATCGCATCTTCAGGGACGTTTTCGAGAAGCGCTTCACATGCATTTCTTCGAGAATCGAAGTCTCGTTCGGAGAGTTCCTGCGCAGTTGCTAACTTGTAGGGATGGAAATGAAGGTCATTGTGAAGAATTCGCCGTAAAGAACGATCAGATATCCCAAGGGCAGACGCATGCTTCCGCGCAGAACGCCGCGGAGATCGCAACATTGAAGCTCTTACTGCCTCGATGTTCTCACGTGATCTGACGGGCCGTGGGACTTCATTTCTTCTTCGCGTCACATTTCCGGTATTCCGAAAGGATTTAACCCAGTAAAGAATTGATTTTCGGTCCGGGACACGGCCTAACGGAGCGACGTTGAAGTGACATCTAAAGGCACGCTGGGTTGCAATCACTGACTTTCCGTTCGAAAAGTACGCTTCAACGGTAAATGCACGCTCCGCACTGTTCCAACGCATGATAGCGACTAACCAAGGGATGAGCAAAACTTTAAAATCACCTCTCTCGAATGAGACTACTAGCGCCGCGTTATAACAGTTAGCACTTTAAGGGCGGGCATTTCAAAAAAGGAAGTTATGCTGCCGCACCCTGTATAAATAGTTAATCTAATGACAAGCATCGAGGCATAATTACAAATAAAGGCCCTTACTCGCCCCAACAACGAGCGCTCGTCAGTGAAGGATGGGTCGAGTACCCTTTTTGGTTATTAATAAAAAAAATTTTAAATTTAAAATCATTAATTAAATAATTAACATATGAAATTAATTCGTTTCTTAGCATCCGACAAATCTTGATTTTCATCACGACTAACAAGAACTTTTTTTTAGTTTTGTTCTTTCAACTTTATTTTGTCTCTTCTGTGCATCATGCTCACATTTATTGTTATCAGATAAAATTGTCGTGGTACTGCTTATCCAAACTGTAGATATAAGCGCAAGCTTATTTGTTCCAAGGGGGCACCGCTTACATCTGGATAACCCATTCGTATTTGGGGGTCGTTTTTTAAGCATTTGATCACTTCAGTAGGTTACCTCCGCCTCGACACCGTCGAACTGACGTTTTATCTTTTACTTCGTGAATGCGAAATTTTATTGTAGTGGGTCCTTGTGCTGGGGAAAAGAACCCGCTCCATGACACGGCAATGCTAGCCAGCCAGCGCACTCACGCTTCCTCAAACAAGGCCGATTCGGGAGAGCACTAATATCTTCGCTCGCCGAGACAGCAGGACATCGCTGCAGTCCTTTACGGGCAATGAACATCCTGCAATTCACTATAAAGCTGCTGTCATTCATACCGCTTAGCTGGCGTGATATAATCTTGTAGGCGTCACCCCATCAGTCGGTGTCTATTTCTTGTCATTGCGCTTGCCATTTCAGCGTCTTGCTTTCCTTGAGCTGCCTAGAGAGCTCCTTTTTAACTGTAAGGTCTTCCGCGGCAAGTATTGCTAGCTCAGGCCTGTTTCTTGGCGTAGCGCTTGCCATTTCAGCGCCTTGCTATTCTTGATCGCCCTAGAGAGCTCTTTTTTAGTTGCAAGGTGTTCCGCAGCAAGTATTGCTGCCTCTGACCTATTTCTTATTTGGTGCCGAAGTAAGAGGGCATTTCGTTTGAGAGCTGCAATTTCATCAGTCCACCAGTAAGCTTGCTTTTTCCCCGCGAAATTCCTTTCGGAGGGGCATGGAAGCGGTAAATGCTCGCTATATGTATAGCATAGTGGCCTTAAGCTGTTTTGCTGCATGAACTCACCCGGAAGGCCTTTTGATGTATTTATGAATTCAACAAATTTACGTTTATCCAGCTTGCTAACATTCCAAGGGTAGATATCACATGGTCGATTCAATTCGTTGGTTCTGCTTTTTAGGTGGAAAGCTATAAAGTTATTATCGCTTGCAGTGTACTACTCCATGACCTTCCACCCTTGCGTAAAGGCACCGAGGTATCCCGAAGACATAGTCACGTCTGAGATTGACTCACCAAAAACCTGGTCTTTGGTATGTGGGAGTCAGTCTTCATTGAGAATGATTAAGTTTAGACTGGCTGCCATTTCAACGATAAGCCTTCCTCTTTTGTTTTTGCAAGGCATTCCCCATTCTAGAGCCCTCGCGTTGAAGTCGCCGCCTTTCAATAATTTCCCAGGCATATCATGCAGCGTATCTTCCAGGTCAACCAGTTACTCCTGCAAAACACTTATTAGGTCTGGAAGTGTTGCTTGCTTTACCGGCGCTACTAGAGATATTGAACATAGCAACCTGACTGTCGCCTTTCCTGCGCTTTCTCTTGATCGAATGTATGCTTTTTCGCTTGCGTCTGCCGTATGCTTTTTCGCTCGCGTCTGCAAAGGCGTGAAGTTGTAACGGGTTGTAGGATGCGTCACCGCGTACATGCCTTAGGATGCGGAGCGTTGTAAGTTCGAATGGCAGCTGCTCACCCCATCCTAGTTCCAATTTCCATAATTGCTGCATGAATATCTTCCCCTTAACTACCACAGGATTTATTAGTCCAAGCGGATCAAAAGTTTGTAAGATCTCGGAAAGAACACTCCTTTTCGTGATGATTTTATGGGCCTTGTCACTTGTGCTTACTGCAAATATGTCAGTTACTGGGTGCCACACCAAACTCAATGTCTTGATATAGGGGGGGTCCTCATTTTCTGGAAAATTCAACTGAATCTTGGCTGGGAATGTTCCCTATAAGCTTGGGATGATTAGCACACCATTTCCGTAAAGGCAAACCGGCTTCCTTTAACAAATGTCGTACTTTATTCTCCATTTCTATAACTGCTATCAGATCATCGCCGTCGGCTATGACGTCATCAACATAAAAATCTTCGGCCTCGTCCTTTCCTAGCTTTTGCAGACATTTGGTGGCTAGATATGAGGCACACTTTGTGCCATATGTTACGGTACACACCTGATAGTATTTTATAGCTTCATCCGATCGATCACGCCACACGATTAATTGCATGTTGTGATCCTCCTCAGTAACAAATATTTGGCTGTGAATACATAGCGCCGAGTCCTGAACCGTAGCAGTATCAAAAATAAGTCATCCTGAACCTTAGGACCCTTCAAAAGTAAATCGTTAAGCAATATGTTGTTCGATGTCTTCGCCGGGGCGTCAAAAACCACCCGAAGCTTAGTTGTACTGCAAGACGGCTTTATCACAAAACGGTGCGGAAGAAAAGAATGGGGCGATTTTATTTCCTTAGTGCCAACCTCCTGTCCGCGTCCGAACTCCATATGCTTGTATTTTTGCATAAAAGCGCGATACTGCTCATAAACATGCGGATGTATTTGCAGCTTCTTTTCTATGTTAATAAAATGATTGTAGGTAATATCCCTTGACTCTCCAATTAACCGAGGGAATCTGCGCATGGGTAAACTGACAGTAAAACGCCCAGTTAAGTCACGAAACGTGGTACTTTCAAAAAAATCTTCACACTTTTGGTCAGTGGCTGACAGCGCTATTTTCTGGAGCCACTCTTCAAGCTCCCAAAACTTCTGAAGTTGACTTTGCAAGCCCAAGTTTGCAAACCCACAAAATGGTGTGTTATAATCAAGTGCGGCTACCTTCCCCAATACAATCCACCCAACCGTTGTGTTCTGCAGCGAGGGATGGCCGTCGTTCAACTTCATCTGCCCATAACATATTAATTCGCCATATAGCTCAGTTCCTAGCTGCATGTCCACTTTTTGAAGTTTGGTGAATTCTAGATCAGCCAATGCCACGTTTTCCGGAACTTCCCAATGCTCAGTTCTCATGAAGTATTGAGGTTGATTCGCCGCGATTTCTTTTAGTACGTAGACCTCAATATTGGACGTATAATTGTTTTCAACTAGTGAAGCAATTTTCACCTGTACACTATATGTTACCTTTGAGCGGGCATCCCCTGTTATAAGCAATTATAACTTAATTTAATAGCAAATTTTCAAATGAAGATTCTAAACAATATGATATTCATGTAAATAGAAATATTACAAAAGAATTTTGGAATTTTCTTCGATTCTATTTAAGACATACGAGTAGTATGAACTCGAAATTTGCAGAAACAATGACGAATAATAGTTTTCATTATAACTAACTAGCTCTGAGCCTATAAATGTTTGCCTTAGAGGCGATTGCTAAATATTGTTTTGAATTAAAGTGGAAAGAAATACCACAAAATATTTAAAATTGAGTTAATTTTGACTTTTTGACAATTATTGGCTTAAAATATTGTCGCTTGGGTATCTGCGCAGCAGATACTAAAATTGTATTTCTTAATATTTTTCAAGCCAATTTAGATACCTGATTTGGTACAAGTTGCTTAAGCAATTGCAGACAAATTTTCAAATGAAGACTCTAAACAGGGTCATTTGGTAACAAGTAACAGCTGACAATATTCATATCCGTGGTTCTTATGCACACAAATCCTTTGCTGCAACCATTCTTGCGCACGCAGACTTGCGTGGGGTTAGCAAACCCGATAGCAGCATATTCAGTTGAGTCCGTGAACCAGTTGTTGGAATTTCGTTCGCAGGCTGACTAGCTTTCACGCACTGTATTGCACATTGTTGCGCTTATACTCGTTTCGACGCTTTTATTTCATCGGAAATGCTTATTTGTCTCTATATCTTGAAGCTATAGGAAGGTCCCAGAAAGTCTTTATGAAAATGTATAGAAATATTTTTCTAGATTATTGCCGCACAAAATAACCCAAATGAAAGAGTTTCCACAAATGGCGTACTCATTTCATTGTCACAATACTAGGATCAATTAAAAAATTTTCCCACAATTTCAAACTATACAAATAAACCTTTCTACAGAAACTTCTAACCAGAGCTTCTTTGCAATGTCCTGAGCAGCAACCGTATTTTCTTAAACTAAAAAATTGTATTTCGCTTGTTCTGATTCTAGCGAAAATCTTCTCAAGTTCTTCATCCTCTCTGCAGCAATTCAATTTTTTTAAGGTTAAATTTAAACCAAATTCAACAATATACATATGTTCATGTTTCTCTCTCAGCTTGATCAACTTTTTCCCGAACAAGTCTCTTGAATTCTGATGTCCTCATGCAATCCTATCCACCTTGAAACTAGGACTTCGGTTCTGCTTCACGTTGTACACAACCAATATTGCTTAGGTTTACTGCAGCAAAGCAAACATGACAATCCAAACGGTAGTGAGAGCATTCTCGAAAATGGTGGAATCGTTGGAAAGCGAAGCGAAAGAGAGAGAGAGAGAGAGACGAAAAGAAAAACATACCAAAAGTAAATCTCACCCAAACGATTGACGTTGGCAGGATTATATTGACTTTAAAAAAGTTGGTTTTGGATGCTTAGCTCGTTCGTATGGGAGAAATTCTAAAATTTATGTGGTTATCTTTTCTATAGCGGATCACATGAGGATGAGGCAAAAGAGATATCCCAGAACCACCTGATATTTAGTAAAGTATTCCGATAGGCACGGAAAGTCGTGCGGAAGAAGCTTTGATAGGGACGGTTATACTATCAAAACTTCCGAGGTTTGAAGGATATAGATATTCCAAGGGAATTTCACTAGGCAAATGTCGATTTGTGCTTACCCGCTTGAGAAACCTTTACACGAAGTCGTACGGAAAGAATGAGGCAAGATACCTTTCTAATGCTATGAATAAAATGTCATGTAGGGATTTTTTAAGTAAAAGTATCACAATAATCCTTGGACACCATCGTCCTAGTCATCATCATCGCCAATGTCGTCGTTGCTCCAATAGACTTGTATGTAAGGTTGTGAACCAGCAGCGACACGTAGATATTACGGCCATGACATTACATGGTACTTGAAGGAAGCTGTGCATTATTACAGGACGACCTTCGCCACTTGAGTGCTCTTCCCGATGTTAGCATTTTATTTAAAGGTGTACCTTTTATGGGTTGAAATGGAATTTTTTAAGTGAGCATTCACTACTCTATGTAATACGGTCGTGGTTTTAAGTGCAGAGGAGCTGTTAATATTTTATATCGGTATCGTAAGGAAAGAGGAAATCGGTGGAATCAGAAACGAAAGGACACAGACAGTAGTTTAAGTGTTATGGACGAATAGATTTTCAGTTCCATGACATTGAGTAAATTGAACGTTTGATTTCATTGTTCGACTATTTCTTTAGAAAGTTAAAAGAAGGATGCGGTTTACTTTTGCTTTGGTCATGAATTTTATGTTGAATAATTTTTATGAGCTTAGAGACATTCTGAAAATAATTGAATACATAGAAAATGGTTTTGAAGGTGAAATTTAAAGATATTTTCTATTGAAGATACTGAAAGGACGTCCAAAGAATACTAAATGCCCCAAATTAAATTCTTTATATTGAAAAATTTTATTCATTGATGAAAAAATATCTAACTTTGCTTTTTCTTTTCATTTCAGGTAAGCAACAAGCTTTCACGTTAAATATTTGGGTAAGGTTTCATTATTAATTTGAACAATCGATGACGTTGACAAAGCTTTTGATATTGAAAAAAAGAACAACTGACTCCAAAACGCTCTGAAAAGAGTGAAATACATAAAGTTTATAGAATCGGAGCCAAATCAGTTCTTCCCTGCTTTAGTTGCAATTGATTAATAAGTTACTGCTATTCTCTTTTCAAAACTGGGAATCAGATTTAGGTCCGATTCTATAATCTTTCTTTAACCCCTTTTAGCGCATTTTGGAGTCAGTTTCCTTGTTTTTAAGTTTTTTACATGTCATGACTGTAAGTGACATTAATCCACAAAAATGTGGTCATTTGGGTTCATCATGTCCTTCAGATGGGACCCAACGACAAGAGAGCTTAACAGTTTTGTGAAAACAGAATTCTTTTACCGATCCGCGTTCAAAAGTCATGCGTGAACATATCTACATGAAAAAGTGAATGAAAGAAATACATATGAAACTCACAAACTTTTTTGCTATGGTAATCGATTTAAATATATTCAGTGGTCACTATTGCTAAAGTAGACAGTGCTTCCACAACTAAGCCTTCATCCGCAGATGGCGTAAAAATTTTAATTAATGGAAAATACATAACAAAAAAAAAACAAATCTTCTGAAGAATCTCAATTTCACGAAATACTATCTACAGAAACAATGCCTAAATATCTTAGTTATAGTAATAAAATAATTGTTACAATACTTCAGTTATAATTAAAATTGCAATGAATACCGTAATCGTCCATATCAATGCTATGTATTTTGGATGCACCCACGATTCTTCCTGGTTTCAAGAATGTTATGTTACCTGGTTAGTATCAGGCCTTATCGTAATGCATCTACGATGTACTTTAATATCGAGCCCCCCATAACATCTGACGATCCTCCTTTGATGCAAACTTACTTTTCTGCAACAGTATATCGTTATATTGTATATCCTTACAGCCTTACGATTTGCTTTCACAATGGTCCCCGTGAACATGAATTTCACTGACGAAACCCGGGGATAAAAAAAAAACAATTATGATTAACAATCATTACGTTACTTCTCGAGTCAGATACTATGATCAAAGCAATCACAAAAATCATAAAGTTGTTATAGTCAGCAATAACAATAACAAGCAATGATTAGACATCTTCGGTCAAGACGGTATGAAAATGAAGATGTGGTCTCGCGCTGCAATATTTAACAAAATCTTAAGCTCCTTAGAAGAGAGAAGAAGCGAGATATGCTGAAAAATGGTTAGGGCCGTTTTAACTTCTTCGAAAATTTCAAGGGCAAGACTTTCAACACCATTCGGGCTTTCGCTTCTTGTAAATAGCGCCCAACTGTTTCGGTCCATTGACCGGGTCCTCCAATTTTGAAACCCGAGCAGCGATAAACTGTCTTCGTCAACCGAGTCAGACCAGCGTTTTCTCGGTTTCCCCACTGGTTTCTGCCCTTCAGTTCTTCCAACGAATACCTTTTTGGGTATCCATTGTTCGTCCGTACGTTTATGTGGCCAGGCCATTGCAGTTTCCGCAGTTTTACGATCGTTGAGACCTCAGGTTCGTCAATAATTTCATACAGCTCATGATTGTATCGAATTCGCCATTGGTCCCCGTTTAGTTTCGGTCCGATTATTCGCTTCAAAAGCCGACGCTCAAAGGCGTTCAATATACTTGCGGATGCTTGGGTTAGGGTCCATGTTTCACACCCATAAACTTCTCGTTACTTTGGCTTCTAAATACCCAAATTTGCCCACATTTTCGATACTTCATTCGCCAACTGTGATATTTTGTGTGTTTGAGGTATTTTTCCTCGACTGGGTCATGAGCTTTGTTTTATATGCATTGATTGTAGCCCCACTAGTTTTGCTTCGCTGTCGAGTTTTAGGAAGAGTTCTTTGGCAGTTGCTGTAACCTCGTGTCAGGCTTTTCACTACTTGGTATGCTTGTTTTGTGTTGTTTCTTGTTAGATTTACATATATACTTCTCAATTAGTTGTCATGGCATTTTCTTTTCTTAATCCTAATTATCTAATTCGCTACTCTTCTGAGATTTTCATAATATTCTCTCTTCGTCCTAGTTTTCCTACCTACATATTCTTTGTATGCCTGATTCTTTTTATCTTACGCGTTCTGGCACTCATCATCAAACCAATCATTGCTCTTGCGGCTTGATGTACGATTATCTGTTTTGCCACGGTCCTAATTGCCGCTTTCACTTCGATCCGGAGCCCGTTGCTTGTCGTTTAACGATGCGTCTGATAAGATGGGGGCCAGCTGAAATTTTCGGCCACAGACGCCGTTTGGAGCTTTTCGATGACAATTTTTTGTAGCGGGCTGGTCTTCGCCGAATATGTCTTCGATATACGACAGCGATAAGTTAATTTGATCTAGTAATGATCTGAGTTACAATTACCTCCTGGGTATGTACGGACGTCAAGTATGCTCAAGGTCCAACGTTGGATCAAAACATTATCGATTTGGTTTTGTGTGTTGCCATCTGGTGATATCCAGTCCATTTTATGAATGCGTCGATGTAGGAATCATGTCCCACGTATGACTAGGTTTCTGCTGCATGCAAAGTCAATGAGGCCATATGTTTCACCGTGAAGGCTGTATCCTCCAGTCGTTCCCCGATGATATATCTCATTTCCAACCTTAGCGTTGAAATTATCGATAATTATTTTTGTGTCGTATGTAGGCAATGGGTCGACTATTCTTTCCAGGCGATTGTAGAACGTTTCCCTTGTTTCTTCGTCTTTTTTTTTTTTGGTTGGGGCGTGTACATTTATCAGCCAGATTTTGAAGAATTTCGCTTTAATATCCGATCGCATACAACCGTTCCTTAACTGCCTTAAAATCGATGACGTCGTTTCGAGCTCCCTATCCAAAATAAAGGCCACTTCGAATTCTCGTTTTCCTGTAGGCTTCCAACTTTTGAATATTGTGTGCGATCTCATTTCTTGAATACCATTTCCAGTCTAGTTCATTTCCTGGATTGCCAGTGTTTTTAGTTGATATTTACTGGTCTAACAGCGCCAGGCTAGTTGAGGAATCTGAGATTCTAAGATCCAATGCTATAGCCCTTTTGCCGTTTGCGAGGTCGTTGCTGTGAGGCCAATCCATTCTGAGGCCCGTCTGCAGGTTTTGAAACATTGTAGGGTTTCCCAGAGACGTGGAGCTAGGCCGTCGCCCAACCTCCATTTCTGCGGCAAAGTGATTGCTTCTATTCCGTTCTCAGGCGCAGAAGACTCGCCTTCACCCCCTTACGTTCCCACGAAGGAGGTGTAAGTAGGATTTAGTAGCAGAGCTGTAGATGTCCCGTTACTGGGGAACCAGTAAACCCGATGTGCGGCCCCCGAGGGCAGGCGCTACCATTTAATCATGAAAGCCCTAACCTACGGCTTTCATAATTAAACAAGAGAATCTCTCCTCCTTTCTCAAACAGTCTTGGGACCATCTCTCGCGGAGGATACTAAACAAAGTTATAATGTTGTTAAGGAAATTAACAATAATAATAATCGTGGGTTAGTCTAGTTCGAGACTTGGCAGGGGTGGTCACTTTCACGTTTAACCGCGTAGATTTGTGTTTTCAATCAGTACCCATCATAGTTAGGTGTGCTGATAAACCGACAGAAGTATCTTAAACACAAATTCGTTGTCCCAGAAGATCTTTGAACTTGAGATCTGCTGCGCAAGCGTTAAGGACTCTCACCGCTACACCATACGGACTACTTACTTTATAATTGTTGCTTTGAGGGCATGTCCATGGTACATCTAGCCGTAAAGAAGCGATTTGCTATGCAAAAATTTGTTTGACCCAGAAGGCCAGTTTGATTGAATGGTACAAATACCTAGTGAGACACAGCCTGCTAGATTGTCCATATCAGTCATATGTCGCCCATTTGCTTCAAGCACAAGATCTCACTCCATATGTTTGAATGAAAGCTACATCCGATGTGAGCTAATGATTATCCATCCACAAATTTATAAAGTCAATATTCTGATGAATATTGCTTCTACAGGTAATGCCTCGATTACAACAAGGGTATCCCAAGCCGAGCCTTAGCGTCCACCGTGACCTTATCCACCAGTTATTCACTCCCAACAAAGATCTACTGTGAGCTCTTATCGTGTCTTCCCATCGAGTCCTCGGTCTTCACGTTGGACGTCCAACTTGTGCTCTACCCTTTAATGTTCTTTTTGGTAGCCGGTTTTCTTCAATTGCTTCTATATGGCTCGCCCATCGCAATTTGCGTAATTTTACGCAAGAAAAAAGAGGTTGATCGTCAATTAGTTCAAACACCTCATCGTTGTAACGTAGTCTCCACTCTGTTCTTTGTTGCATTCGGCCGTCGATTTTCTGGAGCACTTTGCGTTCAAATACGTCCACTGCCTTTTTAGATCCGCTTGTCAGAGTCCATGTTTCACTTCCATACACGAACAACAACACAGGCTTGACTAGTGTTTTTAAATACGGAACTTATTTTGCCTGTGCACAACTCTGAACCTTAGAATGGGAAGTAGGAAGTAATATGCTTTAGTTCCGGCATTTATGTGGCGTCCTATCTCATCCTTTACGGTGCTCCTTCTATTCAGATTGGCTCCAAGGTAGATAAAATTATCCACACTTTCAAGTTGGTAGTTGCCTACGGTTATGTTTTGTCGAACTAGAATTTTCTTCCTCGTTTGAGTCATGAATTCAGTTTTAGTTTCATTAACTTGTAGGCTAACTCGGTTCGCTTTAGATTCTAGACTCAGAAATGCTCCTTTGTCATCTAAAAATGGACGTCCAATAATATTGACGTCATCAGCATGGGTATACTACCAATTGTGTGGACTTGAACATTAGTATCCCCGAAGTTTCAGCTGAAGTCTTTATGATGACGTGTTCCAGTGCAACAATAAAGAGTATTGGGGCAAATCCATCCCCTTGTTTTAAGGCTGATTCTATTGGAAAACTTTCCGGGTATGCTTTAGTTAAAATACTGGTAGCATTTTGAGTGGTATTAATTTTATATTAGCATTAGATCTTTAGGGCTGAAGGCGATGTGTTTTGTTTTATAAAGAGAACAAGAAATGACTCATTGAGTGGAGACATAAATGTTCTTTTTCAGCGGTTTGCAGAGTGGTATTAAAATTTTTTCAATACAATTTTAGCTATGTTGTTAGACGTCTGAAAGTTTGGGATACAATATATTAAATTCTTGAAACTTCCTACCACTCTCAAAAGTTTCTTAACAACAATTGAACAGGACCTATGAAGAAAGTCGAAGAATCTGTTGATGGCATGTACATCAACAGTATAGCGAAACATCGAGGAAAAAGTCTACATTAAACGACTTAGCTATTCAAATTTTCATTGGAAATTTATACTTCATTCGAAATCATACACAAATTCAAGCAAATTTCATGAGATAAATTGACAAATATTATGAGCAAGTTAGAAAACCAAATTTTTTGTGGTCATAAGCGATGAAAACACGACACGTCGCGGGCCTGCCGTCACAAGCTTGATATGTGGGGTTTGAACCCACTAAAAACTTACCCCATAGTTCATTGGGACTCAGTGCCAAACTGGGACATTTCAAGTTTCTATTATGTAATTTTTTTGACAACCTAAATCCAGCTATGCTCTAGCCCCGCTTTACTAGTTTAGTTGTGAGTCTGCTGGACAGGAACTGTCCCTAATCTGTCTCAAGACTGACTCAATGAAATTTGTGGTCGTGCTCAATGCAAAGTCCGATCGCAAAATAGTTTTCACGATAGAAAGTTGGGGTTAGTTCGACCTAACATGGATCTTAGAGCGCCTATCTCTAAGGAAAACGAAAGAACGTTTGCAGTGTTTCGTCGATTTTCAAGGGGCATTCTATGGAGATATGCAGGAAAATCTCCGTGCCCCGTCGTAAACTGGAAAAGGTAGAAGTTCAACATTCTGGATTTCTGGGTTTCTTCCAATCGACCTGTTGAACAAACGCAAGCAAGCATACTAACGTCACGATTAAGCTGCTGCACAAAAACGTGTCAAAAACTGTAAAGGTGGCTGCAAACGCTGGATCGCAAGTGCTTCTGGTCGATGGGCAGCTAAACCAATAAGTTTAGCAGCTAAACCAATAAGTTTAGCTGCCCATCGACCAGAAGCACTTGCGATCCAGCGTTTGCAGCCACCTTTACAGTTTTTGACACGTTTTTGTGCAGCAGCTTAATCGTGACTCATATTCAAGTGACGTTAGTATGTTTGCTTGCGTTTGTGTCAACAGGTCGATTGGAATCACACTGGTCATCACAAGTACTGCATTGTCTACTGCAGTAACTGCAGGTTCCCAGCAATTGCACGCTCGCTATTTTTGGCACCCGCCCACACCTCGGAATCATACACTAGTATTTAGTGGCTAAGGCCATTATAACTCTTTCAGTTATGATACATGCTGGTCTAAAAAATCAGAACGCATCGCAGCTGGGTGGACAGACATACGTCCAAAGCGTGATACTGACCATACTTTCCCGAGTGCCGATGCATTCGATCAAGATAAGAGATTCTTTAACTATTTCTAACCGAAGCACCGAAATGAGCTTTAGTGATAAAGCAAAGGCTATTATAATCATCGTTCACAACAAATGTACAAGATTAAGTGGCTTATCACATGCCTTACAACCTTAATCCCACTTGGTCAGATATTTGACAGACGTGCTGGTTTGAATCTCGAATGAGCTGACCGTCACAGGTATGACCGTTGGTATCCTACGCTTCTTCAGCATGGAAATTTCAGTTTTTGACACCGCAAACTGCGAACCATGCTCTATCATCCACCGCTTTATTCTCCTCATAACATGTTTGAGTCTAACTTAGGCATTAGCATCAGTTTTGGTAGTGATAGCCGCTGCAACATCGTCAGCGTCACATATGAGGAACACGTCTGTAAGCATTTCTAGGCTCAGTAAATCATTGTACATGATGTTCCATAGGTCATGTCCTAGAATTGCTCCTCTTGCTACACCTGAGATGACAGACCTCCTTACTCTCCCTCTCATTGATCCCTAAGATAGTCCCAAACATTGGCTAGTCAGTAACCGGGGGTATAAAACTTCTGTTCAAATGCCAGAAAGATGTCTGCCCACCTCGCAAGACGATAAGTCTGGCCTTGTCGCATGATTCCTCCACTTTTGTAACTCCAGCTCCAACAATCGCTAAGATGGCGTCAATCGTCGAGGACCCTTTCCGGAAATCATGCTGCATGTCAGAAAGATAGCAAGCTGCTCTGATTGCTGATAGCAGTCGTGGCTTGATTGGCTAATCAGTCCTTCCTTCAAGAAACTTTCCCGTGGTGTTCAGCACGCACAATAGATGATACGCTGACGGACGGCTCTCCTTTGTCCTTACCTATGAGCATCAGTCGAGCCATTCTTCGGATACTAAACAAGAAATTTCTTTTTCCGTCTGGCTTTGCTGTTTTTGATTTGAGGGTGCATTTCGGCTGCCTCTAGCCATCTTCAGCTTAGATGGCTAGAGTCAGTCAAAACGTGTCCTGAAATCAAAAGTAACGAGGCCCGGTGAAAAGAGAAAAAGTGAAGATAGCCTTAGTTTGCTAATAAACAAACAAACAACGACTTTGAGCGCCTCGACAGAGGCTCCATCATGCCTCGAAGCTTTCTCAGATCTTCTTCCTGTATACTTAGGCTTGACTACTCCTCGACTATAAATGACTTCTGACAGATTAGGAACGATAGAATCGTCTGTACTAGATGGATGAATGCAATGTGTTCCATAGCTATCGCGTCCATTAGAGTGATAGAAGCATGCAACCAAGTCTACCGGTGACAATTTTGTATTTATCGCCCTACGGACCAGCATCTAGCTCCTCACAAAGCGCTTGCCATTTTGCGCGTTTGCTCCTTGTAATGGCCTCAGTAAACTCCTTGGCTACAGTATGGGCACCAAAGAGTTGGACTGCATCCGACCTATTTGTTGCTTTCTGTGGCCTGTACCTGTATGCTAATGGAACGCGTTGTAGTTCAGCAATTTAATCATTCCACCAGTAAGCACATTGCCTCCTACCAAACAGTTTGCATTATGACTTTCAAGCCTCGCATGCTCTGCAGTGTTGCTTGTAATGGCCCTTCTAAGGTCTAACCCAGTGCTGCAATTATCTTTTTCCTGTCAAGCTTAGCGACATTTCAGGCTTGACACGTTCGTTAGTGTTTACGCTAGAAATGCTCCACTCCACTGCTCTCGCATTGAAGTCTCCACTCACGATGACTCTGCTGGCTATGAGAACCCTCCTGTGAACAAAGCGTATCTCAGAATTCTTCTATAGAGTCACTTCGGGAAAAGTACGTCCCACGAAGGTGATCTCTCCATATTTCATCCACACCTCTACCAGAATAACACCTCGGTCCACCTGCGTCCTAAGGCGCTTATCAAACTCACCCGGATGCGACCTGAGGTTAGAATTCTGAGTGCTGGTGTTTCCTCCAATTGAACCACGCGCATTTTTGTTCCATTGGGTTAGGAAGAAACAGTTTGGTTGTAACCTCACCAGCTCCTCCCTCTTCGGCCTTGCGTTTGATGGCGGCTGTCGCTTCTCTGGAGTTGAGGCAATCGAAGTGTAGAAACTCTATTTTGACTCTAGGAGTCAGCAGCTTCACATCCCCTCAGCCATCCAAAGTGGGTCATATCGATTCCTAACGTTATGTGCGATTGTCAGAACGCAGAGTTTTAAGAAGAACCTCTCCCTCAGTGATTTTCCTCAACCATTTAACTGAAGCTCCAATTTTTGGTGGATCACTCCTACGATCTCCGCGTATGTCTTCCCTAGGCCTGGTTTGATGATAACAGTGCCCAGATTTTTACCGGCTACCTCCAGCGGCTGCTTCTCTTATTCTTTTTTCCGTTTCTATTGCACGGTTTTCCGATGAAGCCTTGCCTTGTTCACCAGTTTTATTGTGCTCCCGTATTTTTTCGAGTATTAGAGTTGCATCTTCTTCTTGTGGGTGATTGTTATCCAATTCCTGAGGCCAGTAGCTAGATTTCCTTCCTCACCCGGATCTCTTGAGTGCCATAACGGCTTGATTCAGCCATTCGCTTATCTTGCCGTGCCTGGCCAACTTCTGAAACCCATGTAGGCTCGCCTGTCTCAACGGCTTGTTCGTCAAACAGCCGCTGACATTCAACCTCCGCCTTGTGCCATGGCTTCAAGAGCCTCTTCCAACTCGACTATCCCGTCTTTTATTGGTTTCGAAATGTTTTTTTTCACGCTGGAAACCTAAAGCATTCCCCAAAAAATCTGCTGGAATTTTTTCATCAGCGATTTGCTCGCGCTTGATTTATTCCCTCCTGGGAAGATGCATGTGCCTGTGGAAAATCTTCGTACCTGCTTCAACCTTCTGTAGCTGACTCTTTGGAGTCTCTAATTCTCTATTTCGCACCGTCCAAAAGTGATTCATAACAAGTGTACACATTTTTGTCGGAAGAAGTCACAAGGAGTCAAATCACACGATCTCGCCGGCCAATTTATGGGTCCATTTCGTGAAATTAAATCGATTGTTTGGCGTGATGTGTGGCATGTAGCGCCGTCTTGTTGAAACCAAATGTCTCTCAAATCCATTTCAGCCAATTCTGGCCAAACAAAATTTTCCAACATGCTTCGATAGCGCAAAGAATTCACGGTAACTGCATTTCCCTCATCGTTTTCAAAGAAATACGGACCAATGACTCCACCCCACCAAAAACCACACCAAACAGTGAATTTTTCAGGATACTGGGTTGCTTGTTGAATTCCCATTGGGTTTGTATCGCTCCAATAACGACAGTTTTGTTTATTCACATACCCATCCAAATGAAAATGTGCCTCATCGTTGAAGATCAATGATTGAGAAAAGTTCCCATTTTCCTCCAGCTGTTGAAGGTTCCAACCGATGAAACGTCGTCTCATCTTATGATCCAATGGCGTCAGACGTTGGGTTAACTTGATTTTGTATGCATGAATTTTCAAATTGCGAGTTAAAATTCGTTGCAAACTTGAATAAGAAACATTTAACTGCTGTGATCGATGGCGCAAAGACACTTTCAGGCTCTCACGAACATGACCGGCTTACTGCTTGAATTTTTCAAGTGTGCGGACTGTGGGCTTATGAGGGACTTTTTTTTGGTCCAACAGAGCATGGTTCTCCTCGAAATTCTTCACAATTCTTGAAATAACCCGCGAACTTGGTCGATTATGTGGACCAAAAAATTCACGTAGAGCGCGAAATGTTTGCACTGGCGATTCATTATTTTTGTAAAAAGTTTTAACAATAATAAAACGTCTGGCTGGCTAGAATTCTAAAAAAAACCAAACTGTCATAATCTGTCAATATATGGACCTGAAGTTGGTGATAAATAAGAGTTAAGGCCCATTCACATGTATACACTTGTTATAAATCACTCTTGATCGCTTTCGACCAAGACATCTGTTGTAGCCTGGGCCACAGCGATTGTCACAGAGTGTCGTTGTCCACGCTTCATTTCCTCTATTATTGCTGTTTTCGCGAACAAGGGTCTCCGCCTGAACATACTATGTCATAAGTTTCTGTCATAAGTGACATAAGTTATCCCCTGTGACTTTGCCCTCTCTGCCGACCATTATCCACGGGTAGTTATTGGTTATTCACAGCAAATGTTCCGAGAAAGGTCTTCCTTTATCCGCAACCCAGGCTAGGAGTTTCGGTTTCTGGCTCAATGGTACTGTATATGCCTAGAGATCCGTGAGATGAAAGTTTCACTCCAGCCAAGCATGCATTGCATGAAAAATCGGAATCCCAGAGCAACCTAAATCTTTTGAATGGTTTTCCTTCTATTATTTCTTATGTTCACCTTTAAAACCCCATTTATATTCTCTAGGAATCTTTAAACATTAACAGAAGCATGATGAGGCGCAAAGTGTACACCATAAAAAATTACAATCTTAATGATCATAAACGAAATCGTCTTTCTATATTGTTATTATGGCTTATTTCATATATTCATTGTACATCTACGCAAACAATTCATTTTTATCACCAATGGTTTGCCACACACTATACAACATTCACCTTCTGTCACACCCTCAAGTTTGTGTGTACCACTCGACGTTATCCTTATTCATTGACTCGTTTTCTGCGTATCATATAAAACGCCAGGAGCAGCACACACAGTCTTATCGACTGCTATCATCATGTGTAGAAATCTACACCAGTGTCATCATCCCAGCCCCGTATCCTTTATTTTGGAGGCAATCATTGTTCTTTCGTACTATATACAATATGGCTCTCTACTCCCTCAACTCCGTCCAAAGGCGTTTAAAAAGCTCATGTAGCATTTCGATGAATTTTTATTTCGACATCATTTGTACTAAAGTTGTTGCACCCCGCGTCCTTGTGTACATACAAAAAGTAATAATAACAGTAATACGTGGTGGCGTAATTTTAAGAGCTAGAGGTTCGAGGGCATAGATGGCGAAGAAAAAAAGACTATCATATTCAAGGTATTCATGGAATACAAGACGACGTATAATCAATTCAATAGCTGTTGAGGGTGTGTGCATGAGGTGATGCGGGTGGTTTGTATATCCCTATCTTGTTTAGCATAGGAATTTCATTTCGACGATTTCAGGGTGCAGAGGCATTGATGGAGAGGCCGGGGGAAAAAAGGTTATGGAAAAGCTTACACTGAATATCAAAACATCAAATGTTGATGTCATATCTTGGTACAGGGTAAAAGATGAAAATCAAACTGAAGAAAGTGAATTGACTTGGTTGGGATGGGGGTTGAAATGGGATCCACGGCCGACCGAGCGATTTGAAGTTTAAACGTGAAGGAGGAAGCATATGCCATTTGATGGCAAAATATCAATGTGTAGCATAAAATCATATCCTGCCTTCTGGGACGTTCTTGTCGCCATAAAGCAGTTGGAAGCACAGTGTCAATAAAATTGAATTATCGGAAGTACCATTAGGTCTTTCAGAGCAAAAGATTACAGCAATTATATACACTTTGAAGGTATTAAATGGTATCGGGTGAAATGGAACATGCATGGAGATCGTTTCCTTGTGCTAGCGAAACCTGAAATTGATGTATGTATGTAAGATTGGTAGAAGCTATTTAGCTAGAATGAGGATTCGAATATTTAAGGCGTAAAGTGAAGTCTTCCAATTTGGTTGAGAGGTGTATAATCTTCCGAAGAAGAATGAAATACAATTTACAAATAAATGATCTAACAGAAGGGCTTCGAAATATTCTAACAGAAGGGCTTTATTTTAACATTGTCTAGATGGCTGTCCTATAGTTCACTGAAAAGAAACAAAAAACGAAAGTGGTCGTCATAGGAATGACCGGCAGAAGCTATCAGGGCATAAATACATTTGGGAACAAGAATAAGAACAACCTGGCTTAAAATAAATATGATAAAACAATAAACATAGCAAGTATGTATGTCAAAATATAAGATCTCAAAATATCAAGCAGGCCTTTTGGCTATCTTAGCGCTTGTGCACCCTAAACAAAAACTGATACTTTTAAACGATTTTCCGACCTCCGAAATGCTTTAGTTTCAATTAAAGCTTTATAAAATTATAATCGTTTTTCCAAATTCGCATTCCTGAACGAGCTAAAGCGGTTCAAAGTTAAAAACAACAGGCAGCGCGAGTTGAATAAGTATGTCTGGTGTCGGATTGTAGAGGGGTAATGCTGAATATATTATCTACTGGTGAATTCTGTCCTACTCATATGGTGAATCTATGCTTATGTTAGAAGGTACTTGGATTTTTCATTCGATTTGTCCTTAGTATGAATATTAAAGTTCCCTGCTTTAATAATCATTTTTCCGCATCGATAGAATTCTTCATGCATTCAAACGCAATGTTTGGATGAATTTCAAGGAACTTCCAGGTATATATGGTTTAGAACGGACCATCAAATAGTTCGCATTGAATGTGTTTACCCACACTCAAATATTCAACGAGATTATGTTAAGACCATAAACTTTTGATCAATTTTCCTGAAATCCACATGTAAAGAACGATTTTCTGTATCCTTTTACAAAATTTTAGGCTCAGTAGTTTTTCGAGGTCACAGGAGCGGGAAGGAGCAAAAGGGGTGAAAACTGTTAATTTGAAAATTAGAGACCCTGATAACGATACCTTCCATTTGATATGTCACACGGTACACTTCAAAACTTTTTTTTTCATGCCCTCTCCTAATGCTCGAAAAGTGGCCACCATGTTGAAAATTCATATATTCAACTTATGCACGCGTGTTTGGTTCACAGGAATACATACGTGTACTAAATTCGGACTTAATCGATTCAGTAGATTCGGAGCCAATTGGCTGTAGCAGACGGACAGACATACACACGACTGATCCTATAAGGATTCCATTTCTCCCAATTTCACAGAGGCCGTTTTGGCTGTCTCAGCTTTGGTGTACTGTAGGCAAAACTAGTATTTTTAAGCGCATTCCGCATGGGGAGTGCTGGACTAGGAGTATTTATGGACGCTTGCGTTATGGGGAGTGTCGTCCTCACATACTCGAAGAAGTGGAGGTTTTTTAAGATAGCATCTGACTACAAGTACTGGTCGTACTTTTGATTTGATTTCAGCCGTGAGCGAACTACATTGCCCCGGATCCTCGAGATGTTACGTGACCCGTACCTACCGAGAGAAAACAGCCAGGGGCAAAAATGACTGTCGCGGTATTCAAATGTTCCTGGCGGTAGGTAAAATGCAACGAGAAGGAACCCAGATCAAAAACAATGATGAAAGACGAGGAGAAAAAAAACTTACGTGCAAGGTGTCGGATCCCCAGTCTTGTAGGTAGAGGGTAGTGAGCGAGCAGACTCCCGGCCACCGTTTTCCAGCGGCTGCAATCTTACAGAAGTAGTCAACTTGGTTTCTATAACAGATATATTTACAAACAATCTCCAGTCCGACGAAGAAAATCTATTCAGATATAGACCATTATTGGCGCGAACACCGTCGAAACCAGGGACCGAACGTGGGGAAAGCTAGCAAACCCCAAACATTAAGCCACAGCAAATGTCTCCAAAGATAACGCAGGTTTCGATTGAGGAGCCAACTATCCTATCGACATCTTTAGCGGTAACAGCGTAGGTTAAAAATAAAAAAATAAGAAAACTAAGTGCCTCCCGGAGCGCCCTGTGCGAGAGGTGAAGATACTGCAACGATCTGTGAACAAAATGGAAAACAGCACAAACCAGGAGGAAGGAAAAGTTTCGCTGTTAAGTGGCGCTCTTCTTGCCGTCACCCAAGAGGGTGAGGCATGGGAGTCGGAAATACCATTCCCTTCAGTGGAGTGCTAGTGGCTCCAGCTCCTGGCAGTACTAAAAGGATGTTGTTCAATCGAATGTGACCGCAAAAACGAGGCGCTAAGCTAAGCTACTAATACTGACCAGGAATTTCAGGTAGTGATAAGTAAGGCAACCAAAAAACGGCCAAAAATCTTCTGCTTGAAAAATCTGACAAAGAGCCTGCCAAAGAAGGCAAGAACGGAAATTCTTCCGATACAACGAAGAAACCACACAAAAAACCCCTACAAGAGGCTCTGCAGATGTGCTGCGTGAAATAAAAGAAGTGGTCAAGCCAGATGATACCCTAAACTGCCACAGGAGCTGTGCCGCAAACCCGATCCAGAGGCTTACTTTTGGAATTCGAGTGAGAGTTGATCAACAAGGACGCATTTCGCGATGCGGTCAAAAAGGTTCTTGGAGCCAGAGTAAACATTACCTCGCTCGAACCGATGTCAACCCGTGGAAGCAGGGATGTAGACTGTGTCACATCAAAACTCGAGCTCAAGAAGGCCATTAAAAGCGGATTCCCCAGTTTAAGTGAATTCAAAGTAAGACTGGTACGGGAAAAAACTAGGGGACAACGCATGGCTGTTGTCAACTTGACCGATAAAATACTGAACAAATCCCAGCGAAGGGTCAAATTAAAGTAGTTTGGGTCATCTACAGGATACCGCTGCTTCAGCTTCCTTGAATACGGATTCAAAGCATGTAGAGGATCCGACAGGAGCTCTTTGTTCTATGATTGTGGTCAAACGGAGCACAAAAGAAAGAAATGCGCGATCGAGGCATAAAACATTTTGTGCAAGGATGCTAAGTCAGAACCTGGGGACCTCAATCACGTACCAGAGTCAAGGAAGTTCCGGGCTTACAAAGAGTCCCTGAGCAAAGTCAAATCAATACTTCGATGAGCTGAATCCTACAAGTGAACTTACACTAAACCACAAACACCCAGAATCTGCTTGAGCAGTTTGCGTAGCAGCGCTCACCTACAGGCACAGGGTCATGGACTTAGAGATGGTTCTGTGTGTGTGTGAGGTGTTAAGAAACAGCATATTTTAGTGCTTATTTAACGCCGTCCGAACCAATGCCATACTTCCGGGCCAAACTCAATGCCTTGAAGAACGCTGTCTTGGACACAGAGGGCCATGTGTTTGTCGGGGGAGACTTCAATGCTAGAGCCATTAACCACAGAGGAGAGCAGGTACTAGAAAGGGTGGCCCAAATACTGGGAGCACAGATACTTACCTTCGTTGGAGATGTGCTGGAACCATCCCCGACGTGACATTCGCTCCGGAGTCCCTTGTGCCAAAAGTATGCAACCACCGAGAACCAGAGGGATACTCGCATAGCGACTAGCAATATAAAGCGGTTGAGCTCTGTGGGGGTGCCTCAGAGCGTGTGCCCATACTCCAGCCTTGGGATTGAAAATTAGGAAGATGGACATTGGGGGGCTCGCTAGCGTTCTCGCAGTGGACACACCGCTGCTGGAGGCTTCGCCAGAGAGTAGAAGACCTACTGCCGAGGTCGTGGTGAACTCCACTAAGAGTATCATCATATCTGCTTGCGAGTCGTCCATACCCCGTTGGGCACTCCGTCTTGGTAAGCCTCTAGTATGCTAATGGTGAACGGAAATAGCTAAACAGTGAAGAGCATGTCATAAGCTTCGACGAAAAGCCCAGCAGGCGCGTAGGAGAGAGGAGACAGACACAAAGCTAGCAGCAGACAGATTGGCCAGGACATCCCTCTGCTAGCGAATTAACTACAGTAAGGCCCCATGCTGGCAAGACCTCGCGGACGATGTGAATAATAACCCTTGGTGTATTGGGTATAAACTGATCACGTGGAGGCTCGGCGCCGTGCGGAAGCCCTGCTTACATGAAGCAGTTAAGATGGACGAGATTATATGGGCTCTGTTCCCTACACATCCCGTCCGTGCCAATGGAGTCCACGACAAAACACCAGTGGAAGCTCCCCTTTCACGAGGATGAACTGGAAGAGGCAGGTAAGGCAAGTAAGGAAGACACAATTTGCCCCATTGCTATTCAATTTGGCTTTGGAGTACGTCATAAGGAAGCTACCTGTCGATACGCGAGGTACATTCCCATTCAAGTCGAGCCAAGTAGTAGCCTATGCGGACGACATCAACAATTTGTCACAGTCATTAACAACTGCCAAAAAACTCTTCCTGAAACTCGGCAGCGAAGCAAAACTAGTAAGGGTACAAACCAATGAAAGTAAAACAAAGCTCATCATACAGTCGAGGAAAAATACCTCAGGTACACAAAATATTGCATTTGGCGAATACAGTATCGAAAATGTTAGTGAATTTGTGTATTTAGGGGCCAAAATAACGAGAACGGGGAATGAAAGAGACGAAATACGCCGAAGAATACAGCTCGCAAATAAAATATTTTATTCAGTGCTGACGATCTTGAAGACCAGCTGCATACACAGGAAAACAAAGCTCCAAGTATACAAATCTGTGATAAGGCCTATGTTATGCTATGGGTGTGAAACGTGGACCCTAACCCAAGCATCCGCAAATATATTGAACGCCTTTGAGCGATGGGTCCTGTGGCGAATAATCGGAGCGAAGCAAGATGGGGACCAATAGCGAATTCAATAAAACCATGGCTGTATGAAATTTTTGATGAGCCGGAGGTCTCAAGGATTGTAAGACTGCGGAAGCTGCAATAGGCTGGCCACATGAATCGTATGGACGAACAACGGATACCCAAAAAGGTATTTTCTGGGAGAACTGAAGGCCGGAGACCAGTGGGGAAACCGAGGAAACGCTGGTCTGATTCGGTCGGCGAAGACAGTTCATCGTTACTTGGATTTCGAAATTGGAGGACGCGGTCGATAGACCGAGACAGTTGGAGGCACTATCTGCAGGAAGCGAAGGCCCGAAAGGTGCTGTAGTGCTAAGAAGAAGAAGAAAGAAGCCACAAGGACCAGATGGTGTTTCTGATGTTGTCTTGACATGCTGCTCAGCACTTTCAACGCTTGCCTGCGCTAAGAGGTTTCCCCGGAACGATAGACAGTAGCGAGGCTTGTGTTGATTATTAAGGCGAAGGGAAATGCCGATTCGGCATCTAAATATCGCCCGTTATGCAGCTATATTTGGTAGGAAAAGTGCTCGGATATGCGGGTGATTTTGTGGCGCTAATCGCTGAATACACAGTTGAAAAAGGGCAACTTAAACTTAGTATGCTAATGCGCCCGGTGAGAGACAGGATGACTGCTCATACATTCAGCCTAGGGCTCGAGAAAACCGAAGGAGTTATCCTGTGGAAGAGGGGAATCCTCATGCGTTTCTCTGAGCAAATCAAGACGATGGCGAATGGGGCTGCAGCGGGTGTGATGGCACTTATTCGACTGATGGCCAACACAGTTACAGTTACAGTCTGTGCTACTGTGTGTATTGGGAATATGAAGCGGCATTCTCAATTAGGAGCTGTACCGAAATGGCTGGCACAGGTGTAGGGACGAAGATAGCATCTTCATATCGGACAGTCTCTGAGTTGGTTGTGCTGGTAATTGCAAGTGTTATAACTATTTCCTTGCGAGAGAACGCTGTCAAACTTACTTGCATAGGAACAAAGGTGATAGAGAGACAGCTGCACTAGACGAGAGACAACGTGCATTTCACGATTGGCAACAATCCTTGGTGAATGCATTGAAGAAGAGACGAATCTTGCGCCTCATTCCTGACCTGAAGCTGCGGCTCGATCGTAGTATGGTGAGCCTGACTTCTATTTGACCTAGCTCTTGAGGGGGCATGGATGTTTACATTCCTATCAGCACAGAATTGGCAAGTCACGGTCTGCTGATTGTGTCTTCTGCACTGGAGAAGTCGATTACGCTTTTCATACTTTTTTTGCTTGCATGAGTGATGCAGGCTGCTTGGTGACCTCGTTATGGAATAAGGAGGGCTCCCTTTACCTAGCCTAATCGGAGAACTGCTCAGATCAGTTGACAAATGGAACCAGGTGGCATATTGCGTTCGGGCCATTGTAATTGCTAAGAGGAAGCGCCGGGAAGCGAGCGTCTAGGGTAGAGAGGTTTCTTTTCTAGCATCTCCTATCTTTCCTCCGCTCCCGCTGGAAAAGGGAGCCCTGCAACCTGATGGTGCTTGAGACATAAAAAACGATAGCTAGCCCGAAGTAGCGTCGGAACGATTCCAGGCTAGGCTCATAGGTTGACACTGGAGGTGTTTATTAGGTAGTCCAGAGGCTCTGGAAGCCTCACACTCAGAACATAAGCAGCTCAAATTACAAAAAAAAACAAATTCTGTCGAATGACTTTTCGACTCCTAGGCGCCTAGGCGGACTGCTCGATTACTAAACTCCCTTCAGTCATCTTTAGTGTAGATGAATAAAGCGAGGCCCGAGGGCTTTTCAAGAAAAAAGAGAATTAATCTGCGGGTATGACTAAAATTATTTCAGTGTTTAGTGATTCACCGTTTAAGATGAAAATCTAAATCTGGGTTATCATCTCAGACGCTAAATCACTAAACACTGGAATAATTTAAGATAGAGATATTTACACAATTTACTGGATTAAAACGCCTACCAATATACATGAATGCGAAAAATGTAGAAAAATGTTCAAATTTCACTCCAAATGTGGAATTTGTTGGTAATCCACGGCACAGCTCTAGTTGGGCATCCGATAGATTTTTTACGTTTTCACATACCAAAAATAGATTGAATAATCGTTTTTTTACCTCTGCAGGTGTAATTGAAGCATTTAAGATTGTGACTTTTTTTAACACGCCTTACCTTACCCTCGGCTTCCGTATCTACGTCATATTTCATTTTTCGATGGTTATTGTCGTTATTATGTGTATAGCTGATTGTCTTTCCTCTATCGTTTAATTTACACAAGTTTCTTATACATTTAGTCTTGTTTGATCTCATGGGCTTCTGCTGAAAAAAAGGTTTTTGAAATATTTATCAAATCGTTCGCAACTTGCTTTTCGTGCGACGCCAATAAAGACGAGTTGACCATCTGTAAGAAAATATCACTAAATAATTTAATCATGGGCCAACATATTCTTTTTATAGGAATATGGATAGCTTAATTAACTTCATTTAACGGTTAACGTAATTTGTTATAAATTTATCTGATATTAATTTCTTCAAATTTAAAAAAAAATTTACTTCTATTTAATACTGACGCCTGAAAAATTAGTGAGCTTCAAAGATGTATCTAAAAATTCTTTTTATGTTTAATAAATTTTTTGCTAATTAAAACTGTTCTGCTTTAAATTGTATGATCAAGATGTGAAGAAAATTTCATGAAGTCATGTTATCTGATTTGCTCCGAACGTTTAAGAGTGGCGTCACGAAAAAAGTACGAGAGGGTCTAGATAGACTCGAAGGATTTTCCAGGCCAAGAACTTTTATTGCATAATTTTCCAAGACAACGCAATCTTCAACTTTCCTACTATAAAACTTGTCCATTTCCCTTGGTAAACTTTTAGTAAAGCTGTTCAAGCTTTTTATTTTGAAGATTGCAGGATAAGCTGGAAAAATTGCTTCTTGGCATTGGTCTCGTAACTGAGGAAATTCGAAAAACTTCGATATGTTCTCCTTAATAAATTCAGAATAGAAAATCATCTAATCAGAATGACAACATCATTCAGCTGTATGAAAAATAATCCTTTAAATTCGTAATATCAAAGAAAATTAAGACATTCACAATCTCCTTCTAAAACTTTCTTCATTTACACATTTTTTCTCTATCTTTCTTGTTTAGCAGAAGCAAACACGTACATATATCCAATTTGGTATAAACCTTAGGCAAACTCAATAAAACTTGCGCAACCCCAAACCCATCATGATACTTATAAAGTTAAAGTACCGAGTAATTGGAGCGAGTGAATAGCACTAGAATAGTGTACTAGCAGAATTTTCCAAGAATTTATATTCTCCATTTTAAGAAGTTGCAACTTTTGATCCATTCCTACTCTTACCAACTATACATTTAGTATATTAAGGGGATGCTTTGTTGAAATTTCTCCGTGATATGCTGGCATGAAAAGTGTACAATTCAGGGGGTAGTAGACCTATCTATACAGCAAAGTTTATTGAATAGAGGTATCTTGCATATTAGAAGTTAAAAACTTGAACCGTCTAGTTTTGAGTTTAGTTTATTTCTGTGATCTCCCTTCCTCACTCTCTCTCTCTCTCTCTCTTCCTTTTCCAATGCACTCTTCCCGGCAAACACTTTTATTCCTCGCTAGAAACATCCTTAAACTGAGCATGAAAATGAGAGAGCATGTACTTGTACCACATCCTTCACAATCTGCAAATAGTTGTGTGTGCACACGCCCGCACTATTTGGCATCTATGCGAATCAGAAAACTTTTTCATTTCGTTTCATTCTATTTTTTCTATTTTAATCCTATTCACATGCTTATGCGTTTGATGTATAGAAAAATATTTTCTATACTTCAAACTGTTTTTCTTAGAAAACTCTCTTCACTAAAGTCGTAGAAAAGTTGCTTTTGGGAAAATTTTCCCGAATTGGAAAATTGGATGTGGATGTGAAAAGTGCAAGTTTTTGAATTGAGATAAGTATATAATTTGATTGAAAGTCGATAGTTGAAACGGGAGAATGGAATACTTATAAGAAATGGAGAAAAGTATTAAATTGCATGTTTGACTTTCAGTTCCTGTCTGGCCATTTCATGTTTCTCATGGGGGTAAGCGATAAGTTTTGATTAAATTTGATGTGATTCCATTGTTAAAGTGGAAAAATACTGAAAAAGTTGATATATTTATTTGTGAATGATTATATTAAATAGAAAAGAAGTTGGGTCGTACAATTTGAGACGAAAATAGAATAAAATCAAATTCTAACGAAAAGTCGCTGTATCAGAAATAGATTATAAACTTTAATTAAAGAACATAACAACTCAAAAGCAAATTCACAATAATCCATAGTTCACAGCTTACAATTTCAAGTAGGGATCATCTGTCAGCTCCCACTGAGTTACCCTCTTCATTGTCTTCCTCTTCTCTATTGGATACTTGTCCTCATGCTCTACCCTTTGTCTACTGCCTATATCAGTGCATGTCTCTGCATTCCCTATGGCTAGCTTATTGCAATTTGCGTAGTATTACTCTTTATATAGAGATAAAACATATATCGAGTATTTAAATAAATTACCGACGATTACAAGGCAGACAAAACATAATGATTTTAATAAAAAATAAGATATAATTTTTTCAAAATAGTATCCAGCAAACACTACAACAGCCTGGTCTTTTAAAGTGACCAGATCATCGTCATTTTTTTTATATCCTGGAGGGAACTGAAGGGCTTCAAATTGCTCAGCAAATTCACCATTACTTATTCCCTACTCGTGTCTCGGAGACGGTACGGAATAAATTTGATGGGGTCAGTAGGTCTCGATTTTAAGCTGAACAAATTTTATAGTGTTCTTCTTCTTCGTAGAACTACAGCCCCTCTCAGGCCTTCGCTTCTGCAAATAACGCCGCTAACTGTCTCGGTCCATTGACCGCATTCTCCAATTTCGAAATCCGAGCAGGGATGAACTGTCTTCGTTGACCGAATCAGACCAGCATTTCCTCGGTTTCCCCACTGGTCTTCGGACTTCAGTTCTCCCAACAAATACCTTTTTGGGTATTCGTTGTTCTTCCATCCGATTCACGTGTCCAGCCCATTGCAGCTTCCACAGTCTTTTACAACCGTTGAGACCTCCGGTTTGTCAAAAATTTCATACAGCTCATAGTTGTATTGAAATCGCCATTGGTCCCCGTCTAGCTGCGCTCCGATTATTCGCCTCATGATCCGTCGCTCAAAGGCGTTCAATATATTTGCGGATGCTTGGGTTAGGGTCCATGTTTCACACCCATAACATAACATACAGTGTTACTATACCGAAAATTTTATGGATGTTTAGGTGTTGTTAAGAAAAATCTCACCGTAAGCACAGATGAAACGTAAAAACAGAATTTTTGCAGCAAAATAACCATATTTGATGTTTAGATCGGTGAACAATAAGCTCCTTGTCGTAATTATGAAGTTTCAGTCTCTAAACGAGTACCATACTATCCCATACCAGTAAGAATTTTACCATCTTAACCGGCTAAGCCAACATTACATTTGTTTGTTCTAACATGTATCAGAATGGAGTTTATGCAAAAGATATTACAAAGGACTCGTAACTAAGTCGGGCCATAACTCTGTCGCAGTGGTAACCTGACATTCTAAATTGATATACGGTGCTATGCTCATTTTGCAAAGTGGGTATAGTGTGAAAATTACCGAAAGTAGAATATGGGAAAACCTGGGTTTTGGTTTTTCTGTTCCAGTTTTAAGATGGCTCTATATATCGATCATATGTCGTTTCCTGTGGTGGATCAAAGTCGTCGGACTTCTGCTATAGTGCGAGGCAAAACTTGTTTAAAATTTTTTTCATCAATCATAGGTCACCAAAGACTACTGCATGTCTCATCCATATTACATTTTGCATATGAGGTAGGCCCAGCATGATCTTTGAACAGACCATGTTGACCCCTCTGCTCGTGCTGAGCCACCCTACACATCAAAACTAACACAAAAAGAACGGACGGGAGAGGAGGAGGTGATCTTGCAAATGAAAAAATTATTCTTAAATTATTGAATTGACTGAATGAATAAATGAATTTCGAAACCAATGCTATAAAAACCAGCAAATATTCTTAATTAAACAAATGTATTAATTATATAGGGTTATCCATTTTACGCTTGGGAAAATAAAGCTAAAGAAAACACATAAAATATTCAGATGGAAACGAAATTTTTTATTAAATATAAAGATTGAACCTTGCCATTATACGTGAAACACAACATCATTCAAATGTCCTCCACGGGACCTCTTACAGGCCTCAATCCTTTTGAGGTAATTTTCAATGACTTTTCGGCACATTTCCGGCAATATCTCGGGCATCACTTCACGAATATTGGTTTTCAATTGCTCAAGATTTTGAGGATTGTTCGCGTAAACACGATCTTTCGCATAGCCCCATAAAAAGAAATCCAAAGGTGTTAGGTCGCAGGGTCTTGCGGGCCAATTGACATCACTCAATCTCGAAATTACGCGTCCTGGAAATTTCTCTTGCAAAAGTGCTGGATTAGCCTGTGTTGTGTGGCTTGTGGCTCCGTCCTGTTGGAACCACATGTTCTTCAGATCATAATCTTCAATTTCTCTCCAAAAATAATCGGTTAACACCCGACCATAGCGGTCAGAATTGACTGTAATGGCTCTTCCTTGATCGTTTTCAAAAAAATACGGGCCAATAACACCACCAGACCATAATGGACACCAAACGGTCACTTTTTCCGGATGCAAAGGCCTTTCTGCGATCACCTGAAAGCCCCATATGCGGCAATTCTGTTTATTTACTCGTACGTAACCACTGAGCGCATACATTCTACGTTGTGTATGATCTTGAGGCTTAAGTTCTTGACTGAGTTGGATTTTGTACGGATGGAGATGCAAATCCAAATGCAAAATCCGCCACAATGAGCCGTAAGACAAGCCCAAATATTGAGCACGTCGAGGAATCGACAAATTCGGGTCTCCCTTCACATTTCCAGCAACGACAGCGATATTTTCAGTAGAACGAATGTTGCGATGATGCACAGGCCTTGCAATATGAATAACCGATCTAGTCCCTTCAAATTTTCTTACTGTGTTCGAAATTGTTTGCTGTGAAGGTCGATTATGTCGACCGTAATCGCCTCATATAACCCTAAATGTTGATACAGCAGAATCACCATTTTTATAATAAAATTTAATAATTTTAACGCGTTCTTTGACTGTTAAACGATCCATACCAAACCAACTAAAAAAACACGCTTTGGATGACATTTAGTTTTGACAGATGTCAAATGGCAGGGTTATACCTTCCCAACCACGAAATGGATAACCCTGTATAATTGTGATACGATACAAAAAAAGCTCATTTCAAATATGACGAAAAGATAAGTAAAATAAAATATGAGGAAAAATGTGCAATTTACTCACCCCTATTGATGCTGCTGAACGCTCGATAACTAAAGGGGGAATTAACTTCAATTTAAAATATTAACGCTACTCAAAACAAACTCCAAACCGGCAACTTTTCAGAAACGGTAAACCTTCTCTTCGGAGACCTGGCACTGTACATATTCACTCTTCACTGATCCGGTAATAATTAGATCCAGATTGAAGTTTGATTTCGTTTCACTTTTTCATTAATAAACTTTCGTTCTTAATTCAGACTTCCTCCTTTCATTGTTTTTGAAATCCAATTTGTACCAATTTTCTTTCAGATTCAAAGGCTATTTAGATTTTTTTAGATATCTTGAACCGTTACTATTTTGTACGGGATTCACTCCACTTAATTTTTTTTTTCGTTGGCTTAGCCCACTTTAAGTTCCACCCACACGCAATATAAACTCTCTTATCCATCCAGAAAAATTTTACTTTTTCGTTTAGAATTTCACTACACCTTCAAACTTCCTTTACCAACTTTTCGATCATTTCATCCACTTCAAAATCTTCCCGAATCATAATCAAGACTTTTTATTCACGAATTTTCCATAAAAAAACTCATTTCCCGTGTCCAAAATCAAGACTTGTTTTTTTTTCGTCGTCATCGAAAACTCGCCAAAACTTCCTCCCATCACAACACCAAATCCAGACTAACTGCCTCAAAGACCAATCCCGCAATCCTTTACCTTCCCGAATTCCCTGTGCCGTACCAGGGTAACGTAATCGAAGTTCAATACACTTCCATTCCTTTACCCACACATCTTTTCCATATCGACAAACGCAACAATTTCCATTTTGTGTATATGGCAATTTGCATAACCATGATAGCGTTTGGTTATATGCAAATCGTCATATACACGGAAATAATTGCTTTTGTCGATATCCTAAAAAGAGTGTTTTCTTGCGCTCTGGAGAACTTGAACCCAGGGTCCCAGTGGGCCTCTCGGTCGAGAATCCACGACGCTCCCACCGAAGCAACCTTCTGTTGATCTTCCATTCATTTATTTAGCAACTTCAACTATGAACCTTTTATAATGGGCATGGAAATGAAATTTTGTTAGTAGGGAAGGGTAGATGAATTTTTGTTAGTATAAAAAATAAAGTTTTGTAAGTGGGAGATAATGCATAAAATTAGTAAGTATGAAGGAAGGAATTAGGTTTTGTTAGTGAAAAGGTATCGAATGAAATTTTGTTAATGGGAAGTAATGAATGGGGTGCTGTTAGTGGGAAAGTTAAGATTATTATTTTATATATACAAATTTTTTTTTTAATTAAAAATAGGGTAGGAGGGTAGGATTGAAACGACGGGGATCTTTATTTCCCCTTTCGTTTCAGGGAAAATGGTTAAATGTTAAGAACAATAAAGTTATAGATAAAAAGGTCTATGTGCCCAAAAGAAGGTGAAGATGTTACGGAGGTAATTTGAAGTTGCGAATGGGAGACTTCGTCGATATTTTGAATATATTCGAGAATCATCGCAGATTTTAGACCATATTTAGCCATATTGCACAAACATACTTGAATTTCGTACGTATGACGTGATAAAAACAAAACCCACGCAATAGTCGCGCCACTGCCGTCCGGTTAGATAGTTCAACGCCACGCCGCTACTGGCGTGTAGTCGAAAACATTCAAAATGGCGCGCGAGTGCCTCCATTGATGAGATCAACGATGTTTTGACAGATTCAGTAATTGATATATTAAAAAGATGAAGTTAAGATCTGATATCCAATTTAAAAAATATATTTATTGCAATTACGTGGTGGAAGTCTCCTGCGCACGATAATGATCACATTTTACGAAAAGTCATAAAAAATTTGGACTCTACGCATAATAAGACTTATACTAGAGCAGGAAAAACATCGAAATAAGTCAAATGTAGGACGCCCGAAATTCTAGTGTCAATGGAATGGAATGGAATGCTCCGTCTTCTCAGGGTATAATCCTTGTTCCGCCAGTTTCAGACACTACTTTCAATGCTAGTCACCGAGACCCACTAAACCTACCTCCTGTGAAGTTGGCTACAGATATGAAGGATAATCTTGAGAGTTGATATCTACTTTCTAGACTTAGGGACCACGAATTGTTTGATCGCGTTCGGCTTTATCTTGCTTACATGCACAAAAGGCCTGAATCAACCTGTTTCGATGGTAAAACCAAAATTAATCTCAAAGTACTAATTCGGCAAGAAGGCCTGCCTATTGAGATTGAGCCATTACGCCATCTATTTGTAAAACATCACGAGCAGCTCGGACTTTCTGCTGATCAGGTTAAAAAATGATCTGGAAACATACGCTTTGCATGTGAGATCTAAGCATGTCTCTATGCTCAAAAAGCAAGAGAAGAGCTTAAAAATGGTATTAAACTCTTTTACCATAATTGTAGCGATATGAGAGGGAAAATAAATAAATTTTACCTTGATGCTAAGTCCTGACATTTTAATGTATTAACGTTCACCGGAACCTGGCTACATGGTGGTTAGATAAACGAAGAAATTCTAGACAGTAGCTGGACCATTTATAGAGCTGATCGTGACTGCTCATCCACAGGCTTAACCAAAGGTGGCGGGGTGTTGATTGCGATCTAAAGTTCTTTGGCCTCTGAAAACGTTGATACTACCTCCTATAAAAGTTTTGAACACAAGGTGGTTCAAATACGCTTAAGCAAGTGGTTTTTATACATAGGGGTATTTTACATTCCACCAAAATCTGACGAAACCTCCTACGAGAAGATATGTGAAATTATAAATTCTACTGCTGCATCTCTAGAGGAACATGATCAAATTATAATTTAGGGAGAGTTTAACCGCCCTAATTTATCTTTTACTCCTGATGAAACTGACAACCATCTTCTACCAGTAAACCTCTCAAATATCGATCTTAATCTAATACATGCCTTTTATGGTAATGACTTACAACAATTATCACTGACTCACAACCAGAACGGAAACTGGTTGGATCTTATTTTTACCAATGCTTATGACGGTGTTGTGGTAAGTCCAACCAATGACAAAGAGAACCTTCTCTAACACAGGAAGCTATTTCGCTTCTTCAGTTGAACTTCCCATATCTGATGTAATTTTTTCCCAAACGTACAATGACTGTATTGTTTTTGATTTCTTAAATGCTGATTATAATAGCATTAAGTTTTATCTTGCCAATATTGATTGGAACTATCTTTCAAGTTTAGATTTAGAAGAAGCAGTCTCTTCCTTCTATAAAACACTCTTCAAATGCATTGAGACTTATGTTCCTTAAATACAGAAAAAACCCTATGTTTCCGAGCCCTGGCTTGATCGCGACCTTCGACATCTGCGGAATCAAAGGAACAAGCTCTATAAATTAATGAGAGATTACAACTTTGACACAAGCCTTAAGATTAAATATGATGAGCTGGCTATTCACTTTAAAATCTCGCGAAGCATATGATCAATACATCAATCCAACCGGGGAAAATATTATTCGTAATCCCATAGAATTTTTCAATTTCGTAAAAACCAAGCGAAAAGCCACAGGATTTCCATCATCAATGTATTACGGTGATAGTAATTCAATTTGCCCTCAAATTATATGCGGCCTTTTTGCCGAGCATTTGCAAGAGGTTTCCCGCCCGGCCACCAATTCTCCTAGCATACCAATTTGCCATTCAACGACAGCACCATTCATTGATGAAATGGGTTTGTCAAGTGAGGATATCGTAAACGCTATTAAAGAACTTGATATTAACAAGGGACCTGGACCTGACTCTCTTCCACCGAGCTTTCTTTTTGAGTGTATACATCAAATCTCTTCCCCTCATTTTTATCACGAGGGGCTTTTCTAACTGTCTGGAAGTCTTCTCATTTGACTCCCATTTTCAAAAGTGGCGATAAGCGGTCTATAACAAACTATAGAGGTATTGCGATACTATCAGCTTTTCCAAAGTTGTTCGAAAAAATTGTTTGTGATAAGCTTACCACGTTGGTTGAACCACGTTTAAACGAACAGCAGCATGGTTATCGCAAAGGTCGATCAACGACCACTAACCTAATGCTTCTTACCTCAACTATTCTCTGCGAAATGGAAAAAGGTAACCAGATTGACGCTATTTACACGGACTTCACCAAAGCTTTTGATCGAGTCGATCATGGAATGTTGATCTCCAAACTTCTGAAGTTCGGCATCCTTACTGAGTTGGATTGCATCATACCTAAATAATCTAACACAGTTTGTAAAATTCCAGGGCACTTTTTCAAGAGAAATTATTGCCTCTTCTGGAAGGCCACAAGGTAGCGACCTGGGTCCCCTTTTATTCAACATCTTTATTGCCGACTTGTCTGGAATTTTAAGTGACGTACCTCATCTTTTGTATGCTGATGACCTGAAAATATACCACACCGTCAAATCATTATTGAAATGGAGTAACGATAACGGGCTTTATCTAACTGTTGAAAAGTGTTATGTTATAAGCTTCTCGAGAAAAAATTCAGTATTTGAGCACACTTATAACAGAAAGTTGAATTTCCATTCTCAATACGATACAATTCTTGCTCGGGCATGTAAGCAGCTCGGTTTCATAAAACGTCGCGCCAAAGAATTAAAAAACCTATGGGTCACCAAAACTCTATACACCTCATTTGTTCGCCCCCTCCTTGAATATGGTTGTATTAGTTGGAATCCATGCTTTGGGAATTACAGCATCCGCATTGAATCTGTGCAGAAACAGTTTATTCTTTTTGCCTTGCGTGATGCTTATGACCCAAGAGACTTCGCTAACTTGCCACCTTACCAGCAAAGATGAAATATTTTGAATCCTTCCTCGCTCTCATCTCGAAGAACTATCTTAAGTTCTTGCTTTGTTTTGAATGTAATCAATAAGATAGTAAATGTTGCATCACTATCAAGCAAAATCACGTTCAAGGAAACTATTGAACATACTAAGAACACTCGTCTGCTTCATGAAGACCAACATAAAACCACCTACGCAGAAAACGAGCCAAATAATAGGTGTTGCAAGATCTTCAATTCTATGAGTGAACATTACTCTTCTTCTATCTCAATACATACCTTCAAAAAAAAGATTACTGACGCATTAAAATAAGTTATTGTTAAATAAATATTTACTTTTTTTGTGATTTGTTTAGATATAAGTACTTTTTTTGTGATTGCCTTATATGGCTTATTAAATAGATAAATTATTTTACAATATTCCGTGACGATTGTGTTCTAATTTTTGGAGCTTTGTAAAATAATTTTACAAAATCCTACAGATCGACCTGTCTGTTCGTCCGTGCGTCACAGCAAGTTTTCTCGTAAACCACATAAGCTAGAAACCCAAATAAGTTGCTTAAGGGGGTCTTACTATAAAGGTGGGGGGAGGATGACCTTTAAATAAATTTTTTTCACCAAAGCTATCCAATATGAGTATCAAATGAAAGGTTTCGACGAGAACTTTCCAAAGCAGGTCTTAAAGTCATACTTTTTGCTTCGAAGGGTTGAGCAGGCATGTACGAAGAATTTAGGTACCCCCTCCCCCTTCGCGTTCCTTTTTGGTTCATAAAATCTGAAAAAAGATCTTGTAAATAGATTTTCACAAGCATAAGGCCAACAAATACCTCAGAAATTACAATTCGAGCAACATCGTTGATGATAGTACCAATTAAGAATTTTACGTTTTTGCCTATAAAATCAAAGGGGCACCCTTAAATTTTCTGAAAGCTCATACGGATGTGTAGGGAATTTGATGAAAATTTTATAAATGGTTTTTAACATTGGTTTTTTATCAAGCAATGAGGTCAACATACTGATGGCGAATTTTGATACACAATAATCAAGTTTTAGTTTTTGAACTGAATTTATGGAATCTGCCAAGTTTTGATGCTCAGAACATGTTGTTTGAGTAACTAATTTGTTAACAAAACTCTTCTGTTAGCAGTACTCTTACATCGAGTTGTTTAAACTCACAACCCAAAAGCTAAATTTTGTCCAAGTCGAACTGCTTAGCAAATGTGGAATGGGTCATGAAGGTTGAATCTGCTTGGAAATAAATTCAGCCCAAGGCATTATTGTTATAAATTTATCATAATTTTCCTAACTCCCATGCAATAAAAAGAAAAACTGATCAAATGAGAACAACCTTCTTATTCAAAATACATCAGGCTCAATTTATGTTCCTTTTTTTCAATTTTTGAGATGAGCTCGTAAATTGAATTGATTTTTTATATCTGATGATCCTTCCTTACATTGCCGTAGGATGCATATTTATTGCTGAGCTTTATCTAATTCTAAGGATTAATGTTGAGTCGAAAAAAATACTTCACTTTTGGATAAACTTGAGAACCGAACGTTTGATGGCGGATGCAAGGTTTTTATCTTGCTATATTGCTACATATGCACATATCAATTGTTACCACAATCTGTAAATTCTTTTACAGCGACTTTAATTCATTGAAAATTTTCCCTCTTCCCAAAATGCAATCCGGCCTTCTAAATAAAAAAAATTGACCATTTTCACGTTCCAACTAAAAATAAAATGTCGCAATCTCATTTCAATTTCAAATGAAATACATTTCGTTCTTTGTCCAGAAAGAAAAACCCTATCTCACCCAGTACAATTCATCATTGTCACTTTTGAAGATTATCTTCTGACAACGGTATTTTCCTTTTCAATACAATGAATTTTCTTTCATCCTTGGTCTATCCAAATATATTTCCAGCAATACAATTCATACTACGTACTCCTCCATACGTTGCAACGGTATACATGGCATTATCATTTGACTTCTGTAGACGTAAACCTGGAAAAAAAGCTATTTTAACTGCAACTACGTGTGTATCAACATCTGATTTAACTTTTGCTACATATAAGTTGCATTTTAACGTATACACTACGTGCGAATATATCTAACATGACATTCTCATTCCCACAATTGACCCATTCCCGCGTGTGCTACCACGCTGAATGACGAGGCTGACTTGTATTGTGCATCGTCTTCGTGAATAAATTGTATGAAATATTCCCCCCGGTTGCAAAAAAAATACCCTCCCCACATCGTTGGCACCTAGAGTGGGAGAGTTTGTTGCATTTTCAAAGTGTGCAAAATTGAAAATCAAAGCTTCAAAATAAGATGTGTCAGTTATGTAAGTTTCTACACTGGAGGCAATATTTTACCAGAATGGCGCGACGAACAAGTAGCTTCCATATTTCTATGGATCCATGTGTCGTATGCAATTCAGTTCGTCCTTTCGTTTGTTGTGGAAACGTGACGTGAAAAGTAACAAACATTTACGTTTTTGGCGATTTATGAGTTTCGGGTGGTGTGAGGTGGAACAGAATATTGGCAGAATACAGATGATATTCACTAGAAAATAAAAATTGATTTCTATAGTATCAGACGAGAGCCATTTTCAATCAGTTTCCTTTTTCGTATAAAGAAAATTCAGAATGACATGCATAGGCGAAAAAAATGAACAGGAAATCAACGCAGAATCATGTCCTCATTGCGTGAAATTTAAAATGTTCAGTTAGGATCCAATTTCTCAGAATCTATTATAACCAGTCACGTGTTCAATCTATTTGAGTAACGTCAAGATTTTGTAAGAATTTAAAGTGCACTACCTGCAAAATAAACAGTAGCAAAACCCTTTCTTCGCTCTACTCGTGAAAAACTTTTCATTTTCACCCTTAAGCTTACAAATTTGCTCTCGACTTTTTTCTCTTGTCAGTTTGCATCCTTGACGTCGTCGTTCAGCATTATTCTCTCGACTACCCCTAAAATGGCTTACCTATTGTGTATTTTCACGCTGTTGTTGATGCTACTCTTATCAAACTATGTGGAAAAAGGTATTCTCAAAATTTTTCACAGTACGGGAAATATTGTACAAAATTTTCTTGAAAATTTATTTTATTTTATAGTTATTTTGCGGTATACGTGGCAAAAGAAAGAGAGGGAGAGTGTCTAAGACGTGATAGTACTTGAATGTTTTCTATCATGTCGACATATAGTGCAGTGCGTCTGGCATATCCTGAAGCAGCAGCAAACATGAAAAACGTGTTACTGTTAGCTGTTGTAAAGTATATCAGAACATTGTAGCGTTTCGTCAGGGATTTAATACGTCTTGTGGCAGACAAGTGGTTACATTGCTAGAAAATAAAGCCAAAAAAGACTTTAAAAAGAAACGTAAAGCGTCAAATATACCCTGCATATTTCAGAAAATCAACGTTGGCAAGACCATTAGGACACTAAATTTTGTAAATATCTTTGCATGGTGTAGTAACTAGAGTGTTACCCGCTGAAACTAAAAGTCTATGGCTCGTGTCCCACTGAATTGAGCACTGACTTGGAATTAGTATCCACAGGCGGAGGGGATCTGGTGTACACCTAAAAAATTCGAACTTAACGCTGTTTATCATTGCAAACGGTGGAGCGATGTATTGCACAATTCACAAACAGTAACCGTACGGAAGAGTGCTCCTACCAAAAGAGGCTTGTAACCATCCTAGGGTTTAAAACAATTTCGGTGCTGACATAAATCGATGACTTGCTGCACATATATATAAGAAATCATTCAAATATACAGAAAAATCAGTAGATGCCACATTTTCGTTCCAGTTTCAGTAATTTTGCTAAATGCTTGGCCTACTACTATTCCTGAAATTCGCATACAAATCTGACGAAAATTGTAGTGGCTAGGGGAAATTGAAATATACGGGGTGCATCAGCAAGAAACCATATCAATTTGTCGCTGTAGTGGATCCCAACAACAGCTGTCATTTTTCGTCATTTCAACTTAGTAGACGTGTGCGCATTGGTACGTGAATTCTAAATGGCGGAGTTAGTGCAATCGAGCACGGAATACTATCGAAGAGTGGCGGTTATTAAAAGTCTTCCGCTGGACGGTCGCTAATAAACATTATGTTTTTCGTGTTTCCGAAATCCACAGTTTACGATATTGCTTAGAAGTATGCGGCAGCAAGGAAAACTCATACGAAGGAGAAGATAGCCAGGCACCCGGAAGTTGTTCGAAGGGCTCAAGATCTTTCGGGGGATTCTGGGAGCTCGCTCAGAAAAATTGCGGCTATCTTTGGTGTAAGTGAGGCTCCCGTGCGTCAAATTGCCGAAAAGGACCTGAGATATCCGTCGTACGTAACAAAAGTGTGGCAGATGCTGTCGAAGGCTGCTTAAAGAAAACGAATTGCCCAATGTCACTTGCTTTTGTGTTCTCCAAAGAACGAAGCTGTGGGTTGGTTTCCCCTCACAATTCCCAGATTTAAACCCCTTAGACTATTACGTGTCTGGCGTTATTGAGCGGGTTACTAACAAATCCAGACATCCTAATGTGGCATACCTACAGGCCGCTGTTGAAGCAGCATTCATTAATTTACAACGTGAGCAGTTAAAGAAGGCGTGCTCTTGATTCAGGCGGAGATTTGAGCGCTGATTGAAGCAAACGGGGTTTACGTCGAGTTATAAATTTGAGGAAAATACTAAAATTAAGATATAATTGCTTTTGTGGTAAATTGTCATTCATAAGTATTTAATAATTATTAACATAAACTGCGTGTTCTTTCCACATTTTGCTGACGTACGTACCCTGCATACCAACCATCAACACAGATTATTTTTCTAATTCCATATAATATATCACATTTGATTATGATCCAATTTCTATGAAATTTAGTAAGCACGAGGATCTTTTGTTAGTGTTCATAATTTTTCATTTAAAGATGTGTAAGTTTACCGTTTGGACTTTGTATGTAATAATTCAATTGTATTCATATCAAAAACTTTATCAATTAAAACACAATGAAAAGTCGATTGGTAAATACAAAGTTATGCCCTGGTACAATGAGAGATATAATTAATGTGATACTATTTCAAACAGTTTCTTAAGACCCTGAATTTTCCTTTATGTGAACAATAAAATGCAAGATAGAACTGTAGAATCGACTTGGTTAAAACGCTGGTGTGCACTACTCGGCAATCCTCGTAGAAGTGAAGTAGCGCAAAGCGTCTCCGCACTGTGTACCGTCGGTGGGCACATCTGGTGGAAAAAACAAGTTGGGTAAACAGACCTACGCTCATGTCAGAAGGGTTTTGTATTCAATTTACAAAATGCAGTCACCAGATCGAATCAAATCAAGAAACATGTCAAAGACGATTTTATTGGAGGAAATAGGAAATACGAAGATCGTACTATTTTTAACAAAGTTGAACGAATTTCGACTTCTGAGGTTTTTGTTTTTGTTATACTCATAAATATCTCCCTTGATAATTATTTCAGATGCCCATCCGCGAGGGAGGAAACACAATTTGTTCGAATCCTAGAATGGTTACAAAACCCTTTTGCTAGGAGCTCCCTCCCGCCTCCTTGACTTGTTTCACTTATGAGCATCAATTGTAGGTACTCATTTTCAGTCATTCATTAAATTGAATCAAGTGTTCAAAGCATGCACGTTAAACGTTGAAATTGGGAAAAATAACTCAAAATTATTCAATCTTCGCATTTAAAACAGCCACTATTTGGATTTACGATTACTGATGCCACTAGCTGAACCGATTCTCAAAGACATACATGACACCTATCATTCCTGAAATTTTCATGCAAATCCTAGCAAAACTGTAGTGTCTATGTCGGTAAAAAGCGCATTTTGTTCCATAGCCATATGTTGCCATAATAATAAATGCAGCGCATATTGTTCCATAGTAATACAGGAAATTTCAAACCGCTATAACTTCGCTAAATATGATTCAATCTTTATGAAACTTTCAGGATAGATCAATCTTATAAATAGTCATCTGCATACAGAATTTCATAGAAAATAAGGGTAGCGTTAAGATTTTATTCAAGAAAACATAAAATCGATAAATCATACTATTACTAACAAAGTTGAGTGAATTGTGACTTCTCATGTATTTGTTGTTGTTGTACTCACCAAGACCTACATTCCTGATTTTTTCCAGATTTTTCGGATCACAGGTGTCCAATCGCGAGGGGGGGGGGGGGGGGGACACAAATTTTTCGTGTATTTCCCCTCCCTGTGCGCCCCTCGAAGCAAACTTTGCCAAACTAAGACCTGTTTTGGAAAGTTCTCATCAAGACCTTTCATTTGATACCCATATCGGCTACCTTCAATGAAGTTTTTTTTTCGGGGGGTCACTCCTCTATATGGGGAGACCCCCCTTAAATACATTACAAAAATTTTGTTGTAGTTGAACTTTGAAGAGATCACCACTTTACACCTACATACAAAATTTGATGTTTCTAGCTTAAGTAGTTTCCGAGAAAAACTGCTGTGACACACGGACGGACGGACGGACGGACAGACAGACGGACAGACGGACAGACAGGACGCGATTTTAGAAGGGTTTTGTAAAATTATTTTACAAAACCCTAAAAAACTGGTAGCTACTCTCCACTTCTTTCGAACTGTATTGCGGTGTTTATGGGTATGTATGTTTATGTGTTTGCGTGTATCGTTGCTTAAATGTAATATGCAGTTTTCAACACCCTTCCTCAACAATGTATATGTATCAAATCTTCTAATTTAATTTTCCCCAATGATTTGGTTAGCATTTCGGCTATCATATCTGATGTTAGATAATACTGGCCATCCATCATCTGCTGATCTTTAATATCTTTAAGGAGATGAAACTTCGTGTCTAAATGTTTAGTCCGATGATTGAACCTCTTATGATCTAGGAGTCTTATAGGCTAGACAGACATGTAGTGTACGAACTTATTATACTACGTAAAACTTAGTGTACCACGTTCTGAAACCGAGTATCAATACCAAGATAAATTTCCAGTATAAATGAAATTTCTCTGTATCAAATAAATTAAATTGATTTTTTGACGATATTTATATATTCTGAGGTAATTTACCAATTATTGGTACTGATAGAACCATTTTGAGTGCAAATATTTGGAAAATATAGGTAGAAATCAGATACATTTATCATTCGCTTTCATTTCAATTTGACATCTGACTTCACTTAGCAGTTCATACCAGGTTTATACTACAATAGACTTATATTTGTGTCATTGTTACCTTGTATACTGATGCAGTTTCTATATCACATATCACTAGGCTTTTAGGCAGCTTTGATTGCCCTCATAAATCAGAGTTTTCCCGAGTGGTTTTCCTTCAAAATCCTCAAGCAAACAGCGAATCCATGTCATGTCTTGGGTCACTTCTGCAAGAGCTATATACTCTGCTGCTGTAGATGATATAGGCACACATGGTTGCTTTTAGCAGGCTCAACTAATGAATGATTTTCTATCAGGGCGCTCCTTTGCCCAATCTACATCTGCAAAGCCAATAAGTGTTGACGCGTTGCTTCTTTTTCTAAGCTGTACGAGTAGTTCAGCTTTCCTTATTTTTTCCGTACGTAGCAAACGAACCTTTTTGCCTCATTCTAGTCTGCTACAATAGGTACCTTGCTTTTTATGGCATAAAACTGTTACATAGCAGATATATCCGGTCGTGTGTTTACAGCAAGATAGATTAATGCGCCGATAAGCTGCTGGTAACGTTTACCTTCGGGCATTGGTAAATGATCGTCTTTAATCTGCATATACATATGCTTGATCGAGAGGAATACTAGAAACTTTTACATTTTCGAGTCCATATCTGTTGGCTTCTTTATCTATATACTTTTGTTGCTTTATGTTAAAAATGTCTTTGCCTCTGAGACATTGATCAGCTATACTTTGTTTAAATCTAAACTCTGTTAAATAATCATGCAAGCAATCCTTCCATACTTTTGCCGCTTATTTTAGACCATAAAGTCCCTTCCTCAAACCATAAACTGATTTTTGTCCGTCTCGAGTTTTTTGGCTTTCGGGTTGGTCCATATAAATAGGCTCCTTGGGTTCACCATTAGGATGTGCAGATTACCCGCTGAAGTGGCTTCTATTTATAACGTTCGAGAGGTTATTTGCTTTCCTACCGGTGCAAAAACTTCAGCATAATCTTCTCTGTAAATCTGTGCATAACCGCATCCGACGAGCCTGGCTTTATGTCCCTGTATTCCTCCTTCGGCGTTTCTTTTTATTTTTTTACACCCATTTGCACTTTATATCTTTTTCTGAAGGCCGCGGAACTGTCAACTTTGCGTTTTTATTGTGGGACTGTATTTCGTCGTTCATTGCATTTCTCCAGTGTTCTTTATATGGTCGGGATATTGCCTCTTTAAAGTTTCTTAGCTTGGATTCTACTAAAACAACATATAAATTCAGTCATATACATATGTACTTATCAGGTGGCATACCCCTATTAGACCTTCCGGAGCGACGTGCCGTTGCTGTCTCTTCTGCTTTGGGTACACTTTCTCTCAAATGCTGCTTTCTTTAGTAGCCGATACACTTCTCTCTTCTAAAATGCTTTCTTCGTTTGAATTTAGCCCTTCAATTGATGACGTTATAGACATATTTTCCTCGAAATGATCCTTTTTGACTCTTCCTTGGCTACATAATAGGACTTCACACTGGTTTAAATTTGAAGATTTTTCTTTGATGCCGCTCTCGTCCTTGAACTCGACATCTTAGCTTATCTTTATTTTATCGGTTTTTGTATCTAGAAAACGATAGGCTTTTTTGTCGAATGACCGACAAAAATTAACTTTTCACCTCTTACATCATGCTTTTTTGCGCTGTTCATGAGACGTGTGTATATACTATAAATGGGCGTTTTACATGCAGCGTCAAAAGTAAGCGTGAAACAGGTTGCAGGGGCAAGCGGAGGAGAAGCATTGAGGAAACTTGATGGTGAAAGCACTCCAAAATTGTCTAGGGTGAACTGGCGTAATACACACGCACACACACACACACAAAAGCATGTTTTATATCTTTCGGTCCGGAAAGTCTTTGGGCAGACCATATAAGTATGTCATATCGAACATCAGAGGACATCAGTTGGGTCTCTAGCAATGATGGCGCAGAGTGCAGTAGACACGTACGCAAAAGATGAAACTGTGCCACGTAGCTATTATGCCTTTTTCTCCTTCATTGCTTGAGTTTGCTTAATAGGAGGTAGAAATGTAGGAAAAGTGGGTCCATGGGTGCAATTTACGATACTCGGATGACAATACATGGTTGTGTAAGGTATAGAAGAGACTACGAGGAGATAGTCGTGCAACTATCCTAATTTACACATGGTTAAATGGAAGCGCGCACACTGCAACTTTGCGACATTTCTAACATGTCGATTGTCGAAAAGATTTTTCCTAAAACCAGTTTAATAGGCATGATAATTTTTGGGTCGCAAATTTTTGAGATACTCGCACAGCCGCACAACATTTGTTGGCAGACAAGGAAGTAATTAATTTTGTTCTTTCTTTTTTCAATATTGCCGCCACTCTTTGTGTACTTGCCGTATCTAAATGCCTACTTATTGTCAAACAAAAAAGAGCATGTGTATTCCTAGCAAATACATACCGTCAACTGAGCATGTCAGTTTTGCGCATGCCTGAAGACGGCTAAAGATGTTAGGAGAATTATTACACACACACTTATACGGATGATGTGTATCGTACACTGAATAGGTTGGGCGAACTATGCCTGCGTCTGAAAATGAGAGCAATGGCGGTAAACAGGTTTTACGCTCCTATTTTTGCCGCCGCTTGTAAAAAAGTCCAATATGTGTGTCGAAGATTTGTAAGCTCGTTAGAGCCGGTTTCTTTGAATGCCACAGTTCGTACGTAGTTACTTTTGTTGCGCTGCTAAGCAGTGCTAATTCGATACAACCATGAGATGTATGAAGTTTTTGACGAGCGGGAGGTCTCAACGATTGTAAGACTGTGGAAACTGCAATAGACTGGCCACTTGAAAGGATACCCAAAAAGACGTTCGGTGAGAGATTTGAAGGGCATAGACCAGTGGTCTGATTCGGTCGACGAACACAGCTCATCGTTGCTCAGATTGCGACACTGGCAGACGCAATCGATGGACCGAGACAGTTGGCGGCACCTGTTGCGGAAAGCGAATATATTGTACAGTGTGCTTCTGATCCACATTGATTTTTTCCTTAATTTTTTTGCGCATGCCTATTGCCTATACTAGTTCCCATGTTATCACAACTACAATTTATTACTTTATTTATTTATTTACCAAACAAGGTATTACATCAAATTTATAAATTATCATAAAGAAATGCAAATTAAAAGTTACAAAATACAAGTTAAAAATATAGGTTACACTTAAAAGTTAAAAATATAGGACAAGGAAGAGAGTAACATTGATAGATTGGTTTTAAACTGTAGTCTGGATATGGTTGAGGAAAAACAATGGCTCAGGCTATTTAATATTTTGCAGCGTCTGTTAATCAGTTCAGTTTCACCGTAGATGGTAAGATGTCGCTCTTCCACCAGCAAACGTGAATGCCCTGTCAATCATATATTGAACTTTAATGGTACCGCGGAGGACATCAAATGCAAAGCAAGAGCATGCCATAATTCTACGGGAGGCAAGTGAAGATAAATTTAGAATGGACAACCGATATTCATATGAAGGCAAGCTCCGAAAGTTACGAGGGTCATATTGAGATCGTAAGGCAAATAGCAGGAACTGTTTTTGAACAGACTCAAATCTTTTTGTATGAACATCAAAAACAGGATGCCAAACGACGCATGCATATTTGAAAATAGGGCGGACTAATGATATGTATAATGTCTTTGTTACCCACACATTCTGAAATTCTTTAGCACGCCGTTTGATGAAGCCTAACATTTTATTAGCCTTGCAGAGAACTTCATCATAGTGCAAATTAAAACTTTCTTATCTTATCTAATCTAATCAGCTAATAAAATTGATGTTCTGCGAGAGAAACTAATCACCTGACATTTTTCGAGATTCATGTATAGGTGGTTTGTGTTGGACCATTCAAGCAGAGCATTTATCTTGTCCTGTAAGAATATCGAATCACTGTGGGATGTTATCCCATAGTATAATTTGAGATTATCTGCATAAAATAAATGAAAGGCCTGATATAAATATGTTGAAAAGAAGAGGTCCGAGGTAACTGCCTTGAGGTACACCGGAGTAGACTTGAATTTCTTTGGACATATACCCTTGAAATTTAACGATTTGAGTCTGGTTTTTGAAGTTAGAGTTTAGCCAGCAAAGCAATGGGCCAGTGATTCCAAATTAGCGCAATTTTTCTGACAGAATCGAATGATTGACGCGATGAAAGGCTTTACTAAAATCAGTATAAATTGCGTCAACCTGGTGCCCTTTTTCCATTGCGCAAAGTATGTATGAGACCATAACTGTTATTGATTGATGGTTTTACTGAAGCTATGCTGCTGGTCATTGTGAAGCTGTTCTATTACGGGCGATATTTTAGAGCATACTATTTTCTCGAATAATTTTGGGATGGCGGATAAAATGGCAATTTCTCTATAATTTTGAACACTCCCTTTCCTTTTGCTTTTATCAATTGGAGTTAGATGAGAAGATTTCCAGTGTATTGGAAATTTTCCGCTTACGAGTCACATTAAAAATGATATGGAGAGGTAAAACTAATACTTCACTGCACTGGTATAGAAAATAAGGCGGAAGTAAATCTGGGCCAGGTCCATGGTTCAGATCGTGT